>OY293415.1:43326788-44702668 GCA_958502065.1 Chrysolina americana | reverse complement strand
CGACCCGACAATGATTTCTGTCGACGAATTATTGTTATTCAGATGGAAATGGATATTCTGCACCCCACCATGATGCGTGCCAAGTCATATTGGATTTTTGAAAAAATATTGAAAATGAAAAATCCCTCTATACCCCCTCTAACGACCCGAAAATGATTTCTGTTGACGAATTTTTGTTATCTAGATGGAAATGAATATTCTGCACCCCACCATGTTGCGTGCCAATTCATATTTGATTTTGAGGTAATTTTGAAAATGAAAAATCCCTCTATACCCCCTCTGACGACCCGACAATGATTTCTGTTGACAAATTATTGATATTGAGATGGAAATGGATATTCTGTACTCCACCATGATGCGTGCCAAGTCATATTTGATTTTTGAAGTCATTTTGAAAATGAAAAATCCCTCTATACCCCCTCTAACGACCCGACAATGAGTTCTATTCACGAATTATTGTTATTCAGATGATAATGGATATTCTGCACCCCACCATGATGCGTGCCAAGTCATATTGGATATTTGAAGAAATATTGAAAATGAAAAATCCCTTTATACCCCCTCTAACGACCCGACAATGATTTCTGTTAACAAATTATTGTTATTGAGATGGAAATGGATATTCTGTACCCCACTATGATGCGTGCCAAGTCATATTTGATTTTTGAAGTCATTTTGAAAATGAAAAATCCCTCTATACTCCCTCTGACGACCCGACAATGATTTCTGTCGACGAATTATTGTTATTCAGATGGAAATGAATATTCTGCACCCCACCATGTTGCGTGCCAAGTCATATTTGATTTTGAGGTAATTTTGAAAATGAAAAATCCCACTCTATTTCCCCTCTGACGACCCGACAATTATTTCTGTCGACAAATTATATTTATTCAGATGGAAATGGATATTCTGCACCCCACCATGATGCGTGCCAAGTCATATTGGATTTTTGAAAAAATATTGAAAATGAAAAATCCCTCTATACCCCCTCTAACGACCCGAAAATGATTTCTGTTGACGAATTTTTGTTATCCAGATGGTAATGAATATTCTGCACCCCACCATGTTGCGTGCCAAGTCATATTTGATTTTGAGGTAATTTTGAAAATGAAAAATCCCACTCTATTTCCCCTCTGACGACCCGACAATGATTTCTGTCGACAAATTATTGTTATTCAGATGGAAATGGATATTCTGCACCCCACCATGATGCGTGCCAAGTCATATTAGATTTTTGAAGAAATATTGAAAATGAGAAATCCCTCTATACGCCCTCTTACGACCCGACAATGATTTCTGTTGACAAATTATTGTTATTCAGATGGAAATGGATATTCTGCACCCCACTATGATCCGTGCCAAGTCATATTAGATTTTTGAAGAAATTTTGAAAATGAGAAATCCCTCTATACCCCCTCCAACGACCCGTCAATGATTTCTGTTGACGGATCATTGTAATTCAGATGGAAATGGATATTCTGCACCCCACCATGATGCGTGCCAAGTCATATTTGATTTTGAGGTAATTTTGAAAATGAAAAATCCCTCTATACCCCCTCTGACGACCCGACAATGATTTCAGTTGACAAATTATTGTTATTGAGATGGAAATGGATATTCTGTACCCCACCATGATGCGTGCCAAGTCATATTTGAATTTTGAAGTCATTTTGAAAATGAGAAATCCCTCTTTACACCCTCTAACGACCCGACAATGAGTTCTGTTGACGAATTATTGTTATTCAGATAATAATGGATATTCTGCATCCCACCATGATGCGTGCCAAGTCATATTGGAATTTTGAAGAAATATTGAAAATGAAATATCCCTCTATACCCCCTCCAACGACCCGACAATGATTTCTGTTGACAAATTATTGTTATTCAGATGAAAATTAATATTCTGCACTCCACCATGTTGCGTGCCAAGTCATATTTGATTTTGAGGTAATTTTGAAAATGAAAAACCCTCTATTCCCCCTCTGACGACCCGACAATGATTTCTGTTGAGGAATTATTGTTATTGAGATGGGAATGGATATTGTGTACCCCACCATGGTGCGTGCCAAGTCATATTGGATTTTAAGGTAATTTTGAAAATGGAAAATTTCTCCATACCCCCTCTGACGACCCGACAATGATTTCTGTAGACAAATTCTTGTTATTCAGATGGAATCGGATATTCTGCACCCTACTATGATGCGTGCCAAGTCATATTTAATTTTTGAAGTCATTTTGATATTGAAAAATCACTCTATATCCCCTCTGACGACCCGAAAATGATTTCTGTTGACGAATTATTGTTATTCAGATGGAAATGGATATTCTGCACCCCACTATGATGCGTGCCAAGTCATAATTGATTTTGGGATAATTTTGAAAATGAAAAATCCCTCTATACCCCCTCTGACGACCCGATAATGATTTCTGGTGACAAATTATTGATATTGAGATGGAAATGGATATTCTGTACCCCACCATGATGCGTGCCAAGTCATATTTGATATTTGAAGTCATTTTGAAAATGAAAAATCCCTTTATACCCCTCTAACGACACGACAATGAGTTCTGTTGACGACTTATTGTTATTCAGATGATAATAAATATTCTGCACCCCACCATGTTGCGTGCCAAGTCATATTTGATTTTGAGGTGATTTTGAAAATGAAAAATCCCTCTATACCGTCTCTAACGACCCGACAAAGATATCTTTTGACGAATTATTGTTATTCAGATGCAAATGAATATTCTGCACCCCACCATGTTGCGTGCCAAGTCATATTAGATTTTTGAAGAAATATTGAAAATGAGAAATCCCTCTATACCCCCTCCAACGACCCGTCAATGATTTCTGTTGACGAATTATTGTTATTTAGATGGAAATGGATATTCTGCACCCCACCATGATGCGTGCCAAGTTATATTTGATTTTGAGGTAATTTTGAAAATGAAAAATCCCTCTATACCCCCTCTGACGACCCGAAAATGATTTCTGTTAACAAATTATTGTTATTGACATGGAAATGGATATTCCGTACCCCACTATGATGCGTGCAAAGTCATATTTGATTTTTGAAGTCATTTTGAAAATGAAAAATCCCTCTATACTCCCTCTGACGACCCGACAATGATTTCTGGCGACGAATTATTGTTATTCAGATGGAAATGGATATTATGCACCCCACCATGATGCGTGCCAAGTCATATTGGATTTTTGAAAAAATATTGAAAATGAAAAATCCCTCTATACCCCCTCTAACGACCCGGCAATGATTTCTGTTGACGAATTTTTGTTATCCAGATGGAAATGAATATTCTGCACCCCACCATGTTGCGTGCCAAGTCATATTTGATTTTGAGGTAATTTTGAAATTGAGAAATCCCTCTATACCCCCTCTAATGACCCGACAATGATTTCTGTCGACGAATTATTGTTATTCAGATAGAAATAGATATTCTGCACCCCACCAAGATGCGTGCCAAGTCATATTAGATTTTTGAAGAAATTTTGAAAATGAAAAATCCCTCTATACCCCATCCAACGACCCGACAATGATTTCTGTTGACAAATTATTGATATTGAAATGAAAATGGATATTCTGTACCCCATCATGATGCGTGCCAAGTCATATTTGATTTTGAGGTAATTTTGAAAATGAAAAATCCCTCTATACCCCCTCTGACGACCCGACAATGATTTCAGTTGACAAATTATTTTTATTGAGATGGAAATGGATATTCTGTACCCCACCATGATGCGTGCCAAGTCATATTTGAATTTTGAAGTCATTTTGAAAATGAGAGATCCCTCTATACCCCCTCTAACGACCCGACAATGAGTTCTGTTCACGAATTATTGTTATTCAGATGATAATGGATATTCTGCACCCCACCATGATGCGTGCCAAGTCATATTAGATTTTTGAAGAAATTTTGAAAATGAAAAATCCCTCTATACCCCATCCAACGACCCGTCAATGATTTCTGTTGACAATTTATTGTTATTCAGATGGAAATGGATATTCTGCACCCCACTATGATGCGTGCCAAGCCATATTTGATTTTGAGGTAATTTTGAAAATGAAAAATCCCTCTATACCCCCTCTGACGACCTGACAATGATTTCTGTTGACGAATTATTGTTATTCAGATGGAAATGGATATTCTGCACCACACCATGATGCGTGCCAAGTCATATTTGATTTTGAGGTAATTTTGAAAATGAAAAATCCCTCTATACCCCCTCTGACGACCCGACAATGATTTTTGTTGACAGATTATTTTTATTGAGATGGAAATGGATATTCTGTACCCTACCATGATGCGTGCCAAGTCATATTAGATTATTGAAGTAATTTTGAAAATGAAAAATCCCTCTATACCCCCTCTGACGACCCGTCAATGATTTCTGTTAACAATTTATTGTTATTGAGATGGAAATGGATATTCTGTACCCCACTATGATGCGTGCCAAGTCATATTTGATTTTTTAAGTCATTTTGAAAATGAAAAATCCCTCTATACCCCCTCTGACGACCCGAAAATGATTTCTGGTGACAAATTATTGTTGTTCAGATGGAAATGGATATTCTGCACCCCACCATGATGCTTGCCAAGTCATATTAGATTTTTGAAGAAATTTTGAAAATGAAAAATCCCTCTATACCCCCTCCAACGACCCGTCAATGATTTCTGTTGATGAATTATTGTTATTCAGATGGAAATGGATATTTTGCACCCCACTATGATGCCTGCCAAGTCATATTTGATTGTGAGGTAATTTTGAAAATGAAAAATCCCTCTATACCCCCTCTGACGACCCGACAATGATTTCTGTTGACAAATTATTGTTATTGATATGGAAATGGATATTTTGTACCCTACCATGAAGCGTGCAGAGTCATATTAGATTATTGAAGAAATTTTGAAAATGAAAAATCCCTCTATACCCCCTCCAACGACCCGTCAATGATTTCTGTTGACAAATTATTGTTATTGAGATGGGAATGGATATTCTGTACCCCACTATAACGCGTGCCAAGTCATATTTGATTTTTGAAGTCATTTTGAAAATGAAAAATCCCTCTATACCCACTCTGACGACCCGACAATGATTTCTGTCGACGAATTATCGTTATTCAGATGGGAATGGATATTCTGCACCCCACCATGATGCGTTCCAAGTCATATTGGATTTTTGAAGAAATATTGAAAATGAAAAATCCCTCTATACACCCTCTAACGACCCGACAATGATTTCTGTCGACGAATTATTGTTATTCAGATCAAAATAGATATTCTGCACCCCACCATGATGCGTGCCAAGTCATATTAGATATTGGAAGAAATATTGAAAATGAGAAATCACTCTATACCCCCTCTGACGACCCGACAATGATTTCTGTTGACGAACTATTGTTATTCAGATGGACATGGATACTTTGCACCCCACCATGATGCGTGCCAAGTCATATTAGATTTTTGAAGAAATTTTGAAAATGAAATATCCCTCTATACCCCCTCCAACGACCCGTCAATGATTTCTGTTGTCGAATCATTGTTATTCAGATGGAAATGGATATTCTGCACCCCACTATGATGCGTGCCAAGTCATATTTGATTTTGAGGTAATTTTGAAAATGTAAAATCACTCTATACCCCCTCTGACGACCCGACAATGATTTCTGTTGACAAATTATTGTTATTGAGATGGAAATGGATATTCTGTACCCCACCATGATGCGTGCCAAGTACTATTTGATTATTGAAGTCATTTTGAAAATGAAAAATCCATCTATACCCCCTCTACCCGACAATGAGTTCTGATGACGAATTATTGTTATTTAGATGATAATGGATATTCTGCTCCCCACCAAGATGCGTGCCAAGTCATATTGGATTTTTGAAGAAATATTGAAAATGAAATATCCCTCTATACCCCCTCCAACGACCCGTCAATGATTTCTGTTGTCGAATCATTGTTATTCAGATGGAAATGGATATTCTGCACCCCACTATGATGCGTGCCAAGTCATATTTGATTTTGAGGTAATTTTGAAAATGTAAAATCACTCTATACCCCCTCTGACGACCCGACAATGATTTCTGTTAACAAATTATTGTTATTGACATGGAAATGGATATTCCGTACCCCACTATGATGCGTGCAAAGTCATATTTGATTTTTGAAGTCATTTTGAAAATGAAAAATCCCTCTATACTCCCTCTGACGACCCGACAATGATTTCTGGCGACGAATTATTGTTATTCAGATGGAAATGGATATTATGCACCCCACCATGATGCGTGCCAAGTCATATTTGATTTTTGAAGTCATTTTGAAAATGAAAAATCCCTCTATACTCCCTCTGACGACCCGACAATGATTTCTGGCGACGAATTATTGTTATTCAGATGGAAATGGATATTATGCACCCCACCATGATGCGTGCCAAGTCATATTGGATTTTTGAAAAAATATTGAAAATGAAAAATCCCTCTATACCCCCTCTAACGACCCGGCAATGATTTCTGTTGACGAATTTTTGTTATCCAGATGGAAATGAATATTCTGCACCCCACCATGTTGCGTGCCAAGTCATATTTGATTTTGAGGTAATTTTGAAAATGAAAAATCCCTCTATACCCCCTCTGACGACCCGACAATGATTTCAGTTGACAAATTATTTTTATTGAGATGGAAATGGATATTCTGTACCCCACCATGATGCGTGCCAAGTCATATTTGAATTTTGAAGTCATTTTGAAAATGAGAGATCCCTCTATACCCCCTCTAATGACCCGACAATGAGTTCTGTTCACGAATTATTGTTATTCAGATGATAATGGATATTCTGCACCCCACCATGATGCGTGCCAAGTCATATTAGATTTTTGAAGAAATTTTGAAAATGAAAAATCCCTCTATACCCCATCCAACGACCCGTCAATGATTTCTGTTGACAATTTATTGTTATTCAGATGGAAATGGTTATTCTGCACCCCACTATGATGCGTGCCAAGCCATATTTGATTTTGAGGTAATTTTGAAAATGAAAAATCCCTCTATACCCCCTCTGACGACCTGACAATGATTTCTGTTGACGAATTATTGTTATTCAGATGGAAATGGATATTCTGCACCACACCATGATGCGTGCCAAGTCATATTTGATTTTGACGTAATTTTGAAAATGAAAAATCCCTCTATACCCCCTCTGACGACCCGACAATGATTTTTGTTGACAGATTATTTTTATTGAGATGGAAATGGATATTCTGTACCCTACCATGATGCGTGCCAAGTCATATTAGATTATTGAAGTAATTTTGAAAATGAAAAATCCCTCTATACCCCCTCTGACGACCCGTCAATGATTTCTGTTAACAATTTATTGTTATTGAGATGGAAATGGATATTCTGTACCCCACTATGATGCGTGCCAAGTCATATTTGATTTTTGAAGTCATTTTGAAAATGAAAAATCCCTCTATACCCCCTCTGACGACCCGACAATGATTTCTGGTGACAAATTATTGTTGTTCAGATGGAAATGGATATTCTGCACCCCACCATGATGCTTGCCAAGTCATATTAGATTTTTGAAGAAATTTTGAAAATGAAAAATCCCTCTATACCCCCTCCAACGACCCGTCAATGATTTCTGTTGATGAGTTATTGTTATTCAGATGGAAATGGATATTTTGCACCCCACTATGATGCCTGCCAAGTCATATTTGATTGTGAGGTAATTTTGAAAATGAAAAATCCCTCTATACCCCCTCTGACGACCCGACAATGATTTCTGTTGACAAATTATTGTTATTGATATGGAAATGGATATTTTGTACCCTACCATGATGCGTGCAGAGTCATATTAGATTATTGAAGAAATTTTGAAAATGAAAAATCCCTCTATACCCCCTCCAACGACCCGTAAATGATTTCTGTTGACGAATTATTGTTATTGAGATGGGAATGGATATTCTGTACCCCACTATAACGCGTGCCAAGTCATATTTGATTTTTGAAGTCATTTTGAAAATGAAAAATCCCTCTATACCCACTCTGACGACCCGACAATGATTTCTGTCGACGAATTATCGTTATTCAGATGGGAATGGATATTCTGCACCCCACCATGATGCGTGCCAAGTCATATTAGATATTGGAAGAAATATTGAAAATGAGAAATCACTCTATACCCCCTCTGACGACCCGACAATGATTTCTGTTGACGAACTATTGTTATTCAGATGAACATGGATACTTTGCACCCCACCATGATGCGTGCCAAGTCATATTAGATTTTTGAAGAAATTTTGAAAATGAAATATCCCTCTATACCCCCTCCAACGACCCGTCAATGATTTCTGTTGTCGAATCATTGTTATTCAGATGGAAATGGATATTCTGCACCCCACTATGATGCGTGCCAAGTCATATTTGATTTTGAGGTAATTTTGAAAATGTAAAATCACTCTATACCCCCTCTGACGACCCGACAATGATTTCTGTTAACAAATTATTGTTATTGACATGGAAATGGATATTCCGTACCCCACTATGATGCGTGCAAAGTCATATTTGATTTTTGAAGTCATTTTGAAAATGAAAAATCCCTCTATACTCCCTCTGACGACCCGACAATGATTTCTGGCGACGAATTATTGTTATTCAGATGGAAATGGATATTATGCACCCCACCATGATGCGTGCCAAGTCATATTGGATTTTTGAAAAAATATTGAAAATGAAAAATCCCTCTATACCCCCTCTGACGACCCGACAATGATTTCTGTCGACGAATTATTATTATTCAGATGGAAATGAATATTCTGCACCCACCATGTTGCGTGCCAAGTCATATTTGATTTTGAGGTAATTTTGAAAATGAAAAATCCCACTCTATTTCCCCTCTGACGACCCGACAATGATTTCTGTCGACAAATTATATTTATTCAGATGGAAATGGATATTCTGCACCCCACCATGATGCGTGCCAAGTCATATTGGATTTTTGAAAAAATATTGAAAATGAAAAATCCCTCTATACCCCCTCTAACGACCCGAAAATGATTTCTGTTGACGAATTTTTGTTATCCAGATGGTAATGAATATTCTGCACCCCACCATGTTGCGTGCCAAGTCATATTTGATTTTGAGGTAATTTTGAAAATGAAAAATCCCACTCTATTTCCCCTCTGACGACCCGACAATGATTTCTGTCGACAAATTATTGTTATTCAGATGGAAATGGATATTCTGCACCCCACCATGATGCGTGCCAAGTCATATTAGATTTTTGAAGAAATATTGAAAATGAGAAATCCCTCTATACGCCCTCTTACGACCCGACAATGATTTCTGTTGACAAATTATTGTTATTCAGATGGAAATGGATATTCTGCACCCCACTATGATCCGTGCCAAGTCATATTAGATTTTTGAAGAAATTTTGAAAATGAGAAATCCCTCTATACCCCCTCCAACGACCCGTCAATGATTTCTGTTGACGGATCATTGTAATTCAGATGGAAATGGATATTCTGCACCCCACCATGATGCGTGCCAAGTCATATTTGATTTTGAGGTAATTTTGAAAATGAAAAATCCCTCTATACCCCCTCTGACGACCCGACAATGATTTCAGTTGACAAATTATTGTTATTGAGATGGAAATGGATATTCTGTACCCCACCATGATGCGTGCCAAGTCATATTTGAATTTTGAAGTCATTTTGAAAATGAGAAATCCCTCTTTACACCCTCTAACGACCCGACAATGAGTTCTGTTGACGAATTATTGTTATTCAGATAATAATGGATATTCTGCATCCCACCATTATGCGTGCCAAGTCATATTGGAAATTTGAAGAAATATTGAAAATGAAATATCCCTCTATACCCCCTCCAACGACCCGACAATGATTTCTGTTGACAAATTATTGTTATTCAGATGAAAATTAATATTCTGCACTCCACCATGTTGCGTGCCAAGTCATATTTGATTTTGAGGTAATTTTGAAAATGAAAAACCCTCTATTCCCCCTCTGACGACCCGACAATGATTTCTGTTGAGGAATTATTGTTATTGAGATGGGAATGGATATTGTGTACCCCAATATGGTGCGTGCCAAGTCATATTGGATTTTAAGGTAATTTTGAAAATGAAAAATTTCTCCATACCCCCTCTGACGACCCGACAATGATTTCTGTAGACAAATTCTTGTTATTCAGATGGAATCGGATATTCTGCACCCTACTATGATGCGTGCCAAGTCATATTTAATTTTTGAAGTCATTTTGATATTGAAAAATCACTCTATATCCCCTCTGACGACCCGAAAATGATTTCTGTTGACGAATTATTGTTATTCAGATGGAAATGGATATTCTGCACCCCACTATGATGCGTGCCAAGTCATAATTGATTTTGGGATAATTTTGAAAATGAAAAATCCCTCTATACCCCCTCCAACGACCCGTCAATGATTTCTGTTGACGAATTATTGTTATTTAGATGGAAATGGATATTCTGCACCCCACCATGATGCGTGCCAAGTTATATTTGATTTTGAGGTAATTTTGAAAATGAAAAATCCCTCTATACCCCCTCTGACGACCCGAAAATGATTTCTGTTAACAAATTATTGTTATTGACATGGAAATGGATATTCCGTACCCCACTATGATGCGTGCAAAGTCATATTTGATTTTTGAAGTCATCTTGAAAATGAAAAATCCCTCTATACTCCCTCTGACGACCCGACAATGATTTCTGGCGACGAATTATTGTTATTCAGATGGAAATGGATATTATGCACCCCACCATGATGCGTGCCAAGTCATATTGGATTTTTGAAAAAATATTGAAAATGAAAAATCCCTCTATACCCCCTCTAACGACCCGGCAATGATTTCTGTTGACGAATTTTTGTTATCCAGATGGAAATGAATATTCTGCACCCCACCATGTTGCGTGCCAAGTCATATTTGATTTTGAGGTAATTTTGAAATTGAGAAATCCCTCTATACCCCCTCTAATGACCCGACAATGATTTCTGTCGACGAATTATTGTTATTCAGATAGAAATAGATATTCTGCACCCCACCATGATGCGTGCCAAGTCATATTAGATTTTTGAAGAAATTTTGAAAATGAAAAATCCCTCTATACCCCATCCAACGACCCGACAATGATTTCTGTTGACAAATTATTGATATTGAAATGAAAATGGATATTCTGTACCCCATCATGATGCGTGCCAAGTCATATTTGATTTTGAGGTAATTTTGAAAATGAAAAATCCCTCTATACCCCCTCTGACGACCCGACAATGATTTCAGTTGACAAATTATTTTTATTGAGATGGAAATGGATATTCTGTACCCCACCATGATGCGTGCCAAGTCATATTTGAATTTTGAAGTCATTTTGAAAATGAGAGATCCCTCTATACCCCCTCTAACGACCCGACAATGAGTTCTGTTCACGAATTATTGTTATTCAGATGATAATGGATATTCTGCACCCCACCATGATGCGTGCCAAGTCATATTAGATTTTTGAAGAAATTTTGAAAATGAAAAATCCCTCTATACCCCATCCAACGACCCGTCAATGATTTCTGTTGACAATTTATTGTTATTCAGATGGAAATGGATATTCTGCACCCCACTATGATGCGTGCCAAGCCATATTTGATTTTGAGGTAATTTTGAAAATGAAAAATCCCTCTATACCCCCTCTGACGACCTGACAATGATTTCTGTTGACGAATTATTGTTATTCAGATGGAAATGGATATTCTGCACCACACCATGATGCGTGCCAAGTCATATTTGATTTTGAGGTAATTTTGAAAATGAAAAATCCCTCTATACCCCCTCTGACGACCCGACAATGATTTTTGTTGACAGATTATTTTTATTGAGATGGAAATGGATATTCTGTACCCTACCATGATGCGTGCCAAGTCATATTAGATTATTGAAGTAATTTTGAAAATGAAAAATCCCTCTATACCCCCTCTGACGACCCGTCAATGATTTCTGTTAACAATTTATTGTTATTGAGATGGAAATGGATATTCTGTACCCCACTATGATGCGTGCCAAGTCATATTTGATTTTTGAAGTCATTTTGAAAATGAAAAATCCCTCTATACCCCCTCTGACGACCCGACAATGATTTCTGGTGACAAATTATTGTTGTTCAGATGGAAATGGATATTCTGCACCCCACCATGATGCTTGCCAAGTCATATTAGATTTTTGAAGAAATTTTGAAAATGAGAAATCACTCTATACCCCCTCTGACGACCCGACAATGATTTCTGTTGACGAACTATTGTTATTCAGATGAACATGGATACTTTGCACCCCACCATGATGCGTGCCAAGTCATATTAGATTTTTGAAGAAATTTTGAAAATGAAATATCCCTCTATACCCCCTCCAACGACCCGTCAATGATTTCTGTTGTCGAATCATTGTTATTCAGATGGAAATGGATATTCTGCACCCCACTATGATGCGTGCCAAGTCATATTTGATTTTGAGGTAATTTTGAAAATGTAAAATCACTCTATACCCCCTCTGACGACCCGACAATGATTTCTGTTGACAAATTATTGTTATTGAGATGGAAATGGATATTCTGTACCCCACCATGATGCGTGCCAAGTACTATTTGATTATTGAAGTCATTTTGAAAATGAAAAATCCATCTATACCCCCTCTACCCGACAATGAGTTCTGATGACGAATTATTGTTATTTAGATGATAATGGATATTCTGCTCCCCACCATGATGCGTGCCAAGTCATATTGGATTTTTGAAGAAATATTGAAAAAGAAATATCCCTCTATACCCCCTCCAACGACCCGTCAATGATTTCTGTTGTCGAATCATTGTTATTCAGATGGAAATGGATATTCTGCACCCCACTATGATGCGTGCCAAGTCATATTTGATTTTGAGGTAATTTTGAAAATGTAAAATCACTCTATACCCCCTCTGACGACCCGACAATGATTTCTGTTAACAAATTATTGTTATTGACATGGAAATGGATATTCCGTACCCCACTATGATGCGTGCAAAGTCATATTTGATTTTTGAAGTCATTTTGAAAATGAAAAATCCCTCTATACTCCCTCTGACGACCCGACAATGATTTCTGGCGACGAATTATTGTTATTCAGATGGAAATGGATATTATGCACCCCACCATGATGCGTGCCAAGTCATATTGGATTTTTGAAAAAATATTGAAAATGAAAAATCCCTCTATACCCCCTCTGACGACCCGACAATGATTTCTGTCGACGAATTATTATTATTCAGATGGAAATGAATATTCTGCACCCACCATGTTGCGTGCCAAGTCATATTTGATTTTGAGGTAATTTTGAAAATGAAAAATCCCACTCTATTTCCCCTCTGACGACCCGACAATGATTTCTGTCGACAAATTATATTTATTCAGATGGAAATGGATATTCTGCACCCCACCATGATGCGTGCCAAGTCATATTGGATTTTTGAAAAAATATTGAAAATGAAAAATCCCTCTATACCCCCTCTAACGACCCGAAAATGATTTCTGTTGACGAATTTTTGTTATCCAGATGGTAATGAATATTCTGCACCCCACCATGTTGCGTGCCAAGTCATATTTGATTTTGAGGTAATTTTGAAAATGAAAAATCCCACTCTATTTCCCCTCTGACGACCCGACAATGATTTCTGTCGACAAATTATTGTTATTCAGATGGAAATGGATATTCTGCACCCCACCATGATGCGTGCCAAGTCATATTAGATTTTTGAAGAAATATTGAAAATGAGAAATCCCTCTATACGCCCTCTTACGACCCGACAATGATTTCTGTTGACAAATTATTGTTATTCAGATGGAAATGGATATTCTGCACCCCACTATGATCCGTGCCAAGTCATATTAGATTTTTGAAGAAATTTTGAAAATGAGAAATCCCTCTATACCCCCTCCAACGACCCGTCAATGATTTCTGTTGACGGATCATTGTAATTCAGATGGAAATGGATATTCTGCACCCCACCATGATGCGTGCCAAGTCATATTTGATTTTGAGGTAATTTTGAAAATGAAAAATCCCTCTATACCCCCTCTGACGACCCGACAATGATTTCAGTTGACAAATTATTGTTATTGAGATGGAAATGGATATTCTGTACCCCACCATGATGCGTGCCAAGTCATATTTGAATTTTGAAGTCATTTTGAAAATGAGAAATCTCTCTTTACACCCTCTAACGACCCGACAATGAGTTCTGTTGACGAATTATTGTTATTCAGATAATAATGGATATTCTGCATCCCACCATGATGCGTGCCAAGTCATATTGGAAATTTGAAGAAATATTGAAAATGAAATATCCCTCTATACCCCCTCCAACGACCCGACAATGATTTCTGTTGACAAATTATTGTTATTCAGATGAAAATTAATATTCTGCACTCCACCATGTTGCGTGCCAAGTCATATTTGATTTTGAGGTAATTTTGAAAATGAAAAACCCTCTATTCCCCCTCTGACGACCCGACAATGATTTCTGTTGAGGAATTATTGTTATTGAGATGGGAATGGATATTGTGTACCCCAATATGGTGCGTGCCAAGTCATATTGGATTTTAAGGTAATTTTGAAAATGAAAAATTTCTCCATACCCCCTCTGACGACCCGACAATGATTTCTGTAGACAAATTCTTGTTATTCAGATGGAATCGGATATTCTGCACCCTACTATGATGCGTGCCAAGTCATATTTAATTTTTGAAGTCATTTTGATATTGAAAAATCACTCTATATCCCCTCTGACGACCCGAAAATGATTTCTGTTGACGAATTATTGTTATTCAGATGGAAATGGATATTCTGCACCCCACTATGATGCGTGCCAAGTCATAATTGATTTTGGGATAATTTTGAAAATGAAAAATCCCTCTATACCCCCTCCAACGACCCGTCAATGATTTCTGTTGACGAATTATTGTTATTTAGATGGAAATGGATATTCTGCACCCCACCATGATGCGTGCCAAGTTATATTTGATTTTGAGGTAATTTTGAAAATGAAAAATCCCTCTATACCCCCTCTGACGACCCGAAAATGATTTCTGTTAACAAATTATTGTTATTGACATGGAAATGGATATTCCGTACCCCACTATGATGCGTGCAAAGTCATATTTGATTTTTGAAGTCATTTTGAAAATGAAAAATCCCTCTATACTCCCTCTGACGACCCGACAATGATTTCTGGCGACGAATTATTGTTATTCAGATGGAAATGGATATTATGCACCCCACCATGATGCGTGCCAAGTCATATTGGATTTTTGAAAAAATATTGAAAATGAAAAATCCCTCTATACCCCCTCTAACGACCCGGCAATGATTTCTGTTGACGAATTTTTGTTATCCAGATGGAAATGAATATTCTGCACCCCACCATGTTGCGTGCCAAGTCATATTTGATTTTGAGGTAATTTTGAAATTGAGAAATCCCTCTATACCCCCTCTAATGACCCGACAATGATTTCTGTCGACGAATTATTGTTATTCAGATAGAAATAGATATTCTGCACCCCACCATGATGCGTGCCAAGTCATATTAGATTTTTGAAGAAATTTTGAAAATGAAAAATCCCTCTATACCCCATCCAACGACCCGACAATGATTTCTGTTGACAAATTATTGATATTGAAATGAAAATGGATATTCTGTACCCCATCATGATGCGTGCCAAGTCATATTTGATTTTGAGGTAATTTTGAAAATGAAAAATCCCTCTATACCCCCTCTGACGACCCGACAATGATTTCAGTTGACAAATTATTTTTATTGAGATGGAAATGGATATTCTGTACCCCACCATGATGCGTGCCAAGTCATATTTGAATTTTGAAGTCATTTTGAAAATGAGAGATCCCTCTATACCCCCTCTAACGACCCGACAATGAGTTCTGTTCACGAATTATTGTTATTCAGATGATAATGGATATTCTGCACCCCACCATGATGCGTGCCAAGTCATATTAGATTTTTGAAGAAATTTTGAAAATGAAAAATCCCTCTATACCCCATCCAACGACCCGTCAATGATTTCTGTTGACAATTTATTGTTATTCAGATGGAAATGGATATTCTGCACCCCACTATGATGCGTGCCAAGCCATATTTGATTTTGAGGTAATTTTGAAAATGAAAAATCCCTCTATACCCCCTCTGACGACCTGACAATGATTTCTGTTGACGAATTATTGTTATTCAGATGGAAATGGATATTCTGCACCACACCATGATGCGTGCCAAGTCATATTTGATTTTGAGGTAATTTTGAAAATGAAAAATCCCTCTATACCCCCTCTGACGACCCGACAATGATTTTTGTTGACAGATTATTTTTATTGAGATGGAAATGGATATTCTGTACCCTACCATGATGCGTGCCAAGTCATATTAGATTATTGAAGTAATTTTGAAAATGAAAAATCCCTCTATACCCCCTCTGACGACCCGTCAATGATTTCTGTTAACAATTTATTGTTATTGAGATGGAAATGGATATTCTGTACCCCACTATGATGCGTGCCAAGTCATATTTGATTTTTGAAGTCATTTTGAAAATGAAAAATCCCTCTATACCCCCTCTGACGACCCGACAATGATTTCTGGTGACAAATTATTGTTGTTCAGATGGAAATGGATATTCTGCACCCCACCATGATGCTTGCCAAGTCATATTAGATTTTTGAAGAAATTTTGAAAATGAAAAATCCCTCTATACCCCCTCCAACGACCCGTCAATGATTTCTGTTGATGAATTATTGTTATTCAGATGGAAATGGATATTTTGCACCCCACTATGATGCCTGCCAAGTCATATTTGATTGTGAGGTAATTTTGAAAATGAAAAATCCCTCTATACCCCCTCTGACGACCCGACAATGATTTCTGTTGACAAATTATTGTTATTGATATGGAAATGGATATTTTGTACCCTACCATGATGCGTGCAGAGTCATATTAGATTATTGAAGAAATTTTGAAAATGAAAAATCCCTCTATACCCCCTCCAACGACCCGTCAATGATTTCTGTTGACGAATTATTGTTATTGAGATGGGAATGGATATTCTGTACCCCACTATAATGCGTGCCAAGTCATATTTGATTTTTGAAGTCATTTTGAAAATGAAAAATCCCTCTATACCCACTCTGACGACCCGACAATGATTTCTGTCGACGAATTATCGTTATTCAGATGGGAATGGATATTCTGCACCCCACCATGATGCGTGCCAAGTCATATTGGATTTTTGAAGAAATATTGAAAATGAAAAATCCCTCTATACACCCTCTAACGACCCGACAATGATTTCTGTCGACGAATTATTGTTATTCAGATCAAAATAGATATTCTGCACCCCACCATGATGCGTGCCAAGTCATATTAGATATTGGAAGAAATATTGAAAATGAGAAATCACTCTATACCCCCTCTGACGACCCGACAATGATTTCTGTTGACGAACTATTGTTATTCAGATGGACATGGATACTTTGCACCCCACCATGATGCGTGCCAAGTCATATTAGATTTTTGAAGAAATTTTGAAAATGAAATATCCCTCTATACCCCCTCCAACGACCCGTCAATGATTTCTGTTGTCGAATCATTGTTATTCAGATGGAAATGGATATTCTGCACCCCACTATGATGCGTGCCAAGTCATATTTGATTTTGAGGTAATTTTGAAAATGTAAAATCACTCTATACCCCCTCTGACGACCCGACAATGATTTCTGTTGACAAATTATTGTTATTGAGATGGAAATGGATATTCTGTACCCCACCATGATGCGTGCCAAGTACTATTTGATTATTGAAGTCATTTTGAAAATGAAAAATCCATCTATACCCCCTCTACCCGACAATGAGTTCTGATGACGAATTATTGTTATTTAGATGATAATGGATATTCTGCTCCCCACCATGATGCGTGCCAAGTCATATTGGATTTTTGAAGAAATATTGAAAATGAAATATCCCTCTATACCCCCTCCAACGACCCGTCAATGATTTCTGTTGTCGAATCATTGTTATTCAGATGGAAATGGATATTCTGCACCCCACTATGATGCGTGCCAAGTCATATTTGATTTTGAGGTAATTTTGAAAATGTAAAATCACTCTATACCCCCTCTGACGACCCGACAATGATTTCTGTTAACAAATTATTGTTATTGACATGGAAATGGATATTCCGTACCCCACTATGATGCGTGCAAAGTCATATTTGATTTTTGAAGTCATTTTGAAAATGAAAAATCCCTCTATACTCCCTCTGACGACCCGACAATGATTTCTGGCGACGAATTATTGTTATTCAGATGGAAATGGATATTATGCACCCCACCATGATGCGTGCCAAGTCATATTTGATTTTTGAAGTCATTTTGAAAATGAAAAATCCCTCTATACTCCCTCTGACGACCCGACAATGATTTCTGGCGACGAATTATTGTTATTCAGATGGAAATGGATATTATGCACCCCACCATGATGCGTGCCAAGTCATATTGGATTTTTGAAAAAATATTGAAAATGAAAAATCCCTCTATACCCCCTCTAACGACCCGGCAATGATTTCTGTTGACGAATTTTTGTTATCCAGATGGAAATGAATATTCTGCACCCCACCATGTTGCGTGCCAAGTCATATTTGATTTTGAGGTAATTTTGAAAATGAAAAATCCCTCTATACCCCCTCTGACGACCCGACAATGATTTCAGTTGACAAATTATTTTTATTGAGATGGAAATGGATATTCTGTACCCCACCATGATGCGTGCCAAGTCATATTTGAATTTTGAAGTCATTTTGAAAATGAGAGATCCCTCTATACCCCCTCTAACGACCCGACAATGAGTTCTGTTCACGAATTATTGTTATTCAGATGATAATGGATATTCTGCACCCCACCATGATGCGTGCCAAGTCATATTAGATTTTTGAAGAAATTTTGAAAATGAAAAATCCCTCTATACCCCATCCAACGACCCGTCAATGATTTCTGTTGACAATTTATTGTTATTCAGATGGAAATGGATATTCTGCACCCCACTATGATGCGTGCCAAGCCATATTTGATTTTGAGGTAATTTTGAAAATGAAAAATCCCTCTATACCCCCTCTGACGACCTGACAATGATTTCTGTTGACGAATTATTGTTATTCAGATGGAAATGGATATTCTGCACCACACCATGATGCGTGCCAAGTCATATTTGATTTTGAGGTAATTTTGAAAATGAAAAATCCCTCTATACCCCCTCTGACGACCCGACAATGATTTTTGTTGACAGATTATTTTTATTGAGATGGAAATGGATATTCTGTACCCTACCATGATGCGTGCCAAGTCATATTAGATTATTGAAGTAATTTTGAAAATGAAAAATCCCTCTATACCCCCTCTGACGACCCGTCAATGATTTCTGTTAACAATTTATTGTTATTGAGATGGAAATGGATATTCTGTACCCCACTATGATGCGTGCCAAGTCATATTTGATTTTTGAAGTCATTTTGAAAATGAAAAATCCCTCTATACCCCCTCTGACGACCCGACAATGATTTCTGGTGACAAATTATTGTTGTTCAGATGGAAATGGATATTCTGCACCCCACCATGATGCTTGCCAAGTCATATTAGATTTTTGAAGAAATTTTGAAAATGAAAAATCCCTCTATACCCCCTCCAACGACCCGTCAATGATTTCTGTTGATGAATTATTGTTATTCAGATGGAAATGGATATTTTGCACCCCACTATGATGCCTGCCAAGTCATATTTGATTGTGAGGTAATTTTGAAAATGAAAAATCCCTCTATACCCCCTCTGACGACCCGACAATGATTTCTGTTGACAAATTATTGTTATTGATATGGAAATGGATATTTTGTACCCTACCATGATGCGTGCAGAGTCATATTAGATTATTGAAGAAATTTTGAAAATGAAAAATCCCTCTATACCCCCTCCAACGACCCGTCAATGATTTCTGTTGACGAATTATTGTTATTGAGATGGGAATGGATATTCTGTACCCCACTATAACGCGTGCCAAGTCATATTTGATTTTTGAAGTCATTTTGAAAATGAAAAATCTCTCTATACCCACTCTGACGACCCGACATTGATTTCTGTCGACGAATTATCGTTATTCAGATGGGAATGGATATTCTGCACCCCACCATGATGCGTGCCAAGTCATATTGGATTTTTGAAGAAATATTGAAAATGAAAAATCCCTCTATACACCCTCTAACGACCCGACAATGATTTCTGTCGACGAATTATTGTTATTCAGATCAAAATAGATATTCTGCACCCCACCATGATGCGTGCCAAGTCATATTAGATATTGGAAGAAATATTGAAAATGAGAAATCACTCTATACCCCCTCTGACGACCCGACAATGATTTCTGTTGACGAACTATTGTTATTCAGATGGACATGGATACTTTGCACCCCACCATGATGCGTGCCAAGTCATATTAGATTTTTGAAGAAATTTTGAAAATGAAATATCCCTCTATACCCCCTCCAACGACCCGTCAATGATTTCTGTTGTCGAATCATTGTTATTCAGATGGAAATGGATATTCTGCACCCCACTATGATGCGTGCCAAGTCATATTTGATTTTGAGGTAATTTTGAAAATGTAAAATCACTCTATACCCCCTCTGACGACCCGACAATGATTTCTGTTGACAAATTATTGTTATTGAGATGGAAATGGATATTCTGTACCCCACCATGATGCGTGCCAAGTACTATTTGATTATTGAAGTCATTTTGAAAATGAAAAATCCATCTATACCCCCTCTACCCGACAATGAGTTCTGATGACGAATTATTGTTATTTAGATGATAATGGATATTCTGCTCCCCACCATGATGCGTGCCAAGTCATATTGGATTTTTGAAGAAATATTGAAAATGAAATATCCCTCTATACCCCCTCCAACGACCCGTCAATGATTTCTGTTGTCGAATCATTGTTATTCAGATGGAAATGGATATTCTGCACCCCACTATGATGCGTGCCAAGTCATATTTGATTTTGAGGTAATTTTGAAAATGTAAAATCACTCTATACCCCCTCTGACGACCCGACAATGATTTCTGTTAACAAATTATTGTTATTGACATGGAAATGGATATTCCGTACCCCACTATGATGCGTGCAAAGTCATATTTGATTTTTGAAGTCATTTTGAAAATGAAAAATCCCTCTATACTCCCTCTGACGACCCGACAATGATTTCTGGCGACGAATTATTGTTATTCAGATGGAAATGGATATTATGCACCCCACCATGATGCGTGCCAAGTCATATTGGATTTTTGAAAAAATATTGAAAATGAAAAATCCCTCTATACCCCCTCTGACGACCCGACAATGATTTCTGTCGACGAATTATTGTTATTCAGATGGAAATGAATATTCTGCACCCCACCATGTTGCGTGCCAAGTCATATTTGATTTTGAGGTAATTTTGAAAATGAAAAATCCCACTCTATTTCCCCTCTGACGACCCGACAATGATTTCTGTCGACAAATTATATTTATTCAGATGGAAATGGATATTCTGCACCCCACCATGATGCGTGCCAAGTCATATTGGATTTTTGAAAAAATATTGAAAATGAAAAATCCCTCTATACCCCCTCTAACGACCCGAAAATGATTTCTGTTGACGAATTTTTGTTATCCAGATGGTAATGAATATTCTGCACCCCACCATGTTGCGTGCCAAGTCATATTTGATTTTGAGGTAATTTTGAAAATGAAAAATCCCACTCTATTTCCCCTCTGACGACCCGACAATGATTTCTGTCGACAAATTATTGTTATTCAGATGGAAATGGATATTCTGCACCCCACCATGATGCGTGCCAAGTCATATTAGATTTTTGAAGAAATATTGAAAATGAGAAATCCCTCTATACGCCCTCTTACGACCCGACAATGATTTCTGTTGACAAATTATTGTTATTCAGATGGAAATGGATATTCTGCACCCCACTATGATCCGTGCCAAGTCATATTAGATTTTTGAAGAAATTTTGAAAATGAGAAATCCCTCTATACCCCCTCCAACGACCCGTCAATGATTTCTGTTGACGGATCATTGTAATTCAGATGGAAATGGATATTCTGCACCCCACCATGATGCGTGCCAAGTCATATTTGATTTTGAGGTAATTTTGAAAATGAAAAATCCCTCTATACCCCCTCTGACGACCCGACAATGATTTCAGTTGACAAATTATTGTTATTGAGATGGAAATGGATATTCTGTACCCCACCATGATGCGTGCCAAGTCATATTTGAATTTTGAAGTCATTTTGAAAATGAGAAATCCCTCTTTACACCCTCTAACGACCCGACAATGAGTTCTGTTGACGAATTATTGTTATTCAGATAATAATGGATATTCTGCATCCCACCATGATGCGTGCCAAGTCATATTGGAATTTTGAAGAAATATTGAAAATGAAATATCCCTCTATACCCCCTCCAACGACCCGACAATGATTTCTGTTGACAAATTATTGTTATTCAGATAAAAATTAATATTCTGCACTCCACCATGTTGCGTGCCAAGTCATATTTGATTTTGAGGTAATTTTGAAAATGAAAAACCCTCTATTCCCCCTCTGACGACCCGACAATGATTTCTGTTGAGGAATTATTGTTATTGAGATGGGAATGGATATTGTGTACCCCACCATGGTGCGTGCCAAGTCATATTGGATTTTAAGGTAATTTTGAAAATGAAAAATTTCTCCATACCCCCTCTGACGACCCGACAATGATTTCTGTAGACAAATTCTTGTTATTCAGATGGAATCGGATATTCTGCACCCTACTATGATGCGTGCCAAGTCATATTTAATTTTTGAAGTCATTTTGATATTGAAAAATCACTCTATATCCCCTCTGACGACCCGAAAATGATTTCTGTTGACGAATTATTGTTATTCAGATGGAAATGGATATTCTGCACCCCACTATGATGCGTGCCAAGTCATAATTGATTTTGGGATAATTTTGAAAATGAAAAATCCCTCTATACCCCCTCTGACGACCCGACAATGATTTCTGGTGACAAATTATTGATATTGAGATGGAAATGGATATTCTGTACCCCACCATGATGCGTGCCAAGTCATATTTGATATTTGAAGTCATTTTGAAAATGAAAAATCCCTTTATACCCCTCTAACGACACGACAATGAGTTCTGTTGACGACTTATTGTTATTCAGATGATAATAAATATTCTGCACCCCACCATGTTGCGTGCCAAGTCATATTTGATTTTGAGGTGATTTTGAAAATGAAAAATCCCTCTATACCGTCTCTAACGACCCGACAAAGATATCTTTTGACGAATTATTGTTATTCAGATGCAAATGAATATTCTGCACCCCACCATGTTGCGTGCCAAGTCATATTAGATTTTTGAAGAAATATTGAAAATGAGAAATCCCTCTATACCCCCTCCAACGACCCGTCAATGATTTCTGTTGACGAATTATTGTTATTTAGATGGAAATGGATATTCTGCACCCCACCATGATGCGTGCCAAGTTATATTTGATTTTGAGGTAATTTTGAAAATGAAAAATCCCTCTATACCCCCTCTGACGACCCGAAAATGATTTCTGTTAACAAATTATTGTTATTGACATGGAAATGGATATTCCGTACCCCACTATGATGCGTGCAAAGTCATATTTGATTTTTGAAGTCATTTTGAAAATGAAAAATCCCTCTATACTCCCTCTGACGACCCGACAATGATTTCTGGCGACGAATTATTGTTATTCAGATGGAAATGGATATTATGCACCCCACCATGATGCGTGCCAAGTCATATTGGATTTTTGAAAAAATATTGAAAATGAAAAATCCCTCTATACCCCCACTAACGACCCGGCAATGATTTCTGTTGACGAATTTTTGTTATCCAGATGGAAATGAATATTCTGCACCCCACCATGTTGCGTGCCAAGTCATATTTGATTTTGAGGTAATTTTGAAATTGAGAAATCCCTCTATACCCCCTCTAATGACCCGACAATGATTTCTGTCGACGAATTATTGTTATTCAGATAGAAATAGATATTCTGCACCCCACCATGATGCGTGCCAAGTCATATTAGATTTTTGAAGAAATTTTGAAAATGAAAAATCCCTCTATACCCCATCCAACGACCCGACAATGATTTCTGTTGACAAATTATTGATATTGAAATGAAAATGGATATTCTGTACCCCATCATGATGCGTGCCAAGTCATATTTGATTTTGAGGTAATTTTGAAAATGAAAAATCCCTCTATACCCCCTCTGACGACCCGACAATGATTTCAGTTGACAAATTATTTTTATTGAGATGGAAATGGATATTCTGTACCCCACCATGATGCGTGCCAAGTCATATTTGAATTTTGAAGTCATTTTGAAAATGAGAGATCCCTCTATACCCCCTCTAACGACCCGACAATGAGTTCTGTTCACGAATTATTGTTATTCAGATGATAATGGATATTCTGCACCCCACCATGATGCGTGCCAAGTCATATTAGATTTTTGAAGAAATTTTGAAAATGAAAAATCCCTCTATACCCCATCCAACGACCCGTCAATGATTTCTGTTGACAATTTATTGTTATTCAGATGGAAATGGATATTCTGCACCCCACTATGATGCGTGCCAAGCCATATTTGATTTTGAGGTAATTTTGAAAATGAAAAATCCCTCTATACCCCCTCTGACGACCTGACAATGATTTCTGTTGACGAATTATTGTTATTCAGATGGAAATGGATATTCTGCACCACACCATGATGCGTGCCAAGTCATATTTGATTTTGAGGTAATTTTGAAAATGAAAAATCCCTCTATACCCCCTCTGACGACCCGACAATGATTTTTGTTGACAGATTATTTTTATTGAGATGGAAATGGATATTCTGTACCCTACCATGATGCGTGCCAAGTCATATTAGATTATTGAAGTAATTTTGAAAATGAAAAATCCCTCTATACCCCCTCTGACGACCCGTCAATGATTTCTGTTAACAATTTATTGTTATTGAGATGGAAATGGATATTCTGTACCCCACTATGATGCGTGCCAAGTCATATTTGATTTTTGAAGTCATTTTGAAAATGAAAAATCCCTCTATACCCCCTCTGACGACCCGACAATGATTTCTGGTGACAAATTATTGTTGTTCAGATGGAAATGGATATTCTGCACCCCACCATGATGCTTGCCAAGTCATATTAGATTTTTGAAGAAATTTTGAAAATGAAAAATCCCTCTATACCCCCTCCAACGACCCGTCAATGATTTCTGTTGATGAATTATTGTTATTCAGATGGAAATGGATATTTTGCACCCCACTATGATGCCTGCCAAGTCATATTTGATTGTGAGGTAATTTTGAAAATGAAAAATCCCTCTATACCCCCTCTGACGACCCGACAATGATTTCTGTTGACAAATTATTGTTATTGATATGGAAATGGATATTTTGTACCCTACCATGATGCGTGCAGAGTCATATTAGATTATTGAAGAAATTTTGAAAATGAAAAATCCCTCTATACCCCCTCCAACGACCCGTCAATGATTTCTGTTGACGAATTATTGTTATTGAGATGGGAATGGATATTCTGTACCCCACTATAACGCGTGCCAAGTCATATTTGATTTTTGAAGTCATTTTGAAAATGAAAAATCTCTCTATACCCACTCTGACGACCCGACATTGATTTCTGTCGACGAATTATCGTTATTCAGATGG
Source organism: Chrysolina americana (assembly GCA_958502065.1). Lineage (NCBI taxonomy): Eukaryota > Metazoa > Arthropoda > Insecta > Coleoptera > Chrysomelidae > Chrysolina > Chrysolina americana. The sequence continues at coordinate 44,676,711 of OY293415.1, read as the reverse complement.
GAATGGATATTCTGCACCCCACCATGATGCGTGCCAAGTCATATTGGATTTTTGAAGAAATATTGAAAATGAAAAATCCCTCTATACACCCTCTAACGACCCGACAATGATTTCTGTCGACGAATTATTGTTATTCAGATCAAAATAGATATTCTGCACCCCACCATGATGCGTGCCAAGTCATATTAGATATTGGAAGAAATATTGAAAATGAGAAATCACTCTATACCCCCTCTGACGACCCGACAATGATTTCTGTTGACGAACTATTGTTATTCAGATGGACATGGATACTTTGCACCCCACCATGATGCGTGCCAAGTCATATTAGATTTTTGAAGAAATTTTGAAAATGAAATATCCCTCTATACCCCCTCCAACGACCCGTCAATGATTTCTGTTGTCGAATCATTGTTATTCAGATGGAAATGGATATTCTGCACCCCACTATGATGCGTGCCAAGTCATATTTGATTTTGAGGTAATTTTGAAAATGTAAAATCACTCTATACCCCCTCTGACGACCCGACAATGATTTCTGTTGACAAATTATTGTTATTGAGATGGAAATGGATATTCTGTACCCCACCATGATGCGTGCCAAGTACTATTTGATTATTGAAGTCATTTTGAAAATGAAAAATCCATCTATACCCCCTCTACCCGACAATGAGTTCTGATGACGAATTATTGTTATTTAGATGATAATGGATATTCTGCTCCCCACCATGATGCGTGCCAAGTCATATTGGATTTTTGAAGAAATATTGAAAATGAAATATCCCTCTATACCCCCTCCAACGACCCGTCAATGATTTCTGTTGTCGAATCATTGTTATTCAGATGGAAATGGATATTCTGCACCCCACTATGATGCGTGCCAAGTCATATTTGATTTTGAGGTAATTTTGAAAATGTAAAATCACTCTATACCCCCTCTGACGACCCGACAATGATTTCTGTTAACAAATTATTGTTATTGACATGGAAATGGATATTCCGTACCCCACTATGATGCGTGCAAAGTCATATTTGATTTTTGAAGTCATTTTGAAAATGAAAAATCCCTCTATACTCCCTCTGACGACCCGACAATGATTTCTGGCGACGAATTATTGTTATTCAGATGGAAATGGATATTATGCACCCCACCATGATGCGTGCCAAGTCATATTGGATTTTTGAAAAAATATTGAAAATGAAAAATCCCTCTATACCCCCTCTGACGACCCGACAATGATTTCTGTCGACGAATTATTGTTATTCAGATGGAAATGAATATTCTGCACCCCACCATGTTGCGTGCCAAGTCATATTTGATTTTGAGGTAATTTTGAAAATGAAAAATCCCACTCTATTTCCCCTCTGACGACCCGACAATGATTTCTGTCGACAAATTATATTTATTCAGATGGAAATGGATATTCTGCACCCCACCATGATGCGTGCCAAGTCATATTGGATTTTTGAAAAAATATTGAAAATGAAAAATCCCTCTATACCCCCTCTAACGACCCGAAAATGATTTCTGTTGACGAATTTTTGTTATCCAGATGGTAATGAATATTCTGCACCCCACCATGTTGCGTGCCAAGTCATATTTGATTTTGAGGTAATTTTGAAAATGAAAAATCCCACTCTATTTCCCCTCTGACGACCCGACAATGATTTCTGTCGACAAATTATTGTTATTCAGATGGAAATGGATATTCTGCACCCCACCATGATGCGTGCCAAGTCATATTAGATTTTTGAAGAAATATTGAAAATGAGAAATCCCTCTATACGCCCTCTTACGACCCGACAATGATTTCTGTTGACAAATTATTGTTATTCAGATGGAAATGGATATTCTGCACCCCACTATGATCCGTGCCAAGTCATATTAGATTTTTGAAGAAATTTTGAAAATGAGAAATCCCTCTATACCCCCTCCAACGACCCGTCAATGATTTCTGTTGACGGATCATTGTAATTCAGATGGAAATGGATATTCTGCACCCCACCATGATGCGTGCCAAGTCATATTTGATTTTGAGGTAATTTTGAAAATGAAAAATCCCTCTATACCCCCTCTGACGACCCGACAATGATTTCAGTTGACAAATTATTGTTATTGAGATGGAAATGGATATTCTGTACCCCACCATGATGCGTGCCAAGTCATATTTGAATTTTGAAGTCATTTTGAAAATGAGAAATCCCTCTTTACACCCTCTAACGACCCGACAATGAGTTCTGTTGACGAATTATTGTTATTCAGATAATAATGGATATTCTGCATCCCACCATGATGCGTGCCAAGTCATATTGGAATTTTGAAGAAATATTGAAAATGAAATATCCCTCTATACCCCCTCCAACGACCCGACAATGATTTCTGTTGACAAATTATTGTTATTCAGATAAAAATTAATATTCTGCACTCCACCATGTTGCGTGCCAAGTCATATTTGATTTTGAGGTAATTTTGAAAATGAAAAACCCTCTATTCCCCCTCTGACGACCCGACAATGATTTCTGTTGAGGAATTATTGTTATTGAGATGGGAATGGATATTGTGTACCCCACCATGGTGCGTGCCAAGTCATATTGGATTTTAAGGTAATTTTGAAAATGAAAAATTTCTCCATACCCCCTCTGACGACCCGACAATGATTTCTGTAGACAAATTCTTGTTATTCAGATGGAATCGGATATTCTGCACCCTACTATGATGCGTGCCAAGTCATATTTAATTTTTGAAGTCATTTTGATATTGAAAAATCACTCTATATCCCCTCTGACGACCCGAAAATGATTTCTGTTGACGAATTATTGTTATTCAGATGGAAATGGATATTCTGCACCCCACTATGATGCGTGCCAAGTCATAATTGATTTTGGGATAATTTTGAAAATGAAAAATCCCTCTATACCCCCTCTGACGACCCGACAATGATTTCTGGTGACAAATTATTGATATTGAGATGGAAATGGATATTCTGTACCCCACCATGATGCGTGCCAAGTCATATTTGATATTTGAAGTCATTTTGAAAATGAAAAATCCCTTTATACCCCTCTAACGACACGACAATGAGTTCTGTTGACGACTTATTGTTATTCAGATGATAATAAATATTCTGCACCCCACCATGTTGCGTGCCAAGTCATATTTGATTTTGAGGTGATTTTGAAAATGAAAAATCCCTCTATACCGTCTCTAACGACCCGACAAAGATATCTTTTGACGAATTATTGTTATTCAGATGCAAATGAATATTCTGCACCCCACCATGTTGCGTGCCAAGTCATATTAGATTTTTGAAGAAATATTGAAAATGAGAAATCCCTCTATACCCCCTCCAACGACCCGTCAATGATTTCTGTTGACGAATTATTGTTATTTAGATGGAAATGGATATTCTGCACCCCACCATGATGCGTGCCAAGTTATATTTGATTTTGAGGTAATTTTGAAAATGAAAAATCCCTCTATACCCCCTCTGACGACCCGAAAATGATTTCTGTTAACAAATTATTGTTATTGACATGGAAATGGATATTCCGTACCCCACTATGATGCGTGCAAAGTCATATTTGATTTTTGAAGTCATTTTGAAAATGAAAAATCCCTCTATACTCCCTCTGACGACCCGACAATGATTTCTGGCGACGAATTATTGTTATTCAGATGGAAATGGATATTATGCACCCCACCATGATGCGTGCCAAGTCATATTGGATTTTTGAAAAAATATTGAAAATGAAAAATCCCTCTATACCCCCACTAACGACCCGGCAATGATTTCTGTTGACGAATTTTTGTTATCCAGATGGAAATGAATATTCTGCACCCCACCATGTTGCGTGCCAAGTCATATTTGATTTTGAGGTAATTTTGAAATTGAGAAATCCCTCTATACCCCCTCTAATGACCCGACAATGATTTCTGTCGACGAATTATTGTTATTCAGATAGAAATAGATATTCTGCACCCCACCATGATGCGTGCCAAGTCATATTAGATTTTTGAAGAAATTTTGAAAATGAAAAATCCCTCTATACCCCATCCAACGACCCGACAATGATTTCTGTTGACAAATTATTGATATTGAAATGAAAATGGATATTCTGTACCCCATCATGATGCGTGCCAAGTCATATTTGATTTTGAGGTAATTTTGAAAATGAAAAATCCCTCTATACCCCCTCTGACGACCCGACAATGATTTCAGTTGACAAATTATTTTTATTGAGATGGAAATGGATATTCTGTACCCCACCATGATGCGTGCCAAGTCATATTTGAATTTTGAAGTCATTTTGAAAATGAGAGATCCCTCTATACCCCCTCTAACGACCCGACAATGAGTTCTGTTCAAGAATTATTGTTATTCAGATGATAATGGATATTCTGCACCCCACCATGATGCGTGCCAAGTCATATTAGATTTTTGAAGAAATTTTGAAAATGAAAAATCCCTCTATACCCCATCCAACGACCCGTCAATGATTTCTGTTGACAATTTATTGTTATTCAGATGGAAATGGATATTCTGCACCCCACTATGATGCGTGCCAAGCCATATTTGATTTTGAGGTAATTTTGAAAATGAAAAATCCCTCTATACCCCCTCTGACGACCTGACAATGATTTCTGTTGACGAATTATTGTTATTCAGATGGAAATGGATATTCTGCACCACACCATGATGCGTGCCAAGTCATATTTGATTTTGAGGTAATTTTGAAAATGAAAAATCCCTCTATACCCCCTCTGACGACCCGACAATGATTTTTGTTGACAGATTATTTTTATTGAGATGGAAATGGATATTCTGTACCCTACCATGATGCGTGCCAAGTCATATTAGATTATTGAAGTAATTTTGAAAATGAAAAATCCCTCTATACCCCCTCTGACGACCCGTCAATGATTTCTGTTAACAATTTATTGTTATTGAGATGGAAATGGATATTCTGTACCCCACTATGATGCGTGCCAAGTCATATTTGATTTTTGAAGTCATTTTGAAAATGAAAAATCCCTCTATACCCCCTCTGACGACCCGACAATGATTTCTGGTGACAAATTATTGTTGTTCAGATGGAAATGGATATTCTGCACCCCACCATGATGCTTGCCAAGTCATATTAGATTTTTGAAGAAATTTTGAAAATGAAAAATCCCTCTATACCCCCTCCAACGACCCGTCAATGATTTCTGTTGATGAATTATTGTTATTCAGATGGAAATGGATATTTTGCACCCCACTATGATGCCTGCCAAGTCATATTTGATTGTGAGGTAATTTTGAAAATGAAAAATCCCTCTATACCCCCTCTGACGACCCGACAATGATTTCTGTTGACAAATTATTGTTATTGATATGGAAATGGATATTTTGTACCCTACCATGATGCGTGCAGAGTCATATTAGATTATTGAAGAAATTTTGAAAATGAAAAATCCCTCTATACCCCCTCCAACGACCCGTCAATGATTTCTGTTGACGAATTATTGTTATTGAGATGGGAATGGATATTCTGTACCCCACTATAACGCGTGCCAAGTCATATTTGATTTTTGAAGTCATTTTGAAAATGAAAAATCCCTCTATACCCACTCTGACGATCCGACAATGATTTCTGTCGACGAATTATCGTTATTCAGATGGGAATGGATATTCTGCACCCCATTATGATGCGTGCCAAGTCATATTGGATTTTTGAAGAAATATTGAAAATGAAAAATCCCTCTATACACCCTCTAACGACCCGACAATGATTTCTGTCGACGAATTATTGTTATTCAGATCAAAATAGATATTCTGCACCCCACCATGATGCGTGCCAAGTCATATTAGATATTGGAAGAAATATTGAAAATGAGAAATCACTCTATACCCCCTCTGACGACCCGACAATGATTTCTGTTGACGAACTATTGTTATTCAGATGGACATGGATACTTTGCACCCCACCATGATGCGTGCCAAGTCATATTAGATTTTTGAAGAAATTTTGAAAATGAAATATCCCTCTATACCCCCTCCAACGACCCGTCAATGATTTCTGTTGTCGAATCATTGTTATTCAGATGGAAATGGATATTCTGCACCCCACTATGATGCGTGCCAAGTCATATTTGATTTTGAGGTAATTTTGAAAATGTAAAATCACTCTATACCCCCTCTGACGACCCGACAATGATTTCTGTTGACAAATTATTGTTATTGAGATGGAAATGGATATTCTGTACCCCACTATGATGCGTGCCAAGCCATATTTGATTTTGAGGTAATTTTGAAAATGAAAAATCCCTCTATACCCCCTCTGACGACCTGACAATGATTTCTGTTGACGAATTATTGTTATTCAGATGGAAATGGATATTCTGCACCACACCATGATGCGTGCCAAGTCATATTTGATTTTGAGGTAATTTTGAAAATGAAAAATCCCTCTATACCCCCTCTGACGACCCGACAATGATTTTTGTTGACAGATTATTTTTATTGAGATGGAAATGGATATTCTGTACCCTACCATGATGCGTGCCAAGTCATATTAGATTATTGAAGTAATTTTGAAAATGAAAAATCCCTCTATACCCCCTCTGACGACCCGTCAATGATTTCTGTTAACAATTTATTGTTATTGAGATGGAAATGGATATTCTGTACCCCACTATGATGCGTGCCAAGTCATATTTGATTTTTGAAGTCATTTTGAAAATGAAAAATCCCTCTATACCCCCTCTGACGACCCGACAATGATTTCTGGTGACAAATTATTGTTGTTCAGATGGAAATGGATATTCTGCACCCCACCATGATGCTTGCCAAGTCATATTAGATTTTTGAAGAAATTTTGAAAATGAAAAATCCCTCTATACCCCCTCCAACGACCCGTCAATGATTTCTGTTGATGAATTATTGTTATTCAGATGGAAATGGATATTTTGCACCCCACTATGATGCCTGCCAAGTCATATTTGATTGTGAGGTAATTTTGAAAATGAAAAATCCCTCTATACCCCCTCTGACGACCCGACAATGATTTCTGTTGACAAATTATTGTTATTGATATGGAAATGGATATTTTGTACCCTACCATGATGCGTGCAGAGTCATATTAGATTATTGAAGAAATTTTGAAAATGAAAAATCCCTCTATACCCCCTCCAACGACCCGTCAATGATTTCTGTTGACGAATTATTGTTATTGAGATGGGAATGGATATTCTGTACCCCACTATAACGCGTGCCAAGTCATATTTGATTTTTGAAGTCATTTTGAAAATGAAAAATCTCTCTATACCCACTCTGACGACCCGACATTGATTTCTGTCGACGAATTATCGTTATTCAGATGGGAATGGATATTCTGCACCCCACCATGATGCGTGCCAAGTCATATTGGATTTTTGAAGAAATATTGAAAATGAAAAATCCCTCTATACACCCTCTAACGACCCGACAATGATTTCTGTCGACGAATTATTGTTATTCAGATCAAAATAGATATTCTGCACCCCACCATGATGCGTGCCAAGTCATATTAGATATTGGAAGAAATATTGAAAATGAGAAATCACTCTATACCCCCTCTGACGACCCGACAATGATTTCTGTTGACGAACTATTGTTATTCAGATGGACATGGATACTTTGCACCCCACCATGATGCGTGCCAAGTCATATTAGATTTTTGAAGAAATTTTGAAAATGAAATATCCCTCTATACCCCCTCCAACGACCCGTCAATGATTTCTGTTGTCGAATCATTGTTATTCAGATGGAAATGGATATTCTGCACCCCACTATGATGCGTGCCAAGTCATATTTGATTTTGAGGTAATTTTGAAAATGTAAAATCACTCTATACCCCCTCTGACGACCCGACAATGATTTCTGTTGAAAAATTATTGTTATTGAGATGGAAATGGATATTCTGTACCCCACCATGATGCGTGCCAAGTACTATTTGATTATTGAAGTCATTTTGAAAATGAAAAATCCATCTATACCCCCTCTACCCGACAATGAGTTCTGATGACGAATTATTGTTATTTAGATGATAATGGATATTCTGCTCCCCACCATGATGCGTGCCAAGTCATATTGGATTTTTGAAGAAATATTGAAAATGAAATATCCCTCTATACCCCCTCCAACGACCCGTCAATGATTTCTGTTGTCGAATCATTGTTATTGAGATGGAAATGGATATTCTGCACCCCACTATGATGCGTGCCAAGTCATATTTGATTTTGAGGTAATTTTGAAAATGTAAAATCACTCTATACCCCCTCTGACGACCCGACAATGATTTCTGTTAACAAATTATTGTTATTGACATGGAAATGGATATTCCGTACCCCACTATGATGCGTGCAAAGTCATATTTGATTTTTGAAGTCATTTTGAAAATGAAAAATCCCTCTATACTCCCTCTGACGACCCGACAATGATTTCTGGCGACGAATTATTGTTATTCAGATGGAAATGGATATTATGCACCCCACCATGATGCGTGCCAAGTCATATTGGATTTTTGAAAAAATATTGAAAATGAAAAATCCCTCTATACCCCCTCTGACGACCCGACAATGATTTCTGTCGACGAATTATTGTTATTCAGATGGAAATGAATATTCTGCACCCCACCATGTTGCGTGCCAAGTCATATTTGATTTTGAGGTAATTTTGAAAATGAAAAATCCCACTCTATTTCCCCTCTGACGACCCGACAATGATTTCTGTCGACAAATTATATTTATTCAGATGGAAATGGATATTCTGCACCCCACCATGATGCGTGCCAAGTCATATTGGATTTTTGAAAAAATATTGAAAATGAAAAATCCCTCTATACCCCCTCTAACGACCCGAAAATGATTTCTGTTGACGAATTTTTGTTATCCAGATGGTAATGAATATTCTGCACCCCACCATGTTGCGTGCCAAGTCATATTTGATTTTGAGGTAATTTTGAAAATGAAAAATCCCACTCTATTTCCCCTCTGACGACCCGACAATGATTTCTGTCGACAAATTATTGTTATTCAGATGGAAATGGATATTCTGCACCCCACCATGATGCGTGCCAAGTCATATTAGATTTTTGAAGAAATATTGAAAATGAGAAATCCCTCTATACGCCCTCTTACGACCCGACAATGATTTCTGTTGACAAATTATTGTTATTCAGATGGAAATGGATATTCTGCACCCCACTATGATCCGTGCCAAGTCATATTAGATTTTTGAAGAAATTTTGAAAATGAGAAATCCCTCTATACCCCCTCCAACGACCCGTCAATGATTTCTGTTGACGGATCATTGTAATTCAGATGGAAATGGATATTCTGCACCCCACCATGATGCGTGCCAAGTCATATTTGATTTTGAGGTAATTTTGAAAATGAAAAATCCCTCTATACCCCCTCTGACGACCCGACAATGATTTCAGTTGACAAATTATTGTTATTGAGATGGAAATGGATATTCTGTACCCCACCATGATGCGTGCCAAGTCATATTTGAATTTTGAAGTCATTTTGAAAATGAGAAATCCCTCTTTACACCCTCTAACGACCCGACAATGAGTTCTGTTGACGAATTATTGTTATTCAGATAATAATGGATATTCTGCATCCCACCATGATGCGTGCCAAGTCATATTGGAATTTTGAAGAAATATTGAAAATGAAATATCCCTCTATACCCCCTCCAACGACCCGACAATGATTTCTGTTGACAAATTATTGTTATTCAGATAAAAATTAATATTCTGCACTCCACCATGTTGCGTGCCAAGTCATATTTGATTTTGAGGTAATTTTGAAAATGAAAAACCCTCTATTCCCCCTCTGACGACCCGACAATGATTTCTGTTGAGGAATTATTGTTATTGAGATGGGAATGGATATTGTGTACCCCACCATGGTGCGTGCCAAGTCATATTGGATTTTAAGGTAATTTTGAAAATGAAAAATTTCTCCATACCCCCTCTGACGACCCGACAATGATTTCTGTAGACAAATTCTTGTTATTCAGATGGAATCGGATATTCTGCACCCTACTATGATGCGTGCCAAGTCATATTTAATTTTTGAAGTCATTTTGATATTGAAAAATCACTCTATATCCCCTCTGACGACCCGAAAATGATTTCTGTTGACGAATTATTGTTATTCAGATGGAAATGGATATTCTGCACCCCACTATGATGCGTGCCAAGTCATAATTGATTTTGGGATAATTTTGAAAATGAAAAATCCCTCTATACCCCCTCTGACGACCCGACAATGATTTCTGGTGACAAATTATTGATATTGAGATGGAAATGGATATTCTGTACCCCACCATGATGCGTGCCAAGTCATATTTGATATTTGAAGTCATTTTGAAAATGAAAAATCCCTTTATACCCCTCTAACGACACGACAATGAGTTCTGTTGACGACTTATTGTTATTCAGATGATAATAAATATTCTGCACCCCACCATGTTGCGTGCCAAGTCATATTTGATTTTGAGGTGATTTTGAAAATGAAAAATCCCTCTATACCGTCTCTAACGACCCGACAAAGATATCTTTTGACGAATTATTGTTATTCAGATGCAAATGAATATTCTGCACCCCACCATGTTGCGTGCCAAGTCATATTAGATTTTTGAAGAAATATTGAAAATGAGAAATCCCTCTATACCCCCTCCAACGACCCGTCAATGATTTCTGTTGACGAATTATTGTTATTTAGATGGAAATGGATATTCTGCACCCCACCATGATGCGTGCCAAGTTATATTTGATTTTGAGGTAATTTTGAAAATGAAAAATCCCTCTATACCCCCTCTGACGACCCGAAAATGATTTCTGTTAACAAATTATTGTTATTGACATGGAAATGGATATTCCGTACCCCACTATGATGCGTGCAAAGTCATATTTGATTTTTGAAGTCATTTTGAAAATGAAAAATCCCTCTATACTCCCTCTGACGACCCGACAATGATTTCTGGCGACGAATTATTGTTATTCAGATGGAAATGGATATTATGCACCCCACCATGATGCGTGCCAAGTCATATTGGATTTTTGAAAAAATATTGAAAATGAAAAATCCCTCTATACCCCCTCTAACGACCCGGCAATGATTTCTGTTGACGAATTTTTGTTATCCAGATGGAAATGAATATTCTGCACCCCACCATGTTGCGTGCCAAGTCATATTTGATTTTGAGGTAATTTTGAAATTGAGAAATCCCTCTATACCCCCTCTAATGACCCGACAATGATTTCTGTCGACGAATTATTGTTATTCAGATAGAAATAGATATTCTGCACCCCACCATGATGCGTGCCAAGTCATATTAGATTTTTGAAGAAATTTTGAAAATGAAAAATCCCTCTATACCCCATCCAACGACCCGACAATGATTTCTGTTGACAAATTATTGATATTGAAATGAAAATGGATATTCTGTACCCCATCATGATGCGTGCCAAGTCATATTTGATTTTGAGGTAATTTTGAAAATGAAAAATCCCTCTATACCCCCTCTGACGACCCGACAATGATTTCAGTTGACAAATTATTTTTATTGAGATGGAAATGGATATTCTGTACCCCACCATGATGCGTGCCAAGTCATATTTGAATTTTGAAGTCATTTTGAAAATGAGAGATCCCTCTATACCCCCTCTAACGACCCGACAATGAGTTCTGTTCACGAATTATTGTTATTCAGATGATAATGGATATTCTGCACCCCACCATGATGCGTGCCAAGTCATATTAGATTTTTGAAGAAATTTTGAAAATGAAAAATCCCTCTATACCCCATCCAACGACCCGTCAATGATTTCTGTTGACAATTTATTGTTATTCAGATGGAAATGGATATTCTGCACCCCACTATGATGCGTGCCAAGCCATATTTGATTTTGAGGTAATTTTGAAAATGAAAAATCCCTCTATACCCCCTCTGACGACCTGACAATGATTTCTGTTGACGAATTATTGTTATTCAGATGGAAATGGATATTCTGCACCACACCATGATGCGTGCCAAGTCATATTTGATTTTGAGGTAATTTTGAAAATGAAAAATCCCTCTATACCCCCTCTGACGACCCGACAATGATTTTTGTTGACAGATTATTTTTATTGAGATGGAAATGGATATTCTGTACCCTACCATGATGCGTGCCAAGTCATATTAGATTATTGAAGTAATTTTGAAAATGAAAAATCCCTCTATACCCCCTCTGACGACCCGTCAATGATTTCTGTTAACAATTTATTGTTATTGAGATGGAAATGGATATTCTGTACCCCACTATGATGCGTGCCAAGTCATATTTGATTTTTGAAGTCATTTTGAAAATGAAAAATCCCTCTATACCCCCTCTGACGACCCGACAATGATTTCTGGTGACAAATTATTGTTGTTCAGATGGAAATGGATATTCTGCACCCCACCATGATGCTTGCCAAGTCATATTAGATTTTTGAAGAAATTTTGAAAATGAAAAATCCCTCTATACCCCCTCCAACGACCCGTCAATGATTTCTGTTGATGAATTATTGTTATTCAGATGGAAATGGATATTTTGCACCCCACTATGATGCCTGCCAAGTCATATTTGATTGTGAGGTAATTTTGAAAATGAAAAATCCCTCTATACCCCCTCTGACGACCCGACAATGATTTCTGTTGACAAATTATTGTTATTGATATGGAAATGGATATTTTGTACCCTACCATGATGCGTGCAGAGTCATATTAGATTATTGAAGAAATTTTGAAAATGAAAAATCCCTCTATACCCCCTCCAACGACCCGTCAATGATTTCTGTTGACGAATTATTGTTATTGAGATGGGAATGGATATTCTGTACCCCACTATAACGCGTGCCAAGTCATATTTGATTTTTGAAGTCATTTTGAAAATGAAAAATCCCTCTATACCCACTCTGACGATCCGACAATGATTTCTGTCGACGAATTATCGTTATTCAGATGGGAATGGATATTCTGCACCCCATTATGATGCGTGCCAAGTCATATTGGATTTTTGAAGAAATATTGAAAATGAAAAATCCCTCTATACACCCTCTAACGACCCGACAATGATTTCTGTCGACGAATTATTGTTATTCAGATCAAAATAGATATTCTGCACCCCACCATGATGCGTGCCAAGTCATATTAGATATTGGAAGAAATATTGAAAATGAGAAATCACTCTATACCCCCTCTGACGACCCGACAATGATTTCTGTTGACGAACTATTGTTATTCAGATGGACATGGATACTTTGCACCCCACCATGATGCGTGCCAAGTCATATTAGATTTTTGAAGAAATTTTGAAAATGAAATATCCCTCTATACCCCCTCCAACGACCCGTCAATGATTTCTGTTGTCGAATCATTGTTATTCAGATGGAAATGGATATTCTGCACCCCACTATGATGCGTGCCAAGTCATATTTGATTTTGAGGTAATTTTGAAAATGTAAAATCACTCTATACCCCCTCTGACGACCCGACAATGATTTCTGTTGACAAATTATTGTTATTGAGATGGAAATGGATATTCTGTACCCCACCATGATGCGTGCCAAGTACTATTTGATTATTGAAGTCATTTTGAAAATGAAAAATCCATCTATACCCCCTCTACCCGACAATGAGTTCTGATGACGAATTATTGTTATTTAGATGATAATGGATATTCTGCTCCCCACCATGATGCGTGCCAAGTCATATTGGATTTTTGAAGAAATATTGAAAATGAAATATCCCTCTATACCCCCTCCAACGACCCGTCAATGATTTCTGTTGTCGAATCATTGTTATTCAGATGGAAATGGATATTCTGCACCCCACTATGATGCGTGCCAAGTCATATTTGATTTTGAGGTAATTTTGAAAATGTAAAATCACTCTATACCCCCTCTGACGACCCGACAATGATTTCTGTTAACAAATTATTGTTATTGACATGGAAATGGATATTCCGTACCCCACTATGATGCGTGCAAAGTCATATTTGATTTTTGAAGTCATTTTGAAAATGAAAAATCCCTCTATACTCCCTCTTACGACCCGACAATGATTTCTGGCGACGAATTATTGTTATTCAGATGGAAATGGATATTATGCACCCCACCATGATGCGTGCCAAGTCATATTGGATTTTTGAAAAAATATTGAAAATGAAAAATCCCTCTATACCCCCTCTAACGACCCGGCAATGATTTCTGTTGACGAATTTTTGTTATCCAGATGGAAATGAATATTCTGCACCCCACCATGTTGCGTGCCAAGTCATATTTGATTTTGAGGTAATTTTGAAATTGAGAAATCCCTCTATACCCCCTCTAATGACCCGACAATGATTTCTGTCGACGAATTATTGTTATTCAGATAGAAATAGATATTCTGCACCCCACCATGATGCGTGCCAAGTCATATTAGATTTTTGAAGAAATTTTGAAAATGAAAAATCCCTCTATACCCCATCCAACGACCCGACAATGATTTCTGTTGACAAATTATTGATATTGAAATGAAAATGGATATTCTGTACCCCATCATGATGCGTGCCAAGTCATATTTGATTTTGAGGTAATTTTGAAAATGAAAAATCCCTCTATACCCCCTCTGACGACCCGACAATGATTTCAGTTGACAAATTATTTTTATTGAGATGGAAATGGATATTCTGTACCCCACCATGATGCGTGCCAAGTCATATTTGAATTTTGAAGTCATTTTGAAAATGAGAGATCCCTCTATACCCCCTCTAACGACCCGACAATGAGTTCTGTTCACGAATTATTGTTATTCAGATGATAATGGATATTCTGCACCCCACCATGATGCGTGCCAAGTCATATTAGATTTTTGAAGAAATTTTGAAAATGAAAAATCCCTCTATACCCCATCCAACGACCCGTCAATGATTTCTGTTGACAATTTATTGTTATTCAGATGGAAATGGATATTCTGCACCCCACTATGATGCGTGCCAAGCCATATTTGATTTTGAGGTAATTTTGAAAATGAAAAATCCCTCTATACCCCCTCTGACGACCTGACAATGATTTCTGTTGACGAATTATTGTTATTCAGATGGAAATGGATATTCTGCACCACACCATGATGCGTGCCAAGTCATATTTGATTTTGAGGTAATTTTGAAAATGAAAAATCCCTCTATACCCCCTCTGACGACCCGACAATGATTTTTGTTGACAGATTATTTTTATTGAGATGGAAATGGATATTCTGTACCCTACCATGATGCGTGCCAAGTCATATTAGATTATTGAAGTAATTTTGAAAATGAAAAATCCCTCTATACCCCCTCTGACGACCCGTCAATGATTTCTGTTAACAATTTATTGTTATTGAGATGGAAATGGATATTCTGTACCCCACTATGATGCGTGCCAAGTCATATTTGATTTTTGAAGTCATTTTGAAAATGAAAAATCCCTCTATACCCCCTCTGACGACCCGACAATGATTTCTGGTGACAAATTATTGTTGTTCAGATGGAAATGGATATTCTGCACCCCACCATGATGCTTGCCAAGTCATATTAGATTTTTGAAGAAATTTTGAAAATGAAAAATCCCTCTATACCCCCTCCAACGACCCGTCAATGATTTCTGTTGACGAATTATTGTTATTCAGATGGAAATGGATATTTTGCACCCCACTATGATGCCTGCCAAGTCATATTTGATTGTGAGGTAATTTTGAAAATGAAAAATCCCTCTATACCCCCTCTGACGACCCGACAATGATTTCTGTTGACAAATTATTGTTATTGATATGGAAATGGATATTTTGTACCCTACCATGATGCGTGCAGAGTCATATTAGATTATTGAAGAAATTTTGAAAATGAAAAATCCCTCTATACCCCCTCCAACGACCCGTCAATGATTTCTGTTGACGAATTATTGTTATTGAGATGGGAATGGATATTCTGTACCCCACTATAACGCGTGCCAAGTCATATTTGATTTTTGAAGTCATTTTGAAAATGAAAAATCCCTCTATACCCACTCTGACGACCCGACAATGATTTCTGTCGACGAATTATCGTTATTCAGATGGGAATGGATATTCTGCACCCCACCATGATGCGTGCCAAGTCATATTGGATTTTTGAAGAAATATTGAAAATGAAAAATCCCTCTATACACCCTCTAACGACCCGACAATGATTTCTGTCGACGAATTATTGTTATTCAGATCAAAATAGATATTCTGCACCCCACCATGATGCGTGCCAAGTCATATTAGATATTGGAAGAAATATTGAAAATGAGAAATCACTCTATACCCCCTCTGACGACCCGACAATGATTTCTGTTGACGAACTATTGTTATTCAGATGGACATGGATACTTTGCACCCCACCATGATGCGTGCCAAGTCATATTAGATTTTTGAAGAAATTTTGAAAATGAAATATCCCTCTATACCCCCTCCAACGACCCGTCAATGACTTCTGTTGTCGAATCATTGTTATTCAGATGGAAATGGATATTCTGCACCCCACTATGATGCGTGCCAAGTCATATTTGATTTTGAGGTAATTTTGAAAATGTAAAATCACTCTATACCCCCTCTGACGACCCGACAATGATTTCTGTTGACAAATTATTGTTATTGAGATGGAAATGGATATTCTGTACCCCACCATGATGCGTGCCAAGTACTATTTGATTATTGAAGTCATTTTGAAAATGAAAAATCCATCTATACCCCCTCTACCCGACAATGAGTTCTGATGACGAATTATTGTTATTTAGATGATAATGGATATTCTGCTCCCCACCATGATGCGTGCCAAGTCATATTGGATTTTTGAAGAAATATTGAAAATGAAAAATTCCTCTATACCCCCTCTAACGACCCGACAATGATTTCTGTTGACGGATTATTGTTATACAGATGGTAATGAATATTGTGCACCCCACCATGTTGCGTGCCAAGTCATATTTGATTTTGAGGTAATTTTGAAAATGAAAAATCTCACTCTATTTCCCCTCTGACGACCCGACAATGATTTCTGTCGACAAATTATTGTTATTCAGATGGAAATGGATATTCTGCACCCCACCATGATGCGTGCCAAGTCATATTAGATTTTTGAAGAAATTTTGAAAATGAAAAATCCCTCTATACACCCTCTAACGACCCGAAAATGATTTCTGTCGACGAATTATTGTTATTCAGATGGAAATATATATTCTACACCCACCATGATGCGTGCCAAGTCATATTAGATTTTTGAAGAAATATTGAAAATGAGAAATCCCTCTATACGCCCTCTAACGACCCGACAATGATTTCTGGTGACAAATTATTGTTGTTCAGAAGGAAATGGATATTCTGCACCCCACCATGATGCTTGCCAAGTCATATTAGATTTTTGAAGAAATTTTGAAAATGAAAAATCCCTCTATACCCCCTCCAACGACCCGGTAATGATTTCTGTTGACGAATTATTGTTATTCAGATGGAAATGGATATTCTGCACCCCACTATGATGCCTGCCAAGTCATATTTGATTGTGAGGTAATTTTGAAAATGAAAAATCCCTCTATACCCCCTCTGACGACCCGACAATGATTTCTGTTGACAAATTATTGTTATTCAGATGGACATGGATACTTTGCACCCCACCATGATGCGTGCCAAGTCATATTACATTTTTGAAGAAATTTTGAAAATGAAATATCCCTCTATACCCCCTCCAACGACCCGTCAATGATTTCTGTTGTCGAATCATTGTTATTCAGATGGAAATGGATATTCTGCACCCCACTATGATGCGTGCCAAGTCATATTTGATTTTGAGGTAATTTTGAAAATGTAAAATCACTCTATACCCCCTCTGACGACCCGACAATGATTTCTGTTGACAAATTATTGTTATTGAGATGGAAATGGATATTCTGTACCCCACCATGATGCGAGCCAAGTACTATTTGATTATTGAAGTCATTTTGAAAATGAAAAATCCATCTATACCCCCTCTACCCGACAATGAGTTCTGATGACGAATTATTGTTAATTAGATGATAATGGATATTCTGCACCCCACCATGATGCGTGCCAAGTCATATTGGATTTTTGAAGAAATATTGAAAATGAAAAATCCCTCTATACACCCTCTAACGACCCGACAATGATTTCTGTCGACGGATTATTGTTATTCAGATCAAAATAGATATTCTGCACCCCACCATGATGCGTGCCAAGTCATATTAGATATTGGAAGAAATATTGAAAATGAGAAATCACTCTATACCCCCTCTGACGACCCGACAATGATTTCTGTTGACGAACTATTGTTATTCAGATGGACATGGATACTTTGCACCCCACCATGATGCGTGCCGAGTCATATTAGATTTTTGAAGAAATTTCGAAAATGAAATATCCCTCTATACCCCCTCCAACGACCCGTCAATGATTTCTGTTGTCGAATCATTGTTATTCAGATGGAAATGGATATTCTGCACCCCACTATGATGCGTGCCAAGTCATATTTGATTTTGAGGTAATTTTGAAAATGTAAAATCACTCTATACCCCCTC
This sequence comes from Chrysolina americana, assembly GCA_958502065.1. Classification (NCBI taxonomy): domain Eukaryota; kingdom Metazoa; phylum Arthropoda; class Insecta; order Coleoptera; family Chrysomelidae; genus Chrysolina; species Chrysolina americana. Next base: position 44,658,077 of record OY293415.1, on the reverse strand, counting down.
TGACGACCCGACAATGATTTCTGTTGACAAATTATTGTTATTGAGATGGAAATGGATATTCTGTACCCCACCATGATGCGTGCCAAGTACTATTTGATTATTGAAGTCATTTTGAAAATGAAAAATCCATCTATACCCCCTCTACCCGACAATGAGTTCTGATGACGAATTATTGTTATTTAGATGATAATGTATATTCTGCTCCCCACCATGATGCGTGCCAAGCCATATTGGATTTTTGAAGAAATATTGAAAATGAAAAATTCCTCTATACCCCCTCTAACGACCCGACAATGATTTCTGTTGACGGATTATTGTTATACAGATGGTAATGAATATTGTGCACCCCACCATGTTGCGTGCCAAGTCATATTTGATTTTGAGGTAATTTTGAAAATGAAAAATCTCACTCTATTTCCCCTCTGACGACCCGACAATGATTTCTGTCGACAAATTATTGTTATTCAGATGGAAATGGATATTCTGCACCCCACCATGATGCGTGCCAAGTCATATTAGATTTTTGAAGAAATTTTGAAAATGAAAAATCCCTCTATACACCCTCTAACGACCCGAAAATGATTTCTGTCGACGAATTATTGTTATTCAGATGGAAATATATATTCTACACCCACCATGATGCGTGCCAAGTCATATTAGATTTTTGAAGAAATATTGAAAATGAGAAATCCCTCTATACGCCCTCTAACGACCCGACAATGATTTCTGGTGACAAATTATTGTTGTTCAGATGGAAATGGATATTCTGCACCCCACCATGATGCTTGCCAAGTCATATTAGATTTTTGAAGAAATTTTGAAAATGAAAAATCCCTCTATACCCCCTCCAACGACCCGGTAATGATTTCTGTTGACGAATTATTGTTATTCAGATGGAAATGGATATTCTGCACCCCACTATGATGCCTGCCAAGTCATATTTGATTGTGAGGTAATTTTGAAAATGAAAAATCTCTCTATACCCCCTCTGACGACCCGACAATGATTTCTGTTGACAAATTATTGTTATTCAGATGGACATGGATACTTTGCACCCCACCATGATGCGTGCCAAGTCATATTACATTTTTGAAGAAATTTTGAAAATGAAATATCCCTCTATACCCCCTCCAACGACCCGTCAATGATTTCTGTTGTCGAATCATTGTTATTCAGATGGAAATGGATATTCTGCACCCCACTATGATGCGTGCCAAGTCATATTTGATTTTGAGGTAATTTTGAAAATGTAAAATCACTCTATACCCCCTCTGACGACCCGACAATGATTTCTGTTGACAAATTATTGTTATTGAGATGGAAATGGATATTCTGTACCCCACCATGATGCGAGCCAAGTACTATTTGATTATTGAAGTCATTTTGAAAATGAAAAATCCATCTATACCCCCTCTACCCGACAATGAGTTCTGATGACGAATTATTGTTAATTAGATGATAATGGATATTCTGCTCCCCACCATGATGCGTGCCAAGTCATATTGGATTTTTGAAGAAATATTGAAAATGAAAAATTCCTCTATACCCCCTCTAACGACCCGACAATGATTTCTGTTGACGGATTATTGTTATACAGATGGTAATAAATATTCTGCACCCCACCATGTTGCGTGCCAAGTCATATTTGATTTTGAGGTAATTTTGAAAATGAAAAATCTCACTTTATTTCCCCTCTGACGACCCGACAATGATTTCTGTCGACAAATTATTGTTATTCAGATGGAAATGGATATTCTGCACCCCACCATAATGCGTGCCAAGTCATATTAGATTTTTGAAGAAATTTTGAAAATGAAAAATCCCTCTATACACCCTCTAACGACCCGAAAATGATTTCTGTCGACGAATTATTGTTATTCAGATGGAAATATATATTCTACACCCACCATGATGCGTGCCAAGTCATATTAGATTTTTGAAGAAATATTGAAAATGAGAAATCCCTCTATACGCCCTCTAACGACCCGACAATGATTTCTGGTGACAAATTATTGTTGTTCAGATGGAAATGGATATTCTGCACCCCACCATGATGCTTGCCAAGTCATATTAGATTTTTGAAGAAATTTTGAAAATGAAAAATCCCTCTATACCCCCTCCAACGACCCGTTAATGATTTCTGTTGACGAATTATTGTTATTCAGATGGAAATGGATATTCTGCACCCCACTATGATGCCTGCCAAGTCATATTTGATTGTGAGGTAATTTTGAAAATGAAAAATCCCTCTATACCCCCTCTGACGACCCGACAATGATTTCTGTTGACAAATTATTGTTATTGAGATGGAAATGGATATTTTGTACCCTACCATGATGCGTGCAGAGTCATATTAGATTATTGAAGAAATTTTGAAAATGAAAAATCCCTCTATACCCCCTCCAACGACCCGTCAAATATTTCTGTTGACGAATTATTGTTATTGAGATGAAAATGGATATTCTGTACCCCACTATAACGCGTGCCAAGTCATATTTGATTTTTGAAGTCATTTTGAAAATGAAAAATCCCTCTATACACCCTCTAACGACCCGACAATGATTTCTGTTGACGAATTATTGTTATCCAGATGGAAATGAATATTTTGCACCCCACCATGTTGCGTGCCAAGTCATATTTGATTTTGAGGTAATTTTGAAAATGAAAATTCCCTCTATACCTCCTCTAACGACCCGACAATGATTTCTGTCGACGAATTATTGTTATTCAGATCAAAATAGATATTCTGCACCCCACCATGATGCGTGCCAAGTCATATTAGATATTGGAAGAAATATTGAAAATGAGAAATCACTCTATACCCCCTCTGACGACCCGACAATGATTTCTGTTGACGAACTATTGTTATTCAGATGGACATGGATACTTTGCACCCCACCATGATGCGTGCCAAGTCATATTAGATTTTTGAAGAAATTTTGAAAATGAAATATCCCTCTATACCCCCTCCAACGACCCGTCAATGATTTCTGTTGTCGAATCATTGTTATTCAGATGGAAATGGATATTCTGCACCCCACTATGATGCGTGCCAAGTCATATTTGATTTTGAGGTAATTTTGAAAATGTAAAATCACTCTATACCCTCTCTGACGACCCGACAATGATTTCTGTTGACAAATTATTGTTATTGAGATGGAAATGGATATTCTGTACCCCACCATGATGCGTGCCAAGTACTATTTGATTATTGAAGTCATTTTGAAAATGAAAAATCCATCTATACCCCCTCTACCCGACAATGAGTTCTGATGACGAATTATTGTTATTCGGATGGAAATTGATATTCTGCACCCCACCATGATGCGTGCCAAGACATATTGGAGTTTTGAAGAAATATAGAAAATGAAAAATCCCTCTATACCCCCTCTAACGACCCGACAATGATTTCTGGTGACAAATTATTGTTGTTCAGATGGAAATGGATATTCTGCACCCCACCATGATGCGTGCCAAGTCATATTAGATTTTTGAAGAAATTTTGAAAATGAAATATCCCTCTATACCCCCTCCAACGACCCGTCAATGATTTCTGTTGTCGAATCATTGTTATTCAGATGGAAATGGATATTCTGCACCCCACTATGATGCGTGCCAAGTCATATTTGATTTTGAGGTAATTTTGAAAATGTAAAATCACTCTATACCCTCTCTGACGACCCGACAATGATTTCTGTTGACAAATTATTGTTATTGAGATGGAAATGGATATTCTGTACCCCACCATGATGCGTGCCAAGTACTATTTGATTATTGAAGTCATTTTGAAAATGAAAAATCCATCTATACCCCCTCTACCCGACAATGAGTTCTGATGACGAATTATTGTTATTCGGATGGAAATTGATATTCTGCACCCCACCATGATGCGTGCCAAGACATATTGGAGTTTTGAAGAAATATAGAAAATGAAAAATCCCTCTATACCCCCTCTAACGACCCGACAATGATTTCTGGTGACAAATTATTGTTGTTCAGATGGAAATGGATATTCTGCACCCCACCATGATGCTTGCCAAGTCATATTAGATTTTTGAAGAAATTTTGAAAATGAAAAATCCCTCTATACCCCCTCCAACGACCCGTTAATGATTTCTGTTGACGAATTATTGTTATTCAGATGGAAATGGATATTCTGCACCCCACCATGATGCGTGCCAAGACATATTGGAGTTTTGAAGAAATATAGAAAATGAAAAATCCCTCTATACCCCCTCTGACGACCCGACAATGATTTCTGTTGACAAATTATTGTTATTGAGATGGAAATGGATATTTTGTACCCTACCATGATGCGTGCAGAGTCATATTAGATTATTGAAGAAATTTTGAAAATGAAAAATCCCTCTATACCCCCTCCAACGACCCGTCAATGATTTCTGTTGACGAATTATTGTTATTGAGATGGAAATGGATATTCTGTACCCCACTATAACGCGTGCCAAGTCATATTTGATTTTTGAAGTCATTTTGAAAATGAAAAATCCCTCTATACCCACTCTGACGACCCGACAATGATTTCTGTCGACGAATTATCGTTATTCAGATGGAAATGGATATTCTGCACCCCACCATGATGCGTGCCAAGTCATATTGGATTTTTGAAGAAATATTGAAAATGAAAAATCCCTCTATACACCCTCTAACGACCCGACAATGATTTCTGTTGACGAATTATTGTTATCCAGATGGAAATGAATATTTTGCACCCCACCATGTTGCGAGCCAAGTCATATTTGATTTTGAGGTAATTTTGAAAATGAAAAATCCCTCTATACCTCCTCTAACGACCCTACAATGATTTCTGTCGACGAATTATTGTTATTCAGATCAAAATAGATATTCTGCACCCCACCATGATGCGTGCCAAGTCATATTAGATATTGGAAGAAATATTGAAAATGAGAAATCACTCTATACCCCCTCTGACGACCCGACAATGATTTCTGTTGACGAACTATTGTTATTCAGATGGACATGGATACTTTGCACCCCACCATGATGCGTGCCAAGTCATATTAGATTTTTGAAGAAATTTTGAAAATGAAATATCCCTCTATACCCCCTCCAACGACCCGTCAATGATTTGCTGTTGTCGAATCATTGTTATTCAGATGGAAATGGATATTCTGCACCCCACTATGATGCGTGCCAAGTCATATTTGATTTTGAGGTAATTTTGAAAATGTAAAATCACTCTATACCCTCTCTGACGACCCGACAATGATTTCTTTCGACAAATTATTGTTATTGAGATGGAAATGGATATTCTGTACCCCACCATGATGCGTGCCAAGTACTATTTGATTATTGAAGTCATTTTGAAAATGAAAAATCCATCTATACCCCCTCTACCCGACAATGAGTTCTGATGACGAATTATTGTTATTCAGATGATAATGGATATTCTGCTCCCCACCATGATGCGTGCCAAGTCATATTGGATTTTTGAAGAAATATTGAAAATGAAAAATTCCTCTATACCCCCTCTAACGACCCGACAATGATTTCTGTTGACGAATTATTGTTTCACAGATGGTAATGAATATTCTGCACCCCACCATGTTGCGTGCCAAGTCATATTTGATTTTGAGGTAATTTTGAAAATGAAAAATCCCACTCTATTTCCCCTCTGACGACCCGACAATGATATCTGTCGACAAATTATTGTTATTCAGATGGAAATGGATATTCTGCACCCCACCATGATGCGTGCCAAGTCATATTAGATTTTTGAAGAAATTTAGAAAATGAAAAATCCCTCTATACACCCTCTAACGACCCGACAATGATTTCTGTCGACGAATTATTGTTATTCAGATGGAAATATATATTCTACACCCACCATGATGCGTGCCAAGTCATATTAGATTTTTGAAGAAATATTGAAAATGAGAAATCCCTCTAAACGCCCTCTAACGACCCGACAATGATTTCTGTTGACAAATTATTGTTATTCAGATGGAAATGGATATTCTGCACCCCACCATGATGCGTGCCAAGTCATATTTGATTTTGAGGTAATTTTGAAAATGAAAAATCCCTCTATACACCCTCTGACGACCCGACAATGATTTCAGTTGACAAATTATTGTTATTGAGATGGAAATGGATATTCTGTACCCCACCATGATGCGTGCCAAGTCATATTTGAATTTTGAAGTCATTTTGAAAAGGAGAAATCCCTCTATACACCCTCTAACGTCCCGACAATGAGTTCTGTTGACGAATTATTGTTATTCAGATAATAATGGATATTCTGCATCCCACCATGATGCGTGCCAAGTCATATTGGAATTTTGAAGAAATATTGAAAATGAAAAATCCCTCTATACCCCCTCCAACGACCCGACAATGATTTCTGTTGACAAATTATTGTTATTCAGATGGAAATTATTATTCTGCACTCCACCATGTTGCGTGCCAAGTCATATTTGATTTTGAGGTAATTTTGAAAATGAAAAACCCTCTATTCCCCCTCTGACGACCCGACAATGATTTCTGTTGAGAAATTATTGTTATTGAGATGGAAATGGATATTGTGTACCCCACCATGGTGCGTGCCAAGTCATATTGGATTTTGAGGTAATTTTGAAATTGAAAAATTTCTCCATACCCCCTCTGACGACCCGACAATGATTTCTGTAGACAAATTCTTGTTATTCAGATGGAATCGGATATTCTGCACCCTACTATGATGCGTGCCAAGTCATATTTAATTTTTGAAGTCATTTTGATATTGAAAAATCACTCTATATCCCCTCTGACGACCCGAAAATGATTTCTGTTGACGAATATTTTTATTCAGATGGAAATGGATATTCTGCACCCCACTATGATGCGTGCCAAGTCATATTTGATTTTGGGGTAATTTTGAAAATGAAAAATCCCTCTATACCCCTCTGACGACCCGACAATGAGTTCTGTTGACGACTTATTGTTATTCAGATGATAATAAATATTCTGCACCCCACCATGTTGCGTGCCAAGTCATATTTGATATTTGAAGTCATTTTGAAAATGAAAAATCCCTCTATACCCCTCTAACGACACGACAATGAGTTCTGTTGACGACTTATTGTTATTCAGATGATAATAAATATTCTGCACCCCACCATGTTGCGTGCCAAGTCATATTTGATTTTGAGGTAATTTTGAAAATGAAAAATCCCTCTATACCGTCTCTAACGACCCGACAAAGATTTCTTTTGACGAATTATAGTTATTCAGATGCAAATGAATATTCTGCACCCCACCATGTTGCGTGCCAAGTCATATTAGATTTTTGAAGAAATATTGAAAATGAGAAATCCCTCTATACCCCCTCCAACGACCCGTCAATGATTTCTGTTGACGAATTATTGTTATTTAGATGAAAATGGATATTCTGCACCCCACCATGATGCGTGCCAAGTCATATTTGATTTTGAGGTAATTTTGAAAATGAAAAATCCCTCTATACCGTCTCTAACGACCCGACAAAGATTTCTTTTGACGAATTATTGTTATTCAGATGCAAATGAATATTCTGCACCCCACCATGTTGCGTGCCAAGTCATATTAGATTTTTGAAGAAATATTGAAAATGAGAAATCCCTCTATACCCCCTCCAACGACCCGTCAATGATTTCTGTTGACGAATTATTGTAATTTAGATGAAAATGGATATTCTGCACCCCACTATGATGCGTGCCAAGTCATATTTGATTTTTGAAGTCATTTTGAAAATGAAAAATCCTTCTATACTCCCTCTGACGACCCGACAATGATTTCTGTCGACGAATTATTGTTATTCAGATGGAAATGGATATTCTGCACCCCACCATGATGCGTGCCAAGTCATATTGGATTTTTGAAAAAATATTGAAAATGAAAAATCCCTCTATACCCCCTCTAACGACCCGAAAATGATTTCTGTTGACGAATTTTTGTTATCTAGATGGAAATGAATATTCTGCACCCCACCATGTCGCGTGCCAATTCATATTTGATTTTGAGGTAATTTTGAAAATGAAAAATCCCTCTATACCCCCTCTGACGACCCGACAATGATTTCTGTTGACAAATTATTGATATTGAGATAGAAATGGATATTCTGTACTCCACCATGATGCGTGCCAAGTCATATTTGATTTTTGAAGTCATTTTGAAAATGAAAAATCCCTCTATACCCCCTCTAACGACCCGACAATGAGTTCTGTTCACGAATTATTGTTATTCAGATGATAATGGATATTCTGCACCCCACCATGATGCGTGCCAAGTCATATTGGATATTTGAAGAAATATTGAAAATGAAAAATCCCTTTATACCCCCTCTAACGACCCGACAATGATTTCTGTTAACAAATTATTGTTATTGAGATGGAAATGGATATTCTGTACCCCACTATGATGCGTGCCAAGTCATATTTGATTTTTGAAGTCATTTTGAAAATGAAAAATCCCTCTATACTCCCTCTGACGACCCGACAATGATTTCTGTCGACGAATTATTGTTATTCAGATGGAAATGGATATTCTGCACCCCACCATGATGCGTGCCAAGTCATATTGGATTTTTGAAAAAATATAGAAAATGAAAAATTCCTCTATACCCCCTCTAACGACCCGAAAATGATTTCTGTTGACGAATTTTTGTTATCCAGATGGTAATGAATATTCTGCACCCCACCATGTTGCGTGCCAAGTCATATTTGATTTTGAGGTAATTTTGAAAATGAAAAATCCCACTCTATTTCCCCTCTGACGACCCGACAATGATTTCTGTCGACAAATTATTGTTATTCAGATGGAAATGGATATTCTGCACCCCACCATGATGCGTGCCAAGTCATATTAGATTTTTGAAGAAATTTTGAAAATGAAAAATCCCTCTATACCTCCTCTAACGACCCGACAATGATTTCTGTTGACGAATTATTGTTATTCAGATGGAAATGAATATTCTGCACGCCACCATGTTGCGTGCCAAGTCATATTTGATCTTGAGGTAATTTTGAAAATGAAAAATCCCTCTATACCGCCTCTAACGACCCGACAAAGATTTCTTTTGACGAATTATAGTTATTCAGATGCAAATGAATATTCTGCACCCCACCATGTTGCGTGCCAAGTCATATTAGATTTTTGAAGAAATATTGAAAATGAGAAATCCCTCTATACCCCCTCCAACGACCCGTCAATGATTTCTGTTGACGAATTATTGTTATTTAGATGAAAATGGATATTCTGCACCCCACCATGATGCGTGCCAAGTCATATTTGATTTTGAGGTAATTTTGAAAATGAAAAATCCCTCTATACCGTCTCTAACGACCCGACAAAGATTTCTTTTGACGAATTATTGTTATTCAGATGCAAATGAATATTCTGCACCCCACCATGTTGCGTGCCAAGTCATATTAGATTTTTGAAGAAATATTGAAAATGAGAAATCCCTCTATACCCCCTCCAACGACCCGTCAATGATTTCTGTTGACGAATTATTGTAATTTAGATGAAAATGGATATTCTGCACCCCACTATGATGCGTGCCAAGTCATATTTGATTTTTGAAGTCATTTTGAAAATGAAAAATCCTTCTATACTCCCTCTGACGACCCGACAATGATTTCTGTCGACGAATTATTGTTATTCAGATGGAAATGGATATTCTGCACCCCACCATGATGCGTGCCAAGTCATATTTGATATTTGAAGTCATTTTGAAAATGAAAAATCCCTCTATACCCCTCTAACGACACGACAATGAGTTCTGTTGACGACTTATTGTTATTCAGATGATAATAAATATTCTGCACCCCACCATGTTGCGTGCCAAGTCATATTTGATTTTGAGGTAATTTTGAAAATGAAAAATCCCTCTATACCGTCTCTAACGACCCGACAAAGATTTCTTTTGACGAATTATAGTTATTCAGATGCAAATGAATATTCTGCACCCCACCATGTTGCGTGCCAAGTCATATTAGATTTTTGAAGAAATATTGAAAATGAGAAATCCCTCTATACCCCCTCCAACGACCCGTCAATGATTTCTGTTGACGAATTATTGTTATTTAGATGAAAATGGATATTCTGCACCCCACCATGATGCGTGCCAAGTCATATTTGATTTTGAGGTAATTTTGAAAATGAAAAATTCCTCTATACCGTCTCTAACGACCCGACAAAGATTTCTTTTGACGAATTATTGTTATTCAGATGCAAATGAATATTCTGCACCCCACCATGTTGCGTGCCAAGTCATATTAGATTTTTGAAGAAATATTGAAAATGAGAAATCCCTCTATACCCCCTCCAACGACCCGTCAATGATTTCTGTTGACGAATTATTGTAATTTAGATGAAAATGGATATTCTGCACCCCACTATGATGCGTGCCAAGTCATATTTGATTTTTGAAGTCATTTTGAAAATGAAAAATCCTTCTATACTCCCTCTGACGACCCGACAATGATTTCTGTCGACGAATTATTGTTATTCAGATGGAAATGGATATTCTGCACCCCACCATGATGCGTGCCAAGTCATATTGGATTTTTGAAAAAATATTGAAAATGAAAAATCCCTCTATACCCCCTCTAACGACCCGAAAATGATTTCTGTTGACGAATTTTTGTTATCTAGATGGAAATGAATATTCTGCACCCCACCATGTCGCGTGCCAATTCATATTTGATTTTGAGGTAATTTTGAAAATGAAAAATCCCTCTATACCCCCTCTGACGACCCGACAATGATTTCTGTTGACAAATTATTGATATTGAGATAGAAATGGATATTCTGTACTCCACCATGATGCGTGCCAAGTCATATTTGATTTTTGAAGTCATTTTGAAAATGAAAAATCCCTCTATACCCCCTCTAACGACCCGACAATGAGTTCTGTTCACGAATTATTGTTATTCAGATGATAATGGATATTCTGCACCCCACCATGATGCGTGCCAAGTCATATTGGATATTTGAAGAAATATTGAAAATGAAAAATCCCTTTATACCCCCTCTAACGACCCGACAATGATTTCTGTTAACAAATTATTGTTATTGAGATGGAAATGGATATTCTGTACCCCACTATGATGCGTGCCAAGTCATATTTGATTTTTGAAGTCATTTTGAAAATGAAAAATCCCTCTATACTCCCTCTGACGACCCGACAATGATTTCTGTCGACGAATTATTGTTATTCAGATGGAAATGGATATTCTGCACCCCACCATGATGCGTGCCAAGTCATATTGGATTTTTGAAAAAATATAGAAAATGAAAAATTCCTCTATACCCCCTCTAACGACCCGAAAATGATTTCTGTTGACGAATTTTTGTTATCCAGATGGTAATGAATATTCTGCACCCCACCATGTTGCGTGCCAAGTCATATTTGATTTTGAGGTAATTTTGAAAATGAAAAATCCCACTCTATTTCCCCTCTGACGACCCGACAATGATTTCTGTCGACAAATTATTGTTATTCAGATGGAAATGGATATTCTGCACCCCACCATGATGCGTGCCAAGTCATATTAGATTTTTGAAGAAATTTTGAAAATGAAAAATCCCTCTATACACCCTCTAACGACCCGACAATGATTTCTGTCGACGAATTATTGTTATTCAGATGGAAATATATATTCTACACCCACCATGATGCGTGCCAACTCATATTAGATTTTTGAAGAAATATTGAAAATGAGAAATCCCTCTATACGCCCTCTTACGACCCGACAATGATTTCTGTTGACAAATTATTGTTATTCAGATGGAAATGGATATTCTGCACCCCACTATGATCCGTGCCAAGTCATATTAGATTTTTGAAGAAATTTTGAAAATGAGAAATCCCTCTAGACCCCCTCCAACGACCCGTCAATGATTTCTGTTGACGAATCATTGTAATTCAGATGGAAATGGATATTCTGCACCCCACCATGATGCGTGCCAAGTCATATTTGATTTTGAGGTAATTTTGAAAATGAAAAATCCCTCTATACCCCCTCTGACGACCCGACAATGATTTCAGTTGACAAATTATTGTTATTGAGATGGAAATGGATATTCTGTACCCCATCATGAAGCGTGCCAAGTCATATTTGAATATTGAAGTCATTTTGAAAATGAGAAATCCCTCTTTACACCCTCTAACGACCCGACAATGAGTTCTGTTGACGAATTATTGTTATTCAGATAATAATGGATATTCTGCATCCCACCATGATGCGTGCCAAGTCATATTGGAATTTTGAAGAAATATTGAAAATGAAATATCCCTCTATACCCCCTCCAACGACCCGACAATGATTTCTGTTGACAAATTATTGTTATTCAGATGGAAATAAATATTCTGCACTCCACCATGTTGCGTGCCAAGTCATATTTGATTTTGAGGTAATTTTGAAAATGAAAAACCCTCTATTCCCCCTCTGACGACCCGACAATGATTTCTGTTGAGAAATTATTGTTATTGAGATGGAAATGGATATTGTGTACCCCACCATGGTGCGTGCCAAGTCATATTGGATTTTGAGGTAATTTTGAAAATGAAAAATTTCTCCATACCCCCTCTGACGACCCGACAATGATTTCTGTAGACAAATTCTTGTTATTCAGATGGAATCGGATATTCTGCACCCTACTATGATGCGTGCCAAGTCATATTTGATTTTGGGTTAATTTTGAAAATGAAAAATCCCTCTATACCCCCTCTGACGACCCGACATTGATTTCTGGTGACAAATTATCGATATTGAGATGGAAATGGATATTCTGTACCCCACCATGATGCGTGCCAAGTCATATTTGATATTTGAAGTCATTTTGAAAATGAAAAATCCCTCTATACCCCTCTAACGACACGACAATGAGTTCTGTTGACGACTTATTGTTATTCAGATGATAATAAATATTCTGCACCCCACCATGTTGCGTGCCAAGTCATATTTGATTTTGAGGTAATTTTGAAAATGAAAAATCCCTCTATACCGTCTCTAACGACCCGACAAAGATTTCTTTTGACGAATTATTGTTATTTAGATGCAAATGAATATTCTGCACCCCACCATGTTGCGTGCCAAGTCATATTAGATTTTTGAAGAAATATTGAAAATGAGAAATCCCTCTATACCCCCTCCAACGACCCGTCAATGATTTCTGTTGACGAATTATCGTTATTTAGATGGAAATGGATATTCTGCACCCCACCATGATGCGTGCCAAGTTATATTTGATTTTGAGGTAATTTTGAAAATGAAAAATCCCTCTATACCCCCTCTGACGACCCGACAATGATTTCTGTTAACAAATTATTGTTATTCAGATGGAATCGGATATTCTGCACCCTACTATGATGCGTGCCAAGTCATATTTAATTTTTGAAGTCATTTTGATATTGAAAAATCACTCTATATCCCCTCTGACGACCCGAAAATGATTTGTGTTGACGAATTATTGTTATTCAGATGGAAATGGATATTATGCACCCCACTATGATGCGTGCCAAGTCATATTTGATTTTGGGGTAATTTTGAAAATGAGAAATCCCTCTATACCCCCTCTGACGACCCGACAATGATTTCTGGTGACAAATTATGGATATTGAGATGGAAATGGATATTCTGTACCCCACCATGATGCGTGCCAAGTCATATTTGATTTTGAGGTAATTTTGAAAATGAAAAATCCCTCTATACCGTCTCTAACGACCCGACAAAGATTTCTTTTGACGAATTATTGTTATTCAGATGCAAATGAATATTCTGCACCCCACCATGTTGCGTGCCAAGTCATATTAGATTTTTGAAGAAATATTGAAAATGAGAAATCCCTCTATACCCCCTCCAACGACCCGTCAATGATTTCTGTTGACGAATTATTGTTATTTAGATGAAAATGGATATTCTGCACCCCACCATGATGCGTGCCAAGTCATATTTGATTTTGAGGTAATTTTGAAAATGAAAAATCCCTCTATACCGTCTCTAACGACCCGACAAAGATTTCTTTTGACGAATTATTGTTATTCAGATGCAAATGAATATTCTGCACCCCACCATGTTGCGTGCCAAGTCATATTAGATTTTTGAAGAAATATTGAAAATGAGAAATCCCTCTATACCCCCTCCAACGACCCGTCAATGATTTCTGTTGACGAATTATTGTTATTTAGATGAAAATGGATATTCTGCACCCCACTATGATGCGTGCCAAGTCATATTTGATTTTTGAAGTCATTTTGAAAATGAAAAATCCCTCTATACTCCCTCTGACGACCCGACAATGATTTCTGTCGACGAATTATTGTTATTCAGATGGAAATGGATATTCTGCACCCCACCATGATGCGTGCCAAGTCATATTGGATTTTTGAAAAAATATTGAAAATGAAAAATCCCTCTATACCCCCTCTAACGACCCGAAAATGATTTCTGTTGACGAATTTTTGTTATCTAGATGGAAATGAATATTCTGCACCCCACCATGTCGCGTGCCAATTCATATTTGATTTTGAGGTAATTTTGAAAATGAAAAATCCCTCTATACCCCCTCTGACGACCCGACAATGATTTCTGTTGACAAATTATTGATATTGAGATGGAAATGGATATTCTGTACTCCACCATGATGCGTGCCAAGTCATATTTGATTTTTGAAGTCATTTTGAAAATGAAAAATCCCTCTATACCCCCTCTAACGACCCGACAATGAGTTCTGTTCACGAATTATTGTTATTCAGATGATAATGGATATTCTGCACCCCACCATGATGCGTGCCAAGTCATATTGGATATTTGAAGAAATATTGAAAATGAAAAATCCCTTTATACCCCCTCTAACGACCCGACAATGATTTCTGTTAACAAATTATTGTTATTGAGATGGAAATGGATATTCTGTACCCCACTATGATGCGTGCCAAGTCATATTTGATTTTTGAAGTCATTTTGAAAATGAAAAATCCCTCTATACTCCCTCTGACGACCCGACAATGATTTCTGTCGACGAATTATTGTTATTCAGATGGAAATGGATATTCTGCACCCCACCATGATGCGTGCCAAGTCATATTGGATTTTTGAAAAAATATTGAAAATGAAAAATCCCTCTATACCCCCTCTAACGACCCGAAAATGATTTCTGTTGACGAATTTTTGTTATCCAGATGGTAATGAATATTCTGCACCCCACCATGTTGCGTGCCAAGTCATATTTGATTTTGAGGTAATTTTGAAAATGAAAAATCCCACTCTATTTCCCCTCTGACGACCCGACAATGATTTCTGTCGACAAATTATTGTTATTCAGATGGAAATGGATATTCTGCACCCCACCATGATGCGTGCCAAGTCATATTAGATTTTTGAAGAAATTTTGAAAATGAAAAATCCCTCTATACACCCTCTAACGACCCGACAATGATTTCTGTCGACGAATTATTGTTATTCAGATGGAAATATATATTCTACACCCACCATGATGCGTGCCAACTCATATTAGATTTTTGAAGAAATATTGAAAATGAGAAATCCCTCTATACGCCCTCTTACGACCCGACAATGATTTCTGTTGACAAATTATTGTTATTCAGATGGAAATGGATATTCTGCACCCCACTATGATCCGTGCCAAGTCATATTAGATTTTTGAAGAAATTTTGAAAATGAGAAATCCCTCTATACCCCCTCCAACGACCCGTCAATGATTTCTGTTGACGAATCATTGTAATTCAGATGGAAATGGATATTCTGCACCCCACCATGATGCGTGCCAAGTCATATTTGATTTTGAGGTAATTTTGAAAATGAAAAATCCCTCTATACCCCCTCTGACGACCCGACAATGATTTCAGTTGACAAATTATTGTTATTGAGATGGAAATAGATGTACCCCATCATGATGCGTGCCAAGTCATATTTGAATATTGAAGTCATTTTGAAAATGAGAAATCCCTCTTTACACCCTCTAACGACCCGACAATGAGTTCTGTTGACGAATTATTGTTATTCAGATAATAATGGATATTCTGCATCCCACCATGATGCGTGCCAAGTCATATTGGAATTTTGAAGAAATATTGAAAATGAAATATACCTCTATACCACCTCCAACGACCCGACAATGATTTCTGTTGACAAATTATTGTTATTCAGATGGAAATAAATATTCTGCACTCCACCATGTTGCGTGCCAAGTCATATTTGATTTTGAGGTAATTTTGAAAATGAAAAACCCTCTATTCCCCCTCTGACGACCCGACAATGATTTCTGTTGAGAAATTATTGTTATTGAGATGGAAATGGATATTGTGTACCCCACCATGGTGCGTGCCAAGTCATATTGGATTTTGAGGTAATTTTGAAAATGAAAAATTTCTCCATACCCCCTCTGACGACCCGACAATGATTTCTGTAGACAAATTCTTGTTATTCAGATGGAATCGGATATTCTGCACCCTACTATGATGCGTGCCAAGTCATATTTGATTTTGGGTTAATTTTGAAAATGAAAAATCCCTCTATACCCCCTCTGACGACCCGACAATGATTTCTGGTGACAAATTATCGATATTGAGATGGAAATGGATATTCTGTACCCCACCATGATGCGTGCCAAGTCATATTTGATATTTGAAGTCATTTTGAAAATGAAAAATCCCTCTATACCCCTCTAACGACACGACAGTGAGTTCTGTTGACGACTTATTGTTATTCAGATGATAATAAATATTCTGCACCCCACCATGTTGCGTGCCAAGTCATATTAGATTTTTGAAGAAATATTGAAAATGAGAAATCCCTCTATACCCCCTCCAACGACCCGTCAATGATTTCTGTTGACGAATTATCGTTATTTAGATGGAAATGGATATTCTGCACCCCACCATGATGCGTGCCAAGTTATATTTGATTTTGAGGTAATTTTGAAAATGAAAAATCCCTCTATACCCCCTCTGACGACCCGACAATGATTTCTGTTGACAAATTATTGTTATTGAGATGGAAGTGGATATTCTGTACCCCACCATGATGCGTGCCAAGTACTATTTGATTATTGAAGTCATTTTGAAAATGAAAAATCCATCTATACCCCCTCTACCCGACAATGAGTTCTGATGACGAATTATTGTTATTTAGATGATAATGGATATTCTGCTCCCCACCATGATGCGTGCCAAGTCATATTGGATTTTTGAAGAAATATTGAAAATGAAAAATTCCTCTATACCCCCTCTAACGACCCGACAATGATTTCTGTTGACGGATTATTGTTATACAGATGGTAATGAATATTCTGCACCCCACCATGTTGCGTGCCAAGTCATATTAGATATTGGAAGAAATATTGAAAATGAGAAATCACTCTATACCCCCTCTGACGACCCGACAATGATTTCTGTTGACAAATTATTGATATTGAAATGAAAATGGATATTCTGTACCCCATCATGATGCGTGCCAAGTCATATTAGATTTTTGAAGAAATTTTGAAAATGAAATATCCCTCTATACCCCCTCCAACGACCCGTCAATGATTTCTGTTGTCGAATCATTGTTATTCAGATGGAAATGGATATTCTGCACCCCACTATGATGCGTGCCAAGTCATATTTGATTTTGAGGTAATTTTGAAAATGAAAAATCCCTCTATACCCCCTCTGACGACCCGACAATGATTTTTGTTGACAGATTATTTTTATTGAGATGGAAATGGATATTCTGTACCCTACCATGATGCGTGCCAAGTCATATTAGATTATTGAAGTAATTTTGAAAATGAAAAATCCCTCTATACCCCCTCTAACGACCCGACAATGATTTCTGTCGACGAATTATTGTTATTTAGATGGAAATGGATATTCTGCACCCCACCATAATGTGTGCCAAGTCATATTTGATTTTGAGGTAATTTTGAAAAAGAAATATCCCTCTATACCCCCTCTGACGACCCGACAATGATTTCTGTTAACAAATTATTGTTATTGAGATGGAAATGGATATTCTGTACCTTACTATGATGCGTGCCAAGTCATATTTGATTTTTGAAGTCATTTTGAAAATGAAAAATCCCTCTATACCCCCTCTAACGACCCGACAATGATTTCTGTCGACGAATTATTGTTATTCAGATGGAAATAGATATTCTGCACCCCACCATGATGCGTGCAAAGTCATATTTGATTTTGAGGTAATTTTGAAAATGAAAAATCCCTCTATACCCCCTCTAACGACCCGACAATGATTTCTGTCGACGAATTATTGTTATTCAGATGGAAATGGATATTCTGCACCCCACCATGATGCGTGCCAAGTCATATTGGATTTTTGAAAAAATATTGAAAATGAAAAATCCCTCTATACCCCCTCTAACG
The DNA here is from genome assembly GCA_958502065.1 of Chrysolina americana. Taxonomy (NCBI): domain Eukaryota; kingdom Metazoa; phylum Arthropoda; class Insecta; order Coleoptera; family Chrysomelidae; genus Chrysolina; species Chrysolina americana. The sequence goes on along the minus strand of OY293415.1, from coordinate 44,639,686 downwards.
ACCCGAAAATGATATCTGTTGACGAATTTTTGTTATCCAGATGGAAATGAATATTCTGCACCCCACCATGATGCGTGCCAAGTCATATTGGATTTTTGAAAAAATATTGAAAATGAAAAATCCCTCTATACCCCCTCTAACGACCCGGCAATGATTTCTGTTGACGAATTTTTGTTATCCAGATGGAAATGAATATTCTGCACCCCACCATGTTGCGTGCCAAGTCATATTTGATTTTGAGGTAATTTTGAAATTGAGAAATCCCTCTATACCCCCTCCTACGACCCGTCAATGATTTCTGTTGACGAATCATTGTTATTCAGATGGAAAAGGATATTCTGCACCACACCATGATGCGTGCCAAGTCATATTTGATTTTGAGGTAATTTTGAAAATGAAAAATCCCTCTATACCCCCTCTGACGACCCGACAATGATTTCTGTTGACAAATTATTGTTATTGAGATGGAAATGGATATTCTGTACCCCACCATGATGCGTGCCAAGTCATATTTGAATTTTGAAGTCATTTTGAAAATGAGAAATCCCTCTATACACCCTCTAACGACCCGTCAATGAGTTCTGTTGACGAATTATTGTTATTCAGATAATAATGGATATTCTGCATCCCACCATGATGCGTGCCAAGTCATATTGGATTTTTTAAGAAATATTGAAAATGAAAAATCCCTCTATACCCCCTCTAACGACCCGACAATGATTTCTGTTGACAAATTATTGTTATTCAGATAGAAATGGATATTCTGCACCCCACCATGATGCGTGCCAAGTCATATTAGATTTTTGAAGAAATTTTGAAAATGAAAAATCCCTCTATACCCCCTCCTACGACCCGTCAATGATTTCTGTTGACGAATCATTGTTATTCAGATGGAAATGGATATTCTGCACCACACCATGATGCGTGCCAAGTCATATTTGATTTTGAGGTAATTTTGAAAATGAAAAATCCCTCTATACCCCCTCTGACGACCCGACAATGATTTCTGTTAACAAATTATTGTTATTGAGATGGAAATGGATATTCTGTACCCCACCATGATGCGTGCCAAGTCATATTTGAATTTTGAAGTCATTTTGAAAATGAGAAATCCCTCTATACACCCTCTAACGACCCGTCAATGAGTTCTGTTGACGAATTAATGTTATTCAGAAAATAATGGATATTCTGCATTCCACCATGATGCGTGCCAAGTCATATTGGATTTTTGAAGAAATATTGAAAATGAGAAATCCCTCTATACCCCCTCTAACGACCCGACAATTATTTCTGTTGACGAATTATTGTTATACAGATGGTAATGAATATTCTGCACCCCACCATGTTGCGTGCCAAGTCATATTTGATTTTGAGGTAATTTTGAAAATGAAAAATCCCACTCTATTTCCCCTCTGACGACCCGACAATGATATCTGTCGACAAATTATTGTTATTCAGATGGAAATGGATATTCTGCACCCCACCATGGTGCGTGCCAAGTCATATTGGATTTTAAGGTAATTTTGAAAATGAAAAATTTCTCCATACCCCCTCTGACGACCCGACAATGATTTCTGTAGACAAATTCTCGTTATTCAGATGGAATCGGATATTCTGCACCCTACTATGATGCGTGCCAAGTCATATTTAATTTTTGAAGTCATTTTGATATTGAAAAATCACTCTATATCCCCTCTGACGACCCGAAAATGATTTCTGTTGACGAATTATTGTTATTCAGATGGAAATGGATATTCTGCACCCCACTATGATGCGTGCCAAGTCATAATTGATTTTGGGTTAATTTTGAAAATGAAAAATCCCTCTATACCCCCTCTGACGACCCGACAATTATTTCTGGTGACAAATTATTGATATTGAGATGGAAATGGATATTCTGTACCCCACCATGATGCGTGCCAAGTCATATTTGATATTTGAAGTCATTTTGAAAATGAAAAATCCCTCTATACCCCTCTAACGACACGACAATGAGTTCTGTTGACGACTTATTGTTATTCACATGATAATAAATATTCTGCACCCCACCATGTTGCGTGCCAAGTCATATTTGATTTTGAGGTAATTTTGAAAATGAAAAATCCCTCTATACCGTCTCTAACGACCCGACAAAGATATCTTTTGACGAATTATTGTTATTCAGATGCAAATGAATATTCTGCACCCCACCATGTTGCGTGCCAAGTCATATTAGATTTTTGAAGAAATATTGAAAATGAGAAATCCCTCTATACCCCCTCCAACGACCCGTCAATGATTTCTGTTGACGAATTATTGTTATTTAGATGGAAATGGATATTCTGCACCCCACCATGATGCGTGCCAAGTTATATTTGATTTTGAGGTAATTTTGAAAATGAAAAATCCCTCTATACCCCCTCTGACGACCCGAAAATGATTTCTGTTAACAAATTATTGTTATTGACATGGAAATGGATATTCCGTACCCCACTATGATGCGTGCAAAGTTATATTTGATTTTTGAAGTCATTTTGAAAATGAAAAATCCCTCTATACTCCCTCTGACGACCCGACAATGATTTCTGTCGACGAATTATTGTTATTCAGATGGAAATGGATATTATGCACCCCACCATGATGCGTGCCAAGTCATATTGGATTTTTGAAAAAATATTGAAAATGAAAAATCCCTCTATACCCCCTCTAACGACCCGGCAATGATTTCTGTTGACGAATTTTTGTTATCCAGATGGAAATGAATATTCTGCACCCCACCATGTTGCGTGACAAGTCATATTTGATTTTGAGGTAATTTTGAAATTGAGAAATCCCTCTATACCCCCTCTAATGACCCGACAATGATTTCTGTCGACGAATTATTGTTATTCAGATAGAAATAGATATTCTGCACCCCACCATGATGCGTGCCAAGTCATATTAGATTTTTGAAGAAATTTTGAAAATGAAAAATCCCTCTATACCCCATCCAACGACCCGTCAATGATTTCTGTTGACAAATTATTGTTATTCAGATGGAAATGGATATTCTGCACCCCACTATGATGCGTGCCAAGTCATATTTGATTTTGAGGTAATTTTGAAAATGAAAAATCCCTCTATACCCCCTCTGACGACCCGACAATGATTTCTGTTGACAAATTATTGATATTGAAATGAAAATGGATATTCTGTACCCCATCATGATGCGTGCCAAGTCATATTTGATTTTGAGGTAATTTTGAAAATGAAAAATCCCTCTATACCCCCTCTGACGACCCGACAATGATTTCAGTTGACAAATTATTTTTATTGAGATGGAAATGGATATTCTGTACCCCACCATGATGCGTGCCAAGTCATATTTGAATTTTGAAGTCATTTTGAAAATGAGAGATCCCTCTATACCCCCTCTAACGACCCGACAATGAGTTCTGTTCACGAATTATTGTTATTCAGATGATAATGGATATTCTGCACCCCACCATGATGCGTGCCAAGTCATATTAGATTTTTGAAGTAATTTTGAAAATGAAAAATCCCTCTATACCCCCTCTGACGACCCGTCAATGATTTATGTTAACAATTTATTGTTATTGAGATGGAAATGGATATTCTGTACCCCACTATGATGCGTGCCAAGTCATATTTGATTTTTGAAGTCATTTTGAAAATGAAAAATCCCTCTATAACCCCTCTGACGACCCGACAATGATTTCTGGTGACAAATTATTGTTGTTCAGATGGAAATGGATATTCTGCACCCCACCATGATGCTTGCCAAGTCATATTAGATTTTTGAAGAAATTTTGAAAATGAAAAATCCCTCTATACCCCCTCCAACGACCCGTCAATGATTTCTGTTGACGAATTATTGTTATTCAGATGGAAATGGATATTTTGCACCCCACTATGATGCCTGCCAAGTCATATTTTATTGTGAGGTAATTTTGAAAATGAAAAATCCCTCTATACCCCCTCTGACGACCCGACAATGATTTCTGTTGACAAATTATTGTTATTGATATGGAAATGGATATTTTGTACCCTACCATGATGCGTGCAGAGTCATATTAGATTATTGAAGAAATTTTGAAAATGAAAAATCCCTCTATACCCCCTCCAACGACCCGTCAATGATTTCTGTTGACGAATTATTGTTATTGAGATGGGAATGGATATTCTGTACCCCACTATAACGCGTGCCAAGTCATATTTGATTTTTGAAGTCATTTTGAAAATGAAAAATCCCTCTATACCCACTCTGACGACCCGACAATGATTTCTGTCGACGAATTATCGTTATTCAGATGGGAATGGATATTCTGCACCCCACCATGATGCGTGCCAAGTCATATTGGATTTTTGAAGAAATATTGAAAATGAAAAATCCCTCTATACACCCTCTAACGACCCGACAATGATTTCTGTCGACGAATTATTGTTATTCAGATCAAAATAGATATTCTGCACCCCACCATGATGCGTGCCAAGTCATATTAGATATTGGAAGAAATATTGAAAATGAGAAATCACTCTATACCCCCTCTGACGACCCGACAATGATTTCTGTTGACGAACTATTGTTATTCAGATGGACATGGATACTTTGCACCCCACCATGATGCGTGCCAAGTCATATTAGACTTTTGAAGAAATTTTGAAAATGAAATATCCCTCTATACCCCCTCCAACGACCCGTCAATGATTTCTGTTGTCGAATCATTGTTATTCAGATGGAAATGGATATTCTGCACCCCACTATGATGCGTGCCAAGTCATATTTGATTTTGAGGTAATTTTGAAAATGTAAAATCACTCTATACCCCCTCTGACGACCCGACAATGATTTCTGTTGACAAATTATTGTTATTGAGATGGAAGTGGATATTCTGTACCCCACCATGATGCGTGCCAAGTACTATTTGATTATTGAAGTCATTTTGAAAATGAAAAATCCATCTATACCCCCTCTACCCGACAATGAGTTCTGATGACGAATTATTGTTATTTAGATGATAATGGATATTCTGCTCCCCACCATGATGCGTGCCAAGTCATATTGGATTTTTGAAGAAATATTGAAAATGAAAAATTCCTCTATACCCCCTCTAACGACCCGACAATGATTTCTGTTGACGGATTATTGTTATACAGATGGTAATGAATATTCTGCACCCCACCATGTTGCGTGCCAAGTCATATTAGATATTGGAAGAAATATTGAAAATGAGAAATCACTCTATACCCCCTCTGACGACCCGACAATGATTTCTGTTGACAAATTATTGATATTGAAATGAAAATGGATATTCTGTACCCCATCATGATGCGTGCCAAGTCATATTAGATTTTTGAAGAAATTTTGAAAATGAAATATCCCTCTATACCCCCTCCAACGACCCGTCAATGATTTCTGTTGTCGAATCATTGTTATTCAGATGGAAATGGATATTCTGCACCCCACTATGATGCGTGCCAAGTCATATTTGATTTTGAGGTAATTTTGAAAATGAAAAATCCCTCTATACCCCCTCTGACGACCCGACAATGATTTTTGTTGACAGATTATTTTTATTGAGATGGAAATGGATATTCTGTACCCTACCATGATGCGTGCCAAGTCATATTAGATTATTGAAGTAATTTTGAAAATGAAAAATCCCTCTATACCCCCTCTGACGACCCGTCAATGATTTCTGTTAACAATTTATTGTTATTGAGATGGAAATGGATATTCTGTACCCCACTATGATGCGTGCCAAGTCATATTTGATTTTTGAAGTCATTTTGAAAATGAGAAATCCCTCTATACCCCCTCTGACGACCCGACAATGATTTCTGGTGACAAATTATTGTTGTTCAGATGGAAATGGATATTCTGCACCCCACCATGATGCTTGCCAAGTCATATTAGATTTTTGAAGAAATTTTGAAAATGAAAAATCCCTCTATACCCCCTCCAACGACCCGTCAATGATTTCTATTGACGAATTATTGTTATTCAGATGGAAATGGATATTTTGCACCCCACTATGATGCCTGCCAAGTCATATTTGATTGTGAGGTAATTTTGAAAATGAAAAATCCCTCTATACCCCCTCTGACGACCCGACAATGATATCTGTTGACAAATTATTGTTATTGATATGGAAATGGATATTTTGTACCCTACCATGATGCGTGCAGAGTCATATTAGATTATTGAAGAAATTTTGAAAATGAAAAATCCCTCTATACCCCCTCCAACGACCCGTCAATGATTTCTGTTGACGAATTATTGTTATTGAGATGGGAATGGATATTCTGTACCCCACTATAACGCGTGCCAAGTCATATTTGATTTTTGAAGTCATTTTGAAAATGAAAAATCCCTCTATACCCACTCTGACGACCCGACAATGATTTCTGTCGACGAATTATCGTTATTCAGATGGGAATGGATATTCTGCACCCCACCATGATGCGTGCCAAGTCATATTGGATTTTTGAAGAAATATTGAAAATGAAAAATCCCTCTATACACCCTCTAACGACCCGACAATGATTTCTGTCGACGAATTATTGTTATTCAGATCAAAATAGATATTCTGCACCCCACCATGATGCGTGCCAAGTCATATTAGATATTGGAAGAAATATTGAAAATGAGAAATCACTCTATACCCCCTCTGACGACCCGACAATGATTTCTGTTGACGAACTATTGTTATTCAGATGAACATGGATACTTTGCACCCCACCATGATGCGTGCCAAGTCATATTAGATTTTTGAAGAAATTTTGAAAATGAAATATCCCTCTATACCCCCTCCAACGACCCGTCAATGATTTCTGTTGTCGAATCATTGTTATTCAGATGGAAATGGATACTCTGCACCCCACTATGATGCGTGCCAAGTCATATTTGATTTTGAGGTAATTTTGAAAATGTAAAATCACTCTATACCCCCTCTGACGACCCGACAATGATTTCTGTTGACAAATTATTGTTATTGAGATGGAAATGGATATTCTGTACCCCACCATGATGCGTGCCAAGTACTATTTGATTATTGAAGTCATTTTGAAAATGAAAAATCCATCTATACCCCCTCTACCCGACAATGAGTTCTGATGACGAATTATTGTTATTTAGATGATAATGGATATTCTGCTCCCCACCATGATGCGTGCCAAGTCATATTGGATTTTTGAAGAAATATTGAAAATGAAAAATTCCTCTATACCCCCTCTAACGACCCGACAATGATTTCTGTTGACGGATTATTGTTATACAGATGGTAATGAATATTCTGCACCCCACCATGTTGCGTGCCAAGTCATATTTGATTTTGAGGTAATTTTGAAAATGAAAAATCTCACTCTATTTCCCCTCTGACGACCCGACAATGATTTCTGTCGACAAATTATTGTTATTCAGATGGAAATGGATATTCTGCACCCCACCATGATGCGTGCCAAGTCATATTAGATTTTTGAAGAAATTTTGAAAATGAAAAATCCCTCTATACACCCTCTAACGACCCGAAAATGATTTCTGTCGACGAATTATTGTTATTCAGATGGAAATATATATTCTACACCCACCATGATGCGTGCCAAGTCATATTAGATTTTTGAAGAAATATTGAAAATGAGAAATCCCTCTATACGCCCTCTAACGACCCGACAATGATTTCTGGTGACAAATTATTGTTGTTCAGATGGAATTGGATATTCTGCACCCCACCATGATGCTTGCCAAGTCATATTAGATTTTTGAAGAAATTTTGAAAATGAAAAATCCCTCTATACCCCCTCCAACGACCCGGTAATGATTTCTGTTGACGAATTATTGTTATTCAGATGGAAATGGATATTCTGCACCCCACTATGATGCCTGCCAAGTCATATTTGATTGTGAGGTAATTTTGAAAATGAAAAATCCCTCTATACCCCCTCTGACGACCCGACAATGATTTCTGTTGACAAATTATTGTTATTCAGATGGACATGGATACTTTTCACCCCACCATGATGCGTGCCAAGTCATATTAGATTTTTGAAGAAATTTTGAAAATGAAATATCCCTCTATACCCCCTCCAACGACCCGTCAATGATTTCTGTTGTCGAATCATTGTTATTCAGATGGAAATGGATATTCTGCACCCCACTATGATGCGTGCCAAGTCATATTTGATTTTGAGGTAATTTTGAAAATGTAAAATCACTCTATACCCCCTCTGACGACCCGACAATGATTTCTGTTGACAAATTATTGTTATTGAGATGGAAATGGATATTCTGTACCCCACCATGATGCGAGCCAAGTACTATTTGATTATTGAAGTCATTTTGAAAATGAAAAATCCATCTATACCCCCTCTACCCGACAATGAGTTCTGATGACGAATTATTGTTATTTAGATGATAATGGATATTCTGCTCCCCACCATGATGCGTGCCAAGTCATATTGGATTTTTGAAGAAATATTGAAAATGAAAAATTCCTCTATACCCCCTCTTACGACCCGACAATGATTTCTGTTGACGGATTATTGTTATACAGATGGTAATAAATATTCTGCACCCCACCATGTTGCGTGCCAAGTCATATTTGATTTTGAGGTAATTTTGAAAATGAAAAATCTCACTCTATTTCCCCTCTGACGACCCGACAATGATTTCTGTCGACAAATTATTGTTATTCAGATGGAAATGGATATTCTGCACCCCACCATGATGCGTGCCAAGTCATATTAGATTTTTGAAGAAATTTTGAAAATGAAAAATCTCTCTATACACCCTCTAACGACCCGAATATGATTTCTGTCGACGAATTATTGTTATTCAGATGGAAATATATATTCTACACCCACCATGATGCGTGCCAAGTCATATTAGATTTTTGAAGAAATATTGAAAATGAGAAATCCCTCTATACGCCCTCTAACGACCCGACAATGATTTCTGTTGACAAATTATTGTTGTTCAGATGGAAATGGATATTCTGCACCCCACCATGATGCTTGCCAAGTCATATTTGATTTTTGAAGAAATTTTGAAAATGAAAAATCCCTCTATACCCCCTCCAACGACCCGTTAATGATTTCTGTTGACGAATTATTGTTATTCAGATGGAAATGGATATTCTGCACCCCACTATGATGCCTGCCAAGTCATATTTGATTGTGAGGTAATTTTGAAAATGAAAAATCCCTCTATACCCCCTCTGACGACCCGACAATGATTTCTGTTGACAAATTATTGTTATTGAGATGGAAATGGATATTCTGTACCCCACCATGATGCGTGCCAAGTACTATTTGATTATTGAAGTCATTTTGAAAATGAAAAATCCATCTATACCCCCTCTACCCGACAATGAGTTCTGATGACGAATTATTGTTATTCGGATGGAAATTGATATTCTGCACCCCACCATGATGCGTGCCAAGACATATTGGAGTTTTGAAGAAATATTGAAAATGAAAAATCCCTCTATACCCCCTCTAACGACCCGACAATGATTTCTGGTGACAAATTATTGTTGTTCAGATGGAAATAGATATTCTGCACCCCACCATGATGCTTGCCAATTCATATTAGAGTTTTGAAGAAATTTTGAAAATGAAAAATCCCTCTATACCCCCTCCAACGACCCGTTAATGATTTCTGTTGACGAATTATTGTTATTCAGATGGAAATGGATATTCTGCACCCCACTATGATGCCTGCCAAGTCATATTTGATTGTGAGGTAATTTTGAAAATGAAAAATCCCTCTATACCCCCTCTGACGACCCGACAATGATTTCTGTTGACAAATTATTGTTATTGAGATGGAAATGGATATTCTGTACCCCACCATGATGCGTGCCAAGTACTATTTGATTATTGAAGTCATTTTGAAAATGAAAAATCCATCTATACCCCCTCTACCCGACAATGAGTTCTGATGACGAATTATTGTTATTCGGATGGAAATTGATATTCTGCACCCCACCATGATGCGTGCCAAGACATATTGGAGTTTTGAAGAAATATTGAAAATGAAAAATCCCTCTATACCCCCTATAACGACCCGTTAATGATTTCTGTTGACGAATTATTGTTATTCAGATGGAAATGGATATTCTGCACCCCACTATGATGCCTGCCAAGTCATATTTGATTGTGAGGTAATTTTGAAAATGAAAAATCCCTCTATACCCCCTCTGACGACCCGACAATGATTTCTGTTGACAAATTATTGTTATTGAGATGGAAATGGATATTTTGTACCCTACCATGATGCGTGCAGAGTCATATTAGATTATTGAAGAAATTTTGAAAATGAAAAATCCCTCTATACCCCCTCCAACGACCCGTCAATGATTTCTGTTGACGAATTATTGTTATTGAGATGGAAATGGATATTCTGTACCCCACTATAACGCGTGCCAAGTCATATTTGATTTTTGAAGTCATTTTGAAAATGAAAAATCCCTCTATACCCACTCTGACGACCCGACAATGATTTCTGTCGACGAATTATCGTTATTCAGATGGAAATGGATATTCCGCACCCCACCATGATGCGTGCCAAGTCATATTGGATTTTTGAAGAAATATTGAAAATGAAAAATCCCTCTATACACCCTCTAACGACCCGACAATGATTTCTGTTGACGAATTATTGTTATCCAGATGGAAATGAATATTTTGCACCCCACCATGTTGCGTGCCAAGTCATATTTGATTTTGAGGTAATTTTGAAAATGAAAAATCACTCTATACCTCCTCTAACGACCCGACAATGATTTCTGTCGACGAATTATTGTTATTCAGATCAAAATAGATATTCTGCACCCCACCATGATGCGTGCCAAGTCATATTAGATATTGGAAGAAATATTGAAAATGAGAAATCACTCTATACCCCCTCTGACGACCCGACAATGATTTCTGTTGACGAACTATTGTTATTCAGATGGACATGGATACTTTGCACCCCACCATGATGCGTGCCAAGTCATATTAGATTTTTGAAGAAATTTTGAAAATGAAATATCCCTCTATATCCCCTCCAACGACCCGTCAATGATTTCTGTTGTCGAATCATTGTTATTCAGATAGACATGGATACTTTGCACCCCACCATGATGCGTGCCAAGTCATATTTGATTTTGAGGTAATTTTGAAAATGTAAAATCACTCTATACCCTCTCTGACGACCCGACAATGATTTCTGTTGACAAATTATTGTTATTGAGATGGAAATGGATATTCTGTACCCCACCATGATGCGTGCCAAGTACTATTTGATTATTGAAGTCATTTTGAAAATGAAAAATCCATCTATACCCCCTCTACCCGACAATGAGTTCTGATGACGAATTATTGTTATTCAGATGATAATGGATATTCTGCTCCCCACCATGATGCGTGCCAAGTCATATTGGATTTTTGAAGAAATATTGAAAATGAAAAATTCCTCTATACCCCCTCTAACGACCCGACAATGATTTCTGTTGACGAATTATTGTTATACAGATGGTAATGAATATTCTGCACCCCACCATGTTGCGTGCCAAGTCATATTTGATTTTGAGGTAATTTTGAAAATTTAAAATCCCACTCTATTTCCCCTCTGACGACCCGACAATGATATCTGTCGACAAATTATTGTTATTCAGATGGAAATGGATATTCTGCACCCCACCATGATGCGTGCCAAGTCATATTAGATTTTTGAAGAAATTTAGAAAATGAAAAATCCCTCTATACACCCTCTAACGACCCGACAATGATTTCTGTCGACGAATTATTGTTATTCAGATGGAAATATATATTCTACACCCACCATGATGCGTGCCAAGTCATATTAGATTTTTGAAGAAATATTGAAAATGAGAAATCCCTCTAAACGCCCTCTAACGACCCGACAATGATTTCTGTTGACAAATTATTGTTATTCAGAAGGAAATGGATATTCTGCACCCCACCATGATCCGTGCCAAGTCATATTAGATTTTTGAAGAAATTTTGAAAATGAGAAATCCCTCTATACCCCCTCCAACGACCCGTCAATGATTTCTGTTGACGGATCATTGTAATTCAGATGGAAATGGATATTCTGCACCCCACCATGATGCGTGCCAAGTCATATTTGATTTTGAGGTAATTTTGAAAATGAAAAATCCCTCTATACCCCCTCTGACGACCCGACAATGATTTCAGTTGACAAATTATTGTTATTGAGATGGAAATGGATATTCTGTACCCCACCATGATGCGTGCCAAGTCATATTTGAATTTTGAAGTCATTTTGAAAAGGAGAAATCCCTCTATACACCCTCTAACGACCCGACAATGAGTTCTGTTGACGAATTATTGTTATTCAGATAATAATGGATATTCTGCATCCCACCATGATGCGTGCCAAGTCATATTGGAATTTTGAAGAAATATTGAAAATGAAAAATCCCTCTATACCCCCTCCAACGACCCGACAATGATTTCTGTTGACAAATTATTGTTATTCAGATGGAAATTATTATTCTGCACTCCACCATGTTGCGTGCCAAGTCATATTTGATTTTGAGGTAATTTTGAAAATGAAAAACTCTCTATTCCCCCTCTGACGACCCGACAATGATTTCTGTTGAGAAATTATTGTTATTGAGACGGAAATGGATATTGTGTACCCCACCATGGTGCGTGCCAAGTCATATTGGATTTTGAGGTAATTTTGAAATTGAAAAATTTCTCCATACCCCCTCTGACGACCCGACAATGATTTCTGTAGACAAATTCTTGTTATTCAGATGGAATCGGATATTCTGACCCCTACTATGATGCGTGCCAAGTCATATTTAATTTTTGAAGTCATTTTGATATTGAAAAATCACTGTATATCCCCTCTGACGACCCGAAAATGATTTCTGTTGACGAATATTTTTATTCAGATGGAAATGGATATTCTGCACCCCACTATGATGCGTGCCAAGTCATATTTGATTTTGGGGTAATTTTGAAAATGAAAAATCCCTCTATACCCCCTCTGACGACCCGACAATGATTTCTGGTGACAAATTATTGATATTGAGATGGAAATGGATATTCTGTACCCCACCATGATGCGTGCCAAGTCATATTTGATATTTGAAGTCATTTTGAAAATGAAAAATCCCTCTATACCCCTCTAACGACACGACAAAGATTTCTTTTGACGAATTATTGTTATTCAGATGCAAATGAAAATTCTGCACCCCACCATGTTGCGTGCCAAGTTATATTAGATTTTTGAAGAAATATTGAAAATGAGAAATCCCTCTATACCCCCTCCAACGACCCGTCAATGATTTCTGTTGACGAATTATTGTTATTTAGATGAAAATGGATATTCTGCACCCCACCATGATGCGTGCCAAATCATATTTGATTTTGAGGTAATTTTGAAAATGAAAAATCCCTCTGTACCGTCTCTAACGACCCGACAAAGATTTCTTTTGACGAATTATTGTTATTCAGATGCAAATGAATATTCTGCACCCCACCATGTTGCGTGCCAAGTCATATTAGATTTTTGAAGAAATATTGAAAATGAGAAATCCCTCTATACCCCCTCCAACGACCCGTCAATGATTTCTGTTGACGAATTATTGTTATTTAGATGAAAATGGATATTCTGCACCCCACTATGATGCGTGCCAAGTCATATTTGATTTTTGAAGTCATTTTGAAAATGAAAAATCCCTCTTTACTCCCTCTGACGACCCGACAATGATTTCTGTCGACGAATTATTGTTATTCAGATGGAAATGGATATTCTGCACCCCACCATGATGCGTGCCAAGTCATATTGGATTTTTGAAAAAATATTGAAAATGAAAAATCCCTCTATACCCCCTCTAACGACCCGAAAATGATTTCTGTTGACGAATTTTTGTTATCTAGATGGAAATGAATATTCTGCACCCCACCATGTCGCGTGCCAATTCATATTTGATTTTGAGGTAATTTTGAAAATGAAAAATCCCTCTATACCCCCTCTGACGACCCGACAATGATTTCTGTTGACAAATTATTGATATTGAGATGGAAATGGATATTCTGTACTCCACCATGATGCGTGCCAAGTCATATTTGATTTTTGAAGTCATTTTGAAAATGAAAAATCCCTCTATACCCCCTCTAACGACCCGACAATGAGTTCTGTTCACGAATTATTGTTATTCAGATGATAATGGATATTCTGCACCCCACCATGATGCGTGCCAAGTCATATTGGATATTTGAAGAAATATTGAAAATGAAAAATCCCTTTATACCCCCTCTAACGACCCGACAATGATTTCTGTTAACAAATTATTGTTATTGAGATGGAAATGGATATTCTGTACCCCACTATGATGCGTGCCAAGTCATATTTGATTTTTGAAGTCATTTTGAAAATGAAAAATCCCTCTATACTCCCTCTGACGACCCGACAATGATTTCTGTCGACGAATTATTGTTATTCAGATGGAAATGGATATTCTGCACCCCACCATGATGCGTGCCAAGTCATATTGGATTTTTGAAAAAATATTGAAAATGAAAAATCCCTCTATACCCCCTCTAACGACCCGAAAATGATTTCTGTTGACGAATTTTTGTTATCCAGATGGTAATGAATATTCTGCACCCCACCATGTTGCGTGCCAAGTCATATTTGATTTTGAGGTAATTTTGAAAATGAAAAATCCCACTCTATTTCCCCTCTGACGACCCGACAATGATTTCAGTTGACAAATTATTGTTATTAAGATGGAAATGGATATTCTGTACCCCACCATGATGCGTGCCAAGTCATATTTGAATTTTGAAGTCATTTTGAAAATGAGAAATCCCTCTTTACACCCTCTAACGACCCGACAATGAGTTCTGTTGACGAATTATTGTTATTCAGATAATAATGGATATTCTGCATCCCACCATGATGCGTGCCAAGTCATATTGGAATTTTGAAGAAATATTGAAAATGAAATATCCCTCTATACCCCCTCCAACGACCCGACAATGATTTCTGTTGACAAATTATTGTTATTCAGATGGAAATAAATATTCTGCACTCCACCATGTTGCGTGCCAAGTCATATTTGATTTTGAGGTAATTTTGAAAATGAAAAACCCTCTATTCCCCCTCTGACGACCCGACAATGATTTCTGTTGAGAAATTATTGTTATTGAGATGGAAATGGATATTGTGTACCCCACCATGGTGCGTGCCAAGTCATATTGGATTTTGAGGTAATTTTGAAAATGAAAAATTTCTCCATACCCCCTCTGACGACCCGACAATGATTTCTGTAGACAAATTCTTGTTATTCAGATGGAATCGGATATTCTGCACCCTACTATGATGCGTGCCAAGTCATATTTAATTTTTGAAGTCATTTTGATATTGAAAAATCACTCTATATCCCCTCTGACGACCCGAAAATGATTTCTGTTGACGAATTATTGTTATTCAGATGGAAATGGATATTCTGCACCCCACTATGATGCGTGCCAAGTCATATTTGATTTTGGGTTAATTTTGAAAATGAAAAATCCCTCTATACCCCCTCTGACGACCCGACAATGATTTCTGGTGACAAATTATCGATATTGAGATGGAAATGGATATTCTGTACCCCACCATGATGCGTGCCAAGTCATATTTGATATTTGAAGTCATTTTGAAAATGAAAAATCCCTCTATACCCCTCTAACGACACGACAATGAGTTCTGTTGACGACTTATTGTTATTCAGATGATAATAAATATTCTGCACCCCACCATGTTGCGTGCCAAGTCATATTTGATTTTGAGGTAATTTTGAAAATGAAAAATCCCTCTATACCGTCTCTAACGACCCGACAAAGATTTCTTTTGACGAATTATTGTTATTCAGATGCAAATGAATATTCTGCACCCCACCATGTTGCGTGCCAAGTCATATTAGATTTTTGAAGAAATATTGAAAATGAGAAATCCCTCTATACCCCCTCCAACGACCCGTCAATGATTTCTGTTGACGAATTATTGTTATTTAGATGGACATGGATATTCTGCACCCCACCATGATGCGTGCCAAGTTATATTTGATTTTGAGGTAATTTTGAAAATGAAAAATCCCTCTATACCCCCTCTGACGACCCGACAATGATTTCTGTTAATAAATTATTGTTATTGACATGGAAATGGATATTCCGTACCCCACTATGATGCGTGCAAAGTCATATTTGATTTTTGAAGTCATTTTGAAAATGAAAAATCCCTCTATACTCCCTCTGACGACCCGACAATGATTTCTGTCGACGAATTATTGTTATTCAGATGGAAATGGATATTCTGCACCCCACCATGATGCGTGCCAAGTCATATTGGATTTTTGAAAAAATATTGAAAATGAAAAATCCCTCTATACCCCCTCTAACGACCCGGCAATGATTTCTGTTGACGAATTTTTGTTATCCAGATGGAAATGAATATTCTGCACCCCACCATGTTGCGTGCCAAGTCATATTTGATTTTGAGGTAAATTTGAAATTGAGAAATCCCTCTATACCCCCTCTAATGACCCGACAATGATTTCTGTCGACGAATTATTGTTATTCAGATAATAATGGATATTCTGCATCCCACCATGATGCGTGCCAAGTCATATTAGATTTTTGAAGAAATTTTGAAAATGAAAAATCCCTCTATACCCCCTCCTACGACCCGTCAATGATTTCTGTTGACGAATCATTGTTATTCAGATGGAAATGGATATTCTGCACCACACCATGATGCGTGCCAAGTCATATATGATTTTGAGGTAATTTTGAAAATGAAAAATCCCTCTATACCCCCTCTGACGACCCGACAATGATTTTTGTTGACAAATTATTGTTATTGAGATGGAAATGGATATTCTGTACCCCACCATGATGCGTGTCAAGTCATATTTGAATTTTGAAGTCATTTTGAAAATGAGAAATCCCTCTATACACCCTCTGACGACCCGTCAATGAGTTCTGTTGACGAATTAATGTTATTCAGAAAATAATGGATATTCTGCATCCCACCATGATGCGTGCCAAGTCATATTAGATTTTTGAAGAAATTTTGAAAATGAAAAATCCCTCTATACCCCCTCCTACGACCCGTCAATGATTTCTGTTGACGAATCATTGTTATTCAGATGGAAATGGATATTCTGCACCACACCATGATGCGTGCCAAGTCATATATGATTTTGAGGTAATTTTGAAAATGAAAAATCCCTCTATACCCCCTCTGACGACCCGACAATGATTTCTGTCGACAAATTATTGTTATTCACATAGAAATATATATTCTGCACCCCAACATGATGCGTGCCAAGTCATATTAGATTTTTGAAGAAATATTGAAAATGAGAAATCCCTCTATACCCCCTCTGACGACCCGACAATGATTTCTGTTGACGAATTATTGTTATTCAGATGGACATGGATACTTTGCACCCCACCAGGATGCGTGCCAAGTCATATTAGATTTTTGAAGAAATTTTGAAAATGAAAAATCCCTCTATACCCCCTCCAACGACCCGTCAATGATATCTGTTGACAAATTATTGTTATTCAAATGGAAATGGATATTCTGCACCCCACCATGATGCGTGCCAAGTCATATTAGATTTTTGAAGAAATTTTGAAAATGAAAAATCCCTCTATACCCCCTCTAAAGACCCGACAATGATTTCTGTCGACGAATTATTGTTATTCAGATGGAAATAGATATTCTGCACCCCACCATGATGCGTGCCAAGTCATATTTGATTTTTAAAGAAATATTGAAAATGAGAAATCCCTCTTTACCCCCTCTGACGACCCGACAATGATTTCTGTTGACAAATTATTGTTATTCAGATGGCAATGGATATTCTGCACCCCACCATGATGCGTGCCAAGTCATAATGGATTTTGAGGTAATTTTGAAAATGAAAAATCCCTTTATACCCCCTCTAACGACCCGACAATGATTTCTGTTGACGAAATATTGTTATTCAGATGGAAATGAATATTCTGCACCCCTCCATGTTGCGTGCCAAGTCATATTAGATTTTTGAAGAAATATTGAAAATGAGAAATCCCTCTATACCCCCTCCAACGACCCGTCAATGATTTCTGTTGACGAATTATTGTTATTTAGATGGAAATGGATATTCTGCACCCCACCATGATGCGTGCCAAGTCATATTTGATTTTGAGGTAATTTTGAAAATGAAAAATCCCTCTATACCCCCTCTGACGACCCGACAATGATTTCTGGTGACAAATTATTGATATTGAGATGGAAATGGATATTCTGTACCCCACTATGATGCGTGCCAAGTCATTTTTGATTTTTGAAGTCATTTTGAAAATGAAAAATCCTTCTATACCCCTCTAACGACCCGACAATGATTTCTGTCGACGAATTATTGTTATTCAGATGGAAATAGATATTCTGCACCTCACCATGATGCGTGCAAAGTCATATTTGATTTTGAGGTGATTTTGAAAATGAAAAATCCCTCTATACCCCCTCTAACGAC
The DNA here is from genome assembly GCA_958502065.1 of Chrysolina americana. NCBI lineage: Eukaryota > Metazoa > Arthropoda > Insecta > Coleoptera > Chrysomelidae > Chrysolina > Chrysolina americana. The sequence goes on along the minus strand of OY293415.1, from coordinate 44,621,150 downwards.
CCGACAATGATTTCTGTTGACAAATTATTGTTATTCAGATGGCAATGGATATTCTGCACCCCACCATGTTGCGTGCCAAGTCATATTAGATTTTTGAAGAAATATTGAAAATGAGAAACCCCTCTATACCCCCTCCAACGACCCGTCAATGATTTCTGTTGACGAATTATTGTTATTTAGATGGAAATGGATATTCTGCACCACACCATGATGCGTGCCAAGTCATATTTGATTTTGAGGTAATTTTGAAAATGAAAAATCCCTCTATACCCCCTCTGACGACCCGACAATGATTTCTGGTGACAAATTATTGATATTGAGATGGAAATGGATATTCTGTACCCCACCATGATGCGTGCCAAGTCATATTTGATTTTGAGGTAATTTTGAAAATGAAAAATCCCTCTATACCCCCTCTGACGACCCGACAATGATTTCTGGTGACAAATTATTGATATTGAGATGGAAATGGATATTCTGTACCCCACCATGATGCGTGCCAAGTCATATTTGATTTTTGAAGTCATTTTGAAAGTGAAAAATCCCTCTATACCCCTCTAACGACCCGACAATGAGTTCTGTTGACGAATTATTGTTATTCAGATGGAAATAAATATTCTGCACCTCACCATGATGCGTGCCAAGTCATATTTGATTATTGAAGTCATTTTGAAAATGAAAAATCCCTCTATACTCCCTCTGACGACCCGACAATGATTTCTGTCGGCGAATTATTGTTATTCAGATGAAAATGGATATTCTGCACCCCACCATGATGCGTGCCAAGTCATATTGGATTTTTGAAAAAATATTGAAAATGAAAAATCCCTCTATACCCCCTCTAACGACCCGGCAATGATTTCTGTTGACGAATTTTTGTTAACCAGATGGAAATGAATATTCTGCACCCCACCATGTTGCGTGCCAAGTCATATTTGATTTTGAGGTAATTTTGAAAATGAAAAACCCTCTATTTTCCCTCGGACGACCCGACAATGATTTCTGCTGAGAAATTATTGTTATTGAGATGGAAATGGATATTCTGTACCCCACCATGATGCGTGCCAAGTCATATTAGATTATTGAAGAAATTTTGAAAATGAAAAATCCCTCTATACCCCCTCCAACGACCCGTCAATGATTTCTGTTGACGAATTATTGTTATTTAGATGGAAATGGATATTCTGCACCCCACCATGATGCGTGCCAAGTCATATTTGATTTTGAAGTAATTTTGAAAATGAAAAATCCCTCTATACCCCCTCTGACGACCCGACAATGATTTCTGGTGACAAATTATTGATATTGAGATGGAAATGGATATTCTGTACCCCACCATGATGCGTGCCAAGTCATATTTGATTTTTAGGTAATTTTGAAAATGAAAAATCCCTCTACACCCCCTCTGACGACCCGACAATGATTTCTGGTGACAAATTATTGATATTGAGATGGAAATGGATATTCTGTACCCCACCATGATGCGTGCCAAGTCATATTTGATTTTTGAAGTCATTTTGAAAATGAAAAATCCCTCTATACCCCTCTAACGACCCGACAATGAGTTCTGTTGACGAATTATTGTTATTCAGATGGAAATAAATATTCTGCACCTCACCATGATGCGTGCCAAGTCATATTTGATTTTTGAAGTCATTTTGAAAATGAAAAATCCCTCTATACCCCCTCTAACGACCCGACAATGATTTCTGTTGACAAATTATTGTTATTCAGATGGCAATGGATATTCTGCACCCCACCATGTTGCGTGCCAAGTCATATTAGATTTTTGAAGAAATATTGAAAATGAGAAACCCCTCTATACCCCCTCCAACGACCCGTCAATGATTTCTGTTGACGAATTATTGTTATTTAGATGGAAATGGATATTCTGCACCCCACCATGATGCGTGCCAAGTCATATTTGATTTTGAGGTAATTTTGAAAATGAAAAATCCCTCTATACCCCCTCTGACGACCCGACAATGATTTCTGGTGACAAATTATTGATATTGAGATGGAAATGGATATTCTGTACCCCACCATGATGCGTGCCAAGTCATATTTGATTTTGAGGTAATTTTGAAAATGAAAAATCCCTCTATACCCCCTCTGACGACCCGACAATGATTTCTGGTGACAAATTATTGATATTGAGATGGAAATGGATATTCTGTACCCCACCATGATGCGTGCCAAGTCATATTTGATTTTTGAAGTCATTTTGAAAGTGAAAAATCCCTCTATACCCCTCTAACGACCCGACAATGAGTTCTGTTGACGAATTATTGTTATTCAGATGGAAATAAATATTCTGCACCTCACCATGATGCGTGCCAAGTCATATTTGATTTTTGAAGTCATTTTGAAAATGAAAAATCCCTCTATACTCCCTCTGACGACCCGACAATGATTTCTGTCGGCGAATTATTGTTATTCAGATGAAAATGGATATTCTGCACCCCACCATGATGCGTGCCAAGTCATATTGGATTTTTGAAAAAATATTGAAAATGAAAAATCCCTCTATACCCCCTCTAACGACCCGGCAATGATTTCTGTTGACGAATTTTTGTTAACCAGATGGAAATGAATATTCTGCACCCCACCATGTTGCGTGTCAAGTCATATTTGATTTTGAGGTAATTTTAAAAATGAGAAATACCTCTATACCCCCTCTAATGACCCGACAATGATTTCTGTCGACGAATTATTGTTATTCAGATAGAAATAGATATTCTGCACCCCACCATGATGCGTGCCAAGTCATATTAGATTTTTGAAGAAATTTTGAAAATGAAAAATCCCTCTATACCCCCTCCAACGACCCGTCAATGATTTCTGTTGACGAATTATTGTTATTTAGATGGAAATGGATATTCTGCACCCCACCATGATGCGTGCCAAGTCATATTTGATTTTGAGGTAATTTTGAAAATGAAAAATCCCTCTATACCCCCTCTGACGACCCGACAATGATTTCTGGTGACAAATTATTGATATTGAGATGGAAATGGATATTCTGTACCCCACCATGATGCGTGCCAAGTCATATTTGATTTTTAGGTAATTTTGAAAATGAAAAATCCCTCTACACCCCCTCTGACGACCCGACAATGATTTCTGGTGACAAATTATTGATATTGAGATGGAAATGGATATTCTGTACCCCACCATGATGCGTGCCAAGTCATATTTGATGTTTGAAGTCATTTTGAAAATGAAAAATCCCTCTATACCCCTCTAACGACCCGACAATGAGTTCTGTTGACGAATTATTGTTATTCAGATGGAAATAAATATTCTGCACCTCACCATGATGCGTGCCAAGTCATATTTGATTTTTGAAGTCATTTTGAAAATGAAAAATCCCTCTATACCCCTCTAACGACCCGACAATGAGTTCTGTTGACGAATTATTGTTATTCAGATGGAAATAAATATTCTGCACCTCACCATGATGCGTGCCAAGTCATATTTGATTTTTAGGTAATTTTGAAAATGAAAAATCCCTCTATACCCCCTCTGACGACCCGACAATGATTTCTGGTGACAAATTATTGATATTGAGATGGAAATGGATATTCTGTACCCCACCATGATGCGTGCCAAGTCATATTTGATTTTTAGGTAATTTTGAAAATGAAAAATCCCTCTATACCCCCTCTGACGACCCGACAATGATTTCTGGTGACAAATTATTGATATTGAGATGGAAATGGATATTCTGTACCCCACCATGATGCGTGCCAAGTCATATTTGATTTTTGAAGTCATTTTGAAAATGAAAAATCCCTCTATACCCCTCTAACGACCCGACAATGAGTTCTGTTGACGAATTATTGTTATTCAGATGGAAATAAATATTCTGCACCTCACCATGATGCGTGCCAAGTCATATTTGATTTTTGAAGTCATTTTGAAAATGAAAAATCCCTTTATACCCCCTCTAACGACCCGACAATGATTTCTGTTGACGAATTATTGTTATTCAGATGGAAATGAATATTCTGCACCTCACCATGATGCGTGCCAAGTCATATTTGATTTTTGAAGTCATTTTGAAAATGAAAAATCCCTTTATACCACCTCTAACGACCCGACAATGATTTCTGTTGACGAATTATTGTTATTCAGATGGAAATGAATATTCTGCACCCCACCATGTTGCGTGCCAAGTCATATTAGATTTTTGAAGAAATATTGAAAATGAGAAATCCCTCTATACCCCCTCCAACGACCCGTCAATGATTTCTGTTGACGAATTATTGTTATTTAGATGGAAATGGATATTCTGCACCCCACCATGATGCGTGCCAAGTCATATTTGATTTTGAGGTAATTTTGAAAATGAAAAATCCCTCTATACCCCCTCTGACGACCCGACAATGATTTCTGGTGACAAATTATTGATATTGAGATGGAAATGGATATTCTGCACCCCACCATGATGCGTGCCAAGTCATATTAGATTTTTGAAGAAATTTTGAAAATGAAAAATCCCTCTATACCCCCTCCTACGACCCGTCAATGATTTCTGTTGACGAATCATTGTTATTCAGATGGAAATGGATATTCTGCACCACACCATGATGCGTGCCAAGTCATATTTGATTTTGAGGTAATTTTGAAAATGAAAAATCCCTCTATACCCCCTCTGACGACCCGACAATGATTTCTGTTGACAAATTATTGTTGATCAGATGGCAATGGATATTCTGCACCCCATCATGATGCGTGCCAAGTCATATTTGATTTTGAGGTAATTTAGAAAATGAAAAATCCCTCTATTCCCCCTCTGACGACCCGACAATGATTTCTGTTGACGAATTATTGTTATTCAGATGGAAATGAATATTCTGCACCCCACCATGTTGCGTGCCAAGTCATATTTGATTTTGAGGTAATTTTGAAAATGAAAAATCCCTCTATACCCCCTCTAACGACCCGACAATGAGTTCTGTTGACGAATTATTGTTATTCAGATGGAATTGGATATTCTGCACCCCACCATGATGCGTGCCAAGTCATATTGGATATTTTAAGAAATATTGAAAATGAAAAATCCCTCTATACCCCCTCTAAAGACCCGACAATGATTTCTGTCGACGAATTATTGTTATTCAGATGGAAATAGATATTCTGCACCCCACCATGATGCGTGCCAAGTCATATTTGATTTTTAAAGAAATATTGAAAATGAGAAATCCCTCTTTACCCCCTCTGACGACCCGACAATGATTTCTGTTGACGAATAATTGTTATTCAGATGGACATGGATACTCTGCACCCCACCATGATGCGTGCCAAGTCTTATTTGATTTTGAGGTAATTTTGAAAATGAAAAATCCCTCTATACCCCCTCTAACGACCCGACAATGATTTCTGTTGACAAATTATTGTTATTCAGATAGAAATGGATATTCTGCACCCCACCATGTTGCGTGCCAAGTCATATTTGATTTTGAGGTAATTTTGAAAATGAAAAATCCCTCTATACCCCCTCTAACGACCCAACAATGAGTTCTGTTCACGAATTATTGTTATTCTGATGATAATGGATATTCTGCACCCCACCATGATGCGTGCCAAGTCATATTGGATATTTGAAGAAATATTGAAAATGAAAAATCCCTCTATTCCCCCTCTAACGACCCGACAATGATTTCTGTTGACAAATTATTGTTATTCAGATAGAAATGGATATTCTGCACCCCACCATGTTGCGTGCCAAGTCATATTTGATTTTGAGGTAATTTTGAAAATGAAAAATCCCTCTATACCCCCTCTAACGACCCGACAATGAGTTCTGTTCACGAATTATTGTTATTCTGATGATAATGGATATTCTGCACCCCACCATGATGCGTGCCAAGTCATATTGGATTTTTGAAGAAATATTGAAAATGAAAAATCCCTCTATTCCCCCTCTAACGACCCGACAATGATTTCTGTTGACAAATTATTGTTATTCAGATAGAAATGGATATTCTGCACCCCACCATGTTGCGTGCCAAGTCATATTTGATTTTGAGGTAATTTTGAAAATGAAAAATCCCTCTATACCCCCTCTAACGACCCGACAATGAGTTCTGTTCACGAATTATTGTTATTCTGATGATAATGGATATTCTGCACCCCACCATGATGCGTGCCAAGTCATATTGGATATTTGAAGAAATATTGAAAATGAAAAATCCCTCTATACCCCCTCTAACGACCCGACAATGATTTCTGTTGACGAATTATTGTTATTCAGATGGAAATAAATATTCTGCACCCCACCATGTTGCGTGCCAAGTCATATTTGATTTTGAGGTAATTTTGAAAATGAGAAATCCCTCTATACCCCTTCTAACGACCCGACAATGATTTCTGTCGACGAATTATTGTTATTCAGATGGAAATAGATTTTCTGCACCCCACCATGATGCGTGCCAAGTCATATTAGATTTTTGAAGAAATATTGAAAATGAGAAATCCCTCTATACCCCCTCTGACGACCCGACAATGATTTCTGTTGACGAATTATTGTTATTCAGATGGACATGGATACTTTGCACCCCACCACGATGCGTGCCAAGTCATATTAGATTTTTGAAGAAATATTGATAATGAAAAATCCCTCTGTACCCCCTCTAACGACCCGAAAATGATTTCTGTTGACAAATTATTGTTATTCAGATGGCAATGGATATTCTGCACCCCACCATGATGCGTGCCAAGTCATAATGGATTTTTGAAGAAATATTGAAAATGAAAAATCCCTCTATACCCCCTCTAACGACCCGACAATGATTTCTGTTGACGAATTATTGTTATTCAGATGGAAATAAATATTCTGCACCTCACCATGATGCGTGCCAAGTCATATTTGATTTTTAGGTAATTTTGAAAATGAAAAATCCCTCTATACCCCCTCTGACGACCCGACAATGATTTCTGGTGACAAATTATTGATATTGAGATGGAAATGGATATTCTGTACCCCACCATGATGCGTGCCAAGTCATATTTGATTTTTAGGTAATTTTGAAAATGAAAAATCCCTCTATACCCCCTCTGACGACCCGACAATGATTTCTGGTGACAAATTATTGATATTGAGATGGAAATGGATATTCTGTACCCCACCATGATGCGTGCCAAGTCATATTTGATTTTTGAAGTCATTTTGAAAATGAAAAATCCCTCTATACCCCTCTAACGACCCGACAATGATTTCTGGTGACAAATTATTGATATTGAGATGGAAATGGATATTCTGCACCCCATCATGATGCGTGCCAAGTCATATTTGATTTTGAGGTAATTTAGAAAATGAAAAATCCCTCTATTCCCCCTCTGACGACCCGACAATGATTTCTGTTGACGAATTATTGTTATTCAGATGGAAATGAATATTCTGCACCCCACCATGTTGCGTGTCAAGTCATATTTGATTTTGAGGTAATTTTGAAAATGAAAAATCCCTCTATACCCCCTCTGACGACCCGACAATGATTTCTGGTGACAAATTATTGATATTGAGATGGAAATGGATATTCTGTACCCCACCATGATGCGTGCCAAGTCATATTTGATTTTTAGGTAATTTTGAAAATGAAAAATCCCTCTATACCCCCTCTGACGACCCGACAATGATTTCTGGTGACAAATTATTGATATTGAGATGGAAATGGATATTCTGCACCCCATCATGATGCGTGCCAAGTCATATTTGATTTTGAGGTAATTTAGAAAATGAAAAATCCCTCTATTCCCCCTCTGACGACCCGACAATGATTTCTGTTGACGAATTATTGTTATTCAGATGGAAATGAATATTCTGCACCCCACCATGTTGCGTGCCAAGTCATATTTGATTTTGAGGTAATTTTGAAAATGAAAAATCCCTCTATACCCCCTCTAACGACCCGACAATGAGTTCTGTTGACGAATTATTGTTATTCAGATGGAATTGGATATTCTGCACCCCACCATGATGCGTGCCAAGTCATATTGGATATTTTAAGAAATATTGAAAATGAAAAATCCCTCTATACCCCCTCTAAAGACCCGACAATGATTTCTGTCGACGAATTATTGTTATTCAGATGGAAATAGATATTCTGCACCCCACCATGATGCGTGCCAAGTCATATTTGATTTTTAAAGAAATATTGAAAATGAGAAATCCCTCTTAACCCCCTCTGACGACCCGACAATGATTTCTGTTGACGAATAATTGTTATTCAGATGGACATGGATACTCTGCACCCCACCATGATGCGTGCCAAGTCATATTAGATTTTTGAAGAAATATTGAAAATGAAAAATCCCTCTATTCCCCCTCTAACGACCCGACAATGATTTCTGTTGACGAATTATTGTTATTTAGATGGAAATGGATATTCTGCACCCCACCATGATGCGTGCCAAGTCATATTTGATTTTGAGGTAATTTTGAAAATGAAATATCCCTCTATACCCCCTCTGACGACCCGACAATGATTTCTGTTAACAAATTATTGTTATTGAGATGGAAATGGATATTCTGTACCCCACTATGATGCGTGCCAAGTCATATTTGATTTTTGAAGTCATTTTGAAAATGAAAAATTCTTTTATACCCCTCTTACGACCCGACAATGATTTCTGTCGACGAATTATTGTTATTCAGATGGAAATAGATATTCTGCACCCCACCATGATGCGTGCAAAGTCATATTTGATTTTGAGGTGATTTTGAAAATGAAAAATCCCTCTATACCCCCTCTAACGACCCGACAATGATTTCTGTTGACAAATTATTGTTATTCAGATGGCAATGGATATTCTGCACCCCACCATGATGCGTGCCAAGTCATATTAGATTTTTGAAGAAATTTTGAAAATGAAAAATCCCTCTATACCCCCTCCAACGACCCGTCAATGATTTCTGTTGACGAATTATTGTTATTCAGATGGGAATGGATATTCTGCACTCCACTATGATGCGTGCCAAGTCATATTTGATTTTGAGGTAATTTTGAAAATGAAAAATCCCTCTATACCCCCTCTGACGACCCGACAATGATTTTTGGTGACAAATTATTGATATAGAGATGGAAATGGATATTCTGTACCCCACCATGATGCGTGCCAAGTCATATTTGATTTTTGAAGTCATTTTGAAAATGAAAAATCCCTCTATACCTCTCTAACGACCCGACAATGAGTTCTGTTGACGAATTATTGTTATTCAGATGGAAATAAATATTCTGCACCTCACCATGATACGTGCCAAGTCATATTTGATTTTTGAAGTCATTTTGAAAATGAAAAATCCCTTTATACCCCCTCTAACGACCCGACAATGATTTCTGTTGACGAATTATTGTTATTCAGATGGAAATGAATATTCTGCACCTCACCATGATGCGTGCCAAGTCATATTTGATTTTTGAAGTCATTTTGAAAATGAAGAATCCCTTTATACCCCCTCTAACGACCCGACAATGATTTCTGTTGACGAAATATTGTTATTCAGATGAAAATGAATATTCTGCACCCCTCCATGTTGCGTGCCAAGTCATATTAGATTTTTGAAGAAATATTGAAAATGAGAAATCCCTCTATACCCCCTCCAACGACCCGTCAATGATTTCTGTTGACGAATTATTGTTATTTAGATGGAAATGGATATTCTGCACCCCACCATGATGCGTGCCAAGTCATATTTGATTTTGAGGTAATTTTGAAAATGAAAAATCCCTCTATACCCCCTCTGACGACCCGACAATGATTTCTGGTGACAAATTATTGATATTGAGATGGAAATGGATATTCTGTACCCCACTATGATGCGTGCCAAGTCATTTTTGATTTTTGAAGTCATTTTGAAAATGAAAAATCCTTCTATACCCCTCTAACGACCCGACAATGATTTCTGTCGACGAATTATTGTTATTCAGATGGAAATAGATATTCTGCACCTCACCATGATGCGTGCAAAGTCATATTTGATTTTGAGGTGATTTTGAAAATGAAAAATCCCTCTATACCCCCTCTAACGACCCGACAATGATTTCTGTTGACAAATTATTGTTATTCAGATGGCAATGGATATTCTGCACCCCACCATGTTGCGTGCCAAGTCATATTAGATTTTTGAAGAAATATTGAAAATGAGAAACCCCTCTATACCCCCTCCAACGACCCGTCAATGATTTCTGTTGACGAATTATTGTTATTTAGATGGAAATGGATATTCTGCACCCCACCATGATGCGTGCCAAGTCATATTTGATTTTGAGGTAATTTTGAAAATGAAAAATCCCTCTATACCCCCTCTGACGACCCGACAATGATTTCTGGTGACAAATTATTGATATTGAGATGGAAATGGATATTCTGTACCCCACCATGATGCGTGCCAAGTCATATTTGATTTTGAGGTAATTTTGAAAATGAAAAATCCCTCTATACCCCCTCTGACGACCCGACAATGATTTCTGGTGACAAATTATTGATATTGAGATGGAAATGGATATTCTGTACCCCACCATGATGCGTGCCAAGTCATATTTGATTTTTGAAGTCATTTTGAAAATGAAAAATCCCTCTATACCCCTCTAACGACCCGACAATGAGTTCTGTTGACGAATTATTGTTATTCAGATGGAAATAAATATTCTGCACCTCACCATGATGCGTGCCAAGTCATATTTGATTTTTGAAGTCATTTTGAAAATGAAAAATCCCTCTATACTCCCTCTGACGACCCGACAATGATTTCTGTCGGCGAATTATTGTTATTCAGATGAAAATGGATATTCTGCACCCCACCATGATGCGTGCCCAGTCATATTGGATTTTTGAAAAAATATTGAAAATGAAAAATCCCTCTATACCCCCTCTAACGACCCGGCAATGATTTCTGTTGACGAATTTTTGTTAACCAGATGGAAATGAATATTCTGCACCCCACCATGTTGCGTGTCAAGTCATATTTGATTTTGAGGTAATTTTAAAAATGAGAAATACCTCTATACCCCCTCTAATGACCCGACAATGATTTCTGTCGACGAATTATTGTTATTCAGATAGAAATAGATATTCTGCACCCCACCATGATGCGTGCCAAGTCATATTAGATTTTTGAAGAAATTTTGAAAATGAAAAATCCCTCTATACCCCCTCCAACGACCCGTAAATGATTTCTGTTGACGAATTATTGTTATTCAGATGGAAATGGATATTCTGCACACCACTATGATGCGTGCCAAGTCATATTTGATTTTGAGGTAATTTTGAAAATGAGAAATCCCTCTATACCCCCTCTAATGACCCGACAATGATTTCTGTCGACGAATTATTGTTATTCAGATAGAAATAGACATTCTGCACCCCACTATGATGCGTGCCAAGTCATATTTGATTTTGAGGTAATTTTGAAAATGAAAAATCCCTCTATACCCCCTCTGACGACACGACAATGATTTCTGTTGACAAATTATTGATATTGAGATGGAAATGGATATTCTGTACCCCACCATGATGCGTGCCAAGTCATATTTGATTTTAGAAGTCATTTTGAAAATGAAAAATCCCTCTATACCCCCTCTAACGACCCGACAATGAGTTCTGTTCACGAATTATTGTTATTCAGATGAAAATGGATATTCTGCACCCCACCATGATGCGTGCCAAGTCATATTGGATATTTGAAGAAATATTGAAAATGAAAAATCCCTCTATACCCCCTCTAACGACCCGACAATCATTTCTGTTGACGAATTATTGTTATTCAGATGGAAATAAATATTCTGCACTCCACCATGATGCGTGCCAAGTCAAATTGGATTTTTGAAGAAATATTGAAAATGAAAAATCTCTCTATACCCCCTCTAACGACCCGACAATGATTTCTGTTGACGAATTATTGTTGTCCAGATGAAAATGAATATTCTGCACCCCACCATGTTGCGTGCCAAGTCATATTTGATTTTGAGGTAATTTTGAAAATGAGAAATTCCTCTATACCCCCTCTAACGACCCGACAATGATTTCTGTCGACGAATTATTGTTATTCAGATGGAAATAGATATTCTGCACCCCACCATGATGCGTGCCAAGTCATATTAGATTTTTGAAGAAATATTGAAAATGAGAAATCCCTCTTTACCCCCTCTGACGACCCAACAATGATTTCTGTTGACGAATAATTGTTATTCAGATGGACATGGATACTCTGCACCCCATCATGATGCGTGCCAAGTCAAATTGGATTTTTGAAGAAATATTGAAAATGAAAAATCTCTCTATACCCCCTCTAACGACCCGACAATGATTTCTGTTGACGAATTATTGTTATTCAGATGGAAATAAATATTCTGCACCCCACCATGTTGCGTGCCAAGTCATATTTGATTTTGAGGTAATTTTGAAAATGAGAAATCCCTCTATACCCCTTCTAACGACCCGACAATGATTTCTGTCGACGAATTATTGTTATTCAGATGGAAATAGATTTTCTGCACCCCACCATGATGCGTGCCAAGTCATATTAGATTTTTGAAGAAATATCGAAAATGAAAAATCCCTCTATACCCCTTCTAACGACCCGACAATGATTTCTGTCGACGAATTATTGTTATTCAGATGGAAATAGATTTTCTGCACCCCACCATGATGCGTGCCAAGTCATATTAGATTTTTGAAGAAATATCGAAAATGAAAAATCGCTCTATACCCCCTCTAACGACCCGACAATGATTTCTGTTGACGAATTATTGTTATTCAGATGGAAATGAATATTCTGCACCCCACCATGTTGCGTGCCAAGTCATATTTGATTTTGAGGTAATTTTGAAAATGAAAAATCCCTCTATACCCTCTCTAACGACCCGACAATGATTTCTGTCGACGAATTATTGTTATTTAGATGGAAATGGATATTCTGCACCCCACCATAATGCTTGCCAAGTCATATTTGATCTTGAGGTAATTTTGAAAATGAAATATCCCTCTATACCCCCTCTGACGACCCGACAATGATTTCTGTTAACAAATTATTGTTATTGAGATGGAAATGGATATTCTGTACCCCACTATGATGCGTGCCAAGTCATATTTGATTTTTGAAGTCATTTTGAAAATGAAAAATCCTTCTATACCTCTCTAACGACCCGACAATGATTTCTGTCGACGAATTATTGTTATTCAGATGGAAATAGATATTCTGCACCCCACCATGATGCGTGCAAAGTCATATTTGATTTTGAGGTGATTTTGAAAATGAAAAATCCCTCTATACCCCCTCTAACAACCCGACAATGATTTCTGTTGACAAATTATTGTTATTCAGATGGCAATGGATATTTTGCACCCCACCATGATGCGTGCCAAGTCATATTAGATTTTTGAAGAAATTTTGAAAATGAAAAATCCCTCTATAACCCCTCCAACGACCCGTCAATGATTTCTGTTGACGAATTATTGTTATTCAGATGGGAATGGATATTCTGCACTCCACTATGATGCGTGCCAAGTCATATTTGATTTTGAGGTAAATTTGAAAATGAAAAATCCCTCTATACCCCCTCTGACGACCCGACAATGATTTCTGGTGACAAATTATTGATATTGAGATGGAAATGGATATTCTGTACCCCACCATGATGCGTGCCAAGTCATATTTGATTTTTGAAGTCATTTTGAAAATGAAAAATCCCTCTATACCCCTCTAACGACCCGACAATGAGTTCTGTTGACGAATTATTGTTATTCAGATGGAAATAAATATTCTGCACCTCACCATGATACGTGCCAAGTCATATTTGATTTTTGAAGTCATTTTGAAAATGAAAAATCCCTTTATACCCCCTCTAACGACCCGACAATGATTTCTGTTGACGAATTATTGTTATTCAGATGGAAATGAATATTCTGCACCTCACCATGATGCGTGCCAAGTCATATTTGATTTTTGAAGTCATTTTGAAAATGAAAAATCCGTTTATACCCCCTCTAACGACCCGACAATGATTTCTGTTGACGAAATATTGTTATTCAGATGGAAATGAATATTCTGCACCCCTCCATGTTGCGTGCCAAGTCATATTAGATTTTTGAAGAAATATTGAAAATGAGAAATCCCTCTATACCCCCTCCAACGACCCGTCAATGATTTATATTGACGAATTATTGTTATTTAGATGGAAATGGATATTCTGCACCCCACCATGATGCGTGCCAAGTCATATTTGATTTTGAGGTACTTTTGAAAATGAAACATCACTCTATACCCCCTCTGACGACCCGACAATGATTTCTGGTGACAAATTATTGATATTGAGATGGAAATGGATATTCTGTACCCCACCATGATGCGTGCCAAGTCATATTTGATTTTTGAAGTCATTTTGAAAATGAAAAATCCCTCTATACCCCTCTAACGACCCGACAATGAAATCTGTTGACGAATTATTGTTATTCAGATGGAAATAAATATTCTGCACCTCACCATGATGCGTGCCAAGTCATATTTGATTTTTGAAGTCATTTTGAAAATGAAAAATCCCTCTATACTCCCTCTGACGACCCGACAATGATTTCTGTCGACGAATTATTGTTATTCAGATGGAAATGGATATTCTGCACCCCACCATGATGCGTGCCAGGTCATATTGGATTTTTGAAAAAATATTGAAAATGAAAAATCCCTCTATACCCCCTCTAACGACCCGACAATGATTTCTGGTGACAAATTATTGATATTGAGATGGAAATGGATATTCTGTACCCCACCATGATGCGTGCCAAGTCATATTTGATTTTGAGGTAATTTTGAAAATGAAAAATCCCTCTATACCCCCTCTGACGACCCGACAATGATTTCTGGTGACAAATTATTGATATTGAGATGGAAATGGATATTCTGTACCCCACCATGACGCGTGCCAAGTCATATTTGATTTTTGAAGTCATTTTGAAAATGAAAAATCCCTCTATACCCCTCTAACGACCCGACAATGAGTTCTGTTGACGAATTATTGTTATTCAGATGGAAATAAATATTCTGCACCTCACCATGATGCGTGCCAAGTCATATTTGATTTTTGAAGTCATTTTGAAAATGAAAAATCCCTCTATACTCCCTCTGACGACCCGACAATGATTTCTGTCGGCGAATTATTGTTATTCAGATGAAAATGGATATTCTGCACCCCACCATGATGCGTGCCAAGTCATATTGGATTTTTGAAAAAATATTGAAAATGAAAAATCCCTCTATACCCCCTCTAACGACCCGGCAATGATTTCTGTTGACGAATTTTTGTTAACCAGATGGAAATGAATATTCTGCACCCCACCATGTTGCGTGTCAAGTCATATTTGATTTTGAGGTAATTTTAAAAATGAGAAATACCTCTATACCCCCTCTAATGACCCGACAATGATTTCTGTCGACGAATTATTGTTATTCAGATAGAAATAGATATTCTGCACCCCACCATGATGCGTGCCAAGTCATATTAGATTTTTGAAGAAATTTTGAAAATGAAAAATCCCTCTATACCCCCTCCAACGACCCGTAAATGATTTCTGTTGACGAATTATTGTTATTCAGATGGAAATGGATATTCTGCACACCACTATGATGCGTGCCAAGTCATATTTGATTTTGAGGTAATTTTGAAAATGAGAAATCCCTCTATACCCCCTCTAATGACCCGACAATGATTTCTGTCGACGAATTATTGTTATTCAGATAGAAATAGATATTCTGCACCCCACTATGATGCGTGCCAAGTCATATTTGATTTTGAGGTAATTTTGAAAATGAAAAATCCCTCTATACCCCCTCTGACGACTCGACAATGATTTCTGTTGACAAATTATTGATATTGAGATGGAAATGGATATTCTGCACCCCACCATGATGCGTGCCAAGTCATATTGGATATTTGAAGAAATATTGAAAATGAAAAATCCCTCTATACCCCCTCTAACGACCCGACAATCATTTCTGTTGACGAATTATTGTTATTCAGATGGAAATAAATATTCTGCACTCCACCATGATGCGTGCCAAGTCAAATTGGATTTTTGAAGAAATATTGAAAATGAAAAATCTCTCTATACCCCCTCTAACGACCCGACAATGATTTCTGTTGACGAATTATTGTTGTCCAGATGAAAATGAATATTCTGCACCCCACCATGTTGCGTGCCAAGTCATATTTGATTTTGAGGTAATTTTGAAAATGAGAAATCCCTCTATACCCCCTCTAACGACCCGACAATGATTTCTGTCGACGAATTATTGTTATTCAGATGGAAATAGATATTCTGCACCCCACCATGATGCGTGCCAAGTCATATTAGATTTTTGAAGAAATATTGAAAATGAGAAATCCCTCTTTACCCCCTCTGACGACCCAACAATGATTTCTGTTGACGAATAATTGTTATTCAGATGGACATGGATACTCTGCACCCCATCATGATGCGTGCCAAGTGAAATTGGATTTTTGAAGAAATATTGAAAATGAAAAATCTCTCTATACCCCCTCTAACGACCCGACAATGATTTCTGTTGACGAATTATTGTTATTCAGATGGAAATAAATATTCTGCACCCCACCATGTTGCGTGCCAAGTCATATTTGATTTTGAGGTAATTTTGAAAATGAGAAATCCCTCTATACCCCTTTTAACGACCCGACAATGATTTCTGTCGACGAATTATTGTTATTCAGATGGAAATAGATTTTCTGCACCCCACCATGATGCGTGCCAAGTCATATTAGATTTTTGAAGAAATATTGAAAATGAGAAATCCCTCTATACCCCCTCTGACGACCCGACAATGATTTCTGTTGACGAATTATTGTTATTCAGATGGACATGGATACTTTGCACCCCACCACGATGCGTGCCAAGTCATATTAGATTTTTGAAGAAATATCGAAAATGAAAAATCCCTCTATACCCCCTCTAACGACCCGACAATGATTTCTGTTGACAAATTATTGTTATTCAGATGGCAATGGATATTCTGCACCCCACCATGATGCGTGCCAAGTCATAATGGATTTTTGAAGAAATATTGAAAATGAAAAATCCCTCTATACCCCCTCTAACGACCCGACAATTATTTCTGTTGACGAATTATTGTTATTCAGATGGAAATGAATATTCTGCACCCCACCATGTTGCGTGCCAAGTCATATTTGATTTTGAGGTAATTTTGAAAATGAAAAATCCCTCTATACCCTCTCTAACGACCCGACAATGATTTCTGTCGACGAATTATTGTTATTTAGATGGAAATGGATATTCTGCACCCCACCATAATGCTTGCCAAGTCATATTTGATTTTGAGGTAATTTTGAAAATGAAATATCCCTCTATACCCCCTCTGACGACCCGACAATGATTTCTGTTAACAAATTATTGTTATTGAGATGGAAATGGATATTCTGTACCCCACTATGATGCGTGCCAAGTCATATTTGATTTTTGAAGTCATTTTGAAAATGAAAAATCCTTCTATACCTCTCTAACGACCCGACAATGATTTCTGTCGACGAATTATTGTTATTCAGATGGAAATAGATATTCTGCACCCCACCATGATGCGTGCAAAGTCATATTTGATTTTGAGGTGATTTTGAAAATGAAAAATCCCTCTATACCCCCTCTAACGACCCGACAATGATTTCTGTTGACAAATTATTGTTATTCAGATGGCAATGGATATTTTGCACCCCACCATGATGCGTGCCAAGTCATATTAGATTTTTGAAGAAATTTTGAAAATGAAAAATCCCTCTATACCCCCTCCAACGACCCGTCAATGATTTCTGTTGACGAATGATTGTTATTCAGATGGGAATGGATATTCTGCACTCCACTATGATGCGTGCCAAGTCATATTTGATTTTGAGGTAATTTTGAAAATGAAAAATCCCTCTATACCCCCTCTGACGACCCGACAATGATTTCTGGTGACAAATTATTGATATTGAGATGGAAATGGATATTCTGTACCCCACCATGATGCGTGCCAAGTCATATTTGATTTTTGAAGTCATTTTGAAAATGAAAAATCCCTCTATACCCCTCTAACGACCCGACAATGAGTTCTGTTGACGAATTATTGTTATTCAGATGGAAATAAATATTCTGCACCTCACCATGATACGTGCCAAGTCATATTTGATTTTTGAAGTCATTTTGAAAATGAAAAATCCCTTTATACCCCCTCTAACGACCCGACAATGATTTCTGTTGACGAATTATTGTTATTCAGATGGAAATGAATATTCTGCACCTCACCATGATGCGTGCCAAGTCATATTTGATTTTTGAAGTCATTTTGAAAATGAAAAATCCGTTTATACCCCCTCTAACGACCCGACAATGATTTCTGTTGACGAAATATTGTTATTCAGATGGAAATGAATATTCTGCACCCCTCCATGTTGCGTGCCAAGTCATATTAGATTTTTGAAGAAATATTGAAAATGAGAAATCCCTCTATACCCCCTCCAACGACCCGTCAATGATTTCTATTGACGAATTATTGTTATTTAGATGGAAATGGATATTCTGCACCCCACCATGATGCGTGCCAAGTCATATTTGATTTTGAGGTACTTTTGAAAATGAAACATCACTCTATACCCCCTCTGACGACCCGACAATGATTTCTGGTGACAAATTATTGATATTGAGATGGAAATGGATATTCTGTACCCCACCATGATGCGTGCCAAGTCATATTTGATTTTTGAAGTCATTTTGAAAATGAAAAATCCCTCTATACCCCTCTAACGACCCGACAATGAAATCTGTTGACGAATTATTGTTATTCAGATGGAAATAAATATTCTGCACCTCACCATGATGCGTGCCAAGTCATATTTGATTTTTGAAGTCATTTTGAAAATGAAAAATCCCTCTATACTCCCTCTGACGACCCGACAATGATTTCTGTCGACGAATTATTGTTATTCAGATGGAAATGGATATTCTGCACCCCACCATGATGCGTGCCAAGTCATATTGGATTTTTGAAAAAATATTGAAAATGAAAAATCCCTCTATACCCCCTCTAACGACCCGACAATGAGTTCTGTTCACGAATTATTGTTATTCAGATGATAATGGATATTCTGCACCCCACCATGATGCGTGCCAAGTCATATTGGATATTTGAAGAAATATTGAAAATGAAAAATCTCTCTATACCCCCTCTAACGACTCGACAATGATTTCTGTTGACGAATTATTGTTATCCAGATGAAAATGAATATTCTGCACCCCACCATGTTGCGTGCCACGTCATATTTGATTTTGAGGTAATTTTGAAAATGAGAAATCCCTCTATACCCCCTCTAACGACCCGACAATGATTTCTGTCGACGAATTATTGTTATTCAGATGGAAATAGATATTCTGCACCCCACCATGATGCGTGCCAAGTCATATTAGATTTTTGAAGAAATATTGAAAATGAGAAATCCCTCTTTACCCCCTCTGACGACCCGACAATGATTTCTGTTGACGAATAATTGTTATTCAGATGGACATGGATACTCTGCACCCCACCATGATGCTTGCCAAGTCATATTAGATTTTTGAAGAAATATTGAAAATGAAAAATCTCTCTATTCCCCCTCTAACGACCCGACAATGATTTCTGTTGACAAATTATTGTTATTTAGATGAAAATGGATATTCTGCACCCCACCATGATGCGTGCCAAGTCATATTTGATTTTGAGGTAATTTTGAAAATGAAAAATCCCTCTATACTCCCTCTGACGACCCGACAATGATTTCTGTCGACGAATTATTGTTATTCAGATGGAAATGGATATTCTGCACCCCATTATGATGCGTGCCAAGTCATATTGGATTTTTGAAAAAGTATTGAAAATGAAAAATCCCTCTATACCCCCTCTAACGACCCGACAATGATATCTGTTGACGAATTATTGTTATTCAGATGGAAATGAAAATTCTGCACTCCACCATGATGCGTGCCAAGTCAAATTGGATTTTTGAAGATATATTGAAAATGAAAAATCTCTCTATACCCCCTCTAACGACTCGACAATGATTTCTGTTGACGAATTATTGTTATCCAGATGAAAATGAATATTCTGCACCCCACCATGTTGCGTGCCACGTCATATTTGATTTTGAGGTAATTTTGAAAATGAGAAATCCCTCTATACCCCCTCTAACGACCCGACAATGATTTCTGTCGACGAATTATTGTTATTCAGATGGAAATAGATATTCTGCACCCCACCATGATGCGTGCCAAGTCATATTAGATTTTTGAAGAAATATTGAAAATGAGAAATCCCTCTTTACCCCCTCTGACGACCCGACAATGATTTCTGTTGACGAATTATTGTTATTCAGATGGAAATAGATATTCTGCATCCCACCATGATGCGTGCCAAGTCATATTAGATTTTTGAAGAAATATTGAAAATGAGAAATCCCTCTTTACCCCCTCTAACGACCCGACAATGATTTCTGTTGACAAATTATTGTTATTTAGATGAAAATGGATATTCTGCACCCCACCATGATGCGTGCCAAGTCATATTTGATTTTGAGTTAATTTTGAAAATGAAAAATCCCTCTATACCCCCTCTAACGACCCGACAATGATTTCTGTTGACGAATTATTGTTATTCAGATGGAAATGGATATTCTGCACCACACCATGATGCGTGCCAAGTCATATTAAATTTTTGAAGAAATTTTGAAAATGAAAAATCCCTCTATACCCCCTCCAACGACCCGTCAATGATTTCTGTTGACGAATTATTGTTATTCAGATGGAAATGGATATTCTGCACCCCACTATGTTGCGTGCCATGTCATATTTGATTTTGAGGTAATTTTGAAAATGTAAATTCCCTCTATACCCCCTCTAACGACCCGACAGTGAGTTCTGTTGACGAATTATTGTTATTCAGATGATAATGGATATTCTGCACCCCACCATGATGCGTGCCAAGTCATATTGGATTTTTGAAGAAATATTGAAAATGAAAAATCCCTCTATACCCCCTCTAACGACCCGACAATGATTTCTGTCTACGAATTATTGTTATTTAGATGGAAATGGATATTTTGCACCCCACCATAATGCGTGCCAAGTCTTATTTGATTTTGAGGTAATTTTGAAAATGAAAAATCCTTCTATACCTCCTCTGACGACCCGACAATGATTTTTGTTAACAAATTATTGTTATTGAGATGGAAATGGATATTCTTGTACCCCACTATGATGCGTGCAAAGTCATATTTGATTTTTGAAGTCATTTTGAAAATGAGAAATCCCTCTATACCCCCTCTAACGACCCGGCAATGATATCTGTCGACGAATTATTATTATTCAGATGGAAATAGATATTCTGCACCCCACCATGATGCGTGCCAAGTCATATTTGATTTTTGAAGTCATTTTGAAAATGAAAAATCCCTCTATACCCCCTCTAACGACCCGACAATGAGTTCTGTTCACGAATTATTGTTATTCAGATGATAATGGATATTCAGCACCCCACCATGATGCGTGCCAAGTCATATTGGATATTTGAAGAAATATTGAAAATGAAAAATCCCTCTATACCCAATCTAACGACCCGACAATGATTTCTGTTGACGAATTATTGTTATTCAGATGGAAATTAATATTCTGCACTCCACCATGATGCGTGCCAAGTCAAATTGGATTTTTGAAGAAATATTGAAAATGAAAAATCTCTCTATACCCCCTCTAACGACCCGACAATGATTTCTGTCGACGAATTATTATTATTCAGATGGAAATAGATATTCTGCACCCCACCATGATGCGTGCCAAGTCATATTTGATTTTTGAAGTCATTTTGAAAATGAAAAATCCCTCTATACCCCCTCTAACGACCCGACAATGAGTTCTGTTCACGAATTATTGTTGTCCAGATGAAAATGAATATTCTGCACCCCACTATGTTGCGTGCCAAGTCATATTTGATTCTGAGGTAATTTTGAAAATGAGAAATCCCTCTATACCCCCTCTAACGACTCGACAATGATTTCTGTCGACGAATTATTGTTATTCAGATGGAAATAGATATTCTGCACCCCACCATGATGCGTGCCAAGTCATATTAGATTTTTGAAGAAATATTGAAAATGAGAAATCCCTCTTTACCCCCTCTGACGACCCGACAATGATTTCTGTTGACGAATAATTGTTATTCAGATGGACATGGATACTCTGCACCCCACCATGATGCGTGCCAAGTCATATTAGATTTTTGAAGAAATATTGAAAATGAAAAATCCCTCTATTCCCCCTCTAACGACCCGACAATGATTTCTGTTGACAAATTATTGTTATTCAGATGGAAATGGATATTCTGCACCCCACCATGTTGCGTGCCAAGTCATATTTGATTTTGAGGTAATTTTGAAAATGAGAAATCCCTCTATACCCCTTCTAACGACCCGACAATGATTTCTGTCGACGAATTATTGTTTTTCAGATGGAAATAGATATTCTGCACCCCACCATGATGCGTGCCAAGTCATATTAGATTTTTGAAGAAATATTGAAAATGAGAAATCCCTCTATACCCCCTCTGACGACCCGACAATGATTTCTGTTGACGAATTATTGTTATTCAGATGGACATGGATACTTTGCAACCCACCACGATGCGTGCCAAGTCATATTAGATTTTTGAAGAAATATTGAAAATGAAAAATCCCTCTATACCCCCTCTAACGACCCGACAATGATTTCTGTTGACAAATTATTGTTATTCAGATGGCAGTGGATATTCTGCACCCCACCATGATGCGTGCCAAGTCATAATGGATTTTTGAAGAAATATTGAAATTGATAAATCCCTCTATACCCCCTCTAACGACCCGACAATGATTTCTGTTGACGAATTATTGTTATTCAGATGGAAATGAATATTCTGCAGCCCACCATGTTGCGTGCCAAGTCATATTTGATTTTGAGGTAATTTTGAAAATGAGAAATCCCTCTATACCCCTTCTAACGACCCGACAATGATTTCTGTCGACGAATTATTGTTTTTCAGATGGAAATAGATATTCTGCACCCCACCATGATGCGTGCCAAGTCATATTAGATTTTTGAAGAAATATTGAAAATGAGAAATCCCTCTATACCCCCTCTGACGACCCGACAATGATTTCTGTTGACGAATTATTGTTATTCAGATGGACATGGATACTTTGCAACCCACCACGATGCGTGCCAAGTCATATTAGATTTTTGAAGAAATATTGAAAATGAAAAATCCCTCTATACCCCCTCTAACGACCCGACAATGATTTCTGTTGACAAATTATTGTTATTCAGATGGCAATGGATATTCTGCACCCCACCATGATGCGTGCCAAGTCATAATGGATTTTTGAAGAAATATTGAAATTGAAAAATCCCTCTATACCCCCTCTGACGACCCGACAATGATTTCTGTTGACGAATTATTGTTATTCAGATGGAAATGAATATTCTGCAGCCCACCATGTTGCGTGCCAAGTCATATTTGATTTTGAGGTAATTTTGAAAATGAAAAATCCCTCTATACCCTCTCTAACGACCCGACAATGATTTCTGTCGACGAATTATTGTTATTTTGATGGAAATGGATATTCTGCACCCCACCATAATGCGTGCCAAGTCATATTTGATTTTGAGGTAATTTTGAAAATGAAATATCCCTCTATACCCCCTCTGACGACCCGACAATGATTTCTGTTAACAAATTAATGTTATTGAGATGGAAATGGATATTCTGTACCCCACTATGATGCGTGCCAAGTCATATTTGATTTTTGAAGTCATTTTGAAAATGAAAAATCCTTCTATACCCCTCTAACGACTCGACAATGATTTCTGTCGACGAATTATTGTTATTCAGATGAAAATAGATATTCTGCACCCCACCATGATGCGTGCAAAGTCATATTTGATTTTGAGGTGATTTTGAAAATGAAAAATCCCTCTATACCCCCTCTAACGACCCGACAATGATTTCTGTTGACAAATTATTGTTATTCAGATGGCAATGGATATTCTGCACCCCTCCATGATGCGTGCCAAGTCATATTAGATTTTTGAAGAAATTTTGAAAATGAAAAATCCCTCTATACCCCCTCCAACGACCCGTCAATGATTTCTGTTGACGAGTTATTGTTATTCAGATGGGAATGGATATTCTGCACTCCACTATGATGCGTGCCAAGTCATATTTGATTTTGAGGTAATTTTGAAAATGAAAAATCCCTCTATACCCCCTCTGACGACCCGACAATGATTTCTAGTGACAAATTATTGATATTGAGATGGAAATGGATATTCTGTACCCCACCATGATGCGTGCCAAGTCATATTTGATTTTTGAAGTCATTTTGAAAATGAAAAATCCCTCTATACCCCTCTAACGACCCGACAATGAGTTCTGTTGACGAATTATTGTTATTCAGATGGAAATAAATATTCTGCACCTCACTATGATACGTGCCAAGTCATATTTGATTTTTGAAGTCATTTTGAAAATGAAAAATCCCTTTATACCCCCTCTAACGACCCGACAATGATTTCTGTTGACGAATTATTGTTATTTAGATGGAAATGAATATTCTGCACCTCACCATGATGCGTGCCAAGTCATATTTGATTTTTGAAGTCATTTTGAAAATGAAAAATCCCTTTATACCCCCTCTAACGACCCGACAATGATTTCTGTTGACGAATTATTGTTATTCAGATGGAAATGAATATTCTGCACCCCTCCATGTTGCGTGCCAAGTCATATTAGATTTTTGAAGAAATATTGAAAATGAGAAATCCTTCTATACCCCCTCCAACGACCCGTCAATGATTTCTGTTGACGAATTATTGTTATTTAGATGAAAAATCCCTCTATACCCCCTCTAACGACCCGACAATGATATCTGTTGACGAATTATTGTTATTCAGATGGAAATGAAAATTCTGCACTCCACCATGATGCGTGCCAAGTCAAATTGGATTTTTGAAGATATATTGAAAATGAAAAATCTCTCTATACCCCCTCTAACGACTCGACAATGATTTCTGTTGACGAATTATTGTTATCCAGATGAAAATGAATATTCTGCACCCCACCATGTTGCGTGCCACGTCATATTTGATTTTGAGGTAATTTTGAAAATGGGAAATCCCTCTATACCCCCTCTAACGACCCAACAATGGTTTCTGTCGACGAATTATTGTTATTCAGATGGAAATAGATATTCTGCACCCCACCATGATGCGTGCCAAGTCATATTAGATTTTTGAAGAAATATTGAAAATGAGAAATCCCTCTTTACCCCCTCTGACGACCCGACAATGATTTCTGTTGACGAATTATTGTTATTCAGATGGAAATAGATATTCTGCATCCCACCATGATGCGTGCCAAGTCATATTAGATTTTTGAAGAAATATTGAAAATGAGAAATCCCTCTTTACCCCCTCTAACGACCCGACAATGATTTCTGTTGACAAATTATTGTTATTTAGATGAAAATGGATATTCTGCACCCCACCATGATGCGTGCCAAGTCATATTTGATTTTGAGGTAATTTTGAAAATGAAAAATCCCTCTATACCCCCTCTAACGACCCGACAATGATTTCTGTTGACGAATTATTGTTATTCAGATGGAAATGGATATTCTGCACCCCACCATGATGCGTGCCAAGTCATATTAAATTTTTGAAGAAATTTTGAAAATGAAAAATCCCTCTATACCCCCTCCAACGACCCGTCAATGATTTCTGTTGACGAATTATTGTTATTCAGATGGAAATGGATATTCTGCACCCCACTATGTTGCGTGCCATGTCATATTTGATTTTGAGGTAATTTTGAAAATGTAAATTCCCTCTATACCCCCTCTAACGACCCGACAGTGAGTTCTGTTAACGAATTATTGTTATTCAGATGATAATGGATATTCTGCACCCCACCATGATGCGTGCCAAGTCATATTGGATTTTTGAAGAAATATTGAAAATGAAAAATCCCTCTATACCCCCTCTAACGACCCGACAATGATTTCTGTCTACGAATTATTGTTATTTAGATGGAAATGGATATTCTGCACCCCACCATAATGCGTGCCAAGTCATATTTGATTTTGAGGTAATTTTGAAAATGAAAAATCCTTCTATACCTCCTCTGACGACCCGACAATGATTTTTGTTAACAAATTATTGTTATTGAGATGGAAATGGATATTCTTGTACCCCACTATGATGCGTGCCAAGTCATATTTGATTTTTGAAGTCATTTTGAAAATGAGAAATCCCTCTATACCCCCTCTAACGACCCGGCAATGATATCTGTCGACGAATTATTATTATTCAGATGGAAATAGATATTCTGCACCCCACCATGATGCGTGCCAAGTCATATTTGATTTTTGAAGTCATTTTGAAAATGAAAAATCCCTCTATACCCCCTCTAACGACCCGACAATGAGTTCTGTTCACGAATTATTGTTATTCAGATGATAATGGATATTCAGCACCCCACCATGATGCGTGCCAAGTCATATTGGATATTTGAAGAAATATTGAAAATGAAAAATCCCTCTATACCCCATCTAACGACCCGACAATGATTTCTGTTGACGAATTATTGTTATTCAGATGGAAATTGATATTCTGCACTCCACCATGATGCGTGCCAAGTCAAATTGGATTTTTGAAGAAATATTGAAAATGAAAAATCTCTCTATACCCCCTCTAACGACCCGACAATGATTTCTGTCGACGAATTATTATTATTCAGATGGAAATAGATATTCTGCACCCCACCATGATGCGTGCCAAGTCATATTTGATTTTTGAAGTCATTTTGAAAATGAAAAATCCCTCTATACCCCCTCTAACGACCCGACAATGAGTTCTGTTCACGAATTATTGTTGTCCAGATGAAAATGAATATTCTGCACCCCACTATGTTGCGTGCCAAGTCATATTTGATTTTGAGGTAATTTTGAAAATGAGAAATCCCTCTATACCCCCTCTAACGACTCGACAATGATTTCTGTCGACGAATTATTGTTATTCAGATGGAAATAGATATTCTGCACCCCACCATGATGCGTGCCAAGTCATATTAGATTTTTGAAGAAATATTGAAAATGAGAAATCCCTCTTTACCCCCTCTGACGACCCGACAATGATTTCTGTTGACGAATAATTGTTATTCAGATGGACATGGATACTCTGCACCCCACCATGATGCGTGCCAAGTCATATTAGATTTTTGAAGAAATATTGAAAATGAAAAATCCCTCTATTCCCCCTCTAACGACCCGACAATGATTTCTGTTGACAAATTATTGTTATTCAGATGGAAATGGATATTCTGCACCCCACCATGTTGCGTGCCAAGTCATATTTGATTTTGAGGTAATTTTGAAAATGAGAAATCCCTCTATACCCCTTCTAACGACCCGACAATGATTTCTGTCGACGAATTATTGTTTTTCAGATGGAAATAGATATTCTGCACCCCACCATGATGCGTGCCAAGTCATATTAGATTTTTGAAGAAATATTGAAAATGAGAAATCCCTCTATACCCCCTCTGACGACCCGACAATGATTTCTGTTGACGAATTATTGTTATTCAGATGGACATGGATACTTTGCAACCCACCACGATGCGTGCCAAGTCATATTAGATTTTTGAAGAAATATTGAAAATGAAAAATCCCTCTATACCCCCTCTAACGACCCGACAATGATTTCTGTTGACAAATTATTGTTATTCAGATGGCAATGGATATTCTGCACCCCACCATGATGCGTGCCAAGTCATAATGGATTTTTGAAGAAATATTGAAATTGAAAAATCCCTCTATACCCCCTCTAACGACCCGACAATGATTTCTGTTGACGAATTATTGTTATTCAGATGGAAATGAATATTCTGCAGCCCACCATGTTGCGTGCCAAGTCATATTTGATTTTGAGGTAATTTTGAAAATGAGAAATCCCTCTATACCCCTTCTAAAGACCCGACAATGATTTCTGTCGACGAATTATTGTTTTTCAGATGGAAATAGATATTCTGCACCCCACCATGATGCGTGCCAAGTCATATTAGATTTTTGAAGAAATATTGAAAATGAGAAATCCCTCTATACCCCCTCTGACGACCCGACAATGATTTCTGTTGACGAATTATTGTTATTCAGATGGACATGGATACTTTGCAACCCACCACGATGCGTGCCAAGTCATATTAGATTTTTGAAGAAATATTGAAAATGAAAAATCCCTCTATACCCCCTCTAACGACCCGACAATGATTTCTGTTGACAAATTATTGTTATTCAGATGGCAATGGATATTCTGCACCCCACCATGATGCGTGCCAAGTCATAATGGATTTTTGAAGAAATATTGAAATTGAAAAATCCCTCTATACCCCCTCTAACGACCCGACAATGATTTCTGTTGACGAATTATTGTTATTCAGATGGAAATGAATATTCTGCAGCCCACCATGTTGCGTGCCAAGTCATATTTGATTTTGAGGTAATTTTGAAAATGAAAAATCCCTCTATACCCTCTCTAACGACCCGACAATGATTTCTGTCGACGAATTATTGTTATTTTGATGGAAATGGATATTCTGCACCCCACCATAATGCGTGCCAAGTCATATTTGATTTTGAGGTAATTTTGAAAATGAAATATCCCTCTATACCCCCTCTGACGACCCGACAATGATTTCTGTTAACAAATTATTGTTATTGAGATGGAAATGGATATTCTGTACCCCACTATGATGCGTGCCAAGTCATATTTGATTTTTGAAGTCATTTTGAAAATGAAAAATCCTTCTATACCCCTCTAACGACTCGACAATGATTTCTGTCGACGAATTATTGTTATTCAGATGAAAATAGATATTCTGCACCCCACCATGATGCGTGCAAAGTCATATTTGATTTTGAGGTGATTTTGAAAATGAAAAATCCCTCTATACCCCCTCTAACGACCCGACAATGATTTCTGTTGACAAATTATTGTTATTCAGATGGCAATGGATATTCTGCACCCCTCCATGATGCGTGCCAAGTCATATTAGATTTTTGAAGAAATTTTGAAAATGAAAAATCCCTCTATACCCCCTCCAACGACCCGTCAATGATTTCTGTTGACGAGTTATTGTTATTCAGATGGGAATGGATATTCTGCACTCCACTATGATGCGTGCCAAGTCATATTTGATTTTGAGGTAATTTTGAAAATGAAAAATCCCTCTATACCCCCTCTGACGACCCGACAATGATTTCTAGTGACAAATTATTGATATTGAGATGGAAATGGATATTCTGTACCCCACCATGATGCGTGCCAAGTCATATTTGATTTTTGAAGTCATTTTGAAAATGAAAAATCCCTCTATACCCCTCTAACGACCCGACAATGAGTTCTGTTGACGAATTATTGTTATTCAGATGGAAATAAATATTCTGCACCTCACTATGATACGTGCCAAGTCATATTTGATTTTTGAAGTCATTTTGAAAATGAAAAATCCCTTTATACCCCCTCTAACGACCCGACAATGATTTCTGTTGACGAATTATAGTTATTTAGATGGAAATGAATATTCTGCACCTCACCATGATGCGTGCCAAGTCATATTTGATTTTTGAAGTCATTTTGAAAATGAAAAATCCCTTTATACCCCCTCTAACGACCCGACAATGATTTCTGTTGACGAATTATTGTTATTCAGATGGAAATGAATATTCTGCACCCCTCCATGTTGCGTGCCAAGTCATATTAGATTTTTGAAGAAATATTGAAAATGAGAAATCCTTCTATACCCCCTCCAACGACCCGTCAATGATTTCTGTTGACGAATTATTGTTATTTAGATGGAAATGGATATTCTGCACCCCACCATGATGCGTGCCAAGTCATATTTGATTTTGAGGTAATTTTGAAAATGAAAAATCCCTCTATACCCCCTCTGACGACCCGACAATGATTTCTGGTGACAAATTATTGATATTGAGATGGAAATGGATATTCTGTACCCCACCATGATGCGTGCCAAGTCATATTTGATTTTTGAAGTCAGTTTGAAAATGAAAAATCCCTCTATACCCCTCTAACGACCCGACAATGAGTTCTGTTGACGAATTATTGTTATTCAGATGGAAATGAATATTCTGCACCTCACCATGATGCGTGCCAAGTCATATTTGATTTTTGAAGTCATTTTGAAAATGAAAAATCCCTTTATACTCCCTCTGACGACCCGACAATGATTTCTGTCGACGAATTATTGTTATTCAGATGGAAATGGATATTCTGCACCCCACCATGATGCGTGCCAAGTCATATTGGATTTTTGAAAAAATATTGAAAATGAAAAATCCCTCTATACCCCCTCTAACGACCCGACAATGAGTTCTGTTCACAAATTATTGTTATTCAGATGATAATGGATATTCTGCACCCCACCATGATGCGTGCTAAGTCATATTGGATATTTGAAGAAATATTGAAAATGAAAAATCCCTCTATACCCCCTCTAACGACCCGACAATGATTTCTGTTGACAAATTATTGTTATTCAGATGGAAATAAATATTCTGCACTCCACCATGATGCGTGCCAAGTCAAATTGGATTTTTGAAGAAATATTGAAAATGAAAAATCTCTCTATACCCCCTCTAACGACCCGACAATGATTTCTGTTGACGAATTATTGTTATCCAGATGAAAATGAATATTCTGCACCCCACCATGTTGCGTGCCACGTCATATTTGATTTTGAGGTAATTTTGAAAATGAGAAATCCCTCTATACCCCCTCTAACGACCCGACAATGATTTCTGTCGACGAATTATTGTTATTCAGATGGAAATAGATATTCTGCACCCCACCATGATGCGTGCCAAGTCATATTAGATTTTTGAAGAAATATTGAAAATGAGAAATCCCTCTTTACCCCCTCTGACGACCCGACAATGATTTCTGTTGACGAATAATTGTTATTCAGATGGACATGGATACTCTGCACCCCACCATGATGCGTGCCAAGTCATATTAGATTTTTGAAGAAATATTGAAAATGAAAAATCCCTCTATTCCCCCTCTAACGACCCGACAATGATTTCTGTTGACAAATTATTGTTATTCAGATGGAAATGGATATTCTGCACCCCACCATGTTGCGTGCCAAGTCATATTTGATTTTGAGGTAATTTTGAAAATGAAAAATCCCTCTATACCCCCTCTAACGACCCGACAATGATATCGGTTGACAAATTATTGTTATTCAAATGGAAATGGATATTCTGCACCCCACTATGATGCATGCCAAGTCATATTTGATTTTGAGGTAATTTTGAAAATGAAAAATCCCTCTATACCCTCTCTAACGACCCGACAATGATTTCTGTTGACGAATTATTGTTTTTCAGATGCGAATGAATATTCTGCACCCCATCATGTTGCGTGCCAAGTCATATTAGATTTTTGAAGAAATATTGAAAATGAGAAATCCCTCTATACCCCCTCCAACGACCCGTCAATGATTTCTGTTGACGAATTATTGTTATTTAGATGAAAATGGATATTCTGCACCCCACCATGATGCGTGCCAAGTCATATTTGATTTTGAGGTAATTTTGAAAATGAAAAATCCCTCTATACCCCCTCTAACGACCCGACAATGATTTCTGTTGACGAATTATTGTTATTCAGATGGAAATGGATATTCTGCACCCCACCATGATGCGTGCCAAGTCATATTAGATTTTTGAAGAAATTTTGAATATGAAAAATCCCTCTATACCCCCTCCAACGACCCGTCAATGATTTCTGTTGACGAATTATTGTTATTCAGATGGAAATGGATATTCTGCACCCCACTATGATGCGTGCCATGTCATATTTGATTTTGAGGTAATTTTGAAAATGTAAAATCCCATTATACCCCCTCTAACGACCCGACAGTGAGTTCTGTTGACGAATTATTGTTATTCAGATGATAATGGATATTCTGCACCCCACCATGATGCGTGCCTAGTCATATTGGATTTTTGAAGAAATATTGAAAATGAAAAATCCCTCTATACCCCCTCTAACGACCCGACAATGATTTCTGTCTACGAATTATTGTTATTTAGATGGAAATGGATATTCTGCACCCCACCATAATGCGTGCCAAGTCATATTTGATTTTGAGGTAATTTTGAAAATGAAAAATCCCTCTATACCTCCTCTGACGACCCAACAATGATTTTTGTTAACAAATTATTGTTATTGAGATGGAAATGGATATTCTTGTACCCCACTATGATGCGTGCCAAATCATATTTGATTTTTGAAGTCATTTTGAAAATGAAATATCCCTCTATACCCCCTCTAACGACCTGGCAATGATATCTGTCGACGAATTATTATTATTCAGATGGAAATAGATATTCTGCACCCCACCATGATGCGTGCCAAGTCATATTTGATTTTGAGGTAGTTTTGAAAATGAAAAATCCCTCTATATCCCCTATGACGACCTGACAATGATTTCTGTTAACAAATTATTGTTTTTGAGATGGAAATGGATATTATGTACCCAACTATGATGCGTTCCAAGTCAAATTTGATTTTTGAAGTAATATTGTAAATGAGAAATCCCTCTATACCCCCTCCAACGACCCGTCAATGTTTTCTGTTGACGAATTATTGTTATTTAGATGGAAATGGATATTCTGCACCCCACCATGATGAGTGCCAAGTCATATTTGATTTTGAGGTAATTTTGAAAATGAAAAATCTCTCTATACCCCCTCTGACGACCCGACAATGATTTCTGTCGACGAATTATTGTTATTCAAATGGAAATGGATATTCTGCACCCCACCATGATGCGTGCCAAGTCAAATTGGATTTTTGAAGAAATATTGAAAATGAAAAATCTCTCTTTACCCCCTCTAACGACCCGACAATGATTTCTGTACGAATTATTGTTATCCAGATGGAAATGAATATTCTGCACCCCACCATGTTGCGTGCCAAGTCATATTAGATTTTTGAAGAAATATTGAAAATGAGAAATCCCTCTTTACCCCCTCTGACAACCCGACAATGATTTCTGTTGACGAATTATTGTTATTCAGATGGAAATGGATATTCTGCACACCACTATGATGCGTGCCAAGTCATATTTGATTTTGAGGTAATTTTGAAAATTAGAAATCCCTCTATACCCCCTCTAACGACCCGACAATGATTTCTGTCGACGAATTATTGTTATTCAGATGGAAATAGATATTCTGCACCCCACCATGATGCGTGCCAAGTCATATTAGATTTTTGAAGAAATATTGAAAATGAGAAATCCCTCTTTACCCCCTCTGACGACCCGACAATGATTTCTGTTGACGAATAATTGTTATTCAGATGGACATGGATACTCTGCACCCCACCATGATGCGTGCCAAGTCATATTAGATTTTTGAAGAAATATTGAAAATGAAAAATCCCTCTATGCCCCCTCTAACGACCCGACAATGATTTCTGTTGACAAATTATTGTTATTCAGATGGAAATGGATATTCTGCACCCCACCATGTTGCGTGCCAAGTCATATTTGATTTTGAGGTAATTTTGAAAATGAAAAATCCCTCTATACCCCCTCTAACGACCCGACAATGATTTCTGTCGACGAATTATTGTTATTCAGATGGAAATAGATATTCTGCACCCCACCATGATGCGTGCCAAGTCATATTAGATTTTTGAAGAAGTATTGAAAATGAGAAATCCCTGTTTACCCCCTCTGACGACCCGACAATGATTTCTGTTGACGAATAATTGTTATTCAGATGGACATGGATACTCTGCACCCCACCATGATGCGTGCCAAGTCATATTAGATTTTTGAAGAAATATTGAAAATGAAAAATCACTCTATTCCCCCTCTAACGACCCGACAATGATTTCTGTTGACAAATTATTGTTATTCAGATGGAAATGGATATTCTGCACCCCAGTATGTTGCGTGCCAAGTCATATTTGATTTTGAGGTAATTTTGAAAATGAAAAATCCCTCTATACCCCCTCTAACGACCCGACAATGATTTCTGTTGACAAATTATTGTTATTCAGATGGAAATAGATATTCTGCACCCCACCATGATGCGTGCCAAGTCATATTAGATTTTTGAAGAAATTTTGAAAATGAAAAATCCCTCTATACCCCCTCCAACGACCCGTCAATGATTTCTGTTGACGAATTATTGTTATTCAGATGGAAATGAATATTCTGCACACCACTATGATGCGTGCCAAGTCATATTTGATTTTGAGGTAATTTTGAAAATGAGAAATCCCTCTATACCCCCTCTAATGACCCGACAATGATTTCTGTCGACGAATTATTGTTATTCAGATAGAAATAGATATTCTGCACCCCTCTATGATGCGTGCCAAGTCATATTTGATTTTGAGGTAATTTTGAAAATGAAAAATCCCTCTATACCCCCTCTGACGACACGACAATGATTTCTGTTGACAAATTATTGATATTGAGATGGAAATGGATATTCTGTACCCCACCATGATGCGTGCCAAGTCATATTTGATTTTTGAAGTCATTTTGAAAATGAAAAATCCCTCTATACCCCCTCTAACGACCCGACAATGAGTTCTGTTCACGAATTATTGTTATTCAGATGATAATGGATATTCTGCACCCCACCATGATGCGTGCCAAGTCATATTGGATATTTGAAGAAATATTGAAAATGAAAAATCCCTCTATACCCCCTCTAACGACCCGACAATGATTTCTGTTGACGAATTATTGTTATTCAGATGGAAATAAATATTCTGCACTCTACTATGATGCGTGCCAAGTCAAATTGGATTTTTGAAGAAATATTGAAAATGAAAAATCTCTCTATACCCCCTCTAACGACCCGACAATGATTTCTGTTGACGAATTATTGTTATCCAGATGAAAATGAATATTCTGCACCCCACCATGTTGCGTGCCAAGTCATATTTGATTTTGAGGTAATTTTGAAAATTAGAAATCCCTCTATACCCCCTCTAACGACCCGACAATGATTTCTGTTGACAAATTATTGTTATTCAGATGGAAATAGATATTCTGCACCCCACCATGATGCGTGCCAAGTCATATTAGATTTTTGAAGAAATTTTGAAAATGAAAAATCCCTCTATACCCCCTCCAACGACCCGTCAATGATTTCTGTTGACGAATTATTGTTATTCAGATGGAAATGAATATTCTGCACACCACTATGATGCGTGCCAAGTCATATTTGATTTTGAGGTAATTTTGAAAATTAGAAATCCCTCTATACCCCCTCTAACGACCCGACAATGAGTTCTGTTCACGAATTATTGTTATTCAGATGATAATGGATATTCTGCACCCCACCATGATGCGTGCCAAGTCATATTGGATATTTGAAGAAATATTGAAAATGAAAAATCCCTCTATACCCCCTCTAACGACCCGACAATGATTTCTGTTGACGAATTATTGTTATTCAGATGGAAATAAATATTCTGCACTCTACTATGATGCGTGCCAAGTCAAATTGGATTTTTGAAGAAATATTGAAAATGAAAAATATCTCTATACCCCCTCTAACGACCCGACAATGATTTCTGTTGACAAATTATTGTTATTCAGATGGAAATAGATATTCTGCACCCCACCATGATGCGTGCCAAGTCATATTAGATTTTTGAAGAAGTATTGAAAATGAGAAATCCCTGTTTACCCCCTCTGACGACCCGACAATGATTTCTGTTGACGAATAATTGTTATTCAGATGGACATGGATACTCTGCACCCCACCATGATGCGTGCCAAGTCATATTAGATTTTTGAAGAAATATTGATAATGAAAAATCACTCTATTCCCCCTCTAACGACCCGACAATGATTTCTGTTGACAAATTATTGTTATTCAGATGGAAATGGATATTCTGCACCCCAGTATGTTGCGTGCCAAGTCATATTTGACTTTGAGGTAATTTTGAAAATGAAAAATCCCTCTATACCCCCTCTAACGACCCGACAATGATTTCTGTTGACAAATTATTGTTATTCAGATGGAAATAGATATTCTGCACCCCACCATGATGCGTGCCAAGTCATATTAGATTTTAGAAGAAATTTTGAAAATGAAAAATCCCTCTATACCCCCTCCAACGACCCGTCAATGATTTCTGTTGACGAATTATTGTTATTCAGATGGAAATGAATATTCTGCACACCACTATGATGCGTGCCAAGTCATATTTGATTTTGAGGTAATTTTGAAAATTAGAAATCCCTCTATACCCCCTCTAACGACCCGACAATGAGTTCTGTTCACGAATTATTGTTATTCAGATGATAATGGATATTCTGCACCCCACCATGATGCGTGCCAAGTCATATTGGATATTT
Source organism: Chrysolina americana (assembly GCA_958502065.1). Taxonomy (NCBI): domain Eukaryota; kingdom Metazoa; phylum Arthropoda; class Insecta; order Coleoptera; family Chrysomelidae; genus Chrysolina; species Chrysolina americana. The sequence goes on along the minus strand of OY293415.1, from coordinate 44,584,612 downwards.
GAAGAAATATTGAAAATGAAAAATCCCTCTATACCCCCTCTAACGACCCGACAATGATTTCTGTTGACGAATTATTGTTATTCAGATGGAAAAAAATATTCTGCACTCTACTATGATGCGTGCCAAGTCAAATTGGATTTTTGAAGAAATATTGAAAATGAAAAATATCTCTATACCCCCTCTAACGACCCGACAATGATTTCTGTTGACAAATTATTGTTATTCAGATGGAAATGGATATTCTGCACCCCACCATGTTGCGTGCCAAGTCATATTTGATTTTGAGGTAATTTTGAAAATGAAAAATCCCTCTATACCCCCTCTAACGACCCGACAATGATTTCAGTCGACGAATTATTGTTATTCAGATGGAAATAGATATTCTGCACCCCACCATGATGCGTGCCAAGTCATATTAGATTTTTGAAGAAGTATTGAAAATGAGAAATCCCTGTTTACCCCCTCTGACGACCCGACAATGATTTCTGTTGACGAATAATTGTTATTCAGATGGACATGGATACTCTGCACCCCACCATGATGCGTGCCAAGTCATATTAGATTTTTGAAGAAATATTGAAAATGAAAAATCACTCTATTCCCCCTCTAACGACCCGACAATGATTTCTGTTGACAAATTATTGTTATTCAGATGGAAATGGATATTCTGCACCCCAGTATGTTGCGTGCCAAGTCATATTTGATTTTGAGGTAATTTTGAAAATGAAAAATCCCTCTATACCCCCTCTAACGACCCGACAATGATTTCTGTTGACAAATTATTGTTATTCAGATGGAAATAGATATTCTGCACCCCACCATGATGCGTGCCAAGTCATATTAGATTTTTGAAGAAATTTTGAAAATGAAAAATCCCTCTATACCCCCTCCAACGACCCGTCAATGATTTCTGTTGACGAATTATTGTTATTCAGATGGAAATGAATATTCTGCACACCACTATGATGCGTGACAAGTCATATTTGATTTTGAGGTAATTTTGAAAATTAGAAATCCCTCTATACCCCCTCTAACGACCCGACAATGAGTTCTGTTCACGAATTATTGTTATTCAGATGATAATGGATATTCTGCACCCCACCATGATGCGTGCCAAGTCATATTGGATATTTGAAGAAATATTGAAAATGAAAAATCCCTCTATACCCCCTCTAACGACCCGACAATGATTTCTGTTGACGAATTATTCTTATTCAGATGGAAATAAATATTCTGCACTCTACTATGATGCGTGCCAAGTCAAATTGGATTTTTGAAGAAATATTGAAAATGAAAAATCTCTCTATACCCCCTCTAACGACCCGACAATGATTTCTGTTGACGAATTATTGTTATCCAGATGAAAATGAATATTCTGCACCCCACCATGTTGCGTGCCAAGTCATATTTGATTTTGAGGTAATTTTGAAAATTAGAAATCCCTCTATACCCCCTCTAACGACCCGACAATGATTTCTGTTGACAAATTATTGTTATTCAGATGGAAATAGATATTCTGCACCCCACCATGATGCGTGCCAAGTCATATTAGATTTTTGAAGAAATTTTGAAAATGAAAAATCCCTCTATACCCCCTCCAACGACCCGTCAATGATTTCTGTTGACGAATTATTGTTATTCAGATGGAAATGAATATTCTGCACACCACTATGATGCGTGCCAAGTCATATTTGATTTTGAGGTAATTTTGAAAATTAGAAATCCCTCTATACCCCCTCTAACGACCCGACAATGAGTTCTGTTCACGAATTATTGTTATTCAGATGATAATGGATATTCTGCACCCCACCATGATGCGTGCCAAGTCATATTGGATATTTGAAGAAATATTGAAAATGAAAAATCCCTCTATACCCCCTCTAACGACCCGACAATGATTTCTGTTGACGAATTATTGTTATTCAGATGGAAATAAATATTCTGCACTCTACTATGATGCGTGCCAAGTCAAATTGGATTTTTGAAGAAATATTGAAAATGAAAAATATCTCTATACCCCCTCTAACGACCCGACAATGATTTCTGTTGACAAATTATTGTTATTCAGATGGAAATAGATATTCTGCACCCCACCATGATGCGTGCCAAGTCATATTAGATTTTTGAAGAAGTATTGAAAATGAGAAATCCCTGTTTACCCCCTCTGACGACCCGACAATGATTTCTGTTGACGAATAATTGTTATTCAGATGGACATGGATACTCTGCACCCCACCATGATGCGTGCCAAGTCATATTAGATTTTTGAAGAAATATTGAAAATGAAAAATCACTCTATTCCCCCTCTAACGACCCGACAATGATTTCTGTTGACAAATTATTGTTATTCAGATGGAAATGGATATTCTGCACCCCAGTATGTTGCGTGCCAAGTCATATTTGACTTTGAGGTAATTTTGAAAATGAAAAATCCCTCTATACCCCCTCTAACGACCCGACAATGATTTCTGTTGACAAATTATTGTTATTCAGATGGAAATAGATATTCTGCACCCCACCATGATGCGTGCCAAGTCATATTAGATTTTAGAAGAAATTTTGAAAATGAAAAATCCCTCTATACCCCCTCCAACGACCCGTCAATGATTTCTGTTGACGAATTATTGTTATTCAGATGGAAATGAATATTCTGCACACCACTATGATGCGTGCCAAGTCATATTTGATTTTGAGGTAATTTTGAAAATTAGAAATCCCTCTATACCCCCTCTAACGACCCGACAATGAGTTCTGTTCACGAATTATTGTTATTCAGATGATAATGGATATTCTGCACCCCACCATGATGCGTGCCAAGTCATATTGGATATTTGAAGAAATATTGAAAATGAAAAATCCCTCTATACCCCCTCTAACGACCCGACAATGATTTCTGTTGACGAATTATTGTTATTCAGATGGAAATAAATATTCTGCACTCTACTATGATGCGTGCCAAGTCAAATTGGATTTTTGAAGAAATATTGAAAATGAAAAATATCTCTATACCCCCTCTAACGACCCGACAATGATTTCTGTTGACAAATTATTGTTATTCAGATGGAAATGGATATTCTGCACCCCACCATGTTGCGTGCCAAGTCATATTTGATTTTGAGGTAATTTTGAAAATGAAAAATCCCTCTATACCCCCTCTAACGACCCGACAATGATTTCTGTCGACGAATTATTGTTATTCAGATGGAAATAGATATTCTGCACCCCACCATGATGCGTGCCAAGTCATATTAGATTTTTGAAGAAGTATTGAAAATGAGAAATCCCTGTTTACCCCCTCTGACGACCCGACAATGATTTCTGTTGACGAATAATTGTTATTCAGATGGACATGGATACTCTGCACCCCACCATGATGCGTGCCAAGTCATATTAGATTTTTGAAGAAATATTGAAAATGAAAAATCACTCTATTCCCCCTCTAACGACCCGACAATGATTTCTGTTGACAAATTATTGTTATTCAGATGGAAATGGATATTCTGCACCCCAGTATGTTGCGTGCCAAGTCATATTTGATTTTGAGGTAATTTTGAAAATGAAAAATCCCTCTATACCCCCTCTAACGACCCGACAATGATTTCTGTTGACAAATTATTGTTATTCAGATGGAAATAGATATTCTGCACCCCACCATGATGCGTGCCAAGTCATATTAGATTTTTGAAGAAATTTTGAAAATGAAAAATCCCTCTATACCCCCTCCAACGACCCGTCAATGATTTCTGTTGACGAATTATTGTTATTCAGATGGAAATGAATATTCTGCACACCACTATGATGCGTGCCAAGTCATATTTGATTTTGAGGTAATTTTGAAAATTAGAAATCCCTCTATACCCCCTCTAACGACCCGACAATGAGTTCTGTTCACGAATTATTGTTATTCAGATGATAATGGATATTCTGCACCCCACCATGATGCGTGCCAAGTCATATTGGATATTTGAAGAAATATTGAAAATGAAAAATCCCTCTATACCCCCTCTAACGACCCGACAATGATTTCTGTTGACGAATTATTGTTATTCAGATGGAAATAAATATTCTGCACTCTACTATGATGCGTGCCAAGTCAAATTGGATTTTTGAAGAAATATTGAAAATGAAAAATCTCTCTATACCCCCTCTAACGACCCGACAATGATTTCTGTTGACAAATTATTGTTATTCAGATGGAAATGGATATTCTGCACCCCACCATGTTGCGTGCCAAGTCATATTTGATTTTGAGGTAATTTTGAAAATGAAAAATCCCTCTATACCCCCTCTAACGACCCGACAATGATTTCTGTCGACGAATTATTGTTATTCAGATGGAAATAGATATTCTGCACCCCACCATGATGCGTGCCAAGTCATATTAGATTTTTGAAGAAGTATTGAAAATGAGAAATCCCTGTTTACCCCCTCTGACGACCCGACAATGATTTCTGTTGACGAATAATTGTTATTCAGATGGACATGGATACTCTGCACCCCACCATGATGCGTGCCAAGTCATATTAGATTTTTGAAGAAATATTGAAAATGAAAAATCACTCTATTCCCCCTCTAACGACCCGACAATGATTTCTGTTGACAAATTATTGTTATTCAGATGGAAATGGATATTCTGCACCCCAGTATGTTGCGTGCCAAGTCATATTTGATTTTGAGGTAATTTTGAAAATGAAAAATCCCTCTATACCCCCTCTAACGACCCGACAATGATTTCTGTTGACAAATTATTGTTATTCAGATGGAAATAGATATTCTGCACCCCACCATGATGCGTGCCAAGTCATATTAGATTTTTGAAGAAATTTTGAAAATGAAAAATCCCTCTATACCCCCTCCAACGACCCGTCAATGATTTCTGTTGACGAATTATTGTTATTCAGATGGAAATGAATATTCTGCACACCACTATGATGCGTGCCAAGTCATATTTGATTTTGAGGTAATTTTGAAAATGAGAAATCCCTCTATACCCCCTCTAATGACCCGACAATGATTTCTGTCGACGAATTATTGTTATTCAGATAGAAATAGATATTCTGCACCCCACTATGATGCGTGCCAAGTCATATTTGATTTTGAGGTAATTTTGAAAATGAAAAATCCCTCTATACCCCCTCTGACGACACGACAATGATTTCTGTTGACAAATTATTGATATTGAGATGGAAATGGATATTCTGTACCCCACCATGATGCGTGCCAAGTCATATTTGATTTTTGAAGTCATTTTGAAAATGAAAAATCCCTCTATACCCCCTCTAACGACCCGACAATGAGTTCTGTTCACGAATTATTGTTATTCAGATGATAATGGATATTCTGCACCCCACCATGATGCGTGCCAAGTCATATTGGATATTTGAAGAAATATTGAAAATGAAAAATCCCTCTATACCCCCTCTAACGACCCGACAATGATTTCTGTTGACGAATTATTGTTATTCAGATGGAAATAAATATTCTGCACTCTACTATGATGCGTGCCAAGTCAAATTGGATTTTTGAAGAAATATTGAAAATGAAAAATCTCTCTATACCCCCTCTAACGACCCGACAATGATTTCTGTTGACGAATTATTGTTATCCAGATGAAAATGAATATTCTGCACCCCACCATGTTGCGTGCCAAGTCATATTTGATTTTGAGGTAATTTTGAAAATGAGAAATCCCTCTATACCCCCTCTAACGACCCGACAATGATTTCTGTCGACGAATTATTGTTATTCAGATGGGAATAGATATTCTGCAACCCACCATGATGCGTGCCAAGTCATCTTAGATTTTTGAAGAAATATTGAAAATGAGAAATCCCTCTTTACCCCCTCTGACGACCCGACAATGATTTCTGTTGACGAATAATTGTTATTCAGATGGACATGGATACTCTGCACCCCACCATGATGCGTGCCAAGTCATATTAGAATTTTGAAGAAATATTGAAAATGAAAAATCACTCTATTCCCCCTCTAACGACCCGACAATGATTTCTGTTGACAAATTATTGTTATTCAGATGGAAATGGATATTCTGCACCCCAGTATGTTGCGTGCCAAGTCATATTTGATTTTGAGGTAATTTTGAAAATGAAAAATCCCTCTATACCCCCTCTAACGACCCGACAATGATTTCTGTTGACAAATTATTGTTATTCAGATGGAAATAGATATTCTGCACCCCACCATGATGCGTGCCAAGTCATATTAGATTTTTGAAGAAATTTTGAAAATGAAAAATCCCTCTATACCCCCTCCAACGACCCGTCAATGATTTCTGTTGACGAATTATTGTTATTCAGATGGAAATGGATATTCTGCACACCACTATGATGCGTGCCAAGTCATATTTGATTTTGAGGTAATTTTGAAAATGAGAAATCCCTCTATACCCCCTCTAATGACCCGACAATGATTTCTGTCGACGAATTATTGTTATTCAGATAGAAATAGATATTCTGCACCCCACTATGATGCGTGCCAAGTCATATTTGATTTTGAGGTAATTTTGAAAATGAAAAATCCCTCTATACCCCCTCTGACGACACGACAATGATTTCTGTTGACAAATTATTGATATTGAGATGGAAATGGATATTCTGTACCCCACCATGATGCGTGCCAAGTCATATTTGATTTTTGAAGTCATTTTGAAAATGAAAAATCCCTCTATACCCCCTCTAACGACCCGACAATGAGTTCTGTTCACGAATTATTGTTATTCAGATGATAATGGATATTCTGCACCCCACCATGATGCGTGCCAAGTCATATTGGATATTTGAAGAAATATTGAAAATGAAAAATCCCTCTATACCCCCTCTAACGACCCGACAATGATTTCTGTTGACGAATTATTGTTATTCAGATGAAAATAAATATTCTGCACTCTACTATGATGCGTGCCAAGTCAAATTGGATTTTTGAAGAAATATTGAAAATGAAAAATCTCTCTATACCCCCTCTAACGACCCGACAATGATTTCTGTTGACGAATTATTGTTATCCAGATGAAAATGAATATTCTGCACCCCTCCATGTTGCGTGCCAAGTCATATATGATTTTGAGGTAATTTTGAAAATGAGAAATCCCTCTATACCCCCTCTAACGACCCGACAATGATTTCTGTCGACGAATTATTGTTATTCAGATGAAAATAGATATTCTGCACCCCACCATGATGCGTGCCAAGTCATATTAGATTTTTGAAGAAATATTGAAAATGAGAAATCCCTCTTTACCCCCTCTGACGACCCGACAATGATTTCTGCTAACGAATAATTGTTATTCAGATGGACATGGATACTCTGCACCCCACCATGATGCGTGCCAAGTCATATTAGATTTTTGAAGAAATATTGAAAATGAAAAATCCCTCTATGCCCCCTCTAACGACCCGACAATGATTTCTGTTGACGAATTTTTGTTATTCAGATGGATATAGATATTCTGCACCCCACCATGATGCGTGCCAAGTCATATTAGATTTTGAGGTAATTTTGAAAATGAAAAATCCCTCTATACCCCCTCTAACGACCCGACAATGATTTCTGTCGACGAATTATTGTTATTCAGATGGAAATAGATATTCTGCACCCCACCATGATGCGTGCCAAGTCATATTAGATTTTTGAAGAAATATTGAAAATGAGAAATCCCTCTTTACCCCCTCTGACGACCCGACAATGATTTCTGTTGACTAATAATTGTTATTCAGATGGACATGGATACTCTGTACCCCACCATGATGCGTGCCAAGTCATATTAGATTTTTGAAGAAATATTGAAAATGAAAAATCACTCTATTCCCCCTCTAACGACCCGACAATGATTTCTGTTGACAAATTATTATTATTCAGATGGAAATGGATATTCTGCACCCCACCATGTTGCGTGCCAAGTCATATTTGATTTTGAGGTAATTTTGAAAATGAAAAATCCCTCTATACCCACTCTAACGACCCGACAATGAGTTCTGTTCACGAATTATTGTTATTCAGATGATAATGGATATTCTGCACCCCACCATGATGCGTGCCAAGTCATATTGGATATTTGAAGAAATATTGAAAATGAAAAATCCCTCTATACCCCCTCTAACGACCCGACAATGATTTCTGTTGACGAATTATTGTTATTCAGATGGAAATAAATATTCTGCACCCCACCATGATGCGTGCCAAGTCATATTAGATTTTTGAAGAAATATTGAAAAGGAGAAATCCCTCTATACCCCCTCTGACGACCCGACAATGATTTCTGTTGACGAATTATTGTTATTCAGATGGACATGGATACTTTGCACCCCACCACGATGCGTGCCAAGTCATATTAGATTTTTGAAGAAATATTGAAAATGAAAAATCCCTCTATACCCCCTCTAACGACCCGACAATGATTTCTGTTGACAAACTATTGTTATTCAGATGGCAATGGATATTCTGCACCCCACCATGATGCGTGCCAAGTCATAATGGATATTTGAAGAAATATTGAAAATGAAAAATCCCTCTATACCCCCTCTAACGACCCGACAATGATTTCTGTTGACGAATTATTGTTATTCAGATGGAAATGAATATTCTGCACCCCACCATGTTGCGTGCCAAGTCATATTTGATTTTGAGGTAATTTTGAAAATGAAAAATCCCTCTATACCCTCTCTAACGACCCGACAATGATTTCTGTCGACGAATTATTGTTATTTAGATGGAAATGGATATTCTGCACCCCTCCATAATGCGTGCCAAGTCATATTTGATTTTGAGGTAATTTTGAAAATGAAATATCCCTCTATACCCCCTCTGACGACCCGACAATGACTTCTGTTAAAAAATTATTGTTACTGAGATGGAAATGGATATTTTGTACCCCACTATGATGCGTGTCAAGTCATATTTGATTTTTGAAGTCATTTTGAAAATGAAAAATCCTTCTATACCCCTCTAACGACCCGACAATGATTTCTGTCGACGAATTATTGTTATTCAGATGGAAATAGATATTCTGCACCCCACCATGATGCGTGCAAAGTCATATTTGATTTTGAGGTGATTTTGAAAATGAAAAATCCCTCTATACCCCCTCTAACGACCCGACAATGATTTCTGTTGACAAATTATTGTTATTCAGATGGCAATGGATATTCTGCACCCCACCATGTTGCGTGCCAAGTCATTTTAGATTTTTGAAGAAATATTGAAAATGAGAAATCCCTCTATACCCCCTCCAACGACCCGTCAATGATTTCTGTTGACGAATTATTGTTATTCAGATGAAAATGGATATTCTGCACCCCACCATGATGCGTGCCAAGTCATATTTGATTTTGAGGTAATTTTGAAAATGAAAAATCCCTCTATACCCCCTCTGACGACCCGACAATGATTTCTGGTGACAAATTATTGATATTGAGATGGAAATGGATATTCTGTACCCCACCATGATGCGTGCCAAGTCATATTTGATTTTGAGGTAATTTTGAAAATGAAAAATCCCTCTATACCCCCTCTGACGACCCGATAATGATTTCTGGTGACAAATTATTGATATTGAGATGGAAATGGATATTCTGTACCCCACCATGATGCGTGCCAAGTCATATTTGATTTTTGAAGTCATTTTGAAAATGAAAAATCCCTCTATACCCCCTCTGACGACCCGATAATGATTTCTGGTGACAAATTATTGATATTGAGATGGAAATGGATATTCTGTACCCCACCATGATGCGTGCCAAGTCATATTTGATTTTTGAAGTCATTTTGAAAATGAAAAATCCCTCTATACTCCCTCTGACGACCCGACAATGATTTCTGTCGACGAATTATTGTTATTCAGATGGAAATAAATATTCTGCACCTCACCATGATGCGTGTCAAGTCATATTTGATTTTGAGGTAATTTTAAAAATGAGAAATACCTCTATACCCCCTCTAATGACCCGACAATGATTTCTGTTGACGAATTTTTGTTAACCAGATGGAAATGAATATTCTGTACCCCACCATGATGCGTGCCAAGTCATATTTGATTTTTGAAGTCATTTTGAAAATGAAAAATCCCTCTATACCCCTCTAACGACCCGACAATGAGTTCTGTTGACGAATTATTGTTATTCAAATGGAAATAAATATTCTGCACCTCACCATGATGCGTGCCAAGTCAAATTTGATTTTTGAAGTCATTTTGAAAATGAAAAATCCCTTTATACCCCCTCTAACGATCCGACAATGATTTCTATTGACGAATTATTGTTATTCAGATGGAAATGAATATTCTGCACCTCACCATGATGCGTGCCAAGTCATATTTGATTTTTGAAGTCATTTTGAAAATGAAAAATCCCTTGATACCCCCTCTAACGACCCGACAATGATTTCTGTTGACGAATTATTGTTATTCAGATGGAAATGAATATTCTGCACCCCTCCATGTTGCGTGCCAAGTCATATTAGATTTTTGAAGAAATATTGAAAATGAGAAATCCCTCTATACCCCCTCCAACGACCCGTCAATGATTTCTGTTGACGAATTATTGTTATTTAGATGGAAATGGATATTCTGCACCCCACCATGATGCGTGCCAAGTCATATTGGATTTTTGAAAAAATATTGAAAATGAAAAATCCCTCTATACCCCATCTAACGACCCGGCAATGATTTCTGTTGACGAATTTTTGTTAACCAGATGGAAATGAATATTCTGCACCCCACCATGTTGCGTGTCAAGTCATATTTGATTCAGAGGTAATTTTAAAAATGAGAAATACCTCTATACCCCCTCTAATGACCCGACAATGATTTCTGTCGACGAATTATTGTTATTCAGATAGAAATAGATATTCTGCACCCCACCATGATGCGTGCCAAGTCATATTAGATTTTTGAAGAAATTTTGAAAATGAAAAATCCCTCTATACCCCCTCCAACGACCCGTCAATGATTTCTGTTGACGAATTATTGTTATTCAGATGGAAATGGATATTCTGCACACCACTATGATGCGTGCCAAGTCATATTTGATTTTGAGGTAATTTTGAAAATGAGAAATCCCTCTATACCCCCTCTAATGACCCGACAATGATTTCTGTCGACGATTTATTGTTATTCAGATAGAAATAGATATTCTGCACCCCACTATGATGCTTGCCAAGTCATATTTGATTTTGAGGTAATTTTGAAAATGAAAAATCCCTCTATACCCCCTCTGACGACACGACAATGATTTCTGTTGACAAATTATTGATATTGAGATGGAAATGGATATTCTGTACCCCACCATGATGCGTGCCAAGTCATATTTGATTTTTGAAGTCATTTTGAAAATGAAAAATCCCTCTATACCCCTTCTAACGACCCGACAATGAGTTCTGTTCACGAATTATTGTTATTCAGATGATTATGGATATTCTGCACCCCACCATGATGCGTGCCAAGTCATATTGGATATTTGAAGAAGTATTGAAAATGAAAAATCCCTCTATACCCCCTCTAACGACCCGACAATGATTTCTGTTGACGAATTATTGTTATCCAGATGAAAATGAATATTCTGCACCCCACCATGTTGCGTGCCAAGTCATATTTGATTTTGAGGTAATTTTGAAAATGAGAAATCCCTCTATACCCCCTCTAACGACCCGACAATGATTTCTGTCGACGAATTATTGTTATTCAGATGGAAATAGATATTCTGCACCCCACCATGATGCGTGCCAAGTCATATTAGATTTTTGAAGAAATATTGAAAATGAGAAATCCCTCTTTACCCCCTCTGACGACCCGACAATGATATCTGTTGACGAATAATTGTTATTCAGATGGACATGGATACTCTGCACCCCACCATGATGCGTGCCAAGTCATATTAGATTTTTGAAGAAATATTGAAAATGAAAAATCCCTCTATTCCCCCTCTAACGACCCGACAATGATTTCTGTTGACAAATTATTGTTATTCAGATGGAAATGGATATTCTGCACCCCACCATGTTGCGTGCCAAGTCATATTTGATTTTGAGGTAATTTTGAAAATGAAAAATCCCTCTATACCCCCTCTAACGACCCGACAATGAGTTCTGTTCACGAATTATTGTTATTCAGATGATAATGGATATTCTGCACCCCACCATGATGCGTGCCAAGTCATATTGGATATTTGAAGAAATATTGAAAATGAAAAATCCCTCTATACCCCCTCTAACGACCCGACAATGATTTCTGTTGACGAATTATTGTTATTCAGATGGAAATAAATATTCTGCACCCCACCATGTTGCGTGCCAAGTCATATTTGATTTTGAGGTAATTTTGAAAATGAGAAATCTCTCTATAACCCTTCTAACGACCCGACAATGATTTCTGTCGACGAATTATTGTTATTCAGATGGAAATAGATATTCTGCACCCCACCATGATGCGTGCCAAGTCATATTAGATTTTTGAAGAAATATTGAAAATGAGAAATCCCTCTATACCCCCTCTGACGACCCGACAATGATTTCTGTTGACGAATTATTGTTATTCAGATGGACATGGATACTTTGCATCCCACCACGATGCGTGCCAAGTCATATAAGATTTTTGAAGAAATATTGAAAATGAAAAATCCCTCTATACCCCCTCTAACGACCCGACAATGATTTCTGTTGACAAATTATTGTTATTCAGATGGCAATGGATATTCTGCACCCCACCATGATGCGTGCCAAGTCATAATGGATTTTTGAAGAAATATTGAAAATGAAAAATCCCTCTATACCCCCTCTAACGACCCGACAATGATTTCTGTTGACGAATTATTGTTATTCAGATGGAAAAGAATATTCTGCACCACCATGTTGCGTGCTAAGTCATATTTGATTTTGAGGTAATTTTGAAAATGAAAAATCCCTCTATACCCTCTCTAACGACTCGACAATGATTTCTGTCGACGAATTATTGTTATTTAGATGGAAATGGATATTCTGCACCCCACTATAAAGCGTGCCAAGTCATATTTGATTTTGAGGTAATTTTGAAAATGAAATATCCCTCTATACCCCCTCTGACGACCCGACAATGATTTCTGTTAACAAACTATTGTTATTGAGATGGAAATTGATATTCTGTACCCCACTATGATGCGTGCCAAGTCATATTTGATTTTTGAAGTCATTTTGAAAATGAAAAATCCTTCTATACCCCTCTAACGACCCGACAATTATTTCTGTCGACGAATTATTGTTATTCAGATGGAAATAGATATTCTGCACCCCACCATGATGCGTGCAAAGTCATATTTGATTTTGAGGTGATTTTGAAAATGAAAAATCCCTCTATACCCCCTCTAACGACCCGACAATGATTTCTGTTGACAGATTATTGTTATTCAGATGGCAATGGATATTCTGCTACCCACCATGATGCGTGCCAAGTCATATTAGATTTTTGAAGAAATTTTGAAAATGAAAAATCCCTCTATACCCCCTCCAACGACCCGTCAATGATTTCTGTTCACGAATTATTGTTATTCAGATGGAAATGGATATTCTGCACTCCACTATGATGCGTGCCAAGTCATATTTGATTTTGAGGTAATTTTGAAAATGAAAAATCCCTCTATACCCCCTCTGACGACCCGACAATGATTTCTGGTGACGAATTATTGTTATTCAGATGGAAATAAATATTCTGCACCTCACCATGATGCGTGCCAAGTCATATTTGATTTTTGAAGTAATTTTAAAAATGAAAAATCCCTTTATACCCCCTCTAACGACCCGACAATGATTTCTATTGACGCATTATTGTTATTCAGATGGAAATGAATATTCTGCACCTCACCATGATGCGTGCCAAGTCATATTTGATTTTTGAAGTCATTTTGAAAATGAAAAATCCCTTTATACCCCCTCTAACGACCCAAAATGATTTCTGTTGACGAATTATTGTTATTCAGATGGAAATGAATATTCTGCACCCCTCCATGTTGCGTGCCAAGTCATATTAGATTTTTGAAGAAATATTGAAAATGAGAAATCCCTCTATACCCCCTCCAACGACCCGTCAATGATTTCTGTTGACGAATTATTGTTATTTGGATGGAAATGGATATTCTGCACCCCACCATGATGCGTGCCAAGTCATATTTGATTTTGAGGTAATTTTGAAAATGAAAAATCCCTCTATACCCCCTCTGACGACCCGACAATGATTTCTGGTGACAAATTATTGATATTGAGATGGAAATGGATATTCTGTACCCCACCATGATGCGTGCCAAGTCATATTTGATTTTTGAAGTCATTTTGAAAATGAAAAATCCCTCTATACCCCTCTAACGACCCGACAATGAGTTCTGTTGACGAATTATTGTTATTCAGATGGAAATAAATATTCTGCACCTCACCATGATGCGTGTCAAGTCATATTTGATTTTTGAAGTCATTTTGAAAATGAAAAATCCCTCTATACTCCCTCTGACGACCCGACAATGATTTCTGTCGACGAATTATTGTTATTCAGATGGAAATGGATATTCTGCACCCCACCATGATGCGTGCCAAGTCATATTGGATTTTTGAAAAAATATTGAAATTGAAAAATCCCTCTATACCCCCTCTAACGACCCGACAATGAGTTCTGTTCACGAATTATTGTTATTCAGATGATAATGGATATTCTGCACCCCACCATGATGCGTGCCAAGTCATATTGGATATTTGAAGAAATATTGAAAATGAAAAATCCCTCTATACCCCCTCTAACGACCCGACAATGATTTCAGTTGACGAATTATTGTTATTCAGATGGAAATGAATATTCTGCACTCCACCATGATGCGTGCCAAGTCAAATTGGATTTTTGAAGAAATATTGAAAATGGAAAATCTCTCTATACCCCCTCTAACGACCCGACAATGATTTCTGTTGACGAATTATTGTTATCCAGATGAAAATGAATATTCTGCACCCCACCATGTTGCGTGCCACGTCATATTTGATTTTGAGGTAATTTTGAAAATGAGAAATCCCTCTATACCCCCTCTAACGACCCGACAATGATTTCTGTCGACGAATTATTGTTATTCAGATGGAAATAGATATTCTGCACCCCACCATGATGCGTGCCAAGTCATATTAGATTTTTGAAGAAATATTGAAAATTAGATATCCCTCTTTACCCCCTCTGACGACCCGACAATGATTTCTGTTGACGAATAATTGTTATTCAGATGGACATGGATACTCTGCACCCCACCATGATGCGTGCCAAGTCATATTAGATTTTTGAAGAAATATTGAAAATGAAAAATCCCTCTATTCCCCCTCTAACGACCCGACAATGATTTCTGTTGATAAATTATTGTTATTCAGATGGAAATGGATATTCTGCACCCCACCATGTTGCGTGCCAAGTCATATTTGATTTTGAGGTAATTTTGAAAATGAAAAATCCCTCTATACCCCCTCTAACGACCCGACAATGATATCGGTTGACAAATTATTGTTATTCAAATGGAAATGGATATTCTGCACCCCACTGTGATGCGTGCCAAGTCATATTTGATTTTGAGGTAATTTTGAAAATGAAAAATCCCTCTATACCCTCTCTAACGACCCGACAATGATTTCTGTTGACGAATTATTGTTATTCAGATGCAAATGAATATTCTGCACCCCACCATGTTGCGTGCCAAGTCATATTAGATTTTTGAAGAAATATTGAAAATGAGAAATCCCTCTATACCCCCTCCAACGACCCGTCAATGATTTCTGTTGACGAATTATTGTTATTTAGATGAAAATGGATATTCTGCACCCCACCATGATGCGTGCCAAGTCATATTTGATTTTGAGGTAATTTTGAAAATGAAAAATCCCTCTATATCCCCTCTAACGACCCGACAATGATTTCTGTTGACGAATTATTGTTATTCAGATGGAAATAGATATTCTGCACCCCACCATGATGCGTGCAAAGTCATATTTGATTTTGAGGTGATTTTGAAAATGAAAAATCCCTCTATACCCCCTCTAACGACCCGACAATGATTTCTGTTGACAAATTAATGTTATTCAGATGGCAATGGATATTCTGCACCCCACCATGATGCGTGCCAAGTCATATTTGATTTTGAGGTAATTTTGAAAATGAAAAATCCCTCTATATCCCCTATGACGACCCGACAATGATTTCTGTTAACAAATTATTGTTTTTGAGATGGAAATGGATATTATGTACCCAACTATGATGCGTTCCAAGTCATATTTGATTTTTGAAGAAATATTGTAAATGAGAAATCCCTCTATACCCCCTCCAACGACCCGTCAATGTTTTCTGTTGACGAATTATTGTTATTCAGATGGAAATGGATATTCTGCACCCCACCATGATGCGTGCCAAGTCATATTAGATTTTTGAAGAAATTTTGAAAATGAAAAATCCCTCTATACCCCCTCCAACGACCCGTCAATGATTTCTGTTGACGAATTATTGTTATTCATATGGAAATGTATATTCTGCACCCCACTATGATGCGTGCCATGTCATATTTGATTTTCAGGTAATTTTGATAATGTAAAATCCCTCTATACCCCCTCTAACGACCCGACAGTGAGTTCTGTTGACGAATTATTGTTATTCAGATGATAATGGATATTCTGCACCCCACCATGATGCGTGCCAAGTCATATTGGATTTTTGAAAAAATATTGAAAATGAAAAATCCCTCTATACCCCCTCTAACGACCCGACAATGAGTTCTGTTCACGAATTATTGTTATTCAGATGATAATGGATATTCTGCACCCCACCATGATGCGTGCCAAGTCATATTGGATATTTGAAGAAATATTGAAAATGAAAAATCCCTCTATACCCCCTCTAACGACCCGACAATGATTTCTGTTGACGAATTATTGTTATTCAGATGGAAATAAATATTCTGCACTCCACCATGATGCGTGCCAAGTCAAATTGGATTTTTGAAGAAATATTGAAAATGAAAAATCTCTCTATACCCCCTCTAACGACCCGACAATGATTTCTGTTGACGAATTATTGTTATCCAGATGAAAATGAATATTCTGCACCCCACCATGTTGCGTGCCACGTCATATTTGATTTTGAGGTAATTTTGAAAATGAGAAATCCCTCTATACCCCCTCTAACGACCCGACAATGATTTCTGTCGACGAATTATTGTTATTCAGATGGAAATAGATATTCTGCAACCCACCATGATGCGTGCCAAGTCATATTAGATTTTTGAAGAAATATTGAAAATGAGAAATCCCTCTTTACCCCCTCTGACGACCCGACAATGATTTCTGTTGACGAATAATTGTTATTCAGATGGACATGGATACTCTGCACCCCACCATGATGCGTGCCAAGTCATATTAGATTTTTGAAGAAATATTGAAAATGAAAAATCCCTCTATTCCCCCTCTAACGACCCGACAATGATTTCTGTTGACAAATTATTGTTATTCAGATGGAAATGGATATTCTGCACCCCACCATGTTGCGTGCCAAGTCATATTTGATTTTGAGGTAATTTTGAAAATGAAAAATCCCTCTATACCCCCTCTAACGACCCGACAATGATATCGGTTGACAAATTATTGATATTCAAATGGAAATGGATATTCTGCACCCCACTATGATGCGTGCCAAGTCATATTTGATTTTGAGGTAATTTTGAAAATGAAAAATCCCTCTATACCCTCTCTAACGACCCGACAATGATTTCTGTTGACGAATTATTGTTATTCAGATGCAAATGGATATTCTGCATCCCACCATGTTGCGTGCCAAGTCATATTAGATTTTTGAAGAAATATTGAAAATGAGAAATCCCTCTATACCCCCTCCAACGACCCGTCAATGATTTCTGTTGACGAATTATTGTTATTAAGATGAAAATGGATATTCTGCACCCCACCATGATGCGTGCCAAGTCATATTTGATTATGAGGTAATTTTGAAAATGAAAAATCCCTCTATATCCCCTCTAACGACCCGACAATGATTTCTGTTGACGAATTATTGTTATTCAGATGGAAATGGATATTCTGCACCCCACCATGATGCGTGCCAAGTCATATTAGATTTTTGAAGAAATTTTGAAAATGAAAAATCCCTCTATACCCCCTCCAACGACCCGTCAATGATTTCTGTTGACGAATTATTGTTATTCATATGGAAATGGATATTCTGCACCCCACTATGATGCGTGCCATGTCATATTTGATTTTGAGGTAATTTTGAAAATGTAAAACCCTCTATACCCCCTCTAACGACCCGACAGTGAGTTCTGTTGACGAATTATTGTTATTCAAATGATAATGGATATTCTGCACCCCACCATGATGCGTGCCAAGTCATATTGGATTTTTGAAGAAATATTGAAAATGAAAAATCCCTCTATACCCCCTCTAACGACCCGACAATGATTTCTGTCTACGAATTATTGTTATTTAGATGGAAATGGATATTCTGCACCCCACCATAATGCGTGCCAAGTCATATTTGATTTTGAGGTAATTTTGAAAATGAAAAATCCCTCTATACCTCCTCTGACGACCCGACAATGATTTTTGTTAACAAATTATTGTTATTGAGATGGAAATGGATATTCTTGTACCCCACTATGATGCGTGCCAAGTCATATTTGATTTTTGAAGTAATTTTGAAATGAAAAATCCCTCTATACCCCCTCTAACGACCCGGCAATGATATCTGTCGACGAATTATTATTATTCAGATGGAAATAGATATTCTGCACCCCACCATGATGCGTGCCAAGTCATATTTGATTTTGAGGTAATTTTAAAAATGAAAAATCCCTCTATATCCCCTATGACGACCCGACAATGATTTCTGTTAACAAATTATTGTTTTTGAGATGAAAATGGATATTATGTACCCAACTATGATGCGTTCCAAGTCATATTTGATTTTTGAAGAAATATTGAAAATGAGAAATCCCTCTATACCCCCTCCAACGACCCGTCAATGTTTTCTGTTGACGAATTATTGTTATTTAGATGGAAATGGATATTCTGCACCCCACCATGATGAGTGCCAAGTCATATTTGATTTTGAGGTAATTTTGAAAATGAAAAATCCCTCTATACCCCCTCTGACGACCCGACAATGATTTCTGTCGACGAATTATTGTTATTCAAATGGAAATAGATATTCTGCACCCCACCATGATGCGTGCCAAGTCAAATTGGATTTTTGAAGAAATATTGAAAATGAAAAATCTCTCTTTACCCCCTCTAACGACCCGACAATGATTTCTGTACGAATTATTGTTATCCAGATGGAAATGAATATTCTGCACCCCACCATGTTGCGTGCCAAGTCATATTAGATTTTTGAAGAAATATTGAAAATGAGAAATCCCTCTTTACCCCCTCTGACGACCCGACAATGATTTCTGTTGACAAATTATTGTTATTCAGATGGAAATGGATATTCTGCACCCCACCATGTTGCGTGCCAAGTCATATTTGATTTTGAGGTTATTTTGAAAATGAAAAATCCCTCTATACCCCCTCTAACGACCCGACAATGATTTCTGTAGACAAATTATTGTTATTCAGATGGAAATAGATATTCTGCACCCCACCATGATGCGTGCCAAGTCATATTAGATTTTTGAAGAAATATTGAAAATGAGAAATCCCTCTTTACCCCCTCTGACGACCCGACAATGATTTCTATTGACGATATATTGTTATTCAGATGGACATGGATACTTTGCACCCCACCATGATGCGTGCCAAGTCATATTAGATTTTTGAAGAAATATTGAATATGAAAAATCCCTCTATTTCCCCTCTAACGACCCGACAATGATTTCTGTTGACAAATTATTGTTATTCAGATGGAAATGGATATTCTGCACCCCACTATGTTGCGTGCCAAGTCATATTTGATTTTGAGGTAATTTTGAAAATGAAAAATCCCTCTATACCCCCTTCAACTACCCGTCAATGATTTCTGTTGACGACTTATTTTTATTCAGATGGAAATGGAAATTCTGCACCCCTCTATGATGCGTGCCAAGTCATATTTGATTTTGAGGTAATTTTGAAAATGAAAAATCCCTCTATACCCCCTCTGACGACCCTACAATGATTTCTGGTGACAAATTATTGATATTGAGATGGTAATGGATATTCTCTACCCCACCATGATGCGTGCCAAGTCATATTTTATTTTTGAAGTCATTTTGAAAATGAAAAATCCCTCTATACCCCCTCTGACTACCCGACAATGATTTCTGTCGACGAATTATTGTTATTCAGATGGAAATGGATATTCTGCACCCCACCATGATGCGTGCCAAGTCAAATTGGATTTTTGAAGAAATATTGAAAATGAAAAATATCTCTATACCCCCTCTAACGTCCCGACAATGATTTCTGTTGACGAATTATTGTTATCCAGATGGAAATGAATATTCTGCACCCCACTATGATGCGTGCCAAGTCATATTAGATTTTTGAAGAAATATTGAAATTGAAAAATCCCTCTATACCCCCTCTGACGACCCGACAATGACTTCTGTTGAAGAATTATTGTTATTCAGATGGACATGGATACTTTGCACTCCACCATGATGCGTGCCAATTCATATAAGATTTTTGAAGAAATATTGAAAATGAAAAATCCCTCTATAACCCCTCTAACGACCCGACAATGATTTCTGTTGACAAATTATTGTTGATCAGATGGCAATGGATATTCTGCAACCCATCATGATGCGTGCCAAGTAATATTAGATTTTTGAAGAAATTTTGAAAATGAAAAATTCCTCTATACCCCCTCCAACGACCTGTCAATGATTTCTGTTGACGAATTATTGTTATTCAGATGAAAATGGATATTCTGCACCCCACTATGATGCGTGCCAAGTCATATTTGATTTTGAGGTAATTTTTAAAATGAAAAATCCCTCTATACCCCCTCTGACGACCCGACAATGATTTCTGTTGACGAATTATTGTTATTCAGATGGAAATGAATATTCTGCACCCCACCATGTTGCGTGCCAAGTCATATTTGATTTTTAGGTAATTTTGAAAATGAAAAATCCCTCTATACCCCCTCTAACAACCTGACAATGATTTCTGTCGACGAATTATTGTTATTCAGATGAAAATAAATATTCTGCACCCCACCATGATGCGTGCCAAGTCATATTAGATTTTTGAAGAAATTTTGAAAATGAAAAATTCCTCTATACCTCCTCCAACGACCCGTCAATGATTTCTGTTGACGAATTATTATTATTCAGATGAAAATGGATATTCTGCACCCCACTATGATGCGTGCCAAGTCATATTTGATTTTGAAGAAATATTGAAAATGAAAAATCCCTCTATACCCCCTCTAACAAACTGACAATGATTTCTGTCGACGAATTATTGTTATTCAGATGAAAATAAATATTCTGCACCCCACCATGATGCGTGCCAAGTCATATTAGATTTTTGAAGAAATATTGAAAATGAAAAATCCCTCTATACCCCCTCTAACGACCCGACAAAAATTTCTGATAACGAATTCTTGTTATTCTGATAGAAATATATATTCTGCACCATACTATGATGCGTGCCAAGTTATATTTGATTTTAGAAGTCATTTTGATAATGAAAAATCACTCTATACCCCCTCTGACGACCCGACAATGATTTCTGTTGACGAATTATTATAATTTAGATGGAAATGGATATTATGCACTCCACCATGATACTTGCCAAGTCATATTTGATTTTTGAAGTAATTTTGAAAATGAAAAATCCCTCTATACCCCCTCTGACGACACGACAATGATTTATGTTTACGAATTATTGTTATTCAGATGGACATGGATACTTTGCACCCCACCATGATGCGTGCCAAGTCATAGTAGATTTTTGAAGTAATTTTGAAAATGAAAAATCCCTCTATACCCCCTCTGACGACCCGACAAAGATTTCTGTTGACGAATTATTGTTATTCAGATGAAAATGGATATTCTGCGCCCCACCATGATGCGTGCCAAGTCATATTAGATTTTTGAAGAAATATTGAAAATGAAAAATCCCTCTATACCCCCTCTAACGACTCGACAATGAGTTCTGTTGACGAATTATTGTTATTCAGATGGAATTGGATATTCTGCACCCCACCATGATGCGTACCAAGTCATATTAGATTTTTGAAGAAATATTGAAAATGAGAAATCCTTCTATACCCCCTCCAACGACCCGTTAATGATTTCTGTTGACGAATTATTGTTATTTAGATGGAAATGGATATTCTGCACCCCACCATGATGCGTGCCAAGTCATAGTAGATTTTTGAAGTAATTTTGAAAATGAAAAATCCCTCTATACCCCCTCTGACGACCCGACAAAGATTTCTGTTGACGAATTATTGTTATTCAGATAGAAATGGATATTCTGTACACCACCATGATGCGTGCCAAGTCATATTTGATTTTTGAAGTCATTTTGAAAATGAAAAATCCCTCTATACCCCCTCTTACGACCCGACAATGAGTTCTGTTGACGAATTATTGTTATTCAGATGGAATTGGATATTCTGCACCCCACCATGATGCGTGCCAAGTCATATTAGATTTTTGAAGAAATATTGAAAATGAGAAATCCCTCTATACCCCCTCCAACGACCCGTTAATGATTTCTGTTGACGAATTATTGTTATTTAGATGGAAATGGATATTCTGCACCCCACCATGATGCGTGCCAAGTCATAGTAGATTTTTGAAGTAATTTTGAAAATGAAAAATCCCTCTATACCCCCTCTGACGACCCGACAAAGATTTCTGTTGACGAATTATTGTTATTCAGATAGAAATGGATATTCTGTACACCACCATGATGCGTGTCAAGTCATATTTGATTTTTGAAGTCATTTTGAAAAAGAAAAATCCCTCTATACCCCCTCTAACGACCCGACAATGAGTTCTGTTGACGAATTATTGTTATCCAGATGGAAATGAATATTCTGCACCCCACCATGTTGCGTGCCAAGTCATATTTGATTTTGAGGTAATTTTGAAAATGAAAAATCCCTCTATACCCCCTCTAACGTCCCGACAATGATTTCTGTTGACGAATTATTGTTATCCAGATGGAAATGAATATTCTGCACCCCACTATGATGCGTGCCAAGTCATATTAGATTTTTGAAGAAATATTGAAAATGAAAAATCCCTCTATAACCCCTCTAACGACCCGACAATGATTTCTGTTGACAAATTATTGTTGATCAGATGGCAATGGATATTCTGCAACCCATCATGATGCGTGTTAAGTCATATTAGATTTTTGAAGAAATTTTGAAAATGAAAAATTCCTCTATACCCCCTCCAACGACCCGTCAATGATTTCTGTTGACGAATTATTGTTATTCAGATGAAAATGGATATTCTGCACCCCACTATGATGCGTGCCAAGTCATATTTGATTTTGAGGTAATTTTTAAAATGAAAAATCCCTCCATACCCCCTCTGACGACCCGACAATGATTTCTGTTGAAGAATTATTGTTATTCAGATGGAAATGAATATTCTGCACCCCACCATGTTGCGTGCCAAGTCATATTTGATTTTGAGGTAATTTTGAAAATGAAAAATCCCTCTATACCCCCTCTAACAACCTGACAATGATTTCTGTCGACGAATTATTGTTATTCAGATGAAAATAAATATTCTGCACCCCACCATGATGCGTGCCAAGTCATGTTAGATTTTTGAAGAAATTTTGAAATTGAAAAATTCCTCTATTCCCCCTCTGACGACCCGACAATCATTTCTGTTGACAAATTATTGTTATTGAGATGGAAATGGGTATTCTTCACCCCACTATGATGCGTGCCAAGTCATATTTGATTTTTGAAGTCATTTTGAAAATGAAAAATCCCTCTATACCCCCTCTGACGACCCGACAATGATTTCTGTTGACGAATTATTGTTATTTAGATGGAAATGGATATTCTGCACCCCACCATGATGCGTGCCAAGTCATATTAGAATTTTGAAGAAATATTGAAAATGAAAAATCACTCTATTCCCCCTCTGACGACCCGAAAATCATTTCTGTTGACAAATTATTGTTGATCAGATGGCAATGGATATTCTGCACCCCATCATGATGCGTGCCAAGTCATATTTGATTTTGAGGTAATTTAGAAAATGAAAAATCCCTCTATTCCCCCTCTGACGACCCGACAATGATTTCTGTTGACAAATTATTGTTATTGAGATGGAAATGGATATTCTGCACCCCACTATGATGCGTGCCAAGTCATATTTGATTTTGAGGTAATTTTTAAAATGAAAAATCCCTCCATACCCCCTCTGACGACCCGACAATGATTTCTGTTGAAGAATTATTGTTATTCAGATGGAAATGAATATTCTGCACCCCACCATGTTGCGTGCCAAGTCATATTTGATTTTGAGGTAATTTTGAAAATGAAAAATCCCTCTATACCCCCTCTAACAACCTGACAATGATATCTGTCGACGAATTATTGTTATTCAGATGAAAATAAATATTCTGCACCCCACCATGATGCGTGCCAAGTCATGTTAGATTTTTGAAGAAATTTTGAAAATGAAAAATTCCTCTATTCCCCCTCTGACGACCCGACAATCATTTCTGTTGACAAATTATTGTTATTGAGATGGAAATGGATATTCTTCACCCCACTATGATGCGTGCCAAGTCATATTTGATTTTTGAAGTCATTTTGAAAATGAAAAATCTCTCTTTACCCCCTCTAACGACCCGACAATGATTTCTGTACGAATTATTGTTATCCAGATGGAAATGAATATTCTGCACCCCACCATGTTGCGTGCCAAGTCATATTAGATTTTTGAAGAAATATTGAAAATGAGAAATCCCTCTTTACCCCCTCTGACGACCCGACAATGATTTCTGTTGACAAATTATTGTTATTCAGATGGAAATGGATATTCTGCACCCCACCATGTTGCGTGCCAAGTCATATTTGATTTTGAGGTTATTTTGAAAATGAAAAATCCCTCTATACCCCCTCTAACGACCCGACAATGATTTCTGTAGACAAATTATTGTTATTCAGATGGAAATAGATATTCTGCACCCCACCATGATGCGTGCCAAGTCATATTAGATTTTTGAAGAAATATTGAAAATGAGAAATCCCTCTTTACCCCCTCTGACGACCCGACAATGATTTCTATTGACGATATATTGTTATTCAGATGGACATGGATACTTTGCACCCCACCATGATGCGTGCCAAGTCATATTAGATTTTTGAAGAAATATTGAATATGAAAAATCCCTCTATTTCCCCTCTAACGACCCGACAATGATTTCTGTTGACAAATTATTGTTATTCAGATGGAAATGGATATTCTGCACCCCACTATGTTGCGTGCCAAGTCATATTTGATTTTGAGGTAATTTTGAAAATGAAAAATCCCTCTATACCCCCTTCAACTACCCGTCAATGATTTCTGTTGACGACTTATTTTTATTCAGATGGAAATGGAAATTCTGCACCCCTCTATGATGCGTGCCAAGTCATATTTGATTTTGAGGTAATTTTGAAAATGAAAAATCCCTCTATACCCCCTCTGACGACCCTACAATGATTTCTGGTGACAAATTATTGATATTGAGATGGTAATGGATATTCTCTACCCCACCATGATGCGTGCCAAGTCATATTTTATTTTTGAAGTCATTTTGAAAATGAAAAATCCCTCTATACCCCCTCTGACTACCCGACAATGATTTCTGTCGACGAATTATTGTTATTCAGATGGAAATGGATATTCTGCACCCCACCATGATGCGTGCCAAGTCAAATTGGATTTTTGAAGAAATATTGAAAATGAAAAATATCTCTATACCCCCTCTAACGTCCCGACAATGATTTCTGTTGACGAATTATTGTTATCCAGATGGAAATGAATATTCTGCACCCCACTATGATGCGTGCCAAGTCATATTAGATTTTTGAAGAAATATTGAAATTGAAAAATCCCTCTATACCCCCTCTGACGACCCGACAATGATTTCTGTTGAAGAATTATTGTTATTCAGATGGACATGGATACTTTGCACTCCACCATGATGCGTGCCAATTCATATAAGATTTTTGAAGAAATATTGAAAATGAAAAATCCCTCTATAACCCCTCTAACGACCCGACAATGATTTCTGTTGACAAATTATTGTTGATCAGATGGCAATGGATATTCTGCAACCCATCATGATGCGTGCCAAGTAATATTAGATTTTTGAAGAAATTTTGAAAATGAAAAATTCCTCTATACCCCCTCCAACGACCCGTCAATGATTTCTGTTGACGAATTATTGTTATTCAGATGAAAATGGATATTCTGCACCCCACTATGATGCGTGCCAAGTCATATTTGATTTTGAGGTAATTTTTAAAATGAAAAATCCCTCTATACCCCCTCTGACGACCCGACAATGATTTCTGTTGACGAATTATTGTTATTCAGATGGAAATGAATATTCTGCACCCCACCATGTTGCGTGCCAAGTCATATTTGATTTTTAGGTAATTTTGAAAATGAAAAATCCCTCTATACCCCCTCTAACAACCTGACAATGATTTCTGTCGACGAATTATTGTTATTCAGATGAAAATAAATATTCTGCACCCCACCATGATGCGTGCCAAGTCATATTAGATTTTTGAAGAAATTTTGAAAATGAAAAATTCCTCTATACCTCCTCCAACGACCCGTCAATGATTTCTGTTGACGAATTATTATTATTCAGATGAAAATGGATATTCTGCACCCCACTATGATGCGTGCCAAGTCATATTTGATTTTGAAGAAATATTGAAAATGAAAAATCCCTCTATACCCCCTCTAACAAACTGACAATGATTTCTGTCGACGAATTATTGTTATTCAGATGAAAATAAATATTCTGCACCCCACCATGATGCGTGCCAAGTCATATTAGATTTTTGAAGAAATATTGAAAATGAAAAATCCCTCTATACCCCCTCTAACGACCCGACAAAAATTTCTGATAACGAATTCTTGTTATTCTGATAGAAATATATATTCTGCACCATACTATGATGCGTGCCAAGTCATATTTGATTTTTGAAGTCATTTTGATAATGAAAAATCACTCTATACCCCCTCTGACGACCCGACAATGATTTCTGTTGACGAATTATTATAATTTAGATGGAAATGGATATTATGCACTCCACCATGATACTTGCCAAGTCATATTTGATTTTTGAAGTAATTTTGAAAATGAAAAATCCCTCTATACCCCCTCTGACGACACGACAATGATTTATGTTTACGAATTATTGTTATTCAGATGGACATGGATACTTTGCACCCCACCATGATGCGTGCCAAGTCATAGTAGATTTTTGAAGTAATTTTGAAAATGAAAAATCCCTCTATACCCCCTCTGACGACCCGACAAAGATTTCTGTTGACGAATTATTGTTATTCAGATGAAAATGGATATTCTGCGCCCCACCATGATGCGTGCCAAGTCATATTAGATTTTTGAAGAAATATTGAAAATGAAAAATCCCTCTATACCCCCTCTAACGACTCGACAATGAGTTCTGTTGACGAATTATTGTTATTCAGATGGAATTGGATATTCTGCACCCCACCATGATGCGTACCAAGTCATATTAGATTTTTGAAGAAATATTGAAAATGAGAAATCCTTCTATACCCCCTCCAACGACCCGTTAATGATTTCTGTTGACGAATTATTGTTATTTAGATGGAAATGGATATTCTGCACCCCACCATGATGCGTGCCAAGTCATAGTAGATTTTTGAAGTAATTTTGAAAATGAAAAATCCCTCTATACCCCCTCTGACGACCCGACAAAGATTTCTGTTGTCGAATTATTGTTATTCAGATAGAAATGGATATTCTGTACACCACCATGATGCGTGCCAAGTCATATTTGATTTTTGAAGTCATTTTGAAAATGAAAAATCCCTCTATACCCCCTCTTACGACCCGACAATGAGTTCTGTTGACGAATTATTGTTATTCAGATGGAATTGGATATTCTGCACCCCACCATGATGCGTGCCAAGTCATATTAGATTTTTGAAGAAATATTGAAAATGAGAAATCCCTCTATACCCCCTCCAACGACCCGTTAATGATTTCTGTTGACGAATTATTGTTATTTAGATGGAAATGGATATTCTGCACCCCACCATGATGCGTGCCAAGTCATAGTAGATTTTTGAAGTAATTTTGAAAATGAAAAATCCCTCTATACCCCCTCTGACGACCCGACAAAGATTTCTGTTGACGAATTATTGTTATTCAGATAGAAATGGATATTCTGTACACCACCATGATGCGTGTCAAGTCATATTTGATTTTTGAAGTCATTTTGAAAATGAAAAATCCCTCTATACCCCCTCTAACGACCCGACAATGAGTTCTGTTGACGAATTATTGTTATCCAGATGGAAATGAATATTCTGCACCCCACCATGTTGCGTGCCAAGTCATATTTGATTTTGAGGTAATTTTGAAAATGAAAAATCCCTCTATACCCCCTCTAACGTCCCGACAATGATTTCTGTTGACGAATTATTGTTATCCAGATGGAAATGAATATTCTGCACCCCACTATGATGCGTGCCAAGTCATATTAGATTTTTGAAGAAATATTGAAAATGAAAAATCCCTCTATAACCCCTCTAACGACCCGACAATGATTTCTGTTGACAAATTATTGTTGATCAGATGGCAATGGATATTCTGCAACCCATCATGATGCGTGTTAAGTCATATTAGATTTTTGAAGAAATTTTGAAAATGAAAAATTCCTCTATACCCCCTCCAACGACCCGTCAATGATTTCTGTTGACGAATTATTGTTATTCAGATGAAAATGGATATTCTGCACCCCACTATGATGCGTGCCAAGTCATATTTGATTTTGAGGTAATTTTTAAAATGAAAAATCCCTCCATACCCCCTCTGACGACCCGACAATGATTTCTGTTGAAGAATTATTGTTATTCAGATGGAAATGAATATTCTGCACCCCACCATGTTGCGTGCCAAGTCATATTTGATTTTGAGGTAATTTTGAAAATGAAAAATCCCTCTATACCCCCTCTAACAACCTGACAATGATTTCTGTCGACGAATTA
The DNA here is from genome assembly GCA_958502065.1 of Chrysolina americana. Lineage (NCBI taxonomy): Eukaryota > Metazoa > Arthropoda > Insecta > Coleoptera > Chrysomelidae > Chrysolina > Chrysolina americana. The sequence goes on along the minus strand of OY293415.1, from coordinate 44,555,372 downwards.
TTGTTATTCAGATGAAAATAAATATTCTGCACCCCACCATGATGCGTGCCAAGTCATGTTAGATTTTTGAAGAAATTTTGAAAATGAAAAATTCCTCTATTCCCCCTCTGACGACCCGACAATCATTTCTGTTGACAAATTATTGTTATTGAGATGGAAATGGATATTCTTCACCCCACTATGATGCGTGCCAAGTCATATTTGATTTTTGAAGTCATTTTGAAAATGAAAAATCCCTCTATACCCCCTCTGACGACCCGACAATGATTTCTGTTGACGAATTATTGTTATTTAGATGGAAATGGATATTCTGCACCCCACCATGATGCGTGCCAAGTCATATTAGAATTTTGAAGAAATATTGAAAATGAAAAATCACTCTATTCCCCCTCTGACGACCCGAAAATCATTTCTGTTGACAAATTATTGTTGATCAGATGGCAATGAATATTCTGCACCCCATCATGATGCGTGCCAAGTCATATTTGATTTTGAGGTAATTTAGAAAATGAAAAATCCCTCTATTCCCCCTCTGACGACCCGACAATGATTTCTGTTGACAAATTATTGTTATTGAGATGGAAATGGATATTCTGCACCCCACTATGATGCGTGCCAAGTCATATTTGATTTTGAGGTAATTTTTAAAATGAAAAATCCCTCCATACCCCCTCTGACGACCCGACAATGATTTCTGTTGAAGAATTATTGTTATTCAGATGGAAATGAATATTCTGCACCCCACCATGTTGCGTGCCAAGTCATATTAGATTTTTGAAGATATATTGAAAATGAAAAATCCCTCTATACTCCCTCTTACGACCCGACAATGCTTTCTGTTGACGAATTATTGTTATTCGGATAGAAATGGATATTCTGTACACCACCATGATGCGTGCCAAGACATATTTGAATTTTGAAGTCATTTTGAAAATGAAAAATCCCTCTGTACCCCCTCTGACGACCCGACAATAATTTCTGTTGAAGAATTATTGTTATTCAGATGGACATGGATACTTTGCACTCCACCATGATGCGTGCCAATTCATATAAGATTTTTGAAGAAATATTGAAAATGAAAAATCCCTCTTTAACCCCTCTAACGACCCGACAATGATTTCTGTTGACAAATTATTGTTGATCAGATGGCAATGGATATTCTGCACCCCATCATGATGCGTGCCAAGTCATATTAGATTTTTGAAGAAATTTTGAAAATGAAAAATTCCTCTATACCCCCTCCAACGACCCGTCAATGATTTCTGTTAACGAATTATTGTTATTCAGATGAAAATGGATATTCTGCACCCCACTACGATGCGTGCCAAGTCATATTTGATTTTGAGGTAATTTTTAAAATGAAAAATCCCTCTATACCCCCTCTGACGACCCGACAATGATTTCTGTTGACGAATTATTGTTATTCAGATGGAAATGAATATTCTGCACCCCACCATGTTGCGTGCCAAGTCATATTTGATTTTGAGGTAATTTTGAAAATGAAAAATCCCTCTATACCCCCTCTAACAACCTGACAATGATTTCTGTCGACGAATTATTGTTATTCACATGAAAATAAATATTCTGCACCCCACCATGATGCGTGCCAAGTCATATTAGATTTTTGAAGAAATTTTGAAAATGAAAAATTCCTCTATACCCCCTCCAACGACCCGTCAATGATTTCTGTTGACGAATTATTGTTATTCAGATGAAAATGGATATTCTGCACCCCACTATGATGCGTGCCAAGTCATATTTGATTTTGAAGAAATATTGAAAATGAAAAATCCCTCTATACCCCCTCTAACAACCTGACAATGATTTCTGTCGACGAATTATTGTTATTCAGATGAAAATAAATATTCTGCACCCCACCATGATGCGTGCCAAGTCATATTAGATTTTTGAAGAAATATTGAAAATGAAAAATCCCTCTATACCCCCTCTAACGACCCGACAATGATTTCTGATAACGAATTCTTGTTATTCTGATAGAAATATATATTCTGCACCATACTATGATGCGTGCCAAGTCATATTTGATTTTTGAAGTCATTTTGATAATGAAAAATCACTCTATACCCCCTCTGACGACCCGACAATGATTTCTGTTGACGAATTATTATAATTTAGATGGAAATGAATATTATGCACTCCACCATGATACTGCCAAGTCATATTTGATTTTTGAAGTAATTTTGAAAATGAAAAATCCCTCTATACCCCCTCTGACGACACGACAATGATTTATGTTTACGAATTATTGTTATTCAGATGGACATGGATACTTTGCACCCCACCATGATGCGTGCCAAGTCATAGTAGATTTTTGAAGTAATTTTGAAAATGAAAAATCCCTCTATATCCCCTCTGACGACCCGACAAAGATTTCTGTTGACGAATTGTTGTTATTCAGATGAAAATGGATATTCTGCGTCCCACCATGATGCGTGCCAAGTCATATTAGATTTTTGAAGTAATTTTGAAAATGAAAAATCCCTCTATACCCCCTCTGACGACCCGACAAAGATTTCTGTTGACGAATTATTGTTATTCAAATGAAAATGGATATTCTGCGCCCCACCATGATGCGTGCCAAGTCATATTTGATTTTGAGGTAATTTTTAAAATGAAAAATCCCTCTATACCCCCTCTGACGACCCGACAATGATTTCTGTTGACGAATTATTGTTATTCAGATGGAAATGAATATTCTGCACCCCACCATGTTGCGTGCCAAGTCATATTTGATTTTTAGGTAATTTTGAAAATGAAAAATCCCTCTATACCCCCTCTAACAACCTGACAATAATTTCTGTCGACGAATTATTGTTATTCAGATGAAAATAAATATTCTGCACCCCACCATGATGCGTGCCAAGTCATATTAGATTTTTGAAGAAATTTTGAAAATGAAAAATTCCTCTATACCTCCTCCAACGACCCGTCAATGATTTCTGTTGACGAATTATTATTATTCAGATGAAAATGGATATTCTGCACCCCACTATGATGCGTGCCAAGTCATATTTGATTTTGAAGAAATATTGAAAATGAAAAATCCCTCTATACCCCCTCTAACAACCTGACAATGATTTCTGTCGACGAATTATTGTTATTCAGATGAAAATAAATATTCTGCACCCCACCATGATGCGTGCCAAGTCATATTAGATTTTTGAAGAAATATTGAAAATGAAAAATCCCTCTATACCCCCTCTAACGACCCGACAAAAATTTCTGATAACGAATTCTTGTTATTCTGATAGAAATATATATTCTGCACCATACTATGATGCGTGCCAAGTCATATTTGATTTTTGAAGTCATTTTGATAATGAAAAATCACTCTATACCCCCTCTGACGACCCGACAATGATTTCTGTTGACGAATTATTATAATTTAGATGGAAATGGATATTATGCACTCCACCATGATACTTGCCAAGTCATATTTGATTTTTGAAGTAATTTTGAAAATGAAAAATCCCTCTATACCCCCTCTGACGACACGACAATGATTTATGTTTACGAATTATTGTTATTCAGATGGACATGGATACTTTGCACCCCACCATGATGCGTGCCAAGTCATAGTAGATTTTTGAAGTAATTTTGAAAATGAAAAATCCCTCTATACCCCCTCTGACGACCCGACAAAGATTTCTGTTGACGAATTATTGTTATTCAGATAAAATGGATATTCTGCGCCCCACCATGATGCGTGCCAAGTCATATTAGATTTTTGAAGAAATATTGAAAATGAAAAATCCCTCTATACCCCCTCTTACGACCCGACAATGCTTTCTGTTGACGAATTATTGTTATTCGGATAGAATTGGATATTCTGTACACCACCATGATGCGTGCCAAGACATATTTGATTTTTGAAGTCATTTTGAAAATGAAAAATCCCTCTATACCCCCTCTAACGACTCGACAATGAGTTCTGTTGACGAATTATTGTTATTCAGATGGAATTGGATATTCTGCACCCCACCATGATGCGTACCAAGTCATATTAGATTTTTGAAGAAATATTGAAAATGAGAAATCCTTCTATACCCCCTCCAACGACCCGTTAATGATTTCTGTTGACGAATTATTGTTATTTAGTTGGAAATGGATATTCTGCACCCCACCATGATGCGTGCCAAGTCATAGTAGATTTTTGAAGTAATTTTGAAAATGAAAAATCCCTCTATACCCCCTCTGACGACCCGACAAAGATTTCTGTTGACGAATTATTGTTATTCAGATAGAAATGGATATTCTGTACACCACCATGATGCGTGCCAAGTCATATTTGATTTTTGAAGACATTTTGAAAATGAAAAATCCCTCTATACCCCCTCTTACGACCCGACAATGAGTTCTGTTGACGAATTATTGTTATTCAGATAGAATTGGATATTCTGCACCCCACCATGATGCGTGCCAAGTCATATTAGATTTTTGAAGAAATATTGAAAATGAGAAATCCCTCTATACCCCCTCCAACGACCCGTTAATGATTTCTGTTGACGAATTATTGTTATTTAGATGGAAATGGATATTCTGCACCCCACCATGATGCGTGCCAAGTCATAGTAGATTTTTGAAGTAATTTTGAAAATGAAAAATCCCTCTATACCCCCTCTGACGACCCGACAAAGATTTCTGTTGACGAATTATTGTTATTCAGATAGAAATGGATATTCTGTACACCACCATGATGCGTGCCAAGTCATATTTGATTTTTGAAGTCATTTTGAAAATGAAAAATCCCTCTATACCCCCTCTAACGACCCGACAATGAGTTCTGTTGACGAATTATTGTTATCCAGATGGAAATGAATATTCTGCACCCCACCATGTTGCGTGCCAAGTCATATTTGATTTTGAGGTAATTTTGAAAATGAAAAATCCCTCTATACCCCCTCTAACGTCCCGACAATGATTTCTGTTGACGAATTATTGTTATCCAGATGGAAATGAATATTCTGCACCCCACTATGATGCGTGCCAAGTCATATTAGATTTTTGAAGAAATATTGAAAATGAAAAATCCCTCTATAACCCCTCTAACGACCCGACAATGATTTCTGTTGACAAATTATTGTTGATCAGATGGCAATGGATATTCTGCAACCCATCATGATGCGTGTTAAGTCATATTAGATTTTTGAAGAAATTTTGAAAATGAAAAATTCCTCTATACCCCCTCCAACGACCCGTCAATGATTTCTGTTGACGAATTATTGTTATTCAGATGAAAATGGATATTCTGCACCCCACTATGATGCGTGCCAAGTCATATTTGATTTTGAGGTAATTTTTAAAATGAAAAATCCCTCCATACCCCCTCTGACGACCCGACAATGATTTCTGTTGAAGAATTATTGTTATTCAGATGGAAATGAATATTCTGCACCCCACCATGTTGCGTGCCAAGTCATATTTGATTTTGAGGTAATTTTGAAAATGAAAAATCCCTCTATACCCCCTCTAACAACCTGACAATGATTTCTGTCGACGAATTATTGTTATTCAGATGAAAATAAATATTCTGCACCCCACCATGATGCGTGCCAAGTCATGTTAGATTTTTGAAGAAATTTTGAAAATGAAAAATTCCTCTATTCCCCCTCTGACGACCCGACAATCATTTCTGTTGACAAATTATTGTTATTGAGATGGAAATGGATATTCTTCACCCCACTATGATGCGTGCCAAGTCATATTTGATTTTTGAAGTCATTTTGAAAATGAAAAATCCCTCTATACCCCCTCTGACGACCCGACAATGATTTCTGTTGACGAATTATTGTTATTTAGATGGAAATGGATATTCTGCACCCCACCATGATGCGTGCCAAGTCATATTAGAATTTTGAAGAAATATTGAAAATGAAAAATCCCTCTATTCCCCCTCTGACGACCCGACAATCATTTCTGTTGACAAATTATTGTTGATCAGATGGCAATGGATATTCTGCACCCCATCATGATGCGTGCCAAGTCATATTTGATTTTGAGGTAATTTAGAAAATGAAAAATCCCTCTATTCCCCCTCTGACGACCCGACAATGATTTCTGTTGACAAATTATTGTTATTGAGATGGAAATGGATATTCTTCACCCCACTATGATGCGTGCCAAGTCATATTTGATTTTTGAAGTCATTTTGAAAATGAAAAATCCCTCTATACCCCCTCTGACGACCCGACAATGATTTCTGTTGACGAATTATTGTTATCCAGATGGAAATGAATATTCTGCACCCCACCATGTTGCGTGCCAAGTCATATTTCTTTTTGAGGTAATTTTGAAAATGAAAAATCCCTCTATACCCCCTCTAACGACCCGACAATGATTTCTGTCTACGAATTATTGTTATTCAGATGGAAATAGATATTCTGCACTCACCATGATGCGTGCCAAGTCATATTAGATATTTGAAGAAATATTGAAAATGAGAAATCCCTCTATACCCCCTCTGACGACCCGACAATGATTTCTGTTGAAGAATTATTGTTATTCAGATGGATATGGATACTTTGCACCCCACCATGATGCGTGCCATTTCATATTAGATTTTTGAAGAAATATTGAAAATGAAAAATCCCTCTATAACCCCTCTAACGACCCGACAATGATTTCTGTTGACAAATTATTGTTGATCAGATGGCAATGGATATTCTGCACCCCATCATGATGCGTGCCAAGTCATATTAGATTTTTGAAGAAAATTTGAAAATGAAAAATTCCTCTATACCCCCTCCAACGACCCGTCAATGATTTCTGTTGACGAATTATTGTTATTCAGATGAAAATGGATATTCTGCACCCCACTATGATGCATGTCAAGTCATATTTGATTTTGAGGTAATTTTGAAAATGAAAAATCCCTCTGTACCCCCTCTGACGACCCGACATTGATTTCTGTTGACAAATTATTGATATTGAGATGGAAATGGATATTCTGTACCATACCATGATGCGTGCCAAGTCATATTTGATTTTTGAAGTCATTTTGAAAATGACAAATCACTCTATACCCCCTCTAACGACCCGACAATGAGTTCTGTTGACGAATTATTGTTATTCAGATGATAATAGATATTCTGCACCCCACCATGATGCGTGCCAAGTCATATTGGGTTTTTGAAGAAATATTGAAAATGAAATATCCCTCTATACCTCCTCTAACGACCCGACAATGATATCTGTTGACGAATTATTGTTATTCAAATGAAAATGAATATTCTGCACCCCACCATGTTGCGTGCCAAGTCATATTTGATTTTGAGGTAATTTTGAAAATGAAAAATCCCTCTATACCCCCTCTAACAACCTGACAATGATTTCTGTCGACGAATTATTGTTATTCAGATGAAAATAAATATTCTGCACCCCACCATGATGCGTGCCAAGTCATATTTGATTTTTGAAGTCATTTTGATAATGAAAAATCACCCTATACCCCCTCTGACGACCCGACAATGATTTCTGTTGACGAATTATTATAATTTAGATGGAAATGGATATTATGCACTCCACCATGATACTTGCCAAGTCATATTTGATTTTTGAAGTAATTTTGAAAATGAAAAATCCCTCTATACCCCCTCTGACGACACGACAATGATTTATGTTTACGAATTATTGTTATTCAGATGGACATGGATACTTTGCACCCCACCATGATGCGTGCCAAGTCATATTAGATTTTTGAAAAAATATTGAAAACGAAAAATCCCTCTATACCCCCTCTGACGACCCGACAATGAGTTCTGTTAACAAATTATTGTTATTGAGATGGAAATGGATATTCTGCACCCCACTATGATGCATGTCAAGTCATATTTGATTTTGAGGTAATTTTGAAAATGAAAAATCCCTCTGTACCCCCTCTGACGACCCGACATTGATTTCTGTTGACAAATTATTGATATTGAGATGGAAATGGATATTCTGTACCATACCATGATGCGTGCCAAGTCATATTTGATTTTTGAAGTCATTTTGAAAATGAAAAATCACTCTATACCCCCTCTAACGACCCGACAATGAGTTCTGTTGACGAATTATTGTTATTCAGATGATAATAGATATTCTGCACCCCACCATGATGCGTGCCAAGTCATATTGGGTTTTTGAAGAAATATTGAAAATGAAATATCCCTCTATACCTCCTCTAACGACCCGACAATGATATCTGTTGACGAATTATTGTTATTCAAATGAAAATGAATATTCTGCACCCCACCATGTTGCGTGCCAAGTCATATTTGATTTTGAGGTAATTTTGAAAATGAAAAATCCCTCTATACCCCCTCTAACAACCTGACAATGATTTCTGTCGACGAATTATTGTTATTCAGATGAAAATAAATATTCTGCACCCCACCATGATGCGTGCCAAGTCATATTTGATTTTTGAAGTCATTTTGATAATGAAAAATCACCCTATACCCCCTCTGACGACCCGACAATGATTTCTGTTGACGAATTATTATAATTTAGATGGAAATGGATATTATGCACTCCACCATGATACTTGCCAAGTCATATTTGATTTTTGAAGTAATTTTGAAAATGAAAAATCCCTCTATACCCCCTCTGACGACACGACAATGATTTATGTTTACGAATTATTGTTATTCAGATGGACATGGATACTTTGCACCCCACCATGATGCGTGCCAAGTCATATTAGATTTTTGAAAAAATATTGAAAATGAAAAATCCCTCTATACCCCCTCTAACGACCCGACAATGATTTCTGTCGACGAATTATTGTTATTCAGATGAAAATGGATATTTTGCACCCCACCATGATGCGTGCTAAGTCATATTTGATTTTGAGTTAATTTTGAAAATGAGAAATCCCTCTATACCCCCTCTAACGACCCGACAATGATTTCTGTCGACGACTTATTGTTATTCAGATAGAAATAGATATTCTGCACCCCACCATGATGCGTGCCAAGTCATATTAGATTTTTGAAGAAATATTGAAAATGAGAAATCCCTCTATACCCCCTCTGACGACCCGACAATGATTTCAGTTGACGAATTATTGTTATTCAGATGGACATGAATACTTTGCACCCCACCATGATGCGTGCCAAGTCATATTAGATTTTTGAAGAAATATTGAAAATGAAAAATCCCTCTATACCCCCTCTAACAACCTGACAATGATTTCTGTCGACGAATTATTGTTATTCAGATGAAAATAAATATTCTGCACCCCACCATGATGCGTGCCAAGTCATATTAGATTTTTGAAGAAATATTGAAAATGAAAAATCCCTCTATACCCCCTCTTACGACCCGACAATGCTTTCTGTTGACGAATTATTGTTATTCGGATAGAAATGGATATTCTGTACACCACCAAGATGCGTGCCAAGACATATTTGATTTTTGAAGTCATTTTGAAAATGAAAAATCCCTCTATACCCCCTCTAACGACTCGACAATGAGTTCTGTTGACGAATTATTGTTATTCAGATGGAATTGGATATTCTGCACCCCACCATGATGCGTACCAAGTCATATTAGATTTTTGAAGAAATATTGAAAATGAGAAATCCTTCTATACCCCCTCCAACGACCCGTTAATGATTTCTGTTGACGAATTATTGTTATTTAGATGGAAATAGATATTCTGCACCCCACCATGATGCGTGCCAAGTCATAGTAGGTTTTTGAAGTAATTTTGAAAATGAAAAATCCCTCTATACCCCCTCTGACGACCCGACAAAGATTTCTGTTGACGAATTATTGTTATTCAGATAGAAATGGATATTCTGTACACCACCATGATGCGTGCCAAGTCATATTTGATTTTTGAAGTCATTTTGAAAATGAAAAATCCCTCTATACCCCCTCTAACGACCCGACAATGAGTTCTGTTGACGAATTATTGTTATTCAGATGGAATTGGATATTCTGCACCCCACCATGATGCGTGCCAAGTCATATTAGATTTTTGAAGAAATATTGAAAATGAGAAATCCCTCTATACCCCCTCCAACGACCCGTTAATGATTTCTGTTGACGAATTATTGTTATTTAGATGGAAATGGATATTCTGCACCCCACCATGATGCGTGCCAAGTCATATTAGAATTTTGAAGAAATATTGAAAATGAGAAAGCCCTCTATACCCCCTCCAACGACCCGTTAATGATTTCTGTTGACGAATTATTGTTATTTAGATGGACATGGATACTTTGCACCCCACCATGATGCGTGCCAAGTCATATTAAATTTTAGAAGAAATACTGAAAATGAAAAAGCCCTCTATACCCCCTCTAACGACCCGACAATGATTTCTGTTGACGGATTATTGTTATTCAGATGGAAATGAAAATTCTGCACCCCACCATGTTGCGTGCCAAGTCATATTTGATTTTGAGGTAATTTAGAAAATGAAAAATCCCTCTATTCCCCCTCTGACGACCCGACAATCATTTCTGTTGACGAATTATTGTTATTGAGATGAAAATGGATATTCTGTACCCCACCATGATGCGTGCCTAGTCATATTAGATTATTGAAGAAATTTTGAAAATGAAAAATCCCTCTATCACCCCTCCAACGACCCGTCAATGATTTCTGTTGACGAATTATTGTTATTGAGATAAAAATGGATATTCTTTACCCCACTATGATGCGTGCCAAGTCATTTTTGATTTTTGAAGTCATTTTGAAAATGAAAAATCCCTCTATACCCCCTCTGACGACCTGACAATGATTTCTGTTGACGAATTATTGTTATCCAGATGGAGATGATTATTCTGCACCCCACCATGTTGCGTGCCAAGTCATATTTCATTTTGAGGTAATTTTGAAAATGAAAAATCCCTCTATACCCCCTCTAACGACCCGACAATGATTTCTGTCGACGAATTATTGTTGTTCAGATGGAAATAGATATTCTGCACTCACCATGATGTGTGCCAAGTCATATTAGATTTTTGAAGAAATATTGAAAATGAGAAATCACTCTATACCCCCTCTGACGACCCGACAATGATTTCTGTTGAAGAATTATTGTTATTCAGATGGATATGGATACTTTGCACCCCACCATGATGCGTGCCAATTCATATTAGATTTTTGAAGAAATATTGAAAATGAAAAATCCCTCTATAACCCCTCTAACGACCCGACAATGCTTTTCTGTTGACAAATTATTGTTGATCAGATGGCAATGGATATTCTGCACCCCATCATGATGCGTGCCAAGTCATATTAGATTTTTGAAGAAATTTAGAAAATGAAAAATTCCTCTATACCCCCTCCAACGACCCGTCAATGATTTCTGTTGACGAATTATTGTTATTCAGATGAAAATTGATATTCTGCACCCCACTATGATGCGTGCCAAGTCATATTTGATTTTGAGGTAATTTTGAATATGAAAAATCCCTCTATACCCCCTCTGACGACCCGACATTGATTTCTGTTGACAAATTATTGATAATGAGATGGAAATGGATATTCTGTACCCCACCATGATGCGTGCCAAGTCATATTTGATTTTTGAAGTCATTTTGAAAATGAAAAATCACTCTATACCCCCTCTAACGACCCGACAATGAGTTCTGTTGACGAATTATTGTTATTCAGATGAAAATGGATATTCTGCACCCCACTATGATGCGTGCCAAGTCATATTTGATTTTGAAGAAATATCTAAAATGAAAAATCCCTCTATACCCCCTCTAACAACCTGACAATGATTTCTGTCGACGAATTATTGTTATTCAGATGAAAATAAATATCCTGCACCCCACCATGATGCGTGCCAAGTCATATTAGATTTTTGAAGAAATATTGAAAATGAAAAATCCCTCTATACCCCCTCTAACGACCCGACAATGATTTCTGATAACGAATTCTTGTTATTCTGATAGAAATATATATTCTGCACCATACTATGATGCGTGCCAAGTCATATTTGATTTTTGAAGTCATTTTGATAATGAAAAATCACTCTATACCCCCTCTGACGACCCGACAATGATTTCTGTTGACGAATTATTATAATTTAGATGTAAATGGATATTATGCACTCCACCATGATACTTGCCAAGTCATATTTGATTTTTGAAGTAATTTTGAAAATGAAAAATCCCTCTATACCCCCTCTGACGACACGACAATGATTTATGTTTACGAATTATTGTTATATAGATGGACATGGATACTTTGCGCCCCACCATGATGCGTGCCAAGTCATAGTAGATTTTTGAAGTAATTTTGAAAATGAAAAATCCCTCTATACCCCCTCTGACGACCCGACAAAGATTTCTGTTGGCGAATTATTGTTATTCAGATGAAAATGGATATTCTGCGCCCCACCATGATGCGTGCCAAGTCATATTAGATTTTTGAAGAAATATTGAAAATGAAAAATCCCTCTATACTCCCTCTTACGACCCGACAATGCTTTCTGTTGACGAATTATTGTTATTCGGATAGAAATGGATATTCTGTACACCACCATGATGCGTGCCAAGACATATTTGATTTTTGAAGTCATTTTGAAAATGAAAAATCCCTCTATACCCCCTCTAACGACTCGACAATGAGTTCTGTTGATGAATTATTGTTATTCAGATGGAATTGGATATTCTGCACCCCACCATGATCCGTACCAAGTCATAATAGATTTTTGAAGAAATATTGAAAATGAGAAATCCTTCTATACCCCCTCCAACGACCCGTTAATGATTTCTGTTGACGAATTATTGTTATTTAGATGGAAATGGATATTCTGCACCCCACCATGATGCGTGCCAAGTCATAGTAGATTTTTGAAGTAATTTTGAAAATGAAAAATCCCTCTATACCCCCTCTGACGACCCGACAAAGATTTCTGTTGACGAATTATTGTTATTCAGATAGAAATGGATATTCTGTACACCACCATGATGCGTGCCAAGTCATATTTGATTTTTGAAGTCATTTTGAAAATGAAAAATCCCTCTATACCCCCTCTGACGACCCGACAAAGATTTCTGTTGACGAATTATTGTTATTCAGATGAAAATGGATATTCTGCGCCCCACCATGATGCGTGCCAAGTCATATTAGATTTTTGAAGATATATTGAAAATGAAAAATCCCTCTATACTCCCTCTTACGACCCGACAATGCTTTCTGTTGACGAATTATTGTTATTCGGATAGAAATGGATATTCTGTACACCACCATGATGCGTGCCAAGACATATTTGAATTTTGAAGTCATTTTGAAAATGAAAAATCCCTCTATACCCCCTCTGACGACCCGACAATAATTTCTGTTGAAGAATTATTGTTATTCAGATGGACATGGATACTTTGCACTCCACCATGATGCGTGCCAATTCATATGAGATTTTTGAAGAAATATTGAAAATGAAAAATCCCTCTTTAACCCTTTAACGACCCGACAATGATTTCTGTTGACAAATTATTGTTGATCAGATGGCAATGGATATTCTGCACCCCATCATGATGCGTGCCAAGTCATATTAGATTTTTGAAGAAATTTTGAAAATGAAAAATTCCTCTATACCCCCTCCAACGACCCGTCAATGATTTCTGTTAACGAATTATTGTTATTCAGATGAAAATGGATATTCTGCACCCCACTATGATGCGTGCCAAGTCATATTTGATTTTGAGGTAATTTTTAAAATGAAAAATCCCTCTATACCCCCTCTGACGACCCGACAATGATTTCTGTTGACGAATTATTGTTATTCAGATGGAAATGAATATTCTGCACCCCACCATGTTGCGTGCCAAGTCATATTTGATTTTGAGGTAATTTTGAAAATGAAAAATCCCTCTATACCCCCTCTAACAACCTGACAATGATTTCTGTCGACGAATTATTGTTATTCACATGAAAATAAATATTCTGCACCCCACCATGATGCGTGCCAAGTCATATTAGATTTTTGAAGAAATTTTGAAAATGAAAAATTCCTCTATACCCCCTCCAACGACCCGTCAATGATTTCTCTTGACGAATTATTGTTATTCAGATGAAAATGGATATTCTGCACCCCACTATGATGCGTGCCAAGTCATATTTGATCTTGAAGAAATATTGAAAATGAAAAATCCCTCTATACCCCCTCTAACAACCTGACAATGATTTCTGTCGACGAATTATTGTTATTCAGATGAAAATAAATATTCTGCACCCCACCATGATGCGTGCCAAGTCATATTAGATTTTTGAAGAAATATTGAAAATGAAAAATCCCTCTATACCCCCTCTAACGACCCGACAATGATTTCTGATAACGAATTCTTGTTATTCTGATAGAAATATATATTCTGCACCATACTATGATGCGTGCCAAGTCATATTTGATTTTTGAAGTCATTTTGATAATGAAAAATCACTCTATACCCCCTCTGACGACCCGACAATGATTTCTGTTGACGAATTATTATAATTTAGATGGAAATGGATATTATGCACTCCACCATGATACTTGCCAAGTCATATTTGATTTTTGAAGTAATTTTGAAAATGAAAAATCCCTCTATACCCCCTCTGACGACACGACAAAGATTTCTGTTGACGAATTATTGTTATTCGGATAGAAATGGATATTCTGTACACCACCATGATGCGTGCCAAGACATATTTGATTTTTGAAGTCATTTTGAAAATGAAAAATCCCTCTATACCCCCTCTAACGACTCGACAATGAGTTCTGTTGACGAATTATTGTTATTCAGATGGAATTGGATATTCTGCACCCCACCATGATGCGTACCAAGTCATATTAGATTTTTGAAGAAATATTGAAAATGAGAAATCCTTCTATACCCCCTCCAACGACCCGTTAATGATTTCTGTTGACGAATTATTGTTATTTAGATGGAAATGGATATTCTGCACCCCACCATGATGCGTGCCAAGTCATAGTAGATTTTTGAAGTAATTTTGAAAATGAAAAATCCCTCTATACCCCCTCTGACGACTCGACAAAGATTTCTGTTGACGAATTATTGTTATTCAGATAGAAATGGATATTCTGCACCCCACCATGATGCGTACCAAGTCATATTAGATTTTTGAAGAAATATTGAAAATGAGAAATCCTTCTATACCCCCTCCAACGACCCGTTAATGATATTTGTTGACGAATTATTGTTATTTAGATGGAAATGGATATTCTGCACCCCACCATGATGCGTGCCAAGTCATAGTAGATTTTTGAAGTAATTTTGAAAATGAAAAATCCCTCTATACCCCCTCTGACGACCCAACAAAGATTTCTGTTGACGAATTATTGTTATTCAGATAGAAATGGATATTCTGTACACCACCATGATGCGTGCCAAGTCATATTTGATTTTTGAAGTCATTTTGAAAATGAGAAATCCCTCTATACCCCCTCTGACGACCCGACAATGATTTCTGTTGACGAATAATTGTTATCCAGATGGGAATGAATATTCTGCACCCCACCATGTTGCGTGCCAAGTCATATTAGATTTTTGAAGAAATATTGAAAATGAGAAATCCTTCTATACCCCCTCCAACGACCCGTTAATGATATTTGTTGACGAATTATTGCTATTTAGATGGAAATGGATATTCTGCACCCCACCATGATGCGTGCCAAGTCATAGTAGATTTTTGAAGTAATTTTGAAAATGAAAAATCCCTCTATACCCCCTCTGACGACCCAACAAAGATTTCTGTTGACGAATTATTGTTATTCAGATAGAAATGGATATTCTGCACCCCACCATGATGCGTACCAAGTCATATTAGATTTTTGAAGAAATATTGAAAATGAGAAATCCTTCTATACCCCCTCCAACGACCCGTTAATGATATTTGTTGACGAATTATTGTTATTTAGATGGAAATGGATATTCTGCACCCCACCATGATGCGTGCCAAGTCATAGTAGATTTTTGAAGTAATTTTGAAAATGAAAAATCCCTCTATACCCCCTCTGACGACCCAACAAAGATTTCTGTTGACGAATTATTGTTATTCAGATAGAAATGGATATTCTGTACACCACCATGATGCGTGCCAAGTCATATTTGATTTTTGAAGTCATTTTGAAAATGAGAAATCCCTCTATACCCCCTCTGACGACCCGACAATGATTTCTGTTGACGAATAATTGTTATTCAGATGAAAATGGATATTCTGCGCCACACCATGATGCGTGCCAAGTCATATTAGATTTTTGAAGAAATATTGAAAATGAAAAATCCCTCTATACTCCCTCTTACGACACGACAATGCTTTCTGTTGACGAATTATTGTTATTCGGATAGAAATGGATATTCTGTACACCACCATGATGCGTGCCAAGACATATTTGATTTTTGAAGTCATTTTGAAAATGAAAAATCCCTCTATACCCCCTCTAACGACTCGACAATGAGTTCTGTTGACGAATTATTGTTATTCAGATGGAATTGGATATTCTGCACCCCACCATGATGCGTACCAAGTCATATTAGATTTTTGAAGAAATATTGAAAATGAGAAATCCTTCTATACCCCCTCCAACGACCCGTTAATGATTTCTGTTGACGAATTATTGTTATTTAGATGGAAATGGATATTCTGCACCCCACCATGATGCGTGCCAAGTCATAGTAGATTTTTGAAGTAATTTTGAAAATGAAAAATCCCTCTATACCCCCTCTGACGACTCGACAAAGATTTCTGTTGACGAATTATTGTTATTCAGATAGAAATGGATATTCTGCACCCCACCATGATGCGTACCAAGTCATATTAGATTTTTGAAGAAATATTGAAAATGAGAAATCCTTCTATACCCCCTCCAACGACCCGTTAATGATATTTGTTGACGAATTATTGTTATTTAGATGGAAATGGATATTCTGCACCCCACCATGATGCGTGCCAAGTCATAGTAGATTTTTGAAGTAATTTTGAAAATGAAAAATCCCTCTATACCCCCTCTGACGACCCAACAAAGATTTCTGTTGAAGAATTATTGTTATTCAGATAGAAATGGATATTCTGTACACCACCATGATGCGTGCCAAGTCATATTTGATTTTTGAAGTCATTTTGAAAATGAGAAATCCCTCTATACCCCCTCTGACGACCCGACAATGATTTCTGTTGACGAATAATTGTTATCCAGATGGGAATGAATATTCTGCACCCCACCATGTTGCGTGCCAAGTCATATTTGATTATGAGGTAATTTTGAAAATGAAAAATCCCTCTATACCCGCTCTAACGACCCGACAATGATTTCTCTCGACGAATTATTGTTATTCAGATGGAAATAGATATTCTGCACTCACCATGATGCGTGCCAAGTCATATTTGATTTTTGAAGTCATTTTGAAAATGAGAAATCCCTCTATACCCCCTCTGACGACCCGACAATGATTTCTGTTGACAAATAATTGTTATCCAGATGGGAATGAATATTCTGCACCCCACCATGTTGCGTGCCAAGTCATATTTGATTATGAGGTAATTTTGAAATTGAAAAATCCCTCTATACCCCCTCTGACGACCCGACAATGATTTCTGTTGAAGAATTATTGTTATTCAGATGGACATGGATACTTTGCACTCCACCATGATGCGTGCCAATTCATATAAGATTTTTGAAGAAATATTGAAAAATGAAAAATCCCTCTATAACCCCTCTAACGACCCGACAATAATTTCTGTTGACAAATTATTGTTGATCAGATGGCAATGGATATTCTGCACCCCATCATGATGCGTGCCAAGTCATATTAGAATTTTGAAGAAATTTTGAAAATGAAAAATTCCTCTATACCCCCTCCAACGACCCGTCAATGATTTCTGTTGACGAATTATTGTTATTCAGATGTAAATGGATATTCTGCACCCCACTATGATGCGTGCCAAGTCATATTTGATTTTGAGGTAATTTTTAAAATGAAAAATCCCTCTATACCCCCTCTGACGACGCGACAATGATTTCTGTTGACAAATTATTGATATTGAGAAAGAAATGGATATTCTGTACCCCACCATGATGCATGCCAAGTCCTATTTGATTTTTGAAGTCATTTTGAAAATGAAAAATCACTCTATACCCCCTCTAACGACCCAACAATGAGTTCTGTTGACGAATTATTTCTATTCAGATGATAATAGATATTTTGCACCCCACCATGATGCGTGCCAAGTCATATTGGATTTTTGAAGAAATATTGAAAATGAGAAATCCCTCTATACCTCCTCTAACGACCCGACAATGATTTCTGTTGACGAATTATTGTTATACAGATGGAAATAAATATTCTGCACCCCACCATGTTGCGTGCCAAGTCATATTTGATTATGAGGTAATTTTGAAAATGAAAAATCCCTCTATACACCCTCTAACGACCCGACAATGATTTCTGATAACGAATTCTTGTTATTCCGATAGAAATATATATTCTGCACCATACTATGATGCGTGCCAAGTCATATTTGAATTTTGAAGTCATTTTGATAATGAAAAATCACTCTATACCCCCTCTGACGACCCGACAATGATTTCTGTTGACGAACTATTGTAATTTAGATGGAAATGGATATTATGCACTCCACCATGATACGTGCCAAGTCATATTTGATTTTTGAAGTAATTTTGAAAATGAAAAATCCCTCTATAACCCCTCTGACGACACGACAATGATTTATGTTTACGAATTATTGTTATTCAGATGGACATGGATACTTTGCACCCCACCATGATGCGTGCCAAGTCATAGTAGATTTTTGAAGTAATTTTGAAAATGAAAAATCCCTTTATACCCCCTCTGACGACCCGACAAAGATTTCTGTTGACGGATTATAGTTATTCAGATAGAAATGGATATTCTGTACACCACCATGATGCGTGCCAAGTCATATTTGATTTTAGAAGTCATTTTGAAAATGAAAAATCCCTCTATACCCCCTCTAACGACCCGACAATGAGTTCTGTTGACGAATTATTGTTATTCTGATGGAATTGGATATTCTGCACCCCACCATAGTCCAAGAGCTGATGACGAATTTTGGGAAGGTTTTTTAGGCAAGCTGAAATTGCGAAAAATTATAATTTTGTCAATTGGTGAATCCGGTCCTGAAAGTCGTTTAGCGAATTAGCGGTTATTTCGCTACTGCGCAGCATGTAACATTTGCAAAAAAAAAATTCAAAAAAATATATTTTTGGCAACTTGAATTTTTTTTTATCTTTTAATTTATAATTTTTAGAACTCAAAAAAAAAATCCCTGACGTTTTTGTCGGTTATTAAGTATTAACTGACGTCTCCAAAATTAATTTTTTTAAATTACCAAAAAATATTCTTTAGGCAATCAGAAATTTAAATCACGTATATATTAAGTAATTTCAGTAATACCTGCAAATTGCCTGACGATTTTGCGGGTTATAAATAATTATTTGACGTTAATAAAGTTTGTAAATAAGCGCAACAAAAAGTCTCACGCGCAGCCGTAAGTGCGACAAGGATAGCTAATTGAGGCATGCTGGCAGCTGCCGGGGCCCGAGCTCCTCGCGCTGTGATTGGCTATTGAGAAACCTCGTGTTTCCAGCTTACTTGCGGCACTGCGTTCACAACAGTTATTTTCGGAGCCTCGTGAAAAATTATCCAGTGTTTTTATATCTTTTTTAAAAATTTTATTAAAATATAATTTCTTTTTTGAAATTTAACATGTACGTACGTGCATATGTGACTGTGTAAATATTTGTGTATATAGTTTGAACTGCTTTAAATTAGTGCTGTAATTATTTAATAAACAAATTTTAATTTTAAGGTTATAAACAGATAAATCACGATGAATAAAACAAATTTAAAATGTTTTATTTGTAAAAAGCGTACTGATAAGATCATTGTTTTTAATGAAGAAGTATTGGAAAAATGTAAAGTCTTTTTAAAAATTCGCCAAGAAAAAAATTATCGGTATTGTGATGTGGAATTGCCGGAAAATGTGACCCAAACAAAGTACTTTGGCACCAGCCAGGAATGGTTGGGACCTTCAAAATGGGAAATTAGATTTTTACTGGTTTGAAGGAGATTGCATGCCTCCATCCGTTATGGATGCTTTAAAAGCTAACGAAAAACAAAGTACAAGTAAATGTCATTTTATTATACTTAATTGATTTTATTATTTAATATATACTAACAAAATATTATATTTCAGCAATCTCGGAAGATATTGATGAAATTATAACAGAGCCGGACATTGGAGATCTGCTTGACGATGAAGATGGTGTTTTCAACAGCGAAGAAGAATTATCTGAAGGTGAATCTTCAGACAGCAATGAAGAAGACGAAGAAGATTAACAGAATAATTTAATTTCAATAAACTTTCTTATATATTTTAATTTCAAATAATTTATTTACTTAATAAAAATCGCAAATGAAAGAATAATTAAATCATTTAATCCGTCATCCTACAAATCATTGTTCCTATCAATTATAAAAAAAATTATTCATCGTGGCCTAGTTTCTGATTTTTCATTTTTTATAGTTATTAAATAAAATTATTAACTACGAAGATTTTTCTTGGAATTTTTTTTTTTAATTTTGTTTGTATAGTTTTATCATCGTTATTTTAAAATACAATCTAAGAACATTATGAAAAAATAGAAAACTAGGCTCCGTATAATAAAATATAGCATTTCTTTTTCCAAAATACAAAATTGTATTAAATATAAATAATTAATTTTAGATTAAAATTTTTTTTAATTTTCTTTTTTTTTTCGAGACTAAAATAATTGAATTTTTAATTAAATAATTTATGCTGCAAACGAAATTAATAATTTGATGATTTTTAATCAATTATAAAATTTTAGCAAAAAAAAATATAAAAAATTAAATATTTCTGTTTTGAACACAGTGCTGTAAACACGTGGTTTCTCAATAGCCAATCACAGCGCGAGGAGCTCGGGCCCCGGCAGCTGCCAGCATGCCTCAATTAGCTATCCTTGTCGCACTTACGGCTGCGCGTGAGACTTTTTGTTGCGCTTATTTACAAACTTTATTAACGTCAAATAATTATTTATAACCCGCAAAATCGTCAGGCAATTTGCAGGTATTACTGAAATTACTTAATATATACGTGATTTAAATTTCTGATTGCCTAAAGAATATTTTTTGGTAATTTAAAAAAATTAATTTTGGAGACGTCAGTTAATACTTAATAACCGACAAAAACGTCAGGGATTTTTTTTTTGAGTTCTAAAAATTATAAATTAAAAGATAAAAAAAAATTCAAGTTGCCAAAAATATATTTTTTTGAATTTTTTTTTTGCAAATGTTACATGCTGCGCAGTAGCGAAATAACCGCTAATTCGCTAAACGACTTTCAGGACCGGATTCACCAATTGACAAAATTATAATTTTTCGCAATTTCAGCTTGCCTAAAAAACCTTCCCAAAATTCGTCATCAGCTCTCCGACTACCATGATGCGTGCCAAGTCATATTAGATTATTGAAGAAATATTGAAAATGAGAAATCCCTCTATACCCCCTCCAACGACCCGTTAATGATTTCTGTTGACGAATTATTGTTATTTAGATGGAAATGGATATTCTGCACCCCACCATGATGCGTGCCAAGTCATATTAGAATTTTGAAGAAATATTGAAAATGAGAAAGCCCTCTATACCCCCTCCAACGACCCGTTAATGATTTCTGTTGACGAATTATTGTTATTTAGATGGACATGGATACTTTGCACCCCACCATGATGCGTGCCAAGTAATATTAAATTTTAGAAGAAATATTGAAAATGAAAAAGCCCTCTATACCCCCTCTAACGACCCGACAATGATTTCTGTTGACGGATTATTGTTATTCAGATGGAAATGAAAATTGTGCACCCCACCATGTTGCGTGCCAAGTCATATTTGATTTTGAGGTAATTTAGAAAATGAAAAATCCCTCTATTCCCCCTCTGACGACCCGACAATGATTTCTGTCGACGAATTATTGTTATTCAGATAGAAATAGATATTCTGCACCCCATTATGATGCGTGCCAAGTCATATTAGATTTTTGAAGAAATATTGAAATTGAAAAATCCCTCTATAACCCCTCTAACGACCCGACAATGATTTCTGTTGACAAATTATTGTTGATCAGATGGCAATGGATATTCTGCACCCCATCATGATGCGTGCCAAGTCATTTTAGATTTTTGAAGAAATTTTGAAAATGAAAAATTCCTCTATAC
This sequence comes from Chrysolina americana, assembly GCA_958502065.1. Taxonomy (NCBI): domain Eukaryota; kingdom Metazoa; phylum Arthropoda; class Insecta; order Coleoptera; family Chrysomelidae; genus Chrysolina; species Chrysolina americana. The sequence continues at coordinate 44,533,129 of OY293415.1, read as the reverse complement.
CCCCTCCAACGACCCGTCAATGATTTCTGTTGACGAATTATTGTTATTCAGATGAAAATGGATATTCTGCACCCCACTATGATGCGTGCCAAGTCATATTTGATTTTGAGGTAATTTTTAAAATGAAAAATCCCTCTATACCCCCTCTGACGACCCGACAATGATTTCTGTTGACGAATTATTGTTATTCAGATGGAAATGAATAATCTGCACCCCACCATGTTGCTTGCCAAGTCATATTTGATTTTGAGGTAATTTTGAAAATGAAAAATCCCTCTATACCCCCTCTAACAACGTGACAATGATTTCTGTCGACGAATTATTGTTATTCAGATGAAAATAAATATTCTGCACCCCACCATGATGCGTGCCAAGTCATATTAGATTTTTGAAGAAATTTTGAAAATGAAAAATTCCTCTATACCCCCTCCAACGACCCGTCAATGATTTCTGTTGACGAATTATTGTTATTCAGATGAAAATGGATATTCTGCACCCCACTATGATGCGTGCCAAGTCATATTTGATTTTGAAGAAATATTGAAAATGAAAAATCCCTCTATACCCCCTCTAACAACCTGACAATGATTTCTGTCGACGAATTATTGTTATTCAGATGAAAATAAATATTCTGCACCCCACCATGATGCGTGCCAAGTCATATTAGATTTCTGAAGAAATATTGAAAATGAAAAATCCCTCTATACCCCCTCTAACGACCCGACAATGATTTCTGATAACGAATTCTTGTTATTCTGATAGAAATATATATTCTGCACCATACTATGATGCGTGCCAAGTCATATTTGATTTTTGAAGTCATTTTGATAATGAAAAATCACTCTATACCCCCTCTGACGACCCGACAATGATTTCTGTTGACGAATTATTATAATTTAGATGGAAATGGATATTATGCACTCCACCATGATACTTGCCAAGTCATATTTGATTTTTGAAGTAATTTTGAAAATGAAAAATCCCTCTATACCCCCTCTGACGACACGACAATGATTTATGTTTACGAATTATTGTTATTCAGATGGACATGGATACTTTGCACCCCACCATGATGCGTGCCAAGTCATAGTAGATTTTTGAAGTAATTTTGAAAATGAAAAATCCCTCTATACCCCCTCTGACGACCCGACAAAGATTTCTGTTGACGAATTATTGTTATTCAGATGAAAATGGATATTCTGCGCCCCACCATGATGCGTGCCAAGTCATATTAGATTTTTGAAGAAATATTGAAAATGAGAAATCCTTCTATACCCCCTCCAACGACCCGTTAATGATTTCTGTTGACGAATTATTGTTATTTAGATGGAAATGGATATTCTGCACCCCACCATGATGCGTGCCAAGTCATAGTAGATTTTTGAAGTAATTTTGAAAATGAAAAATCCCTCTATACCTCCTCTGACGACCCGACAAAGATTTCTGTTGACGAATTATTGTTATTCAGATAGAAATGGATATTCTGTACACCACCATGATGCGTGCCAAGTCATATTTGATTTTTGAAGTCATTTTGAAAATGAAAAATCCCTCTATACCCCCTCTAACGACCCGACAATGAGTTCTGTTGACGAATTAATTTTATTCAGATGGAATTGGATATTCTGCACCCCACCATGATGCGTGCCAAGTCATATTAGAATTTTGAAGAAATATTGAAAATGAGAAATCCCTCTATACCCCCTCCAACGACCCGTTAATGATTTCTGTTGACGAATTATTGTTATTTAGATGGAAATGGATATTCTGCACCCCACCATGATGCGTGCCAAGTCATATTAGATTTTTGAAGAAATATTGAAATTGAAAAATCCCTCTATAACCCCTCTAACGACCCGACAATGATTTCTGTTGACAAATTATTGTTGATCAGATGGCAATGGATATTCTGCACCCCATCATGATGCGTGCCAAGTCATTTTAGATTTTTGAAGAAATTTTGAAAATGAAAAATTCCTCTATACCCCCTCCAACGACCCGTCAATGATTTCTGTTGACGAATTATTGTTATTCAGATGAAAATGGATATTCTGCACCCCACTATGATGCGTGCCAAGTCATATTTGATTTTGAGGTAATTTTTAAAATGAAAAATCCCTCTATACCCCCTCTGACGACCCGACAATGATTTCTGTTGACGAATTATTGTTATTCAGATGGAAATGAATAATCTGCACCCCACCATGTTGCTTGCCAAGTCATATTTGATTTTGAGGTAATTTTGAAAATGAAAAATCCCTCTATACCCCCTCTAACAACGTGACAATGATTTCTGTCGACGAATTATTGTTATTCAGATGAAAATAAATATTCTGCACCCCACCATGATGCGTGCCAAGTCATATTAGATTTTTGAAGAAATTTTGAAAATGAAAAATTCCTCTATACCCCCTCCAACGACCCGTCAATGATTTCTGTTGACGAATTATTGTTATTCAGATGAAAATGGATATTCTGCACCCCACTATGATGCGTGCCAAGTCATATTTGATTTTGAAGAAATATTGAAAATGAAAAATCCCTCTATACCCCCTCTAACAACCTGACAATGATTTCTGTCGACGAATTATTGTTATTCAGATGAAAATAAATATTCTGCACCCCACCATGATGCGTGCCAAGTCATATTAGATTTCTGAAGAAATATTGAAAATGAAAAATCCCTCTATACCCCCTCTAACGACCCGACAATGATTTCTGATAACGAATTCTTGTTATTCTGATAGAAATATATATTCTGCACCATACTATGATGCGTGCCAAGTCATATTTGATTTTTGAAGTCATTTTGATAATGAAAAATCACTCTATACCCCCTCTGACGACCCGACAATGATTTCTGTTGACGAATTATTATAATTTAGATGGAAATGGATATTATGCACTCCACCATGATACTTGCCAAGTCATATTTGATTTTTGAAGTAATTTTGAAAATGAAAAATCCCTCTATACCCCCTCTGACGACACGACAATGATTTATGTTTACGAATTATTGTTATTCAGATGGACATGGATACTTTGCACCCCACCATGATGCGTGCCAAGTCATAGTAGATTTTTGAAGTAATTTTGAAAATGAAAAATCCCTCTATACCCCCTCTGACGACCCGACAAAGATTTCTGTTGACGAATTATTGTTATTCAGATGAAAATGGATATTCTGCGCCCCACCATGATGCGTGCCAAGTCATATTAGATTTTTGAAGAAATATTGAAAATGAGAAATCCTTCTATACCCCCTCCAACGACCCGTTAATGATTTCTGTTGACGAATTATTGTTATTTAGATGGAAATGGATATTCTGCACCCCACCATGATGCGTGCCAAGTCATAGTAGATTTTTGAAGTAATTTTGAAAATGAAAAATCCCTCTATACCTCCTCTGACGACCCGACAAAGATTTCTGTTGACGAATTATTGTTATTCAGATAGAAATGGATATTCTGTACACCACCATGATGCGTGCCAAGTCATATTAGAATTTTGAAGAAATATTGAAAATGAGAAATCCCTCTATACCCCCTCCAACGACCCGTTAATGATTTCTGTTGACGAATTATTGTTATTTAGATGGAAATGGATATTCTGCACCCCACCATGATGCGTGCCAAGTCATATTAGAATTTTGAAGAAATATTGAATATGAGAAAGCCCTCTATAACCCCTCTAACGACCCGACAATGATTTCTGTTGACAAATTATTGTTGATCAGATGGCAATGGATATTCTGCACCCCATCATGATGCGTGCCAAGTCATATTTGATTTTGAGGTAATTTAGAAAATGAAAAATCCCTCTATTCCCCCTCTGACGACACGACAATGATTTCTGTTGACAAATTATTGTTATTGAGATGGAAATGGATATTCTGTACCCCATAATGATGCGTGCCAAGTCATATTAGATTATTGAAGAAATTTTGAAAATGAAAAATCCCTCTATACCCCCTCTAACGACCCGTCAATGATTTCTGTTGACGAATTATTGTTATTGAGATGGAAATGGATATTCTTTACCCCACTATGATGCGTGCCAAGTCATATTTGATTTTTGAAGTCATTTTGAAAATGAGAAATCCCTCTATACCCCCTCTGACGACCCGACAATGATTTCTGTTGACGAATTATTGTTATCCAGATGGGAATGAATATTCTGCACCCCACCATGTTGCGTGCCAAGTCATATTTGATTTTGAGGTAATTTTGAAAATGAAAAATCCCTCTATACCCGCTCTAACGACCCGACAATGATTTCTGTCGACGAATTATTGTTATTCAGATGGAAATAGATATTCTGCACTCACCATGATGCGTGCCAAGTCATATTAGATTTTTGAAGAAATATTGAAATTGAAAAATCCCTCTATACCCCCTCTGACGACCCGACAATGATTTCTGTTGAAGAATTATTGTTATTCAAATGGACATGGATACTTTGCACTCCACCATGATGCGTGCCAATTCATATAAGATTTTTGAAGAAATATTGAAAATGAAAAATCCCTCTATAACCCCTCTAACGACCCGACAATGATTTCTGTTGACAAATTATTGTTGATCAGATGGCAATGGATATTCTGCACCCCATCATGATGCGTGCCAAGTCATATTAGATTTTTGAAGAAATTTTGAAAATGAAAAATTCTTCTATACCCCCTCCAACGACCCGTCAATGATTTTTGTTGACGAATTATTGTTATTCAGATGAAAATGGATATTCTGCACCCCACTATGATGCGTGCCAAGTCATATTTGATTTTGAGGTAATTTTTAAAATGAAAAATCCCTCTATACCCCCTCTGACGACCCGACAATGATTTCTGTTGACAAATTATTGATATTGAGAAGGAAATGGATATTCTGTACCCCACCATGATGCATGCCAAGTCCTATTTGATTTTTGAAGTCATTTTGAAAATGAAAAATCACTCTATACCCCCTCTAACGACCCAACAATGAGTTCTGTTGACGAATTATTGTTATTCAGATGATAATAGATATTTTGCACCCCACCATGATGCGTGCCAAGTCATATTGGATTTTTGAAGAAATATTGAAAATGAGAAATCCCTCTATACCTCCTCTAACGACCCGACAATGATTTCTGTTGACGAATTATTGTTATACAGATGGAAATGAATATTCTGCACCCCACCATGTTGCGTGCCAAGTCATATTTGATTATGAGGTAATTTTGAAAATGAAAAATCCCTCTATACCCCCTCTAACGTCCTGACAATGATTTCTGTCGACGAATTATTGTTATTCAGATGAAAATAAATATTCTGCACCCCACCATGATGCGTGCCGAGTCATATTTGATTTTGAGGTAATTTTGAAAATGAAAAATCCCTCTATACCCCCTCTAACGACCCGACAATGATTTCTGATAACGAATTCTTGTTATTCTGATAGAAATATATATTCTGCACCATACTATGATGCGTGCCAAGTCATATTTGAATTTTGAAGTCATTTTGATAATGAAAAATCACTCTATACCCCCTCTGACGACCCGACAATGATTTCTGTTGACGAATTATTGTAATTTAGATGGAAATGGATATTATGCACTCCACCATGATACGTGCCAAGTCATATTTGATTTTTGAAGTAATTTTGAAAATGAAAAATCCCTCTATACCCCCTCTGACGACCCGACAAAGATTTCTGTTGACGGATTATTGTTATTTAGATAGAAATGGATATTCTGTACCCCACCATGATGCGTGCCAAGTCATATTTGATTTTAGAAGTCATTTTGAAAATGAAAAATCCCTCTATACCCCCTCTAACGACCCGACAATGAGTTCTGTTGACGAATTATTGTTATTCAGATGGAATTGGATATTCTGCACCCCACCATGATGCGTGCCAAGTCATATTAGATTATTGAAGAAATATTGAAAATGAGAAATCCCTCTATACCCCCTCCAACGACCCGTTAATGATTTCTGTTGACGAACTATTGTTATTTAGATGGAAATGGATATTCTGCACCCCACCTTGATGCGTGCCAAGTCATATTAGAATTTTGAAGGAATATTGAAAATGAGAAAGCCCTCTATACCCCCTCCAACGACCCGTTAATGATTTCTGTTGACGAATTATTGTTATTTAGATGAACATGGATACTTTGCACCCCACCATGATGCGTGCCAAGTAATATTAAATTTTAGAAGAAATATTGAAAATGAAAAAGCCCTCTATACTCCCTCTTACGACCCGACAATGCTTTCTGTTGACGAATTATTGTTATTCGGATAGAAATGGATATTCTGTACACCACCATGATGCGTGCCAAGACATATTTGATTTTTGAAGTCATTTTGAAAATGAAAAATCCCTCTATACCCCCTCTGACGACCCGACAATGATTTCTGTTGAAGAATTATTGTTATTCAGATGGACATGGATACTTTGCACTCCACCATGATGCGTGCCAATTCATATAAGATTTTTGAAGAAATATTGAAAATGAAAAATCGCTCTATAACCCCTCTAACGACCCGACAATGATTTCTGTTGACAAATTATTGTTGATCAGATGGCAATGGATATTCTGCACCCCATCATGATGCGTGCCAAGTCATATTAGATTTTTGAAGAAATTTTGAAAATGAAAAATTCCTCTATACCCCCTCCAACGACCCGTCAATGATTTCTGTTGACGAATTATTGTTATTCAGATGAAAATGGATATTCTTCACCCCACTATGATGCGTGCCAAGTCATATTTGATTTTGAGGTAATTTTTAAAATGAAAAATCCCTCTATACCCCCTCTGACGACCCGACAATGATTTCTATTGACGAATTATTGTTATTCAGATGGAAATGAATATTCTGCACCCCACCATGTTGCGTGCCAAGTCATATTTGATTTTGAGGTAATTTTGAAAATGAAAAATCCCTTTATACCCCCTCTAACAACCTGACAATGATTTCTGTCGACGAATTATTGTTATTCAGATGAAAATAAATATTCTGCACCCCACCATGATGCGTGCCAAGTCATATTAGATTTTTGAAGAAATTTTGAAAATGAAAAATTCCTCTATACCCCCTCCAACGACCCGTCAATGATTTCTGTTGACGAATTATTGTTATTCAGATGAAAATGGATATTCTGCACCCCACTATGATGCGTGCCAAGTCATATTTGATTTTGAAGAAATATTGAAAATGAAAAATCCCTCTATACCCCCTCTAACAACCTGACAATGATTTCTGTCGACGAATTATTGTTATTCAGATGAAAATAAATATTCTGCACCCCACCATGATGCGTGCCAAGTCATATTAGATTTTTGAAGAAATATTGAAAATGAAAAATCCCTCTATACCCCCTCTAACGACCCGACAATGATTTCTGATAACGAATTCTTGTTATTCTGATAGAAATATATATTCTGCACCATACTATGATGCGTGCCAAGTCATATTTGATTTTTGAAGTCATTTTGATAATGAAAAATCACTCTATACCCCCTCTGACGACCCGACAATGATTTCTGTTGACGAATTATTATAATTTAGATGTAAATGGATATTATGCACTCCACCATGATACTTGCCAAGTCATATTTGATTTTTGAAGTAATTTTGAAAATGAAAAATCCCTCTATACCCCCTCTGACGACACGACAATGATTTATGTTTACGAATTATTGTTATATAGATGGACATGGATACTTTGCACCCCACCATGATGCGTGCCAAGTCATAGTAGATTTTTGAAGTAATTTTGAAAATGAAAAATCCCTCTATACACCCTCTGACGACCCGACAAAGATTTCTGTTGACGAATTATTGTTATTCAGATGAAAATGGATATTCTGCGCCCCACCATGATGCGTGCCAAGTCATATTAGATTTTTGAAGAAATAATGAAAATGAAAAATCCCTCTATACTCCCTCTTACGACACGACAATGCTTTCTGTTGACGAATTATTGTTATTCGGATAGAAATGGATATTCTGTACACCACCATGATGCGTGCCAAGACATATTTGATTTTTGAAGTCATTTTGAAAATGAAAAATCCCTCTATACCCCCTCTAACGACTCGACAATGAGTTCTGTTGATGAATTATTGTTATTCAGATGGAATTGGATATTCTGCACCCCACCATGATCCGTACCAAGTCATATTAGATTTTTGAAGAAATATTGAAAATGAGAAATCCTTCTATACCCCCTCCAACGACCCGTTAATGATTTCTGTTGACGAATTATTGTTATTTGGATGGAAATGGATATTCTGCACCCCACCATGATGCGTGCCAAGTCATAGTAGATTTTTGAAGTAATTTTGAAAATGAAAAATCCCTCTATACCCCCTCTGACGACCCGACAAAGATTTCTGTTGACGAATTATTGTTATTCAGATAGAAATGGATATTCTGTACACCACCATGATGCGTGCCAAGTCATATTTGATTTTTGAAGTCATTTTGAAAATGAAAAATCCCTCTATACCCCCTCTGACGACCCGACAAAGATTTCTGTTGACGAATTATTGTTATTCAGATGAAAATGGATATTCTGCGCCCCACCATGATGCATGCCAAGTCATATTAGATTTTTGAAGATATATTGAAAATGAAAAATCCCTACATACTCCCTCTTACGACCCGACAATGCTTTCTGTTGACGAATTATTGTTATTCGGATAGAAATGGATATTCTGTACACCACCATGATTCGTGCCAAGACATATTTGAATTTTGAAGTCATTTTGAAAATGAAAAATCCCTCTATACCCCCTCTGACGACCCGACAATGATTTCTGTTGAAGAATTATTGTTATTCAGATGGACATGGATACTTTGCACTCCACCATGATGCGTGCCAATTCATATAAGATTTTTGAAGAAATATTGAAAATGAAAAATCCCTCTTTAACCCCTCTAACGACCCGACAATGATTTCTGTTGACAAATTATTGTTGATCAGATGGCAATGGATATTCTGCACCCCATCATGATGCGTGCCAAGTCATATTAGATTTTTGAAGAAATTTTGAAAATGAAAAATTCCTCTATACCCCCTCCAACGACCCGTCAATGATTTCTGTTAACGAATTATTGTTATTCAGATGAAAATGGATATTCTGCACCCCACCATGTTGCGTGCCAAGTCATATTTGATTTTGAGGTAATTTTGAAAATGAAAAATCCCTCTATACCCCCTCTAACAACCTGACAATGATTTCTGTCGACGAATTATTGTTATTCACATGAAAATAAATATTCTGCACCCCACCATGATGCGTGCCAAGTCATATTAGATTTTTGAAGAAATTTTGAAAATGAAAAATTCCTCTATACCCCCTCCAACGACCCGTCAATGATTTCTGTTGACGAATTATTGTTATTCAGATGAAAATGGATATTCTGCACCCCACTATGATGCGTGCCAAGTCATATTTGATTTTGAAGAAATATTGAAAATGAAAAATCCCTCTATACCCCCTCTAACAACCTGACAATGATTTCTGTCGACGAATTATTGTTATTCAGATGAAAATAAATATTCTGCACCCCACCATGATGCGTGCCAAGTCATATTAGATTTTTGAAGAAATATTGAAAATGAAAAATCCCTCTATACCCCCTCTAACGACCCGACAATGATTTCTGATAACGAATTCTTGTTATTCTGATAGAAATATATATTCTGCACCATACTATGATGCGTGCCAAGTCATATTTGATTTTTGAAGTCATTTTGATAATGAAAAATCACTCTATACCCCCTCTGACGACCCGACAATGATTTCTGTTGACGAATTATTATAATTTAGATGGAAATGGATATTATGCACTCCACCATGATACTTGCCAAGTCATATTTGATTTTTGAAGTAATTTTGAAAATGAAAAATCCCTCTATACCCCCTCTGACGACACGACAATGATTTATGTTTACGAATTATTGTTATTCAGATGGACATGGATACTTTGCACCCCACCATGATGCGTGCCAAGTCATAGTAGATTTTTGAAGTAATTTTGAAAATGAAAAATCCCTCTATACCCCCTCTGACGACCCGACAAAGATTTCTGTTGACGAATTATTGTTATTCAGATGAAAATGGATATTCTGCGCCCCACCATGATGCGTGCCAAGTCATATTAGATTTTGGAAGAAATATTGAAAATGAAAAATCCCTCTATACTCCCTCTTACGACACGACAATGCTTTCTGTTGACGAATTATTGTTATTCGGATAGAAATGGATATTCTGTACACCACCATGATGCGTGCCAAGACATATTTGATTTTTGAAGTCATTTTGAAAATGAAAAATCCCTCTATACCCCCTCTAACGACTCGACAATGAGTTCTGTTGACGAATTATTGTTATTCAGATGGAATTGGATATTCTGCACCCCACCATGATGCGTACCAAGTCATATTAGATTTTTGAAGAAATATTGAAAATGAGAAATCCTTCTATACCCCCTCCAACGACCCGTTAATGATTTCTGTTGACGAATTATTGTTATTTAGATGGAAATGGATATTCTGCACCCCACCATGATGCGTGCCAAGTCATATTTGATTTTGAAGAAATATTGAAAATGAAAAATCCCTCTATACCCCCTCTAACAACCTGACAATGATTTCTGTCGACGAATTATTGTTATTCAGATGAAAATAAATATTCTGCACCCCACCATGATGCGTGCCAAGTCATATTAGATTATTGAAGAAATTTTGAAAATGAAAAATCCCTCTATACCCCCTCTAACGACCCGTCAATGATTTCTGTTGACGAATTATTGTTATTGAGATGGAAATGGATATTCTTTACCCCACTATGATGCGTGCCAAGTCATATTTGATTTTTGAAGTCATTTTGAAAATGAGAAATCCCTCTATACCCCCTCTGACGACCCGACAATGATTTCTGTTGACGAATTATTGTTATCCAGATGGGAATGAATATTCTGCACCCCACCATGTTGCGTGCCAAGTCATATTTGATTTTGAGGTAATTTTGAAAATGAAAAATCCCTCTATACCCGCTCTAACGACCCGACAATGATTTCTGTCGACGAATTATTGTTATTCAGATGGAAATAGATATTCTGCACTCACCATGATGCGTGCCAAGTCATATTAGATTTTTGAAGAAATATTGAAATTGAAAAATCCCTCTATACCCCCTCTGACGACCCGACAATGATTTCTGTTGAAGAATTATTGTTATTCAAATGGACATGGATACTTTGCACTCCACCATGATGCGTGCCAATTCATATAAGATTTTTGAAGAAATATTGAAAATGAAAAATCCCTCTATAACCCCTCTAACGACCCGACAATGATTTCTGTTGACAAATTATTGTTGATCAGATGGCAATGGATATTCTGCACCCCATCATGATGCGTGCCAAGTCATATTAGATTTTTGAAGAAATTTTGAAAATGAAAAATTCTTCTATACCCCCTCCAACGACCCGTCAATGATTTTTGTTGACGAATTATTGTTATTCAGATGAAAATGGATATTCTGCACCCCACTATGATGCGTGCCAAGTCATATTTGATTTTGAGGTAATTTTTAAAATGAAAAATCCCTCTATACCCCCTCTGACGACCCGACAATGATTTCTGTTGACAAATTATTGATATTGAGAAGGAAATGGATATTCTGTACCCCACCATGATGCATGCCAAGTCCTATTTGATTTTTGAAGTCATTTTGAAAATGAAAAATCACTCTATACCCCCTCTAACGACCCAACAATGAGTTCTGTTGACGAATTATTGTTATTCAGATGATAATAGATATTTTGCACCCCACCATGATGCGTGCCAAGTCATATTGGATTTTTGAAGAAATATTGAAAATGAGAAATCCCTCTATACCTCCTCTAACGACCCGACAATGATTTCTGTTGACGAATTATTGTTATACAGATGGAAATGAATATTCTGCACCCCACCATGTTGCGTGCCAAGTCATATTTGATTATGAGGTAATTTTGAAAATGAAAAATCCCTCTATACCCCCTCTAACGTCCTGACAATGATTTCTGTCGACGAATTATTGTTATTCAGATGAAAATAAATATTCTGCACCCCACCATGATGCGTGCCGAGTCATATTTGATTTTGAGGTAATTTTGAAAATGAAAAATCCCTCTATACCCCCTCTAACGACCCGACAATGATTTCTGATAACGAATTCTTGTTATTCTGATAGAAATATATATTCTGCACCATACTATGATGCGTGCCAAGTCATATTTGAATTTTGAAGTCATTTTGATAATGAAAAATCACTCTATACCCCCTCTGACGACCCGACAATGATTTCTGTTGACGAATTATTGTAATTTAGATGGAAATGGATATTATGCACTCCACCATGATACGTGCCAAGTCATATTTGATTTTTGAAGTAATTTTGAAAATGAAAAATCCCTCTATACCCCCTCTGACGACCCGACAAAGATTTCTGTTGACGGATTATTGTTATTTAGATAGAAATGGATATTCTGTACCCCACCATGATGCGTGCCAAGTCATATTTGATTTTAGAAGTCATTTTGAAAATGAAAAATCCCTCTATACCCCCTCTAACGACCCGACAATGAGTTCTGTTGACGAATTATTGTTATTCAGATGGAATTGGATATTCTGCACCCCACCATGATGCGTGCCAAGTCATATTAGATTATTGAAGAAATATTGAAAATGAGAAATCCCTCTATACCCCCTCCAACGACCCGTTAATGATTTCTGTTGACGAACTATTGTTATTTAGATGGAAATGGATATTCTGCACCCCACCTTGATGCGTGCCAAGTCATATTAGAATTTTGAAGGAATATTGAAAATGAGAAAGCCCTCTATACCCCCTCCAACGACCCGTTAATGATTTCTGTTGACGAATTATTGTTATTTAGATGAACATGGATACTTTGCACCCCACCATGATGCGTGCCAAGTAATATTAAATTTTAGAAGAAATATTGAAAATGAAAAAGCCCTCTATACTCCCTCTTACGACCCGACAATGCTTTCTGTTGACGAATTATTGTTATTCGGATAGAAATGGATATTCTGTACACCACCATGATGCGTGCCAAGACATATTTGATTTTTGAAGTCATTTTGAAAATGAAAAATCCCTCTATACCCCCTCTGACGACCCGACAATGATTTCTGTTGAAGAATTATTGTTATTCAGATGGACATGGATACTTTGCACTCCACCATGATGCGTGCCAATTCATATAAGATTTTTGAAGAAATATTGAAAATGAAAAATCGCTCTATAACCCCTCTAACGACCCGACAATGATTTCTGTTGACAAATTATTGTTGATCAGATGGCAATGGATATTCTGCACCCCATCATGATGCGTGCCAAGTCATATTAGATTTTTGAAGAAATTTTGAAAATGAAAAATTCCTCTATACCCCCTCCAACGACCCGTCAATGATTTCTGTTGACGAATTATTGTTATTCAGATGAAAATGGATATTCTTCACCCCACTATGATGCGTGCCAAGTCATATTTGATTTTGAGGTAATTTTTAAAATGAAAAATCCCTCTATACCCCCTCTGACGACCCGACAATGATTTCTATTGACGAATTATTGTTATTCAGATGGAAATGAATATTCTGCACCCCACCATGTTGCGTGCCAAGTCATATTTGATTTTGAGGTAATTTTGAAAATGAAAAATCCCTTTATACCCCCTCTAACAACCTGACAATGATTTCTGTCGACGAATTATTGTTATTCAGATGAAAATAAATATTCTGCACCCCACCATGATGCGTGCCAAGTCATATTAGATTTTTGAAGAAATTTTGAAAATGAAAAATTCCTCTATACCCCCTCCAACGACCCGTCAATGATTTCTGTTGACGAATTATTGTTATTCAGATGAAAATGGATATTCTGCACCCCACTATGATGCGTGCCAAGTCATATTTGATTTTGAAGAAATATTGAAAATGAAAAATCCCTCTATACCCCCTCTAACAACCTGACAATGATTTCTGTCGACGAATTATTGTTATTCAGATGAAAATAAATATTCTGCACCCCACCATGATGCGTGCCAAGTCATATTAGATTTTTGAAGAAATATTGAAAATGAAAAATCCCTCTATACCCCCTCTAACGACCCGACAATGATTTCTGATAACGAATTCTTGTTATTCTGATAGAAATATATATTCTGCACCATACTATGATGCGTGCCAAGTCATATTTGATTTTTGAAGTCATTTTGATAATGAAAAATCACTCTATACCCCCTCTGACGACCCGACAATGATTTCTGTTGACGAATTATTATAATTTAGATGTAAATGGATATTATGCACTCCACCATGATACTTGCCAAGTCATATTTGATTTTTGAAGTAATTTTGAAAATGAAAAATCCCTCTATACCCCCTCTGACGACACGACAATGATTTATGTTTACGAATTATTGTTATATAGATGGACATGGATACTTTGCACCCCACCATGATGCGTGCCAAGTCATAGTAGATTTTTGAAGTAATTTTGAAAATGAAAAATCCCTCTATACACCCTCTGACGACCCGACAAAGATTTCTGTTGACGAATTATTGTTATTCAGATGAAAATGGATATTCTGCGCCCCACCATGATGCGTGCCAAGTCATATTAGATTTTTGAAGAAATAATGAAAATGAAAAATCCCTCTATACTCCCTCTTACGACACGACAATGCTTTCTGTTGACGAATTATTGTTATTCGGATAGAAATGGATATTCTGTACACCACCATGATGCGTGCCAAGACATATTTGATTTTTGAAGTCATTTTGAAAATGAAAAATCCCTCTATACCCCCTCTAACGACTCGACAATGAGTTCTGTTGATGAATTATTGTTATTCAGATGGAATTGGATATTCTGCACCCCACCATGATCCGTACCAAGTCATATTAGATTTTTGAAGAAATATTGAAAATGAGAAATCCTTCTATACCCCCTCCAACGACCCGTTAATGATTTCTGTTGACGAATTATTGTTATTTGGATGGAAATGGATATTCTGCACCCCACCATGATGCGTGCCAAGTCATAGTAGATTTTTGAAGTAATTTTGAAAATGAAAAATCCCTCTATACCCCCTCTGACGACCCGACAAAGATTTCTGTTGACGAATTATTGTTATTCAGATAGAAATGGATATTCTGTACACCACCATGATGCGTGCCAAGTCATATTTGATTTTTGAAGTCATTTTGAAAATGAAAAATCCCTCTATACCCCCTCTGACGACCCGACAAAGATTTCTGTTGACGAATTATTGTTATTCAGATGAAAATGGATATTCTGCGCCCCACCATGATGCATGCCAAGTCATATTAGATTTTTGAAGATATATTGAAAATGAAAAATCCCTACATACTCCCTCTTACGACCCGACAATGCTTTCTGTTGACGAATTATTGTTATTCGGATAGAAATGGATATTCTGTACACCACCATGATTCGTGCCAAGACATATTTGAATTTTGAAGTCATTTTGAAAATGAAAAATCCCTCTATACCCCCTCTGACGACCCGACAATGATTTCTGTTGAAGAATTATTGTTATTCAGATGGACATGGATACTTTGCACTCCACCATGATGCGTGCCAATTCATATAAGATTTTTGAAGAAATATTGAAAATGAAAAATCCCTCTTTAACCCCTCTAACGACCCGACAATGATTTCTGTTGACAAATTATTGTTGATCAGATGGCAATGGATATTCTGCACCCCATCATGATGCGTGCCAAGTCATATTAGATTTTTGAAGAAATTTTGAAAATGAAAAATTCCTCTATACCCCCTCCAACGACCCGTCAATGATTTCTGTTAACGAATTATTGTTATTCAGATGAAAATGGATATTCTGCACCCCACCATGTTGCGTGCCAAGTCATATTTGATTTTGAGGTAATTTTGAAAATGAAAAATCCCTCTATACCCCCTCTAACAACCTGACAATGATTTCTGTCGACGAATTATTGTTATTCACATGAAAATAAATATTCTGCACCCCACCATGATGCGTGCCAAGTCATATTAGATTTTTGAAGAAATTTTGAAAATGAAAAATTCCTCTATACCCCCTCCAACGACCCGTCAATGATTTCTGTTGACGAATTATTGTTATTCAGATGAAAATGGATATTCTGCACCCCACTATGATGCGTGCCAAGTCATATTTGATTTTGAAGAAATATTGAAAATGAAAAATCCCTCTATACCCCCTCTAACAACCTGACAATGATTTCTGTCGACGAATTATTGTTATTCAGATGAAAATAAATATTCTGCACCCCACCATGATGCGTGCCAAGTCATATTAGATTTTTGAAGAAATATTGAAAATGAAAAATCCCTCTATACCCCCTCTAACGACCCGACAATGATTTCTGATAACGAATTCTTGTTATTCTGATAGAAATATATATTCTGCACCATACTATGATGCGTGCCAAGTCATATTTGATTTTTGAAGTCATTTTGATAATGAAAAATCACTCTATACCCCCTCTGACGACCCGACAATGATTTCTGTTGACGAATTATTATAATTTAGATGGAAATGGATATTATGCACTCCACCATGATACTTGCCAAGTCATATTTGATTTTTGAAGTAATTTTGAAAATGAAAAATCCCTCTATACCCCCTCTGACGACACGACAATGATTTATGTTTACGAATTATTGTTATTCAGATGGACATGGATACTTTGCACCCCACCATGATGCGTGCCAAGTCATAGTAGATTTTTGAAGTAATTTTGAAAATGAAAAATCCCTCTATACCCCCTCTGACGACCCGACAAAGATTTCTGTTGACGAATTATTGTTATTCAGATGAAAATGGATATTCTGCGCCCCACCATGATGCGTGCCAAGTCATATTAGATTTTGGAAGAAATATTGAAAATGAAAAATCCCTCTATACTCCCTCTTACGACACGACAATGCTTTCTGTTGACGAATTATTGTTATTCGGATAGAAATGGATATTCTGTACACCACCATGATGCGTGCCAAGACATATTTGATTTTTGAAGTCATTTTGAAAATGAAAAATCCCTCTATACCCCCTCTAACGACTCGACAATGAGTTCTGTTGACGAATTATTGTTATTCAGATGGAATTGGATATTCTGCACCCCACCATGATGCGTACCAAGTCATATTAGATTTTTGAAGAAATATTGAAAATGAGAAATCCTTCTATACCCCCTCCAACGACCCGTTAATGATTTCTGTTGACGAATTATTGTTATTTAGATGGAAATGGATATTCTGCACCCCACCATGATGCGTGCCAAGTCATAGTAGATTTTTGAAGTAATTTTGAAAATGAAAAATCCCTCTATACCCCCTCTGACGACCCGACAAAGATTTCTGTTGACGAATTATTGTTATTCAGATAGAAATGGATATTCTGCACCCCACCATGATGCGTACCAAGTCATATTAGATTTTTGAAGAATTATTGAAAATGAGAAATCCTTCTATACCCCCTCCAACGACCCGTTAATGATTTCTGTTGACGAATTATTGTTATTTAGATGGAAATGGATATTCTGCACCCCACCATGATGCGTGCCAAGTCATAGTAGATTTTTGAAGTAATTTTGAAAATGAAAAATCCCTCTATACCCCCTCTGACGACCCGACAAAGATTTCTGTTGACGAATTATTGTTATTCAGATAGAAATGGATATTCTGTACACCACCATGATGCGTGCCAAGTCATATTTGATTTTTGAAGTCATTTTGAAAATGAGAAATCCCTCTATACCCCCTCTGACGACCCGACAATGATTTCTGTTGACGAATTATTGTTATCCAGATGGGAATGAATATTCTGCACCCCACCATGTTGCGTGCCAAGTCATATTTGATTTTGAGGTAATTTTGAAAATGAAAAATCCCTCTATACCCGCTCTAACGACCCGACAATGATTTCTCTCGACGAATTATTGTTATTCAGATGGGAATAGATATTCTGCACTCACCATGATGCGTGCCAAGTCATATTAGATTTTTGAAGAAATATTGAAATTGAAAAATCCCTCTATACCCCCTCTGACGACCCGACAATGATTTCTGTTGAAGAATTATTGTTATTCAGATGGACATGGATACTTTGCACTCCACCATGATGCGTGCCAATTCATATAAGATTTTTGAAGAAATATTGAAAATGAAAAATCCCTCTATAACCCCTCTAACGACCCGACAATGATTTCTGTTGACAAATTATTGTTGATCAGATGGCAATGGATATTCTGCACCCCATCATGATGCGTGCCAAGTCATATTAGAATTTTGAAGAAATTTTGAAAATGAAAAATTCCCCTATACCCCCTCCAACGACCCGTCAATGATTTCTGTTGACGAATTATTGTTATTCAGATGAAAATGGATATTCTGCACCCCACTATGATGCGTGCCAAGTCATATTTGATTTTGAGGTAATTTTTAAATGAAAAATCCCTCTATACCCCCTCTGACGACCCGACAATGATTTCTGTTGACAAATTATTGATATTGAGAAGGAAATGGATATTCTGTACCCCTCCATGATGCATGCCAAGTCCTATTTGATTTTTGAAGAAATTTTGAAAATGAAAAATTCCTCTATACCCCCTCCAACGACCCAACAATGATTTCTGTTGACGAATTATTGTTATACAGATGGAAATGAATATTCTGCACCCCACCATGTTGCGTGCCAAGTCATATTTGATTATGAGGTAATTTTGAAAATGAAAAATCCCTCTATACACCCTCTAACGTCCTGACAATGATTTCTGTCGACGAATTATTGTTATTCAGATGATAATAAATATTCTGCACCCCACCATGATGCGTGCCGAGTCATATTTGATTTTGAGGTAATTTTGAAAATGAAAAATCCCTCTATACCCCCTCTAACGACCCGACAATGATTTCTGATAACGAATTCTTGTTATTCTGATAGAAATATATATTCTGCACCATACTATGATGCGTGCCAAGTCATATTTGAATTTTGAAGTCATTTTGATAATGAAAAATCACTCTATACCCCCTCTGACGACCCGACAATGATTTCTGTTGACGAATTATTGTAATTTAGATGGAAATGGATATTATGCACTCCACCATGATACGTGCCAAGTCATATTTGATTTTTGAAGTAATTTTGAAAATGAAAAATCCCTCTATAACCCCTCTGACGACACGACAATGATTTATGTTTACGAATTATTGTTATTCGGATGGACATGGATACTTTGCACCCCACCATGATGCGTGCCAAGTCATAGTAGATTTTTGAAGTAATTTTGAAAATGAAAAATCCCTCTATACCCCCTCTGACGACCCGACAAAGATTTCTGTTGACGAATTATTGTTATTCAGATAGAAATGGATATTCTGTACACCACCATGATGCGTGCCAAGTCATATTTGATTTTTGAAGTCATTTTGAAAATAAGAAATCCCTCTATACCCCCTCTGACGACCCGACAAAGATTTCTGATGACGAATTATTGTTATTCAGATGAAAATGGATATTCTGCACCCCATTATGATGCGTGCCAAGTCATATTAGATTTTTGAAGAAATATTGAAATTGAAAAATCCCTCTATACCCCCTCTGACGACCCGACAATGATTTCTGTCGAAGAATTATTGTTATTCAGATGGACATGGATACTTTGCACTCCACCATGATGCGTGCCAATTCATATAAGATTTTTGAAGAAATATTGAAAATGAAAAATCCCTCTATACCCCCTCTAACGACCCGACAATGATTTCTGTTGACGGATTATTGTTATTCAGATGGAAATGAAAATTGTGCACCCCACCATGTTGCGTGCCAAGTCATATTTGATTTTGAGGTAATTTAGAAAATGAAAAATCCCTCTATTCCCCCTCTGACGACCCGACAATGATTTCTGTCGACGAATTATTGTTATTCAGATAGAAATAGATATTCTGCACCCCATCATGATGCTTGCCAAGTCATATTAGATTTTTGAAGAAATTTTGAAAATGAAAAATTCCTCTATACCCCCTCCAACGACCCGTCAATGATTTCTGTTGACGAATTATTGTTATTCAGATGAAAATGGATATTCTGCACCCCACTATGATGCGTGCCAAGTCATATTTGATTTTGAGGTAATTTTTAAAATGAAAAATTCCTCTATACCCCCTCTGACGACCCGACAATGATTTCTGTTGACGAATTATTGTTATTCAGATGGAAATGAATATTCTGCACCCCACCATGTTGCGTGCCAAGTCATATTTGATTTTGAGGTAATTTTGAAAATGAAAAATCCCTCTATACCCCCTCTAACAACCTGACAATGATTTCTGTCGACGAATTATTGTTATTCAGATGAAAATATATATTCTGCACCCCACCATGATGCGTGCCAAGTCATATTAGATTTTTGAAGAAATTTTGAAAATGAAAAATTCCTCTATACCCCCTCCAACGACCCGTCAATGATTTCTGTTGACGAATTATTGTTATTCAGATGAAAATGGATATTCTGCACCCCACTATGATGCGTGCCAAGTCATATTTGATTTTGAAGAAATATTGAAAATGAAAAATCCCTCTATACCCCCTCTAACAACCTGACAATGATTTCTGTCGACGAATTATTGTTATTCAGATGAAAATAAATATTCTGCACCCCACCATGATGCGTGCCAAGTCATATTAGATTTTTGAAGAAATATTGAAAATGAAAAATCTCTCTATACCCCCTCTAACGACCCGACAATGATTTCTGATAACGAATTCTTGTTATTCTGATAGAAATATATATTCTGCACCATACTATGATGCGTGCCAAGTCATATTTGATTTTTGAAGTCATTTTGATAATGAAAAATCACTCTATACCCCCTCTGACAACCCGACAATGATTTCTGTTGACGAATTATAATAATTTAGATGGAAATGGATATAATGCACTCCACCATGATACTTGCCAAGTCATATTTGATTTTTGAAGTAATTTTGAAAATGAAAAATCCCTCTATACCCCCTCTGACGACACGACAATGATTTATGTTTACGAATTATTGTTATTCAGATGGACATGGATACTTTGCACCCCACCATGATGCGTGCCAAGTCATAGTAGATTTTTGAAGTAATATTGAAAATGAAAAATCCATCTATACCCCCTCTGACGACCCGACAAAGATTTCTGTTGACGAATTATTGTTATTCAGATGAAAATGGATATTCTGCGCCCCACCATGATGCGTGCCAAGTCATATTAGATTTTTGAAGAAATATTGAAAATGAAAAATCCCTCTATACTCCCTCTTACGACCCGACAATGCTTTCTGTTGACGAATTATTGTTATTCGGATAGAAATGGATATTCTGTACACCACCATGATGCGTGCCAAGACATATTTGATTTTTGAAGTCATTTTGAAAATGAAATATCCCTCTATACCCCCTCTAACAACCTGACAATGATTTCTGTCGACGAATTATTGTTATTCAGATGAAAATAAATATTCTGCACCCCACCATGATGCGTGCCAAGTCATATTAGATTTTTGAAGAAATTTTGAAAATGAAAAATTCCTCTATACCCCCTCCAACGACCCGTCAATGATTTCTGTTGACGAATTATTGTTATTCAGATGAAAATGGATATTCTGCACCCCACTATGATGCGTGCCAAGTCATATTTGATTTTGAAGAAATATTGAAAATGAAAAATCCCTCTATACCCCCTCTAACAAACTGACAATGATTTCTGTCGACGAATTATTGTTATTCAGATGAAAATAAATATTCTGCACCCCACCATGATGAGTGCCAAGTCATATTAGATTTTTGAAGAAATATTGAAAATGAAAAATCCCTCTATACCCCCTCTAACGACCCGACAATGATTTCTGATAACGAATTCTTGTTAGTCTGATAGAAATATATATTCTGCACCATACTATGATGCGTGCCAAGTCATATTTGATTTTTGAAGTCATTTTGATAATGAAAAATCACTCTATACCCCCTCTGACGACCCGACAATGATTTCTGTTGACGAATTATCATAATTAAGATGGAAATGGATATAATGCACTCCACCATGATACTTGCCAAGTCATATTTGATTTTTGAAGTAATTTTGAAAATGAAAAATCCCTCTATACCCCCTCTGACGACACGACAATGATTTATGTTTACGAATTATTGTTATTCAGATGGACATGGATACTTTGCACCCCACCATGATGCGTGCCAAGTCATAGTAGATTTTTGAAGTAATTTTGAAAATGAAAAATCCATCTATACCCCCTCTGACGACCCGACAAAGATTTCTGTTGACGAATTATTGTTATTCAGATGAAAATGGATATTCTGCGCCCCACCATGATGCGTGCCAAGTCATATTAGATTTTTGAAGAAATATTGAAAATGAAAAATCCCTCTATACTCCCTCTTACGACCCGACAATGCTTTCTGTTGACGAATTATTGTTATTCGGATAGAAATGGATATTCTGTACACCACCATGATGCGTGCCAAGACATATTTGATTTTTGAAGTCATTTTGAAAATGAAAAATCCCTCTATACCCCCTCTGACGACCCGACAATGATTTCTGTTGAAGAATTATTGTTATTCAGATGGACATGGATACTTTGCACTCCACCATGATGCGTGCCAATTCATATAAGATTTTTGAAGAAATATTGAAAATGAAAAATCCCTCTATAACCCCTCTAACGACCCGACAATGATTTCTGTTGACAAATTATTGTTGATCAGATGGCAATGGATATTCTGCACCCCATCATGATGCGTGCCAAGTCATATTTGATTTTGAGGTAATTTAGAAAATGAAAAATCCCTCTATTCCCCCTCTGACGACCCGACAATGATTTCTGTTGACGAATTATTGTTATTCAGATGGAAATGAATATTCTGCACCCCACCAAGTTGCGTGCCAAGTCATATTTGATTTTGAGGTAATTTTGAAAATGAAAAATCCCTCTATACCCCCTCTAACGACCCGACAATGATTTCTGTTGACGGATTATTGTTATTCAGATGGAAATGAAAATTGTGCACCCCACCATGTTGCGTGCCAAGTCATATTTGATTTTGAGGTAATTTAGAAAATGAAAAATCCCTCTATTCCCCCTCTGACGACCCGACAATGATTTCT
Organism: Chrysolina americana; assembly: GCA_958502065.1. Classification (NCBI taxonomy): domain Eukaryota; kingdom Metazoa; phylum Arthropoda; class Insecta; order Coleoptera; family Chrysomelidae; genus Chrysolina; species Chrysolina americana. Next base: position 44,509,855 of record OY293415.1, on the reverse strand, counting down.
GTCGACGAATTATTGTTATTCAGATAGAAATAGATATTCTGCACCCCATCATGATGCGTGCCAAGTCATATTAGATTTTTGAAGAAATTTTGTAAATGAAAAATTCCTCTATACCCCCTCCAACGACCCGTCAATGATTTCTGTTGACGAATTATTGTTATTCAGATGAAAATGGATATTCTGCACCCCACTATGATGCGTGCCAAGTCATATTTGATTTTGAGGTAATTTTTAAAATGAAAAATTCCTCTATACCCCCTCTGACGACCCGACAATGATTTCTGTTGACGAATTATTGTTATTCAGATGGAAATGAATATTCTGCACCCCACCATGTTGCGTGCCAAGTCATATTTGATTTTGAGGTAATTTTGAAAATGAAAAATCCCTCTATACCCCCTCTAACAACCTGACAATGATTACTGTCGACGAATTATTGTTATTCAGATGAAAATATATATTCTGCACCCCACCATGATGCGTGCCAAGTCATATTAGATTTTTGAAGAAATTTTGAAAATGAAAAATTCCTCTATACCCCCTCCAACGACCCGTCAATGATTTCTGTTGACGAATTATTGTTATTCAGATGAAAATGGATATTCTGCACCCCACTATGATGCGTGCCAAGTCATATTTGATTTTGAAGAAATATTGAAAATGAAAAATCCCTCTATACCCCCTCTAACAACCTGACAATGATTTCTGTCGACGAATTATTGTTATTCAGATGAAAATAAATATTCTGCACCCCACCATGATGCGTGCCAAGTCATATTAGATTTTTGAAGAAATATTGAAAATGAAAAATCCCTCTATACCCCCTCTAACGACCCGACAATGATTTCTGATAACGAATTCTTGTTATTCTGATAGAAATATATATTCTGCACCATACTATGATGCGTGCCAAGTCATATTTAATTTTTGAAGTCATTTTGATAATGAAAAATCACTCTATACCCCCTCTGACAACCCGACAATGATTTCTGTTGACGAATTATCATAATTTAGATGGAAATGGATATAATGCACTCCACCATGATACTTGCCAAGTCATATTTGATTTTTGAAGTAATTTTGAAAATGAAAAATCCCTCTATACCCCCTCTGACGACACGACAATGATTTATGTTTACGAATTATTGTTATTCAGATGGACATGGATACTTTGCACCCCACCATGATGCGTGCCAAGTCATAGTAGATTTTTGAAGTAATATTGAAAATGAAAAATCCATCTATACCCCCTCTGACGACCCGACAAAGATTTCTGTTGACGAATTATTGTTATTCAGATGAAAATGGATATTCTGCGCCCCACCATGATGCGTGCCAAGTCATATTAGGTTTTTGAAGAAATATTGAAAATGAAAAATCCCTCTATACTCCCTCTTACGACCCGACAATGCTTTCTGTTGACGAATTATTGTTATTCGGATAGAAATGGATATTCTGTACACCACCATGATGCGTGCCAAGACATATTTGATTTTTGAAGTCATTTTGAAAATGAAATATCCCTCTATACCCCCTCTAACAACCTGACAATGATTTCTGTCGACGAATTATTGTTATTCAGATGAAAATAAATATTCTGCACCCCACCATGATGCGTGCCAAGTCATATTAGATTTTTGAAGAAATTTTGAAAATGAAAAATTCCTCTATACCCCCTCCAACGACCCGTCAATGATTTCTGTTGACGAATTATTGTTATTCAGATGAAAATGGATATTCTGCACCCCACTATGATGCGTGCCAAGTCATATTTGATTTTGAAGAAATATTGAAAATGAAAAATCCCTCTATACCCCCTCTAACAACCTGACAATGATTTCTGTCGACGAATTATTGTTATTCAGATGAAAATAAATATTCTGCACCCCACCATGATGAGTGCCAAGTCATATTAGATTTTTGAAGAAATATTGAAAATGAAAAATCCCTCAATACCCCCTCTAACGACCCGACAATGATTTCTGATAACGAATTCTTGTTAGTCTGATAGAAATATATATTCTGCACCATACTATGATGTGTGCCAAGTCATATTTGATTTTTGAAGTCATTTTGATAATGAAAAATCACTCTATACCCCCTCTGACGACCCGACAATGATTTCTGTTGACGAATTATCATAATTTAGATGGAAATGGATATAAAGCACTCCACCATGATACTTGCCAAGTCATATTTGATTTTTGAAGTAATTTTGAAAATGAAAAATCCCTCTATACCCCCTCTGACGACACGACAATGATTTATGTTTACGAATTATTGTTATTCAGATGGACATGGATACTTTGCACCCCACCATGATGCGTGCCAAGTCATAGTAGATTTTTGAAGTAATTTTGAAAATGAAAAATCCATCTATACCCCCTCTGACGACCCGACAAAGATTTCTGTTGACGAATTATTGTTATTCAGATGAAAATGGATATTCTGCGCCCCACCATGATGCGTGCCAAGTCATATTAGATTTTTGAAGAAATATTGAAAATGAAAAATCCCTCTATACTCCCTCTTACGACCCGACAATGCTTTCTGTTGACGAATTATTGTTATTCGGATAGAAATGGATATTCTGTACACCACCATGATGCGTGCCAAGACATATTTGATTTTTGAAGTCATTTTGAAAATGAAAAATCCCTCTATACCCCCTCTGACGACCCGACAATGATTTCTGTTGAAGAATTATTGTTATTCAGATGGACATGGATACTTTGCACTCCACCATGATGCGTGCCAATTCATATAAGATTTTTGAAGAAATATTGAAAATGAAAAATCCCTCTATAACCCCTCTAACGACCCGACAATGATTTCTGTTGACAAATTATTGTTGATCAGATGGCAATGGATATTCTGCACCCCATCATGATGCGTGCCAAGTCATATTTGATTTTGAGGTAATTTAGAAAATGAAAAATCCCTCTATTCCCCCTCTGACGACCCGACAATGATTTCTGTTGACGAATTATTGTTATTCAGATGGAAATGAATATTCTGCACCCCACCATGTTGCGTGCCAAGTCATATTTGATTTTGAGGTAATTTTGAAAATGAAAAATCCCTCTATACCCCCTCTAACGACCCGACAATGAGTTCTGTTGACGAATTATTGTTATTCAGATGGAATTGGATATTCTGCACCCCACCATGATGCGTGCCAAGTCATATTAGAATTTTGAAGAAATATTGAAAATGAGAAATCCCTCTATACCCCCTCCAACGACCCGTTAATGATTTCTGTTGACGAATTATTGTTATTTAGATGGAAATGGATATTCTGCACCCCACCATGATGCGTGCCAAGTCATATTAGAATTTTGAAGAAATATTGAATATGAGAAAGCCCTCTATAACCCCTCTAACGACCCGACAATGATTTCTGTTGACAAATTATTGTTGATCAGATGGCAATGGATATTCTTCACCCCATCATGATGCGTGCCAAGTCATATTTGATTTTGAGGTAATTTAGAAAATGAAAAATCCCTCTATTCCCCCTCTGACGACCCGACAATGATTTCTGTTGACAAATTATTGTTATTGAGATGGAAATGGATATTCTGTACCCCATAATGATGCGTGCCAAGTCATATTAGATTATTGAAGAAATTTTGAAAATGAAAAATCCCTCTATACCCCCTCCAACGACCCGTCAATGATTTCTGTTGACGAATTATTGTTATTGGGATGGAAATGGATATTCTTCACCCCACTATGATGCGTGCCAAGTCATATTTGATTTTTGAAGTCATTTTGAAAATGAGAAATCCCTCTATACCCCCTCTGACGACCCGACAATGATTTCTGTTGACGAATTATTGTTATCCAGAAGGAAATGAATATTCTGCACCCCACCATGTTGCGTGCCAAGTCATATTTCATTTTGAGGTAATTTTGAAAATGAAAAATCCCTCTATACCCGCTCTAACGACCCGACAATGATTTCTGTCGACGAATTATTGTTATTCAGATGGAAATAGATATTCTGCACTCACCATGATGCGTGCCAAGTCATATTAGATTTTTAAAGAAATATTGAAATTGAAAAATTCCTCTATACCCCCTCTGACGACCCGACAATGATTTCTGTTGAAGAATTATTGTTATTCAGATGGACATGGATACTTTGCACTCCACCATGATGCGTGCCAATTCATATAAGATTTTTGAAGAAATATTGAAAATGAAAAATCCCTCTATAACCCCTCTAACGACCCGACAATGATTTCTGTTGACAAATTATTGTTGATCAGATGGCAATGGATATTCTGCACCCCATCATGATGCGTGCCAAGTCATATTAGATTTTTGAAGAAATTTTGAAAATGAAAAATTCCTCTATACCCCCTCCAACGACCCGTCAATGATTTCTATTGACGAATTATTGTTATTCAGATGAAAATGGATATTCTGCACCCCACTATGATGCGTGCCAAGTCATATTTGATTTTGAAGAAATATTGAAAATGAAAAATCCCTCTATACCCCCTCTAACAACCTGACAATGATTTCTGTCGACGAATTATTGTTATTCAGATGAAAATAAATATTCTGCACCCCACCATGATGCGTGCAAAGTCATATTAGATTTTTGAAGAAATATTGAAAATGAAAAATCCCTCTATACCCCCTCTAACGACCCGACAATGATTTCTGATAACGAATTCTTGTTATTCTGATAGAAATATATATTCTGCACCATACTATGATGCGTGCCAAGTCATATTTGATTTTTGAAGTCATTTTGATAATGAGAAATCACTCTATACCCCCTCTGACGACCCGACAATGATTTCTGTAGACGAATTATTATAATTTAGATGGAAATGGATATTATGCACTCCACCATGATACTTGCCAAGTCATATTTGATTTTTGAAGTAATTTTGAAAATGAAAAATCCCTCTTTACCCCCTCTGACGACACGACAATGATTTATGTTTACGAATTATTGTTATAGATGGACATGGATACTTTGCACCCCACCATGATGCGTGCCAAGTCATAGTAGATTTTTGAAGTAATTTTGAAAATGAAAAATCCCTCTATACCCCCTCTGATGACCCGACAAAGATTTCTGTTGAAGAATTATTGTTATTCAGATGAAAATGGATATTCTGCGCCCCACCATGATGCGTGCCAAGTCATATTAGATTTTTGAAGAAATATTGAAAATGAAAAATCCCTCTATACTCCCTCTTACGACCCGACAATGTTTTCTGTTGACGAATTATTGTTATTCGGATAGAAATAGATATTCTGTACACCACCATGATGCGTGCCAAGACATATTTGATTTTTGAAGTCATTTTGAAAATGAAAAATCCCTCTATACCCCCTCTAACGACTCGACAATGAGTTCTGTTGACGAATTATTGTTATTCAGATGGAATTGGATATTCTGCACCCCACCATGATGCGTACCAAGTCATATTAGATTTTTGAAGAAATATTGAAAATGAGAAATCCTTCTATACCCCCTCCAACGACCCGTTAATGATTTCTGTTGACGAATTATTGTTATTTAGATGGAAATGGATATTCTGCACCCCACCATGATGCGTGCCAAGTCATAGTAGATTTTTGAAGTAATTTTGAAAATGAAAAATCCCTCTATACCCCCTCTGACGACCCGACAAAGATTTCTGTTGACGAATTATTGTTATTCAGATAGATATGGATATTCTGTACACCACCATGATGCGTGCCAAGTCATATTTGATTTTTGAAGTCATTTTGAAAATGAAAAATCCCTCTATACCCCCTCTAACGACCCGACAATGAGTTCTGTTGACGAATTATTGTTATTCAGATGGAATTGGATATTCTGCACCCCACCATGATGCGTGCCAAGTCATATTAGAATTTTGAAGAAATATTGAAAATGAGAAATCCTTCTATACCCCCTCCAACGACCCGTTAATGATTTCTGTTGACGAATTATTGTTATTTAGATGGAAATGGATATTCTGCACCCCACCATGATGCGTGCCAAGGCATATTAGAATTTTGAAGAAATATTGAATATGAGAAAGCCCTCTATAACCCCTCTAACGACCCGACAATGATTTCTGTTGACAAAGTATTGTTGATCAGATGGCAATGGATATTCTGCACCCCATCATGATGCGTGCCAAGTCATATTTGATTTTGAGGTAATTTAGAAAATGAAAAATCCCTCTATTCCCCCTCTGACGACCCGACAATGATTTCTGTTGACAAATTATTGTTATTGAGATGGAAATGGATATTCTGTACCCCATAATGATGCGTGCCAAGTCATATTAGATTATTGAAGAAATTTTGAAAATGAAAAATCCCTCTATACCCCCTCCAACGACCCGTCAATGATTTCTGTTGACGAATTATTGTTATTGAAATGGAAATGGATATTCTTTACCCCACTATGATGCGTGCCAAGTCATATTTTATTTTTGAAGTCATTTTGAAAATGAGAAATCCCTCTATACCCCCTCTGACGACCCGACAATGATTTCTGTTGACGAATTATTGTTAACCAGATGGGAATGAATATTCTGCACCCCACCATGTTGCGTGCCAAGTCATATTTGATTTTGAGGTAATTTTGAAAATGAAAAATCCCTCTATACCCGCTCTAACGACCCGACAATGATTTCTGTCGACGAATTATTGTTATTCAGATGGAAATAGATATTCTGCACTCACCATGATGCGTGCCAAGTCATATTAGATTTTTGAAGAAATATTGAAATTGAAAAATCCCTCTATACCCCCTCTGACGACCCGACAATGATTTCTGTTGAAGAATTATTGTTATTCAGATGGACATGGATACTTTGCACTCCACCATGATGCGTGCCAATTCATATAAGATTTTTGAAGAAATATTGAAAATGAAAAATCCCTCTATAACCCCTCTAACGACCCGACAATGATTTCTGTTGACAAATTATTGTTGATCAGATGGCAATGGATATTCTGCACCCCATCATGATGCGTGCCAAGTCATATTAGATTTTTGAAGAAATTTTGAAAATGAAAAATTCCTCTATACCCCCTCCAACGACCCGTCAATGATTTCTGTTGACGAATTATTGTTATTCAGATGAAAATGGATATTCTGCACCCCACTATGATGCGTGCCAAGTCATATTTGATTTTGAGGTAATTTTTAAAATGAAAAATCCCTCTATACCCCCTCTGACGACCCGACAATGATTTCTGTTGAAAAATTATTGATATTAAGAAGGAAATGGATATTCTGTACCCCACCATGATGCATGCCAAGTACTATTTGATTTTTGAAGTCATTTTGAAAATGAAAAATCACTCTATACCCCCTCTAATGACCCAACAATGAGTTCTGTTGACGAACTATTGTTATTCAGATGATAGTAGATATTTTGCACCCCACCATGATGCGTGCCAAGTCATATTGGAATTTTGAAGAAATATTGAAAATGAGAAATCCCTCTATACCTCCTCTAACGACCCGACAATGATTTCTGTTGACGAATTATTGTTATACAGATGGAAATGAATATTCTGCACCCCACCATGTTGCGTGCCAAGTCATATTTGATTATGAGGTAATTTTGAAAATGAGAAATCCCTCTATACCCCCTCTAACGTCCTGACAATGATTTCTGTCGACGAATTATTGTTATTCAGATGAAAATGGATATTCTGCACCCCACTATGATGCGTGCCAAGTCATATTTGATTTTGAGGTAATTTTTAAAATGAAAAATCCCTCTAAACCCCCTCTGACGACCCGACAATGATTTCTGTTGACGAATTATTGTTATTCAGATGAAAATAAATATTCTGCACCCCACCATGATGCGTGCCAATTCATATTAGATTTTTGAAGAAATTTTGAAAATGAAAAATTCCTCTATACCCCCTCCAACGACCCGTCAATGATTTCTGTTGACGAATTATTGTTATTCAGATGAAAATAAATATTCTGCACCCCACCATGATGCGTGCCAAGTCCAATAGACTTTTGAAGAAATATTGAAAATGAAAAATCCCTCTATACCCCCTCTAACGACCCGACAATGATTTCTGATAACGAATTCTTGTTATTCTGATAGAAATATATATTCTGCACCATACTATGATGCGTGCCAAGTCATATTTGATTTTTGAAGTCATTTTGATAATAAAAAATCACTCTATACCCCCTCTAACGACCCAACAATGAGTTCTGTTGACGAATTATTGTTATTCAGATGATAATAGATATTTTGCACCCCACCACGATGCGTGCCAAGTCATATTGGATTTTTGAAGAAATATTGAAAATGAGAAATCCCTCTATACCTCCTCTAACGACCCGAAAATGATTTCTGTTGACGAATTATTGTTATACAGATGGAAATGAATATTCTGCACCCCACCATGTTGCGTGCCAAGACATATTTGATTATGAGGTAATTTTGAAAATGAAAAATCCCTCTATACCCCCTGTAACGTCCTGACAATGATTTCTGTCGACGAATTATTGTTATTCAGATGAAAATGGATATTCTGCACCCCACTATGATGCGTGCCAAGTCATATTTGATTTTGAGGTAATTTTTAAAATGAAAAATCCCTCTATACCCCCTCTGACGACCCGACAATGATTTCTGTTGACGAATTATTGTTATTCAGATGGAAATGAATATTCTGCACCCCACTATGATGCGTGCCAAGTCATATTTGATTTTGAGGTAGTTTTGAAAATGAAAAATCCCTCTATACCCTCTCTAACGACCCGACAATGATTTCTGTTGACGAATTATTGTTATTCAGATGCAAATGAATATTCTGCACCCCACCATGTTGCGTGCCAAGTCATATTAGATTTTTGAAGAAATATTGAAAATGAGAAATCCCTCTATACCCCCTCCAACGACCCGTCAATGACTTCTGTTGACGAATTATTGTTATTTAGATGAAAATGGATATTCTGCACCCCACCATGATGCGTGCCAAGTCATATTTGATTTTGAGGTAATTTTGAAAATGAAAAATCCCTCTATACCCCCTCTAACGACCCGACAATGATTTCTGTTGACGAATTATTGTTATTCAGATGGAAATGGATATTCTGCACCCCACCATGATGCGTGCCAAGTCATATTAGATTTTTGAAGAAATTTTGAAAATGAAAAATCCCTCTATTCCCCCTCCAACGACCCGTCAATGATTTCTGTTTACGAATTATTGTTATTCAGATGGAAATGGATATTCTGCACCCCACAATGATGCGTGCCATGTCATATTTGATTTTGAGGTAATTTTGAAAATGTAAAATCCTTCTATACCCCCTCTAACGACCCGACAGTGAGTTCTGTTGACGAATTATTGTTATTCAGATGATAATGGATATTCTGCACCCCACCATGATGCGTGCCAAGTCATATTGGATTTTTGAAGAAATATTGAAAATGAAAAATCCCTCTATACCCCCTCTAACGACCCGACAATGATTTCTGTCTACGAATTATTGTTATTTAGATGGAAATGGATATTCTGCACCCCACCATAATGCGTGCCAAGTCATATTTGATTTTGAGGTAATTTTGAAAATGAAAAATCACTCTATACCTCCTCTGAAGACCCGACAATGATTTTTGTTAACAAATTATTGTTATTGAGATGGAAATGGATATTCTTGTACCCCACTATGATGCGTGCCAAGTCATATTTGATTTTTGAAGTCATTTTGAAAATGAAAAATCCCTCTATACCCCCTCTAACGACCCGGCAATGATATCTGTCGACGAATTATTATTATTCAGATAGAAATAGATATTCTGCACCCCACCATGATGCGTGCCAAGTCATATTTGATTTTGAGGTAATTTTGAAAATGAAAAATCCCTCTATATCCCCTATGACGACCCGACAATGATTTCTGTTAACAAATTATTGTTTTTGAGATGGAAATGGATATTATGTACCCAACTATGATGCGTTCCAAGTCATATTTGATTTTTGAAGAAATATTGTAAATGAGAAATCCCTCTATACCCCCTCCAACGACCCGTCAATGTTTTCTGTTGACGAATTATTGTTATTTAGATGGAAATGGATATTCTGCACCCCACCATGATGAGTGCCAAGTCATATTTGATTTTGAGGTAATTTTGAAAATGAGAAATCCCTCTATACCCCCTCTGACGACCCGACAATGATTTCTGTCGACGAATTATTGTTATTCAAATGGAAATGGATATTCTGCACCCCACCATGATGCGTGCCAAGTCAAATTGGATTTTTGAAGAAATATTGAAAATGAAAAATCTCTCTTTACCCCCTCTAACGACCCGACAATGATTTCTGTACGAATTATTGTTATCCAGATGGAAATGAATATTCTGCACCCCACCATGTTGCGTGCCAAGTCATATTAGATTTTTGAAGAAATATTGAAAATGAGAAATCCCTCTTTACCCCCTCTGACGACCCGACAATGATTTCTGTTGACGAATTATTGTTATTCAGATGAACATGGATACTTTGCACCCCACCATGATGCGTGCCAAGTCATATTAGATTTTTGAAGAAATGTTGAAAATGAAAAATCCCTCTATTTCCCCTCTAACGACCCGACAATGATTTCTGTTGACAAATTATTGTTATTCAGATGGAAATAGATATTCTGCACCCCACCATGATGCGTGCCAAGTCATATTAGATTTTTGAAGAAATTTTGAAAATGAAAAATCTCTCTATACCCCCTCCAACGACCCGTCAATGATTTCTGTTGACGAATTATTGTTATTCAGATGGAAATTGATATTCTGCACACCACTATGATGCGTGCCAAGTCATATTTGATTTTGAGGTAATTTTGAAAATGAGAAATCCCTCTATACCCCCTCTAATGACCCGACAATGATTTCTGTCGACGAATTATTGTTATTCAGATAGAAATAGATATTCTGCACCCCACTATGATGCGTGCCAAGTCATATTTGATTTTGAGGTAATTTTGAAAATGAAAAATCCCTCTATACCCCCTCTGACGACACGACAATGATTTCTGTTGACAAATTATTGATATTGAGATGGAAATGGATATTCTGTACCCCACCATGATGCGTGCCAAGTCATATTTGATTTTTGAAGTCATTTTGAAAATGAAAAATCCCTCTATACCCCCTCTAACGACCCGACAATGAGTTCTGTTCACGAATTATTGTTATTCAGATGGACATGGATACTTTGCACCCCACCATGATGCGTGCCAAGTCATATTAGATTTTTGAAGAAATATTGAAAATGAAAAATCCCTCTATTCCCCCTCTAACGACCCGACAATGATTTCTGTTGACAAATTATTGTTATTCAGATAGAAATGGATATTTTGCACCCCACCATGTTGCGTGCCAAGTCATATTTGATTTTGAGGTAATTTTGAAAATGAAAAATCCCTCTATACCCCCTCTAACGACCCGACAATGATTTCTGTCGACGAATTATTGTTATTCAGATGGAAATAGATATTCTGCACCCCACCATGATGCGTGCCAAGTCATATTAGATTTTTGAAGAAATATTGAAAATGAGAAATCCCTCTTTACCCCCTCTGACGACCCGACAATGATTTCTGTTGAAGAATAATTGTTATTCAGATGGACATGGATACTCTGCACCCCACCATGATGCGTGCCAAGTCATATTAGATTTTTGAAGAAATATTGAAAATGGAAAATCCCTCTATTCCCCCTCTAACGACCCGACAATGATTTCTGTTGACAAATTATTGTTATTCAGATGGAAATGGATATTCTGCACCCCACCATGTTGCGTGCCAAGTCATATTTGATTTTGAGGTAATTTTGAAAATGAAAAATCCCTCTATACCCCCTCTAACGACCCGACAATGATTTCTGTTGACAAATTATTGTTATTCAGATGGAAATAGATATTCTGCACCCCACCATGATGCGTGCCAAGTCATATTAGATTTTTGAAGAAATTTTGAAAATGAAAAATCTCTCTATACCCCCTCCAACGACCCGTCAATGATTTCTGTTGACGAATTATTGTTATTCAGATGGAAATTGATATTCTGCACACCACTATGATGCGTGCCAAGTCATATTTGATTTTGAGGTAATTTTGAAAATGAGAAATCCCTCTATACCCCCTCTAATGACCCGACAATGATTTCTGTCGACGAATTATTGTTATTCAGATAGAAATAGATATTCTGCACCCCACTATGATGCGTGCCAAGTCATATTTGATTTTGAGGTAATTTTGAAAATGAAAAATCCCTCTATACCCCCTCTGACGACACGACAATGATTTCTGTTGACAAATTATTGATATTGAGATGGAAATGGATATTCTGTACCCCACCATGATGCGTGCCAAGTCATATTTGATTTTTGAAGTCATTTTGAAAATGAAAAATCCCTCTATACCCCCTCTAACGACCCGACAATGAGTTCTGTTCACGAATTATTGTTATTCAGATGGACATGGATACTTTGCACCCCACCATGATGCGTGCCAAGTCATATTAGATTTTTGAAGAAATATTGAAAATGAAAAATCCCTCTATTCCCCCTCTAACGACCCGACAATGATTTCTGTTGACAAATTATTGTTATTCAGATAGAAATGGATATTCTGCACCCCACCATGTTGCGTGCCAAGTCATATTTGATTTTGAGGTAATTTTGAAAATGAAAAATCCCTCTATACCCCCTCTAACGACCCGACAATGATTTCTGTCGACGAATTATTGTTATTCAGATGGAAATAGATATTCTGCACCCCACCATGATGCGTGCCAAGTCATATTAGATTTTTGAAGAAATATTGAAAATGAGAAATCCCTCTTTACCCCCTCTGACGACCCGACAATGATTTCTGTTGAAGAATAATTGTTATTCAGATGGACATGGATACTCTGCACCCCACCATGATGCGTGCCAAGTCATATTAGATTTTTGAAGAAATATTGAAAATGGAAAATCCCTCTATTCCCCCTCTAACGACCCGACAATGATTTCTGTTGACAAATTATTGTTATTCAGATGGAAATGGATATTCTGCACCCCACCATGTTGCGTGCCAAGTCATATTTGATTTTGAGGTAATTTTGAAAATGAAAAATCCCTCTATACCCCCTCTAACGACCCGACAATGAGTTCTGTTCACGAATTATTGTTATTCAGATGAAAATGGATATTCTGCACCCCACCATGATGCGTGCCAAGTCATATTGGATATTTGAAGAAATATTGAAAATGAAAAATCCCTCTATACCCCCTCTAACGACCCGACAATGATTTCTGTTGACGAATTATTGTTATTCAGATGGAAATAAATATTCTGCACCCCACCATGTTGCGTGCCAAGTCATATTAGATTTTTAAAGAAATATTGAAATTGAAAAATTCCTCTATACCCCCTCTGACGACCCGACAATGATTTCTGTTGAAGAATTATTGTTATTCAGATGGACATGGATACTTTGCACTCCACCATGATGCGTGCCAATTCATATAAGATTTTTGAAGAAATATTGAAAATGAAAAATCCCTCTATAACCCCTCTAACGACCCGACAATGATTTCTGTTGACAAATTATTGTTGATCAGATGGCAATGGATATTCTGCACCCCATCATGATGCGTGCCAAGTCATATTAGATTTTTGAAGAAATTTTGAAAATGAAAAATTCCTCTATACCCCCTCCAACGACCCGTCAATGATTTCTATTGACGAATTATTGTTATTCAGATGAAAATGGATATTCTGCACCCCACTATGATGCGTGCCAAGTCATATTTGATTTTGAAGAAATATTGAAAATGAAAAATCCCTCTATACCCCCTCTAACAACCTGACAATGATTTCTGTCGACGAATTATTGTTATTCAGATGAAAATAAATATTCTGCACCCCACCATGATGCGTGCAAAGTCATATTAGATTTTTGAAGAAATATTGAAAATGAAAAATCCCTCTATACCCCCTCTAACGACCCGACAATGATTTCTGATAACGAATTCTTGTTATTCTGATAGAAATATATATTCTGCACCATACTATGATGCGTGCCAAGTCATATTTGATTTTTGAAGTCATTTTGATAATGAGAAATCACTCTATACCCCCTCTGACGACCCGACAATGATTTCTGTAGACGAATTATTATAATTTAGATGGAAATGGATATTATGCACTCCACCATGATACTTGCCAAGTCATATTTGATTTTTGAAGTAATTTTGAAAATGAAAAATCCCTCTTTACCCCCTCTGACGACACGACAATGATTTATGTTTACGAATTATTGTTATAGATGGACATGGATACTTTGCACCCCACCATGATGCGTGCCAAGTCATAGTAGATTTTTGAAGTAATTTTGAAAATGAAAAATCCCTCTATACCCCCTCTGATGACCCGACAAAGATTTCTGTTGAAGAATTATTGTTATTCAGATGAAAATGGATATTCTGCGCCCCACCATGATGCGTGCCAAGTCATATTAGATTTTTGAAGAAATATTGAAAATGAAAAATCCCTCTATACTCCCTCTTACGACCCGACAATGTTTTCTGTTGACGAATTATTGTTATTCGGATAGAAATAGATATTCTGTACACCACCATGATGCGTGCCAAGACATATTTGATTTTTGAAGTCATTTTGAAAATGAAAAATCCCTCTATACCCCCTCTAACGACTCGACAATGAGTTCTGTTGACGAATTATTGTTATTCAGATGGAATTGGATATTCTGCACCCCACCATGATGCGTACCAAGTCATATTAGATTTTTGAAGAAATATTGAAAATGAGAAATCCTTCTATACCCCCTCCAACGACCCGTTAATGATTTCTGTTGACGAATTATTGTTATTTAGATGGAAATGGATATTCTGCACCCCACCATGATGCGTGCCAAGTCATAGTAGATTTTTGAAGTAATTTTGAAAATGAAAAATCCCTCTATACCCCCTCTGACGACCCGACAAAGATTTCTGTTGACGAATTATTGTTATTCAGATAGATATGGATATTCTGTACACCACCATGATGCGTGCCAAGTCATATTTGATTTTTGAAGTCATTTTGAAAATGAAAAATCCCTCTATACCCCCTCTAACGACCCGACAATGAGTTCTGTTGACGAATTATTGTTATTCAGATGGAATTGGATATTCTGCACCCCACCATGATGCGTGCCAAGTCATATTAGAATTTTGAAGAAATATTGAAAATGAGAAATCCTTCTATACCCCCTCCAACGACCCGTTAATGATTTCTGTTGACGAATTATTGTTATTTAGATGGAAATGGATATTCTGCACCCCACCATGATGCGTGCCAAGGCATATTAGAATTTTGAAGAAATATTGAATATGAGAAAGCCCTCTATAACCCCTCTAACGACCCGACAATGATTTCTGTTGACAAAGTATTGTTGATCAGATGGCAATGGATATTCTGCACCCCATCATGATGCGTGCCAAGTCATATTTGATTTTGAGGTAATTTAGAAAATGAAAAATCCCTCTATTCCCCCTCTGACGACCCGACAATGATTTCTGTTGACAAATTATTGTTATTGAGATGGAAATGGATATTCTGTACCCCATAATGATGCGTGCCAAGTCATATTAGATTATTGAAGAAATTTTGAAAATGAAAAATCCCTCTATACCCCCTCCAACGACCCGTCAATGATTTCTGTTGACGAATTATTGTTATTGAAATGGAAATGGATATTCTTTACCCCACTATGATGCGTGCCAAGTCATATTTTATTTTTGAAGTCATTTTGAAAATGAGAAATCCCTCTATACCCCCTCTGACGACCCGACAATGATTTCTGTTGACGAATTATTGTTAACCAGATGGGAATGAATATTCTGCACCCCACCATGTTGCGTGCCAAGTCATATTTGATTTTGAGGTAATTTTGAAAATGAAAAATCCCTCTATACCCGCTCTAACGACCCGACAATGATTTCTGTCGACGAATTATTGTTATTCAGATGGAAATAGATATTCTGCACTCACCATGATGCGTGCCAAGTCATATTAGATTTTTGAAGAAATATTGAAATTGAAAAATCCCTCTATACCCCCTCTGACGACCCGACAATGATTTCTGTTGAAGAATTATTGTTATTCAGATGGACATGGATACTTTGCACTCCACCATGATGCGTGCCAATTCATATAAGATTTTTGAAGAAATATTGAAAATGAAAAATCCCTCTATAACCCCTCTAACGACCCGACAATGATTTCTGTTGACAAATTATTGTTGATCAGATGGCAATGGATATTCTGCACCCCATCATGATGCGTGCCAAGTCATATTAGATTTTTGAAGAAATTTTGAAAATGAAAAATTCCTCTATACCCCCTCCAACGACCCGTCAATGATTTCTGTTGACGAATTATTGTTATTCAGATGAAAATGGATATTCTGCACCCCACTATGATGCGTGCCAAGTCATATTTGATTTTGAGGTAATTTTTAAAATGAAAAATCCCTCTATACCCCCTCTGACGACCCGACAATGATTTCTGTTGAAAAATTATTGATATTAAGAAGGAAATGGATATTCTGTACCCCACCATGATGCATGCCAAGTACTATTTGATTTTTGAAGTCATTTTGAAAATGAAAAATCACTCTATACCCCCTCTAATGACCCAACAATGAGTTCTGTTGACGAACTATTGTTATTCAGATGATAGTAGATATTTTGCACCCCACCATGATGCGTGCCAAGTCATATTGGAATTTTGAAGAAATATTGAAAATGAGAAATCCCTCTATACCTCCTCTAACGACCCGACAATGATTTCTGTTGACGAATTATTGTTATACAGATGGAAATGAATATTCTGCACCCCACCATGTTGCGTGCCAAGTCATATTTGATTATGAGGTAATTTTGAAAATGAGAAA
Source organism: Chrysolina americana (assembly GCA_958502065.1). Taxonomy (NCBI): domain Eukaryota; kingdom Metazoa; phylum Arthropoda; class Insecta; order Coleoptera; family Chrysomelidae; genus Chrysolina; species Chrysolina americana. The sequence goes on along the minus strand of OY293415.1, from coordinate 44,492,898 downwards.
TCCCTCTATACCCCCTCTAACGTCCTGACAATGATTTCTGTCGACGAATTATTGTTATTCAGATGAAAATGGATATTCTGCACCCCACTATGATGCGTGCCAAGTCATATTTGATTTTGAGGTAATTTTTAAAATGAAAAATCCCTCTAAACCCCCTCTGACGACCCGACAATGATTTCTGTTGACGAATTATTGTTATTCAGATGAAAATAAATATTCTGCACCCCACCATGATGCGTGCCAATTCATATTAGATTTTTGAAGAAATTTTGAAAATGAAAAATTCCTCTATACCCCCTCCAACGACCCGTCAATGATTTCTGTTGACGAATTATTGTTATTCAGATGAAAATAAATATTCTGCACCCCACCATGATGCGTGCCAAGTCCAATAGACTTTTGAAGAAATATTGAAAATGAAAAATCCCTCTATACCCCCTCTAACGACCCGACAATGATTTCTGATAACGAATTCTTGTTATTCTGATAGAAATATATATTCTGCACCATACTATGATGCGTGCCAAGTCATATTTGATTTTTGAAGTCATTTTGATAATAAAAAATCACTCTATACCCCCTCTAACGACCCAACAATGAGTTCTGTTGACGAATTATTGTTATTCAGATGATAATAGATATTTTGCACCCCACCACGATGCGTGCCAAGTCATATTGGATTTTTGAAGAAATATTGAAAATGAGAAATCCCTCTATACCTCCTCTAACGACCCGAAAATGATTTCTGTTGACGAATTATTGTTATACAGATGGAAATGAATATTCTGCACCCCACCATGTTGCGTGCCAAGACATATTTGATTATGAGGTAATTTTGAAAATGAAAAATCCCTCTATACCCCCTGTAACGTCCTGACAATGATTTCTGTCGACGAATTATTGTTATTCAGATGAAAATGGATATTCTGCACCCCACTATGATGCGTGCCAAGTCATATTTGATTTTGAGGTAATTTTTAAAATGAAAAATCCCTCTATACCCCCTCTGACGACCCGACAATGATTTCTGTTGACGAATTATTGTTATTCAGATGGAAATGAATATTCTGCACCCCACTATGATGCGTGCCAAGTCATATTTGATTTTGAGGTAGTTTTGAAAATGAAAAATCCCTCTATACCCTCTCTAACGACCCGACAATGATTTCTGTTGACGAATTATTGTTATTCAGATGCAAATGAATATTCTGCACCCCACCATGTTGCGTGCCAAGTCATATTAGATTTTTGAAGAAATATTGAAAATGAGAAATCCCTCTATACCCCCTCCAACGACCCGTCAATGACTTCTGTTGACGAATTATTGTTATTTAGATGAAAATGGATATTCTGCACCCCACCATGATGCGTGCCAAGTCATATTTGATTTTGAGGTAATTTTGAAAATGAAAAATCCCTCTATACCCCCTCTAACGACCCGACAATGATTTCTGTTGACGAATTATTGTTATTCAGATGGAAATGGATATTCTGCACCCCACCATGATGCGTGCCAAGTCATATTAGATTTTTGAAGAAATTTTGAAAATGAAAAATCCCTCTATTCCCCCTCCAACGACCCGTCAATGATTTCTGTTTACGAATTATTGTTATTCAGATGGAAATGGATATTCTGCACCCCACAATGATGCGTGCCATGTCATATTTGATTTTGAGGTAATTTTGAAAATGTAAAATCCTTCTATACCCCCTCTAACGACCCGACAGTGAGTTCTGTTGACGAATTATTGTTATTCAGATGATAATGGATATTCTGCACCCCACCATGATGCGTGCCAAGTCATATTGGATTTTTGAAGAAATATTGAAAATGAAAAATCCCTCTATACCCCCTCTAACGACCCGACAATGATTTCTGTCTACGAATTATTGTTATTTAGATGGAAATGGATATTCTGCACCCCACCATAATGCGTGCCAAGTCATATTTGATTTTGAGGTAATTTTGAAAATGAAAAATCACTCTATACCTCCTCTGAAGACCCGACAATGATTTTTGTTAACAAATTATTGTTATTGAGATGGAAATGGATATTCTTGTACCCCACTATGATGCGTGCCAAGTCATATTTGATTTTTGAAGTCATTTTGAAAATGAAAAATCCCTCTATACCCCCTCTAACGACCCGGCAATGATATCTGTCGACGAATTATTATTATTCAGATAGAAATAGATATTCTGCACCCCACCATGATGCGTGCCAAGTCATATTTGATTTTGAGGTAATTTTGAAAATGAAAAATCCCTCTATATCCCCTATGACGACCCGACAATGATTTCTGTTAACAAATTATTGTTTTTGAGATGGAAATGGATATTATGTACCCAACTATGATGCGTTCCAAGTCATATTTGATTTTTGAAGAAATATTGTAAATGAGAAATCCCTCTATACCCCCTCCAACGACCCGTCAATGTTTTCTGTTGACGAATTATTGTTATTTAGATGGAAATGGATATTCTGCACCCCACCATGATGAGTGCCAAGTCATATTTGATTTTGAGGTAATTTTGAAAATGAGAAATCCCTCTATACCCCCTCTGACGACCCGACAATGATTTCTGTCGACGAATTATTGTTATTCAAATGGAAATGGATATTCTGCACCCCACCATGATGCGTGCCAAGTCAAATTGGATTTTTGAAGAAATATTGAAAATGAAAAATCTCTCTTTACCCCCTCTAACGACCCGACAATGATTTCTGTACGAATTATTGTTATCCAGATGGAAATGAATATTCTGCACCCCACCATGTTGCGTGCCAAGTCATATTAGATTTTTGAAGAAATATTGAAAATGAGAAATCCCTCTTTACCCCCTCTGACGACCCGACAATGATTTCTGTTGACGAATTATTGTTATTCAGATGAACATGGATACTTTGCACCCCACCATGATGCGTGCCAAGTCATATTAGATTTTTGAAGAAATGTTGAAAATGAAAAATCCCTCTATTTCCCCTCTAACGACCCGACAATGATTTCTGTTGACAAATTATTGTTATTCAGATGGAAATAGATATTCTGCACCCCACCATGATGCGTGCCAAGTCATATTAGATTTTTGAAGAAATTTTGAAAATGAAAAATCTCTCTATACCCCCTCCAACGACCCGTCAATGATTTCTGTTGACGAATTATTGTTATTCAGATGGAAATTGATATTCTGCACACCACTATGATGCGTGCCAAGTCATATTTGATTTTGAGGTAATTTTGAAAATGAGAAATCCCTCTATACCCCCTCTAATGACCCGACAATGATTTCTGTCGACGAATTATTGTTATTCAGATAGAAATAGATATTCTGCACCCCACTATGATGCGTGCCAAGTCATATTTGATTTTGAGGTAATTTTGAAAATGAAAAATCCCTCTATACCCCCTCTGACGACACGACAATGATTTCTGTTGACAAATTATTGATATTGAGATGGAAATGGATATTCTGTACCCCACCATGATGCGTGCCAAGTCATATTTGATTTTTGAAGTCATTTTGAAAATGAAAAATCCCTCTATACCCCCTCTAACGACCCGACAATGAGTTCTGTTCACGAATTATTGTTATTCAGATGGACATGGATACTTTGCACCCCACCATGATGCGTGCCAAGTCATATTAGATTTTTGAAGAAATATTGAAAATGAAAAATCCCTCTATTCCCCCTCTAACGACCCGACAATGATTTCTGTTGACAAATTATTGTTATTCAGATAGAAATGGATATTTTGCACCCCACCATGTTGCGTGCCAAGTCATATTTGATTTTGAGGTAATTTTGAAAATGAAAAATCCCTCTATACCCCCTCTAACGACCCGACAATGATTTCTGTCGACGAATTATTGTTATTCAGATGGAAATAGATATTCTGCACCCCACCATGATGCGTGCCAAGTCATATTAGATTTTTGAAGAAATATTGAAAATGAGAAATCCCTCTTTACCCCCTCTGACGACCCGACAATGATTTCTGTTGAAGAATAATTGTTATTCAGATGGACATGGATACTCTGCACCCCACCATGATGCGTGCCAAGTCATATTAGATTTTTGAAGAAATATTGAAAATGGAAAATCCCTCTATTCCCCCTCTAACGACCCGACAATGATTTCTGTTGACAAATTATTGTTATTCAGATGGAAATGGATATTCTGCACCCCACCATGTTGCGTGCCAAGTCATATTTGATTTTGAGGTAATTTTGAAAATGAAAAATCCCTCTATACCCCCTCTAACGACCCGACAATGATTTCTGTTGACAAATTATTGTTATTCAGATGGAAATAGATATTCTGCACCCCACCATGATGCGTGCCAAGTCATATTAGATTTTTGAAGAAATTTTGAAAATGAAAAATCTCTCTATACCCCCTCCAACGACCCGTCAATGATTTCTGTTGACGAATTATTGTTATTCAGATGGAAATTGATATTCTGCACACCACTATGATGCGTGCCAAGTCATATTTGATTTTGAGGTAATTTTGAAAATGAGAAATCCCTCTATACCCCCTCTAATGACCCGACAATGATTTCTGTCGACGAATTATTGTTATTCAGATAGAAATAGATATTCTGCACCCCACTATGATGCGTGCCAAGTCATATTTGATTTTGAGGTAATTTTGAAAATGAAAAATCCCTCTATACCCCCTCTGACGACACGACAATGATTTCTGTTGACAAATTATTGATATTGAGATGGAAATGGATATTCTGTACCCCACCATGATGCGTGCCAAGTCATATTTGATTTTTGAAGTCATTTTGAAAATGAAAAATCCCTCTATACCCCCTCTAACGACCCGACAATGAGTTCTGTTCACGAATTATTGTTATTCAGATGGACATGGATACTTTGCACCCCACCATGATGCGTGCCAAGTCATATTAGATTTTTGAAGAAATATTGAAAATGAAAAATCCCTCTATTCCCCCTCTAACGACCCGACAATGATTTCTGTTGACAAATTATTGTTATTCAGATAGAAATGGATATTCTGCACCCCACCATGTTGCGTGCCAAGTCATATTTGATTTTGAGGTAATTTTGAAAATGAAAAATCCCTCTATACCCCCTCTAACGACCCGACAATGATTTCTGTCGACGAATTATTGTTATTCAGATGGAAATAGATATTCTGCACCCCACCATGATGCGTGCCAAGTCATATTAGATTTTTGAAGAAATATTGAAAATGAGAAATCCCTCTTTACCCCCTCTGACGACCCGACAATGATTTCTGTTGAAGAATAATTGTTATTCAGATGGACATGGATACTCTGCACCCCACCATGATGCGTGCCAAGTCATATTAGATTTTTGAAGAAATATTGAAAATGGAAAATCCCTCTATTCCCCCTCTAACGACCCGACAATGATTTCTGTTGACAAATTATTGTTATTCAGATGGAAATGGATATTCTGCACCCCACCATGTTGCGTGCCAAGTCATATTTGATTTTGAGGTAATTTTGAAAATGAAAAATCCCTCTATACCCCCTCTAACGACCCGACAATGAGTTCTGTTCACGAATTATTGTTATTCAGATGAAAATGGATATTCTGCACCCCACCATGATGCGTGCCAAGTCATATTGGATATTTGAAGAAATATTGAAAATGAAAAATCCCTCTATACCCCCTCTAACGACCCGACAATGATTTCTGTTGACGAATTATTGTTATTCAGATGGAAATAAATATTCTGCACCCCACCATGTTGCGTGCCAAGTCATATTTGATTTTGAGGTAATTTTGAAAATGAGAAATCCCTCTATACCCCTTCTAACGACCCGACAATGATTTCTGTCGACGAATTATTGTTATTCAGATGGAAATAGATATTCTGCACCCCACCATGATGCGTGCCAAGTCATATTAGATTTTTGAAGAAATATTGAAAATGAGAAATCCCTCTTTACCCCCTCTGACGACCCGACAATGATTTCTGTTGACGAATAATTGTTATTCAGATAGACATGGATACTCTGCACCCCACCATGATGCGTGCCAAGTCATATTAGATTTTTGAAGAAATATTGAAAATGAAAAATCCCTCTATTCCCCCTCTAACGACCCGACAATGATTTCTGTTGACAAATTATTGTTATTCAGATGGAAATGGATATTCTGCACCCCACCATGTTGCGTGCCTAGTCATATTTGATTTTGAGGTAATTTTGAAAATGAAAAATCCCTCTATACCCCCTCTAACGACCCGACAATGATATCGGTTGACAAATTATTGTTATTCAAATGAAAATGGATATTCTGCACCCCACTATGATGCGTGCCAAGTCATATTTGATTTTGAGGTAATTTTGAAAATGAAATATCCCTCTATACCCTCTCTAACGACCCGACAATGATTTCTGTTGACGAATTATTGTTATTCAGATGCAAATGAATATTCTGCACCCCACCATGTTGCGTGCCAAGTCATATTAGATTTTTGAAGAAATATTGAAAATGAGAAATCCCTCTATACCCCCTCCAACGACCCGTCAATGATTTCTGTTGACGAATTATTGTTATTTAGATGAAAATGGATATTCTGCACCCCACCATGATGCGTGCCAAGTCATATTTGATTTTGAGGTAATTTTGAAAATGAAAAATCCCTCTATACCCCCTCTAACGACCCGACAATGATTTCTGTTGACGAATTATTGTTATTCAGATGGAAATGGATATTCTGCACCCCACCATGATGCGTGCCAAGTCATATTAGATTTTTGAAGAAATTTTGAAAATGAAAAATCCCTCTATTCCCCCTCCAACGACCCGTCAATGATTTCTGTTTACGAATTATTGTTATTCAGATGGAAATGGATATTCTGCACCCCACTATGATGCGTGCCATGTCATATTTGATTTTGAGGTAATTTTGAAAATGTAAAATCCTTCTATACCCCCTCTAACGACCCGACTGTGAGTTCTGTAGACGAATTATTGTTATTCAGATGATAATGGATATTCTGCACCCCACCATGATGCGTGCCAAGTCATATTTGATTTTGAGGTAATTTTGAAAATGAAAAATCCCTCTATACCTCCTCTGAAGACCCGACAATGATTTTTGTTAACAAATTATTGTTATTGAGATGGAAATAGATATTCTTGTACCCCACTATGATGCGTGCCAAGTCATATTTGATTTTTGAAGTCATTTTGAAAATGAAAAATCCCTCTATACCCCCTCTAACGACCCGGCAATGATATCTGTCGACGAATTATTATTATTCAGATTGAAATAGATATTCTGCACCCCACCATGATGCGTGCCAAGTCATATTTGATTTTGAGGTAGTTTTGAAAATGAAAAATCCCTCTATATCCCCTATGACGACCCGACAATGATTTCTGTTAACAAATTATTGTTTTTGAGATGGAAATGGATATTATGTACCCAACTATGATGCGTTCCAAGTCATATTTGATTTTTGAAGAAATATTGTAAATGAGAAATCCCTCTATACCCCCTCCAACGACCCGTCAATGTTTTCTGTTGACGAATTATTGCTATTTAGATGGAAATGGATATTCTGCACCCCACCATGATGAGTGCCAAGTCATATTTGATTTTGAGGTAATTATGAAAATGAGAAATCCCTCTATACCCCCTCTGACGACCCGACAATGATTTCTGTCGACGAATTATTGTTATTCAAATGGAAATGGATATTCTGCACCCCACCATGATGCGTGCCAAGTCAAATTGGATTTTTGAAGAAATATTGAAAATGAAAAATCTCTCTTCACCCCCTCTAACGACCCGACAATGATTTCTGTACGAATTATTGTTATCCAGATGGAAATGAATATTCTGCACCCCACCATGTTGCGTGCCAAGTCATATTAGATTTTTGAAGAAATATTGAAAATGAGAAATCCCTCTTTACCCCCTCTGACGACCCGACAATGATTTCTGTTGACGAATTATTGTTATTCAGATGAACATGGATACTTTGCACCCCACCATGATGCGTGCCAAGTCATATTAGATTTTTGAAGAAATGTTGAAAATGAAAAATCCCTCTATTTCCCCTCTAACGACCCGACAATGATTTCTGTTGACAAATTATTGTTATTCAGATGGAAATGGATATTCTGCACCCCACTATGTTGCGTGCCAAGTCATATTTGATTTTGAGGTAATTTTGAAAATGAAAAATCCCTCTATACCCCCTCTAACGACCCGACAATGATTTCTGTTGACAAATTATTGTTATTCAGATGAAAATAGATATTCTGCACCCCACCATGATGCGTGCCAAGTCATATTAGATTTTTGAAGAAATTTTGAAAATGAAAAATCCCTCTATATCCCCTCCAACGACCCGTCAATGATTTCTGTTGACGAATTATTGTTTTTCAGATGGAAATGGATATTCTGCACACCACTATGATGCGTGCCAAGTTATATTTGATTTTGAGGTAATTTTGAAAATGAGAAATCCCTCTATACCCCCTCTAATGACCCGACAATGATTTCTGCCGACGAATTATTGTTATTCAGATAGAAATAGATATTCTGCACCCCACTATGATGCGTGCCAAGTCATATTTGATTTTGAGGTAATTTTGAAAATGAAAAATCCCTCTATACCCCCTCTGACGACACGACAATGATTTCTGTTGACAAATTATTGATATTGAGATGGAAATGGATATTCTGTACCCCACCATGATGCGTGCCAAGTCATATTTGATTTTTGAAGTCATTTTGAAAATGAAAAATCCCTCTATACCTCCTCTAACGACCCGACAATGAGTTCTGTTCACGAATTATTGTTATTCAGATGATAATGGATATTCTGCACCCCACCATGATGCGTGCCAAGTCATATTGGATATTTGAAGAAATATTGAAAATGAAAAATCCCTCTATACCCCCTCTAACGACCCGGCAATGATATCTGTCGACGAATTATTATTATTCAGATTGAAATAGATATTCTGCACCCCACCATGATGCGTGCCAAGTCATATTTGATTTTGAGGTAATTTTGAAAATGAAAAATCCCTCTATATCCCCTATGACGACCCGACAATGATTTCTGTTAACAAATTATTGTTTTTGAGATGGAAATGGATATTATGTACCCAACTATGATGCGTTCCAAGTCATATTTGATTTTTGAAGAAATATTGTAAATGAGAAATCTCTCTATACCCCCTCCAACGACCCGTCAATGTTTTCTGTTGACGAATTATTGTTATTTAGATGGAAATGGATATTCTGCACCCCACCATGATGAGTGCCAAGTCATATTTGATTTTGAGGTAATTTTGAAAATGAGAAATCCCTCTATACCCCCTCTGACGACCCGACAATGATTTCTGTCGACGAATTATTGTTATTCAAATGGAAATGGATATTCTGCACCCCACCATGATGCGTGCCAAGTCAAATTGGATTTTTGAAGAAATATTGAAAATGAAAAATCTCTCTTTACCCCCTCTAACGACCCGACAATGATTTCTGTACGAATTATTGTTATCCAGATGGAAATGAATATTCTGCACCCCACCATGTTGCGTGCCAAGTCATATTAGATTTTTGAAGAAATATTGAAAATGAGAAATCCCTCTTTACCCCCTCTGACGACCCGACAATGATTTCTGTTGACGAATTATTGTTATTCAGATGAACATGGATACTTTGCACCCCACCATGATGCGTGCCAAGTCATATTAGATTTTTGAAGAAATGTTGTAAATGAAAAATCCCTCTATTTCCCCTCTAACGACCCGACAATGATTTCTGTTGACAAATTATTAATATTCAGATGGAAATGGATATTCTGCACCCCACTATGTTGCGTGCCAAGTCATATTTGATTTTGAGGTAATTTTGAAAATGAAAAATCCCTCTATACCCCCTCTAAAGACCCGACAATGATTTCTGTTGACAAATTATTGTTATTCAGATGGAAATAGATATTCTGCACCCCACCATGATGCGTGCCAAGTCATATTAGATTTTTGAAGAAATTTTGAAAATGAAAAATCCCTCTATACCCCCTCCAACGACCCGTCAATGATTTCTGTTGACGAATTATTGTTATTCAGATGGAAATGGATATTCTGCACACCACTATGATGCGTGCCAAGTCATATTTGATTTTGAGGTAATTTTGAAAATGAGAAATCCCTCTATACCCCCTCTAATGACCCGACAATGATTTCAGTCGACGAATTATTGTTATTCAGATAGAAATAGATATTCTGCACCCCACTATGATGCGTGCCAAGTCATATTTGATTTTGAGGTAATTTTGAAAATGAAAAATCCCTCTATACCCCCTCTGACGACACGACAATGATTTCTGTTGACAAATTATTGATATTGAGATGGAAATGGATATTCTGTACCCCACCATGATGCGTGCCAAGTCATATTTGATTTTTGAAGTCATTTTGAAAATGAAAAATCCCTCTATACCCCCTCTAACGACCCGACAATGAGTTCTGTTCACGAATTATTGTTATTCAGATGATAATGGATATTCTGCACCCCACCATGATGCGTGCCAAGTCAAATTGGATTTTTGAAGAAATATTGAAAATGAAAAATCTCTCTATACCCCCTCTAACGACCCGACAATTATTTCTGTTGACGAATTAATGTTATCCAGATGAAAATGAATATTCTGCACCCCACCATGTTGCGTGCCAAGTCATATTTGATTTTGAGGTAATTTTGAAAATGAGAAATCCCTCTATACCCCCTCTAACGACCCGACAATGATTTCTGTCGACGAATTATTGTTATTCAGATGGAAATAGATATTCTGCACCCCACTACGATGCGTGCCAAGTCATATTAGATTTTTGAAGAAATATTGAAAATGAGAAATCCCTCTTTACCCCCTCTGACGACCCGATAATGATTTCTGTTGACGAATAATTGTTATTCAGATGGACATGGATACTCTGCACCCCACCATGATGCGTGCCAAGTCATATTAGATTTTTGAAGAAATATTGAAAATGAAAAATCCCTCTATTTCCCCTCTAACGACCCGACAATGATTTCTGTTGACAAATTATTGTTATTCAGAAGGAAATGGATATTCTGCACCCCACCATGTTGCGTGTTAAGTCATATTTGATTTTGAGGTAATTTTGAAAATGAAAAATCCCTCTATACCCCCTCTAACGACCCGACAATGATTTCTGTCGACGAATTATTGTTATTCAGATGGAAATAGATATTCTGCACCCCACCATGATGCGTGCCAAGTCATATTAGATTTTTGAAGAAATATTGAAAATGAGAAATCCCTCTTTACCCCCTCTGACGACACGACAATGATTTCTGTTGACGAATAATTGTTATTCAGATGGACATGGATACTCTGCACCCCACCATGATGCGTGCCAAGTCATATTAGATTTTTGAAGAAATATTGAAAATGAAAAATCCCTCTATTCCCCCACTAACGACCCGACAATGATTTCTGTTGACAAATTATTGTTATTCAGATGGAAATGGATATTCTGCACCCCACCATGTTGCGTGCCAAGTCATATTTGATTTTGAGGTAATTTTGAAAATGAAAAATCCCTCTATACCCCCTCTAACGACCCGACAATGAGTTCTGTTCACGAATTATTGTTATTTAGATGATAATGGATATTCTGCACTCCACCATGATGCGTGCCAAGTCATATTGGATATTTGAAGAAATATTGAAAATGAAAAATCTCTCTATACCCCCTCTAACGACCCGACAATGATTTCTGTTGACGAATTATTGTTATTCAGATGGAAATAAATATTCTGCACCCCACCATGTTGCGTGCCAAGTCATATTTGATTTTGAGGTAATTTTGAAAATGAGAAATCCCTCTATACCCCTTCTAACGACCCGACAATGATTTCTGTTGACAAATTATTGTTATTCAGATGGCAATGGATATTCTGCACCCCACCATGATGCGTGCCAAGTCATAATGGATTTTTGAAGAAATATTGAAAATGAAAAATCCCTCTATACCCCCTCTAACGACCCGACAATGATTTCTGTCGACGAATTATTGTTATTTAGATGGAAATGGATATTCTGCACCCCACCATAATGCGTGCCAAGTCATATTTGATTTTGAGGTAATTTTGAAAATGAAAAATCCCTCTATACCCCCTCTGACGACCCGACAATGATTTCTGGTGACAAATTATTGATATTGAGATGGAAATGGATATTCTGTACCCCACCATGATGCGTGCCAAGTCATATTTGATTTTTGAAGTCATTTTGAAAATGAAAAATCCCTCTATACCCCTCTAACGACCCGACAATGAGTTCTGTTGACGAATTATTGTTATTCAGATGGAAATAAATATTCTGCACCTCACCATGATGCGTGCCAAGTCATATTTGATTTTTGAAGTCTTTTTGAAAATGAAAAATCCCTCTATACTCCCTCTGACGACCCGACAATGATTTCTGTCGACGAATTATTGTTATTCAGATGGAAATGGTTATTCTGCACCCCACCATGATGCGTGCCAAGTCATATTGGATTTTTGAAAAAATATTGAAAATGAAAAATCCCTCTCTACCCCCTCTAACGACCCGGCAATGATTTCTGTTGACGAATTTTTGTTAACCAGATGGAAATGAATATTCTGCACCCCACCATGTTGCGTGTCAAGTCATATTTGATTTTGAGGTAATTTTGAAAATGAGAAATCCCTCTATACCCCTTCTAACGACCCGACAATGATTTCTGTCGACGAATTATTGTTATTCAGATGGAAATAGATATTCTGCACCCGACCATGATGCGTGCCAAGTCATATTAGATTTTTGAAGAAATATTGAAAATGAGAAATCCCTCTATACCCCCTCTGACGACCCGATAATGATTTCTGTTGACGAATTATTGTTTTTCAGATGGACATGGATACTTTGCACCCCACCACGATGCGTGCCAAGTCATATTAGATTTTTGAAGAAATATTGAAAATGAAAAATCCCTCTATACCCCCTCTAACGACCCGACAATGATTTCTGTTGACAAATTATTGTTATTCAGATGGCAATGGATATTCTGCACCCCACCATGATGCTTGCCAAGTCATAATGGATTTTTGAAGAAATATTGAAAATGAAAAATCCCTCTATACCCCCTCTAACGACCCGACAATGATTTCTGTCGACGAATTATTGTTATTTAGATGGAAATGGATATTCTGCACCCCACCATAATGCGTGCCAAGTCATATTTGATTTTGAGGTAATTTTGAAAATGAAATATCCCTCTATACCCCCTCTAACGACCCGACAATGATTTCTGTTAACAAATTATTGTTACTGAGATGGAAATGGATATTCTGTACCCCACTATGATGCGTGCCAAGTCATATTTGATTTTTGAAGTCATTTTGAAAATGAAAAATCCTTCTATACCCCTCTAACGACCCGACAATGATTTCTGTCGACGAATTATTGTTATTCAGATGAAAATAGATATTCTGCACCCCACCATGATGCGTGCAAAGTCATATTTGATTTTGAGGTGATTTTGAAACTGAAAAATCCCTCTATACCCCCTCTAACGACCCGACAATGATTTCTGTTGACAAATTATTGTTATTCAGATGGCAATGGATATTCTGCACCCCACCATGATGCGTGCCAAGTCATATTTGATTTTGAGGTAATTTTGAAAATGAAAAATCCCTCTATATCCCCTATGACGACCCGACAATGATTTCTGTTAACAAATTATTGTTTTTGAGATGGAAATGGATATTATGTACCCAACTATGATGCGTTCCAAGTCATATTTGATTTTTGAAGAAATATTGTAAATGAGAAATCCCTCTATACCCCCTCCAACGACCCGTCAATGTTTTCTGTTGATGAATTATTGTTATTTAGATGGAAATGGATATTCTGCACCCCACCATGATGAGTGCCAAGTCATATTTGATTTTGAGGTAATTTTGAAAATGAGAAATCCCTCTATACCCCCTCTGACGACCCGACAATGATATCTGTCGACGAATTATTGTTATTCAAATGGAAATGGATATTCTGCACCCCACCATGATGCGTGCCAAGTCAAATTGGATTTTTGAAGAAATATTGAAAATGAAAAATCTCTCTTTACCCCCTCTAACGACCCGACAATGATTTCTGTACGAATTATTGTTATCCAGATGGAAATGAATATTCTGCACCCCACCATGTTGCGTGCCAAGTCATATTAGATTTTTGAAGAAATATTGAAAATGAGAAATCCCTCTTTACCCCCTCTGACGACCCGACAATGATTTCTGTTGACGAATTATTGTTATTCAGATGAACATGGATACTTTGCACCCCACCATGATGCGTGCCAAGTCATATTAGATTTTTGAAGAAATGTTGAAAAAGAAAAATCCCTCTATTTCCCCTCTAACGACCCGACAATGATTTCTGTTGACAAATTATTGTTATTCAGATGGAAATGGATATTCTGCACCCCACTATGTTGCGTGCCAAGTCATATTTGATTTTGAGGTAATTTTGAAAATGAAAAATCCCTCTATACCCCCTCTAACGACCCGACAATGATTTCTGTTGACAAATTATTGTTATTCAGATGGAAATAGATATTCTGCACCCCACCATGATGCGTGCCAAGTCATATTAGATTTTTGAAGAAATTTTGATAATTAAAAATCCCTCTATACCCCCTCCAACGACCCGTCAATGATTTCTGTTGACGAATTATTGTTATTCAGATGGAAATGGATATTCTGCACACCACTATGATGCGTGCCAAGTCATATTTGATTTTGAGGTAATTTTGAAAATGAGAAATCCCTCTATACCCCCTCTAATTACCCGACAATGATTTCTGTCGACGAATTATTGTTATTCAGATAGAAATAGATATTCTGCACCCCACTATGATGCGTGCCAAGTCATATTTGATTTTGAGGTAATTTTGAAAATGAAAAATCCCTCTATACCCCCTCTGACGACACGACAATGATTTCTGTTGACAAATTATTGATATTGAGATGGAAATGGATATTCTGTACCCCACCATGATGCGTGCCAAGTCATATTTGATTTTTGAAGTCATTTTGAAAATGAAAAATCCCTCTATACCCCCTCTAACGACCCGACAATGAGTTTTGTTCACGAATTATTGTTATTCAGATGATAATGGATATTCTGCACCCCACCATGATGCGTGCCAAGTCATATTGGATATTTGAAGAAATATTGAAAATGAAAAATCCCTCTATACCCCCTCTAACGACCCGACAATGATTTCTGTTGACGAATTATTGTTATTCAGATGGAAATAAATATTCTGCACTCCACTATGATGCGTGCCAAGTCAAATTGGATTTTTGAAGAAATATTGAAAATGAAAAATCTCTCTATACCCCCTCTAACGACCCGACAATTATTTCTGTTGACGAATTATTGTTATCCAGATGAAAATGAATATTCTGCACCCCACCATGTTGCGTGCCAAGTCATATTTGATTTTGAGGTAATTTTGAAAATGAGAAATCCCTCTATACCCCCTCTAACGACCCGACAATGATTTCTGTCGACGAATTATTGTTATTCAGATGGAAATAGATATTCTGCACCCCACCATGATGCGTGCCAAGTCATATTAGATTTTTGAAGAAATATTGAAAATGAGAAATCCCTCTTTACCCCCTCTGACGACCCGACAATGATTTCTGTTGACGAATAATTGTTATTCAGATGGACATGGATACTCTGCACCCCACCATGATGCGTGCCAAGTCATATTAGATTTTTGAAGAAATATTGAAAATGAAAAATCCCTCTATTCCCCCTCTAACGACCCGACAATGATTTCTGTTGACAAATTATTGTTATTCAGATGGAAATGGATATTCTGCACCCCACCATGTTGCGTGCCAAGTCATATTTGATTTTGAGGTAATTTTGAAAATGAAAAATCCCTCTATACCCCCTCTAACGACCCGACAATGATTTCTTTCGACGAATTATTGTTATTCAGATGGAAATAGATATTCTGCACCCCACCATGATGCGTGCTAAGTCATATTAGATTTTTGAAGATATATTGAAAATGAGAAATCCCTCTTTACCCCCTCTGACGACCCGACAATGATTTCTGTTGACGAATAATTGTTATTCAGATGGACATGGATACTCTGCACCCCACCATGATGCGTGCCAAGTCATATTAGATTTTTGAAGAAATATTGAAAATGAAAAATCCCTCTATTCCCCCTCTAACGACCCGACAATGATTTCTTTGACGAATTATTGTTATTCAGATGGAAATGGATATTCTGCACCCCACCATGTTGCGTGCCAAGTCATATTTGACTTTGAGGTAATTTTGAAAATGAAAAATCCCTCTATACCCCCTCTAACGACCCGACAATGAGTTCTGTTCACGAATTATTGTTATTTAGATGATAATGGATATTCTGCACTCCACCATGATGCGTGCCAAGTCATATTGGATATTTGAAGAAATATTGAAAATGAAAAATCCCTCTATACCCCCTCTAACGACCCGACAATGATTTCTGTTGACGAATTATTGTTATTCAGATGGAAATAAATATTCTGCACCCCACCATGTTGCGTGCCAAGTCATATTTGATTTTGAGGTAATTTTGAAAATGAGAAATCCCTCCATACCCCTTCTAACGACCCGACAATGATTTCTGTTCACGAATTATTGTTATTCAGATGATAATGGATATTCTGCACCCCACCATGATGCGTGCCAAGTCATATTGGATATTTGAAGAAATATTGAAAATGAGAAATCCCTCTATACCCCCTCTAACGACCCGACAATGATTTCTATTGACGAATTATTGTTATTCAGATGGAAATTAATATTCTGCACCCCACTATGTTGAGTGCCAAGTCATATTTGATTTTGAGGTAATTTTGAAAATGAGAAATCCCTCTATACCCCTTCTAACGACCCGACAATGATTTCTGTCGACGAATTATTGTTATTCAGATGGAAATAGATATTCTGCACCCCACCATGATGCGTGCCAAGTCATATTAGATTTTTGAAGAAATATTGAAAATGAGAAATCCCTCTATACCCCCTCTGACGACCCGACAATGATTTCTGTTGACGAATTATTGTTATTCTGATGGACATGGATACTTTGCACCCCACCACGATGCGTGCCAAGTCATATTAGATTTTTGAAGAAATATTGAAAATGAAAAATCCCTCCATACCCCCTCTAACGACCCGACAATGATTTCTGTTGACAAATTATTGTTATTCAGATGGCAATGGATATTCTGCACCCCACCATGATGCGTGCCAAGTCATAATGGATTTTTGAAGAAATATTGAAGATGAAAAATCCCTCTATACCCCCTCTAACGACCCGACAATGATTTCTGTTGACGAATTATTGTTATTCAGATGGAAATGAATATTCTGCACCCCACCATGTTGCGTGCCAAGTCATATTTGATTTTGAGGTAATTTTGAAAATGAAAAATCCCTCTATACCCTCTCTAACGACCCGACAATGATTTCTGTCGGTGAATTATTGTTATTTAGATGGAAATGGATATTCTGCACCCCACCATAATGCGTGCCAAGACATATTTGATTTTGAGGTAATTTTGAAAATGAAATATTCCTCTATACCCCCTCTGACGACCCGACAATGATTTCTGTTAACGAATTATTGTTATTGAGATGGAAATGGATATTCTGTACCCCACTATGATGCGTGCCAAGTCATATTTGATTTTTGAAGTCATTTTGAAAATGAAAAATCCTTCTATACCCCTCTAACGACCCGACAATGATTTCTGTCGACGAATTATTGTTATTCAGATGGAAATAGATATTCTGCACCCCACCATGATGCGTGCAAAGTCATATTTGATTTTGAGGTGATTTTGAAAATGAAAAATCCCTCTATACCCCCTCTAACGACCCGACAGTGATTTCTGTTGACAAATTATTGTTATTCAGATGGCAATGGATATTCTGCACCCCACCATGATGCGTGCCAAGTCATATTTGATTTTTGAAGTCATTTTGAAAATGAAAAATCCCTCTATACCCCTCTAACGACCCGACAATGATTTCTGTTGACGAATTATTGTTATTCAGATGGAAATGGATATTCTGCACTCCACTATGATGCGTGCCAAGTCATATTTGATTTTGAGGTAATTTTGAAAATGAAAAATCCCTCTATACCCCCTCAGACGACCCGACAATGATTTCTGGTGACAAATTATTGATATTGAGAGGAAATGGATATTCTGTACCCCACCATGATGCGTGCCAAATCATATTTGATTTTTGAAGTCATTTTGAAAATGAAAAATCCCTCTATACCCCTCTAACGACCCGACAATGAGTTCTGTTGACGAATTATTGTTATTCAGATGGAAATAAATATTCTGCACCTCACCATGATGCGTGCCAAGTCATATTTGACTTTTGAAGTCATTTTGAAAATGAAAAATCCCTTTATACCCCCTCTAACGACCCGACAATGATTTCTGTTGACGAATTATTGTTATTCAGATGGAAATGAATATTCTGCACCTCACCATGATGCGTGCCAAGTCATATTTGATTTTTGAAGTCATTTTGAAAATGAAAAATCCCTTTATACCCCCTCTAACGACCCGACAATGATTTCTGTTGACGAATTATTGTTATTCAGATGGAAATGAATATTCTGCACCCCACCATGTTGCGTGCCAAGTCATATTAGATTTTTGAAGAAATATTGAAAATGAGAAATCCCTCTATACCCCCTCCAACGACCCGTCAATGATTTCTGTTGACGACTTATTGTTATTCAGATGGAAATGGATATTCTGCACTCCACTATGATGCGTGCCAAGTCATATTTGATTTTGAGGTAATTTTGAAAATGAAAAATCCCTCTATACCCCCTCTGACGACCCGACAATGATTTCTGGTGACAAATTATTGATATTGAGATGGAAATGGATATTCTGTACCCCACCATGATGCGTGCAAAGTCATATTTGATTTTTGAAGTCATTTTGAAAATGAAAAATCCCTCTATACCCCTCTAACGACCCGACAATGAGTTCTGTTGACGAATTATTGTTATTCAGATGGAAATAAATATTCTGCACCTCACCATGATGCGTGCCAAGTCATATTTGATTTTTGAAGTCATTTTGAAAATGAAAAATCCCTTTATACCCCCTCTAACGACCCGACAATGATTTCTGTTGACAAATTATTGTTATTCAGATGGAAATGAATATTCTGCACCCCACCATGATGCGTGCCAAGTCATATTTGATTTTTGAAGTCATTTTGAAAATGAAAAATCCCTTTATACCCCCTCTAACGACCCGACAATGATTTCTGTTGACGAATTATTGTTATTCAGATGGAAATGAATATTCTGCACCCCACCATGTTGCGTGCCAAGTCATATTAGATTTTTGAAGAAATATTGAAAATGAGAAATCCCTCTATACCCCCTCCAACGACCCGTCAATGATTTCTGATGACGAATTATTGTTTTTTAGATGGAAATGGATATTCTGCACCCCACCATGATGCGTGCCAAGTCATATTTGATTTTGAGGTAATTTTGAAAATGAAAAATCCCTCTATACCCCCTCTGACGACCCGACAATGATTTCTGGTGACAAATTATTGATATTGAGATGGAAATGGATATTCTGTACCCCACCATGATGCGTGCCAAGTCATATTTGATTTTTAGGTAATTTTGAAAATGAAAAATCCCTCTATACCCCCTCTGACGACCCGACAATGATTTCTGGTGACAAATTATTGATATTGAGATGGAAATGGATATTCTGTACCCCACCATGATGCGTGCCAAGTCATATATGATTTTTGAAGTCATTTTGAAAATGAAAAATCCCTCTATACCCCTCTAACGACCCGACAATGAGTTCTGTTGACGAATTATTGTTATTCAGATGGAAATAAATATTCTGCACCTCACCATGATGCGTGCCAAGTCATATTTGATTTTTGAAGTCATTTTGAAAATGAAAAATCCCTCTATACCCCTCTAACGACCCGACAATGAGTTCTGTTGACGAATTATTGTTATTCAGATGGAAATAAATATTCTGCACCTCACCATGATGCGTGCCAAGTCATATTTGATTTTTAGGTAATTTTGAAAATGAAAAATCCCTCTATACCCCCTCTGACGACCCGACAATGATTTCTGGTGACAAATTATTGATATTGAGATGGAAATGGATATTCTGTACCCCACCATGATGCGTGCCAAGTCATATTTGATTTTTAGGTAATTTTGAATATGAAAAATCCCTCTATACCCCCTCTGACGACCCGACAATGATTTCTGGTGACAAATTATTGATATTGAGATGGAAATGGATATTCTGTACCCCACCATGATGCGTGCCAAGTCATATTTGATTTTTGAAGTCATTTTGAAAATGAAAAATCCCTCTATACCCCTCTAACGACCCGACAATGAGTTCTGTTGACGAATTATTGTTATTCAGATGGAAATAAATATTCTGCACCTCACCATGATGCGTGCCAAGTCATATTTGATTTTTAGGTAATTTTGAAAATGAAAAATCCCTCTATACCCCCTCTGACGACCCGACAATGATTTCTGGTGACAAATTATTGATATTGAGATGGAAATGGATATTCTGTACCCCACCATGATGCGTGCCAAGTCATATTTGATTTTTAGGTAATTTTGAATATGAAAAATCCCTCTATACCCCCTCTGACGACCCGACAATGATTTCTGGTGACAAATTATTGATATTGAGATGGAAATGGATATTCTGTACCCCACCATGATGCGTGCCAAGTCATATTTGATTTTTGAAGTCATTTTGAAAATGAAAAATCCCTCTATACCCCTCTAACGACCCGACAATGAGTTCTGTTGACGAATTATTGTTATTCAGATGGAAATAAATATTCTGCACCTCACCATGATGCGTGCCAAGTCATATTAGATTTTTGAAGAAATTTTGAAAATGAAAAATCCCTCTATACCCCCTCCAACGACCCGTCAATGATTTCTGTTGACGAATTATTGTTATTCAGATGGAAATAAATATTCTGCACCTCACCATGATGCGTGCCAAGTCATATTAGATTTTTGAAGAAATTTTGAAAATGAAAAATCCCTCTATACCCCCTCCAACGACCCGTCAATGATTTCTGTTGACGAATTATTGTTATTCAGATGGAAATGGATATTCTGCACACCACCATGATGCGTGCCAAGTCAAATTGGATTTTTGAAGAAATATTGAAAATGAAAAATCTCTCTATACCCCCTCTAACGACCCGACAATGATTTCTGTTGACGAATTATTGTTATCCAGATGAAAATGAATATTCTGCACCCCACCATGTTGCGTGCCAAGTCATATTTGATTTTGAGGTAATTTTGAAAATGAGAAATCCCTCTATACCCCCTCTAACGACCCGACAATGATTTCTGTCGACGAATTATTGTTATTCAGATGGAAATAGATATTCTGCACCCCACCATGATGCGTGCCAAGTCATATTAGATTTTTGAAGAAATATTGAAAATGAGAAATCCCTCTTTACCCCCTCTAACGACCCGACAATGATTTCTGTTGACGAATTATTGTTATTCAGATGGAAATAAATATTCTGCACCCCACCATGTTGCGTGCCAAGTCATACTTGATTTTGAGGTAATTTTGAAAATGAGAAATCCCTCTATACCCCTCTAACGACCCGACAATGAGTTCTGTTGACGAATTATTGTTATTCAGATGGAAATAAATATTCTGCACCTCACCATGATGCGTGCCAAGTCATATTTGATTTTTGAAGTCATTTTGAAAATGAAAAATCCCTTTATACCCCCTCTAACGACCCGACAATGATTTCTGTTGACAAATTATTGTTATTCAGATGGAAATGAATATTCTGCACCCCACCATGATGCGTGCCAAGTCATATTTGATTTTTGAAGTCATTTTGAAAATGAAAAATCCCTTTATACCCCCTCTAACGACCCGACAATGATTTCTGTTGACGAATTATTGTTATTCAGATGGAAATGAATATTCTGCACCCCACCATGTTGCGTGCCAAGTCATATTAGATTTTTGAAGAAATATTGAAAATGAGAAATCCCTCTATACCCCCTCCAACGACCCGTCAATGATTTCTGATGACGAATTATTGTTTTTTAGATGGAAATGGATATTCTGCACCCCACCATGATGCGTGCCAAGTCATATTTGATTTTGAGGTAATTTTGAAAATGAAAAATCCCTCTATACCCCCTCTGACGACCCGACAATGATTTCTGGTGACAAATTATTGATATTGAGATGGAAATGGATATTCTGTACCCCACCATGATGCGTGCCAAGTCATATTTGATTTTTAGGTAATTTTGAAAATGAAAAATCCCTCTATACCCCCTCTGACGACCCGACAATGATTTCTGGTGACAAATTATTGATATTGAGATGGAAATGGATATTCTGTACCCCACCATGATGCGTGCCAAGTCATATATGATTTTTGAAGTCATTTTGAAAATGAAAAATCCCTCTATACCCCTCTAACGACCCGACAATGAGTTCTGTTGACGAATTATTGTTATTCAGATGGAAATAAATATTCTGCACCTCACCATGATGCGTGCCAAGTCATATTTGATTTTTGAAGTCATTTTGAAAATGAAAAATCCCTCTATACCCCTCTAACGACCCGACAATGAGTTCTGTTGACGAATTATTGTTATTCAGATGGAAATAAATATTCTGCACCTCACCATGATGCGTGCCAAGTCATATTTGATTTTTAGGTAATTTTGAAAATGAAAAATCCCTCTATACCCCCTCTGACGACCCGACAATGATTTCTGGTGACAAATTATTGATATTGAGATGGAAATGGATATTCTGTACCCCACCATGATGCGTGCCAAGTCATATTTGATTTTTAGGTAATTTTGAATATGAAAAATCCCTCTATACCCCCTCTGACGACCCGACAATGATTTCTGGTGACAAATTATTGATATTGAGATGGAAATGGATATTCTGTACCCCACCATGATGCGTGCCAAGTCATATTTGATTTTTGAAGTCATTTTGAAAATGAAAAATCCCTCTATACCCCTCTAACGACCCGACAATGAGTTCTGTTGACGAATTATTGTTATTCAGATGGAAATAAATATTCTGCACCTCACCATGATGCGTGCCAAGTCATATTTGATTTTTAGGTAATTTTGAAAATGAAAAATCCCTCTATACCCCCTCTGACGACCCGACAATGATTTCTGGTGACAAATTATTGATATTGAGATGGAAATGGATATTCTGTACCCCACCATGATGCGTGCCAAGTCATATTTGATTTTTAGGTAATTTTGAATATGAAAAATCCCTCTATACCCCCTCTGACGACCCGACAATGATTTCTGGTGACAAATTATTGATATTGAGATGGAAATGGATATTCTGTACCCCACCATGATGCGTGCCAAGTCATATTTGATTTTTGAAGTCATTTTGAAAATGAAAAATCCCTCTATACCCCTCTAACGACCCGACAATGAGTTCTGTTGACGAATTATTGTTATTCAGATGGAAATAAATATTCTGCACCTCACCATGATGCGTGCCAAGTCATATTAGATTTTTGAAGAAATTTTGAAAATGAAAAATCCCTCTATACCCCCTCCAACGACCCGTCAATGATTTCTGTTGACGAATTATTGTTATTCAGATGGAAATAAATATTCTGCACCTCACCATGATGCGTGCCAAGTCATATTAGATTTTTGAAGAAATTTTGAAAATGAAAAATCCCTCTATACCCCCTCCAACGACCCGTCAATGATTTCTGTTGACGAATTATTGTTATTCAGATGGAAATGGATATTCTGCACACCACCATGATGCGTGCCAAGTCAAATTGGATTTTTGAAGAAATATTGAAAATGAAAAATCTCTCTATACCCCCTCTAACGACCCGACAATGATTTCTGTTGACGAATTATTGTTATCCAGATGAAAATGAATATTCTGCACCCCACCATGTTGCGTGCCAAGTCATATTTGATTTTGAGGTAATTTTGAAAATGAGAAATCCCTCTATACCCCCTCTAACGACCCGACAATGATTTCTGTCGACGAATTATTGTTATTCAGATGGAAATAGATATTCTGCACCCCACCATGATGCGTGCCAAGTCATATTAGATTTTTGAAGAAATATTGAAAATGAGAAATCCCTCTTTACCCCCTCTAACGACCCGACAATGATTTCTGTTGACGAATTATTGTTATTCAGATGGAAATAAATATTCTGCACCCCACCATGTTGCGTGCCAAGTCATACTTGATTTTGAGGTAATTTTGAAAATGAGAAATCCCTCTATACCCCTTCTTACGACCCGACAATGATTTCTGTCGACGAATTATTGTTATTCAGATGGAAATAGATATTCTGCACCCCACCATGATGCGTGCCAAGTCATATTAGATTTTTGAAGAAATATTGAAAATGAGAAATCCCTCTATACCCCCTCTGACGACCCGACAATGATTTCTGTTGACGAATTATTGTTATTCAGATGGACATGGATACTTTGCACCCCACGACGATGCGTGCCAAGTCATATTAGATTTTTGAAGAAATATTGAAAATGAAAAATCCCTCTATACCCCCTCTAACGACCCGACAATGGTTTCTGTTGACAAATTATTGTTATTCAGATGGCAATGGATATTCTGCACCCCACCGTGATGCGTGCCAAGTCATAATGGATTTTTGAAGAAATATTGAAAATGAAAAATCCCTCTATACCCCCTCTAACGACCCGACAATGATTTCTGTTGACAAATTATTGTTATTCAGATGGAAATGAATATTCTGCACCCCACCATGTTGCGTGCCAAGTCATATTTGATTTTGAGGTAATTTTGAAAATGAAAAATCCCTCTATACCCTCTCTAATGACCCGACAATGATTTCTGTCGACGAATTATTGTTATTTAGATGGAAATGGATATTCTGCACCCCACCATAATGCGTGCCAAGTCATATTTGATTTTTGAAGTCATTTTGAAAATGAAAAATCCCTCTATACCCCCTCTAACGACCCGACAATGAGTTCTGTTCACGAATTATTGTTATTCAGATGATAATGGATATTCTGCACCCCACCATGATGCGTGCCAAGTCATATTGGATATTTGAAGAACTATTGAAAATGAAAAATCCCTCTATACCCCCTCTAACGACCCGACAATGATTTCTGTTGACGAATTATTGTTATCCAGATGAAAATGAATATTCTGCACCCCACCATGTTGCGTGCCAAGTCATATTTGATTTTGAGGTAATTTTGAAAATGAGAAATCCCTCTATACCCCTTCTAACGACCCGACAATGATTTCAGTCGACGAATTATTGTTATTCAGATGGAAATAGATATTCTGCACCCCACCATGATGCGTGCCAAGTCATATTAGATTTTTGAAGAAATATTGAAAATGAGAAATCCCTCTTTACCCCCTCTGACGACCCGACAATGATTTCTGTTGACGAATAATTGTTATTCAGATGGACATGGATACTCTGCACCCCACCATGATGCGTGCCAAGTCATATTAGATTTTTGAAGAAATTTTGAAAATGAAAAATTCCTCTATACCCCCTCCAACGACCCGTCAATGATTTCTGTTGACGAATTATTGTTATTCAGATAAAAATGGATATTCTGCACCCCACTATGAAGCGTGCCAAGTCATATTTGATTTTGAGGTAATTTTTAAAATGAAAAATCCCTCTATACCCCCTCTGACGACCCGACAATGATTTCTGGTGACAAATTATTGATATTGAGATGGAAATGGATATTCTGTACCCCATCATGATGCGTGCCAAGTCATATTTGATTTTTGAAGTCATTTTGAAAATGAAAAATCCCTCTATACCCCTCTAACGACCCGACAATGATTTCTGTTGACGAATTATTGTTATTCAGATGGAAATGAATATTCTGCACCCCACCATGTTGCGTGCCAAGTCATATTAGATTTTTGAAGAAATATTGAAAATGAGAAATCCCTCTATACCCCCTCCAACGACCCGTCAATGATTTCTGTTGACGAATTATTGTTATTCAGATGAAAATGGATATTCTGCACCCCACTATGATGCGTGCCAAGTCATATTTGATTTTGAGGTAATTTTTAAAATGAAAAATCCCTCTATACCCCCTCTGACGACCCGACAATGATTTCTGGTGACAAATTATTGATATTGAGATGGAAATGGATATTCTGTACCCCACCATGATGCGTGCCAAGTCATATTTGATTTTTGAAGTCATTTTGAAAATGAAAAATCCCTCTATACCCCTCTAACGACCCGACAATGATTTCTGTTGACGAATTATTGTTATTCAGCTGGAAATGAATATTCTGCACCCCACCATGATGCGTGCCAAGTCATATTTGATTTTTGAAGTCATTTTGAAAATGAAAAATCCCTTTATACCCCCTCTAACGACCCGACAATGATTTCTGTTGACGAATTATTGTTATTCAGATGGAAATGAATATTCTGCACCCCACCATGTTGCGTGCCAAGTCATATTAGATTTTTGAAGAAATATTGAAAATGAGAAATCCCTCTATACCCCCTCCAACGACCCGTCAATGATTTCTGTTGACGAATCATTGTTACTTAGATGGAAATGGATATTCTGCACCCCACCATGATGCGTGCCAAGTCATATATGATTTTGAGGTAATTTTGAAAATGAAAAATCCCTCTATACCCCCTCTGACGACCCGACAATGATTTCTGGTTACAAATTGTTGATATTGAGATGGAAATGGATGTTCTGTACCCCACCATGATGCGTGCCAAGTCATATTTGATTTTTAGGTAATTTTGAAAATGAAAAATCCCTCTATACCCCCTCTGACGACCCGACAATGATTTCTGGTGACAAATTATTGATATTGAGATGGAAATGGATATTCTGTACCCCACCATGATGCGTGCCAAGTCATATTTGATTATGAGGTAATTTTAAAAATGAGAAATACCTCTATACCCCCTCTAATGACCCGACAATGATTTCTGTCGACGAATTATTGTTATTTAGATAGAAATAGATATTCTGCACCCCACCATGATGCGTGCCAAGTCATATTAGATTTTTGAAGAAATTTTGAAAATGAAAAATCCCTCTATACCCCCTCCAACGACCCGTCAATGATTTCTGTTGACGAATTATTGTTATTCAGATGGAAATGGATATTCTGCACACCACTATGATGCGTGCCAAGTCATATTTGATTTTGAGGTAATTTTGAAAATGAGAAATCCCTCTATACCCCCTCTAATGACCCGACAATGATTTCTGTCGACGAATTATTGTTATTCAGATAGAAATAGATATTCTGCACCCCACTATGATGCGTGCCAAGTCATATTTGATTTTGAGGTAATTTTGAAAATGAAAAATCCCTCTATACCCCCTCTGACGACACGACAATGATTTCTGGTGACAAATTATTGATATTGAGATGGAAATGGATATTCTGTTCCCCACCATGATGCGTGCCAAGTCATATTTGATTTTTGAAGTCATTTTGAAAATGAAAAATCCCTCTATACCCCTCTAACGACCCGACAATGATTTCTGTTGACAAATTATTGATATTGAGATGGAAATGGATATTCTGTACCCCACCATGATGCGTGCCAAGTCATATTTGATTTTTGAAGTGATTTTGAAAATGAAAAATCCCTCCATACCCCCTCTAACGACCCGACAATGAGTTCTGTTCACGAATTATAGTTATTCAGATGATAATGGATATTCTGCACCCCACCATGTTGCGTGCCAAGTCATATTAGATTTTTGAAGAAATATTGAAAATGAGAAAACCCTCCATACCCCCTCCAACGACCCGTCAATGATTTCTGTTGACGAATTATTGTTATTTAGATGGAAATGGATATTCTGCACCCCACCATGATGCGTGCCAAGTCATATTTGATTTTGAGGTAATTTTGAAAATGAAAAATCCCTCTATACCCCCTCTGACGACCCGACAATGATTTCTGGTGACAAATTATTGATATTGAGATGGAAATGGATATTCTGTACCCCACCATGATGCGTGCCAAGTCATATTTGATTTTTGAAGTCATTTTGAAAATGAAAAATTCCTCTATACCCCTCTAACGACCCGACAATGATTTCTGTTGACAAATTATTGATATTGAGATGGAAATGGATATTCTGTACCCCACCATGATGCGTGCCAAGTCATATTTGATTTTTGAAGTCATTTTGAAAATGAAAAATCCCTCCATACCCCCTCTAACGACCCGACAATGAGTTCTGTTCACGAATTATTGTTATTCAGATGATAATGGATATTCTGCACCCCACCATGATGCGTGCCAAGTCATATTGGATATTTGAAGAAATATTGAAAATGAAAAATCCCTCTATACCCCCTCTAACGACCCGACAATGATTTCTGTTGACGAATTATTGTTATTCAGATGGAAATAAATATTCTGCACTCCACCATGATGCGTGCCAAGTCAAATTGGATTTTTGAAGAAATATTGAAAATGAAAAATCTCTCTATACCCCCTCTAACGACCCGACAATGATTTCTGTTGACGAATTATTGATATCCAGATGAAAATGAATATTCTGCACCCCACCATGTTGCGTGCCAAGTCATATTTGATTTTGAGGTAATTTTGAAAATGAGAAATCCCTCTATACCCCCTCTAACGACCCGACAATGATTTCTGTCGACGAATTATTGTTATTCAGATGGAAATAGATATTCTGCACCCCACCATGATGCGTGCCAAGTCATATTAGATTTTTGAAGAAATATTGAAAATGAGAAATCCCTCTTTACCCCCTCTGACGACCCGACAATGATTTCTGTTGACGAATAATTTTTATTCAGATGGACATGGATACTCTGCACCCCACCATGATGCGTGCCAAGTCATATTAGATTTTTGAAGAAATATTGAAAATGAAAAATCCCTCTATTCCCCCTCTAACGACCCGACAATGATTTCTGTTGAAAAATTATTGTTATTCAGATGGAAATGAATATTCTGCACCCCACCATGTTGCGTGCCAAGTCATATTTGATTTTGAGGTAATTTTGAAAATGAAAAATCCCTCTATACCCCCTCTAACGACCCGACAATGAGTTCTGTTCACGAATTATTGTTATTCAGATGATAATGGATATTCTGCACCCCACCATGATGCGTGCCAAGTCATATTGGATATTTGAAGAAATATTGAAAATGAAAAATCCCTCTATACCCCCTCTAACGACCCGACAATGATTTCTGTCGACGAATTATTGTTATTCAGATGGAAATAGATATTCTGCACCCCACCATGATGCGTGCCAAGTCATATTAGATTTTTGAAGAAATATTGAAAATGAGAAATCCCTCTTTACCCCCTCTGACGACCCGACAATGATTTCTGTTGACGAATAATTTTTATTCAGATGGACATGGATACTCTGCACCCCACCATGATGCGTGCCAAGTCATATTAGATTTTTGAAGAAATATTGAAAATGAAAAATCCCTCTATTCCCCCTCTAACGACCCGACAATGATTTCTGTTGAAAAATTATTGTTATTCAGATGGAAATGAATATTCTGCACCCCACCATGTTGCGTGCCAAGTCATATTTGATTTTGAGGTAATTTTGAAAATGAGAAATCCCTCTATACCCCCTCTAACGACCCGACAATGATTTCTGTCGACGAATTATTGTTATTCAGAAGGAAATAGATATTCTGCACCCCACCATGATGCGTGCCAAGTCATATTAGATTTTTGAAGAAATATTGAAAATGAGAAATCCCTCTTTACCCCCTCTGACGACCCGACAATGATTTCTGTTGACGAATAATTTTTATTCAGATGGACATGGATACTCTGCACCCCACCATGATGCGTGCCAAGTCATATTAGATTTTTGAAGAAATATTGAAAATGAAAAATCCCTCTATTCCCCCTCTAACGACCCGACAATGATTTCTGTTGAAAAATTATTGTTATTCAGATGGAAATGAATATTCTGCACCCCACCATGTTGCGTGCCAAGTCATATTTGATTTTGAGGTAATTTTGAAAATGAAAAATCCCTCTATACCCCCTCTAACGACCCGACAATGAGTTCTGTTCACGAATTATTGTTATTCAGATGATAATGGATATTCTGCACCCCACCATGATGCGTGCCAAGTCATATTGGATATTTGAAGAAATATTGAAAATGAAAAATCCCTCTATACCCCCTCTAACGACCCGACAATGATTTCTGTTGACGAATTATTGTTATTCAGATGGGAATAAATATTCTGCACCCCACCATGTTGCGTGCCAAGTCATATTTGATTTTGAGGTAATTTTGAAAATGAGAAATCCCTCTATACCCCTTCTAACGACCCGACAATGATTTCTGTCGACGAATTATTGTTATTCAGATGGAAATAGATATTCTGCACCCCACCATGATGCGTGCCAAGTCATATTAGATTTTTGAAGAAATATTGAAAATGAGAAATCCCTCTATACCCCCTCTGACGACCCGACAATGATTTCTGTTGACGAATTATTGTTATTCAGATGGACATGGATACTTTGCACCCCACCACGATGCGTGCCAAGTCATATTAGATTTTTGAAGAAATATTGAAAATGAAAAATCCCTCTATACCCCCTCTAACGACCCGACAATGGTTTCTGTTGACAAATTATTGTTATTCAGATGGCAATGGATATTCTGCACCCCACCGTGATGCGTGCCAAGTCATAATGGATTTTTGAAGAAATATTGAAAATGAAAAATCCCTCTATACCCCCTCTAACGACCCAACAATGATTTCTGTTGACAAATTATTGTTATTCAGATGGAAATGAATATTCTGCACCCCACCATGTTGCGTGCCAAGTCATATTTGATTTTGAGGTAATTTTGAAAATGAAAAATCCCTCTATACCCTCTCTAACGACCCGACAATGATTTCTGTCGACGAATTATTGTTATTTAGATGGAAATGGATATTCTGCACCCCACCATAATGTGTGCCAAGTCATATTTGATTTTGAGGTAATTATGAAAATGAAATATCCCTCTATACCCCCTCTGACGACCCGACAATGATTTCTGTTAACAAATTATTGTTATTGAAATGGAAATGGATATTCTGTACCCCACTATGATGCGTGTCAAGTCATATTTGATTTTTGAAGTCATTTTGAAAATGAAAAATCCTTCTATACCCCTCTAACGACCCAACAATGATTTCTGTCGACGAATTATTGTTATTCAGATAGAAATAGATATTCTGCACCCCACTATGATGCGTGCAAAGTCATATTTGATTTTGAGGTGATTTTGAAAATGAAAAATCCCTCTATACCCCCTCTAACGACCCGACAGTGATTTCTGTTGACAAATTATTGTTATTCAGATGGCAATGGATATTCTGCACCCCACCATGATGCGTGCCAAGTCATATTAGATTTTTGAAGAAATTTTGAAAATGAAAAATCCCTCTATACCCCCTCCAACGACCCGTCAATGATTTCTGTTGACGAATTATTGTTATTCAGATGGAAATGGATATTCTGCACTCCACTATGATGCGTGCCAAGTCATATTTGATTTTGAGGTAATTTTGAAAATGAAAAATCCCTCTATACCCCCTCTGACGACCCGACAATGATTTCTGGTGACAAATTATTGATATAGAAATGGAAATGGATATTCTGTACCCCACCATGATGCGTGCCAAGTCATATTTGATTTTGAGGTAATTTTGAAAATGAAAAATCCCTCTATACCCCCTCTGACGACCCGACAATGATTTCTGGTGACAAATTATTGATATTGAGATAGAAATGGATATTCTGTACCCCACCATGATGCGTGCCAAGTCATATTTGATTTTTCAAGTCATTTTGAAAATGAAAAATCCCTCTATACCCCTCTAACGACCCGACAATGATTTCTGGTGACAAATTATTGATATTGAGATGGAAATGGATATTCTGCACCCCACCATGATGCGTGCCAAGTCATATTTGATTTTGAGGTAATTTTGAAAATGAAAAATCCCTCTATACCCCCTCTGACGACCCGACAATGATTTCTGGTGACAAATTATTGATATTGAGATGGAAATGGATATTCTGCACCCCACCATGATGCGTGCCGAGTCATATTTGATTTTGAGGTAATTTTGAAAATGAAAAATCCCTCTATACCCCCTCTGACGACCCGACAATGATTTCTGTCGACGAATTATTGTTATTCAGATGGAAATGGATATTCTGCACCCCTCCATGATGCGTGCCAAGTCATATTAGATTTTTGAAGAAATTTTGAAAATGAAAAATCCCTCTATACCCCCTCCAACGACCCGTCAATGATTTCTGTTGACGAATTATTGTTATTCAGATGGAAATGGATATTCTGCACACCACTATGATGCGTGCCAAGTCATATTAGATTTTTGAAGAAATTTTGAAAATGAAAAATCCCTCTATACCCCCTCCAACGACCCGTCAATGATTTCTGTTGACGAATTTTTGTTAACCAGATGGAAATGGATATTCTGCACACCACTATGATGCGTGCCAAGTCATATTTGATTTTGAGGTAATTTTGAAAATGAGAAATCCCTCTATACCCCCTCTAATGACCCGACAATGATTTCTGTCGACGAATTATTGTTATTCAGATGGAAATAGATATTCTGCACCCCACTATGATGCGTGCCAAGTCATATTTGATTTTTGAAGTAATTTTAAAAATGAAAAATCCCTCTATACCCCCTCTGACGACCCGACAATGATTTCTGGTGACAAATTATTGATATTGAGATGGAAATGGATATTCTGTACCCCACCATGATGCGTGCCAAGTCATATTTGATATTTGAAGTCATTTTGAAAATGAAAAATCCCTCTATACCCCTCTAACGACCCGACAATGATTTCTGTTGACAAATTATTGATATTGAGATGGAAATGGATATTCTGTACCCCACCATGATGCGTGCCAGGTCATATTTGATTTTTGAAGTCATTTTGAAAATGAAAAATCCCTCCATACCCCCTCTAACGACCCGACAATGAGTTCTGTTCACGAATTATTGTTATTCAGATGATAATGGATATTCTGCACCCCACCATGATGCGTGCCAAGTCATATTGGATATTTGATGAAATATTGAAAATGAAAAATCCCTCTATACCCCCTCTAACGACCCGACAATGATTCCTGTTGACGAATTATTGTTATTCAGATGGAAATAAATATTCTGCACTCCACCATGATGCGTGCCAAGTCAAATTGGATTTTTGAAGAAATATTGAAAATGAAAAATCTCTCTATACCCCCTCTAACGACCCGACAATGATTTCTGTTGACGAATTATTGTTATCCAGATGATAATGAATATTCTGCACCCCACCATGTTGCGTGCCAAGTCATATTTGATTTTGAGGTAATTTTGAAAATGAGAAATCCCTCTATACCCCCTCTAACGACCCGACAATGATTTCTGTCGACGAATTATTGTTATTCAGATGGAAATAGATATTCTGCACCCCACCATGATGCGTGCCAAGTCATATTAGATTTTTGAAGAAATATTGAAAATGAGAAATCCCTCTTTACCCCCTCTGACGACCCGACAATGATTTCTGTTGACGAATAATTTTTATTCAGATGGACATGGATACTCTGCACCCCACCATGATGCGTGCCAAGTCATATTAGATTTTTGAAGAAATATTGAAAATGAAAAATCCCTCTATTCCCCCTCTAACGACCCGACATTGATTTCTGTTGACAAATTATTGTTATTCAGATGGAAATGGATATTCTGCACCCCACCATGTTGCGTGCCAAGTCATATTTGATTTTGAGGTAATTTTGAAAATGAAAAATCCCTCTATACCCCCTCTAACGACCCGACAATGAGTTCTTTTCACGAATTATTGTTAATCAGATGATAATGGATATTCTGCACCCCACCATGATGCGTGCAAAGTCATATTGGATATTTGAAGAAATATTGAAAATGAGAAATCCCTCTATACCCCCTCTAACGACCCGACAATGATTTCTGTTGACGAATTATTGTTATCCAGATGAAAATGAATATTCTGCACCCCACCATGTTGCGTGCCAAGTCATATTTGATTTTGAGGTAATTTTGAAAATGAGAAATCCCTCTATACCCCCTCTAACGACCCGACAATGATTTCTGTCGACGAATTATTGTTATTAAGATGGAAATAGAGATTCTGCACCCCACCATGATGCGTGCCAAGTCATATTAGATTTTTGAAGAAATATTGAAAATGAGAAATCCCTCTTTACCCCCTCTGACGACCCGACAATGATTTCTGTTGACGAATAATTTTTATTCAGATGGACATGGATACTCTGCACCCCACCATGATGCGTGCCAAGTCATATTAGATTTTTGAAGAAATATTGAAAATGAAAAATCCCTCTATTCCCCCTCTAACGACCCGACAATGATTTCTGTTGACAAATTATTGTTTTTCAGATGGAAATGGATATTCTGCACCCCACCATGTTGCGTGCCAAGTCATATTTGATTTTGAGGTAATTTTGAAAATGAAAAATCCCTCTATACCCCCTCTAACGACCCGACAATGATTTCTGTTGACGAATTATTGTTATTCAGATGGAAATAAATATTCTGCACCCCACCATGTTGAGTGCCAAGTCATATTTGATTTTGAGGTAATTTTGAAAATGAGAAATCCCTCTATACCCCTTCTAACGACCCGACAATGATTTCTGTCGACGAATTATTGTTATTCAGATGGAAATAGATATTCTGCACCCCACCATGATGCGTGCCAAGTCATATTAGATTTTTGAAGAAATTTTGAAAATGAAAAATCCCTCTATACCCCCTCTAACGACCCGACAATGATTTCTGTTGACAAATTATTGTTATTCAGATGGCAATGGATATTCTGCATCCCACCATGATGCGTGCCAAGTCATAATGGATTTTTGAAGAAATATTGAAAATGAAAAATCCCTCTATACCCCCTCTAACGACCCGACAATGATTTCTGTTGACGAATTATTGTTATTCAGATGGAAATGAATATTCTGCACCCCACCATGTTGCGTGCCAAGTCATATTTGATATTGAGGTAATTTTGAAAATGAAAAATCCCTCTATACCCTCTCTAACGACCCGACAATGATTTCTGTCGACGAATTATTGTTATTTAGATGGAAATGGATATTCTGCACCCCACCATAATGCGTGCCAAGTCATATTTGATTTTGAGGTAATTTTGAAAATGAAATATTCCTCTATACCCCCTCTGACGACCCGACAATGATTTCTGTTAACGAATTATTGTTATTGAGATGGAAATGGATATTCTGTACCCCACTATGATGCGTGCCAAGTCATATTTGATTGTTGAAGTCATTTTGAAAATGAAAAATCCTTCTATACCCCTCTAACGACCCGACAATGATTTCTGTCGACGAATTATTGTTATTCAGATGGAAATAGATATTCTGCACCCCACCATGATGCGTGCAAAGTCATATTTGATTTTGAGGTGATTTTGAAAATGAAAAATCCCTCTATACCCCCTCTAACGACCCGACAGTGATTTCTGTTGACAAATTATTGTTATTCAGATGGCAATGGATATTCTGCACCCCACCATGATGCGTGAAAAGTCATATTAGATTTTTGAAGAAATTTTGAAAATGAAAAATCCCTCTATACCCCCTCCAACGACCCGTCAATGATTTCTGTTGACGAATTATTGTTATTCAGATGGAAATGGATATTCTGCACTCCACTATGATGCGTGCCAAGTCATATTTGATTTTGAGGTAATTTTGAAAATGAAAAATCCCTCTATACCCCCTCTGACGACCCGACAATGATTTCTGGTGACAAATTATTGATATTGAGATGGAAATGGATATTCTGTACCCCACCATGATGCGTGCCAAGTCATATTTGATTTTTGAAGTCATTTTGAAAATGAAAAATCCCTCTATACCCCTCTAACGACCCGACAATGAGTTCTGTTGACGAATTATTGTTATTCAGATAGAAATAAATATTCTGCACCTCACCATGATGCGTGCCAAGTCATATTTGATTTTTGAAGTCATTTTGAAAATGAAAAATCCCTTTATACCCCCTCTAACGACCCGACAATGATTTCTGTTGACGAATTATTGTTATTCAGATGGAAATGAATATTCTGCACCTCACCATGATGCGTGCCAAGTCATATTTGATTTTTGAAGTCATTTTGAAAATGAAAAATCCCTTTATACCCCCTCTAACGACCCGACAATGATTTCTGTTGACGAATTATTGTTATTCAGATGGAAATGAATATTCTGCACCCCACCATGTTGCGTGCCAAGTCATATTAGATTTTTGAAGAAATATTGAAAATGAGAAATCCCTCTATACCCCCTCCAACGACCCGTCAATGATTTCTGTTGACGACTTATTGTTATTCAGATGGAAATGGATATTCTGCACTCCACTATGATGCGTGCCAAGTCATATTTGATTTTGAGGTAATTTTGAAAATGAAAAATCCCTCTATACCCCCTCTGACGACCCGACAATGATTTCTGGTGACAAATTATTGATATTGAGATGGAAATGGATATTCTGTACCCCACCATGATGCGTGCTAAGTCATATTTGATTTTTGAAGTCATTTTGAAAATGAAAAATCCCTCTATACCCCTCTAACGACCCGACAATGAGTTCTGTTGACGAATTATTGTTATTCAGATAGAAATAAATATTCTGCACCTCACCATGATGCGTGCCAAGTCATATTTGATTTTTGAAGTCATTTTGAAAATGAAAAATCCCTTTATACCCCCTCTAACGACCCGACAATGATTTCTGTTGACAAATTATTGTTATTCAGATGGAAATGAATATTCTGCACCCCACCATGATGCGTGCCAAGTCATATTTGATTTTTGAAGTCATTTTGAAAATGAAAAATCCCTTTATACCCCCTCTAACGACCCGACAATGATTTCTGTTGACGAATTATTGTTATTCAGATGGAAATGAATATTCTGCACCCCACCATGTTGCGTGCCAAGTCATATTAGATTTTTGAAGAAATATTGAAAATGAGAAATCCCTCTATACCCCCTCCAACGACCCGTCAATGATTTCTGATGACGAATTATTGTTATTTAGATGGAAATGGATATTCTGCACCCCACCATGATGCGTGCCAAGTCATATTTGATTTTGAGGTAATTTTGAAAATGAAAAATCCCTCTATACCCCCTCTGACGACCCGACAATGATTTCTGGTGACAAATTATTGATATTGAGATGGAAATGGATATTCTGTACCCCACCATGATGCGTGCCAAGTCATATTTGATTTTTAGGTAATTTTGAAAATGAAAAATCCCTCTATACCCCCTCTGACGACCCGACAATGATTTCTGGTGACAAATTATTGATATTGAGATGGAAATGGATATTCTGTACCCCACCATGATGCGTGCCAAGTCATATTTGATTTTTGAAGTCATTTTGAAAATGAAAAATCCCTCTATACCCCTCTAACGACCCGACAATGAGTTCTGTTGACGAATTATTGTTATTCAGATGGAAATAAATATTCTGCACCTCACCAAGATGCGTGCCAAGTCATATTTGATTTTTGAAGTCATTTTGAAAAAGAAAAATCCCTCTATATCCCTCTAACGACCCGACAATGAGTTCTGTTGACGAATTATTGTTATTCAGATGGAAATAAATATTCTGCACCTCACCATGATGCGTGCCAAGTCATATTTGATTTTTAGGTAATTTTGAAAATGAAAAATCCCTCTATACCCCCTCTGACGACCCGACAATGATTTCTGGTGACAAATTATTGATATTGAGATGGAAATGGATATTCTGTACCCCACCATGATGCGTGCCAAGTCATATTTGATTTTTAGGTAATTTTGAAAATGAAAAATCCCTCTATACCCCCTCTGACGACCCGACAATGATTTCTGG
Source organism: Chrysolina americana (assembly GCA_958502065.1). Lineage (NCBI taxonomy): Eukaryota > Metazoa > Arthropoda > Insecta > Coleoptera > Chrysomelidae > Chrysolina > Chrysolina americana. The sequence goes on along the minus strand of OY293415.1, from coordinate 44,454,662 downwards.
TGACAAATTATTGATATTGAGATGGAAATGGATATTCTGTACCCCACCATGATGCGTGCCAAGTCATATTTGATTTTTGAAGTCATTTTGAAAATGAAAAATCCCTCTATACCCCTCTAACGACCCGACAATGAGTTCTGTTGACGAATTATTGTTATTCAGATGGAAATAAATATTCTGCACCTCACCATGATGCGTGCCAAGTCATATTTGATTTTTGAAGTCATTTTGAAAATGAAAAATCTCTCTATACCCCCTCTAACGACCCGGCAATGATTTCTGTTGACGAATTTTTGTTAACCAGATGGAAATGAATATTCTGCACCCCACCATGTTGCGTGCCAAGTCATATTTGATTATGAGGTAATTTTAAAAATGAGAAATACCTCTATACCCCCTCTAATGACCCGACAATGATTTCTGTCGAAGAATTATTGTTATTCAGATAGAAATAGATATTCTGCACCCCACCATGATGCGTGCCAAGTCATATTAGATTTTTGAAGAAATTTTGAAAATGAAAAATCCCTCTATACCCCCTCCAACGACCCGTCAATGATTTCTGTTGACGAATTATTGTTATTCAGATGGAAATGGATATTCTGCACACCACTATGATGCGTGCCAAGTCATATTTGATTTTGAGGTAATTTTGAAAATGAGAAATCCCTCTATACCCCCTCTAATGACCCGACAATGATTTCTGTCGACGAATTATTGTTATTCAGATAGAAATAGATATTCTGCACCCCACTATGATGCGTGCCAAGTCATATTTGATTTTTAGGTAATTTTGAAAATGAAAAATCCCTCTATACCCCCTCTGACGACCCGACAATGATTTCTGGTGACAAATTATTGATATTGAGATGGAAATGGATATTCTGTACCCCACCATGATGCGTGCCAAGTCATATTTGATTTTTAGGTAATTTTGAAAATGAAAAATCCCTCTATACCCCCTCTGACGACCCGACAATGATTTCTGGTGACAAATTATTGATATTGAGATGGAAATGGATATTCTGTACCCCACCATGATGCGTGCCAAGTCATATTTGATTTTTGAAGTCATTTTGAAAATGAAAAATCCCTCTATACCCCTCTAACGACCCGACAATGAGTTCTGTTGACGAATTATTGTTATTCAGATGGAAATAAATATTCTGCACCTCACCATGATGCGTGCCAAGTCATATTTGATTTTTGAAGTCATTTTGAAAAAGAAAAATCCCTCTATATCCCTCTAACGACCCGACAATGAGTTCTGTTGACGAATTATTGTTATTCAGATGGAAATAAATATTCTGCACCTCACCATGATGCGTGCCAAGTCATATTTGATTTTTAGGTAATTTTGAAAATGAAAAATCCCTCTATACCCCCTCTGACGACCCGACAATGATTTCTGGTGACAAATTATTGATATTGAGATGGAAATGGATATTCTGTACCCCACCATGATGCGTGCCAAGTCATATTTGATTTTTAGGTAATTTTGAAAATGAAAAATCCCTCTATACCCCCTCTGACGACCCGACAATGATTTCTGGTGACAAATTATTGATATTGAGATGGAAATGGATATTCTGTACCCCACCATGATGCGTGCCAAGTCATATTTGATTTTTGAAGTCATTTTGAAAATGAAAAATCCCTCTATACACCTCTAACGACCCGACAATGAGTTCTGTTGACGAATTATTGTTATTCAGATGGAAATAAATATTCTGCACCTCACCATGATGCGTGCCAAGTCATATTTGATTTTTGAAGTCATTTTGAAAATGAAAAATCCCTCTATACCCCTCTAACGACCCGACAATGAGTTCTGTTGACGAATTATTGTTATTCAGATGGAAATAAATATTCTGCACCTCACCATGATGCGTGCCAAGTCATATTTGATTTTTAGGTAATTTTGAAAATGAAAAATCCCTCTATACCCCCTCTGACGACCCGACAATGATTTCTGGTGACAAATTATTGATATTGAGATGGAAATGGATATTCTGTACCCCACCATGATGCGTGCCAAGTCATATTTGATTTTTGAAGTCATTTTGAAAATGAAAAATCCCTCTATACCCCTCTAACGACCCGACAATGAGTTCTGTTGACGAATTATTGTTATTCAGATGGAAATAAATATTCTGCACCTCACCATGATGCGTGCCAAGTCATATTTGATTTTTGAAGTCATTTTGAAAATGAAAAATCTCTCTATACCCCCTCTAACGACCCGGCAATGATTTCTGTTGACGAATTTTTGTTAACCAGATGGAAATGAATATTCTGCACCCCACCATGTTGCGTGCCAAGTCATATTTGATTATGAGGTAATTTTAAAAATGAGAAATACCTCTATACCCCCTCTAATGACCCGACAATGATTTCTGTCGACGAATTATTGTTATTCAGATAGAAATAGATATTCTGCACACCACTATGATGCGTGCCAAGTCATATTAGATTTTTGAAGAAATTTTGAAAATGAAAAATCCCTCTATACCCCCTCCAACGACCCGTCAATGATTTCTGTTGACGAATTTCTGTTAACCAGATGGAAATGGATATTCTGCACACCACTATGTTGCGTGCCAAGTCATATTTGATTTTGAGGTAATTTTGAAAATGAGAAATCCCTCTATACCCCCTCTAATGACCCGACAATGATTTCTGTCGACGAATTATTGTTATTCAGATGGAAATAGATATTCTGCACCCCACTATGATGCGTGCCAAGTCATATTTGATTTTTGAAGTCATTTTGAAAATGAAAAATCCCTCTATACCCCCTCTGACGACCCGACAATGATTTCTGGTGACAAATTATTGATATTGAGATGGAAATGGATATTCTGTACCCCACCATGATGCGTGCCAAGTCATATTTGATTTTTGAAGTCATTTTGAAAATGAAAAATCCCTCTATACCCCTCTAACGACCCGACAATGATTTCTGTTGACAAATTATTGATATTGAGATGGAAATGGATATTCTGTTCCCCACCATGATGCGTGCCAAGTCATATTTGATTTTTGAAGTCATTTTGAAAATGAAAAATCCCTCTATACCCCTCTTACGACCCGACAATGATTTCTGTTGACAAATTATTGATATTGAGATGGAAATGGATATTCTGTACCCCACCATGATGCGTGCCAAGTCATATTTGATTTTTGAAGTGATTTTGAAAATGAAAAATCCCTCCATACCCCCTCTAACGACCCGACAATGAGTTCTGTTCACGAATTATAGTTATTCAGATGATAATGGATATTCTGCACCCCACCATGTTGCGTGCCAAGTCATATTAGATTTTTGAAGAAATATTGAAAATGAGAAATCCCTCCATACCCCCTCCAACGACCCGTCAATGATTTCTGTTGACGAATTATTGTTATTTAGATGGAAATGGATATTCTGCACCCCACCATGATGCGTGCCAAGTCATATTTGATTTTGAGGTAATTTTGAAAATGAAAAATCCCTCTATACCCCCTCTGACGACCCGACAATGATTTCTGGTGACAAATTATTGATATTGAGATGGAAATGGATATTCTGTACCCCACCATGATGCGTGCCAAGTCATATTTGATTTTTGAAGTCATTTTGAAAATGAAAAATCCCTCTATACCCCTCTAACGACCCGACAATGATTTCTGTTGACAAATTATTGGTATTGAGATGGAAATGGATATTCTGTACCCCACCATGATGCGTGCCAAGTCATATTTGATTTTTGAAGTCATTTTGAAAATGAAAAATCCCTCCATACCCCCTCTAACGACCCGACAATGAGTTCTGTTCACGAATTATTGTTATTCAGATGGAAATAAATATTCTGCACTCCACCATGATGCGTGCCAAGTCAAATTGGATTTTTGAAGAAATATTGAAAATGAAAAATCTCTCTATACCCCCTCTAACGACCCGACAATGATTTCTGTTGACGAATTATTGTTATCCAGATGAAAATGAATATTCTGCACCCCACCATGTTGCGTGCCAAGTCATATTTGATTTTGAGGTAATTTTGAAAATGAGAAATCCCTCTATACCCCCTCTAACGACCCGACAATGATTTCTGTTGACGAATTATTGTTATTCAGATGGAAATGAATATTCTGCACCCCACCATGTTGCGTGCCAAGTCATATTAGATTTTTGAAGAAATATTGAAAATGAGAAATCCCTCTATACCCCCTCCAACGACCCGTCAATGATTTCTGATGACGAATTATTGTTATTTAGATGGAAATGGATATTCTGCACCCCACCATGATGCGTGCCAAGTCATATTTGATTTTGAGGTAATTTTGAAAATGAAAAATCCCTCTATACCCCCTCTGACGACCCGACAATGATTTCTGGTGACAAATTATTGATATTGAGATGGAAATGGATATTCTGTACCCCACCATGATGCGTGCCAAGTCATATTTGATTTTTAGGTAATTTTGAAAATGAAAAATCCCTCTATACCCCCTCTGACGACCCGACAATGATTTCTGGTGACAAATTATTGATATTGAGATGGAAATAGATATTCTGCACCCCACCATGATGCGTGCCAAGTCATATTAGATTTTTGAAGAAATATTGAAAATGAGAAATCTCTCTTTACCCCCTCTGACGACCCGACAATGATTTCTGTTGACGAATAATTTTTATTCAGATGGACATGGATACTCTGCACCCCACCATGATGCGTGCCAAGTCATATTAGATTTTTGAAGAAATATTGAAAATGAAAAATCCCTCTATTCCCCCTCTAACGACCCGACAATGATTTCTGTTGAAAAATTATTGTTATTCAGATGGAAATGAATATTCTGCACCCCACCATGTTGCGTGCCAAGTCATATTTGATTTTGAGGTAATTTTGAAAATGAAAAATCCCTCTATACCCCCTCTAACGACCCGACAATGAGTTCTGTTCACAAATTATTGTTATTCAGATGATAATGGATATTCTGCACCCCACCATGATGCGTGCCAAGTCATATTGGATATTTGAAGAAATATTGAAAATGAAAAATCCCTCTATACCCCCTCTAACGACCCGACAATGATTTCTGTTGACGAATTATTGTTATTCAGATGGGAATAAATATTCTGCACCCCACCATGTTGCGTGCCAAGTCATATTTGATTTTGAGGTAATTTTGAAAATGAAAAATCCCTCTATACCCCTTCTAACGACCCGACAATGATTTCTGTCGACGAATTATTGTTATTCAGATGGAAATAGATATTCTGCACCCCACCATGATGCGTGCCAAGTCATATTAGATTTTTGAAGAAATATTGAAAATGAGAAATCCCTCTATACCCCCTCTGACGACCCGACAATGATTTCTGTTGACGAATTATTGTTATTCAGATGGACATGGATACTTTGCACCCCACCACGATGCGTGCCAAGTCATATTAGATTTTTGAAGAAATATTGAAAATGAAAAATCCCTCTATACCCCCTCTAACGACCCGATAATGGTTTCTGTTGACAAATTATTGTTATTCAGATGGCAATGGATATTCTGCACCCCACCGTGATGCGTGCCAAGTCATAATGGATTTTTGAAGAAATATTGAAAATGAAAAATCCCTCTATACCCCCTCTAACGACCCGACAATGATTTCTGTTGACAAATTATTGTTATTCAGATGGAAATGAATATTCTGCACCCCACCATGTTGCGTGCCAAGTCATATTTGATTTTGAGGTAATTTTGAAAATGAAAAATCCCTCTATACCCTCTCTATCGACCCGACAATGATTTCTGTCGACGAATTATTGTTATTTAGATGGAAATGGATATTCTGCACCCCACCATAATGCGTGCCAAGTCATATTTGATTTTGAGGTAATTATGAAAATGAAATATCCCTCTATACCCCCTCTGACGACCCGACAATGATTTCTGTTAACAAATTATTGTTATTGAAATGGAAATGGATATTCTGTACCCCACTATGATGCGTGTCAAGTCATATTTGATTTTTGAAGTCATTTTGAAAATGAAAAATGCTTCTATACCCCTCTAACGACCCAACAATGATTTCTGTCGACGAATTATTGTTATTCAGATAGAAATAGATATTCTGCACCCCACCATGATGCGTGCAAAGTCATATTTGATTTTGAGGTGATTTTGAAAATGAAAAATCCCTCTATACCCCCTCTAACGACCCGACAGTGATTTCTGTTGACAAATTATTGTTATTCAGATGGCAATGGATATTCTGCACCCCACCATGATGCGTGCCAAGTCATATTAGATTTTTGAAGAAATTTTGAAAATGAAAAATCCCTCTATACCCCCTCCAACGACCCGTCAATGATTTCTGTTGACGAATTATTGTTATTCAGATGGAAATGGATATTCTGCACTCCACTATGATGCGTGCCAAGTCATATTTGATTTTGAGGTAATTTTGAAAATGAAAAATCCCTCTATACCCCCTCTGACGACCCGACAATGATTTCTGGTGACAAATTATTGATATAGAAATGGAAATGGATATTCTGTACCCCACCATGATGCGTGCCAAGTCATATTTGATTTTTGAAGTCATTTTGAAAATGAAAAATCCCTCTATACCCCTCTAACGACCCGACAATGAGTTCTGTTGACGAATTATTGTTATTCAGATGGAAATAAATATTCTGCACCTCACCATGATGCGTGCCAAGTCATATTTGATTTTTGAAGTCATTTTGAAAATGAAAAATCCCTTTATACCCCCTCTAACGACCCGACAATGATTTCTGTTGACGAATTATTGTTATTCAGATGGAAATGAATATTCTGCACCTAACCATGATGCGTGCCAAGTCATATTTGATTTTTGAAGTCATTTTGAAAATGAAAAATCCCTTTATACCCCCTCTAACGACCCGTCAATGATTTCTGTTGACAAATTATTGTTATTTAGATGGAAATGGATATTCTGCACCCCACCATGATGCGTGCCAAGTCATATTTGATTTTGAGGTAATTTTGAAAATGAAAAATCCCTCTATACCCCCTCTGACGACCCGACAATGATTTCTGGTGACAAATTATTGATATTGAGATAGAAATGGATATTCTGTACCCCACCATGATGCGTGCCATGTCATATTTGATTTTTCAAGTCATTTTGAAAATGAAAAATCCCTCTATACCCCTCTAACGACCCGACAATGATTTCTGGTGACAAATTATTGATATTGAGATGGAAATGGATATTCTGCACCCCACCATGATGCGTGCCAAGTCATATTTGATTTTGAGGTAATTTTGAAAATGAAAAATCCCTCTATACCCCCTCTGACGACCCGACAATGATTTCTGGTGACAAATTATTGATATTGAGATGGAAATGGATATTCTGCACCCCACCATGACGCGTGCCAAGTCATATTTGATTTTGAGGTAATTTTGAAAATGAAAAATCCCTCTATACCCCCTGTGACGACCCGACAATGATTTCTGTCGACGAATTATTGTTATTCAGATGGAAATGGATATTCTGCACCCCTCCATGATGCGTGCCAAGTCATATTAGATTTTTGAAGAAATTTTGAAAATGAGAAATCCCTCTATACCCCCTCCAACGACCCGTCAATGATTTCTGTTGACGAATTATTGTTATTCAGATGGAAATGGATATTCTGCACACCACTATGATGCGTGCCAAGTCATATTAGATTTTTGAAGAAATTTTGAAAATGAAAAATCCCTCTATACCCCCTCCAACGACCCGTCAATGATTTCTGTTGACGAATTTTTGTTAACCAGATGGAAATGGATATTCTGCACACCACTATGATGCGTGCCAAGTCATATTTGATTTTGAGGTAATTTTGAAAATGAGAAATCCCTCTATACCCCCTCTAATGACCCGACAATGATTTCTGTCGACGAATTATTGTTATTCAGATGGAAATAGATATTCTGCACCCCACTATGATGCGTGCCAAGTCATATTTGATTTTTGAAGTCATTTTGAAAATGAAAAATCCCTCTATACCCCCTCTGACGACCCGACAATGATTTCTGGTGACAAATTATTGATATTGAGATGGAAATGGATATTCTGTACCCCACCATGATGCGTGCCAAGTCATATTTGATTTTTGAAGTCATTTTGAAAATGAAAAATCCCTCTATACCCCTCTAACGACCCGACAATGATTTCTGTTGACAAATTATTGATATTGAGATGGAAATGGATATTCTGTACCCCACCATGATGCGTGCCAGGTCATATTTGATTTTTGAAGTCATTTTGAAAATGAAAAATCCCTCCATACCCCCTCTAACGACCCGACAATGAGTTCTGTTCACGAATTATTGTTATTCAGATGATAATGGATATTCTGCACCCCACCATGATGCGTGCCAAGTCATATTGGATATTTGATGAAATATTGAAAATGAAAAATCCCTCTATACCCCCTCTAACGACCTGACAATGATTTCTGTTGACGAATTATTGTTATTCAGATGGAAATAAATATTCTGCACTCCACCATGATGCGTGCCAAGTCAAATTGGATTTTTGAAGAAATATTGAAAATGAAAAATCTCTCTATACCCCCTCTAACGACCCGACAATGATTTCTGTTGACGAATTATTGTTATCCAGATGATAATGAAGATTCTGCACCCCACCATGTTGCGTGCCAAGTCATATTTGATTTTGAGGTAATTTTGAAAATGAGAAATCCCTCTATACCCCCTCTAACGACCCGACAATGATTTCTGTCGACGAATTATTGTTATTCAGATGGAAATAGATATTCTGCACCCCACCATGATGCGTGCCAAGTCATATTAGATTTTTGAAGAAATATTGAAAATGAGAAATCCCTCTTTACCCCCTCTGACGACCCGACAATGATTTCTGTTGACGAATAATTTTTATTCAGATGGACATGGATACTCTGCACCCCACCATGATGCGTGCCAAGTCATATTAGATTTTTGAAGAAATATTGAAAATGAAAAATCCCTCTATTCCCCCTCTAACGACCCGACATTGATTTCTGTTGACAAATTATTGTTATTCAGATGGAAATGGATATTCTGCACCCCACCATGTTGCGTGCCAAGTCATATTTGATTTTGAGGTAATTTTGAAAATGAAAAATCCCTCTATACCCCCTCTAACGACCCGACAATGAGTTCTTTTCACGAATTATTGTTATTCAGATGATAATGGATATTCTGCACCCCACCATGATGCGTGCCAAGTCATATTGGATATTTGAAGAAATATTGAAAATGAGAAATCCCTCTATACCCCCTCTAACGACCCGACAATGATTTCTGTTGACGAATTATTGTTATCCAGATGAAAATGAATATTCTGCACCCCACCATGTTGCGTGCCAAGTCATATTTGATTTTGAGGTAATTTTGAAAATGAGAAATCCCTCTATACCCCCTCTAACGACCCGACAATGATTTCTGTCGACGAATTATTGTTATTCAGATGGAAATAGATATTCTGCACCCCACCATGTTGCGTGCCAAGTCATATTTGATTTTGAGGTAATTTTGAAAATGAAAAATCCCTCTATACCCCCTGTGACGACCCGACAATGATCTCTGTCGACGAATTATTGTTATTCAGATGGAAATGGATATTCTGCACCCCTCCATGATGCGTGCCAAGTCATATTAGATTTTTGAAGAAATTTTGAAAATGAAAAATCCCTCTATACCCCCTCCAACGACCCGTCAATGATTTCTGTTGACGAATTATTGTTATTCAGATGGAAATGGATATTCTGCACACCACTATGATGCGTGCCAAGTCATATTAGATTTTTGAAGAAATTTTGAAAATGAAAAATCCCTCTATACCCCCTCCAACGACCCGTCAATGATTTCTGTTGACGAATTTTTGTTAACCAGATGGAAATGGATATTCTGCACACCACTATGATGCGTGCCAAGTCATATTTGATTTTGAGGTAATTTTGAAAATGAGAAATCCCTCTATACCCCCTCTAATGACCCGACAATGATTTCTGTCGACGAATTATTGTTATTCAGATGGAAATAGATATTCTGCACCCCACTATGATGCGTGCCAAGTCATATTTGATTTTTGAAGTCATTTTGAAAATGAAAAATCCCTCTATACCCCTCTGACGACCCGACAATGATTTCTGGTGACAAATTATTGATATTGAGATGGAAATGGATATTCTGTACCCCACCATGATGCGTGCCAAGTCATATTTGATTTTTGAAGTCATTTTGAAAATGAAAAATCCCTCTATACCCCTCTAACGACCCGACAATGATTTCTGTTGACAAATTATTGATATTGAGATGGAAATGGATATTCTGTACCCCACCATGATGCGTGCCAGGTCATATTTGATTTTTGAAGTCATTTTGAAAATGATAAATCCCTCCATACCCCCTCTAACGACCCGACAATGAGTTCTGTTCACGAATTATTGTTATTCAGATGATAATGGATATTCTGCACCCCACCATGATGCGTGCCAAGTCATATTGGATATTTGATGAAATATTGAAAATGAAAAATCCCTCTATACCCCCTCTAACGACCTGACAATGATTTCTGTTGACGAATTATTGTTATTCAGATGGAAATAAATATTCTGCACTCCACCATGATGCGTGCCAAGTCAAATTGGATTTTTGAAGAAATATTGAAAATGAAAAATCTCTCTATACCCCCTCTAACGACCCGACAATGATTTCTGTTGACGAATTATTGTTATCCAGATGATAATGAAGATTCTGCACCCCACCATGTTGCGTGCCAAGTCATATTTGATTTTGAGGTAATTTTGAAAATGAGAAATCCCTCTATACCCCCTCTAACGACCCGACAATGATTTCTGTCGACGAATTATTGTTATTCAGATGGAAATAGATATTCTGCACCCCACCATGATGCGTGCCAAGTCATATTTGATTTTTGAAGTCATTTTGAAAATGAAAAATCTCTCTATACCCCCTCTAACGACCCGGCAATGATTTCTGTTGACGAATTTTTGTTAACCAGATGGAAATGAATATTCTGCACCCCACCATGTTGCGTGCCAAGTCATATTTGATTATGAGGTGATTTTGAAAATGAGAAATCCCTCTATACCCCCTCTAACGACCCGACAATGATTTCTGTTGACGAATTATTGTTATTGAGATGGAAATGGATATTCTGTACCCCACTATGATGCGTGCCAAGTCATATTTGATTTTTGAAGTCATTTTGAAAATGAAAAATCCTTCTATACCCCTCTAACGACCCGACAATGATTTCTGTCGACGAATTATTGTTATTCAGATGGAAATAGATATTCTGCACCCCACCATGATGCGTGCCAAGTCATATTAGATTTTTGAAGAAATATTGAAAATGAGAAATCCCTCTTTACCCCCTCTGACGACCCGACAATGATTTCTGTTGACGAATAATTTTTATTCAGATGGACATGGATACTCTGCACCCCACCATGATGCGTGCCAAGTCATATTAGATTTTTGAAGAAATATTGAAAATGAAAAATCCCTCTATTCCCCCTCTAACGACCCGACATTGATTTCTGTTGACAAATTATTGTTATTCAGATGGAAATGGATATTCTGCACCCCACCATGTTGCGTGCCAAGTCATATTTGATTTTGAGGTAATTTTGAAAATGAAAAATCCCTCTATACCCCCTCTAACGACCCGACAATGAGTTCTTTTCACGAATTATTGTTATTCAGATGATAATGGATATTCTGCACCCCACCATGATGCGTGCCAAGTCATATTGGATATTTGAAGAAATATTGAAAATGAGAAATCCCTCTATACCCCCTCTAACGACCCGACAATGATTTCTGTTGACGAATTATTGTTATCCAGATGAAAATGAATATTCTGCACCCCACCATGTTGCGTGCCAAGTCATATTTGATTTTGAGGTAATTTTGAAAATGAGAAATCCCTCTATACCCCCTCTAACGACCCGACAATGATTTCTGTCGACGAATTATTGTTATTCAGATGGAAATAGATATTCTGCACCCCACCATGATGCGTGCAAAGTCATATTTGATTTTGAGGTAATTTTGAAAATGAGAAATCCCTCTATACCCCCTCTAACGACCCGACAATGATTTCTGTCGACGAATTATTGTTATTCAGATGGAAATAGATATTCTGCACCCCACCATGATGCGTGCAAAGTCATATTTGATTTTGAGGTGATTTTGAAAATGAGAAATCCCTCTATACCCCCTCTAACGACCCGACAATGATTTCTGTTGACGAATTATTGTTATTGAGATGGAAATGGATATTCTGTACCCCACTATGATGCGTGCCAAGTCATATTTGATTTTTGAAGTCATTTTGAAAATGAAAAATCCTTCTATACCCCTCTAACGACCCGACAATGATTTCTGTCGACGAATTATTGTTATTCAGATGGAAATAGATATTCTGCACCCCACCATGATGCGTGCAAAGTCATATTTGATTTTGAGGTGATTTTGAAAATGAAAAATCCCTCTATACCCCCTCTAACGACCCGACAGTGATTTCTGTTGACAAATTATTGTTATTCAGATGGCAATGGATATTCTGCACCCCACCATGATGCGTGCCAAGTCATATTAGATTTTTGAAGAAATTTTGAAAATGAAAAATCCCTCTATACCCCCTCCAACGACCCGTCAATGATTTCTGTTGACGAATTATTGTTATTCAGATGGAAATGGATATTCTGCACTCCACTATGATGCGTGCCAAGTCATATTTGATTTTGAGGTAATTTTGAAAATGAAAAATCCCTCTATACCCCCTCTGACGACCCGACAATGATTTCTGGTGACAAATTATTGATATTGAGATGGAAATGGATATTCTGTACCCCACCATGATGCGTGCCAAGTCATATTTGATTTTTGAAGTCATTTTGAAAATGAAAAATCCCTCTATACCCCTCTAACGACCCGACAATGAGTTCTGTTGACGAATTATTGTTATTCAGATAGAAATAAATATTCTGCACCTCACCATGATGCGTGCCAAGTCATATTTGATTTTTGAAGTCATTTTGAAAATGAAAAATCCCTTTATACCCCCTCTAACGACCCGACAATGATTTCTGTTGACGAATTATTGTTATTCAGATGGAAATGAATATTCTGCACCTCACCATGATGCGTGCCAAGTCATATTTGATTTTTGAAGTCATTTTGAAAATGAAAAATCCCTTTATACCCCCTCTAACGACCCGACAATGATTTCTGTTGACGAATTATTGTTATTCAGATGGAAATGAATATTCTGCACCCCACCATGTTGCGTGCCAAGTCATATTAGATTTTTGAAGAAATATTGAAAATGAGAAATCCCTCTATACCCCCTCCATCGACCCGGCAATGATTTCTGTTGACGACTTATTGTTATTCAGATGGAAATGGATATTCTGCACTCCACTATGATGCGTGCCAAGTCATATTTGATTTTGAGGTAATTTTGAAAATGAAAAATCCCTCTATACCCCCTCTGACGACTCGACAATGATTTCTGGTGACAAATTATTGATATTGAGATGGAAATGGATATTCTGTACCCCACCATGATGCGTGCTAAGTCATATTTGATTTTTGAAGTCATTTTGAAAATGAAAAATCCCTCTATACCCCTCTAACGACCCGACAATGAGTTCTGTTGACGAATTATTGTTATTCAGATAGAAATAAATATTCTGCACCTCACCATGATGCGTGCCAAGTCATATTTGATTTTTGAAGTCATTTTGAAAATGAAAAATCCCTTTATACCCCCTCTAACGACCCGACAATGATTTCTGTTGACAAATTATTGTTATTCAGATGGAAATGAATATTCTGCACCCCACCATGATGCGTGCCAAGTCATATTTGATTTTTGAAGTCATTTTGAAAATGAAAAATCCCTTTATACCCCCTCTAACGACCCGACAATGATTTCTGTTGACGAATTATTGTTATTCAGATGGAAATGAATATTCTGCACCCCACCATGTTGCGTGCCAAGTCATATTAGATTTTTGAAGAAATATTGAAAATGAGAAATCCCTCTATACCCCCTCCAACGACCCGTCAATGATTTCTGATGACGAATTATTGTTATTTAGATGGAAATGGATATTCTGCACCCCACCATGATGCGTGCCAAGTCATATTTGATTTTGAGGTAATTTTGAAAATGAAAAATCCCTCTATACCCCCTCTGACGACCCGACAATGATTTCTGGTGACAAATTATTGATATTGAGATGGAAATGGATATTCTGTACCCCACCATGATGCGTGCCAAGTCATATTTGATTTTTAGGTAATTTTGAAAATGAAAAATCCCTCTATACCCCCTCTGACGACCCGACAATGATTTCTGGTGACAAATTATTGATATTGAGATGGAAATGGATATTCTGTACCCCACCATGATGCGTGCCAAGTCATATTTGATTTTTGAAGTCATTTTGAAAATGAAAAATCCCTCTATACCCCTCTAACGACCCGACAATGAGTTCTGTTGACGAATTATTGTTATTCAGATGGAAATAAATATTCTGCACCTCACCATGATGCGTGCCAAGTCATATTTGATTTTTGAAGTCATTTTGAAAAAGAAAAATCCCTCTATATCCCTCTAACGACCCGACAATGAGTTCTGTTGACGAATTATTGTTATTCAGATGGAAATAAATATTCTGCACCTCACCATGATGCGTGCCAAGTCATATTTGATTTTTAGGTAATTTTGAAAATGAAAAATCCCTCTATACCCCCTCTGACGACCCGACAATGATTTCTGGTGACAAATTATTGATATTGAGATGGAAATGGATATTCTGTACCCCACCATGATGCGTGCCAAGTCATATTTGATTTTTAGGTAATTTTGAAAATGAGAAATCCCTCTATACCCCCTCTGACGACCCGACAATGATTTCTGGTGACAAATTATTGATATTGAGATGGAAATGGATATTCTGTACCCCACCATGATGCGTGCCAAGTCATATTTGATTTTTGAAGTCATTTTGAAAATGAAAAATCCCTCTATACCCCTCTAACGACCCGACAATGAGTTCTGTTGACGAATTATTGTTATTCAGATGGAAATAAATATTCTGCACCTCACCATGATGCGTGCCAAGTCATATTTGATTTTTGAAGTCATTTTGAAAATGAAAAATCTCTCTATACCCCCTCTAACGACCCGGCAATGATTTCTGTTGACGAATTTTTGTTAACCAGATGGAAATGAATATTCTGCACCCCACCATGTTGCGTGCCAAGTCATATTTGATTATGAGGTAATTTTAAAAATGAGAAATACCTCTATACCCCCTCTAATGACCCGACAATGATTTCTGTCGAAGAATTATTGTTATTCAGATAGAAATAGATATTCTGCACCCCACCATGATGCGTGCCAAGTCATATTAGATTTTTGAAGAAATTTTGAAAATGAAAAATCCCTCTATACCCCCTCCAACGACCCGTCAATGATTTCTGTTGACGAATTATTGTTATTCAGATGGAAATGGATATTCTGCACACCACTATGATGCGTGCCAAGTCATATTTGATTTTGAGGTAATTTTGAAAATGAGAAATCCCTCTATACCCCCTCTAATGACCCGACAATGATTTCTGTCGAAGAATTATTGTTATTCAGATAGAAATAGATATTCTGCACCCCACCATGATGCGTGCCAAGTCATATTAGATTTTTGAAGAAATTTTGAAAATGAAAAATCCCTCTATACCCCCTCTGACGACCCGACAATGATTTCTGGTGACAAATTATTGATATTGAGATGGAAATGGATATTCTGTACCCCACCATGATGCGTGCCAAGTCATATTTGATTTTTAGGTAATTTTGAAAATGAAAAATCCCTCTATACCCCCTCTGACGACCCGACAATGATTTCTGGTGACAAATTATTGATATTGAGATGGAAATGGATATTCTGTACCCCACCATGATGCGTGCCAAGTCATATTTGATTTTTGAAGTCATTTTGAAAATGAAAAATCCCTCTATACCCCTCTAACGACCCGACAATGAGTTCTGTTGACGAATTATTGTTATTCAGATGGAAATAAATATTCTGCACCTCACCATGATGCGTGCCAAGTCATATTTGATTTTTGAAGTCATTTTGAAAAAGAAAAATCCCTCTATATCCCTCTAACGACCCGACAATGAGTTCTGTTGACGAATTATTGTTATTCAGATGGAAATAAATATTCTGCACCTCACCATGATGCGTGCCAAGTCATATTTGATTTTTAGGTAATTTTGAAAATGAAAAATCCCTCTATACCCCCTCTGACGACCCGACAATGATTTCTGGTGACAAATTATTGATATTGAGATGGAAATGGATATTCTGTACCCCACCATGATGCGTGCCAAGTCATATTTGATTTTTAGGTAATTTTGAAAATGAAAAATCCCTCTATACCCCCTCTGACGACCCGACAATGATTTCTGGTGACAAATTATTGATATTGAGATGGAAATGGATATTCTGTACCCCACCATGATGCGTGCCAAGTCATATTTGATTTTTGAAGTCATTTTGAAAATGAAAAATCCCTCTATACCCCTCTAACGACCCGACAATGAGTTCTGTTGACGAATTATTGTTATTCAGATGGAAATAAATATTCTGCACCTCACCATGATGCGTGCCAAGTCATATTTGATTTTTGAAGTCATTTTGAAAATGAAAAATCCCTCTATACCCCTCTAACGACCCGACAATGAGTTCTGTTGACGAATTATTGTTATTCAGATGGAAATAAATATTCTGCACCTCACCATAATGCGTGCCAAGTCATATTTGATTTTTAGGTAATTTTGAAAATGAAAAATCCCTCTATACCCCCTCAGACGACCCGACAATGATTTCTGGTGACAAATTATTGATATTGAGATGGAAATGGATATTCTGTACCCCACCATGATGCGTGCCAAGTCATATTTGATTTTTGAAGTCATTTTGAAAATGAAAAATCCCTCTATACCCCTCTAACGACCCGACAATGAGTTCTGTTGACGAATTATTGTTATTCAGATGGAAATAAATATTCTGCACCTCACCATGATGCGTGCCAAGTCATATTTGATTTTTGAAGTCATTTTGAAAATGAAAAATCTCTCTATACCCCCTCTAACGACCCGGCAATAATTTCTGTTGACGAATTTTTGTTAACCAGATGGAAATGAATATTCTGCACCCCACCATGTTGCGTGCCAAGTCATATTTGATTATGAGGTAATTTTAAAAATGAGAAATACCTCTATACCCCCTCTAATGACCCGACAATGATTTCTGTCGACGAATTATTGTTATTCAGATAGAAATAGATATTCTGCACCCCACCATGATGCGTGCCAAGTCATATTAGATTTTTGAAGAAATTTTGAAAATGAAAAATCCCTCTATACCCCCTCCAACGACCCGTCAATGATTTCTGTTGACGAATTATTGTTATTCAGATGGAAATGGATATTCTGCACACCACTATGATGCGTGCCAAGTCATATTTGATTTTGAGGTAATTTTGAAAATGAGAAATCCCTCTATACCCCCTCTAATGACCCGACAATGATTTCTGTCGACGAATTATTGTTATTCAGATAGAAATAGATATTCTGCACCCCACTATGATGCGTGCCAAGTCATATTGGATATTTGAAGAAATATTGAAAATGAAAAATCCCTCTATACCCCCTCTAACGACCCGACAATGATTTCTGTTGACGAATTATTGTTATCCAGATGAAAATGAATATTCTGCACCCCACCATGTTGCGTGCCAAGTCATATTTGATTTTGAGGTAATTTTGAAAATGAGAAATCCCTCTATACCCCTTCTAACGACCCGACAATGATTTCAGTCGACGAATTATTGTTATTCAGATGGAAATAGATATTCTGCACCCCACCATGATGCGTGCCAAGTCATATTAGATTTTTGAAGAAATATTGAAAATGAGAAATCCCTCTTTACCCCCTCTGACGACCCGACAATGATTTCTGTTGACGAATAATTGTTATTCAGATGGACATGGATACTCTGCACCCCACCATGATGCGTGCCAAGTCATATTAGATTTTTGAAGAAATTTTGAAAATGAAAAATTCCTCTATACCCCCTCCAACGACCCGTCAATGATTTCCGTTGACGAATTATTGTTATTCAGATGAAAATGGATATTCTGCACCCCACTATGATGCGTGCCAAGTCATATTTGATTTTGAGGTAATTTTTAAAATGAAAAATCCCTCTATACCCCCTCTGACTACCCGTCAATGATTTCTGTTGACGAATTATTGTTATTCAGAAGGAAATGGATATTCTGCACACCACTATGATGCGTGCCAAGTCATATTTGATTTTGAGGTAATTTTGAAAATGAGAAATCCCTCTATACCCCCTCTAATGACCCGACAATGATTTCTGTCGACGAATTATTGTTATTCAGATAGAAATAGATATTCTGCACCCCACTATGATGCGTGCCAAGTCATATTTGATTTTGAGGTAATTTTTAAAATGAAAAATCCCTCTATACCCCCTCTGACGACCCGTCAATGATTTCTGTTGACAAATTATTGATATTGAGATGGAAATGGATATTCTGTACCCCACCATGATGCGTGCCAAGTCATATTTGATTTTTGAAGTCATTTTGAAAATGAAAAATCCCTCTATACCCCCTCTAACGACCCGACAATGAGTTCTGTTCACGAATTATTGTTATTCAGATGATAATGGATATTCTGCACCCCACCATGATGCGTGCCAAGTCATATTGGATATTTGAAGAAATATTGAAAATGAAAAATCCCTCTATACCCCCTCTAACGACCCGACAATGATTTCTGTTGACGAATTATTGTTATCCAGATGAAAATGAATATTCTGCACCTCACCATGTTGCGTGCCAAGTCATATTTGATTTTGAGGTAATTTTGAAAATGAGAAATCCCTCTATACCCCTTCTAACGACCCGACAATGATTTCAGTCGACGAATTATTGTTATTCAGATGGAAATAAATATTCTGCACCCCACCATGATGCGTGCCAAGTCATATTAGATTTTTGAAGAAATATTGAAAATGAGAAATCCCTCTTTACCCCCTCTGACGACCCGACAATGATTTCTGTTGACGAATAATTGTTATTCAGATGGACATGGATACTCTGCACCCCACCATGATGCGTGCCAAGTCATATTAGATTTTTGAAGAAATTTTGAAAATGAAAAATTCCTCTATACCCCCTCCAACGACCCGTCAATGATTTCCGTTGACGAATTATTGTTATTCAGATGAAAATGGATATTCTGCACCCCACTATGATGCGTGCCAAGTCATATTTGATTTTGAGGTAATTTTTAAAATGAAAAATCCCTCTATACCCCCTCTGACGACCCGACAATGATTTCTGGTGACAAATTATTGATATTGAGATGGAAATGGATATTCTGTACCCCACCATGATGCGTGCCAAGTCATATTTGATTTTTGAAGTCATTTTGAAAATGAAAAATCCCTCTATACACCTCTAACGACCCGACAATGAGTTCTGTTGACGAATTACTGTTATTCAGATGGAAATAAATATTCTGCACCTCACCATGATGCGTGCCAAGTCATATTTGATTTTTGAAGTCATTTTGAAAATGAACAATCCCTTTATACCCCCTCTAACGACCCGACAATGATTTCTGTTGACGAATTATTGTTATTCAGATGGAAATGAATATTCTGCACCCCACCATGATGCGTGCCAAGTCATATTTGATTTTTGAAGTCATTTTGAAAATGAAATATCCCTTTATACCCCCTCTAACGACCCGACAATGATTTCTGTTGACGAATTATTGTTATTCAGATGGATATGAATATTCTACACCCCACCATGTTGCGTGCCAAGTCATATTAGATTTTTGAAGAAATATTGAAAATGAGAAATCCCTCTATACCCCCTCCAACGACCCGTCAATGATTTCTGTTGACGAATCATTGTTATTTAGATGGAAATGGATATTCTGCACCCCACCATGATGCGTGCCAAGTCATATTTGATTTTGAGGTAATTTTGAAAATGAAAAATCCCTCTATACCCCCTCTGACGACCCGACAATGATTTCTGGTGACAAATTATTGATATTGAGATGGAAATGGATATTCTGTACCCCACCATGATGCGTGCCAAGTCATATTTGATTTTTGAAGTCATTTTGAAAATGAAAAATCCCTCTATACCCCTCTAACGACCCGACAATGAGTTCTGTTGACGAATTATTGTTATTCAGATGGGAATAAATATTCTGCACCTCACCATGATGCGTGCCAAGTCATATTTGATTTTTAGGTAATTTTGAAAATGAAAAATCCCTCTATACCCCCTCTGACGACCCGACAATGATTTCTGGTGACAAATTATTGATATTGAGATGGAAATGGATATTCTGTACCCCACCATGATGCGTGCCAAGTCATATTTGATTTTTAGGTAATTTTGAAAATGAAAAATCTCTCTATACCCCCTCTGACGACCCGACAATGATTTCTGGTGACAAATTATTGATATTGAGATAGAAATGGATATTCTGTGCCCCACCATGATGCGAGCCAAGTCATATTTGATTTTTGAAGTCATTTTGAAAATGAAAAATCCCTCTATACCCCTCTAACGACCCGACAATGAGTTCTGTTGACGAATTATTGTTATTCAGATGGAAATAAATAATCTGCACCTCACCATGATGCCTGCCAAGTCATATTTGATTTTTGAAGTCATTTTGAAAATGAAAAATCTCTCTATACCCCCTCTAACGACCCGGCAATGATTTCTGTTGACGAATTTTTGTTAACCAGATGGAAATGAATATTCTGCACCCCACCATGTTGCGTGCCAAGTCATATTTGATTATGAGGTAAATTTAAAAATGAGAAATACCTCTATACCCCCTCTAATGACCCGACAATGATTTCTGTCGACGAATTATTGTTATTCAGATAGAAATAGATATTCTGCACCCCACCATGATGCGTGCCAAGTCATATTAGATTTTTGAAGAAATTTTGAAAATGAAAAATCCCTCTATACCCCCGTCAATGATTTCTGTTGACGAATTATTGTTATTCAGATGGAAATGGATATTCTGCACACCACTATGATGCGTGCCAAGTCATATTTGATTTTGAGGTAATTTTGAAAATGAGAAATCCCTCTATACCCCCTCTAATGACCCGACAATGATTTCTGTCGACGAATTATTGTTATTCAGATAGAAATAGATATTCTGCACCCCACTATGATGCGTGCCAAGTCATATTTGATTTTGAGGTAATTTTGAAAATGAAAATTCCCTCTATACCCCCTCTGACGACACGACAATGATTTCTGTTGACAAATTATTGATATTGAGATGGAAATGGATATTCTGTACCCCACCATGATGCGTGCCAAGTCATATTTGATTTTTGAAGTCATTTTGAAAATGAAAAATCCCTCTATACCCCCTCTAACGACCCGACAATGAGTTCTGTTCACGAATTATTGTTATTCAGATGATAATGGATATTCTGCACCCCACCATGATGCGTGCCAAGTCATATTGGATATTTGAAGAAATATTGAAAATGAAAAATCCCTCTATACCCCCTCTAACGACCCGACAATGATTTCTGTTGACGAATTATTGTTATCCAGATGAAAATGAATATTCTGCACCCCACCATGTTGCGTGCCAAGTCATATTTGATTTTGAGGTAATTTTGAAAATGAGAAATCCCTCTATACCCCTTCTAACGACCCGACAATGATTTCTGTCGACGAATTATTGTTATTCAGATAGAAATAGATATTCTGCACCCCACTATGATGCGTGCCAAGTCATATTTGATTTTGAGGTAATTTTGAAAATGAAAAATCCCTCTATACCCCCTCTGACGACACGACAATGATTTCTGGTGACAAATTATTGATATTGAGATGGAAATGGATATTCTGTTCCCCACCATGATGCGTGCCAAGTCATATTTGATTTTTGAAGTCATTTTGAAAATGAAAAATCCCTCTATACCCCTCTAACGACCCGACAATGATTTCTGTTGACAAATTATTGATATTGAGATGGAAATGGATATTCTGTACCCCACCATGATGCGTGCCAAGTCATATTTGATTTTTGAAGTGATTTTGAAAATGAAAAATCCCTCCATACCCCCTCTAACGACCCGACAATGAGTTCTGTTGACGAATTATTGTTATTCAGATGGAAATAAATATTCTGCACCTCACCATGATGCGTGCCAAGTCATATTTGATTTTTGAAGTCATTTTGAAAATGAAAAATCCCTTTATACCCCCTCTAACGACCCGACAATGATTTCTGTTGACGAATTATTGTTATTCAGATGGAAATGAATATTCTGCACCCCACCATGATGCGTGCCAAGTCATATTTGATTTTTGAAGTCATTTTGAAAATGAAAAATACCTTTATACCCCCGCTAACGACCCGACAATGATTTCTGTTGACGAATTATTGTTATTCAGATGGAAATGAATATCCTGCACCCCACCATGCTGCGTGCCAAGTCATATTAGATTTTTGAAGAAATATTGAAAATGAGAAATCCCTCTATACCCCCTCCAACGACCCGTCAATGATTTCTGTTGACGAATCATTGTTATTTAGATGGAAATGGATATTCTGCACCCCACCATGATGCGTGCCAAGTCATATTTGATTTTGAGGTAATTTTAAAAATGAAAAATCCCTCTATACCCCCTCTGACGACCCGACAATGATTTCTGGTGACAAATTATTGATATTGAGATGGAAATGGATATTCTGTACCCCACCATGATGCGTGCCAAGTCATATTTGATTTTTGAAGTCATTTTGAAAATGAAAAATCCCTTTATACCCCCGCTAACGACCCGACAATGATTTCTGTTGACGAATTATTGTTATTCAGATGGAAATGAATATTCTGCACCCCACCATGTTGCGTGCCAAGTCATATTAGATTTTTGAAGAAATATTGAAAATGAGAAATCCCTCTATACCCCCTCCAACGACCCGTCAATGATTTCTGTTGACGAATCATTGTTATTCAGATGGAAATGGATATTCTGCACCCCACCATGATGCGTGCCAAGTCATATTTGATTTTGAGATAATTTTGAAAATGAAAAATCCCTCTATACCCCCTCTGACGACCCGACAATGATTTCTGGTGACAAATTATTGATATTGAGATGGAAATGGATATTCTGTACCCCACCATGATGCGTGCCAAGTCATATTTGATTTTTGAAGTCATTTTGAAAATGAAAACTCCCTCTATACCCCTCTAACGACCCGACAATGAGTTCTGTTGACGAATTATTGTTATTCAGATGGAAATAAATATTCTGCACCTCACCATGATGCGTGCCAAGTCATATTTGATTTTTGAAGTCATTTTGAAAATGAAAAATCCCTTTATACCCCCTCTAACGACCCGACAATGATTTCTGTTGACGAATTATTGTTATTCAGATGGAAATGAATAATCTGCACCTCACCATGATGCGTGCCAAGTCATATTTGATTTTTGAAGTCATTTTGAAAATGAAAAATCCCTTTATACCCCCGCTAACGACCCGACAATGATTTCTGTTGACGAATTATTGTTATTCAGATGGAAATGAATATTCTGCACCCCACCATGTTGCGTGCCAAGTCATATTAGATTTTTGAAGAAATATTGAAAATGAGAAATCCCTCTATACCCCCTCCAACGACCCGTCAATGATTTCTGTTGACGAATCATTGTTATTTAGATGGAAATGGATATTCTGCACCCCACCATGATGCGTGCCAAGTCATATTTGATTTTGAGGTAATTTTGAAAATGAAAAATCCCTCTATACCCCCTCTGACGACCCGACAATGATTTCTGGTGACAAATTATTGATATTGAGATGGAAATGGATATTCTGTACCCCACCATGATGCGTGCCAAGTCATATCTGATTTTTAGGTAATTTTGAAAATGAAAAATCCCTCTATACCCCCTCTGACGACCCGACAATGATTTCTGGTGACAAATTATTGATATTGAGATGGAAATGGATATTCTGTAACCCACCATGATGCGTGCCAAGTCATATTTGATTTTTGAAGTCATTTTGAAAATGAAAAATCCCTCTATACCCCTCTAACGACCCGACAATGAGTTCTGTTGACGAATTATTGTTATTCAGATGGAAATAAATATTCTGCACCTCACCATGATGCGTGCCAAGTCATATTTGATTTTTGAAGTCATTTTAAAAATGAAAAATCTCTCTATACCCCCTCTAACGACCCGGCAATGATTTCTGTTGACGAATTTTTGTTAACCAGATGGAAATGAATATTCTGCACCCCACCATGTTGCGTGCCAAGTCATATTTGATTATGAGGTTATTTTAAAAATGAGAAATACCTCTATACCCCCTCTAATGACCCGACAATGATTTCTGTCGACGAATTATTGTTATTCAGATAGAAATAGATATTCTGCACCCCACCATGATGCGTGCCAAGTCATATTAGATTTTTGAAGAAATTTTGAAAATGAAAAATCCCTCTATACCCCCTCCAACGACCCGTCAATGATTTCTGTTGACGAATTATTGTTATGTAGATGGAAATGGATATTCTGCACACCACTATGATGCGTGCCAAGTCATATTTGATTTTGAGGTAATTTTGAAAATGAGAAATCCCTCTATACCCCCTCTAATGACCCGACAATGATTTCTG
Source organism: Chrysolina americana (assembly GCA_958502065.1). Classification (NCBI taxonomy): domain Eukaryota; kingdom Metazoa; phylum Arthropoda; class Insecta; order Coleoptera; family Chrysomelidae; genus Chrysolina; species Chrysolina americana. Next base: position 44,429,784 of record OY293415.1, on the reverse strand, counting down.
TCGACGGATTATTGTTATTCAGATAGAAATAGATATTCTGCACCCCACTATGATGCGTGCCAAGTCATATTTGATTTTGAGGTAATTTTGAAAATGAAAAATCCCTCTATACCCCCTCTGACGACACGACAATGATTTCTGGTGACAAATTATTGATATTGAGATGGAAATGGATATTCTGTTCCCACCATGATGCGTGCCAAGTCATATTTGATTTTTGAAGTCATTTTGAAAATGAAAAATCCCTCTATACCCCTCTAACGACCCGACAATGATTTCTGTTGACAAATTATTGATATTGAGATGGAAATGGATATTCTGTACCCCACCATGATGCGTGCCAAGTCATATTTGATTTTTGAAGTGATTTTGAAAATGAAAAATCCCTCCATACCCCCTCTAACGACCCGACAATGAGTTCTGTTCACGAATTATAGTTATTCAGATGATAATGGATATTCTGCACCCCACCATGTTGCGTGCCAAGTCATATTAGATTTTTGAAGAAATATTGAAAATGAGAAATCCCTCCATACCCCCTCCAACGACCCGTCAATGATTTCTGTTGACGAATTATTGTTATTTAGATGGAAATGGATATTCTGTACCCCACCATGATGCGTGCCAAGTCATATTTGATTTTTGAAGTCATTTTGAAAATGAAAAATCCCTCCATACCCCCTCTAACGACCCGACAATGAGTTCTGTTCACGAGTTATTGTTATTCAGATGATAATGGATATTCTGCACCCCACCTTGATGCGTGCCAAGTCATATTGGATATTTGAAGAAATATTGAAAATGAAAAATCCCTCTATACCCCCTCTAACGACCCGACAATGATTTCTGGTGACAAATTATTAATATAGAGATGGAAATGGATATTCTGTACCCCACCATGATGCGTGCCAAGTCATATTTGAATTTTAGGTAATTTTGAAAATGAAAAATCTCTCTATACCCCCTCTGACGACCCGACAATGATTTCTGGTGACAAATTATTGATATTGAGATGGAAATGGATATTCTGTGCCCCACCATGATGCGTGCCAAGTCATATTTGATTTTTGAAGTCATTTTGAAAATGAAAAATCCCTCTATACCCCTCTAACGACCCGACAATGAGTTCTGTTGACGAATTATTGTTATTCAGATGGAAATAAATAATCTGCACCTCACCATGATGCCTGCCAAGTCATATTTGATTTTTGAAGTCATTTTGAAAATGAAAAATCTCTCTATACCCCCTCTAACGACCCGGCAATGATTTCTGTTGACGAATTTTTGTTAACCAGATGGAAATGAATATTCTGCACCCCACCATGTTGCGTGCCAAATCATATTTGATTATGAGGTAAATTTAAAAATGAGAAATACCTCTATACCCCCTCTAATGACCCGACAATGATTTCTGTCGACGAATTATTGTTATTCAGATAGAAATAGATATTCTGCACCCCACCATGATGCGTGCCAAGTCATATTAGATTTTTGAAGAAATTTTGAAAATGAAAAATCCCTCTATACCCCCGTCAATGATTTCTGTTGACGAATTATTGTTATTCAGATGGAAATGGATATTCTGCACACCACTATGATGCGTGCCAAGTCATATTTGATTTTGAGGTAATTTTGAAAATGAGAAATCCCTCTATACCCCCTCTAATGACCCGACAATGATTTCTGTCGACGAATTATTGTTATTCAGATAGAAATAGATATTCTGCACCCCACTATGATGCGTGCCAATTCATATTTGATTTTGAGGTAATTTTGAAAATGAAAAATCCCTCTATACCCCCTCTGACGACACGACAATGATTTCTGTTGACAAATTATTGATATTGAGATGGAAATGGATATTCTGTACCCCACCATGATGCGTGCCAAGTCATATTTGATTTTTGAAGTCATTTTGAAAATGAAAAATCCCTCTATACCCCCTCTAACGACCCGACAATGAGTTCTGTTCACGAATTATTGTTATTCAGATGATAATGGATATTCTGCACCCCACCATGATGCGTGCCAAGTCATATTGGATATTTGAAGAAATATTGAAAATGAAAAATCCCTCTATACCCCCTCTAACGACCCGACAATGATTTCTGTTGACGAATTATTGTTATCCAGATGAAAATGAATATTCTGCACCCCACCATGTTGCGTGCCAAGTCATATTTGATTTTGAGGTAATTTTGAAAATGAGAAATCCCTCTATACCCCTTCTAACGACCCGACAATGATTTCTGTCGACGAATTATTGTTATTCAGATAGAAATAGATATTCTGCACCCCACTATGATGCGTGCCAAGTCATATTTGATTTTGAGGTAATTTTGAAAATGAAAAATCCCTCTATACCCCCTCTGACGACACGACAATGATTTCTGGTGACAAATTATTGATATTGAGATGGAAATGGATATTCTGTTCCCCACCATGATGCGTGCCAAGTCATATTTGATTTTTGAAGTCATTTTGAAAATGAAAAATCCCTCTATACCCCTCTAACGACCCGACAATGATTTCTGTTGACAAATTATTGATATTGAGATGGAAATGGATATTCTGTACCCCACCATGATGCGTGCCAAGTCATATTTGATTTTTGAAGTGATTTTGAAAATGAAAAATCCCTCCATACCCCCTCTAACGACCCGACAATGAGTTCTGTTGACGAATTATTGTTATTCAGATGGAAATGAATATTCTGCACCTCACCATGATGCGTGCCAAGTCATATTTGATTTTTGAAGTCATTTTGAAAATGAAAAATCCCTTTATACCCCCTCTAACGACCCGACAATGATTTCTGTTGACGAATTATTGTTATTCAGATGGAAATGAATATTCTGCACCCCACCATGATGCGTGCCAAGTCATATTTGATTTTTGAAGTCATTTTGAAAATGAAAAATCCCTTTATACCCCCGCTAACGACCCGACAATGATTTCTGTTGACGAATTATTGTTATTCAGATGGAAATGAATATCCTGCACCCCACCATGTTGCGTGCCAAGTCATATTAGATTTTTGAAGAAATATTGAAAATGAGAAATCCCTCTATACCCCCTCCAACGACCCGTCAATGATTTCTGTTGACGAATCATTGTTATTTAGATGGAAATGGATATTCTGCACCCCACCATGATGCGTGCCAAGTCATATTTGATTTTGAGGTAATTTTAAAAATGAAAAATCCCTCTATACCCCCTCTGACGACCCGACAATGATTTCTGGTGACAAATTATTGATATTGAGATGGAAATGGATATTCTGTACCCCACCATGATGCGTGCCAAGTCATATTTGATTTTTGAAGTCATTTTGAAAATGAAAAATCCCTCTATACCCCTCTAACGACCCGACAATGAGTTCTGTTGACGAATTATTGTTATTCAGATGGAAATAAATATTCTGCACCTCACCATGATGCGTGCCAAGTCATATTTGATTTTTGAAGTCATTTTGAAAATGAAAAATCCCTTAATACCCCCTCTAACGACCCGACAACGATTTCTGTTGACGAATTATAGTTATTCAGATGGAAATGAATATTCTGCACCCCACCATGATGCGTGCCAAGTCATATTTGATTTTTGAAGTCATTTTGAAAATGAAAAATCCCTTTATACCCCCGCTAACGACCCGACAATGATTTCTGTTGACGAATTATTGTTATTCAGATGGAAATGAATATTCTGCACCCCACCATGTTGCGTGCCAAGTCATATTAGATTTTTGAAGAAATATTGAAAATGAGAAATCCCTCTATACCCCCTCCAACGACCCGTCAATGATTTCTGTTGACGAATCATTGTTATTCAGATGGAAATGGATATTCTGCACCCCACCATGATGCGTGCCAAGTCATATTTGATTTTGAGGTAATTTTGAAAATGAAAAATCCCTCTATACCCCCTCTGACGACCCGACAATGATTTCTGGTGACAAATTATTGATATTGAGATGGAAATGGATATTCTGTACCCCACCATGATGCGTGCCAAGTCATATTTGATTTTTGAAGTCATTTTGAAAATGAAAACTCCCTCTATACCCCTCTAACGACCCGACAATGAGTTCTGTTGACGAATTATTGTTATTCAGATGGAAATAAATATTCTGCACCTCACCATGATGCGTGCCAAGTCATATTTGATTTTTGAAGTCATTTTGAAAATGAAAAATCCCTTTATACCCCTTCTAACGACCCGACAATGATTTCTGTTGACGAATTATTGTTATTCAGATGGAAATGAATAATCTGCACCTCACCATGATGCGTGCCAAGTCATATTTGATTTTTGAAGTCATTTTGAAAATGAAAAATCCCTTTATACCCCCGCTAACGACCCGACAATGATTTCTGTTGACGAATTATTGTTATTCAGATGGAAATGAATATTCTGCACCCCACCATGTTGCGTGCCAAGTCATATTAGATTTTTGAAGAAATATTGAAAATGAGAAATCCCTCTATACCCCCTCCAACGACCCGTCAATGATTTCTGTTGACGAATCATTGTTATTTAGACGGAAATGGATATTCTGCACCCCACCATGATGCGTGCCAAGTCATATTTGATTTTGAGGTAATTTTGAAAATGAAAAATCCCTCTATACCCCCTCTGACGACCCGACAATGATTTCTGGTGACAAACTATTGATATTGAGATGGAAATGGATATTCTGTACCCCACCATGATGCGTGCCAAGTCATATCTGATTTTTAGGTAATTTTGAAAATGAAAAATCCCTCTATACCCCCTCTGACGACCCGACAATGATTTCTGGTGACAAATTATTGATATTGAGATGGAAATGGATATTCTGTACCCCACCATGATGCGTGCCAAGTCATATTTGATTTTTGAAGTCATTTTGAAAATGAAAAATCCCTCCATACCCCCTCTAACGACCCGACAATGAGTTCTGTTGACGAATTATTGTTATTCAGATGGAAATAAATATTCTGCACCTCACCATGATGCGTGCCAAGTCATATTTGATTTTTGAAGTCATTTTAAAAATGAAAAATCTCTCTATACCCCCTCTAACGACCCGGCAATGATTTCTGTTGACGAATTTTTGTTAACCAGATGGAAATGAATATTCTGCACCCCACCATGTTGCGTGCCAAGTCATATTTGATTATGAGGTTATTTTAAAAATGAGAAATACCTCTATACCCCCTCTAATGACCCGACAATGATTTCTGTCGACGAATTATTGTTATTCAGATAGAAATAGATATTCTGCACCCCACCATGATGCGTGCCAAGTCATATTAGATTTTTGAAGAAATTTTGAAAATGAAAAATCCCTCTATACCCCCTCCAACGACCCGTCAATGATTTCTGTTGACGAATTATTGTTATGTAGATGGAAATGGATATTCTGCACACCACTATGATGCGTGCCAAGTCATATTTGATTTTGAGGTAATTTTGAAAATGAGAAATCCCTCTATACCCCCTCTAATGACCCGACAATGATTTCTGTCGACGAATTATTGTTATTCAGATAGAAATAGATATTCTGCACCCCACTATGATGCGTGCCAAGTCATATTTGATTTTGAGGTAATTTTGAAAATGAAAAATCCCTCTATACCCCCTCTGACGACACGACAATGATTTCTGGTGACAAATTATTGATATTGAGATGGAAATGGATATTCTGTTCCCACCATGATGCGTGCCAAGTCATATTTGATTTTTGAAGTCATTTTGAAAATGAAAAATCCCTCTATACCCCTCTAACGACCCGACAATGATTTCTGTTGACAAATTATTGATATTGAGATGGAAATGGATATTCTGTACCCCACCATGATGCGTGCCAAGTCATATTTGATTTTTGAAGTGATTTTGAAAATGAAAAATCCCTCCATACCCCCTCTAACGACCCGACAATGAGTTCTGTTCACGAATTATAGTTATTCAGATGATAATGGATATTCTGCACCCCACCATGTTGCGTGCCAAGTCATATTAGATTTTTGAAGAAATATTGAAAATGAGAAATCCCTCCATACCCCCTCCAACGACCCGTCAATGATTTCTGTTGACGAATTATTGTTATTTAGATGGAAATGGATATTCTGTACCCCACCATGATGCGTGCCAAGTCATATTTGATTTTTGAAGTCATTTTGAAAATGAAAAATCCCTCCATACCCCCTCTAACGACCCGACAATGAGTTCTGTTCACGAATTATTGTTATTCAGATGATAATGGATATTCTGCACCCCACCTTGATGCGTGCCAAGTCATATTGGATATTTGAAGAAATATTGAAAATGAAAAATCCCTCTATACCCCCTCTAACGACCCGACAATGATTTCTGGTGACAAATTATTAATATAGAGATGGAAATGGATATTCTGTACCCCACCATGATGCGTGCCAAGTCATATTTGATTTTTGAAGTCATTTTGAAAATGAAAAATCCCTCTATACCCCTCTAACGACCCGACAATGAGTTCTGTTGACGAATTATTGTTATTCAGATGGAAATGGATATTCTGCACTCCACTATGATGCGTGCCAAGTCATATTTGATTTTGAGGTAATTTTGAAAATGAAAAATCCCTCTATACCCCCTCTGACGACCCGACAATGATTTCTGGTGACAAATTATTAATATAGAGATGGAAATGGATATTCTGTACCCCACCATGATGCGTGCCAAGTCATATTTGATTTTTGAAGTCATTTTGAAAATGAAAAATCCCTCTATACCCCTCTAACGACCCGACAATGAGTTCTGTTGACGAATTATTGTTAATCAGATGGAAATAAATATTCTGCAGCTCACCATGATGCGTGCCAAGTCATATTTGATTTTTGAAGTCATTTTGAAAATGAAAAATCCCTTTATATCCCCTCTAACGACCCGACAATGATTTCTGTTGACGAATTATTGTTATTCAGATGGAAATGAATATTCTGCACCTCACCATGATGCGTGCCAAGTCATATTTCATTTTTGAAGTCATTTTGAAAATGAAAAATCCCTTTATACCCCCTCTAACGACCCGTCAATGATTTCTGTTGACAAATTATTGTTATTTAGATGGAAATGGATATTCTGCACCCCACCATGATGCGTGCCAAGTCATATTTGATTTTTGAACTCATTTTGAAAATGAAAAATCCCTCTATACCCCTCTAACGACCCGACAATGATTTCTGGTGACAAATTATTGATATTGAGATGGAAATGGATATTCTGTACCCCACCATGATGCGTGCCAAGTCATATTTGATTTTTGAACTCATTTTGAAAATGAAAAATCCCTCTATACCCCTCTAACGACCCGACAATGATTTCTGGTGACAAATTATTGATATTGAGATGGAAATGGATATTCTGCACCCCACCATGATGCGTGCCAAGTCATGTTTGATTTTGAGGTAATTTTGAAAATGAAAAATCCCTCTATACCCCCTCTGACGACCCGACAATGATTTCTGGTGACAAATTATTGATATTGAAATGGAAATGGATATTCTGCACCCCACCATGATGCGTGCCAAGTCATATTTGATTTTGAGGTAATTTTGAAAATGAAAAATCCCTCTATACCCCTCTAACGACCCGACAATGATTTCTGGTGACAACTTATTGATATTGAGATGGAAATGGATATTCTGCACCCCACCATGATGCGTGCCAAGTCATGTTTGATTTTGAGGTAATTTTGAAAATGAAAAATCCCTCTATACCCCCTCTGACGACCCGACAATGATTTCTGTCGACGAATTATTGTTATTCAGATGGAAATGGATATTCTGCACCCCACCATGATGCGTGCCAAGTCATATTGGATTTTTGAAAAAATATTGAAAATGAAAAATCCCTCTATACCCCCTCTAACGACCCGGCAATGATTTCAGTTGACGAATTTTTGTTAACCAGATGGAAATGAATATTCTGCACCCCACCATGTTGCGTGCCAAGTCATATTTGATTTTGAGGTAATTTTAAAAATGAGAAATACCTCTATACCCCCTCTAATGACCCGACAATGATTTCTGTCGACGAATTATTGTTATTCAGATAGAAATAGATATTGTGCACCCCACCATGATGCGTGCCAAGTCATATTAGATTTTTGAAGAAATTTTGAAAATGAAAAATCCCTCTATACCCCCTCCAACGACCCGTCAATGATTTCTGTTGACGAATTATTGTTATTCAGATGGAAATGGATATTCTGCACACCACTATGATGCGTGCCAAGTCATATTTGATTTTGAGGTAATTTTGAAAATGAGAAATCCCTCTATACCCCCTCTAATGACCCGACAATGATTTCTGTCGACGAATTATTGTTATTCAGATGATAATGGATATTCTGCACCCCACCATGATGCGTGCCAAGTCATATTGGATATTTGAAGAAATATTGAAAATGAAAAATCCCTCTATACCCCCTCTAACGACCCGACAATGATTTCTGTTGACGAATTATTGTTATTCAGATGGAAATAAATATTCTGCACTCCACCATGATGCGTGCCAAGTCAAATTGGATTTTTGAAGAAATATTGAAAATGAAAAATCTCTCTATACCCCCTCTAACGACCCGACAATGATTTCTGTCGACGAATTATTGTTATTCAGATGGAAATAGATATTCTGCACCCCACCATGATGCGTGCCAAGTCATATTAGATTTTTGAAGAAATATTGAAAATGAGAAATCCCTCTTTACCCCCTCTGACGACCCGACAATGATTTCTGTTGACGTGTAATTTTTATTCAGATGGACATGGATACTCTGCACCCCACCATGATGCGTGCCAAGTCATATTAGATTTTTGAAGAAATATTGAAAATGAAAAATCCCTCTATTCCCCCTCTAACGACCCGACAATGATTTCTGTTGACAAATTATTGTTATTCAGATGGAAATGGATATTCTGCACCCCACCATGTTGCGTGCCAAGTCATATTTGATTTTGAGGTAATTTTGAAAATGAAAAATCCCTCTATACCCCCTCTAACGACCCGACAATGAGTTCTGTTCACGAATTATTATTATTCAGATGATAATGGATATTCTGCACCCCACCATGATGCGTGCCAAGTCATATTGGATATTTGAAGAAATATTGAAAATGAAAAATCCCTCTATACCCCCTCTAACGACCCGACAATGATTTCTGTTGACGAATTATTGTTATTCAGATGGAAATGAATATTCTGCACCCCACCATGTTGCGTGCCAAGTCATATTAGATTTTTGAAGAAATATTGAAAATGAGAAATCCCTCTATACCCCCTCCAACGACCCGTCAATGATTTCTGTTGACGACTTATTGTTATTCAGATGGAAATGGATATTCTGCACTCCACTATGATGCGTGCCAAGTCATATTTGATTTTGAGGTAATTTTGAAAATGAAAAATCCCTCTTTACCCCCTCTGACGACCCGACAATGATTTCTGTTGACGTGTAATTTTTATTCAGATGGACATGGATACTCTGCACCCCACCATGATGCGTGCCAAGTCATATTAGATTTTTGAAGAAATATTGAAAATGAAAAATCCCTCTATTCCCCCTCTAACGACCCGACAATGATTTCTGTTGACAAATTATCGTTATTCAGATGGAAATGGATATTCTGCACCCCACCATGTTGCGTGCCAAGTCATATTTGATTTTGAGGTAATTTTGAAAATGAAAAATCCCTCTATACCCCCTCTAACGACCCGACAATGAGTTCTGTTCACGAATTATTGTTATTCAGATGATAATGGATATTCTGCACCCCACCATGATGCGTGCCAAGTCATATTGGATATTTGAAGAAATATTGAAAATGAAAAATCCCTCTATACTCCCTCTAACGACCCGACAATGATTTCTGTTGACGAATTATTGTTATCCAGATGAAAATGAATATTCTGCACCCCACCATGTTGCGTGCCAAGTCATATTTGATTTTGAGGTAATTTTGAAAATGAGAAATCCCTCTATACCCCCTCTAACGACCCGACAATGATTTCTGTCGACGAATTATGGTTATTAAGATGGAAATAGATATTCTGCACCCCACCATGATGCGTGCCAAGTCATATTAGATTTTTGAAGAAATATTGAAAATGAGAAATCCCTCTTTACCCCCTCTGACGACCCGACAATGATTTCTGTTGACGAATAATTTTTATTCAGATGGACATGGATACTCTGCACCCCACCATGATGCGTGTCAAGTCATATTAGATTTTTGAAGAAATATTGAAAATGAAAAATCCCTCTATTCCCCCTCTAACGACCCGACAATGATTTCTGTTGACAAATTATTGTTTTTCAGATGGAAATGGATATTCTGCACCCCACCATGTTGCGTGCCAAGTCATATTTGATTTTGAGGTAATTTTGAAAATGAAAAATCCCTCTATACCCCCTCTAACGACCCGACAATGAGTTCTGTTCACAAATTATTGTTATTCAGATGATAATGGATATTCTGCACCCCACCATGATGCGTGCCAAGTCATATTGGATATTTGAAGAAATATTGAAAATGAAAAATCCCTCTATACCCCCTCTAACGACCCGACAATGATTTCTGTTGACGAATTATTGTTATTCAGATGGAAATGAATATTCTGCACCCCACCATGTTGCGTGCCAAGTCATATTAGATTTTTGAAGAAATATTGAAAATGAGAAATCCCTCTATACCCCCTCCAACGACCCGTCAATGATTTCTGTTGACGACTTATTGTTATTCAGATGGAAATGGATATTCTGCACTCCACTATGATGCGTGCCAAGTCATATTTGATTTTGAGGTAATTTTGAAAATGAAAAATCCCTCTATACCCCCTCTGACGACCCGACAATGATTTCTGGTGACAAACTATTGATATTGAGATGGAAATGGATATTCTGTACCCCACCATGATGCGTGCCAAGTCATATTTGATTTTTGAAGTCATTTTGAAAATGAAAAATCCCTCTATACCCCTCTAACGACCCGACAATGATTTCTGTTAACGAATTATTGTTATTCAGATGGAAATAGATATTCTGCACCCCACCATGATGCGTGCAAAGTCATATTTGATTTTGAGGTGATTTTGAAAATGAGAAATCCCTCTATACCCCCTCTAACGACCCGACAGTGATTTCTGTTGACAAATTATTGTTATTCAGATGGCAATGGATATTCTGCACCCCACCATGATGCGTGCCAAGTCATATTAGATTTTTGAAGAAATTTTGAAAATGAAAAATCCCTCTATACCCCCTCCAACGACCCGTCAATGATTTCTGTTGACGAATTATTGTTATTCAGATGGAAATGGATATTCTGCACTCCACTATGATGCGTGCCAAGTCATATTTGATTTTGAGGTAATTTTGAAAATGAAAAATCCCTCTATACCCCCTCTGACGACCCGACAATGATTTCTGGTGACAAATTATTGATATTGAGATGGAAATGGATATTCTGTACCCCACCATGATGCGTGCCAAGTCATATTTGATTTTTGAAGTCATTTTGAAAATGAAAAATCCCTCTATACCCCTCTAACGACCCGACAATGAGTTCTGTTGACGAATTATTGTTATTCAGATGGAAATAAATATTCTGCACCTCACCATGATGCGTGCCAAGTCATATTAGATTTTTGAAGAAATTTTGAAAATGAAAAATCCCTCTATACCCCCTCCAACGACCCGTCAATGATTTCTGTTGACGAATTATTGTTATTCAGATGGAAATGGATATTCTGCACCCCACCATGATGCGTGCCAAGTCATGTTTGATTTTGAGGTAATTTTGAAAATGAAAAATCCCTCTATACCCCCTCTGACGACCCGACAATGATTTCTGGTGACAAATTATTGATATTGAGATGGAAATGGATATTCTGCACCCCACCATGATGCGTGCCAAGTCATATTTGATTTTGAGGTAATTTTGAAAATGAAAAATCCCTCTATACCCCCTCTGACGACCCGACAATGATTTCTGTCGACGAATTATTGTTATTCAGATGGAAATGGATATTCTGCACCCCACCATGATGCGTGCCAAGTCATATTGGATTTTTGAAAAAATATTGAAAATGAAAAATCCCTCTATACCCCCTCTAACGACCCGGCAATGATTTCAGTTGACGAATTTTTGTTAACCAGATGGAAATGAATATTCTGCACCCCACCATGTTGCGTGCCAAGACATATTTGATTTTGAGGTAATTTTAAAAATGAGAAATACCTCTATACCCCCTCTAATGACCCGACAATGATTTCTGTCGACGAATTATTGTTATTCAGATAGAAATAGATATTCTGCACCCCACCATGATGCGTGCCAAGTCATATTAGATTTTTGAAGAAATTTTGAAAATGAAAAATCCCTCTATACCCCCTCCAACGACCCGTCAATGATTTCTGTTGACGAATTATTGTTATTCAGATGGAAATGGATATTCTGCACACCACTATGATGCGTGCCAAGTCATATTTGATTTTGAGGTAATTTTGAAAATGAGAAATCCCTCTATACCCCCTCTAATGACCCGACAATGATTTCTGTCGACGAATTATTGTTATTCAGATGATAATGGATATTCTGCACCCCACCATGATGCGTGCCAAGTCATATTGGATATTTGAAGAAATATTGAAAATGAAAAATCCCTCTATACCCCCTCTAACGACCCGACAATGATTTCTGTTGACGAATTATTGTTATTCAGATGGAAATAAATATTCTGCACTCCACCATGATGCGTGCCAAGTCAAATTGGATTTTTGAAGAAATATTGAAAATGAAAAATCTCTCTATATCCCCTCTAACGACCCGACAATGATTTCTGTCGACAAATTATTGTTATTCAGATGGAAATAGATATTCTGCACCCCACCATGATGCGTGCCAAGTCATATTAGATTTTTGAAGAAATATTGAAAATGAGAAATCCCTCTTTACCCCCTCTGACGACCCGACAATGATTTCTGTTGACGTGTAATTTTTATTCAGATGGACATGGATACTCTGCACCCCACCATGATGCGTGCCAAGTCATATTAGATTTTTGAAGAAATATTGAAAATGAAAAATCCCTCTATTCCCCCTCTAACGACCCGACAATGATTTCTGTTGACAAATTATTGTTATTCAGATGGAAATGGATATTCTGCACCCCACCATGTTGCGTGCCAAGTCATATTTGATTTTTAGGTAATTTTGAAAATGAAAAATCCCTCTATACCCCCTCTAACGACCCGACAATGAGTTCTGTTCAAGAATTATTATTATTCAGATGATAATGGATATTCTGCACCCCACCATGATGCGTGCCAAGTCATATTGGATATTTGAAGAAATATTGAAAATGAAAAATCCCTCTATACCCCCTCTAACGACCCGACAATGATTTCTGTTGACGAATTATTGTTATTCAGATGGAAATGAATATTCTGCACCCCACCATGTTGCGTGCCAAGTCATATTAGATTTTTGAAGAAATATTGAAAATGAGAAATCCCTCTATACCCCCTCCAACGACCCGTCAATGATTTCTGTTGACGACTTATTGTTATTCAGATGGAAATGGATATTCTGCACTCCACTATGATGCGTGCCAAGTCATATTTGATTTTGAGGTAATTTTGAAAATGAAAAATCCCTCTTTACCCCCTCTGACGACCCGACAATGATTTCTGTTGACGTGTAATTTTTATTCAGATGGACATGGATACTCTGCACCCCACCATGATGCGTGCCAAGTCATATTAGATTTTTGAAGAAATATTGAAAATGAAAAATCCCTCTATTCCCCCTCTAACGACCCGACAATGATTTCTGTTGACAAATTATCGTTATTCAGATGGAAATGGATATTCTGCACCCCACCATGTTGCGTGCCAAGTCATATTTGATTTTGAGGTAATTTTGAAAATGAAAAATCCCTCTATACCCCCTCTAACGACCCGACAATGAGTTCTGTTCACGAATTATTGTTATTCAGATGATAATGGATATTCTGCACCCCACCATGATGCGTGCCAAGTCATATTGGATATTTGAAGAAATATTGAAAATGAAAAATCCCTCTATACCCCCTCTAACGACCCGACAATGATTTCTGTTGACGAATTATTGTTATCCAGATGAAAATGAATATTCTGCACCCCACCATGTTGCGTGCCAAGTCATATTTGATTTTGAGGTAATTTTGAAAATGAGAAATCCCTCTATACCCCCTCTAACGACCCGACAATGATTTCTGTCGACGAATTATGGTTATTAAGATGGAAATAGATATTCTGCACCCCACCATGATGCGTGCCAAGTCATATTAGATTTTTGAAGAAATATTGAAAATGAGAAATCCCTCTTTACCCCCTCTGACGACCCGACAATGATTTCTGTTGACGAATAATTTTTATTCAGATGGACATGGATACTCTGCACCCCACCATGATGCGTGTCAAGTCATATTAGATTTTTGAAGAAATATTGAAAATGAAAAATCCCTCTATTCCCCCTCTAACGACCCGACAATGATTTCTGTTGACAAATTATTGTTTTTCAGATGGAAATGGATATTCTGCACCCCACCATGTTGCGTGCCAAGTCATATTTGATTTTGAGGTAATTTTGAAAATGAAAAATCCCTCTATACCCCCTCTAACGACCCGACAATGAGTTCTGTTCACGAATTATTGTTATTCAGATGATAATGGATATTCTGCACCCCACCATGATGCGTGCCAAGTCATATTGGATATTTGAAGAAATATTGAAAATGAAATATCCCTCTATACCCCCTCTAACGACCCGACAATGATTTCTGTTGACGAATTATTGTTATTCAGATGGAAATGAATATTCTGCACCCCACCATGTTGCGTGCCAAGTCATATTAGATTTTTGAAGAAATATTGAAAATGAGAAATCCCTCTATACCCCCTCCAACGACCCGTCAATGATTTCTGTTGACGACTTATTGTTATTCAGATGGAAATGGATATTCTGCACTCCACTATGATGCGTGCCAAGTCATATTTGATTTTGAGGTAATTTTGAAAATGAAAAATCCCTCTATACCCCCTCTGACGACCCGACAATGATTTCTGGTGACAAATTATTGATATTGAGATGGAAATGGATATTCTGTACCCCACCATGATGCGTGCCAAGTCATATTTGATTTTTGAAGTCATTTTGAAAATGAAAAATCCCTCTATACCCCTCTAACGACCCGACAATGATTTCTGTTAACGAATTATTGTTATTCA
This sequence comes from Chrysolina americana, assembly GCA_958502065.1. NCBI lineage: Eukaryota > Metazoa > Arthropoda > Insecta > Coleoptera > Chrysomelidae > Chrysolina > Chrysolina americana. The sequence continues at coordinate 44,414,492 of OY293415.1, read as the reverse complement.
GATGGAAATAGATATTCTGCACCCCACCATGATGCGTGCAAAGTCATATTTGATTTTGAGGTGATTTTGAAAATGAGAAATCCCTCTATACCCCCTCTAACGACCCGACAGTGATTTCTGTTGACAAATTATTGTTATTCAGATGGCAATGGATATTCTGCACCCGACCATGATGCGTGCCAAGTCATATTAGATTTTTGAAGAAATTTTGAAAATGAAAAATCCCTCTATACCCCCTCCAACGACCCGTCAATGATTTCTGTTGACGAATTATTGTTATTCAGATGGAAATGGATATTCTGCACTCCACTATGATGCGTGCCAAGTCATATTTGATTTTGAGGTAATTTTGAAAATGAAAAATCCCTCTATACCCCCTCTGACGACCCGACAATGATTTCTGGTGACAAATTATTGATATTGAGATGGAAATGGATATTCTGTACCCCACCATGATGCGTGCCAAGTCATATTTGATTTTTGAAGTCATTTTGAAAATGAAAAATCCCTCTATACCCCTCTAACGATCCGACAATGAGTTCTGTTGACGAATTATTGTTATTCAGATGGAAATAAATATTCTGCACCTCACCATGATGCGTGCCAAGTCATATTTGATTTTTGAAGTCATTTTGAAAATGAAAAATCCCTTTATACCCCCTCTAACGACCCGACAATGATTTCTGTTGACGAATTATTGTTATTCAGATGGAAATGAATATTCTGCACGTCACAATGATGCGTGCCAAGTCATATTTGATTTTTGAAGTCATTTTGAAAATGAAAAATCCCTTTATACCCCCTCTAACGACCCGACAATGATTTCTGTTGACGAATTATTGTTATTCAGATGGAAATGAATATTCTGCACCCCACCATGTTGCGTGCCAAGTCATATTAGATTTTTGAAGAAATATTGAAAATGAGAAATCCCTCTATACCCCCTCCAACGACCCGTCAATGATTTCTGTTGACGACTTATTGTTATTCAGATGGAAATGGATATTCTGCACTCCACTATGATGCGTGCCAAGTCATATTTGATTTTGAGGTAATTTTGAAAATGAAAAATCCCTCTATACCCCCTCTGACGACCCGACAATGATTTCTGGTGACAAATTATTGATATTGAGATGGAAATGGATATTCTGTACCCCACCATGATGCGTGCCAAGTCATATTTGATTTTTGAAGTCATTTTGAAAATGAAAAATCCCTCTATACCCCTCTAACGACCCGACAATGATTTCTGTTAACGAATTATTGTTATTCAGATGGAAATAGATATTCTGCACCCCACCATGATGCGTGCAAAGTCATATTTGATTTTGAGGTGATTTTGAAAATGAGAAATCCCTCTATACCCCCTCTAACGACCCGACAGTGATTTCTGTTGACAAATTATTGTTATTCAGATGGCAATGGATATTCTGCACCCCACCATGATGCGTGCCAAGTCATATTAGATTTTTGAAGAAATTTTGAAAATGAAAAATCCCTCTATACCCCCTCCAACGACCCGTCAATGATTTCTGTTGACGAATTATTGTTATTCAGATGGAAATGGATATTCTGCACTCCACTATGATGCGTGCCAAGTCATATTTGATTTTGAGGTAATTTTGAAAATGAAAAATCCCTCTATACCCCCTCTGACGACCCGACAATGATTTCTGGTGACAAATTATTGATATTGAGATGGAAATGGATATTCTGTACCCCACCATGATGCGTGCCAAGTCATATTTGATTTTTGAAGTCATTTTGAAAATGAAAAATCCCTCTATACCCCTCTAACGACCCGACAATGAGTTCTGTTGACGAATTATTGTTATTCAGATGGAAATATATATTCTGCACCTCACCATGATGCGTGCCAAGTCATATTTGATTTTTGAAGTCATTTTGAAAATGAAAAATCCCTTTATACCCCCTCTAACGACCCGACAATGATTTCTGTTGACGAATTATTGTTATTCAGATGGAAATGAATATTCTGCACCCCACCATGTTGCGTGCCAAGTCATATTAGATTTTTGAAGAAATATTGAAAATGAGAAATCCCTCTATACCCCCTCCAACGACCCGTCAATGATTTCTGTTGACGACTTATTGTTATTCAGATGGAAATGGATATTCTGCACTCCACTATGATGCGTGCCAAGTCATATTTGATTTTGAGGTAATTTTGAAAATGAAAAATCCCTCTATACCCCCTCTGACGACCCGACAATGATTTCTGGTGACAAATTATTGATATTGAGATGGAAATGGATATTCTGTACCCCACCATGATGCGTGCCAAGTCATATTTGATTTTTGAAGTCATTTTGAAAATGAAAAATCCCTTTATACCCCCTCTAACGACCCGACAATGATTTCTGTTGACAAATTATTGTTATTCAGATGGAAATGAATATTCTGCACCCCACCATGATGCGTGCCAAGTCATATTTGATTTTGAGGTAATTTTGAAAATGAAAAATCCCTCTATACCCCCTCTGACGACCCGACAATGATTTCTGGTGACAAATTATTGATATTGAGATGGAAATGGATATTCTGTACCCCACCATGATGCGTGCCAAGTCATATTTGATTTTTGAAGTCATTTTGAAAATGAAAAATCCCTCTATACCCCCTCTGACGACACGACAATGATTTCTTTTGACAAATTATTGATATTGAGATGGAAATGGATATTCTGTACCCCACCATGATGCGTGCCAAGTCATATTTGATTTTTGAAGTCATTTTGAAAATGAAAAATCCCTCTATACCCCCTCTAACGACCCGACAATGAGTTCTGTTCACGAATTATTGTTATTCAGATGATAATGGATATTCTGCCCCCCACCATGATGCGTGCCAAGTCATATTGGATATTTGAAGAAATATAGAAAATGAAAAATCCCTCTATACCCCCTCTAACGACCCGACAATGATTTCTGTTGACGAATTATTGTTATCCAGATGAAAATGAATATTCTGCACCCCACCATGTTGCGTGCCAAGTCATATTTGAATTTGAGGTAATTTTGAAAATGAGAAATCCCTCTATACCCCTTCTAACGACCCGACAATGATTTCAGTCGACGAATTATTGTTATTCAGATGGAAATAGATATTCTGCATCCCACCATGATGCGTGCAAAGTCATATTTGATTTTGAGGTGATTTTGAAAAAGAAAAATCCCTCTATACCCCCTCTAACGACCCGACAGTGATTTCTGTTGACAAATTATTGTTATTCAGATGGCAATGGATATTCTGCACCCCACCATGATGCGTGCCAAGTCATATTGGATTTTTGAAAAAATATTGAAAATGAAAAATCCCTCTATACCCCCTCTAACGACCCGGCAATGATTTCAGTTGACGAATTTTTGTTAACCAGATGGAAATGAATATTCTGCACCCCACCATGTTGCGTGCCAAGTCATATTTGATTTTGAGGTAATTTTAAAAATGAGAAATACCTCTATACCCCCTCTAACGACCCGACAATGAGTTCTGTTGACGAATTTTTGTTATTCAGATGGAAATAAATATTCTGCACCTCACCATGATGCGTGCCAAGTCATATTTGATTTTTGAAGTCATTTTGAAAATGAAAAATCCCTCTATACCCCTCTAACGACCCGACAATGAGTTCTGTTGACGAATTATTGTTATTCAGATGGAAATAAATATTCTGCACCTCACCATGATGCGTGCCAAGTCATATTTGATTTTTAGGTAATTTTGAAAATGAAAAATCCCTCTATACCCCCTCTGACGACCCGACAATGATTTCTGGTGACAAATTATTGATACTGAGATGGAAATGGATATTCTGTACCCCACCATGATGCGTGCCAAGTCATATTTGATTTTTAGGTAATTTTGAAAATGAAAAATCCCTCTATACCCCCTCTGACGACCCGACAATGATTTCTGGTGACAAATTATTGATATTGAGATGGAAATGGATATTCTGTACCCCACCATGATGCGTGCCAAGTCATATTTGATTTTTGAAGTCATTTTGAAAATGAAAAATCCCTCTATACCCCTCTAACGACCCGACAATGAGTTCTGTTGACGAATTATTGTTATTCAGATGGAAATAAATATTCTGCACCTCACCATGATGCGTGCCAAGTCATATTTGATTTTTGAAGTCATTTTGAAAATGAAAAATCTCTCTATACCCCCTCTAACGACCCGGCAATGATTTCTGTTGACGAATTTTTGTTAACCAGATGGAAATGAATATTCTGCACCCCACCATGTTGCGTGCCAAGTCATATTTGATTATGAGGTAATTTTAAAAATGAGAAAAACCTCTATACCCCCTCTAATGACCCGACAATGATTTCTGTCGACGAATTATTGTTATTCAGATAGAAATAGATATTCTGCACACCACCATGATGCGTGCCAAGTCATATTAGATTTTTGAAGAAATTTTGAAAATGAAAAATCCCTCTATACCCCCTCCAACGACCCGTCAATGATTTCTGTTGACGAATTATTGTTATTCAGATGGAAATGGATATTCTGCACACCGCTATGATGCGTGCCAAGTCATATTTGATTTTGAGGTAATTTTGAAAATGAGAAATCCCTCTATACCCCCTCTTATGACCCGACAATGATTTCTGTCGACGAATTATTGTTATTCAGATAGAAATAGATATTCTGCACCCCACTATGATGCGTGCCAAGTCATATTTGATTTTGAGGTAATTTTGAAAATGAAAAATCCCTCTATACCCCCTCTGACGACACGACAATAATTTCTGTTGACAAATTATTGATATTGAGATGGAAATGGATATTCTGTACCCCACCATGATGCGTGCCAAGTCATATTTGATTTTTGAAGTCATTTTGAAAATGAAAAATCCCTCTATACCCCTTCTAACGACCCGACAATGATTTCAGTCGACGAATTATTGTTATTCAGATGGAAATAGATATTCTGCACCCCACCATGATGCGTGCAAAGTCATATTTGATTTTGAGGTGATTTTGAAAAAGAAAAATCCCTCTATACCCCCTCTAACGACCCGACAGTGATTTCTGTTGACAAATTATTGTTATTCAGATGGCAATGGATATTCTGCACCCCACCATGATGCGTGCCAAGTCATATTGGATTTTTGAAAAAATATTGAAAATGAAAAATCCCTCTATACCCCCTCTAACGACCCGGCAATGATTTCAGTTGACGAATTTTTGTTAACCAGATGGAAATGAATATTCTGCACCCCACCATGTTGCGTGCCAAGTCATATTTGATTTTGAGGTAATTTTAAAAATGAGAAATACCTCTATACCCCCTCTAATGACCCGACAATGATTTCTGTCGACGAATTATTGTTATTCAGATAGAAATAGATATTCTGCACCCCACCATGATGCGTGCCAAGTCATATTAGATTTTTGAAAAAATATTGAAAATGAAAAATCCCTCTATACCCCCTCTAACGACCCGGCAATGATTTCAGTTGACGAATTTTTGTTAACCAGATGGAAATGAATATTCTGCACCCCACCATGTTGCGTGCCAAGTCATATTTGATTTTGAGGTAATTTTAAAAATGAGAAATACCTCTATACCCCCTCCAACGACCCGTCAATGATTTCTGTTGACGAATTATTGTTATTCAGATGGAAATGGATATTCTGCACACCACTATGATGCGTGCCAAGTCATATTTGATTTTGAGGTAATTTTGAAAATGAGAAATCCCTCTATACCCCCTCTAATGACCCGACAATGATTTCTGTCGACGAATTATTGTTATTCAGATGATAATGGATATTCTGCACCCCACCATGATGCGTGCCAAGTCATATTGGATATTTGAAGAAATATTGAAAATGAAAAATCCCTCTATACCCCCTCTAACGACCCGACAATGATTTCTGTTGACGAATTATTGTTATTCAGATGGAAATAAATATTCTGCACTCCACCATGATGCGTGCCAAGTCAAATTGGATTTTTGAAGAAATATTGAAAATGAAAAATCTCTCTATACCCCCTCTAACGACCCGACAATGATTTCTGTCGACGAATTATTGTTATTCAGATGGAAATAGATATTCTGCACCCCACCATGATGCGTGCCAAGTCATATTAGATTTTTGAAGAAATATTGAAAATGAGAAATCCCTCTTTACCCCCTCTGACGACCCGACAATGATTTCTGTTGACGTGTAATTTTTATTCAGATGGACATGGATACTCTGCACCCCACCATGATGCGTGCCAAGTCATATTAGATTTTTGAAGAAATATTGAAAATGAAAAATCCCTCTATTCCCCCTCTAACGACCCGACAATGATTTCTGTTGACAAATTATTGTTTTTCAGATGGAAATGGATATTCTGCACCCCACCATGTTGCGTGCCAAGTCATATTTGATTTTGAGGTAATTTTGAAAATGAAAAATCCCTCTATACCTCCTCTGACGACGCGACAATGAGTTCTGTTCACGAATTATTGTTATTCAGATGATAATGGATATTCTGCACCCCACCATGATGCGTGCCAAGTCATATTGGATATTTGAAGAAATATTGAAAATGAAAAATCCCTCTATACCCCCTCTAACGACCCGACAATGATTTCTGTTGACGAATTATTGTTATCCAGATGAAAATGAATATTCTGCACCCCACCATGTTGCGTGCCAAGTCATATTTGATTTTGAGGTAATTTTGAAAATGAGAAATCCCTCTATACCCCCTCTAACGACCCGACAATGATTTCTGTTGACAAATTATTGTTTTTCAGATGGAAATGGATATTCTGCACCCCACCATGTTGCGTGCCAAGTCATATTTGATTTTGAGGTAATTTTGAAAATGAAAAATCCCTCTATACCCCCTCTAACGACCCGACAATGAGTTCTGTTCACGAATTATTGTTATTCAGATGATAATGGATATTCTGCATATTGGATATTTGAAGAAATATTGAAAATGAAAAATCCCTCTATACCCCCTCTAACGACCCGACAATGATTTCTGTTGACGAATTATTGTTATTCAGATGGAAATAAATATTCTGCACCCCACCATGTTGAGTGCCAAGTCATATTTGATTTTGAGGTAATTTTGAAAATGAGAAATCCCTCTATACCCCTTCTAACGACCCGACAATGATTTCTGTCGACGAATAATTGTTATTCAGATGGAAATAGATATTCTGCACCCCACCATGATGCGTGCCAAGTCATATTAGATTTTTGAAGAAATATTGAAAATGAGAAATCCCTCTATACCCCCTCTGACGACCCGACAATGATTTCTGTTGACGAATTATCGTTATTCAGATGGACATGGATACTTTGCACCCCACCACGATGCGTGCCAAGTCATATTAGATTTTTGAAGAAATATTGAAAATGAAAAATCCCTCTATACCCCCTCTAACGACCCGACAATGATTTCTGTTGACAAATTATTGTTATTCAGATGGCAATGGATATTCTGCACCCCACCATGATGCGTGCCAAGTCATAATGGATTTTTGAAGAAATATTGAAAATGAGAAATCCCTCTATACCCCCTCTGACGACCCGACAATGATTTCTGTTGACGAATTATCGTTATTCAGATGGACATGGATACTTTGCACCCCACCACGATGCGTGCCAAGTCATATTAGATTTTTGAAGAAATATTGAAAATGAAAAATCCCTCTATACCCCCTCTAACGACCCGACAATGATTTCTGTTGACAAATTATTGTTATTTAGATGGAAATGGATATTCTGCACCCCACCATAATGCGTGCCAAGTCATATTTGATTTTGAGGTAATTTTGAAAATGAAATATTCCTCTATACCCCCTCTGACGACCCGACAATGATTTCTGTTAACGAATTATTGTTATTGAGATGGAAATGGATATTCTGTACCCCACCATGATGCGTGCCAAGTCATATTTGATTTTTGAAGTCATTTTGAAAATGAAAAATCCCTCTATACCTTCTCTAACGACCCGACAATGAGTTCTGTTCACGAATTATTGTTATTCAGATGATAATGGATATTCAGCACCCCACCATGATGCGTGCCAAGTCATATTGGATATTTGAAGAAATATAGAAAATGAAAAATCCCTCTATACCCCCTCTAACGACCCGACAATGATTTCTGTTGACGAATTATTGTTATCCAGATGAAAATGAATATTCTGCACCCCACCATGTTGCGTGCCAAGTCATATTTGATTTTGAGGTAATTTTGAAAATGAGAAATCCCTCTATACCCCTTCTAACGACCCGACAATGATTTCAGTCGACGAATTATTGTTATTCAGATGGAAATAGATATTCTGCACCCCACCATGGTGCGTGCAAAGTCATATTTGATTTTGAGGTGATTTTGAAAAAGAAAAATCCCTCTATACCCCCTCTAACGACCCGACAGTGATTTCTGTTGACAAATTATTGTTATTCAGATGGCAATGGATATTCTGCACCCCACCATGATGCGTGCCAAGTCATATTAGATTTTTGAAGAAATTTTGAAAATGAAAAATCCCTCTATACCCCCTCCAACGACCCGTCAATGATTTCTGTTGACGAATTATTGTTATTCAGATGGAAATGGATATTCTGCACTCCACTATGATGCGTGCCAAGTCATATTTGATTTTGAGGTAATTTTGAAAATGAAAAATCCCTCTATACCCCCTCTGACGACCCGACAATGATTTCTGGTGACAAATTATTGATATTGAGATGGAAATGGATATTCTGTACCCCACCATGATGCGTGCCAAGTCATATTTGATTTTTGAAGTCATTTTGAAAATGAAAAATCCCTCTATACCGCTCTAACGACCCGACAATGAGTTCTGTTGACGAATTATTGTTATTCAGATGGAAATAAATATTCTGCACCTCACCATGATGCGTGCCAAGTCATATTTGATTTTTGAAGTCATTTTGAAAATGAAAAATCCCTTTATACCCCCTCTAACGACCCGACAATGATTTCTGTTGACGAATTATTGTTATTCAGATGGAAATGAATATTCTGCACGTCACAATGATGCGTGCCAAGTCATATTTGATTTTTGAAGTCATTTTGAAAATGAAAAATCCCTTTATACCCCCTCTAACGACCCGACAATGATTTCTGTTGACGAATTATTGTTATTCAGATGGAAATGAATATTCTGCACCCCACCATGTTGCGTGCCAAGTCATATTAGATTTTTGAAGAAATATTGAAAATGAGAAATCCCTCTATACCCCCTCCAACGACCCGTCAATGATTTCTGTTGACGACTTATTGTTATTCAGATGGAAATGGATATTCTGCACTCCACTATGATGCGTGCCAAGTCATATTTGATTTTGAGGTAATTTTGAAAATGAAAAATCCCTCTATACCCCCTCTGACGACCCGACAATGATTTCTGGTGACAAATTATTGATATTGAGATGGAAATGGATATTCTGTACCCCACCATGATGCGTGCCAAGTCATATTTGATTTTTGAAGTCATTTTGAAAATGAAAAATCCCTCTATACCCCTCTAACGACCCGACAATGAGTTCTGTTGACGAATTATTGTTATTCAGATGGAAATAAATATTCTGCACCTCACCATGATGCGTGCCAAGTCATATTTGATTTTTGAAGTCATTTTGAAAATGAAAAATCCCTTTATACCCCCTCTAACGACCCGACAATGATTTCTGTTGACAAATTATTGTTATTCAGATGGAAATGAATATTCTGCACCCCACCATGATGCGTGCCAAGTCATATTTGATTTTGAGGTAATTTTGAAATTGAAAAATCCCTCTATACCCCCTCTGACGACCCGACAATGATTTCTGGTGACAAATTATTGATATTGAAATGGAAATGGATATTCTGTACCCCACCATGATGCGTGCCAAGTCATATTTGATTTTTAGGTAATTTTGAAAATGAAAAATCCCTCTATACCCCCTCTGACGACCCGACAATGATTTCTGGTGACAAATTATTGATATTGAGATGGAAATGGATATTCTGTACCCCACCATGATGCGTGCCAAGTCATATTTGATTTTTGAAGTCATTTTGAAAATGAAAAATCCCTCTATACCCCTCTAACGACCCGACAATGAGTTCTGTTGACGAATTTTTGTTATTCAGATGGAAATAAATATTCTGCACCTCACCATGATGCGTGCCAAGTCATATTTGATTTTTGAAGTCATTTTGAAAATGAAAAATCCCTCTATACCCCTCTAACGACCCGACAATGAGTTCTGTTGACGAATTATTGTTATTCAGATGGAAATAAATATTCTGCACCTCACCATGATGCGTGCCAAGTCATATTTGATTTTTAGGTAATTTTGAAAATGAAAAATCCCTCTATACCCCCTCTGACGACCCGACAATGATTTCTGGTGAAAAATTATTGATATTGAGATGGAAATGGATATTCTGTACCCCACCATGATGCGTGCCAAGTCATATTTGATTTTTAGGTAATTTTGAAAATGAAAAATCCCTCTATACCCCCTCTGACGACCCGACAATGATTTCTGGTGACAAATTATTGATATTGAGATGGAAATGGATATTCTGTACCCCACCATGATGCGTGCCAAGTCATATTTGATTTTTGAAGTCATTTTGAAAATGAAAAATCCCTCTATACCCCTCTAACGACCCGACAATGAGTTCTGTTGACGAATTATTGTTATTCAGATGGAAATAAATATTCTGCACCTCACCATGATGCGTGCCAAGTCATATTTGATTTTTGAAGTCATTTTGAAAATGAAAAATCTCTCTATACCCCCTCTAACGACCCGGCAATGATTTCTGTTGACGAATTTTTGTTAACCAGATGGAAATGAATATTCTGCACCCCACCATGTTGCGTGCCAAGTCATATTTGATTATGAGGTAATTTTAAAAATGAGAAAAACCTCTATACCCCCTCTAATGACCCGACAATGATTTCTGTCGACGAATTATTGTTTTTCAGATGGAAATAGATATTCTGCACCCCACCATGATGCGTGCCAAGTCATATTAGATTTTTGAAGAAATTTTGAAAATGAAAAATCCCTCTATACCCCCTCCAACGACCCGTCAATGATTTCTGTTGACGAATTATTGTTATTCAGATGGAAATGGATATTCTGCACACCACTATGATGCGTGCCAAGTCATATTTGATTTTGAGGTAATTTTGAAAATGAGAAATCCCTCTATACCCCCTCTAATGACCCGACAATGATTTCTGTCGACGAATTATTGTTATTCAGATAGAAATAGATATTCTGCACCCCACTATGATGCGTGCCAAGTCATATTTGATTTTGAGGTAATTTTGAAAATGAAAAATCCCTCTATACCCCCTCTGACGACACGACAATGATTTCTGTTGACAAATTATTGATATTGAGATGGAAATGGATATTCTGTACCCCACCATGATGCGTGCCAAGTCATATTTGATTTTTGAAGTCATTTTGAAAATGAAAAATCCCTCTATACCTTCTCTAACGACCCGACAATGAGTTCTGTTCACGAATTATTGTTATTCAGATGATAATGGATATTCAGCACCCCACCATGATGCGTGCCAAGTCATATTGGATATTTGAAGAAATATAGAAAATGAAAAATCCCTCTATACCCCCTCTAACGACCCGACAATGATTTCTGTTGACGAATTATTGTTATCCAGATGAAAATGAATATTCTGCACCCCACCATGTTGCGTGCCAAGTCATATTTGATTTTGAGGTAATTTTGAAAATGAGAAATCCCTCTATACCCCTTCTAACGACCCGACAATGATTTCAGTCGACGAATTATTGTTATTCAGATGGAAATAGATATTCTGCACCCCACCATGGTGCGTGCAAAGTCATATTTGATTTTGAGGTGATTTTGAAAAAGAAAAATCCCTCTATACCCCCTCTAACGACCCGACAGTGATTTCTGTTGACAAATTATTGTTATTCAGATGGCAATGGATATTCTGCACCCCACCATGATGCGTGCCAAGTCATATTAGATTTTTGAAGAAATTTTGAAAATGAAAAATCCCTCTATACCCCCTCCAACGACCCGTCAATGATTTCTGTTGACGAATTATTGTTATTCAGATGGAAATGGATATTCTGCACTCCACTATGATGCGTGCCAAGTCATATTTGATTTTGAGGTAATTTTGAAAATGAAAAATCCCTCTATACCCCCTCTGACGACCCGACAATGATTTCTGGTGACAAATTATTGATATTGAGATGGAAATGGATATTCTGTACCCCACCATGATGCGTGCCAAGTCATATTTGATTTTTGAAGTCATTTTGAAAATGAAAAATCCCTCTATACCCCTCTAACGACCCGACAATGAGTTCTGTTGACGAATTATTGTTATTCAGATAGAAATAAATATTCTGCACCTCACCATGATGCGTGCCAAGTCATATTTGATTTTTGAAGTCATTTTGAAAATGAAAAATCCCTTTATACCCCCTCTAACGACCCGACAATGATTTCTGTTGACGAATTATTGTTATTCAGATGGAAATGAATATTCTGCACCTCACCATGATGCGTGCCAAGTCATATTTGATTTTTGAAGTCATTTTGAAAATGAAAAATCCGTTTATACCCCCTCTAACGACCCGACAATGATTTCTGTTGACGAATTATTGTTATTCAGATGGAAATGAATATTCTGCACCCCACCATGTTGCGTGCCAAGTCATATTAGATTTTTGAAGAAATATTGAAAATGAGAAATCCCTCTATACCCCCTCCAACGACCCGTCAATGATTTCTGTTGACGACTTATTGTTATTCAGATGGAAATGGATATTCTGCACTCCACTATGATGCGTGCCAAGTCATATTTGATTTTGAGGTAATTTTGAAAATGAAAAATCCCTCTATACCCCCTCTGACGACCCGACAATGATTTCTGGTGACAAATTATTGATATTGAGATGGAAATGGATATTCTGTACCCCACCATGATGCGTGCCAAGTCATATTTGATTTTTGAAGTCATTTTGAAAATGAAAAATCCCTCTATACCCCTCTAACGACCCGACAATGAGTTCTGTTGACGAATTATTGTTATTCAGATAGAAATAAATATTCTGCACCTCACCATGATGCGTGCCAAGTCATATTTGATTTTTGAAGTCATTTTGAAAATGAAAAATCCCTTTATACCCCCTCTAACGACCCGACAATGATTTCTGTTGACAAATTATTGTTATTCAGATGGAAATGAATATTCTGCACCCCACCATGATGCGTGCCAAGTCATATTTGATTTTTGAAGTCATTTTGAAAATGAAAAATCCCTTTATACCCCCTCTAACGACCCGACAATGATTTCTGTTGACGAATTATTGTTATTCAGATGGAAATGAATATTCTGCACCCCACCATGTTGCGTGCCAAGTCATATTAGATTTTTGAAGAAATATTGAAAATGAGAAATCCCTCTATACCCCCTCCAACGACCCGTCAATGATTTCTGATGACGAATTATTGTTATTTACATGGAAATGGATATTCTGCACCCCACCATGATGCGTGCCAAGTCATATTTGATTTTGAGGTAATTTTGAAAATGAAAAATCCCTCTATACCCCCTCTGACGACCCGACAATGATTTCTGGTGACAAATTATTGATATTGAGATGGAAATGGATATTCTGTACCCCACCATGATGCGTGCCAAGTCATATTTGATTTTGAGGTAATTTTGAAATGAAAAATCCCTCTATACCCCCTCTGACGACCCGACAATGATTTCTGGTGACAAATTATTGATATTGAGATGGGAATGGATATTCTGTACCCCACCATGATGCGTGCCAAGTCATATTTGATTTTTGAAGTCATTTTGAAAATGAAAAATCCCTCTATACCCCTCTAACGACCCGACAATGAGTTCTGTTGACGAATTATTGTTATTCAGATGGTAATAAATATTCTGCACCTCACCATGATGCGTGCCAAGTCATATTTGATATTTGAAGTCATTTTGAAAAAGAAAAATCCCTCTATATCCCTCTAACGACCCGACAATGAGTTCTGTTGACGAATTATTGTTATTCAGATGGAAATAAATATTCTGCACCTCACCATGATGCGTGCCAAGTCATATTTGATTTTTAGGTAATTTTGAAAATGAAAAATCCCTCTATACCCCCTCTGACGACCCGACAATGATTTCTGGTGACAAATTATTGATATTGAGATGGAAATGGATATTCTGTACCCCACCATGATGCGTGCCAAGTCATATTTGATTTTTAGGTAATTTTGAAAATGAAAAATCCCTCTATACCCCCTCTGACGACCCTGACAATGATTTCTGGTGACAAATTATTGATATTGAGATGGAAATGGATATTCTGTACCCCACCATGATGCGTGCCAAGTCATATTTGATTTTTGAAGTCATTTTGAAAATGAAAAATCCCTCTATACCCCTCTAACGACCCGACAATGAGTTCTGTTGACGAATTATTGTTATTCAGATGGAAATAAATATTCTGCACCTCACCATGATGCGTGCCAAGTCATATTTGATTTTTGAAGTCATTTTGAAAATGAAAAATCTCTCTATACCCCCTCTAACGACCCGGCAATGATTTCTGTTGACGAATTTTTGTTAACTAGATGGAAATGAATATTCTGCACCCCACCATGTAGCGTGCCAAGTCATATTTGATTATGAGGTAATTTTAAAAATGAGAAATACCTCTATACCCCCTCTAATGACCCGACAATGATTTCTGTCGACGAATTATTGTTATTCAGATAGAAATAGATATTCTGCACCCCACCATGATGCGTGCCAAGTCATATTAGATTTTTGAAGAAATTTTGAAAATGAAAAATCCCTCTATACCCCCTCCAACGACCCGTCAATGATTTCTGTTGACGAATTATTGTTATTCAGATGGAAATGGATATTCTGCACACCACTATGATGCGTGCCAAGTCATATTTGATTTTGAGGTAATTTTGAAAATGAGAAATCCCTCTATACCCCCTCTAATGACCCGACAATGATTTCTGTCGACGAATTATTGTTATTCAGATAGAAATAGATATTCTGCACCCCACTATGATGCGTGCCAAGTCATATTTGATTTTGAGGTAATTTTGAAAATGAAAAATCCCTCTATACCCCCTCTGACGACACGACAATGATTTCTGTTGACAAATTATTGATATTGAGATGGAAATGGATATTCTGTACCCCACCATGATGCGTGCCAAGTCATATTTGATTTTTGAAGTCATTTTGAAAATGAAAAATCCCTCTATACCCCCTCTAACGACCCGACAATGAGTTCTGTTCACGAATTATTGTTATTCAGATGATAATGGATATTCTGCACCCCACCATGATGCGTGCCAAGTCATATTGGATATTTGAAGAAATATTGAAAATGAAAAATCCCTCTATACCCCCTCTAACGACCCGACAATGATTTCTGTTGACGAATTATTGTTATCCAGATGAAAAAGAATATTCTGCACCCCACCATGTTGCGTGCCAAGTCATATTTGATTATGAGGTAATTTTAAAAATGAGAAAAACCTCTATACCCCCTCTAATGACCCGACAATGATTTCTGTCGACGAATTATTGTTATTCAGATGGAAATGAATATTCTGCACCTCACCATGATGCGTGCCAAGTCATATTTGATTTTTGAAGTCATTTTGAAAATGAAAAATCCGTTTATACCCCCTCTAACGACCCGACAATGATTTCTGTTGACGAATTATTGTTATTCAGATGGAAATGAATATTCTGCACCCCACCATGTTGCGTGCCAAGTCATATTAGATTTTTGAAGAAATATTGAAAATGAGAAATCCCTCTATACCCCCTCCAACGACCCGTCAATGATTTCTGTTGACGACTTATTGTTATTCAGATGGAAATGGATATTCTGCACTCCACTATGATGCGTGCCAAGTCATATTTGATTTTGAGGTAATTTTGAAAATGAAAAATCCCTCTATACCCCCTCTGACGACCCGACAATGATTTCTGGTGAAAAATTATTGATATTGAGATGGAAATGGATATTCTGTACCCCACCATGATGCGTGCCAAGTAATATTTGATTTTTGAAGTCATTTTGAAAATGAAAAATCCCTCTATACCCCTCTAACGACCCGACAATGAGTTCTGTTGACGAATTATTGTTATTCAGATAGAAATAAATATTCTGCACCTCACCATGATGCGTGCCAAGTCATATTTGATTTTTGAAGTCATTTTGAAAATGAAAAATCCCTTTATACCCCCTCTAACGACCCGACAATGATTTCTGTTGACAAATTATTGTTATTCAGATGGAAATGAATATTCTGCACCCCACCATGATGCGTGCCAAGTCATATTTGATTTTTGAAGTCTTTTTGAAAATGAAAAATCCCTTTATACCCCCTCTAACGACCCGACAATGATTTCTGTTGACGAATTATTGTTATTCAGATGGAAATGAATATTCTGCACCCCACCATGTTGCGTGCCAAGTCATATTAGATTTTTGAAGAAATATTGAAAATGAGAAATCCCTCTATACCCCCTCCAACGACCCGTCAATGATTTCTGATGACGAATTATTGTTATTTACATGGAAATGGATATTCTGCACCCCACCATGATGCGTGCCAAGTCATATTTGATTTTGAGGTAATTTTGAAAATGAAAAATCCCTCTATACCCCCTCTGACGACCCGACAATGATTTCTGGTGACAAATTATTGATATTGAGATGGAAATGGATATTCTGTACCCCACCATGATGCGTGCCAAGTCATATTTGATTTTGAGGTAATTTTGAAAATGAAAAATCCCTCTATACCCCCTCTGACGACCCGACAATGATTTCTGGTGACGAATTATTGTTATTCAGATGGAAATGAATATTCTGCACGTCACAATGATGCGTGCCAAGTCATATTTGATTTTTGAAGTCATTTTGAAAATGAAAAATCCCTTTATACCCCCTCTAACGACCCGACAATGATTTCTGTTGACGAATTATTGTTATTCAGATGGAAATGAATATTCTGCACCCCACCATGTTGCGTGCCAAGTCATATTAGATTTTTGAAGAAATATTGAAAATGAGAAATCCCTCTATACCCCCTCCAACGACCCGTCAATGATTTCTGTTGACGACTTATTGTTATTCAGATGGAAATGGATATTCTGCACTCCACTATGATGCGTGCCAAGTCATATTTGATTTTGAGGTAATTTTGAAAATGAAAAATCCCTCTATACCCCCTCTGACGACCCGACAATGATTTCTGGTGACAAATTATTGATATTGAGATGGAAATGGATATTCTGTACCCCACCATGATGCGTGCCAAGTCATATTTGATTTTTGAAGTCATTTTGAAAATGAAAAATCCCTCTATACCCCTCTAACGACCCGACAATGAGTTCTGTTGACGAATTATTGTTATTCAGATGGAAATAAATATTCTGCACCTCACCATGATGCGTGCCAAGTCATATTTGATTTTTGAAGTCATTTTGAAAATGAAAAATCCCTTTATACCCCCTCTAACGACCCGACAATGATTTCTGTTGACAAATTATTGTTATTCAGATGGAAATGAATATTCTGCACCCCACCATGATGCGTGCCAAGTCATATTTGATTTTGAGGTAATTTTGAAAATGAAAAATCCCTCTATACCCCCTCTGACGACCCGACAATGATTTCTGGTGACAAATTATTGATATTGAGATGGAAATGGATATTCTGTACCCCACCATGATGCGTGCCATGTCATATTTGATTTTTAGGTAATTTTGAAAATGAAAAATCCCTCTATACCCCCTCTGACGACCCGACAATGATTTCTGGTGACAAATTATGGATATTGAGATGGAAATGGATATTCTGTACCCCACCATGATGCGTGCCAAGTCATATTTGATTTTTGAAGTCATTTTGAAAATGAAAAATCCCTCTATACCCCTCTAACGACCCGACAATGAGTTCTGTTGACGAATTTTTGTTATTCAGATGGAAATAAATATTCTGCACCTCACCATGATGCGTGCCAAGTCATATTTGATTTTTGAAGTCATTTTGAAAATGAAAAATCCCTTTATACCCCCTCTAACGACCCGACAATGATTTCTGTTGACGAATTATTGTTATTCAGATGGAAATGAATATTCTGCACGTCACAATGATGCGTGCCAAGTCATATTTGATTTTTGAAGTCATTTTGAAAATGAAAAATCCCTTTATACCCCCTCTAACGACCCGACAATGATTTCTGTTGACGAATTATTGTTATTCAGATGGAAATGAATATTCTGCACCCCACCATGTTGCGTGCCAAGTCATATTAGATTTTTGAAGAAATATTGAAAATGAGAAATCCCTCTATACCCCCTCCAACGACCCGTCAATGATTTCTGTTGACGACTTATTGTTATTCAGATGGAAATGGATATTCTGCACTCCACTATGATGCGTGCCAAGTCATATTTGATTTTGAGGTAATTTTGAAAATGAAAAATCCCTCTATACCCCCTCTGACGACCCGACAATGATTTCTGGTGACAAATTATTGATATTGAGATGGAAATGGATATTCTGTACCCCACCATGATGCGTGCCAAGTCATATTTGATTTTTGAAGTCATTTTGAAAATGAAAAATCCCTCTATACCCCTCTAACGACCCGACAATGAGTTCTGTTGACGAATTATTGTTATTCAGATGGAAATAAATATTCTGCACCTCACCATGATGCGTGCCAAGTCATATTTGATTTTTGAAGTCATTTTGAAAATGAAAAATCCCTTTATACCCCCTCTAACGACCCGACAATGATTTCTGTTGACAAATTATTGTTATTCAGATGGAAATGAATATTCTGCACCCCACCATGATGCGTGCCAGGTCATATTTGATTTTGAGGTAATTTTGAAAATGAAAAATCCCTCTATACCCCCTCTGACGACCCGACAATGATTTCTGGTGACAAATTATTGATATTGAGATGGAAATGGATATTCTGTACCCCACCATGATGCGTGCCAAGTCATATTTGATTTTTAGGTAATTTTGAAAATGAAAAATCCCTCTATACCCCCTCTGACGACCCGACAATGATTTCTGGTGACAAATTATTGATATTGAGATGGAAATGGATATTCTGTACCCCACCATGATGCGTGCCAAGTCATATTTGATTTTTGAAGTCATTTTGAAAATGAAAAATCCCTCTATACCCCTCCAACGACCCGACAATGAGTTCTGTTGACGAATTTTTGTTATTCAGATGGAAATAAATATTCTGCACCTCACCATGATGCGTGCCAAGTCATATTTGATTTTTGAAGTCATTTTGAAAATGAAAAATCCCTCTATACCCCTCTAACGACCCGACAATGAGTTCTGTTGACGAATTATTGTTATTCAGATGGAAATAAATATTCTGCACCTCACCATGATGCGTGCCAAGTCATATTTGATTTTTAGGTAATTTTGAAAATGAAAAATCCCTCTATACCCCCTCTGACGACCCGACAATGATTTCTGGTGACAAATTATTGATATTGAGATGGAAATGGATATTCTGTACCCCACCATGATGCGTGCCAAGTCATATTTGATTTTTAGGTAATTTTGAAAATGAAAAATCCCTCTATACCCCCTCTGACGACCCGACAATGATTTCTGGTGACAAATTATTGATATTGAGATGGAAATGGATATTCTGTACCCCACCATGATGCGTGCCAAGTCATATTTGATTTTTGAAGTCATTTTGAAAATGAAAAATCCCTCTATACCCCTCTAACGACCCGACAATGAGTTCTGTTGACGAATTATTGTTATTCAGATGGAAATAAATATTCTGCACCTCACCATGATGCGTGCCAAGTCATATTTGATTTTTGAAGTCATTTTGAAAATGAAAAATCTCTCTATACCCCCTCTAACGACCCGGCAATGATTTCTGTTGACGAATTTTTGTTAACCAGATGGAAATGAATATTCTGCACCCCACCATGTTGCGTGCCAAGTCATATTTGATTATGAGGTAATTTTAAAAATGAGAAAAACCTCTATACCCCCTCTAATGACCCGACAATGATTTCTGTCGACGAATTATTGTTATTCAGATAGAAATAGATATTCTGCACCCCACCATGATGCGTGCCAAGTCATATTAGATTTTTGAAGAAATTTTGAAAATGAAAAATCCCTCTATACCCCCTCCAACGACCCGTCAATGATTTCTGTTGACGAATTATTGTTATTCAGATGGAAATGGATATTCTGCACACCACTATGATGCGTGCCAAGTCATATTTGATTTTGAGGTAATTTTGAAAATGAGAAATCCCTCTATACCCCCTCTAATGACCCGACAATGATTTCTGTCGACGAATTATTGTTATTCAGATAGAAATAGATATTCTGCACCCCACTATGATGCGTGCCAAGTCATATTTGATTTTGAGGTAATTTTGAAAATGAAAAATCCCTCTATACCCCCTCTGACGACACGACAATGATTTCTGTTGACAAATTATTGATATTGAGATGGAAATGGATATTCTGTACCCCACCATGATGCGTGCCAAGTCATATTTGATTTTTGAAGTCATTTTGAAAATGAAAAATCCCTCTATACCCCCTCTAACGACCCGACAATGAGTTCTGTTCACGAATTATTGTTATTCAGATGATAATGGATATTCAGCACCCCACCATGATGCGTGCCAAGTCATATTGGATATTTGAAGAAATATAGAAAATGAAAAATCCCTCTATACCCCCTCTAACGACCCGACAATGATTTCTGTTGACGAATTATTGTTATCCAGATGAAAATGAATATTCTGCACCCCACCATGTTGCGTGCCAAGTCATATTTGATTTTGAGGTAATTTTGAAAATGAGAAATCCCTCTATACCCCTTCTAACGACCCGACAATGATTTCTGTCGACGAATTATTGTTATTCAGATAGAAATAGATATTCTGCACCCCACCATGATGCGTGCCAAGTCATATTAGATTTTTGAAGAAATTTTGAAAATGAAAAATCCCTCTATACCCCCTCCAACGACCCGTCAATGATTTCTGTTGACGAATTATTGTTATTCAGATGGAAATGGATATTCTGCACACCACTATGATGCGTGCCAAGTCATATTTGATTTTGAGGTAATTTTGAAAATGAGAAATCCCTCTATACCCCCTCTAATGACCCGACAATGATTTCTGTCGACGAATTATTGTTATTCAGATAGAAATAGATATTCTGCACCCCACTATGATGCGTGCCAAGTCATATTTGATTTTGAGGTAATTTTGAAAATGAAAAATCCCTCTATACCCCCTCTGACGACACGACAATGATTTCTGTTGACAAATTATTGATATTGAGATGGAAATGGATATTCTGT
The DNA here is from genome assembly GCA_958502065.1 of Chrysolina americana. Lineage (NCBI taxonomy): Eukaryota > Metazoa > Arthropoda > Insecta > Coleoptera > Chrysomelidae > Chrysolina > Chrysolina americana. Next base: position 44,392,999 of record OY293415.1, on the reverse strand, counting down.
ACCCCACCATGATGCGTGCCAAGTCATATTTGATTTTTGAAGTCATTTTGAAAATGAAAAATCCCTCTATACCCCCTCTAACGACCCGACAATGAGTTCTGTTCACGAATTATTGTTATTCAGATGATAATGGATATTCAGCACCCCACCATGATGCGTGCCAAGTCATATTGGATATTTGAAGAAATATAGAAAATGAAAAATCCCTCTATACCCCCTCTAACGACCCGACAATGATTTCTGTTGACGAATTATTGTTATCCAGATGAAAATGAATATTCTGCACCCCACCATGTTGCGTGCCAAGTCATATTTGATTTTGAGGTAATTTTGAAAATGAGAAATCCCTCTATACCCCTTCTAACGACCCGACAATGATATCAGTCGACGAATTATTGTTATTCAGATGGAAATAGATATTCTGCACCCCACCATGATGCGTGCAAAGTCATATTTGATTTTGAGGTGATTTTGAAAAAGAAAAATCCCTCTATACCCCCTCTAACGACCCGACAGTGATTTCTGTTGACAAATTATTGTTATTCAGATGGCAATGGATATTCTGCACCCCACCATGATGCGTGCCAAGTCATATTAGATTTTTGAAGAAATTTTGAAAATGAAAAATCCCTCTATACCCCCTCCAACGACCCGTCAATGATTTCTGTTGACGAATTATTGTTATTCAGATGGAAATGGATATTCTGCACTCCACTATGATGCGTGCCAAGTCATATTTGATTTTGAGGTAATTTTGAAAATGAAAAATCCCTCTATACCCCCTCTGACGATCCGACAATGATTTCTGGTGACAAATTATTGATATTGAGATGGAAATGGATATTCCGTACCCCACCATGATACGTGCCAAGTCATATTTGATTTTTGAAGTCATTTTGAAAATGAAAAATCCCTCTATACCCCTCTAACGACCCGACAATGAGTTCTGTTGACGAATTATTGTTATTCAGATAGAAATAAATATTCTGCACCTCACCATGATGCGTGCCAAGTCATATTTGATTTTTGAAGTCATTTTGAAAATGAAAAATCCCTTTATACCCCCTCTAACGACCCGACAATGATTTCTGTTGACGAATTATTGTTATTCAGATGGAAATGAATATTCTGCACCTCACCATGATGCGTGCCAAGTCATATTTGATTTTTGAAGTCATTTTGAAAATGAAAAATCCGTTTATACCCCCTCTAACGACCCGACAATGATTTCTGTTGACGAATTATTGTTATTCAGATGGAAATGAATATTCTGCACCCCACCATGTTGCGTGCCAAGTCATATTAGATTTTTGAAGAAATATTGAAAATGAGAAATCCCTCTATACCCCCTCCAACGACCCGTCAATGATTTCTGTTGACGACTTATTGTTATTCAGATGGAAATGGATATTCTGCACTCCACTATGATGCGTGCCAAGTCATATTTGATTTTGAGGTAATTTTGAAAATGAAAAATCCCTCTATACCCCCTCTGACGACCCGACAATGATTTCTGGTGACAAATTATTGATATTGAGATGGAAATGGATATTCTGTACCCCACCATGATGCGTGCCAAGTCATATTTGATTTTTGAAGTCATTTTGAAAATGAAAAATCCCTCTATACCCCTCTAACGACCCGACAATGAGTTCTGTTGACGAATTATTGTTATTCAGATAGAAATAAATATTCTGCACCTCACCATGATGCGTGCCAAGTCATATTTGATTTTTGAAGTCATTTTGAAAATGAAAAATCCCTTTATACCCCCTCTAACGACCCGACAATGATTTCTGTTGACAAATTATTGTTATTCAGATGGAAATGAATATTCTGCACCCCACCATGATGCGTGCCAAGTCATATTTGATTTTTGAAGTCATTTTGAAAATGAAAAATCCCTTTATACCCCCTCTAACGACCCGACAATGATTTCTGTTGACGAATTATTGTTATTCAGATGGAAATGAATATTCTGCACCCCACCATGTTGCGTGCCAAGTCATATTAGATTTTTGAAGAAATATTGAAAATGAGAAATCCCTCTATACCCCCTCCAACGACCCGTCAATGATTTCTGATGACGAATTATTGTTATTTACATGGAAATGGATATTCTGCACCCCACCATGATGCGTGCCAAGTCATATTTGATTTTGAGGTAATTTTGAAAATGAAAAATCCCTCTATACCCCCTCTGACGACCCGACAATGATTTCTGGTGACAAATTATTGATATTGAGATGGAAATGGATATTCTGTACCCCACCATGATGCGTGCCAAGTCATATTTGATTTTGAGGTAATTTTGAAAATGAAAAATCCCTCTATACCCCCTCTGACGACCCGACAATGATTTCTGGTGACAAATTATTGATATTGAGATGGGAATGGATATTCTGTACCCCACCATGATGCGTGCCAAGTCATATTTGATTTTTGAAGTCATTTTGAAAATGAAAAATCCCTCTATACCCCTCTAACGACCCGACAATGAGTTCTGTTGACGAATTATTGTTATTCAGATGGAAATAAATATTCTGCACCTCACCATGATGCGTGCCAAGTCATATTTGATTTTTGAAGTCATTTTGAAAAAGAAAAATCCCTCTATATCCCTCTAACGACCCGACAATGAGTTCTGTTGACGAATTATTGTTATTCAGATGGAAATAAATATTCTGCACCTCACCATGATGCGTGCCAAGTCATATTTGATTTTTAGGTAATTTTGAAAATGAAAAATCCCTCTATACCCCCTCTGACGACCCGACAATGATTTCTGGTGACAAGTTATTGATATTGAGATGGAAATGGATATTCTGTACCCCACCATGATGCGTGCCAAGTCATATTTGATTTTTAGGTAATTTTGAAAATGAAAAATCCCTCTATACCCCCTCTGACGACCCGACAATGATTTCTGGTGACAAATTATTGATATTGAGATGGAAATGGATATTCTGTACCCCACCATGATGCGTGCCAAGCCATATTTGATTTTTGAAGTCATTTTGAAAATGAAAAATCCCTCTATACCCCTCTAACGACCCGACAATGAGTTCTGTTGACGAATTATTGTTATTCAGATGGAAATAAATATTCTGCACCTCACCATGATGCGTGCCAAGTCATATTTGATTTTTGAAGTCATTTTGAAAATGAAAAATCTCTCTATACCCCCTCTAACGACCCGGCAATGATTTCTGTTGACGAATTTTTGTTAACTAGATGGAAATGAATATTCTGCACCCCACCATGTTGCGTGCCAAGTCATATTTGATTATGAGGTAATTTTAAAAATGAGAAATACCTCTATACCCCCTCTAATGACCCGACAATGATTTCTGTCGACGAATTATTGTTATTCAGATAGAAATAGATATTCTGCACCCCACCATGATGCGTGCCAAGTCATATTAGATTTTTGAAGAAATTTTGAAAATGAAAAATCCCTCTATACCCCCTCCAACGACCCGTCAATGATTTCTGTTGACGAATTATTGTTATTCAGATGGAAATGGATATTCTGCACACCACTATGATGCGTGCCAAGTCATATTTGATTTTGAGGTAATTTTGAAAATGAGAAATCCCTCTATACCCCCTCTAATGACCCGACAATGATTTCTGTCGACGAATTATTGTTATTCAGATAGAAATAGATATTCTGCACCCCACTATGATGCGTGCCAAGTCATATTTGATTTTGAGGTAATTTTGAAAATGAAAAATCCCTCTATACCCCCTCTGACGACACGACAATGATTTCTGTTGACAAATTATTGATATTGAGATGGAAATGGATATTCTGTACCCCACCATGATGCGTGCCAAGTCATATTTGATTTTTGAAGTCATTTTGAAAATGAAAAATCCCTCTATACCCCCTCTAACGACCCGACAATGAGTTCTGTTCACGAATTATTGTTATTCAGATGATAATGGATATTCTGCACCCCACCATGATGCGTGCCAAGTCATATTGGATATTTGAAGAAATATTGAAAATGAAAAATCCCTCTATACCCCCTCTAACGACCCGACAATAATTTCTGTTGACGAATTATTGTTATCCAGATGAAAATGAATATTCTGCACCCCACCATGTTGCGTGCCAAGTCATATTTGATTATGAGGTAATTTTAAAAATGAGAAAAACCTCTATACCCCCTCTAATGACCCGACAATGATTTCTGTCGACGAATTATTGTTATTCAGATAGAAATAGATATTCTGCACCCCACCATGATGCGTGCCAAGTCATATTAGATTTTAGAAGAAATTTTGAAAATGATAAATCCCTCTATACCCCCTCCAACGACCCGTCAATGATTTCTGTTGACGAATTATTGTTATTCAGATGGAAATGGATATTCTGCACACCACTATGATGCGTGCCAAGTCATATTTGATTTTGAGGTAATTTTGAAAATGAGAAATCCCTCTATACCCCCTCTAATGACCCGACAATGATTTCTGTCGACGAATTATTGTTATTCAGATAGAAATAGATATTCTGCACCCCACTATGATGCGTGCCAAGTCATATTTGATTTTGAGGTAATTTTGAAAATGAAAAATCCCTCTATACCCCCTCTGACGACACGACAATGATTTCTGTTGACAAATTATTGATATTGAGATGGAAATGGATATTCTGTACCCCACCATGATGCGTGCCAAGTCATATTTGATTTTTGAAGTCATTTTGAAAATGAAAAATCCCTCTATACCCCCTCTAACGACCCGACAATGAGTTCTGTTCACGAATTATTGTTATTCAGATGATAATGGATATTCAGCACCCCACCATGATGCGTGCCAAGTCATATTGGATATTTGAAGAAATATAGAAAATGAAAAATCCCTCTATACCCCCTCTAACGACCCGACAATGATTTCTGTTGACGAATTATTGTTATCCAGATGAAAATGAATATTCTGCACCCCACCATGTTGCGTGCCAAGTCATATTTGATTTTGAGGTAATTTTGAAAATGAGAAATCCCTCTATACCCCTTCTAACGACCCGACAATGATTTCAGTCGACGAATTATTGTTATTCAGATGGAAATAGATATTCTGCACCCCACCATGATGCGTGCAAAGTCATATTTGATTTTGAGGTGATTTTGAAAAAGAAAAATCCCTCTATACCCCCTCTAACGACCCGACAGTGATTTCTGTTGACAAATTATTGTTATTCAGATGGCAATGGATATTCTGCACCCCACCATGATGCGTGCCAAGTCATATTAGATTTTTGAAGAAATTTTGAAAATGAAAAATCACTCTATACCCCCTCCAACGACCCGTCAATGATTTCTGTTGACGAATTATTGTTATTCAGATGGAAATGGATATTCTGCACTCCACTATGATGCGTGCCAAGTCATATTTGATTTTGAGGTAATTTTGAAAATGAAAAATCCCTCTATACCCCCTCTGACGACCCGACAATGATTTCTGGTGACAAATTATTGATATTGAGATGGAAATGGATATTCTGTACCCCACCATGATGCGTGCCAAGTCATATTTGATTTTTGAAGTCATTTTGAAAATGAAAAATCCCTCTATACCCCTCTAACGACCCGACAATGAGTTCTGTTGACGAATTATTGTTATTCAGATAGAAATAAATATTCTGCACCTCACCATGATGCGTGCCAAGTCATATTTGATTTTTGAAGTCATTTTGAAAATGAAAAATCCCTTTATACCCCCTCTAACGACCCGACAATGATTTCTGTTGACGAATTATTGTTATTCAGATGGAAATGAATATTCTGCACCTCACCATGATGCGTGCCAAGTCATATTTGATTTTTGAAGTCATTTTGAAAATGAAAAATCCGTTTATACCCCCTCTAACGACCCGACAATGATTTCTGTTGACGAATTATTGTTATTCAGATGGAAATGAATATTCTGCACCCCACCATGTTGCGTGCCAAGTCATATTAGATTTTTGAAGAAATATTGAAAATGAGAAATCCCTCTATACCCCCTCCAACGACCCGTCAATGATTTCTGTTGACGACTTATTGTTATTCAGATGGAAATGGATATTCTGCACTCCACTATGATGCGTGCCAAGTCATATTTGATTTTGAGGTAATTTTGAAAATGAAAAATCCCTCTATACCCCCTCTGACGACCCGACAATGATTTCTGGTGACAAATTATTGATATTGAGATGGAAATGGATATTCTGTACCCCACCATGATGCGTGCCAAGTCATATTTGATTTTTGAAGTCATTTTGAAAATGAAAAATCCCTCTATACCCCTCTAACGACCCGACAATGAGTTCTGTTGACGAATTATTGTTATTCAGATAGAAATAAATATTCTGCACCTCACCATGATGCGTGCCAAGTCATATTTGATTTTTGAAGTCATTTTGAAAATGAAAAATCCCTTTATACCCCCTCTAACGACCCGACAATGATTTCTGTTGACAAATTATTGTTATTCAGATGGAAATGAATATTCTGCACCCCACCATGATGCGTGCCAAGTCATATTTGATTTTTGAAGCCATTTTGAAAATGAAAAATCCCTTTATACCCCTTCTAACGACCCGACAATGATTTCTGTTGACGAATTATTGTTATTCAGATGGAAATGAATATTCTGCACCCCACCATGTTGCGTGCCAAGTCATATTAGATTTTTGAAGAAATATTGAAAATGAGAAATCCCTCTATACCCCCTCCAACGACCCGTCAATGATTTCTGATGACGAATTATTGTTATTTACATGGAAATGGATATTCTGCACCCCACCATGATGCGTGCCAAGTCATATTTGATTTTGAGGTAATTTTGAAAATGAAAAATCCCTCTATACCCTCTCTGACGACCCGACAATGATTTCTGGTGACAAATTATTGATATTAAGATGGAAATGGATATTCTGTACCCCACCATGATGCGTGCCAAGTCATATTTGATTTTGAGGTAATTTTGAAAATGAAAAATCCCTCTATACCCCCTCTGACGACCCGACAATGATTTCTGGTGACAAATTATTGATATTGAGATGGGAATGGATATTCTGTACCCCACCATGATGCGTGCCAAGTCATATTTGATTTTTGAAGTCATTTTGAAAATGAAAAATCCCTCTATACCCCTCTAACGACCCGACAATGAGTTCTGTTGACGAATTATTGTTATTCAGATGGAAATAAATATTCTGCACCTCACCATGATGCGTGCCAAGTCATATTTGATTTTTGAAGTCATTTTGAAAAAGAAAAATCCCTCTATATCCCTCTAACGACCCGACAATGAGTTCTGTTGACGAATTATTGTTATTCAGATGGAAATAAATATTCTGCACCTCACCATGATGCGTGCCAAGTCATATTTGATTTTTAGGTAATTTTGAAAATGAAAAATCCCTCTATACCCCCTCTGACGACCCGACAATGATTTCTGGTGACAAATTATTGATATTGAGATGGAAATGGATATTCTGTACCCCACCATGATGCGTGCCAAGTCATATTTGATTTTTAGGTAATTTTGAAAATGAAAAATCCCTCTATACCCCCTCTGACGACCCGACAATGATTTCTGGTGACAAATTATTGATATTGAGATGGAAATGGATATTCTGTACCCCACCATGATGCGTGCCAAGTCATATTTGATTTTTGAAGTCATTTTGAAAATGAAAAATCCCTCTATACCCCTCCAACGACCCGACAATGAGTTCTGTTGACGAATTATTGTTATTCAGATGGAAATAAATATTCTGCACCTCACCATGATGCGTGCCAAGTCATATTTGATTTTTGAAGTCATTTTGAAAATGAAAAATCTCTCTATACCCCCTCTAACGACCCGGCAATGATTTCTGTTGACGAATTTTTGTTAACTAGATGGAAATGAATATTCTGCACCCCACCATGTTGCGTGCCAAGTCATATTTGATTATGAGGTAATTTTAAAAATGAGAAATACCTCTATACCCCCTCTAATGACCCGACAATGATTTCTGTCGACGAATTATTGTTATTCAGATAGAAATAGATATTCTGCACCCCACCATGATGCGTGCCAAGTCATATTAGATTTTTGAAGAAATTTTGAAAATGAAAAATCCCTCTATACCCCCTGCAACGACCCGTCAATGATTTCTGTTGACGAATTATTGTTATTCAGATGGAAATGGATACTCTGCACACCACTATGATGCGTGCCAAGTCATATTTGATTTTGAGGTAATTTTGAAAATGAGAAATCCCTCTATACCCCCTCTAATGACCCGACAATGATTTCTGTCGACGAATTATTGTTATTCAGATAGAAATAGATATTCTGCACCCCACTATGATGCGTGCCAAGTCATATTTGATTTTGAGGTAATTTTGAAAATGAAAAATCCCTCTATACCCCCTCTGACGACACGACAATGATTTCTGTTGACAAATTATTGATATTGAGATGGAAATGGATATTCTGTACCCCACCATGATGCGTGCCAAGTCATATTTGATTTTTGAAGTCATTTTGAAAATGAAAAATCCCTCTATACCCCCTCTAACGACCCGACAATGAATTCTGTTCACGAATTATTGTTATTCAGATGATAATGGATATTCTGCACCCCACCATGATGCGTGCCAAGTCATATTGGATATTTGAAGAAATATTGAAAATGAAAAATCCCTCTATACCCCCTCTAACGACCCGACAATGATTTCTGTTGACGAATTATTGTTATCCAGATGAAAATGAATATTCTGCACCCCACCATGTTGCGTGCCAAGTCATATTTGATTATGAGGTAATTTTAAAAATGAGAAAAACCTCTATACCCCCTCTAATGACCCGACAATGATTTCTGTCGACGAATTATTGTTATTCAGATAGAAATAGATATTCTGCACCCCACCATGATGCGTGCCAAGTCATATTAGATTTTTGAAGAAATTTTGAAAATGAAATATCCCTCTATACCCCCTCCAACGACCCGTCAATGATTTCTGTTGACGAATTATTGTTATTCAGATGGAAATGGATATTCTGCACACCACTATGATGCGTGCCAAGTCATATTTGATTTTGAGGTAATTTTGAAAATGAGAAATCCCTCTATACCCCCTCTAATGACCCGACAATGATTTCTGTCGACGAATTATTGTTATTCAGATAGAAATAGATATTCTGCACCCCACTATGATGCGTGCCAAGTCATATTTGATTTTGAGGTAATTTTGAAAATGAGAAATCCCTCTATACCCCTTCTAACGACCCGACAATGATTTCTGTCGACGAATAATTGTTATTCAGATGGAAATAGATATTCTGCACCCCACCATGATGCGTGCCAAGTCATATTAGATTTTTGAAGAAATATTGAAAATGAGAAATCCCTCTATACCCCCTCTGACGACCCGACAATGATTTCTGTTGACGAATTATCGTTATTCAGATGGACATGGATACTTTGCACCCCACCACGATGCGTGCCAAGTCATATTAGATTTTTGAAGAAATATTGAAAATGAAAAATCCCTCTATACCCCCTCTAACGACCCGACAATGATTTCTGTTGACAAATTATTGTTATTCAGATGGCAATGGATATTCTGCACCCCACCATGATGCGTGCCAAGTCATAATGGATTTTTGAAGAAATATTGAAAATGAGAAATCCCTCTATACCCCCTCTGACGACCCGACAATGATTTCTGTTGACGAATTATCGTTATTCAGATGGACATGGATACTTTGCACCCCACCACGATGCGTGCCAAGTCATATTAGATTTTTGAAGAAATATTGAAAATGAAAAATCCCTCTATACCCCCTCTAACGACCCGACAATGATTTCTGTTGACAAATTATTGTTATTTAGATGGAAATGGATATTCTGCACCCCACCATAATGCGTGCCAAGTCATATTTGATTTTGAGGTAATTTTGAAAATGAAATATTCCTCTATACCCCCTCTGACGACCCGACAATGATTTCTGTTAACGAATTATTGTTATTGAGATGGAAATGGATATTCTGTACCCCACCATGATGCGTGCCAAGTCATATTTGATTTTTGAAGTCATTTTGAAAATGAAAAATCCCTCTATACCTTCTCTAACGACCCGACAATGAGTTCTGTTCACGAATTATTGTTATTCAGATGATAATGGATATTCAGCACCCCACCATGATGCGTGCCAAGTCATATTGGATATTTGAAGAAATATAGAAAATGAAAAATCCCTCTATACCCCCTCTAACGACCCGACAATGATTTCTGTTGACGAATTATTGTTATCCAGATGAAAATGAATATTCTGCACCCCACCATGTTGCGTGCCAAGTCATATTTGATTTTGAGGTAATTTTGAAAATGAGAAATCCCTCTATACCCCTTCTAACGACCCGACAATGATTTCAGTCGACGAATTATTGTTATTCAGATGGAAATAGATATTCTGCACCCCACCATGGTGCGTGCAAAGTCATATTTGATTTTGAGGTGATTTTGAAAAAGAAAAATCCCTCTATACCCCCTCTAACGACCCGACAGTGATTTCTGTTGACAAATTATTGTTATTCAGATGGCAATGGATATTCTGCACCCCACCATGATGCGTGCCAAGTCATATTAGATTTTTGAAGAAATTTTGAAAATGAAAAATCCCTCTATACCCCCTCCAACGACCCGTCAATGATTTCTGTTGACGAATTATTGTTATTCAGATGGAAATGGATATTCTGCACTCCACTATGATGCGTGCCAAGTCATATTTGATTTTGAGGTAATTTTGAAAATGAAAAATCCCTCTATACCCCCTCTGACGACCCGACAATGATTTCTGGTGACAAATTATTGATATTGAGATGGAAATGGATATTCTGTACCCCACCATGATGCGTGCCAAGTCATATTTGATTTTTGAAGTCATTTTGAAAATGAAAAATCCCTCTATACCGCTCTAACGACCCGACAATGAGTTCTGTTGACGAATTATTGTTATTCAGATGGAAATAAATATTCTGCACCTCACCATGATGCGTGCCAAGTCATATTTGATTTTTGAAGTCATTTTGAAAATGAAAAATCCCTTTATACCCCCTCTAACGACCCGACAATGATTTCTGTTGACGAATTATTGTTATTCAGATGGAAATGAATATTCTGCACGTCACAATGATGCGTGCCAAGTCATATTTGATTTTTGAAGTCATTTTGAAAATGAAAAATCCCTTTATACCCCCTCTAACGACCCGACAATGATTTCTGTTGACGAATTATTGTTATTCAGATGGAAATGAATATTCTGCACCCCACCATGTTGCGTGCCAAGTCATATTAGATTTTTGAAGAAATATTGAAAATGAGAAATCCCTCTATACCCCCTCCAACGACCCGTCAATGATTTCTGTTGACGACTTATTGTTATTCAGATGGAAATGGATATTCTGCACTCCACTATGATGCGTGCCAAGTCATATTTGATTTTGAGGTAATTTTGAAAATGAAAAATCCCTCTATACCCCCTCTGACGACCCGACAATGATTTCTGGTGACAAATTATTGATATTGAGATGGAAATGGATATTCTGTACCCCACCATGATGCGTGCCAAGTCATATTTGATTTTTGAAGTCATTTTGAAAATGAAAAATCCCTCTATACCCCTCTAACGACCCGACAATGAGTTCTGTTGACGAATTATTGTTATTCAGATGGAAATAAATATTCTGCACCTCACCATGATGCGTGCCAAGTCATATTTGATTTTTGAAGTCATTTTGAAAATGAAAAATCCCTTTATACCCCCTCTAACGACCCGACAATGATTTCTGTTGACAAATTATTGTTATTCAGATGGAAATGAATATTCTGCACCCCACCATGATGCGTGCCAAGTCATATTTGATTTTGAGGTAATTTTGAAAATGAAAAATCCCTCTATACCCCCTCTGACGACCCGACAATGATTTCTGGTGACAAATTATTGATATTGAGATGGAAATGGATATTCTGTACCCCACCATGATGCGTGCCAAGTCATATTTGATTTTTAGGTAATTTTGAAAATGAAAAATCCCTCTATACCCCCTCTGACGACCCGACAATGATTTCTGGTGACAAATTATTGATATTGAGATGGAAATGGATATTCTGTACCCCACCATGATGCGTGCCAAGTCATATTTGATTTTTGAAGTCATTTTGAAAATGAAAAATCCCTCTATACCCCTCTAACGACCCGACAATGAGTTCTGTTGACGAATTTTTGTTATTCAGATGGAAATAAATATTCTGCACCTCACCATGATGCGTGCCAAGTCATATTTGATTTTTGAAGTCATTTTGAAAATGAAAAATCCCTCTATACCCCTCTAACGACCCGACAATGAGTTCTGTTGACGAATTATTGTTATTCAGATGGAAATAAATATTCTGCACCTCACCATGATGCGTGCCAAGTCATATTTGATTTTTAGGTAATTTTGAAAATGAAAAATCCCTCTATACCCCCTCTGACGACCCGACAATGATTTCTGGTGAAAAATTATTGATATTGAGATGGAAATGGATATTCTGTACCCCACCATGATGCGTGCCAAGTCATATTTGATTTTTAGGTAATTTTGAAAATGAAAAATCCCTCTATACCCCCTCTGACGACCCGACAATGATTTCTGGTGAAAAATTATTGATATTGAGATGGAAATGGATATTCTGTACCCCACCATGATGCGTGCCAAGTCATATTTGATTTTTGAAGTCATTTTGAAAATGAAAAATCCCTCTATACCCCTCTAACGACCCGACAATGAGTTCTGTTGACGAATTATTGTTATTCAGATGGAAATAAATATTCTGCACCTCACCATGATGCGTGCCAAGTCATATTTGATTTTTGAAGTCATTTTGAAAATGAAAAATCTCTCTATACCCCCTCTAACGACCCGGCAATGATTTCTGTTGACGAATTTTTGTTAACCAGATGGAAATGAATATTCTGCACCCCACCATGTTGCGTGCCAAGTCATATTTGATTATGAGGTAATTTTAAAAATGAGAAAAACCTCTATACCCCCTCTAATGACCCGACAATGATTTCTGTCGACGAATTATTGTTTTTCAGATGGAAATAGATATTCTGCACCCCACCATGATGCGTGCCAAGTCATATTAGATTTTTGAAGAAATTTTGAAAATGAAAAATCCCTCTATACCCCCTGCAACGACCCGTCAATGATTTCTGTTGACGAATTATTGTTATTCAGATGGAAATGGATACTCTGCACACCACTATGATGCGTGCCAAGTCATATTTGATTTTGAGGTAATTTTGAAAATGAGAAATCCCTCTATACCCCCTCTAATGACCCGACAATGATTTCTGTCGACGAATTATTGTTATTCAGATAGAAATAGATATTCTGCACCCCACTATGATGCGTGCCAAGTCATATTTGATTTTGAGGTAATTTTGAAAATGAAAAATCCCTCTATACCCCCTCTGACGACACGACAATGATTTCTGTTGACAAATTATTGATATTGAGATGGAAATGGATATTCTGTACCCCACCATGATGCGTGCCAAGTCATATTTGATTTTTGAAGTCATTTTGAAAATGAAAAATCCCTCTATACCCCCTCTAACGACCCGACAATGAATTCTGTTCACGAATTATTGTTATTCAGATGATAATGGATATTCTGCACCCCACCATGATGCGTGCCAAGTCATATTGGATATTTGAAGAAATATTGAAAATGAAAAATCCCTCTATACCCCCTCTAACGACCCGACAATGATTTCTGTTGACGAATTATTGTTATCCAGATGAAAATGAATATTCTGCACCCCACCATGTTGCGTGCCAAGTCATATTTGATTATGAGGTAATTTTAAAAATGAGAAAAACCTCTATACCCCCTCTAATGACCCGACAATGATTTCTGTCGACGAATTATTGTTATTCAGATAGAAATAGATATTCTGCACCCCACCATGATGCGTGCCAAGTCATATTAGATTTTTGAAGAAATTTTGAAAATGAAATATCCCTCTATACCCCCTCCAACGACCCGTCAATGATTTCTGTTGACGAATTATTGTTATTCAGATGGAAATGGATATTCTGCACACCACTATGATGCGTGCCAAGTCATATTTGATTTTGAGGTAATTTTGAAAATGAGAAATCCCTCTATACCCCCTCTAATGACCCGACAATGATTTCTGTCGACGAATTATTGTTATTCAGATAGAAATAGATATTCTGCACCCCACTATGATGCGTGCCAAGTCATATTTGATTTTGAGGTAATTTTGAAAATGAGAAATCCCTCTATACCCCTTCTAACGACCCGACAATGATTTCTGTCGACGAATAATTGTTATTCAGATGGAAATAGATATTCTGCACCCCACCATGATGCGTGCCAAGTCATATTAGATTTTTGAAGAAATATTGAAAATGAGAAATCCCTCTATACCCCCTCTGACGACCCGACAATGATTTCTGTTGACGAATTATCGTTATTCAGATGGACATGGATACTTTGCACCCCACCACGATGCGTGCCAAGTCATATTAGATTTTTGAAGAAATATTGAAAATGAAAAATCCCTCTATACCCCCTCTAACGACCCGACAATGATTTCTGTTGACAAATTATTGTTATTCAGATGGCAATGGATATTCTGCACCCCACCATGATGCGTGCCAAGTCATAATGGATTTTTGAAGAAATATTGAAAATGAGAAATCCCTCTATACCCCCTCTGACGACCCGACAATGATTTCTGTTGACGAATTATCGTTATTCAGATGGACATGGATACTTTGCACCCCACCACGATGCGTGCCAAGTCATATTAGATTTTTGAAGAAATATTGAAAATGAAAAATCCCTCTATACCCCCTCTAACGACCCGACAATGATTTCTGTTGACAAATTATTGTTATTTAGATGGAAATGGATATTCTGCACCCCACCATAATGCGTGCCAAGTCATATTTGATTTTGAGGTAATTTTGAAAATGAAATATTCCTCTATACCCCCTCTGACGACCCGACAATGATTTCTGTTAACGAATTATTGTTATTGAGATGGAAATGGATATTCTGTACCCCACCATGATGCGTGCCAAGTCATATTTGATTTTTGAAGTCATTTTGAAAATGAAAAATCCCTCTATACCTTCTCTAACGACCCGACAATGAGTTCTGTTCACGAATTATTGTTATTCAGATGATAATGGATATTCAGCACCCCACCATGATGCGTGCCAAGTCATATTGGATATTTGAAGAAATATAGAAAATGAAAAATCCCTCTATACCCCCTCTAACGACCCGACAATGATTTCTGTTGACGAATTATTGTTATCCAGATGAAAATGAATATTCTGCACCCCACCATGTTGCGTGCCAAGTCATATTTGATTTTGAGGTAATTTTGAAAATGAGAAATCCCTCTATACCCCTTCTAACGACCCGACAATGATTTCAGTCGACGAATTATTGTTATTCAGATGGAAATAGATATTCTGCACCCCACCATGGTGCGTGCAAAGTCATATTTGATTTTGAGGTGATTTTGAAAAAGAAAAATCCCTCTATACCCCCTCTAACGACCCGACAGTGATTTCTGTTGACAAATTATTGTTATTCAGATGGCAATGGATATTCTGCACCCCACCATGATGCGTGCCAAGTCATATTAGATTTTTGAAGAAATTTTGAAAATGAAAAATCCCTCTATACCCCCTCCAACGACCCGTCAATGATTTCTGTTGACGAATTATTGTTATTCAGATGGAAATGGATATTCTGCACTCCACTATGATGCGTGCCAAGTCATATTTGATTTTGAGGTAATTTTGAAAATGAAAAATCCCTCTATACCCCCTCTGACGACCCGACAATGATTTCTGGTGACAAATTATTGATATTGAGATGGAAATGGATATTCTGTACCCCACCATGATGCGTGCCAAGTCATATTTGATTTTTGAAGTCATTTTGAAAATGAAAAATCCCTCTATACCGCTCTAACGACCCGACAATGAGTTCTGTTGACGAATTATTGTTATTCAGATGGAAATAAATATTCTGCACCTCACCATGATGCGTGCCAAGTCATATTTGATTTTTGAAGTCATTTTGAAAATGAAAAATCCCTTTATACCCCCTCTAACGACCCGACAATGATTTCTGTTGACGAATTATTGTTATTCAGATGGAAATGAATATTCTGCACGTCACAATGATGCGTGCCAAGTCATATTTGATTTTTGAAGTCATTTTGAAAATGAAAAATCCCTTTATACCCCCTCTAACGACCCGACAATGATTTCTGTTGACGAATTATTGTTATTCAGATGGAAATGAATATTCTGCACCCCACCATGTTGCGTGCCAAGTCATATTAGATTTTTGAAGAAATATTGAAAATGAGAAATCCCTCTATACCCCCTCCAACGACCCGTCAATGATTTCTGTTGACGACTTATTGTTATTCAGATGGAAATGGATATTCTGCACTCCACTATGATGCGTGCCAAGTCATATTTGATTTTGAGGTAATTTTGAAAATGAAAAATCCCTCTATACCCCCTCTGACGACCCGACAATGATTTCTGGTGACAAATTATTGATATTGAGATGGAAATGGATATTCTGTACCCCACCATGATGCGTGCCAAGTCATATTTGATTTTTGAAGTCATTTTGAAAATGAAAAATCCCTCTATACCCCTCTAACGACCCGACAATGAGTTCTGTTGACGAATTATTGTTATTCAGATGGAAATAAATATTCTGCACCTCACCATGATGCGTGCCAAGTCATATTTGATTTTTGAAGTCATTTTGAAAATGAAAAATCCCTTTATACCCCCTCTAACGACCCGACAATGATTTCTGTTGACAAATTATTGTTATTCAGATGGAAATGAATATTCTGCACCCCACCATGATGCGTGCCAAGTCATATTTGATTTTGAGGTAATTTTGAAAATGAAAAATCCCTCTATACCCCCTCTGACGACCCGACAATGATTTCTGGTGACAAATTATTGATATTGAGATGGAAATGGATATTCTGTACCCCACCATGATGCGTGCCAAGTCATATTTGATTTTTAGGTAATTTTGAAAATGAAAAATCCCTCTATACCCCCTCTGACGACCCGACAATGATTTCTGGTGACAAATTATTGATATTGAGATGGAAATGGATATTCTGTACCCCACCATGATGCGTGCCAAGTCATATTTGATTTTTGAAGTCATTTTGAAAATGAAAAATCCCTCTATACCCCTCTAACGACCCGACAATGAGTTCTGTTGACGAATTTTTGTTATTCAGATGGAAATAAATATTCTGCACCTCACCATGATGCGTGCCAAGTCATATTTGATTTTTGAAGTCATTTTGAAAATGAAAAATCCCTCTATACCCCTCTAACGACCCGACAATGAGTTCTGTTGACGAATTATTGTTATTCAGATGGAAATAAATATTCTGCACCTCACCATGATGCGTGCCAAGTCATATTTGATTTTTAGGTAATTTTGAAAATGAAAAATCCCTCTATACCCCCTCTGACGACCCGACAATGATTTCTGGTGAAAAATTATTGATATTGAGATGGAAATGGATATTCTGTACCCCACCATGATGCGTGCCAAGTCAAATTTGATTTTTAGGTAATTTTGAAAATGAAAAATCCCTCTATACCCCCTCTGACGACCCGACAATGATTTCTGGTGAAAAATTATTGATATTGAGATGGAAATGGATATTCTGTACCCCACCATGATGCGTGCCAAGTCATATTTGATTTTTGAAGTCATTTTGAAAATGAAAAATCCCTCTATACCCCTCTAACGACCCGACAATGAGTTCTGTTGACGAATTATTGTTATCCAGATGAAAATGAATATTCTGCACCCCACCATGTTGCGTGCCAAGTCATATTTGATTATGAGGTAATTTTAAAAATGAGAAAAACCTCTATACCCCCTCTAATGACCCGACAATGATTTCTGTCGACGAATTATTGTTATTCAGATAGAAATAGATATTCTGCACCCCACCATGATGCGTGCCAAGTCATATTAGATTTTTGAAGAAATTTTGAAAATGAAATATCCCTCTATACCCCCTCCAACGACCCGTCAATGATTTCTGTTGACGAATTATTGTTATTCAGATGGAAATGGATATTCTGCACACCACTATGATGCGTGCCAAGTCATATTTGATTTTGAGGTAATTTTGAAAATGAGAAATCCCTCTATACCCCCTCTAATGACCCGACAATGATTTCTGTCGACGAATTATTGTTATTCAGATAGAAATAGATATTCTGCACCCCACTATGATGCGTGCCAAGTCATATTTGATTTTGAGGTAATTTTGAAAATGAGAAATCCCTCTATACCCCTTCTAACGACCCGACAATGATTTCTGTCGACGAATAATTGTTATTCAGATGGAAATAGATATTCTGCACCCCACCATGATGCGTGCCAAGTCATATTAGATTTTTGAAGAAATATTGAAAATGAGAAATCCCTCTATACCCCCTCTGACGACCCGACAATGATTTCTGTTGACGAATTATCGTTATTCAGATGGACATGGATACTTTGCACCCCACCACGATGCGTGCCAAGTCATATTAGATTTTTGAAGAAATATTGAAAATGAAAAATCCCTCTATACCCCCTCTAACGACCCGACAATGATTTCTGTTGACAAATTATTGTTATTCAGATGGCAATGGATATTCTGCACCCCACCATGATGCGTGCCAAGTCATAATGGATTTTTGAAGAAATATTGAAAATGAGAAATCCCTCTATACCCCCTCTGACGACCCGACAATGATTTCTGTTGACGAATTATCGTTATTCAGATGGACATGGATACTTTGCACCCCACCACGATGCGTGCCAAGTCATATTAGATTTTTGAAGAAATATTGAAAATGAAAAATCCCTCTATACCCCCTCTAACGACCCGACAATGATTTCTGTTGACAAATTATTGTTATTTAGATGGAAATGGATATTCTGCACCCCACCATAATGCGTGCCAAGTCATATTTGATTTTGAGGTAATTTTGAAAATGAAATATTCCTCTATACCCCCTCTGACGACCCGACAATGATTTCTGTTAACGAATTATTGTTATTGAGATGGAAATGGATATTCTGTACCCCACCATGATGCGTGCCAAGTCATATTTGATTTTTGAAGTCATTTTGAAAATGAAAAATCCCTCTATACCTTCTCTAACGACCCGACAATGAGTTCTGTTCACGAATTATTGTTATTCAGATGATAATGGATATTCAGCACCCCACCATGATGCGTGCCAAGTCATATTGGATATTTGAAGAAATATAGAAAATGAAAAATCCCTCTATACCCCCTCTAACGACCCGACAATGATTTCTGTTGACGAATTATTGTTATCCAGATGAAAATGAATATTCTGCACCCCACCATGTTGCGTGCCAAGTCATATTTGATTTTGAGGTAATTTTGAAAATGAGAAATCCCTCTATACCCCTTCTAACGACCCGACAATGATTTCAGTCGACGAATTATTGTTATTCAGATGGAAATAGATATTCTGCACCCCACCATGGTGCGTGCAAAGTCATATTTGATTTTGAGGTGATTTTGAAAAAGAAAAATCCCTCTATACCCCCTCTAACGACCCGACAGTGATTTCTGTTGACAAATTATTGTTATTCAGATGGCAATGGATATTCTGCACCCCACCATGATGCGTGCCAAGTCATATTAGATTTTTGAAGAAATTTTGAAAATGAAAAATCCCTCTATACCCCCTCCAACGACCCGTCAATGATTTCTGTTGACGAATTATTGTTATTCAGATGGAAATGGATATTCTGCACTCCACTATGATGCGTGCCAAGTCATATTTGATTTTGAGGTAATTTTGAAAATGAAAAATCCCTCTATACCCCCTCTGACGACCCGACAATGATTTCTGGTGACAAATTATTGATATTGAGATGGAAATGGATATTCTGTACCCCACCATGATGCGTGCCAAGTCATATTTGATTTTTGAAGTCATTTTGAAAATGAAAAATCCCTCTATACCGCTCTAACGACCCGACAATGAGTTCTGTTGACGAATTATTGTTATTCAGATGGAAATAAATATTCTGCACCTCACCATGATGCGTGCCAAGTCATATTTGATTTTTGAAGTCATTTTGAAAATGAAAAATCCCTTTATACCCCCTCTAACGACCCGACAATGATTTCTGTTGACGAATTATTGTTATTCAGATGGAAATGAATATTCTGCACGTCACAATGATGCGTGCCAAGTCATATTTGATTTTTGAAGTCATTTTGAAAATGAAAAATCCCTTTATACCCCCTCTAACGACCCGACAATGATTTCTGTTGACGAATTATTGTTATTCAGATGGAAATGAATATTCTGCACCCCACCATGTTGCGTGCCAAGTCATATTAGATTTTTGAAGAAATATTGAAAATGAGAAATCCCTCTATACCCCCTCCAACGACCCGTCAATGATTTCTGTTGACGACTTATTGTTATTCAGATGGAAATGGATATTCTGCACTCCACTATGATGCGTGCCAAGTCATATTTGATTTTGAGGTAATTTTGAAAATGAAAAATCCCTCTATACCCCCTCTGACGACCCGACAATGATTTCTGGTGACAAATTATTGATATTGAGATGGAAATGGATATTCTGTACCCCACCATGATGCGTGCCAAGTCATATTTGATTTTTGAAGTCATTTTGAAAATGAAAAATCCCTCTATACCCCTCTAACGACCCGACAATGAGTTCTGTTGACGAATTATTGTTATTCAGATGGAAATAAATATTCTGCACCTCACCATGATGCGTGCCAAGTCATATTTGATTTTTGAAGTCATTTTGAAAATGAAAAATCCCTTTATACCCCCTCTAACGACCCGACAATGATTTCTGTTGACAAATTATTGTTATTCAGATGGAAATGAATATTCTGCACCCCACCATGATGCGTGCCAAGTCATATTTGATTTTGAGGTAATTTTGAAAATGAAAAATCCCTCTATACCCCCTCTGACGACCCGACAATGATTTCTGTCGACGAATTATTGTTATTCAGATAGAAATAGATATTCTGCACCCCACCATGATGCGTGCCAAGTCATATTAGATTTTTGAAGAAATTTTGAAAATGAAATATCCCTCTATACCCCCTCCAACGACCCGTCAATGATTTCTGTTGACGAATTATTGTTATTCAGATGGAAATGGATATTCTGCACACCACTATGATGCGTGCCAAGTCATATTTGATTTTGAGGTAATTTTGAAAATGAGAAATCCCTCTATACCCCCTCTAATGACCCGACAATGATTTCTGTCGACGAATTATTGTTATTCAGATAGAAATAGATATTCTGCACCCCACTATGATGCGTGCCAAGTCATATTTGATTTTGAGGTAATTTTGAAAATGAGAAATCCCTCTATACCCCTTCTAACGACCCGACAATGATTTCTGTCGACGAATAATTGTTATTCAGATGGAAATAGATATTCTGCACCCCACCATGATGCGTGCCAAGTCATATTAGATTTTTGAAGAAATATTGAAAATGAGAAATCCCTCTATACCCCCTCTGACGACCCGACAATGATTTCTGTTGACGAATTATCGTTATTCAGATGGACATGGATACTTTGCACCCCACCACGATGCGTGCCAAGTCATATTAGATTTTTGAAGTCATTTTGAAAATGAAAAATCCCTCTATACCCCCTCTAACGACCCGACAATGAATTCTGTTCACGAATTATTGTTATTCAGATGATAATGGATATTCTGCACCCCACCATGATGCGTGCCAAGTCATATTGGATATTTGAAGAAATATTGAAAATGAAAAATCCCTCTATACCCCCTCTAACGACCCGACAATGATTTCTGTTGACGAATTATTGTTATCCAGATGAAAATGAATATTCTGCACCCCACCATGTTGCGTGCCAAGTCATATTTGATTATGAGGTAATTTTAAAAATGAGAAAAACCTCTATACCCCCTCTAATGACCCGACAATGATTTCTGTCGACGAATTATTGTTATTCAGATAGAAATAGATATTCTGCACCCCACCATGATGCGTGCCAAGTCATATTAGATTTTTGAAGAAATTTTGAAAATGAAATATCCCTCTATACCCCCTCCAACGACCCGTCAATGATTTCTGTTGACGAATTATTGTTATTCAGATGGAAATGGATATTCTGCACACCACTATGATGCGTGCCAAGTCATATTTGATTTTGAGGTAATTTTGAAAATGAGAAATCCCTCTATACCCCCTCTAATGACCCGACAATGATTTCTGTCGACGAATTATTGTTATCCAGATGAAAATGAATATTCTGCACCCCACCATGTTGCGTGCCAAGTCATATTTGATTATGAGGTAATTTTAAAAATGAGAAAAACCTCTATACCCCCTCTAATGACCCGACAATGATTTCTGTCGACGAATTATTGTTATTCAGATAGAAATAGATATTCTGCACCCCACCATGATGCGTGCCAAGTCATATTAGATTTTTGAAGAAATTTTGAAAATGAAATATCCCTCTATACCCCCTCCAACGACCCGTCAATGATTTCTGTTGACGAATTATTGTTATTCAGATGGAAATGGATATTCTGCACACCACTATGATGCGTGCCAAGTCATATTTGATTTTGAGGTAATTTTGAAAATGAGAAATCCCTCTATACCCCCTCTAATGACCCGACAATGATTTCTGTCGACGAATTATTGTTATTCAGATAGAAATAGATATTCTGCACCCCACTATGATGCGTGCCAAGTCATATTTGATTTTGAGGTAATTTTGAAAATGAGAAATCCCTCTATACCCCTTCTAACGACCCGACAATGATTTCTGTCGACGAATAATTGTTATTCAGATGGAAATAGATATTCTGCACCCCACCATGATGCGTGCCAAGTCATATTAGATTTTTGAAGAAATATTGAAAATGAGAAATCCCTCTATACCCCCTCTGACGACCCGACAATGATTTCTGTTGACGAATTATCGTTATTCAGATGGACATGGATACTTTGCACCCCACCACGATGCGTGCCAAGTCATATTAGATTTTTGAAGAAATATTGAAAATGAAAAATCCCTCTATACCCCCTCTAACGACCCGACAATGATTTCTGTTGACAAATTATTGTTATTCAGATGGCAATGGATATTCTGCACCCCACCATGATGCGTGCCAAGTCATAATGGATTTTTGAAGAAATATTGAAAATGAGAAATCCCTCTATACCCCCTCTGACGACCCGACAATGATTTCTGTTGACGAATTATCGTTATTCAGATGGACATGGATACTTTGCACCCCACCACGATGCGTGCCAAGTCATATTAGATTTTTGAAGAAATATTGAAAATGAAAAATCCCTCTATACCCCCTCTAACGACCCGACAATGATTTCTGTTGACAAATTATTGTTATTTAGATGGAAATGGATATTCTGCACCCCACCATAATGCGTGCCAAGTCATATTTGATTTTGAGGTAATTTTGAAAATGAAATATTCCTCTATACCCCCTCTGACGACCCGACAATGACTTCTGTTAACGAATTATTGTTATTGAGATGGAAATGGATATTCTGTACCCCACCATGATGCGTGCCAAGTCATATTTGATTTTTGAAGTCATTTTGAAAATGAAAAATCCCTCTATACCTTCTCTAACGACCCGACAATGAGTTCTGTTCACGAATTATTGTTATTCAGATGATAATGGATATTCAGCACCCCACCATGATGCGTGCCAAGTCATATTGGATATTTGAAGAAATATAGAAAATGAAAAATCCCTCTATACCCCCTCTAACGACCCGACAATGATTTCTGTTGACGAATTATTGTTATCCAGATGAAAATGAATATTCTGCACCCCACCATGTTGCGTGCCAAGTCATATTTGATTTTGAGGTAATTTTGAAAATGAGAAATCCCTCTATACCCCTTCTAACGACCCGACAATGATTTCAGTCGACGAATTATTGTTATTCAGATGGAAATAGATATTCTGCACCCCACCATGGTGCGTGCAAAGTCATATTTGATTTTGAGGTGATTTTGAAAAAGAAAAATCCCTCTATACCCCCTCTAACGACCCGACAGTGATTTCTGTTGACAAATTATTGTTATTCAGATGGCAATGGATATTCTGCACCCCACCATGATGCGTGCCAAGTCATATTAGATTTTTGAAGAAATTTTGAAAATGAAAAATCCCTCTATACCCCCTCCAACGACCCGTCAATGATTTCTGTTGACGAATTATTGTTATTCAGATGGAAATGGATATTCTGCACTCCACTATGATGCGTGCCAAGTCATATTTGATTTTGAGGTAATTTTGAAAATGAAAAATCCCTCTATACCCCCTCTGACGACCCGACAATGATTTCTGGTGACAAATTATTGATATTGAGATGGAAATGGATATTCTGTACCCCACCATGATGCGTGCCAAGTCATATTTGATTTTTGAAGTCATTTTGAAAATGAAAAATCCCTCTATACCGCTCTAACGACCCGACAATGAGTTCTGTTGACGAATTATTGTTATTCAGATGGAAATAAATATTCTGCACCTCACCATGATGCGTGCCAAGTCATATTTGATTTTTGAAGTCATTTTGAAAATGAAAAATCCCTTTATACCCCCTCTAACGACCCGACAATGATTTCTGTTGACGAATTATTGTTATTCAGATGGAAATGAATATTCTGCACGTCACAATGATGCGTGCCAAGTCATATTTGATTTTTGAAGTCATTTTGAAAATGAAAAATCCCTTTATACCCCCTCTAACGACCCGACAATGATTTCTGTTGACGAATTATTGTTATTCAGATGGAAATGAATATTCTGCACCCCACCATGTTGCGTGCCAAGTCATATTAGATTTTTGAAGAAATATTGAAAATGAGAAATCCCTCTATACCCCCTCCAACGACCCGTCAATGATTTCTGTTGACGACTTATTGTTATTCAGATGGAAATGGATATTCTGCACTCCACTATGATGCGTGCCAAGTCATATTTGATTTTGAGGTAATTTTGAAAATGAAAAATCCCTCTATACCCCCTCTGACGACCCGACAATGATTTCTGGTGACAAATTATTGATATTGAGATGGAAATGGATATTCTGTACCCCACCATGATGCGTGCCAAGTCATATTTGATTTTTGAAGTCATTTTGAAAATGAAAAATCCCTCTATACCCCTCTAACGACCCGACAATGAGTTCTGTTGACGAATTATTGTTATTCAGATGGAAATAAATATTCTGCACCTCACCATGATGCGTGCCAAGTCATATTTGATTTTTGAAGTCATTTTGAAAATGAAAAATCCCTTTATACCCCCTCTAACGACCCGACAATGATTTCTGTTGACAAATTATTGTTATTCAGATGGAAATGAATATTCTGCACCCCACCATGATGCGTGCCAAGTCATATTTGATTTTGAGGTAATTTTGAAAATGAAAAATCCCTCTATACCCCCTCTGACGACCCGACAATGATTTCTGGTGACAAATTATTGATATTGAGATGGAAATGGATATTCTGTACCCCACCATGATGCGTGCCAAGTCATATTTGATTTTTAGGTAATTTTGAAAATGAAAAATCCCTCTATACCCCCTCTGACGACCCGACAATGATTTCTGGTGACAAATTATTGATATTGAGATGGAAATGGATATTCTGTACCCCACCATGATGCGTGCCAAGTCATATTTGATTTTTGAAGTCATTTTGAAAATGAAAAATCCCTCTATACCCCTCTAACGACCCGACAATGAGTTCTGTTGACGAATTTTTGTTATTCAGATGGAAATAAATATTCTGCACCTCACCATGATGCGTGCCAAGTCATATTTGATTTTTGAAGTCATTTTGAAAATGAAAAATCCCTCTATACCCCTCTAACGACCCGACAATGAGTTCTGTTGACGAATTATTGTTATTCAGATGGAAATAAATATTCTGCACCTCACCATGATGCGTGCCAAGTCATATTTGATTTTTAGGTAATTTTGAAAATGAAAAATCCCTCTATACCCCCTCTGACGACCCGACAATGATTTCTGGTGAAAAATTATTGATATTGAGATGGAAATGGATATTCTGTACCCCACCATGATGCGTGCCAAGTCATATTTGATTTTTAGGTAATTTTGAAAATGAAAAATCCCTCTATACCCCCTCTGACGACCCGACAATGATTTCTGGTGAAAAATTATTGATATTGAGATGGAAATGGATATTCTGTACCCCACCATGATGCGTGCCAAGTCATATTTGATTTTTGAAGTCATTTTGAAAATGAAAAATCCCTCTATACCCCTCTAACGACCCGACAATGAGTTCTGTTGACGAATTATTGTTATTCAGATGGAAATAAATATTCTGCACCTCACCATGATGCGTGCCAAGTCATATTTGATTTTTGAAGTCATTTTGAAAATGAAAAATCTCTCTATACCCCCTCTAACGACCCGGCAATGATTTCTGTTGACGAATTTTTGTTAACCAGATGGAAATGAATATTCTGCACCCCACCATGTTGCGTGCCAAGTCATATTTGATTATGAGGTAATTTTAAAAATGAGAAAAACCTCTATACCCCCTCTAATGACCCGACAATGATTTCTGTCGACGAATTATTGTTTTTCAGATGGAAATAGATATTCTGCACCCCACCATGATGCGTGCCAAGTCATATTAGATTTTTGAAGAAATTTTGAAAATGAAAAATCCCTCTATACCCCCTCCAACGACCCGTCAATGATTTCTGTTGACGAATTATTGTTATTCAGATGGAAATGGATATTCTGCACACCACTATGATGCGTGCCAAGTCATATTTGATTTTGAGGTAATTTTGAAAATGAGAAATCCCTCTATACCCCCTCTAATGACCCGACAATGATTTCTGTCGACGAATTATTGTTATTCAGATAGAAATAGATATTCTGCACCCCACTATGATGCGTGCCAAGTCATATTTGATTTTGAGGTAATTTTGAAAATGAAAAATCCCTCTATACCCCCTCTGACGACACGACAATGATTTCTGTTGACAAATTATTGATATTGAGATGGAAATGGATATTCTGTACCCCACCATGATGCGTGCCAAGTCATATTTGATTTTTGAAGTCATTTTGAAAATGAAAAATCCCTCTATACCTTCTCTAACGACCCGACAATGAGTTCTGTTCACGAATTATTGTTATTCAGATGATAATGGATATTCAGCACCCCACCATGATGCGTGCCAAGTCATATTGGATATTTGAAGAAATATAGAAAATGAAAAATCCCTCTATACCCCCTCTAACGACCCGACAATGATTTCTGTTGACGAATTATTGTTATCCAGATGAAAATGAATATTCTGCACCCCACCATGTTGCGTGCCAAGTCATATTTGATTTTGAGGTAATTTTGAAAATGAGAAATCCCTCTATACCCCTTCTAACGACCCGACAATGATTTCAGTCGACGAATTATTGTTATTCAGATGGAAATAGATATTCTGCACCCCACCATGGTGCGTGCAAAGTCATATTTGATTTTGAGGTGATTTTGAAAAAGAAAAATCCCTCTATACCCCCTCTAACGACCCGACAGTGATTTCTGTTGACAAATTATTGTTATTCAGATGGCAATGGATATTCTGCACCCCACCATGATGCGTGCCAAGTCATATTAGATTTTTGAAGAAATTTTGAAAATGAAAAATCCCTCTATACCCCCTCCAACGACCCGTCAATGATTTCTGTTGACGAATTATTGTTATTCAGATGGAAATGGATATTCTGCACTCCACTATGATGCGTGCCAAGTCATATTTGATTTTGAGGTAATTTTGAAAATGAAAAATCCCTCTATACCCCCTCTGACGACCCGACAATGATTTCTGGTGACAAATTATTGATATTGAGATGGAAATGGATATTCTGTACCCCACCATGATGCGTGCCAAGTCATATTTGATTTTTGAAGTCATTTTGAAAATGAAAAATCCCTCTATACCCCTCTAACGACCCGACAATGAGTTCTGTTGACGAATTATTGTTATTCAGATAGAAATAAATATTCTGCACCTCACCATGATGCGTGCCAAGTCATATTTGATTTTTGAAGTCATTTTGAAAATGAAAAATCCCTTTATACCCCCTCTAACGACCCGACAATGATTTCTGTTGACGAATTATTGTTATTCAGATGGAAATGAATATTCTGCACCTCACCATGATGCGTGCCAAGTCATATTTGATTTTTGAAGTCATTTTGAAAATGAAAAATCCGTTTATACCCCCTCTAACGACCCGACAATGATTTCTGTTGACGAATTATTGTTATTCAGATGGAAATGAATATTCTGCACCCCACCATGTTGCGTGCCAAGTCATATTAGATTTTTGAAGAAATATTGAAAATGAGAAATCCCTCTATACCCCCTCCAACGACCCGTCAATGATTTCTGTTGACGACTTATTGTTATTCAGATGGAAATGGATATTCTGCACTCCACTATGATGCGTGCCAAGTCATATTTGATTTTGAGGTAATTTTGAAAATGAAAAATCCCTCTATACCCCCTCTGACGACCCGACAATGATTTCTGGTGACAAATTATTGATATTGAGATGGAAATGGATATTCTGTACCCCACCATGATGCGTGCCAAGTCATATTTGATTTTTGAAGTCATTTTGAAAATGAAAAATCCCTCTATACCCCTCTAACGACCCGACAATGAGTTCTGTTGACGAATTATTGTTATTCAGATAGAAATAAATATTCTGCACCTCACCATGATGCGTGCCAAGTCATATTTGATTTTTGAAGTCATTTTGAAAATGAAAAATCCCTTTATACCCCCTCTAACGACCCGACAATGATTTCTGTTGACAAATTATTGTTATTCAGATGGAAATGAATATTCTGCACCCCACCATGATGCGTGCCAAGTCATATTTGATTTTTGAAGTCATTTTGAAAATGAAAAATCCCTTTATACCCCCTCTAACGACCCGACAATGATTTCTGTTGACGAATTATTGTTATTCAGATGGAAATGAATATTCTGCACCCCACCATGTTGCGTGCCAAGTCATATTAGATTTTTGAAGAAATATTGAAAATGAGAAATCCCTCTATACCCCCTCCAACGACCCGTCAATGATTTCTGATGACGAATTATTGTTATTTACATGGAAATGGATATTCTGCACCCCACCATGATGCGTGCCAAGTCATATTTGATTTTGAGGTAATTTTGAAAATGAAAAATCCCTCTATACCCCCTCTGACGACCCGACAATGATTTCTGGTGACAAATTATTGATATTGAGATGGAAATGGATATTCTGTACCCCACCATGATGCGTGCCAAGTCATATTTGATTTTGAGGTAATTTTGAAATGAAAAATCCCTCTATACCCCCTCTGACGACCCGACAATGATTTCTGGTGACAAATTATTGATATTGAGATGGGAATGGATATTCTGTACCCCACCATGATGCGTGCCAAGTCATATTTGATTTTTGAAGTCATTTTGAAAATGAAAAATCCCTCTATACCCCTCTAACGACCCGACAATGAGTTCTGTTGACGAATTATTGTTATTCAGATGGTAATAAATATTCTGCACCTCACCATGATGCGTGCCAAGTCATATTTGATATTTGAAGTCATTTTGAAAAAGAAAAATCCCTCTATATCCCTCTAACGACCCGACAATGAGTTCTGTTGACGAATTATTGTTATTCAGATGGAAATAAATATTCTGCACCTCACCATGATGCGTGCCAAGTCATATTTGATTTTTAGGTAATTTTGAAAATGAAAAATCCCTCTATACCCCCTCTGACGACCCGACAATGATTTCTGGTGACAAATTATTGATATTGAGATGGAAATGGATATTCTGTACCCCACCATGATGCGTGCCAAGTCATATTTGATTTTTAGGTAATTTTGAAAATGAAAAATCCCTCTATACCCCCTCTGACGACCCTGACAATGATTTCTGGTGACAAATTATTGATATTGAGATGGAAATGGATATTCTGTACCCCACCATGATGCGTGCCAAGTCATATTTGATTTTTGAAGTCATTTTGAAAATGAAAAATCCCTCTATACCCCTCTAACGACCCGACAATGAGTTCTGTTGACGAATTATTGTTATTCAGATGGAAATAAATATTCTGCACCTCACCATGATGCGTGCCAAGTCATATTTGATTTTTGAAGTCATTTTGAAAATGAAAAATCTCTCTATACCCCCTCTAACGACCCGGCAATGATTTCTGTTGACGAATTTTTGTTAACTAGATGGAAATGAATATTCTGCACCCCACCATGTTGCGTGCCAAGTCATATTTGATTATGAGGTAATTTTAAAAATGAGAAATACCTCTATACCCCCTCTAATGACCCGACAATGATTTCTGTCGACGAATTATTGTTATTCAGATAGAAATAGATATTCTGCACCCCACCATGATGCGTGCCAAGTCATATTAGATTTTTGAAGAAATTTTGAAAATGAAAAATCCCTCTATACCCCCTCCAACGACCCGTCAATGATTTCTGTTGACGAATTATTGTTATTCAGATGGAAATGGATATTCTGCACACCACTATGATGCGTGCCAAGTCATATTTGATTTTGAGGTAATTTTGAAAATGAGAAATCCCTCTATACCCCCTCTAATGACCCGACAATGATTTCTGTCGACGAATTATTGTTATTCAGATAGAAATAGATATTCTGCACCCCACTATGATGCGTGCCAAGTCATATTTGATTTTGAGGTAATTTTGAAAATGAAAAATCCCTCTATACCCCCTCTGACGACACGACAATGATTTCTGTTGACAAATTATTGATATTGAGATGGAAATGGATATTCTGTACCCCACCATGATGCGTGCCAAGTCATATTTGATTTTTGAAGTCATTTTGAAAATGAAAAATCCCTCTATACCCCCTCTAACGACCCGACAATGAGTTCTGTTCACGAATTATTGTTATTCAGATGATAATGGATATTCTGCACCCCACCATGATGCGTGCCAAGTCATATTGGATATTTGAAGAAATATTGAAAATGAAAAATCCCTCTATACCCCCTCTAACGACCCGACAATGATTTCTGTTGACGAATTATTGTTATCCAGATGAAAAAGAATATTCTGCACCCCACCATGTTGCGTGCCAAGTCATATTTGATTATGAGGTAATTTTAAAAATGAGAAAAACCTCTATACCCCCTCTAATGACCCGACAATGATTTCTGTCGACGAATTATTGTTATTCAGATAGAAATAGATATTCTGCACCCCACCATGATGCGTGCCAAGTCATATTAGATTTTTGAAGAAATTTTGAAAATGAAAAATCCCTCTATACCCCCTCCAACGACCCGTCAATGATTTCTGTTGACGAATTATTGTTATTCAGATGGAAATGGATATTCTGCACACCACTATGATGCGTGCCAAGTCATATTTGATTTTGAGGTAATTTTGAAAATGAGAAATCCCTCTATACCCCCTCTAATGACCCGACAATGATTTCTGTCGACGAATTATTGTTTTTCAGATAGAAATAGATATTCTGCACCCCACTATGATGCGTGCCAAGTCATATTTGATTTTGAGGTAATTTTGAAAATGAAAAATCCCTCTATACCCCCTCTGACGACACGACAATGATTTCTGTTGACAAATTATTGATATTGAGATGGAAATGGATATTCTGTACCCCACCATGATGCGTGCCAAGTCATATTTGATTTTTGAAGTCATTTTGAAAATGAAAAATCCCTCTATACCCCCTCTAACGACCCGACAATGGGTTCTGTTCACGAATTATTGTTATTCAGATGATAATGGATATTCAGCACCCCACCATGTTGCGTGCCAAGTCATATTTGATTTTGAGGTAATTTTGAAAATGAGAAATCCCTCTATACCCCTTCTAACGACCCGACAATGATTTCAGTCGACGAATTATTGTTATTCAGATGGAAATAGAAATTCTGCACCCCACCATGATGCGTGCAAAGTCATATTTGATTTTGAGGTGATTTTGAAAAAGAAAAATCCCTCTATACCCCCTCTAACGACCCGACAGTGATTTCTGTTGACAAATTATTGTTATTCAGATGGCAATGGTTCTGCACCCCACCATGATGCGTGCCAAGTCATATTAGATTTTTGAAGAAATTTTGAAAATGAAAAATCCCTCTATACCCCCTCCAACGACCCGTCAATGATTTCTGTTGACGAATTATTGTTATTCAGATGGAAATGGATATTCTGCACTCCACTATGATGCGTGCCAAGTCATATTTGATTTTGAGGTAATTTTGAAAATGAAAAATCCCTCTATACCCCCTCTGACGACCCGACAATGATTTCTGGTGACAAATTATTGATATTGAGATGGAAATGGATATTCTGTACCCCACTATGATGCGTGCCAAGTCATATTTGATTTTTGAAGTCATTTTGAAAATGAAAAATCCCTCTATACCCCTCTAACGACCCGACAATGAGTTCTGTTGACGAATTATTGTTATTCAGATAGAAATAAATATTCTGCACCTCACCATGATGCGTGCCAAGTCATATTTGATTTTTGAAGTCATTTTGAAAATGAAAAATCCCTTTATACCCCCTCTAACGACCCGACAATGATTTCTGTTGACGAATTATTGTTATTCAGATGGAAATGAATATTCTGCACCTCACCATGATGCGTGCCAAGTCATATTTGATTTTTGAAGTCATTTTGAAAATGAAAAATCCGTTTATACCCCCTCTAACGACCCGACAATGATTTCTGTTGACGAATTATTGTTATTCAGATGGAAATGAATATTCTGCACCCCACCATGTTGCGTGCCAAGTCATATTAGATTTTTGAAGAAATATTGAAAATGAGAAATCCCTCTATACCCCCTCCAACGACCCGTCAATGATTTCTGTTGACGACTTATTGTTATTCAGATGGAAATGGATATTCTGCACTCCACTATGATGCGTGCCAAGTCATATTTGATTTTGAGGTAATTTTGAAAATGAAAAATCCCTCTATACCCCCTCTGACGACCCGACAATGATTTCTGGTGACAAATTATTGATATTGAGATGGAAATGGATATTCTGTACCCCACCATGATGCGTGCCAAGTAATATTTGATTTTTGAAGTCATTTTGAAAATGAAAAATCCCTCTATACCCCTCTAACGACCCGACAATGAGTTCTGTTGACGAATTATTGTTATTCAGATAGAAATAAATATTCTGCACCTCACCATGATGCGTGCCAAGTCATATTTGATTTTTGAAGTCATTTTGAAAATGAAAAATCCCTTTATACCCCCTCTAACGACCCGACAATGATTTCTGTTGACAAATTATTGTTATTCAGATGGAAATGAATATTCTGCACCCCACCATGATGCGTGCCAAGTCATATTTGATTTTTGAAGTCTTTTTGAAAATGAAAAATCCCTTTATACCCCCTCTAACGACCCGACAATGATTTCTGTTGACGAATTATTGTTATTCAGATGGAAATGAATATTCTGCACCCCACCATGTTGCGTGCCAAGTCATATTAGATTTTTGAAGAAATATTGAAAATGAGAAATCCCTCTATACCCCCTCCAACGACCCGTCAATGATTTCTGATGACGAATTATTGTTATTTACATGGAAATGGATATTCTGCACCCCACCATGATGCGTGCCAAGTCATATTTGATTTTGAGGTAATTTTGAAAATGAAAAATCCCTCTATACCCCCTCTGACGACCCGACAATGATTTCTGGTGACAAATTATTGATATTGAGATGGAAATGGATATTCTGTACCCCACCATGATGCGTGCCAAGTCATATTTGATTTTGAGGTAATTTTGAAAATGAAAAATCCCTCTATACCCCCTCTGACGACCCGACAATGATTTCTGGTGACGAATTATTGTTATTCAGATGGAAATGAATATTCTGCACGTCACAATGATGCGTGCCAAGTCATATTTGATTTTTGAAGTCATTTTGAAAATGAAAAATCCCTTTATACCCCCTCTAACGACCCGACAATGATTTCTGTTGACGAATTATTGTTATTCAGATGGAAATGAATATTCTGCACCCCACCATGTTGCGTGCCAAGTCATATTAGATTTTTGAAGAAATATTGAAAATGAGAAATCCCTCTATACCCCCTCCAACGACCCGTCAATGATTTCTGTTGACGACTTATTGTTATTCAGATGGAAATGGATATTCTGCACTCCACTATGATGCGTGCCAAGTCATATTTGATTTTGAGGTAATTTTGAAAATGAAAAATCCCTCTATACCCCCTCTGACGACCCGACAATGATTTCTGGTGACAAATTATTGATATTGAGATGGAAATGGATATTCTGTACCCCACCATGATGCGTGCCAAGTCATATTTGATTTTTGAAGTCATTTTGAAAATGAAAAATCCCTCTATACCCCTCTAACGACCCGACAATGAGTTCTGTTGACGAATTATTGTTATTCAGATGGAAATAAATATTCTGCACCTCACCATGATGCGTGCCAAGTCATATTTGATTTTTGAAGTCATTTTGAAAATGAAAAATCCCTTTATACCCCCTCTAACGACCCGACAATGATTTCTGTTGACAAATTATTGTTATTCAGATGGAAATGAATATTCTGCACCCCACCATGATGCGTGCCAAGTCATATTTGATTTTGAGGTAATTTTGAAAATGAAAAATCCCTCTATACCCCCTCTGACGACCCGACAATGATTTCTGGTGACAAATTATTGATATTGAGATGGAAATGGATATTCTGTACCCCACCATGATGCGTGCCAAGTCATATTTGATTTTTAGGTAATTTTGAAAATGAAAAATCCCTCTATACCCCCTCTGACGACCCGACAATGATTTCTGGTGACAAATTATGGATATTGAGATGGAAATGGATATTCTGTACCCCACCATGATGCGTGCCAAGTCATATTTGATTTTTGAAGTCATTTTGAAAATGAAAAATCCCTCTATACCCCTCTAACGACCCGACAATGAGTTCTGTTGACGAATTTTTGTTATTCAGATGGAAATAAATATTCTGCACCTCACCATGATGCGTGCCAAGTCATATTTGATTTTTGAAGTCATTTTGAAAATGAAAAATCCCTCTATACCCCTCTAACGACCCGACAATGAGTTCTGTTGACGAATTATTGTTATTCAGATGGAAATAAATATTCTGCACCTCACCATGATGCGTGCCAAGTCATATTTGATTTTTGAAGTCATTTTGAAAATGAAAAATCCCTTTATACCCCCTCTAACGACCCGACAATGATTTCTGTTGACGAATTATTGTTATTCAGATGGAAATGAATATTCTGCACGTCACAATGATGCGTGCCAAGTCATATTTGATTTTTGAAGTCATTTTGAAAATGAAAAATCCCTTTATACCCCCTCTAACGACCCGACAATGATTTCTGTTGACGAATTATTGTTATTCAGATGGAAATGAATATTCTGCACCCCACCATGTTGCGTGCCAAGTCATATTAGATTTTTGAAGAAATATTGAAAATGAGAAATCCCTCTATACCCCCTCCAACGACCCGTCAATGATTTCTGTTGACGACTTATTGTTATTCAGATGGAAATGGATATTCTGCACTCCACTATGATGCGTGCCAAGTCATATTTGATTTTGAGGTAATTTTGAAAATGAAAAATCCCTCTATACCCCCTCTGACGACCCGACAATGATTTCTGGTGACAAATTATTGATATTGAGATGGAAATGGATATTCTGTACCCCACCATGATGCGTGCCAAGTCATATTTGATTTTTGAAGTCATTTTGAAAATGAAAAATCCCTCTATACCCCTCTAACGACCCGACAATGAGTTCTGTTGACGAATTATTGTTATTCAGATGGAAATAAATATTCTGCACCTCACCATGATGCGTGCCAAGTCATATTTGATTTTTGAAGTCATTTTGAAAATGAAAAATCCCTTTATACCCCCTCTAACGACCCGACAATGATTTCTGTTGACAAATTATTGTTATTCAGATGGAAATGAATATTCTGCACCCCACCATGATGCGTGCCAGGTCATATTTGATTTTGAGGTAATTTTGAAAATGAAAAATCCCTCTATACCCCCTCTGACGACCCGACAATGATTTCTGGTGACAAATTATTGATATTGAGATGGAAATGGATATTCTGTACCCCACCATGATGCGTGCCAAGTCATATTTGATTTTTAGGTAATTTTGAAAATGAAAAATCCCTCTATACCCCCTCTGACGACCCGACAATGATTTCTGGTGACAAATTATTGATATTGAGATGGAAATGGATATTCTGTACCCCACCATGATGCGTGCCAAGTCATATTTGATTTTTGAAGTCATTTTGAAAATGAAAAATCCCTCTATACCCCTCCAACGACCCGACAATGAGTTCTGTTGACGAATTTTTGTTATTCAGATGGAAATAAATATTCTGCACCTCACCATGATGCGTGCCAAGTCATATTTGATTTTTGAAGTCATTTTGAAAATGAAAAATCCCTCTATACCCCTCTAACGACCCGACAATGAGTTCTGTTGACGAATTATTGTTATTCAGATGGAAATAAATATTCTGCACCTCACCATGATGCGTGCCAAGTCATATTTGATTTTTAGGTAATTTTGAAAATGAAAAATCCCTCTATACCCCCTCTGACGACCCGACAATGATTTCTGGTGACAAATTATTGATATTGAGATGGAAATGGATATTCTGTACCCCACCATGATGCGTGCCAAGTCATATTTGATTTTTAGGTAATTTTGAAAATGAAAAATCCCTCTATACCCCCTCTGACGACCCGACAATGATTTCTGGTGACAAATTATTGATATTGAGATGGAAATGGATATTCTGTACCCCACCATGGTGCGTGCCAAGTCATATTTGATTTTTGAAGTCATTTTGAAAATGAAAAATCCCTCTATACCCCTCTAACGACCCGACAATGAGTTCTGTTGACGAATTATTGTTATTCAGATGGAAATAAATATTCTGCACCTCACCATGATGCGTGCCAAGTCATATTTGATTTTTGAAGTCATTTTGAAAATGAAAAATCTCTCTATACCCCCTCTAACGACCCGGCAATGATTTCTGTTGACGAATTTTTGTTAACCAGATGGAAATGAATATTCTGCACCCCACCATGTTGCGTGACAAGTCATATTTGATTATGAGGTAATTTTAAAAATGAGAAAAACCTCTATACCCCCTCTAATGACCCGACAATGATTTCTGTCGACGAATTATTGTTATTCAGATAGAAATAGATATTCTGCACCCCACCATGATGCGTGCCAAGTCATATTAGATTTTTGAAGAAATTTTGAAAATGAAAAATCCCTCTATACCCCCTCCAACGACCCGTCAATGATTTCTGTTGACGAATTATTGTTATTCAGATGGAAATGGATATTCTGCACACCACTATGATGCGTGCCAAGTCATATTTGATTTTGAGGTAATTTTGAAAATGAGAAATCCCTCTATACCCCCTCTAATGACCCGACAATGATTTCTGTCGACGAATTATTGTTATTCAGATAGAAATAGATATTCTGCACCCCACTATGATGCGTGCCAAGTCATATTTGATTTTGAGGTAATTTTGAAAATGAAAAATCCCTCTATACCCCCTCTGACGACACGACAATGATTTCTGTTGACAAATTATTGATATTGAGATGGAAATGGATATTCTGTACCCCACCATGATGCGTGCCAAGTCATATTTGATTTTTGAAGTCATTTTGAAAATGAAAAATCCCTCTATACCCCCTCTAACGACCCGACAATGAGTTCTGTTCACGAATTATTGTTATTCAGATGATAATGGATATTCAGCACCCCACCATGATGCGTGCCAAGTCATATTGGATATTTGAAGAAATATAGAAAATGAAAAATCCCTCTATACCCCCTCTAACGACCCGACAATGATTTCTGTTGACGAATTATTGTTATCCAGATGAAAATGAATATTCTGCACCCCACCATGTTGCGTGCCAAGTCATATTTGATTTTGAGGTAATTTTGAAAATGAGAAATCCCTCTATACCCCTTCTAACGACCCGACAATGATTTCTGTCGACGAATTATTGTTATTCAGATAGAAATAGATATTCTGCACCCCACCATGATGCGTGCCAAGTCATATTAGATTTTTGAAGAAATTTTGAAAATGAAAAATCCCTCTATACCCCCTCCAACGACCCGTCAATGATTTCTGTTGACGAATTATTGTTATTCAGATGGAAATGGATATTCTGCACACCACTATGATGCGTGCCAAGTCATATTTGATTTTGAGGTAATTTTGAAAATGAGAAATCCCTCTATACCCCCTCTAATGACCCGACAATGATTTCTGTCGACGAATTATTGTTATTCAGATAGAAATAGATATTCTGCACCCCACTATGATGCGTGCCAAGTCATATTTGATTTTGAGGTAATTTTGAAAATGAAAAATCCCTCTATACCCCCTCTGACGACACGACAATGATTTCTGTTGACAAATTATTGATATTGAGATGGAAATGGATATTCTGTACCCCACCATGATGCGTGCCAAGTCATATTTGATTTTTGAAGTCATTTT
Organism: Chrysolina americana; assembly: GCA_958502065.1. NCBI lineage: Eukaryota > Metazoa > Arthropoda > Insecta > Coleoptera > Chrysomelidae > Chrysolina > Chrysolina americana. Next base: position 44,354,058 of record OY293415.1, on the reverse strand, counting down.
GAAAATGAAAAATCCCTCTATACCCCCTCTAACGACCCGACAATGAGTTCTGTTCACGAATTATTGTTATTCAGATGATAATGGATATTCAGCACCCCACCATGATGCGTGCCAAGTCATATTGGATATTTGAAGAAATATAGAAAATGAAAAATCCCTCTATACCCCCTCTAACGACCCGACAATGATTTCTGTTGACGAATTATTGTTATCCAGATGAAAATGAATATTCTGCACCCCACCATGTTGCGTGCCAAGTCATATTTGATTTTGAGGTAATTTTGAAAATGAGAAATCCCTCTATACCCCTTCTAACGACCCGACAATGATTTCAGTCGTCGAATTATTGTTATTCAGATGGAAATAGATATTCTGCACCCCACCATGATGCGTGCAAAGTCATATTTGATTTTGAGGTGATTTTGAAAAAGAAAAATCCCTCTATACCCCCTCTAACGACCCGACAGTGATTTCTGTTGACAAATTATTGTTATTCAGATGGCAATGGATATTCTGCACCCCACCATGATGCGTGCCAAGTCATATTAGATTTTTGAAGAAATTTTGAAAATGAAAAATCCCTCTATACCCCCTCCAACGACCCGTCAATGATTTCTGTTGACGAATTATTGTTATTCAGATGGAAATGGATATTCTGCACTCCACTATGATGCGTGCCAAGTCATATTTGATTTTGAGGTAATTTTGAAAATGAAAAATCCCTCTATACCCCCTCTGACGACCCGACAATGATTTCTGGTGACAAATTATTGATATTGAGATGGAAATGGATATTCCGTACCCCACCATGATACGTGCCAAGTCATATTTGATTTTTGAAGTCATTTTGAAAATGAAAAATCCCTCTATACCCCTCTAACGACCCGACAATGAGTTCTGTTGACGAATTATTGTTATTCAGATAGAAATAAATATTCTGCACCTCACCATGATGCGTGCCAAGTCATATTTGATTTTTGAAGTCATTTTGAAAATGAAAAATCCCTTTATACCCCCTCTAACGACCCGACAATGATTTCTGTTGACGAATTATTGTTATTCAGATGGAAATGAATATTCTGCACCTCACCATGATGCGTGCCAAGTCATATTTGATTTTTGAAGTCATTTTGAAAATGAAAAATCCGTTTATACCCCCTCTAACGACCCGACAATGATTTCTGTTGACGAATTATTGTTATTCAGATGGAAATGAATATTCTGCACCCCACCATGTTGCGTGCCAAGTCATATTAGATTTTTGAAGAAATATTGAAAATGAGAAATCCCTCTATACCCCCTCCAACGACCCGTCAATGATTTCTGTTGACGACTTATTGTTATTCAGATGGAAATGGATATTCTGCACTCCACTATGATGCGTGCCAAGTCATATTTGATTTTGAGGTAATTTTGAAAATGAAAAATCCCTCTATACCCCCTCTGACGACCCGACAATGATTTCTGGTGACAAATTATTGATATTGAGATGGAAATGGATATTCTGTACCCCACCATGATGCGTGCCAAGTCATATTTGATTTTTGAAGTCATTTTGAAAATGAAAAATCCCTCTATACCCCTCTAACGACCCGACAATGAGTTCTGTTGACGAATTATTGTTATTCAGATAGAAATAAATATTCTGCACCTCACCATGATGCGTGCCAAGTCATATTTGATTTTTGAAGTCATTTTGAAAATGAAAAATCCCTTTATACCCCCTCTAACGACCCGACAATGATTTCTGTTGACAAATTATTGTTATTCAGATGGAAATGAATATTCTGCACCCCACCATGATGCGTGCCAAGTCATATTTGATTTTTGAAGTCATTTTGAAAATGAAAAATCCCTTTATACCCCCTCTAACGACCCGACAATGATTTCTGTTGACGAATTATTGTTATTCAGATGGAAATGAATATTCTGCACCCCACCATGTTGCGTGCCAAGTCATATTAGATTTTTGAAGAAATATTGAAAATGAGAAATCCCTCTATACCCCCTCCAACGACCCGTCAATGATTTCTGATGACGAATTATTGTTATTTACATGGAAATGGATATTCTGCACCCCACCATGATACGTGCCAAGTCATATTTGATTTTTGAAGTCATTTTGAAAATGAAAAATCCCTCTATACCCCTCTAACGACCCGACAATGAGTTCTGTTGACGAATTATTGTTATTCAGATAGAAATAAATATTCTGCACCTCACCATGATGCGTGCCAAGTCATATTTGATTTTTGAAGTCATTTTGAAAATGAAAAATCCCTTTATACCCCCTCTAACGACCCGACAATGATTTCTGTTGACGAATTATTGTTATTCAGATGGAAATGAATATTCTGCACCTCACCATGATGCGTGCCAAGTCATATTTGATTTTTGAAGTCATTTTGAAAATGAAAAATCCGTTTATACCCCCTCTAACGACCCGACAATGATTTCTGTTGACGAATTATTGTTATTCAGATGGAAATGAATATTCTGCACCCCACCATGTTGCGTGCCAAGTCATATTAGATTTTTGAAGAAATATTGAAAATGAGAAATCCCTCTATACCCCCTCCAACGACCCGTCAATGATTTCTGTTGACGACTTATTGTTATTCAGATGGAAATGGATATTCTGCACTCCACTATGATGCGTGCCAAGTCATATTTGATTTTGAGGTAATTTTGAAAATGAAAAATCCCTCTATACCCCCTCTGACGACCCGACAATGATTTCTGGTGACAAATTATTGATATTGAGATGGAAATGGATATTCTGTACCCCACCATGATGCGTGCCAAGTCATATTTGATTTTTGAAGTCATTTTGAAAATGAAAAATCCCTCTATACCCCTCTAACGACCCGACAATGAGTTCTGTTGACGAATTATTGTTATTCAGATAGAAATAAATATTCTGCACCTCACCATGATGCGTGCCAAGTCATATTTGATTTTTGAAGTCATTTTGAAAATGAAAAATCCCTTTATACCCCCTCTAACGACCCGACAATGATTTCTGTTGACAAATTATTGTTATTCAGATGGAAATGAATATTCTGCACCCCACCATGATGCGTGCCAAGTCATATTTGATTTTTGAAGTCATTTTGAAAATGAAAAATCCCTTTATACCCCCTCTAACGACCCGACAATGATTTCTGTTGACGAATTATTGTTATTCAGATGGAAATGAATATTCTGCACCCCACCATGTTGCGTGCCAAGTCATATTAGATTTTTGAAGAAATATTGAAAATGAGAAATCCCTCTATACCCCCTCCAACGACCCGTCAATGATTTCTGATGACGAATTATTGTTATTTACATGGAAATGGATATTCTGCACCCCACCATGATGCGTGCCAAGTCATATTTGATTTTGAGGTAATTTTGAAAATGAAAAATCCCTCTATACCCCCTCTGACGACCCGACAATGATTTCTGGTGACAAATTATTGATATTGAGATGGAAATGGATATTCTGTACCCCACCATGATGCGTGCCAAGTCATATTTGATTTTGAGGTAATTTTGAAAATGAAAAATCCCTCTATACCCCCTCTGACGACCCGACAATGATTTCTGGTGACAAATTATTGATATTGAGATGGGAATGGATATTCTGTACCCCACCATGATGCGTGCCAAGTCATATTTGATTTTTGAAGTCATTTTGAAAATGAAAAATCCCTCTATACCCCTCTAACGACCCGACAATGAGTTCTGTTGACGAATTATTGTTATTCAGATGGAAATAAATATTCTGCACCTCACCATGATGCGTGCCAAGTCATATTTGATTTTTGAAGTCATTTTGAAAAAGAAAAATCCCTCTATATCCCTCTAACGACCCGACAATGAGTTCTGTTGACGAATTATTGTTATTCAGATGGAAATAAATATTCTGCACCTCACCATGATGCGTGCCAAGTCATATTTGATTTTTAGGTAATTTTGAAAATGAAAAATCCCTCTATACCCCCTCTGACGACCCGACAATGATTTCTGGTGACAAGTTATTGATATTGAGATGGAAATGGATATTCTGTACCCCACCATGATGCGTGCCAAGTCATATTTGATTTTTAGGTAATTTTGAAAATGAAAAATCCCTCTATACCCCCTCTGACGACCCGACAATGATTTCTGGTGACAAATTATTGATATTGAGATGGAAATGGATATTCTGTACCCCACCATGATGCGTGCCAAGCCATATTTGATTTTTGAAGTCATTTTGAAAATGAAAAATCCCTCTATACCCCTCTAACGACCCGACAATGAGTTCTGTTGACGAATTATTGTTATTCAGATGGAAATAAATATTCTGCACCTCACCATGATGCGTGCCAAGTCATATTTGATTTTTGAAGTCATTTTGAAAATGAAAAATCTCTCTATACCCCCTCTAACGACCCGGCAATGATTTCTGTTGACGAATTTTTGTTAACTAGATGGAAATGAATATTCTGCACCCCACCATGTTGCGTGCCAAGTCATATTTGATTATGAGGTAATTTTAAAAATGAGAAATACCTCTATACCCCCTCTAATGACCCGACAATGATTTCTGTCGACGAATTATTGTTATTCAGATAGAAATAGATATTCTGCACCCCACCATGATGCGTGCCAAGTCATATTAGATTTTTGAAGAAATTTTGAAAATGAAAAATCCCTCTATACCCCCTCCAACGACCCGTCAATGATTTCTGTTGACGAATTATTTTTATTCAGATGGAAATGGATATTCTGCACACCACTATGATGCGTGCCAAGTCATATTTGATTTTGAGGTAATTTTGAAAATGAGAAATCCCTCTATACCCCCTCTAATGACCCGACAATGATTTCTGTCGACGAATTATTGTTATTCAGATAGAAATAGATATTCTGCACCCCACTATGATGCGTGCCAAGTCATATTTGATTTTGAGGTAATTTTGAAAATGAAAAATCCCTCTATACCCCCTCTGACGACACGACAATGATTTCTGTTGACAAATTATTGATATTGAGATGGAAATGGATATTCTGTACCCCACCATGATGCGTGCCAAGTCATATTTGATTTTTGAAGTCATTTTGAAAATGAAAAATCCCTCTATACCCCCTCTAACGACCCGACAATGAGTTCTGTTCACGAATTATTGTTATTCAGATGATAATGGATATTCTGCACCCCACCATGATGCGTGCCAAGTCATATTGGATATTTGAAGAAATATTGAAAATGAAAAATCCCTCTATACCCCCTCTAACGACCCGACAATAATTTCTGTTGACGAATTATTGTTATCCAGATGAAAATGAATATTCTGCACCCCACCATGTTGCGTGCCAAGTCATATTTGATTATGAGGTAATTTTAAAAATGAGAAAAACCTCTATACCCCCTCTAATGACCCGACAATGATTTCTGTCGACGAATTATTGTTATTCAGATAGAAATAGATATTCTGCACCCCACCATGATGCGTGCCAAGTCATATTAGATTTTTGAAGAAATTTTGAAAATGATAAATCCCTCTATACCCCCTCCAACGACCCGTCAATGATTTCTGTTGACGAATTATTGTTATTCAGATGGAAATGGATATTCTGCACACCACTATGATGCGTGCCAAGTCATATTTGATTTTGAGGTAATTTTGAAAATGAGAAATCCCTCTATACCCCCTCTAATGACCCGACAATGATTTCTGTCGACGAATTATTGTTATTCAGATAGAAATAGATATTCTGCACCCCACTATGATGCGTGCCAAGTCATATTTGATTTTGAGGTAATTTTGAAAATGAAAAATCCCTCTATACCCCCTCTGACGACACGACAATGATTTCTGTTGACAAATTATTGATATTGAGATGGAAATGGATATTCTGTACCCCACCATGATGCGTGCCAAGTCATATTTGATTTTTGAAGTCATTTTGAAAATGAAAAATCCCTCTATACCCCCTCTAACGACCCGACAATGAGTTCTGTTCACGAATTATTGTTATTCAGATGATAATGGATATTCAGCACCCCACCATGATGCGTGCCAAGTCATATTGGATATTTGAAGAAATATAGAAAATGAAAAATCCCTCTATACCCCCTCTAACGACCCGACAATGATTTCTGTTGACGAATTATTGTTATCCAGATGAAAATGAATATTCTGCACCCCACCATGTTGCGTGCCAAGTCATATTTGATTTTGAGGTAATTTTGAAAATGAGAAATCCCTCTATACCCCCTCTAACGACCCGACAGTGATTTCTGTTGACAAATTATTGTTATTCAGATGGCAATGGATATTCTGCACCCCACCATGATGCGTGCCAAGTCATATTAGATTTTTGAAGAAATTTTGAAAATGAAAAATCACTCTATACCCCCTCCAACGACCCGTCAATGATTTCTGTTGACGAATTATTGTTATTCAGATGGAAATGGATATTCTGCACTCCACTATGATGCGTGCCAAGTCATATTTGATTTTGAGGTAATTTTGAAAATGAAAAATCCCTCTATACCCCCTCTGACGACCCGACAATGATTTCTGGTGACAAATTATTGATATTGAGATGGAAATGGATATTCTGTACCCCACCATGATGCGTGCCAAGTCATATTTGATTTTTGAAGTCATTTTGAAAATGAAAAATCCCTCTATACCCCTCTAACGACCCGACAATGAGTTCTGTTGACGAATTATTGTTATTCAGATAGAAATAAATATTCTGCACCTCACCATGATGCGTGCCAAGTCATATTTGATTTTTGAAGTCATTTTGAAAATGAAAAATCCCTTTATACCCCCTCTAACGACCCGACAATGATTTCTGTTGACGAATTATTGTTATTCAGATGGAAATGAATATTCTGCACCTCACCATGATGCGTGCCAAGTCATATTTGATTTTTGAAGTCATTTTGAAAATGAAAAATCCGTTTATACCCCCTCTAACGACCCGACAATGATTTCTGTTGACGAATTATTGTTATTCAGATGGAAATGAATATTCTGCACCCCACCATGTTGCGTGCCAAGTCATATTAGATTTTTGAAGAAATATTGAAAATGAGAAATCCCTCTATACCCCCTCCAACGACCCGTCAATGATTTCTGTTGACGACTTATTGTTATTCAGATGGAAATGGATATTCTGCACTCCACTATGATGCGTGCCAAGTCATATTTGATTTTGAGGTAATTTTGAAAATGAAAAATCCCTCTATACCCCCTCTGACGACCCGACAATGATTTCTGGTGACAAATTATTGATATTGAGATGGAAATGGATATTCTGTACCCCACCATGATGCGTGCCAAGTCATATTTGATTTTTGAAGTCATTTTGAAAATGAAAAATCCCTCTATACCCCTCTAACGACCCGACAATGAGTTCTGTTGACGAATTATTGTTATTCAGATAGAAATAAATATTCTGCACCTCACCATGATGCGTGCCAAGTCATATTTGATTTTTGAAGTCATTTTGAAAATGAAAAATCCCTTTATACCCCCTCTAACGACCCGACAATGATTTCTGTTGACAAATTATTGTTATTCAGATGGAAATGAATATTCTGCACCCCACCATGATGCGTGCCAAGTCATATTTGATTTTTGAAGCCATTTTGAAAATGAAAAATCCCTTTATACCCCTTCTAACGACCCGACAATGATTTCTGTTGACGAATTATTGTTATTCAGATGGAAATGAATATTCTGCACCCCACCATGTTGCGTGCCAAGTCATATTAGATTTTTGAAGAAATATTGAAAATGAGAAATCCCTCTATACCCCCTCCAACGACCCGTCAATGATTTCTGATGACGAATTATTGTTATTTACATGGAAATGGATATTCTGCACCCCACCATGATGCGTGCCAAGTCATATTTGATTTTGAGGTAATTTTGAAAATGAAAAATCCCTCTATACCCTCTCTGACGACCCGACAATGATTTCTGGTGACAAATTATTGATATTAAGATGGAAATGGATATTCTGTACCCCACCATGATGCGTGCCAAGTCATATTTGATTTTGAGGTAATTTTGAAAATGAAAAATCCCTCTATACCCCCTCTGACGACCCGACAATGATTTCTGGTGACAAATTATTGATATTGAGATGGGAATGGATATTCTGTACCCCACCATGATGCGTGCCAAGTCATATTTGATTTTTGAAGTCATTTTGAAAATGAAAAATCCCTCTATACCCCTCTAACGACCCGACAATGAGTTCTGTTGACGAATTATTGTTATTCAGATGGAAATAAATATTCTGCACCTCACCATGATGCGTGCCAAGTCATATTTGATTTTTGAAGTCATTTTGAAAAAGAAAAATCCCTCTATATCCCTCTAACGACCCGACAATGAGTTCTGTTGACGAATTATTGTTATTCAGATGGAAATAAATATTCTGCACCTCACCATGATGCGTGCCAAGTCATATTTGATTTTTAGGTAATTTTGAAAATGAAAAATCCCTCTATACCCCCTCTGACGACCCGACAATGATTTCTGGTGACAAATTATTGATATTGAGATGGAAATGGATATTCTGTACCCCACCATGATGCGTGCCAAGTCATATTTGATTTTTAGGTAATTTTGAAAATGAAAAATCCCTCTATACCCCCTCTGACGACCCGACAATGATTTCTGGTGACAAATTATTGATATTGAGATGGAAATGGATATTCTGTACCCCACCATGATGCGTGCCAAGTCATATTTGATTTTTGAAGTCATTTTGAAAATGAAAAATCCCTCTATACCCCTCTAACGACCCGACAATGAGTTCTGTTGACGAATTATTGTTATTCAGATGGAAATAAATATTCTGCACCTCACCATGATGCGTGCCAAGTCATATTTGATTTTTGAAGTCATTTTGAAAATGAAAAATCTCTCTATACCCCCTCTAACGACCCGGCAATGATTTCTGTTGACGAATTTTTGTTAACTAGATGGAAATGAATATTCTGCACCCCACCATGTTGCGTGCCAAGTCATATTTGATTATGAGGTAATTTTAAAAATGAGAAATACCTCTATACCCCCTCTAATGACCCGACAATGATTTCTGTCGACGAATTATTGTTATTCAGATAGAAATAGATATTCTGCACCCCACCATGATGCGTGCCAAGTCATATTAGATTTTTGAAGAAATTTTGAAAATGAAAAATCCCTCTATACCCCCTGCAACGACCCGTCAATGATTTCTGTTGACGAATTATTGTTATTCAGATGGAAATGGATACTCTGCACACCACTATGATGCGTGCCAAGTCATATTTGATTTTGAGGTAATTTTGAAAATGAGAAATCCCTCTATACCCCCTCTAATGACCCGACAATGATTTCTGTCGACGAATTATTGTTATTCAGATAGAAATAGATATTCTGCACCCCACTATGATGCGTGCCAAGTCATATTTGATTTTGAGGTAATTTTGAAAATGAAAAATCCCTCTATACCCCCTCTGACGACACGACAATGATTTCTGTTGACAAATTATTGATATTGAGATGGAAATGGATATTCTGTACCCCACCATGATGCGTGCCAAGTCATATTTGATTTTTGAAGTCATTTTGAAAATGAAAAATCCCTCTATACCCCCTCTAACGACCCGACAATGAGTTCTGTTCACGAATTATTGTTATTCAGATGATAATGGATATTCTGCACCCCACCATGATGCGTGCCAAGTCATATTGGATATTTGAAGAAATATTGAAAATGAAAAATCCCTCTATACCCCCTCTAACGACCCGACAATGATTTCTGTTGACGAATTATTGTTATCCAGATGAAAATGAATATTCTGCACCCCACCATGTTGCGTGCCAAGTCATATTTGATTATGAGGTAATTTTAAAAATGAGAAAAACCTCTATACCCCCTCTAATGACCCGACAATGATTTCTGTCGACGAATTATTGTTATTCAGATAGAAATAGATATTCTGCACCCCACCATGATGCGTGCCAAGTCATATTAGATTTTTGAAGAAATTTTGAAAATGAAAAATCCCTCTATACCCCCTCCAACGACCCGTCAATGATTTCTGTTGACGAATTATTGTTATTCAGATGGAAATGGATATTCTGCACACCACTATGATGCGTGCCAAGTCATATTTGATTTTGAGGTAATTTTGAAAATGAGAAATCCCTCTATACCCCCTCTAATGACCCGACAATGATTTCTGTCGACGAATTATTGTTATTCAGATAGAAATAGATATTCTGCACCCCACTATGATGCGTGCCAAGTCATATTTGATTTTGAGGTAATTTTGAAAATGAAAAATCCCTCTATACCCCCTCTGACGACACGACAATGATTTCTGTTGACAAATTATTGATATTGAGATGGAAATGGATATTCTGTACCCCACCATGATGCGTGCCAAGTCATATTTGATTTTTGAAGTCATTTTGAAAATGAAAAAACCCTCTATACCCCCTCTAACGACCCGACAATGAGTTCTGTTCACGAATTATTGTTATTCAGATGATAATGGATATTCAGCACCCCACCATGATGCGTGCCAAGTCATATTGGATATTTGAAGAAATATAGAAAATGAAAAATCCCTCTATACCCCCTCTAACGACCCGACAATGATTTCTGTTGACGAATTATTGTTATCCAGATGAAAATGAATATTCTGCACCCCACCATGTTGCGTGCCAAGTCATATTTGATTTTGAGGTAATTTTGAAAATGAGAAATCCCTCTATACCCCTTCTAACGACCCGACAATGATTTCAGTCGACGAATTATTGTTATTCAGATGGAAATAGATATTCTGCACCCCACCATGATGCGTGCAAAGTCATATTTGATTTTGAGGTGATTTTGAAAAAGAAAAATCCCTCTATACCCCCTCTAACGACCCGACAGTGATTTCTGTTGACAAATTATTGTTATTCAGATGGCAATGGATATTCTGCACCCCACCATGATGCGTGCCAAGTCATATTAGATTTTTGAAGAAATTTTGAAAATGAAAAATCCCTCTATACCCCCTCCAACGACCCGTCAATGATTTCTGTTGACGAATTATTGTTATTCAGATGGAAATGGATATTCTGCACTCCACTATGATGCGTGCCAAGTCATATTTGATTTTGAGGTAATTTTGAAAATGAAAAATCCCTCTATACCCCCTCTGACGACCCGACAATGATTTCTGGTGACAAATTATTGATATTGAGATGGAAATGGATATTCTGTACCCCACCATGATGCGTGCCAAGTCATATTTGATTTTTGAAGTCTTTTTGAAAATGAAAAATCCCTCTATACCCCTCTAACGACCCGACAATGAGTTCTGTTGACGAATTATTGTTATTCAGATAGAAATAAATATTCTGCACCTCACCATGATGCGTGCCAAGTCATATTTGATTTTTGAAGTCATTTTGAAAATGAAAAATCCCTTTATACCCCCTCTAACGACCCGACAATGATTTCTGTTGACGAATTATTGTTATTCAGATGGAAATGAATATTCTGCACCTCACCATGATGCGTGCCAAGTCATATTTGATTTTTGAAGTCATTTTGAAAATGAAAAATCCGTTTATACCCCCTCTAACGACCCGACAATGATTTCTGTTGACGAATTATTGTTATTCAGATGGAAATGAATATTCTGCACCCCACCATGTTGCGTGCCAAGTCATATTAGATTTTTGAAGAAATATTGAAAATGAGAAATCCCTCTATACCCCCTCCAACGACCCGTCAATGATTTCTGTTGACGACTTATTGTTATTCAGATGGAAATGGATATTCTGCACTCCACTATGATGCGTGCCAAGTCATATTTGATTTTGAGGTAATTTTGAAAATGAAAAATCCCTCTATACCCCCTCTGACGACCCGACAATGATTTCTGGTGACAAATTATTGATATTGAGATGGAAATGGATATTCTGTACCCCACCATGATGCGTGCCAAGTCATATTTGATTTTTGAAGTCATTTTGAAAATGAAAAATCCCTCTATACCCCTCTAACGACCCGACAATGAGTTCTGTTGACGAATTATTGTTATTCAGATAGAAATAAATATTCTGCACCTCACCATGATGCGTGCCAAGTCATATTTGATTTTTGAAGTCATTTTGAAAATGAAAAATCCCTTTATACCCCCTCTAACGACCCGACAATGATTTCTGTTGACAAATTATTGTTATTCAGATGGAAATGAATATTCTGCACCCCACCATGATGCGTGCCAAGTCATATTTGATTTTTGAAGTCATTTTGAAAATGAAAAATCCCTTTATACCCCTTCTAACGACCCGACAATGATTTCTGTTGACGAATTATTGTTATTCAGATGGAAATGAATATTCTGCACCCCACCATGTTGCGTGCCAAGTCATATTAGATTTTTGAAGAAATATTGAAAATGAGAAATCCCTCTATACCCCCTCCAACGACCCGTCAATGATTTCTGATGACGAATTATTGTTATTTACATGGAAATGGATATTCTGCACCCCACCATGATGCGTGCCAAGTCATATTTGATTTTGAGGTAATTTTGAAAATGAAAAATCCCTCTATACCCCCTCTGACGACCCGACAATGATTTCTGGTGACAAATTATTGATATTAAGATGGAAATGGATATTCTGTACCCCACCATGATGCGTGCCAAGTCATATTTGATTTTGAGGTAATTTTGAAAATGAAAAATCCCTCTATACCCCCTCTGACGACCCGACAATGATTTCTGGTGACAAATTATTGATATTGAGATGGGAATGGATATTCTGTACCCCACCATGATGCGTGCCAAGTCATATTTGATTTTTGAAGTCATTTTGAAAATGAAAAATCCCTCTATACCCCTCTAACGACCCGACAATGAGTTCTGTTGACGAATTATTGTTATTCAGATGGAAATAAATATTCTGCACCTCACCATGATGCGTGCCAAGTCATATTTGATTTTTGAAGTCATTTTGAAAAAGAAAAATCCCTCTATATCCCTCTAACGACCCGACAATGAGTTCTGTTGACGAATTATTGTTATTCAGATGGAAATAAATATTCTGCACCTCACCATGATGCGTGCCAAGTCATATTTGATTTTTAGGTAATTTTGAAAATGAAAAATCCCTCTATACCCCCTCTGACGACCCGACAATGATTTCTGGTGACAAATTATTGATATTGAGATGGAAATGGATATTCTGTACCCCACCATGATGCGTGCCAAGTCATATTTGATTTTTAGGTAATTTTGAAAATGAAAAATCCCTCTATACCCCCTCTGACGACCCGACAATGATTTCTGGTGACAAATTATTGATATTGAGATGGAAATGGATATTCTGTACCCCACCATGATGCGTGCCAAGTCATATTTGATTTTTGAAGTCATTTTGAAAATGAAAAATCCCTCTATACCCCTCTAACGACCCGACAATGAGTTCTGTTGACGAATTATTGTTATTCAGATGGAAATAAATATTCTGCACCTCACCATGATGCGTGCCAAGTCATATTTGATTTTTGAAGTCATTTTGAAAATGAAAAATCTCTCTATACCCCCTCTAACGACCCGGCAATGATTTCTGTTGACGAATTTTTGTTAACTAGATGGAAATGAATATTCTGCACCCCACCATGTTGCGTGCCAAGTCATATTTGATTATGAGGTAATTTTAAAAATGAGAAATACCTCTATACCCCCTCTAATGACCCGACAATGATTTCTGTCGACGAATTATTGTTATTCAGATAGAAATAGATATTCTGCACCCCACCATGATGCGTGCCAAGTCATATTAGATTTTTGAAGAAATTTTGAAAATGAAAAATCCCTCTATACCCCCTCCAACGACCCGTCAATGATTTCTGTTGACGAATTATTGTTATTCAGATGGAAATGGATATTCTGCACACCACTATGATGCGTGCCAAGTCATATTTGATTTTGAGGTAATTTTGAAAATGAGAAATCCCTCTATACCCCCTCTAATGACCCGACAATGATTTCTGTCGACGAATTATTATTATTCAGATAGAAATAGATATTCTGCACCCCACTATGATGCGTGCCAAGTCATATTTGATTTTGAGGTAATTTTGAAAATGAAAAATCCCTCTATACCCCCTCTGACGACACGACAATGATTTCTGTTGACAAATTATTGATATTGAGATGGAAATGGATATTCTGTACCCCACCATGATGCGTGCCAAGTCATATTTGATTTTTGAAGTCATTTTGAAAATGAAAAATCCCTCTATACCCCCTCTAACGACCCGACAATGAGTTCTGTTCACGAATTATTGTTATTCAGATGATAATGGATATTCTGCACCCCACCATGATGCGTGCCAAGTCATATTGGATATTTGAAGAAATATTGAAAATGAAAAATCCCTCTATACCCCCTCTAACGACCCGACAATGATTTCTGTTGACGAATTATTGTTATCCAGATGAAAATGAATATTCTGCACCCCACCATGTTGCGTGCCAAGTCATATTTGATTATGAGGTAATTTTAAAAATGAGAAAAACCTCTATACCCCCTCTAATGACCCGACAATGATTTCTGTCGACGAATTATTGTTATTCAGATAGAAATAGATATTCTGCACCCCACCATGATGCGTGCCAAGTCATATTAGATTTTTGAAGAAATTTTGAAAATGAAAAATCCCTCTATACCCCCTCCAACGACCCGTCAATGATTTCTGTTGACGAATTATTGTTATTCAGATGGAAATGGATATTCTGCACACCACTATGATGCGTGCCAAGTCATATTTGATTTTGAGGTAATTTTGAAAATGAGAAATCCCTCTATACCCCCTCTAATGACCCGACAATGATTTCTGTCGACGAATTATTGTTATTCAGATAGAAATAGATATTCTGCACCCCACTATGATGCGTGCCAAGTCATATTTGATTTTGAGGTAATTTTGAAAATGAAAAATCCCTCTATACCCCCTCTGACGACACGACAATGATTTCTGTTGACAAATTATTGATATTGAGATGGAAATGGATATTCTGTACCCCACCATGATGCGTGCCAAGTCATATTTGATTTTTGAAGTCATTTTGAAAATGAAAAATCCCTCTATACCCCCTCTAACGACCCGACAATGAGTTCTGTTCACGAATTATTGTTATTCAGATGATAATGGATATTCTGCACCCCACCATGATGCGTGCCAAGTCATATTGGATATTTGAAGAAATATAGAAAATGAAAAATCCCTCTATACCCCCTCTAACGACCCGACAATGAGTTCTGTTCACGAATTATTGTTATTCAGATGATAATGGATATTCAGCACCCCACCATGATGCGTGCCAAGTCATATTGGATATTTGAAGAAATATAGAAAATGAAAAATCCCTCTATACCCCCTCTAACGACCCGACAATGATTTCTGTTGACGAATTATTGTTATCCAGATGAAAATGAATATTCTGCACCTCACCATGATGCGTGCCAAGTCATATTTGATTTTTGAAGTCATTTTGAAAATGAAAAATCTCTCTATACCCCCTCTAACGACCCGGCAATGATTTCTGTTGACGAATTTTTGTTAACTAGATGGAAATGAATATTCTGCACCCCACCATGTTGCGTGCCAAGTCATATTTGATTATGAGGTAATTTTAAAAATGAGAAATACCTCTATACCCCCTCTAATGACCCGACAATGATTTCTGTCGACGAATTATTGTTATTCAGATAGAAATAGATATTCTGCACCCCACCATGATGCGTGCCAAGTCATATTAGATTTTTGAAGAAATTTTGAAAATGAAAAATCCCTCTATACCCCCTCCAACGACCCGTCAATGATTTCTGTTGACGAATTATTGTTATTCAGATGGAAATGGATATTCTGCACACCACTATGATGCGTGCCAAGTCATATTTGATTTTGAGGTAATTTTGAAAATGAGAAATCCCTCTATACCCCCTCTAATGACCCGACAATGATTTCTGTCGACGAATTATTGTTATTCAGATAGAAATAGATATTCTGCACCCCACTATGATGCGTGCCAAGTCATATTTGATTTTGAGGTAATTTTGAAAATGAAAAATCCCTCTATACCCCCTCTGACGACACGACAATGATTTCTGTTGACAAATTATTGATATTGAGATGGAAATGGATATTCTGTACCCCACCATGATGCGTGCCAAGTCATATTTGATTTTTGAAGTCATTTTGAAAATGAAAAATCCCTCTATACCCCCTCTAACGACCCGACAATGAGTTCTGTTCACGAATTATTGTTATTCAGATGATAATGGATATTCTGCACCCCACCATGATGCGTGCCAAGTCATATTGGATATTTGAAGAAATATTGAAAATGAAAAATCCCTCTATACCCCCTCTAACGACCCGACAATGATTTCTGTTGACGAATTATTGTTATCCAGATGAAAATGAATATTCTGCACCCCACCATGTTGCGTGCCAAGTCATATTTGATTTTGAGGTAATTTTGAAAATGAGAAATCCCTCTATACCCCTTCTAACGACCCGACAATGATTTCAGTCGACGAATTATTGTTATTCAGATGGAAATAGATATTCTGCACCCCACCATGATGCGTGCCAAGTCATATTAGATTTTTGAAGAAATATTGAAAATGAGAAATCCCTCTTTACCCCCTCTGACGACCCGACAATGATTTCTGTTGACGAATAATTGTTATTCAGATGGACATGGATACTCTGCACCCCACCATGATGCGTGCCAAGTCATATTAGATTTTTGAAGAAATTTTTAAAATGAAAAATCCCTCTATACCCCCTCTGACGACCCGACAATGATTTCTGGTGACAAATTATTGATATTGAGATGGAAATGGATATTCTGTACCCCACCATGATGCGTGCCAAGTCATATTTGATTTTTGAAGTCATTTTGAAAATGAAAAATCCCTCTATACCCCTCTAACGACCCGACAATGAGTTCTGTTGACGAATTATTGTTATTCAGATGGAAATAAATATTCTGCACCTCACCATGATGCGTGCTAAGTCATATTTGATTTTTGAAGTCATTTTGAAAATGAAAAATCCCTTTATACCCCCTCTAACGACCCGACAATGATTTCTGTTGACGAATTATTGTTATTCAGATGGAAATGAATATTCTGCACCCCACCATGATGCGTGCCAAGTCATATTTGATATTTGAAGTCATTTTGAAAATGAAAAATCCCTTTATACCCCCTCTAACGACCCGACAATGATTTCTGTTGACGAATTATTGTTATTCAGATGGATATGAATATTCTGCACCCCACCATGTTGCGTGCCAAGTCATATTAGATTTTTGAAGAAATATTGAAAATGAGAAATCCCTCTATACCCCCTCCAACGACCCGTCAATGATTTCTGTTGACGAATCATTGTTATTTAGATGGAAATGGATATTCTGCACCCCACCATGATGCGTGCCAAGTCATATTTGATTTTGAGGTAATTTTGAAAATGAAAAATCCCTCTATACCCCCTCTGACGACCCGACAATGATTTCTGGTGACAAATTATTGATATTGAGATGGAAATGGATATTCTGTACCCCACCATGATGCGTGCCAAGTCATATTTGATTTTTGAAGTCATTTTGAAAATGAAAAATCCCTCTATACCCCTCTAACGACCCGACAATGAGTTCTGTTGACGAATTATTGTTATTCAGATGGAAATAAATATTCTGCACCTCACCATGATGCGTGCCAAGTCATATTTGATTTTTGAAGTCATTTTGAAAATGAAAAATCCCTCTATACCCCTCTAACGACCCGACAATGAGTTCTGTTGACGAATTATTGTTATTCAGATGGAAATAAATATTCTGCACCTCACCATGATGCGTGCCAAGTCATATTTGATTTTTAGGTAATTTTGAAAATGAAAAATCCCTCTATACCCCCTCTGACGACCCGACAATGATATCTGGTGACAAATTATTGATATTGAGATGGAAATGGATATTCTGTACCCCACCATGATGCGTGCCAAGTCATATTTGATTTTTAGGTAATTTTGAAAATGAAAAATCCCTCTATACCCCCTCTGACGACCCGACAATGATTTCTGGTGACAAATTATTGATATTGAGATGGAAATGGATATTCTGTGCCCCACCATGATGCGTGCCAAGTCATATTTGATTTTTGAAGTCATTTTGAAAATGAAAAATCCCTCTATACCCCTCTAACGACCCGACAATGAGTTCTGTTGACGAATTATTGTTATTCAGATGGAAATAAATATTCTGCACCTCACCATGATGCGTGCCAAGTCATATTTGATTTTTGAAGTCATTTTGAAAATGAAAAATCTCTCTATACCCCCTCTAACGACCCGGCAATGATTTCTGTTGACGAATTTTTGTTAACCAGATGGAAATGAATATTCTGCACCCCACCATGTTGCGTGCCAAGTCATATTTGATTATGAGGTAAATTTAAAAATGAGAAATACCTCTATACCCCCTCTAATGACCCGACAATGATTTCTGTCGATGAATTATTGTTATTCAGATAGAAATAGATATTCTGCACCCCACCATGATGCGTGCCAAGTCATATTAGATTTTTGAAGAAATTTTGAAAATGAAAAATCCCTCTATACCCCCGTCAATGATTTCTGTTGACGAATTATTGTTATTCAGATGGAAATGGATATTCTGCACACCACTATGATGCGTGCCAAGTCATATTTGATTTTGAGGTAATTTTGAAAATGAGAAATCCCTCTATACCCCCTCTAATGACCCGACAATGATTTCTGTCGACGAATTATTGTTATTCAGATAGAAATAGATATTCTGCACCCCACTATGATGCATGCCAAGTCATATTTGACTTTGAGGTAATTTTGAAAATGAAAAATCCCTCTATACCCCCTCTGACGACACGACAATGATTTCTGTTGACAAATTATTGATATTGAGATGGAAATGGATATTCTGTACCCCACCATGATGCGTGCCAAGTCATATTTGATTTTTGAAGTCATTTTGAAAATGAAAAATCCCTCTATACCCCCTCTAACGACCCGACAATGAGTTCTGTTCACGAATTATTGTTATTCAGATGATAATGGATATTCTGCACCCCACCATGATGCGTGCCAAGTCATATTGGATATTTGAAGAAATATTGAAAATGAAAAATCCCTCTATACCCCCTCTAACGACCCGACAATGATTTCTGTTGACGAATTATTGTTATCCAGATGAAAATGAATATTCTGCACCCCACCATGTTGCGTGCCAAGTCATATTTGATATTGAGGTAATTTTGAAAATGAGAAATCCCTCTATACCCCTTCTAACGACCCGACAATGATTTCTGTCGACGAATTATTGTTATTCAGATAGAAATAGATATTCTGCACCCCACTATGATGCGTGCCAAGTCATATTTGATTTTGAGGTAATTTTGAAAATGAAAAATCCCTCTATACCCCCTCTGACGACACGACAATGATTTCTGGTGACAAATTATTGATATTGAGATGGAAATGGATATTCTGTTCCCCACCATGATGCGTGCCAAGTCATATTTGATTTTTGAAGTCATTTTGAAAATGAAAAATCCCTCTATACCCCTCTACCGACCCGACAATGATTTCTGTTGACAAATTATTGATATTGAGATGGAAATGGATATTCTGTACCCCACCATGATGCGTGCCAAGTCATATTTGATTTTTGAAGTCATTTTGAAAATGAAAAATCCCTCTATAACCCTCTAACGACCCGACAATGAGTTCTGTTGACGAATTATTGTTATTCAGATGGAAATAAATATTCTGCACCTCACCATGATGCGTGCCAAGTCATATTTGATTTTTGAAGTCATTTTGAAAATGAAAAATCCCTTTATACCCCCTCTAACGACCCGACAATGATTTCTCTTGACGAATTATTGTTATTCAGATGGAAATGAATATTCTGCACCCCACCATGATGCGTGCCAAGTCATATTTTTGATTTTTGAAGTCATTTTGAAAATGAAAAATCCCTTTATACCCCCGCTAACGACCCGACAATGATTTCTGTTGACGAATTATTGTTATTCAGATGGAAATGAATATTCTGCACCCCACCATGTTGCGTGCCAAGTCAAATTAGATTTTTGAAGAAATATTGAAACTGAGAAATCCCTCTATACCCCCGTCAATGATTTCTGTTGACGAATTATTGTTATTCAGATGGAAATGGATATTCTGCACACCACTATGATGCGTGCCAAGTCATATTTGATTTTGAGGTAATTTTGAAAATGAGAAATCCCTCTATACCCCCTCTAATGACCCGACAATGATTTCTGTCGACGAATTATTGTTATTCAGATAGAAATAGATATTCTGCACCCCACTATGATGCGTGCCAAGTCATATTTGATTTTGAGGTAATTTTGAAAATGAAAAATCCCTCTATACCCCCTCTGACGACACGACAATGATTTCTGTTGACAAATTATTGATATTGAGATGGAAATGGATATTCTGTACCCCACCATGATGCGTGCCAAGTCATATTTGATTTTTGAAGTCATTTTGAAAATGAAAAATCCCTCTATACCCCCTTTAACGACCCGACAATGAGTTCTGTTCACGAATTATTGTTATTCAGATGATAATGGATATTCTGCACCCCACCATGATGCGTGCCAAGTCATATTGGATATTTGAAGAAATATTGAAAATGAAAAATCCCTCTATACCCCCTCTAACGACCCGACAATGATTTCTGTTGACGAATTATTGTTATCCAGATGAAAATGAATATTCTGCACCCCACCATGTTGCGTGCCAAGTCATATTTGATTTTGAGGTAATTTTGAAAATGAGAAATCCCTCTATACCCCTTCTAACGACCCGACAATGATTTCTGTCGACGAATTATTGTTATTCAGATAGAAATAGATATTCTGCACCCCACTATGATGCGTGCCAAGTCATATTTGATTTTGAGGTAATTTTGAAAATGAAAAATCCCTCTATACCCCCTCTGACGACACGACAATGATTTCTGGTGACAAATTATTGATATTGAGATGGAAATGGATATTCTGTTCCCCACCATGATGCGTGCCAAGTCATATTTGATTTTTGAAGTCATTTTGAAAGTGAAAAATCCCTCTATACCCCTCTAACGACCCGACAATGATTTCTGTTGACAAATTATTGATATTGAGATGGAAATGGATATTCTGTACCCCACCATGATGCGTGCCAAGTCATATTTGATTTTTGAAGTGATTTTGAAAATGAAAAATCCCTCCATACCCCCTCTAACGACCCGACAATGAGTTCTGTTGACGAATTATTGTTATTCAGATGGAAATAAATATTCTGCACCTCACCATGATGCGTGCCAAGTCATATTTGATTTTTGAAGTCATTTTGAAAATGAAAAATCCCTTTTTACCCCCTCTAACGACCCGACAATGATTTCTGTTGACGAATTATTGTTATTCAGATGGAAATGAATATTCTGCACCCCACCATGATGCGTGCCAAGTCATATTTGATTTTTGAAGTCATTTTGAAAATGAAAAATCCCTTTATACCCCCGCTAACGACCCGACAATGATTTCTGTTGACGAATTATTGTTATTCAGATGGAAATGAATATTCTGCACCCCACCATGTTGCGTGCCAAGTCATATTAGATTTTTGAAGAAATATTGAAAATGAGAAATCCCTCTATACCCCCTCCAACGACCCGTCAATGATTTCTGTTGACGAATCATTGTTATTTAGATGGAAATGGATATTCTGCACCCCACCATGATGCGTGCCAAGTCATATTTGATTTTGAGGTAATTTTGAAAATGAAAAATCCCTCTATACCCCCTCTGACGACCCGACAATGATTTCTGGTGACAAATTATTGATATTGAGATGGAAATGGATATTCTGTACCCCACCATGATGCGTGCCAAGTCATATTTGATTTTTGAAGTCATTTTGAAAATGAAAAATCCCTCTATACCCCTCTAACGACCCGACAATGAGTTCTGTTGACGAATTATTGTTATTCAGATGGAAATAAATATTCTGCACCTCACCATGATGCGTGCCAAGTCATATTTGATTTTTGAAGTCATTTTGAAAATGAAAAATCCCTTTATACCCCCTCTAACGACCCGACAATGATTTCTCTTGACGAATTATTGTTATTCAGATGGAAATGAATATTCTGCACCCCACCATGATGCGTGCCAAGTCATATTTGATTTTTGAAGTCATTTTGAAAATGAAAAATCCCTTTATACCCCCGCTAACGACCCGACAATGATTTCTGTTGACGAATTATTGTTATTCAGATGGAAATGAATATTCTGCACCCCACCATGTTGCGTGCCAAGTCAAATTAGATTTTTGAAGAAATATTGAAAATGAGAAATCCCTCTATACCCCCTCCAACGACCCGTCAATGATTTCTGTTGACGAATCATTGTTATTTAGATGGAAATGGATATTCTGCACCCCACCATGATGCGTGCCAAGTCATATTTGATTTTGAGGTAATTTTGAAAATGAAAAATCCCTCTATACCCCCTCTGACGACCCGACAATGATTTCTGGTGACAAATTATTGATATTGAGATGGAAATGGATATTCTGTACCCCACCATGATGCGTGCCAAGTCATATTTGATTTTTGAAGTCATTTTGAAAATGAAAAATCCCTCTATACCCCTCTAACGACCCGACAATGAGTTCTGTTGACGAATTATTGTTATTCAGATGGAAATAAATATTCTGCACCTCACCATGATGCGTGCCAAGTCATATTTGATTTTTGAAGTCATTTTGAAAATGAAAAATCCCTTTATACCCCCTCTAACGACCCGACAATGATTTCTGTTGACGAATTATTGTTATTCAGATGGAAATGAATATTCTGCACCCCACCATGATGCGTGCCAAGTCATATTTGATTTTTGAAGTCATTTTGAAAATGAAAAATCCCTTTATACCCCCGCTAACGACCCGACAATGATTTCTGTTGACGAATTATTGTTATTCAGATGGAAATGAATATTTTGCACCCCACCATGTTGCGTGCCAAGTCATATTAGATTTTTGAAGAAATATTGAAAATGAGAAATCCCTCTATACCCCCTCCAACGACCCGTCAATGATTTCTGTTGACGAATCATTGTTATTTAGATGGAAATGGATATTCTGCACCCCACCATGATGCGTGCCAAGTCATATTTGATTTTGAGGTAATTTTGAAAATGAAAAATCCCTCTAAACCCCCTCTGACGACCCGACAATGATTTCTGGTGACAAATTATTGATATTGAGATGGAAATGGATATTCTGTACCCCACCATGATGCGTGCCAAGTCATATTTGATTTTTAGGTAATTTTGAAAATGAAAAATCCCTCTATACCCCCTCTGACGACCCGACAATGATTTCTGGTGACAAATTATTGATATTGAGATGGAAATGGATATTCTGTACCCCACCATGATGCGTGCCAAGTCATATTTGATTTTTGAAGTCATTTTGAAAATGAAAAATCCCTCTATACCCCTCTAACGACCCGACAATGAGTTCTGTTGACGAATTATTGTTATTCAGATGGAAATAAATATTCTGCACCTCACCATGATGCGTGCCAAGTCATATTTGATTTTTGAAGTCATTTTAAAAATGAAAAATCTCTCTATACCCCCTCTAACGACCCGGCAATGATTTCTGTTGACGAATTTTTGTTAACCAGATGGAAATGAATATTCTGCACCCCACCATGTTGCGTGCCAAGTCATATTTGATTATGAGGTTATTTTAAAAATGAGAAATACCTCTATACCCCCTCTAATGACCCGACAATTATTTCTGTCGACGAATTATTGTTATTCAGATAGAAATAGATATTCTGCACCCCACCATGATGCGTGCCAAGTCATATTAGATTTTTGAAGAAATTTTGAAAATGAAAAATCCCTCTATACCCCCTCCAACGACCCGTCAATGATTTCTGTTGACGAATTATTGTTATGTAGATGGAAATGGATATTCTGCACACCACTATGATGCGTGCCAAGTCATATTTGATTTTGAGGTAATTTTGAAAATGAGAAATCCCTCTATACCCCCTCTAATGACCCGACAATGATTTCTGTCGACGAATTATTGTTATTCAGATAGAAATAGATATTCTGCAACCCACTATGATGCGTGCCAAGTCATATTTGATTTTGAGGTAATTTTGAAAATGAAAAATCCCTCTATACCCCCTCTGACGACACGACAATGATTTCTGGTGACAAATTATTGATATTGAGATGGAAATGGATATTCTGTTCCCACCATGATGCGTGCCAAGTCATATTTGATTTTTGAAGTCATTTTGAAAATGAAAAATCCCTCTATACCCCTCTAACGACCCGACAATGATTTCTGTTGACAAATTATTGATATTGAGATGGAAATGGATATTCTGTACCCCACCATGATGCGTGCCAAGTCATATTTGATTTTTGAAGTGATTTTGAAAATGAAAAATCCCTCCATACCCCCTCTAACGACCCGACAATGAGTTCTGTTCACGAATTATAGTTATTCAGATGATAATGGATATTCTGCACCCCACCATGTTGCGTGCCAAGTCATATTAGATTTTTGAAGAAATATTGAAAATGAAAAATCCCTCTATACCCCCTCCAACGACCCGACAATGATTTCTGGTGACAAATTATTGATATAGAGATGGAAATGGATATTCTGTACCCCACCATGATGCGTGCCAAGTCATATTTGATTTTTGAAGTCATTTTGAAAATGAAAAATCCCTCTATACCCCTCTAACAACCCGACAATGAGTTCTGTTGACGAATTATTGTTATTCACATGGAAATAAATATTCTGCACCTCACCATGATGCGTGCCAAGTCATATTTGATTTTTGAAGTCATTTTGAAAATGAAAAATCCCTTTATATCCCCTCTAACGACCCGACAATGATTTCTGTTGACGAATTATTGTTATTCAGATGGAATTGAATATTCTGCACCTCACCATGATGCGTGCCAAGTCATATTTGATTTTTGAAGTCATTTTGAAAATGAAAAATCCCTTTATACCCCCTCTAACGACCCGTCAATGATTTCTGTAGACAAATTATTGTTATTTAGATGGAAATGGATATTCTGCAACCCACCATGATGCGTGCCAAGTCATATTTGATTTTGAGGTAATTTTGAAAATGAAAAATCCCTCTATACCCCCTCTGACGACCCGACAATGATTTCTGGTGACAAATTATTGATATTGAGATAGAAATGGATATTCTGTACCCCACTATGAAGCGTGCCAAGTCATATTTGATTTTTGAAGTCATTTTGAAAATGAAAAATCCCTCTATACCCCTCTAACGACCCGACAATGATTTCTGGTGACAAATTATTGATATTGAGATGGAAATGGATATTCTGCACCCCACCATGATGCGTGCCAAGTCATATTCGATTTTGAGGTAATTTTGAAAATGAAAAATCCCTCTATACCCCCTCTGACGACCCGACAATGATTTCTGGTGACAAATTATTGATATTGAGATGGAAATGGATATTCTGCACCCCACCATGATGCGTGCCAAGTCATATTTGATTTTGAGGTAATTTTGAAAATGAAAAATCCCTCTATACCCCCTCTGACGACCCGACAATGATTTCTGTCGACGAATTATTGTTATTCAGATGAAAATGGATATTCTGCACCCCACCATGATGCGTGCCAAGTCATATTGGATTTTTGAAAAAATATTGAAAATGAAAAATCCCTCTATACCCCCTCTAACGACCCGGCAATGATTTCTGTTGACGAATTTTTGTTAACCAGATGGAAATGAATATTCTGCACCCCACCATGTTGCGTGCCAAGTCATATTTGATTTTGAGGTAATTTTAAAAATGAGAAATACCTCTATACCCCCTCTAATGACCCGACAATGATTTCTGTCGACGAATTATTGTTATTCAGATGATAATGGATATTCTGCACCCCACCATGATGCGTGCCAAGTCATATTGGATATTTGAAGAAATATTGAAAATGAAAAATCCCTCTATACCCCCTCTAACGACCCGACAATGATTTCTGTTGACGAATTATTGTTATTCAGATGGAAATAAATATTCTGCACTCCACCATGATGCGTGCCAAGTCAAATTGGATTTTTGAAGAAATTTTGAAAATGAAAAATCCCTCTATACCCCCTCCAACGACCCGTCAATGATTTCTGTTGACGAATTATTGTTATTCAGATGGAAATGGATATTCTGCACACCACTATGATGCGTGCCAAGTCATATTTGATTTTGAGGTAATTTTGAAAATGAGAAATCCCTCTATACCCCCTCTAATGACCCGACAATGATTTCTGTCGACGAATTATTGTTATTCAGATGATAATGGATATTCTGCACCCCACCATGATGCGTGCCAAGTCATATTGGATATTTGAAGAAATATTGAAAATGAAAAATCCCTCTATACCCCCTCTAACGACCCGACAATGATTTCTGTTGACGAATTATTGTTATTCAGATGGAAATAAATATTCTGCACTCCACCATGATGCGTGCCAAGTCAAATTGGATTTTTGAAGAAATATTGAAAATGAAAAATCTCTCTATACCCCCTCTAACGACCCGACAATGATTTCTGTCGACGAATTATTGTTATTCAGATGGAAATAGATATTCTGCACCCCACCATGATGCGTGCCAAGTCATATTAGATTTTTGAAGAAATATTGAAAATGAGAAATCCCTCTTTACCCCCTCTGACGACCCGACAATGATTTCTGTTGACGTGTAATTTTTATTCAGATGGACATGGATACTCTGCACCCCACCATGATGCGTGCCAAGTCATATTAGATTTTTGAAGAAATATTGAAAATGAAAAATCCCTCTATTCCCCCTCTAACGACCCGACAATGATTTCTGTTGACAAATTATTGTTATTCAGATGGAAATGGATATTCTGCACCCCACCATGTTGCGTGCCAAGTCATATTTGATTTTGAGGTAATTTTGAAAATGAGAAATCCCTCTATACCCCCTCTAACGACCCGACAATGATTTCTGTCGACGAATTATTGTTATTCAGATAGAAATAGATATTCTGCACCCCACCATGATACGTGCCAAGTCATATTAGATTTTTGAAGAAATATTGAAAATGAGAAATTCCTCTATTCCCCCTCTAACGACCCGACAATGATTTCTGTTGACGAATTATTGTTATCCAGATGAAAATGAATATTCTGCACCCCACCATGTTGCGTGCCAAGTCATATTTGATTTTGAGGTAATTTTGAAAATGAGAAATCCCTCTATACCCCCTCTAACGACCCGACAATGATTTCTGTCGACGAATTATTGTTATTCAGATGGAAATAGATATTCTGCACCCCACCATGATGCGTGCCAAGTCATATTAGATTTTTGAAGAAATATTGAAAATGAAAAATCCCTCTATTCCCCCTCTAACGACCCGACAATGATTTCTGTTGACGAATTATTGTTATCCAGATGAAAATGAATATTCTGCACCCCACCATGTTGCGTGCCAAGTCATATTTGATTTTGAGGTAATTTTGAAAATGAGAAATCCCTCTATACCCCCTCTAACGACCCGACAATGATTTCTGTCGACGAATTATTGTTATTCAGATGGAAATAGATATTCTGCACCCCACCATGATGCGTGCCAAGTCATATTAGATTTTTGAAGAAATATTGAAAATGAGAAATACCTCTTTACCCCCTCTGACGACCCGACAATGATTTCTGTTGACGAATAATTTTTATTCAGATGGACATGGATACTCTGCACCCCACCATGATGCGTGCCAAGTCATATTAGATTTTTGAAGAAATATTGAAAATGAAAAATCCCTCTATTCCCCCTCTAACGACCCGACAATGATTTCTGTTGACAAATTATTGTTATTCAGATGGAAATGAATATTCTGCACCCCACCATGTTGCGTGCCAAGTCATATTTGATTTTGAGGTAATTTTGAAAATGAAAAATCCCTCTATACCCCCTCTAACGACCCGACAATGAGTTCTGTTCACGAATTATTGTTATTAAGATGGAAATAAATATTCTGCACCCCACCATGTTGCGTGCCAAGTCATATTTGATTTTGAGGTAATTTTGAAAATGAGAAATCCCTCTATACCCCTTCTAACGACCCGACAATGATTTCTGTCGACGAATTATTGTTATTCAGATGGAAATAGATATTCTGCACCCCACCATGATGCGTGCCAAGTCATATTAGATTTTGAGGTAATTTTGAAAATGAGAAATCCCTCTATACCCCTTCTAACGACCCGACAATGATTTCTGTCGACGAATTATTGTTATTCAGATGGAAATAGATATTCTGCACCCCACCATGTTGCGTGCCAAGTCATATTGGATATTTGAAGAAATATTGAAAATGAGAAATCCCTCTATACCCCCTCTAACGACCCGACAATGATTTCTGTTGACGAATTATTGTTATTCAGATGGAAATAAATATTCTGCACCCCACCATGTTGCGTGCCAAGTCATATTTGATTTTGAGGTAATTTTGAAAATGAGAAATCCCTCTATACCCCTTCTAACGACCCGACAATGATTTCTGTCGACGAATTATTGTTATTCAGATGGAAATAGATATTCTGCACCCCACCATGATGCGTGCCAAGTCATATTAGATTTTTGAAGAAATATTGAAAATGAGAAATCCCTCTATACCCCCTCTGACGACCCGACAATGATTTCTGTTGACGAATTATTGTTATTCAGATGGACATGGATACTTTGCACCCCACCACGATGCGTGCCAAGTCATATTAGATTTTTGAAGAAATATTGAAAATGAAAAATCCCTCTATACCCCCTCTAACGACCCGACAATGATTTCTGTTGACAAATTATTGTTATTCAGATGGCAATGGATATTCTGCACCCCACCATGATGCGTGCCAAGTCATAATGGATTTTTGAAGAAATATTTAAAATGAAAAATCCCTCTATACCCCCTCTAACGACCCGACAATGATTTCTGTTGACAAATTATTGTTATTCAGATGGAAATGAATATTCTGCACCCCACCATGTTGCGTGCCAAGTCATATTTGATTTTGAGGTAATTTTGAAAATGAAAAATCACTCTATACCCTCTCTAACGACCCGACAATGATTTCTGTCGACGAATTATTATTATTTAGATGGAAATGGATATTCTGCACCCCACCATAATGCGTGCCAAGTCATATTTGATTCTGAGGTAATTATGAAAATGAAATATCCCTCTATACCCCCTCTGACGACCCGACAATGATTTCTGTTAACAAATTATTGTTATTGAAATGGAAATGGATATTCTGTACCCCACTATGATGCGTGCCAAGTCATATTTGATTTTTGAAGTCATTTTGAAAATGAAAAATCCTTCTATACCCCTCTAACGACCCAACAATGATTTCTGTCGACGAATTATTGTTATTCAGATGGAAATAGATATTCTGCACCCCACCATGATGCGTGCAAAGTCATATTTGATTTTGAGGTGATTTTGAAAATGAAAAATCCCTCTATACCCCCTCTAACGACCCGTCAATGATTTCTGTTGACGAATTATTGTTATTTAGATGGAAATGGATATTCTGCACTCCACTATGATGCGTGCCAAGTCATATTTGATTTTGAGGTAATTTTGAAAATGAAAAATCCCTCTATACCCCCTCTGACGACCCGACAATGATTTCTGGTGACAAATTATTAATATAGAGATGGAAATGGATATTCTGTACCCCACCATGATGCGTGCCAAGTCATATTTCATTTTTGAAGTCATTTTGAAAATGAAAAATCCCTCTATACCCCTCTAACGACCCGACAATGAGTTCTGTTGACGAATTATTGTTATTCAGATGGCAATGGATATTCTGCACCCCACCATGATGCGTGCCAAGTCATATTAGATTTTTGAAGAAATTTTGAAAATGAAAAATCCCTCTATACCCCCTCCAACGACCCGTCAATGATTTCTGTTGACGAATTATTGTTATTCAGATGGAAATGGATATTCTGCACTCCACTATGATGCGTGCCAAGTCATATTTGATTTTGAGGTAATTTTGAAAATGAAAAATCCCTCTATACCCCCTCTGACGACCCGACAATGATTTCTGGTGACAAATTATTAATATAGAGATGGAAATGGATATTCTGTACCCCACCATGATGCGTGCCAAGTCATATTTGATTTTTGAAGTCATTTTGAAAATGAAAAATCCCTCTATACCCCTCTAACGACCCGACAATGAGTTCTGTTGACGAATTATTGTTATTCAGATGGAAATAAATATTCTGCACCTCACCATGATGCGTGCCAAGTCATATTTGATTTTTGAAGTCATTTTGAAAATGAAAAATCCCTTTATATCTCCTCTAACGACCCGACAATGATTTCTGTTGACGAATTATTGTTATTCAGATGGAAATGAATATTCTGCACCTCACCATGATGCGTGCCAAGTCATATTTGATTTTTGAAGTCATTTTGAAAATGAAAAGTCCCTTTATACCCCCTCTAACGACCCGTCAATGATTTCTGTTGACAAATTATTGTTATTTAGATGGAAATGGATATTCTGCACCCCACCATGATGCGTGCCAAGTCATATTTGATTTTGAGGTAATTTTGAAAATGAAAAATCCCTCTATACCCCCTCTGACGACCCGACAATGATTTCTGGTGACAAATTATTGATATTGAGATAGAAATGGATATTCTGTACCCCACCATGATGCGTGCCAAGTCATATTTGATTTTTGAAGTCATTTTGAAAATGAAAAATCCCTCTATACCCCTCTAACGACCCGACAATGATTTCTGGTGACAAATTATTGATATTGAGATGGAAATGGATATTCTGCACCCCACCATGATGCGTGCCAAGTCATATTTGATTTTGAGGTAATTTTGAAAATGAAAAATTATTCTAAACCCCCTCTGACGACCCGACAATGATTTCTGGTGACAAATTATTGATATTGAGATGGAAATGGATATTCTGCACCCCACCATGATGCGTGCCAAGTCATATTTGATTTTGAGGTAATTTTGAAAATGAAAAATCCCTCTATACCCCCTCTGACGACCCGACAATGATTTCTGTCGACGAATTATTGTTATTCAGATGGAAATGGATATTCTGCACCCCACCATGATGCGTGCCAAGTCATATTGGATTTTTGAAAAAATATTGAAAATGAAAAATCCCTCTATACCCCCTCTAACGACCCGGCAATGATTTCTGTTGACGAATTTTTGTTAACCAGATGGAAATGAATATTCTGCACCCCACCATGTTGCGTGCCAAGTCATATTTGATTTTGAGGTAATTTTAAAAATGAGAAATACCTCTATACCCCCTCTAATGACCCGACAATGATTTCTGTCGACGAATTATTGTTGTTCAGATAGAAATAGATATTCTGCACCCCACCATGATGCGTGCCAAGTCATATTAGATTTTAGAAGAAATTTTGAAAATGAAAAATCCCTCTATACCCCCTCCAACGACCCGTCAATGATTTCTGTTGACGAATTATTGTTATTCAGATGGAAATGGATATTCTGCACACCACTATGATGCGTGCCAAGTCATATTTGATTTTGAGGTAATTTTGAAAATGAGAAATCCCTCTATACCCCCTCTAATGACCCGACAATGATTTCTGTCGACGAATTATTGTTATTCAGATGATAATGGATATTCTGCACCCCACCATGATGCGTGCCAAGTCATATTGGATATTTGAAGAAATATTGAAAATGAAAAATCCCTCTATACCCCCTCTAACGACCCGACAATGATTTCTGTTGACGAATTATTGTTATTCAGATGGAAATAAATATTCTGCACTCCACCATGATGCGTGCCAAGTCAAATTGGATTTTTGAAGAAATATTGAAAATGAAAAATCTCTCTATACCCCCTCTAACGACCCGACAATGATTTCTGTCGACGAATTATTGTTATTCAGATAGAAATAGATATTCTGCACCCCACCATGATGCGTGCCATGTCATATTAGATTTTTGAAGAAATATTGAAAATGAGAAATCCCTCTTTACCCCCTCTGACGACCCGACAATGATTTCTGTTGACGAATAATTTTTATTCAGATGGACATGGATACTCTGCACCCCACCATGATGCGTGCCAAGTCATATTTGATTTTGAGGTAATTTTGAAAATGAAAAATCCCTCTATACCCCCTCTAACGACCCGACAATGAGTTCTGTTGACGAATTATTGTTATTCAGATGGAAATAAATATTCTGCACTCCACCATGATGCGTGCCAAGTCAAATTGGATTTTTGAAGAAATATTGAAAATGAAAAATCCCTCTATTCCCCCTCTAACGACCCGACAATGATTTCTGTTGACAAATTATTGTTTTTCAGATGGAAATGGATATTCTGCACCCCACCATGTTGCGTGCCAAGTCATATTTGATTTTGAGGTAATTTTGAAAATGAAAAATCCCTCTATTCCCCCTCTAACGACCCGACAATGATTTCTGTTGACAAATTATTGTTTTTCAGATGGAAATGGATATTCTGCACCCCACCATGTTGAGTGCCAAGTCATATTTGATTTTGAGATAATTTTGAAAATGAGAAATCCCTCTATACCCCTTCTAACGACCCGACAATGATTTCTGTCGACGAATAATTGTTATTCAGATGGAAATAGATATTCTGCACCCCACCATGATGCGTGCCAAGTCATATTAGATTTTTGAAGAAATATTGAAAATGAGAAATCCCTCTATACCCCCTCTGACGACCCGACAATGATTTCTGTTGACGAATTATCGTTATTCAGATGGACATGGATACTTTGCACCCCACCACGATGCGTGCCAAGTCATATTAGATTTTTGAAGAAATATTGAAAATGAAAAATCCCTCTATACCCCCTCTAACGACCCGACAATGATATCTGTTGACAAATTATTGTTATTCAGATGGCAATGGATATTCTGCACCCCACCATGATGCGTGCCAAGTCATAATGGATTTTTGAAGAAATATTGAAAATGAAAAATCCCTCTATACCCCCTCTAACGACCCGACAATGATTTCTGTTGACGAATTATTGTTATTCAGATGGAAATGAATATTCTGCACCCCACCATGTTGCGTGCCAAGTCATATTTGATTTTGAGGTAATTTTTAAAATGAAAAATCCCTCTATACCCTCTCTAACGACCCGACAATGATTTCTGTCGACGAATTATTGTTATTTAGATGGAAATGGATATTCTGCACCCCACCATAATGCGTGCCAAGTCATATTTGATTTTGAGGTAATTTTGAAAATGAAATATTCCTCTATACCCCCTCTGACGACCCGACAATGATTTCTGTTAACGAATTATTGTTATTGAGATGGAAATGGATATTCTGTACCCCACTATGATGCGTGCCAACTCATATTTGATTTTTGAAGTCATTTTGAAAATGAAAAATCCTTCTATACCCCTCTAACGACCCGACAATGATTTCTGTCGACGAATTATTGTTATTCAGATGGAAATAGATATTCTGCACCCCACCATGATGCGTGCAAAGTCATATTTGATTTTGAGGTGATTTTGAAAATGAGAAATCCCTCTATACCCCCTCTAACGACCCGACAGTGATTTCTGTTGACAAATTATTGTTATTCAGATGGCAATGGATATTCTGCACCCCACCATGATGCGTGCCAAGTCATATTAGATTTTTGAAGAAATTTTGAAAATGAAAAATCCCTCTATACCCCCTCCAACGACCCGTCAATGATTTCTGTTGACGAATTATTGTTATTCAGATGGAAATGGATATTCTGCACTCCACTATGATGCGTGCCAAGTCATATTTGATTTTGAGGTAATTTTGAAAATGAAAAATCCCTCTATACCCCCTCTGACGACCCGACAATGATTTCTGGTGACAAATTATTAATATTGAGATGGAAATGGATATTCTGTACCCCACCATGATGCGTGCCAAGTCATATTTGATTTTTGAAGTCATTTTGAAAATGAAAAATCCCTCTATACCCCTCTAACGACCCGACAATGAGTTCTGTTGACGAATTATTGTTATTCAGATGGAAATAAATATTCTGCACCTCACCATGATGCGTGCCAAGTCATATTTGATTTTTGA
This sequence comes from Chrysolina americana, assembly GCA_958502065.1. Classification (NCBI taxonomy): domain Eukaryota; kingdom Metazoa; phylum Arthropoda; class Insecta; order Coleoptera; family Chrysomelidae; genus Chrysolina; species Chrysolina americana. The sequence goes on along the minus strand of OY293415.1, from coordinate 44,319,712 downwards.
AGTCATTTTGAAAATGAAAAATCCCTTTATACCCCCTCTAACGACCCGACAATGATTTCTGTTGACGAATTATTGTTATTCAGATGGAAATGAATATTCTGCACGTCACAATGATGCGTGCCAAGTCATATTTGATTTTTGAAGTCATTTTGAAAATGAAAAATCCCTTTATACCCCCTCTAACGACCCGACAATGATTTCTGTTGACGAATTATTGTTATTCAGATGGAAATGAATATTCTGCACCCCACCATGTTGCGTGCCAAGTCATATTAGATTTTTGAAGAAATATTGAAAATGAGAAATCCCTCTATACCCCCTCCAACGACCCGTCAATGATTTCTGTTGACGACTTATTGTTATTCAGATGGAAATGGATATTCTGCACTCCACTATGATGCGTGCCAAGTCATATTTGATTTTGAGGTAATTTTGAAAATGAAAAATCCCTCTATACCCCCTCTGACGACCCGACAATGATTTCTGGTGACAAATTATTGATATTGAGATGGAAATGGATATTCTGTACCCCACCATGATGCGTGCCAAGTCATATTTGATTTTTGAAGTCATTTTGAAAATGAAAAATCCCTCTATACCCCTCCAACGACCCGACAATGAGTTCTGTTGACGAATTATTGTTATTCAGATGGAAATAAATATTCTGCACCTCACCATGATGCGTGCCAAGTCATATTTGATTTTTGAAGTCATTTTGAAAATGAAAAATCCCTTTATACCCCCTCTAACGACCCGACAATGAATTCTGTTGACAAATTATTGTTATTCAGATGGAAATGAATATTCTGCACCCCACCATGATGCGTGCCGAGTCATATTTGATTTTGAGGTAATTTTGAAAATGAAAAATCCCTCTATACCCCCTCTGACGACCCGACAATGATTTCTGGTGACAAATTATTGATATTGAGATGGAAATGGATATTCTGTACCCCACCATGATGCGTGCCAAGTCATATTTGATTTTAAGGTAATTTTGAAAATGAAAAATCCCTCTATACCCCCTCTGACGACCCGACAATGATTTCTGGTGACAAATTATTGATATTGAGATGGAAATGGATATTCTGTACCCCACCATGATGCGTGCCAAGTCATATTTGATTTTTGAAGTCATTTTGAAAATGAAAAATCCCTCTATACCCCTCTAACGACCCGACAATGAGTTCTGTTGACGAATTTTTGTTATTCAGATGGAAATAAATATTCTGCACCTCACCATGATGCGTGCAAAGTCATATTTGATTTTTGAAGTCATTTTGAAAATGAAAAATCCCTCTATACCCCTCTAACGACCCGACAATGAGTTCTGTTGACGAATTATTGTTATTCAGATGGAAATAAATATTCTGCACCTCACCATGATGCGTGCCAAGTCATATTTGATTTTTAGGTAATTTTGAAAATGAAAAATCCCTCTATACCCCCTCTGACGACCCGACAATGATTTCTGTCGACGAATTATTGTTATTCAGATGGAAATGGATATTCTGCACCCCACCATGATGCGTGCCAAGTCATATTGGATTTTTGAAAAAATATTGAAAATGAAAAATCCCTCTATACCCCCTCTAACGACCCGGCAATGATTTCTGTTGACGAATTTTTGTTAACCAGATGGAAATGAATATTCTGCACCCCACCATGTTGCGTGCCAAGTCATATTTGATTTTGAGGTAATTTTAAAAATGAGAAATACCTCTATACCCCCTCTAATGACCCGACAATGATTTCTGTCGACGAATTATTGTTGTTCAGATAGAAATAGATATTCTGCACCCCACCATGATGCGTGCCAAGTCATATTAGATTTTAGAAGAAATTTTGAAAATGAAAAATCCCTCTATACCCCCTCCAACGACCCGTCAATGATTTCTGTTGACGAATTATTGTTATTCAGATGGAAATGGATATTCTGCACACCACTATGATGCGTGCCAAGTCATATTTGATTTTGAGGTAATTTTGAAAATGAGAAATCCCTCTATACCCCCTCTAATGACCCGACAATGATTTCTGTCGACGAATTATTGTTATTCAGATGATAATGGATATTCTGCACCACACCATGATGCGTGCCAAGTCATATTGGATATTTGAAGAAATATTGAAAATGAAAAATCCCTCTATACCCCCTCTAACGACCCGACAATGATTTCTGTTGACGAATTATTGTTATTCAGATGGAAATAAATATTCTGCACTCCACCATGATGCGTGCCAAGTCAAATTGGATTTTTGAAGAAATATTGAAAATGAAAAATCTCTCTATACCCCCTCTAACGACCCGACAATGATTTCTGTCGACGAATTATTGTTATTCAGATGGAAATAGATATTCTGCACCCCACCATGATGCGTGCCATGTCATATTAGATTTTTGAAGAAATATTGAAAATGAGAAATCCCTCTTTACCCCCTCTGACGACCCGACAATGATTCCTGTTAAAGAATTATTGTTATTCAGATAGAAATGGATATTCTGCACCCCTCCATGATTCGTGCCAAGTCATATTTGATTTTGAGGTAATTTTGAAGAAGAAAAATCCCTCTATACCCCCTCTAACGACCCGACATCGATTTCTGTTGACGAATTCTTGTTATTGAAATGGAAATGGATATTCTGTACCCCACCATGATGCGTGTCAAGTCATATTTGATATTTGAAGTCATTTTGAAAATGAAAAATCCGTCTATGCCCCCTCTGACGTCCCGACAATGATATCTGTTGAAAAATTATTGTTATTCACATGGAAATGGATGTTTTGCACCCTACTATGATGCGTGCCAAGTCATATTTGATTTTTGAAGTAATTTTCATAATGAAAAATCCTTCTATACCTCCTCTGACGACCCGACAATGATTTCTGTTGAAGAATTATTGTAATTCAGATGGAAATGGTTATTCTGCACCCCCTGAAATGAAAAATTCCTCTATACCTCCTCTGACGACCCGACAATGATTTCTGTTGACAAATAATTGTTATTGAGATGTTATTGACATGGATATTCTGTAGCCCACCATGATGCGTGCCAAGTCATATTTGATTTTTGAAATCATTTTGATAATGAAAAATCCTTCTATACCCCCTCTGTCGACCCGACAATGATTTCTGTTAACGAATTATCGTTATTCAGATGGACATAGATATTTCGCACCCCACCATGATAAGTGCCAAGTCATATTAGATTTTTGAAGAAATATTGAAAATGAAAAATCCCTCTATACCCCCTCTGACGACACGACAATGATTTATGTTGACGAATTAATGCTAGTCAGATAGAAATGGATATTCTGCACCCCGCAATGATGCGTGCCAAGTCATATTTGATTTTTGAAATCATTTTGATAATGAAAAATCCTTCTATACCCCCTCTGTCGACCCGACAATGATTTCTGTTAACGAATTATCGTTATTCAGATGGACATAGATATTCTGCACCCCACCATGATGCGTGCCAAGTCATATTAGATTTTTGAAGAAATATTGAAAATGAAAAATTACTCTATACCCCGTCTAACGACCCGACATTGATTTCTGTTGACGAATTCTTGTTATTTAGATGGAAATGGATATTCTGCACCCTACTATGATGCGTGCCAAGTCATATTTGATTTTTGAAGTCATTTTTATAATGAAATATCCCTCTATACCCCCTCTGACGACCCGACAATGATTTCTGTTGACGAATTATTGTTATTCAGATTGACATGGATACTTTGCACGCCACCAAGACGCGTGCCAAGTCATATTACATTTTTGAAGAAATATTGAAAATGAAAAATCCCTCTATACCCCCTCTAACGACCCGACATTGATTTCTGTTGACGAATTATTGATATTCAGATGTTATTGAAATGGATATTCTGTAGCCCACCATGATGCGTGCCAAGTCATATTTGATTTTTGAAATCATTTTGATAATGAAAAATCCCTCTATACCCCCACTGTCGACCCGACAATGATTTCTGTTAACGAATTATCGTTATTCAGATGGACATAGATATTTCGCACCCCACCATGATAAGTGCCAAGTAATATTAGATTTTTGAAGAAATATTGAAAATGAAAAATCCCTCTATACCCCCTCTGACGACCCGACAATGATTTCTGTTGACGAATTATTGTTATTCAGATGGAAATGGATATTCTGCACCCCACCATGTTGCGTGCCAAGTCATATTTGATTTTGAGGTAATTTTGAAAATGAAAAATCCCTCTATACCCCCTCTAACGACCCGACAATGATTTCTGTTGACGAATTATTGTTATTCAGATGGAAATAGATATTCTGCACCCCACCATTATGCGTGCCAATTCATATTAGATTTTTGAAAAAATATTGAAAGTGAAAAATCCCTCTATACCCCCTCCAACGACCCGACATTGATTTCTGTTGACGAATTCTTGTTATTCAGATGGAAATGGATATTCTGCTTTCTACTATGATGCGTGCCAAGTCATATTTGATTTTTGAAGTCATTTTGATAATGAGAAATCGCTCTATACCCCCTCTGACGACCCGTCAATGATTTCTGTTGACAAATTATTGTTATTCAGATAAAAATGGTTATTCTGCACCCCACCATGATACGTGCCAAGTCATATTAGATTTTTGAAGAAATTTTGAAAATGAAAAATTTCTCTATACCCCCTCCAACGACCCGTCAATGATTTCTGTTGACGAATTATTATTATTCAAATTGAAATGGATATTATGCACCCCACTATGATGCGTGCCAGGTCATATTTGATTTTTGAAGTCATTTTGAAAATGAAAAATCCCTCTATACCCCCTCTGACGACCCGTCAATGATTTCTGTTGACAAATCATTGTTATTGAGATTGAAATTGATATTCTGTACCCCACCATGATGCGTGCCAAGTCATATTTGATTTTTTAAATCATTTTGATAATGAAAACTTCCTCTATACCCCCTCTGACGACACAACAATGATTTATGTTGACGAATTAATGTTAGTCAGATAGAAATGGATATTCTGCACCCCGCAATGATGCGTGCCAAGTCATATTTGATTTTTAAAATCATTTTGATAATGAAAAATCCCTCTATACCCCCTCTGACGACCCGGCAATGATTTCTGTTGACAAATTATTGTTATTGAGATGGAAATGAATATTCTGCACCCCACCATGATGCGTGCCAAGTCATATTAGATTTTTGAAGAAATATTGAAAATGAAAAATTCCTCTATACCCCCTCTAACGACCCGACATCGATTTCTGTTGACGAATTCTTGTTTTTTAGATGGAAATGGATATTCTGCACCCCACCATGATGCGTGCCAAGTCATATTTGTTTTTGAAGTCATTTTGAAACTGAAAAATTCCTCTATACCCCCTCTGACGACACGACAATGATTTATGTTGACGAATTAATGTTAGTCAGATAGAAATGGATATTCTGCACCCCGCAATCATCTTGATAATGAAAAATCCCTCTATACCCCCTCTGTCGACCCGACAATGATTTCTGTTAACGAATTATCGTTATTCAGATAGAAATGGATATTCTGCACCCCTCCATGATGCGTGCCAAATCATATTTGATTTTTGAAGTCAGTTTGAAAAAGAGAAATCCCTCTATACCCCCTCTGACGACCCGACAATGATTCCTGTTAAAGAATTATTGTTATTCAGATAGAAATGGATATTCTGCACCCCTCCATGATTCGTGCCAAGTCATATTTGATTTTGAGGTAATTTTGAAGATGAAAAATCCCTCTATACCCCCTCTGACGTCCCGACAATGATTTCTGTTGACAAATTATTGTTATTGAGATGGAAATGGATATTCTGTACACCACCATGATGCGTACCAAGTCATATTTGATTTTTGAAGTCATTTTGAAAATGAAAAATCCCTCTATACACCCTCTGACGACCCTACAATCATTTCTGTTGATGAGTTATTGTTATTCAGATGGAAATAGATATTCTGCACCACACCATTATGCGTGCCAAGTCATATTAGATATTTGAAGAAATATTGAAAATGAAAAATCCCTCTATACCCCCTCCAACGACCCGACAATGATTTCTGTTGACGAATTATTGTTATACAGATGGACATGGATACTTAGCACCCCACCATGAAGCGTGCCAAATCGTATTAGATTTTAGAAGATATAATGAAAATGAAAAATCCCTCTATTCCCCTCTAATGACCCGACAATGATTTCTGTTGACAAATTATTGTTATTCAGATAAAAATGGTTATTCTGCACCCCACCATGATACGTGCCAAGTCATATTAGATTTTTGAAGAAATTTTGAAAATGAAAAATCCCTCTATACCCCCTCCAACGACCCGTCAATGATTTCTGTTGACGAATTATTGATATTCAGATGGAACTGGATATTCTGCAACCCACCATGATGCGTGCCAAGTCATATTAGATTATTGAAGAAATTTTGAAAATGAAAAATCCCTCTATACCCCCTCCAACGACCCGTCAATGATTTCTGTTGATGAATTATTGTTATTCAGATGGAAATGGATATTCTGCACCCCACTATGATGCGTGCCAAGTCATATTTGATTTTGAGGTAATTTCGAAAGTGAAAAATCCCTCTATACCCCCTCTGACGTCCCGACAATGATTTCTGTTGACAAATTATTGTTATTGAGATGGAAATGGATATTCTGTACACCACCATGATGCGTACCAAGTCATATTTGATTTTTGAAGTCATTTTGATAATGATAAATCCCTCTATACCCCCTCTGACGTCCCGACAATGAATTGTGTTGACGAATTAATGATATTCAGATGAACATGGATACTTTGCACCCCACCATGATACGTGCCAACTCATATTTGATTTTTGAAGTCATTTTAAAAATGAAATATCCCTCTATACCCCTTCTGACGACCCGACAATTATTTCTCTTGACGAATTATTGTTATTCACATAGAAATGGATAATTTGTACCCTACTATGATGCTTGCCAAGTCATATTTGATTTTTGAAATAATTTTGAAAATGAAAAATCCCTCTATACCCCCTCCAACGACCCGTCAATGATTTCTGTTGACGAATTATTGTTATTCAGATGGAAATGGATATTCTGCAACCCACCATGATGCGTGCCAAGTCATATTAGATTATTGAAGAAATTTTGAAAATGAAAAATCCCTCTATACCCCCTCCAATGACCCGTCAATGATTTCTGTTGACGAATTATTGTTATTCAGATGGAAATGGATATTCTGCATCCCACCTTGATGCGTGCCAAGTCATATTTGATTTTTGGGTAATTTTGAAAATGAAAAATCCCTCTATACCCCCTCTGACGTCCCGACAATGATTTCTGTTGACAAATTATTGTTATTGAGATGGAAATGGATATTTTGTACACCACCATGATGCGTACCAAGTCATATTTGATTTTTGAAGTCATTTTGAAAATGAAAAATCTCTCTATACACCCTCTGACGACCCGACAATCATTTCTGTTGATGAGTTATTGTTATTCAGATGGAAATAGATATTCTGCACCACACCATGATGCGTGCCAAGTCATATTGGATTTTTGAAAAAATATTGAAAATGAAAAATCCCTCTATACCCCCTCCAACGACCCGTCAATGATTTCTTTTGACGATTTATTGTTATTCAGATGGAAATGAATATTCTGCACCCCACCATGTTGCGTGCCAAGTCTTATTTCATTTTGAGGTAATTTTGAAAATGAAAAATCCCTCTATACCCCCTCTAACGACCCGACAATGATTTCTGTTGACGAATTATTGTTATTCAGATGGAAATAGATATTCTGCACACCACCATTATGCGTGCCAAGTCATATTAGATTTTTGAAGAAATATTGAAAATAAAAAATCCCTCTATACCCCCTCCAACGACCCGACATTCATTTCTGTTGACGAATTCTTGTTATTCAGATGGAAATGGATATTCTGCACCCTACTATGATGCGTGCCAAGTCATATTTGATTTTTGAAGTCATTTTGATAATGAGAAATCCCTCTATACCCCCTCTGACGACCCGACAATGATTTCTGTTGACGAATTATTGTTATACAGATGGACATGGATACTTTGCACCCCACCATGATGCGTGCCAAATCATATTAGATTTTAGAAGATGTAATGAAAATGAAAAATCCCTCTATCCCCCTCTAATGACCCGACAATGATTTCTGTTGACAAATTATTGTTATTCAGATAAACATGGTTATTCTGCACCCCACCATGATACGTGCCAAGTTATATTAGATTTTTGAAGAAATTTTGAAAATGAAAAATCCCTCTCTACCCCCTCCAACGACCCGTCTATGATTTCTGTTGACAAATCATTGTTATTGAGATTGAAATGGATATTCTGTACCCCACCATGATGCGTGCCAAGTCATATTTGATTTTTGAAATCATTTTGATAATGAGAAATCCCTCTATACCCCCTCTGACGACCCGACAATGATTTCTGTTGACAAATCATTGTTATTGAGATTGAAATGGATATTCTGTACCCCACCATGATGCGTGCCAAGTCATATTTGATTTTTGAAATCATTTTGATAATGAAAAATCCCTCTATACCCCCTCTGACGACCCGACAATGATATCTGTTGACGATTTATTGTTATTGAGATGGAAATGGTTATTCTGTACACCACCATGATGCGTACCAAGTCATATTTGATTTTTGAAGTCATTTTGAAAATGAAAAATCCCTCTATACCCCCTCTGACGACCCGAAAATGATTTCTGTTGACGAGTTATTGTTATTCAGATGGAAAGAGATATTCTGCACCCCATCATGATGCGTGCCAAGTCATGTTACATTTTTGAAGTCATTTTAAAAATGAAATATCCCTCTATACCCCTTCTGACGACCCGACAATTATTTCTCTTGACGAATTATTGTTATTCAGATAGAAATGGATATTTTGTACCCTACTATGATGCGTGCCAAGTCATATTTGATTTTTGAAGTAATTTTGAAAATGAAAAATCCCTCTATACCCCCTCCAACGACCCGTCAATGATTTCTGTTGACGAATTATTGATATTCAGATGGAAATGGATATTCTGCAACCCACCATGATGCGTGCCAAGTCATATTAAATTATTGAAGAAATTTTGAAAATGAAAAATCCCTCTATACCCCCTCCATCGATCCGTCAATGATTTATGTTGACGAATTATTGTTATTCAGATGGAAATGGATATTCTGCACCCCACTATGATGCGTGCCAAGTCATATTTGATTTTGAGGTAATTTTGAAAGTGAAAAATCCCTCTATACCCCCTCTGGCGTCCCGACAATGATTTCTGTTGTCAAATTATTGTTATTGAGATGGAAATGGATATTCTGTACACCACCATGATGCGTACCAAGTCATATTTGATTTTTGAAGTCATTTTGAAAAGGAAAAATCCCTCTATACCCCCTCTGACGACCCGACAATCATTTCTGTTGACGAGTTATTATTATTCAGATGGAAATAGATATTCTGCACCCCACCATGATGCGTGCCAAGTCATATTGGATTTTTGAAAAAATATTGAAAATGAATAATTCCTCTATACCCCCTCCAACGACCCGTCAATGATTTCTGTTGACGAATTATTGTTATTCAGATGGAAATGAATATTCTGCACCCCACCATGTTGCGTGCCAAGTCATATTTGATTTTGAGGTAATTTTGAAAATGAAAAATCCCTCTATACCCCCTCTAACGACCCGACAATGATTTCTGTCGACGAATTATTGTTATTCAGATGGAAATAGATATTCTGCACCCCACCATTATGCGTGCCAAGTCATATTAGATTTTTGAAGAAATATTGAAAATGAAAAATCCCTCTATACCACCTCCAACGACCCGACATTGATTTCTGTTGACGAATTCTTGTTATTCAGATGGAAATAGATATTCTGCACCCTACTATGATGCGTGCCAAGTCATATTTGATTTTTGAAGTCATTTTGATAATGAGAAATCCCTCTATACCCCCTCTGACGACCCGACAATGATTTCTGTTGACGAATTATTATTATACAGATGGACATGGATACTTTGCACCCCACCATGTTGCGTGCCGAGTCATATTAGATTTTAGAAGATATATTGAAAATGAAAAATCCCTCTATCCCCCTCTAATGACCCGACAATGATTTCTGTTGACAAATTATTGTTATTCAGATGAAAATGGTTATTCTGCACCCCACCATGATACGTGCCAAGTCAAATTAGAATTTTGAAGAAATTTTGAAAATGAAAAATCCCTCTATACCCCCTCCAACGACCCGTCAATGATTTCTGTTGAGGAATTATTGTTTTTCAAATGGAAATGGATATTCTGCACCCCACTATGATGCGTGCCAATTCATATTTGATTTTTGAAGTCATTTTGAAAATGAAAAATCCCTCTATACTCCCTCTGACGACCCGACAATGATTTCTGTTGACGAATTATCGTTATTGAGATGGAAATGGATATTCTGTACACCACCATGATGCGTACCAAGTCATCTTTGATTTTTGAAGTCATTTTAATAATGAAATATCCCTCTATACCCCTTCTGACGACCCGACAATTATTTCTCTTGACGAATTATTGTTATTCAGATAGAAATGGATATTTTGTACCCTACTATGATGCGTGCCAAGTCATATTTGATTTTTGAAGTCATTTTGAAAATGAAAAATCCCTCTATACCCCCTCTGACGACCCGACAATCATTTCTGTTGACGAGTTATTGTTATTCAGATGGAAATAGATATTCTGCACCCCACCATGATAAGTGCCAAGTCATATTGGATTTTTGAAAAAATATTGAAAATGAAAAATTCCTCTATACCCCCTCCAACGACCCGTCAATGATTTCTGTTGACGAAATATTGTTATTCAGATGGAAATGAATATTCTGCACCCCACCATGTTGCGTGCCAAGTCATATTTGATTTTGAGGTAATTTTGAAAATGGAAAATCCCTCTATACCCCCTCTAACGACCCGACAATGATTTCTGTTGACGAATTATTGTTATTCAGATGGAAATAGATATTCTGCACCCCACCATTATGCGTGCCAAGTCATATTAGATTTTTGAAGATATATTGAAAATGAAAAATCCCTCTATACCACCTCCAACGACCCGACATTGATTTCTGTTGACGAATTCTTGTTATTCAGATGGAAATGGATATTCTGCACCCTACTATGATGCGTGCCAAGTCATATTTGATTTTTGAAGTCATTTTGATAATGAGAAATCCCTCTATACCCCCTCTGACGACCCGACAATGATTTCTGTTGACGAATTATTATTATACAGATGGACATGGATACTTTGCACCCCACCATGATGCGTGCCGAGTCATATTAGATTTTAGAAGATATATTGAAAATGAAAAATCCCTCTATCCCCCTCTAATGACCCGACAATGATTTCTGTTGACAAATTATTGTTATTCAGATGAAAATGGTTATTCTGCACCCCACCATGATACGTGCCAAGTCATATTAGAATTTTGAAGAAATTTTGAAAATGAAAAATCCCTCTATACCCCCTCCAACGACCCGTCAATGATTTCTGTTGAGGAATTATTGTTATTCAAATGGAAATGGATATTCTGCACCCCACCAAGATGCGTACCAAGTCATATTTGATTTTTGAAGTCATTTTGATAATGAAAAATCCCTCTATACCCCCTCTGACGTCCCGACAATGAATTGTGTGGACGAATTAATGATATTCAGATGAACATGGATACTTTGCACCCCACCATGATACGTGCCAACTCATATTCGATTTTTGAAGTCATTCTAAAAATGAAATATCCCTCTATACCCCTTCTGACGACCCGACAATTATTTCTCTTGACGAATTATTGTTATTCACATAGAAATGGATAATTTGTACCCTACTATGATGCGTGCCAAGTCATATTTGATTTTTGAAGTAATTTTGAAAAATGAAAAATCCCTCTATACCCCCTCCAACGACCCGTCAATGATTTCTGTTGACGAATTATTGATATTCAGATGGAAATGGATATTCTGCAACCCACCATGATGCGTGCCAAGTCATATTAGATTATTGAAGAAATTTTGAAAATGAAAAATCCCTCTATACCCCCTCCAATGACCCGTCAATGATTTCTGTTGACGAATTATTGTTATTCAGGTGGAAATGGATATTCTGCATCCCACCATGATGCGTGCCAAGTCATATTTGATTTTTAGGTAATTTTGAAAATGAAAAATCCCTCTATACCCCCTCTGACGTCCCGACAATGATTTCTGTTGACAAATTATTGTTATTGAGATGGAAATGGATATTCTGTACACCACCATGATGCGTACCAAGTCATATTTGATTTTTGAAGTCATTTTGAAAATGAAAAATCTCTCTATACACCCTCTGACGACCCGACAATCATTTCTGTTGATGAGTTATTGTTATTCAGATGGAAATAGATATTCTGCACCACACCATGATGCGTGCCAAGTCATATTGGATTTTTGAAAAAATATTGAAAATGAAAAATCCCTCTATACCCCCTCCAACGACCCGTCAATGATTTCTTATGACGAATTATTGTTATTCAGATGGAAATAGATATTCTGCACCCCACCATTATGCGTGCCAAGTCATATTAGATTTTTGAAGAAATATTGAAAATGAAAAATCCCTCTATACCCCCTCCAACGACCCGGCATTCATTTCTGTTGACGAATTCTTGTTAATCAGATGGAAATGGATATTCTGCACCCTACTATGATGGGTGCCAAGTCATATTTGATTTTTGAAGTCATTTTGATAATGAGAAATCCCTCTATACCCCCTCTGACGACCCGACAATGATTTCTGTTGACGAATTATTGTTATTCAGATAGAAATGAATATTCTGCACCCCACCATGTTGCGTGCCAAGTCTTATTTCATTTTGAGGTAATTTTGAATATGAAAAATCCCTCTATACCCCCTCTAACGACCCGACAATGATTTCTGTTGACGAATTATTGTTATTCAGATGGAAATAGATATTCTGCACCCCACCATTATGCGTGCCAAGTCATATTAGCTTTTTGAAGAAATATTGAAAATGAAAAATCCCTCTATACCCCCTCCAACGACCCGGCATTCATTTCTGTTGACGAATTCTTGTTAATCAGATGGAAATGGATATTCTGCACCCTACTATGATGGGTGCCAAGTCATATTTGATTTTTGAAGTCATTTTGATAATGAGAAATCCCTCTATACCCCCTCTGACGACCCGACAATGATTTCTGTTGACGAATTATTGTTATACAGATGGACATGGATACTTTGCACCCCACCATGATGCGTGCCAAATCATATTAGATTTTAGAAGATATAATGAAAATGAAAAATCCCTCTATCCCCCTCTAATGACCCGACAATGATTTCTGTTGACAAATTATTGTTATTCAGATAAAAATGGTTATTCTGCACCCCACCATGATACGTGCCAAGTCGTATTAGATTTTTAAAGAAATTTTGAAAATGAAAAATCCCTCTATACCCCCTCCAACGACCCGTCAATGATTTCTGTTGACAAATCATTGTTATTGAGATTGAAATGGATATTCTGTACCCCACCATGATGCGTGCCAAGTCATATTTGATTTTTGAAATCATTTTGATAATGAGAAATCCCTCTATACCCGCTCTGACGACCCGACAATGATTTCTGTTGACAAATCATTGTTATTGAGATTGAAATGGATATTCTAGACCCCACCATGATGCGTGCCAAGTCATATTTGATTTTTGAAATCATTTTGATAATGAAAAATCCCTCTATACCCCCTCTGACGACCCGACAATGATTTCTGTTGACGAATTATTGTTATTGAGATGGAAATGGATATTCTGTACACCACCATGATGCGTACCAAGTCATATTTGATTTTTGAAGTCATTTTGAAAATGAAAAATCCCTCTATACCCCCTCTGACGACCCGACAATGATTTCTGTTGACGAGTTATTGTTATTCAGATGGAAATAGATATTCTGCACCCCATCATGATGCGTGCCAAGTCATATTACATTTTTGAAGTCATTTTAAAAATGAAATATCCCTCTATACCCCTTCTGACGACCCGACAATTATTTCTTTTGACGAATTATTGTTATTCAGATAGAAATGTATATTTTGTACCCTACAATGATGCGTGCCAAGTCATATTTGATTTTTGAAGTAATTTTGAAAATGAAAAATCCCTCTATACCCCCTCCAACGACCCGTCTATGATTTCTGTTGACGAATTATTGTTATTCAGATGGAAATGGATATTCTGCACCCCACTATGATGCGTGCCAAGTCATATTTGATTTTGAGGTAATTTTGAAAGTGAAAAATCCCTCTATACCCCCTCTGACGTCCCGACAATGATTTCTGTTGACAAATTATTGTTATTGAGATGGAAATGGATATTCTGTACACCACCATGTTGCGTACCAAGTCATATTTGATTTTTGAAGTCATTTTGAAAATGAAAAATCCCTCTATACCCCCTCTGACGACCGGACAATGATTTCTGTTGACAAATCATTGTTATTGAGATTGAAATGGATATTCTGTACCCCACCATGATGCGTGCCAAGTCATATTTGATTTTTGAAATCATTTTGATAATGAAAAATCCCTCTATACCCCCTCTGACGACCCGACAATGATTTCTGTTGACGAGTTATTGTTATTCAGATGGAAATAGATATTCTGCACCCCATCATGATGCGTGCCAAGTCATGTTACATTTTTGAAGTCATTTTAAAAATGAAATATCCCTCTATACCCCTTCTGACGACCCGACAATTATTTCTCTTGGCGAATTATTGTTATTCAGATAGAAATGGATATTTTGTACCCTACTATGATGCGTGCCAAGTCATATTTGATTCTTGAAGTAATTTTGAAAATGAAAAATCCCTCTATACCCCCTCCAACGACCCGTCAATGATTTCTGTTGACGAATTATTGATATTCAGATGGAAATGAATATTCTGCAACCCACCATGATGCGTGCCAAGTCATATTAAATTATTGAGGAAATTTTGAAAATGAAAAATCCCTCTATACCCCCTCCATCGATCCGTCAATGATTTCTGTTGACGAATTATTGTTATTCAGATGGAAATGGATATTCTGCACCCCACTATGATGCGTGCCAAGTCATATTTGATTTTGAGGTAATTTTGAAAGTGAAAGATCCCTCTATACCCCCTCTGACGTCCCGACAATGATTTCTGTTGACAAATTATTGTTATTGAGATGGAAATGGATATTCTGTACACCACTATGATGCGTACCAAGTCATATTTGATTTTTGAAGTCATTTTGAAATAGAAAAATCCCTCTATACCCCCTCTGACGACCCGACAATCATTTCTGTTGACGAGTTATTATTATTCAGATGGAAATAGATATTCTGCACCCCACCATGATGCGTGCCAAGTCATATTGGATTTTTGAAGTCATTTTGAAAATGAAAAATTCCTCTATACCCCCTCCAACGACCCGTCAATAATTTCTGTTGACGTATTATTGTTATTCAGATGGAAATGAATATTCTGCACCCCACCATGTTGCGTGCCAAGTCATATTTGATTTTGAGGTAATTTTGAAATTGAAAAATCCCTCTATACCCCCTCTAACGACCCGACAATGATTTCTGTTGACGAATTATTGTTATTCAGATGGAAATAGATATTCTGCACCCCACCATTATGCGTGCCAAGTCATATTAGATTTTTGAAGAAATATTCAAAATGAAAAATCCCTCTATACCACCTCCAACGACCCGACATTGATTTCTGTTGACGAATTCTTGTTATTCAGATGGAAATAGATATTCTGCACCCTACTATGATGCGTGCCAAGTCATATTTGATTTTTGAAGTCATTTTGATAATGAGAAATCGCTCTATACCCCCTCTGACGACCCGACATAATTTCTGTTGACGAATTATTATTATACAGATGGACATGGATACTTTGCACCCCACCATGATGCGTGCCGAGTCATATTAGATTTTAGAAGATATATTGAAAATGAAAAATCCCTCTATCCCCCTCTAATGACCCGACAATGATTTCTGTTGACAAATTATTGTTATTCAGATGAAAATGGTTATTCTGCACCCCACCATGATACGTGCCAAGTCAAATTAGAATTTTGAAGAAATTTTGAAAATGAAAAATCCCTCTATACCCCCTCCAACGCCCCGTCAATGATTTCTGTTGAGGAATTATTGTTATTCAAATGGAAATGGATATTCTGCACCCCACTATGATGCGTGCCAATTCATATTTGATTTTTGAAGTCATTTTGAAAATGAAAAATCCCTCTATACCCCCTCTGACGACCCGACAATGATTTCTGTTGACGAATTATCGTTATTGAGATGGAAATGGATATTCTGTACACCACCATGATGCGTACCAAGTCATATTTGATTTTTGAAGTCATTTTAAAAATGAAATATCCCTCTATACCCCTTCTGACGACCCGACAATTATTTCTCTTGACGAATTATTGTTATTCAGATAGAAATGGATACTTTGCACCCCACCATGTTGCGTGCCAAGTCATATTTGATTTTGAGGTAATTTTGAAATTGAAAAATCCCTCTATACCCCCTCTAACGACCCGACAATGATTTCTGTTGACGAATTATTGTTATTCAGATGGAAATGAATATTCTGCACCCCACCATGTTGCGTGCCAAGTCATATTTGAATTTGAGGTAATTTTGAAATTGAAAAATCCCTCTATACCCCCTCTAACGACCCGACAATGATTTCTGTTGACGAATTATTGTTATTCAGATGGAAATAGATATTCTGCACCCCACCATTAGGCGTGCCAAGTCATATTAGATTTTTGAAGAAATATTCGAAATGAAAAATCCCTCTATACCACCTCCAACGACCCGACATTGATTTCTGTTGACGAATTCTTGTTATTCAGATGGAAATAGATATTCTGCACCCTACTATGATGCGTGCCAAGTCATATTTGATTTTTGAAGTCATTTTGATAATGAGAAATCGCTCTATACCCCCTCTGACGACCCGACATAATTTCTGTTGACGAATTATTATTATACAGATGGACATGGATACTTTGCACCCCACCATGATGCGTGCCGAGTCATATTAGATTTTAGAAGATATATTGAAAATGAAAAATCCCTCTATCCCCCTCTAATGACCCGACAATGATTTCTGTTGACAAATTATTGTTATTCAGATGAAAATGGTTATTCTGCACCCCACCAAGATACGTGCCAAGTCAAATTAGAATTTTGAAGAAATTTTGAAAATGAAAAATCCCTCTATACCCCCTCCAACGCCCCGTCAATGATTTCTGTTGAGGAATTATTGTTATTCAAATGGAAATGGATATTCTGCACCCCACTATGATGCGTGCCAATTCATATTTGATTTTTGAAGTCATTTTGAAAATGAAAAATCCCTCTATACCCCCTCTGACGACCCGACAATGATTTCTGTTGACGAATTATCGTTATTGAGATGGAAATGGATATTCTGTATACCACCATGATGCGTACCAAGTCATATTTGATTTTTGAAGTCATTTTAAAAATGAAATATCCCTCTATACCCCTTCTGACGACCCGACAATTATTTCTCTTGACGAATTATTGTTATTCAGATAGAAATGGATACTTTGCACCCCACCATGATGCGTGCCGAGTCATATTTGATTTTAGAAGATATATTGAAAATGAAAAATCCCTCTATCCCCCTCTAATGACCCGACAATGATTTCTGTTGACAAATTATTGTTATTCAGATAAAAATGGTTATTCTGCACCCCACCATGATACGTGCCAAGTCATATTAG
The DNA here is from genome assembly GCA_958502065.1 of Chrysolina americana. Classification (NCBI taxonomy): domain Eukaryota; kingdom Metazoa; phylum Arthropoda; class Insecta; order Coleoptera; family Chrysomelidae; genus Chrysolina; species Chrysolina americana. The sequence goes on along the minus strand of OY293415.1, from coordinate 44,301,787 downwards.
AATTTTGAAGAAATTTTGAAAATGAAAAATCCCTCTATACCCCCTCTGACGACCCGACAATGATTTCTGTTGACAAATTATTGTTATTGAGATGGAAATGGATATTCTGTACACCACCATGATGCGTACCAAGTTATATTTGATTTTTGAAGTCATTTTAAAAATGAAATATCCCTCTATACCCCTTCTGACGACTCGACAATTATTTCTCTTGACGAATTATTGTTATTCAGATAGAAATGGATATTTTGTACCCTACTATGATGCGTGCCAAGTCATATTTGATTTTTGAAGTAATTTGAAAATGAAAAATCCCTATATACCCCCTCCAACGACCCGTCAATGATTTCTGTTGACGAATTATTGTTATTCAGATGGAAATGGATATTCTGCACCCCACCATGATGCGTGCCAAGTCATATTTGATTTTGAGGTAATTTTGAAAATGAAAAATCCCTCTATACCCCCTCTGACGTCCCGACAATGATTTCTGTTGACAAATTATTGTTATTGAGATGGAAATGGATATTCTGTTAACCACCATGATGCGTACCAAGTCATATTTGATTTTTGAAGTCATTTTGAAAATGAAAAATCACTCTATACCCCCTCTGACGACCCGTCAATGATTTCTGTTGAAGAATTATTGTTATTGAAATGGAAATGGATATTCTGTACCCCAACATGATGCGTGCCAAGTCATATTATATTTTTGAAGTCATTTTGAAAATGAGAAATTCCTCTATACCCCCTCTGACGACCCGACAATGATTTCTGTTGACGAATTATTGTTATTCAGATGGAAATGGATATTCTGCACCCCACCATGTTGCGTGCCAAGTCATATTTCATTTTGAGGTAATTTTGAAAATGAAAAATCCCTCTATACCCCCTCTGACGACACGACAATGATTTCTGTTTACAAATTATTGTTAGTTAGATATTCATGAATACCTTGCACCCCACCATGATGCGTGCCAAGTCATATTTGATTTTGAGGTTATTTTGAAATTAAAAATCCCTCAATACCCCCTCTGACGACACGACAATAATTTAAATTGACGAATTATTGTTATTCAGATAGAAATGAATATTCTGCACCCCACCATGTTGCGTGCCAAGTCATATTTGATTTTGAGGTAATTTTGAAAATGAAAAATCCCTCTATACCCCCTCTAACGACCCGACAAAGATTTCTGTTGACGAATTATTGTTATTCAGATGGAAATAGATATTCTGCACCCCACCATTATGCGTGCCAAGTCATATTAGATTTTTGAAGAAATATTGAAAATGAAAAATCTCTCTATACCCCCTCCAACGACCCGACATTGATTTCTGTTGACGAATTCTTGTTATTCAGATGGAAGTGGATATTCTGCAGCCTACTATGATGCGTGCCAAGTCATATTTGATTTTTGAAGTCATTTTGATGATGAGAAATCCCTCTATACCCCCTCTGACGACCCGACAATGATTTCTGTTGACGAATTATTGTTATACAGATGGACATGGATACTTTGCACCCCACCATGATGCGTGCCAAGTCATATTAGATTTTAGAAGATATATTGAAAATGAAAAATCCCTCTATACCCCCTCTGACGACCCGACAATCATTTCTGTTGACGAGTTATTGTTATTCACATGGAAATAGATATTCTGCACCCCACCATGATGCGTGCCAAGTCATATTGGATTTTTGAAAAAATATTGAAAATGAAATCTCCCTTTATACCCCCTCCAACGAACCGTCAATGATTTCTGTTGACGAATTATTGTTATTCAGATGGAAATGAATATTCTGCACATCACCATGTTGCGTGCCAAGTCATATTTGATTTTGACGTAATTTTGAAAATGAAAAATCCCTCTATACCCCCTCTAACGACCCGACAATGATTTCTGTTGACGAATTATTGTTATTCAGATGGAAATAGATATTCTGCACCCCACCATTATGCGTGCCAAGTCATATTTGATTTTTGAAGTCATTTTGATAATGAGAAATCCCTCTATACCCACTCTTACGACCCGACAATGATATCTGTTGACGAATTATTGTTATTCAGATGAAAATGGATATTCTGCACGCCACTATGATGCGTGCCAAGTCATATTTGATTTTTGAAGTCATTTTGAAAATGAAAAATCCCTCTATACCCCCTCTGACGACCCGACAATGATTTCTGTTGACAAATTATTGTTATTGAGATTGAAATGGATATTCTGTACCCCACCATGATGCGTGCCAAGTCTTATTTGATTTTTGAAGTCATTTTGATAATGAAAAATCCCTCTATACCCCCTCTGACGACCCGACAATGATTTCTGTTGACGAATTATTGTTATTGAGATGGAAATGGCTATTCTGTACACCATCATGATGCGTTCCAAGTCATATTTGATTTTTGAGGTAATTTTGAAAATGAAAAATCCCTCTATACCCCCTCTAACGACCCGACAATGATTTCTGTTGACGAATCATTGTTATTCAGATGGAAATGGATATTCTGCACCCCACTATGATGCGTGCCAAGTCATATTTGATTTTTGAAGTCATTTTGAAAATGAAAAATCCTTCTATACCTCCTCTGACGACCCGACAATGATTTCTGTTGACAAATTATTGTTATTGAGATTGAAATGGATATTCTGTACCCCACCATGATGCGTGCCAAGTCATATTTGATTTTTGAAGTCATTTTGATAACGAAAAATCCCTCTATACCCCTTCTGACGACACGACAATGATTTCTGTTGACGAATTATTGTTATTCAAATGGAAATGGATATTCTGCACCCCACTATGATGCGTGCCAAGTCATATTTGATTTTTGAAGTCATTTTGAAAATGAAAAATCCCTCTATACCCCCTCTGACGACCCGACAATGATTTCTGTTGACGAATTATTGTTATTGAGATGGAAATGGATATTCTGTACACCATCATGATGCGTACCAAGTCATATTAGATTTTTGAAGAAATATTGAAAATGAAAAATTTCTCTATACCCCCTCTAACGACCCGACATTGATTTCTGTTGACGAATTCTTGTTGTTTAGATGGAAATGGATATTCTGCACCCTACTATGATGCGTGCCAAGTCATATTTGATTTTTGAAGTCATTTTTATAATGAAAAATCCCTCTATACCCCCTCTGACGACCCGACAATGATTTCTGTTGACGAATTCTTGTTATTCAGATGGAAATGGATATTCTGCACCCTACTATGATGCGTGCCAAGTCATATTTGATTTTTGAAGTCATTTTGATAATGAAAAATAACTCTATACCCCCTCTGACGACCCGTCAATGATTTCTGTTGACGAATTATTGTTATTCAGATGGAAATGGATATTCTGCACCCCACCATGATGCGTGTCAAGTCATATTTGATTTTGAGGTAATATTGAAAATAAAAAATTCCTCTATACCCCCTCTGAGGACCCGACAATGATTTCTGTTGACAAATTATTGTTACTAGGATAGAAATGGATATTCTGTACCCCACCATGATGCGTGCCAAGTCATATTTGATTTTTGAAGTCATTTTGAAAATGAAAAATCCCTCTATGCCCCCTCTGACGTCCCGACAATGATATCTGTTGACAAATTATTGTTATTCACATGGAAATGGATGTTTTGCACCCTACTATGATGCGTGCCAAGTCATATTTGATTTTTGAAGTCATTTTCATAATGAAAAATCCCTCTATACCTCCTCTGACGACCCGACAATGATTTCTGTTGACGAATTATTGTAATTCAGATGGAAATGGTTATTCTGCACCCCCTGAAATTTAAAATCCCTCTATACCTCCTTTGACGACCCGACAATGATTTCTGTTGACAAATTATTGTTATTGAGATGTTATTGAAATGGATATTCTGTAGCCCACCATGATGCGTGCCAAGTCATATTTGATTTTTGAAATCATTTTGATAATGAAAAATCCCTCTATACCCCCTCTGACGACCCGACAATGATTTCTGTTGACAAATCATTGTTATTGAGATTGAAATGGATATTCTGTACCCCACCATGATGCGTGCCAAGTCGTATTTGATTTTTGAAATCATTTTGATAATGAAAAATCCCTCTATACCCCCTCTGACGACACGACAATGATTTCTGTTAAAGAATTATTGTTATTTAGATAGAAATGGATATTCTGCACTCCTCCATGATGCGTGCCAAATCATATTTGATTTTTGAAGTCAGTTTGAAAATGAAAAATCCCTCTATACCCCCTCTGACGACCCGACAATGATTTCTGTTGAAGAATTATTGTTATTCAGATAAAAATGGATATTCTGCACCCCTCCATGATGCGTGCCAAGTCAAATTAGATTTTTGAAGAAATATTGAAAATGAGAAATCTCTCTATACCCTGTCTAACGACCCGTCAATGATTTCTGTTGACGAATTTTTATTAATCAGATGGAAATGTATATTCTGCACCCCTACATGATGCGTGCCAAGTCATATTTGATTTTTGAAGTCATTTTAAAAATGAAATATCCCTCTATACCCCTTCTGACGACCCGAAAATTATTTCTCTTGACGAATTATTGTTATTCACATAGAAATGGATATTTTGTACCCTACTATGATGCGTGCCAAGTCATACTTGATTTTGGGGTTATTTTGAAAATGAAAATTCCCTCTATACCCCCTCTGACGACACGACAATGATTTCTGTTAAAGAATTATTGTTATTCAGATAGAAATGGATATTCTGCACCCCTCCATGATGCGTGCCAAATCATATTTGATTTTTGAAGTCAGTTTGAAAATGAAAAATCCCTCTATACCCCCTCTGACGACCCGACAATGATTTCTGTTGACAAACTATTGTCATTTAGATGGACATGGATATTCTGCACCCCACCATGATGCGTGCCAAGTCATATTAGATTTTTGAAGAAAAATTGAAAATGAAAAATCCCTCTATACCCCGTCTAACGACCCGTCAATGATTTTTGTTGACGAATTATTGTTAATCAGATATAAATGTATATTCTGCACCGCTACATGATGCGTGCCAAGTCATATATGATTTTTGAAGTAATTTTGAAAATGAAAAATCCCTCTATACCCCCTCCAACGATCCGTCAATGATTTCTGTTGACGAATTATTGTTATTCAGATGGAAATGGATATTCTGCACCCCACCATGATGCGTGCCAAGTCATATTTGATTTTTAGGTAATTTTGAAAATGATAAAACCCTCTATACCCCCTCTGACGTCCCGACAATGATTTCTGTTGACAAATTATTGTTATTGAGATGGAAATGGATATTCTGTACACCACCATGATGCGTACCAAGTCATATTTGATTTTTGAAGTCATTTTGAAAATGAAAAATCCCTCTATACACCCTCTGACGACCCGACAATCATTTCTGTTGATGAGTTATTGTTATTCACATGGAAATAGATATTCTGCACCCCACCATGTTGCGTGCCAAGTCATATTTGATTTTGAGGTAATTTTGAAAATGAAAAATCCCTCTATACCCCCTCTAACGACCCGACAATGATATCTGTTGACGAATTATTGTTATTCAGATGGAAATAGATATTCTGCACCCCACCATTATGCGTGCCAAGTCATATTAGATTATTGAAGAAATTTTGAAAATGAAAAATCCCTCTATACCCCCTCCAATGACCCGTCAATGATTTCTGTTGACGAATTATTGTTATTCAGGTGGAAATGGATATTCTGCATCCCACCATGATGCGTGCCAAGTCATATTTGATTTTTAGGTAATTTTGAAAATGAAAAATCCCTCTATACCCCCTCTGACGTCCCGACAATGATTTCTGTTGACAAATTATTGTTATTGAGATGGAAATGGATATTCTGTACACCACCATGATGCGTACCAAGTCATATTTGATTTTTGAAGTCATTTTGAAAATGAAAAATCTCTCTATACACCCTCTGACGACCCGACAATCATTTCTGTTGATGAGTTATTGTTATTCAGATGGAAATAGATATTCTGCACCACACCATGATGCGTGCCAAGTCATATTGGATTTTTGAAAAAATATTGAAAATGAAAAATCCCTCTATACCCCCTCCAACGACCCGTCAATGATTTCTTATGACGAATTATTGTTATTCAGATGGAAATAGATATTCTGCACCCCACCATTATGCGTGCCAAGTCATATTAGATTTTTGAAGAAATATTGAAAATGAAAAATCCCTCTATACCCCCTCCAACGACCCGGCATTCATTTCTGTTGACGAATTCTTGTTAATCAGATGGAAATGGATATTCTGCACCCTACTATGATGGGTGCCAAGTCATATTTGATTTTTGAAGTCATTTTGATAATGAGAAATCCCTCTATACCCCCTCTGACGACCCGACAATGATTTCTGTTGACGAATTATTGTTATTCAGATAGAAATGAATATTCTGCACCCCACCATGTTGCGTGCCAAGTCTTATTTCATTTTGAGGTAATTTTGAAAATGAAAAATCCCTCTATACCCCCTCTAACGACCCGACAATGATTTCTGTTGACGAATTATTGTTATTCAGATGGAAATAGATATTCTGCACCCCACCATTATGCGTGCCAAGTCATATTAGATTTTTGAAGAAATATTGAAAATGAAAAATCCCTCTATACCCCCTCCAACGACCCGGCATTCATTTCTGTTGACGAATTCTTGTTAATCAGATGGAAATGGATATTCTGCACCCTACTATGATGGGTGCCAAGTCATATTTGATTTTTGAAGTCATTTTGATAATGAGAAATCCCTCTATACCCCCTCTGACGACCCGACAATGATTTCTGTTGACGAATTATTGTTATACAGATGGACATGGATACTTTGCACCCCACCATGATGCGTGCCAAATCATATTAGATTTTAGAAGATATAATGAAAATGAAAAATCCCTCTATCCCCCTCTAATGACCCGACAATGGTTTCTGTTGACAAATTATTGTTATTCAGATAAAAATGGTTATTCTGCACCCCACCATGATACGTGCCAAGTCGTATTAGATTTTTAAAGAAATTTTGAAAATGAAAAATCCCTCTATACCCCCTCCAACGACCCGTCAATGATTTCTGTTGACAAATCATTGTTATTGAGATTGAAATGGACCCCACCATGATGCGTGCCAAGTCATATTTGATTTTTGAAGTCATTTTGATGATGAGAAATCCCTCTATACCCCCTCAGACGACCCGACAATGATTTCTGTTGACGAATTATCGTTATTGAGATAGAAATGGATATTCTGTACACCACCATGATGCGTACCAAGTCATATTTGATTTTTGAAGTCATTTTAAAAATGAAATATCCCTCTATACCCCTTCTGACGACCCGACAATTATTTCTCTTGACGAATTATTGTTATTCAGATAGAAATGGATACTTTGCACCCCACCATGTTGCGTGCCAAGTCATATTTGATTTTGAGGTAATTTTGAAATTGAAAAATCCCTCTATACCCCCTCTAACGACCCGACAATGATTTCTGTTGACGAATTATTGTTATTCAGATGGAAATGAATATTCTGCACCCCACCATGTTGCGTGCCAAGTCATATTTGAATTTGAGGTAATTTTGAAATTGAAAAATCCCTCTATACCCCCTCTAACGACCCGACAATGATTTCTGTTGACGAATTATTGTTATTCAGATGGAAATAGATATTCTGCACCCCACCATTAGGCGTGCCAAGTCATATTAGATTTTTGAAGAAATATTCAAAATGAAAAATCCCTCTATACCACCTCCAACGACCCGACATTGATTTCTGTTGACGAATTCTTGTTATTCAGATGGAAATAGATATTCTGCACCCTACTATGATGCGTGCCAAGCCATATTTGATTTTTGAAGTCATTTTGATAATGAGAAATCGCTCTATACCCCCTCTGACGACCCGACATAATTTCTGTTGACGAATTATTATTATACAGATGGACATGGATACTTTGCACCCCACCATGATGCGTGCCGAGTCATATTAGATTTTAGAAGATATATTGAAAATGAAAAATCCCTCTATCCCCCTCTAATGACCCGACAATGATTTCTGTTGACAAATTATTGTTATTCAGATGAAAATGGTTATTCTGCACCCCACCATGATACGTGCCAAGTCAAATTAGAATTTTGAAGAAATTTTGAAAATGAAAAATCCCTCTATACCCCCTCCAACGCCCCGTCAATGATTTCTGTTGAGGAATTATTGTTATTCAAATGGAAATGGATATTCTGCACCCCACTATGATGCGTGCCAATTCATATTTGATTTTTGAAGTCATTTTGAAAATGAAAAATCCCTCTATACCCCCTCTGACGACCCGACAATGATTTCTGTTGACGAATTATCGTTATTGAGATGGAAATGGATATTCTGTACACCACCATGAAGCGTACCAAGTCATATTTGATTTTTGAAGTCATTTTAAAAATGAAATATCCCTCTATACCCCTTCTGACGACCCGACAATTATTTCTCTTGACGAATTATTGTTATTCAGATAGAAATGGATACTTTGCACCCCACCATGATGCGTGCCGAGTCATATTTGATTTTAGAAGATATATTGAAAATGAAAAATCCCTCTATCCCCCTCTAATGACCCGACAATGATTTCTGTTGACAAATTATTGTTATTCAGATAAAAATGGTTATTCTGCACCCCACCATGATACGTGCCAAGTCATATTAGAATTTTGAAGAAATTTTGAAAATGAAAAATCCCTCTATACCCCCTCTGACGACCCGACAATGATTTCTGTTGACAAATTATTGTTATTGAGATGGAAATGGATATTCTGTACACCACCATGATGCGTACCAAGTTATATTTGATTTTTGAAGTCATTTTAAAAATGAAATATCCCTCTATACCCCTTCTGACGACTCGACAATTATTTCTCTTGACGAATTATTGTTATTCAGATAGAAATGGATATTTTGTACCCTACTATGATGCGTGCCAAGTCATATTTGATTTTTGAAGTAATTTGAAAATGAAAAATCCCTATATACCCCCTCCAACGACCCGTCAATGATTTCTGTTGACGAATTATTGTTATTCAGATGGAAATGGATATTCTGCACCCCACCATGATGCGTGCCAAGTCATATTTGATTTTGAGGTAATTTTGAAAATGAAAAATCCCTCTATACCCCCTCTGACGTCCCGACAATGATTTCTGTTGACAAATTATTGTTATTGAGATGGAAATGGATATTCTGTTAACCACCATGATGCGTACCAAGTCATATTTGATTTTTGAAGTCATTTTGAAAATGAAAAATCACTCTATACCCCCTCTGACGACCCGTCAATGATTTCTGTTGAAGAATTATTGTTATTGAAATGGAAATGGATATTCTGTACCCCAACATGATGCGTGCCAAGTCATATTAGATTTTTGAAGTCATTTTGAAAATGAGAAATTCCTCTATACCCCCTCTGACGACCCGACAATGATTTCTGTTGACGAATTATTGTTATTCAGATGGAAATGGATATTCTGCACCCCACCATGTTGCGTGCCAAGTCATATTTCATTTTGAGGTAATTTTGAAAATGAAAAATCCCTCTATACCCCCTCTGACGACACGACAATGATTTCTGTTTACAAATTATTGTTAGTTAGATATTCATGAATACCTTGCACCCCACCATGATGCGTGCCAAGTCATATTTGATTTTGAGGTTATTTTGAAATTAAAAATCCCTCAATACCCCCTCTGACGACACGACAATAATTTAAATTGACGAATTATTGTTATTCAGATAGAAATGAATATTCTGCACCCCACCATGTTGCGTGCCAAGTCATATTTGATTTTGAGGTAATTTTGAAAATGAAAAATCCCTCTATACCCCCTCTAACGACCCGACAAAGATTTCTGTTGACGAATTATTGTTATTCAGATGGAAATAGATATTCTGCACCCCACCATTATGCGTGCCAAGTCATATTAGATTTTTGAAGAAATATTGAAAATGAAAAATCTCTCTATACCCCCTCCAACGACCCGACATTGATTTCTGTTGACGAATTCTTGTTATTCAGATGGAAATGGATATTCTGCAGCCTACTATGATGCGTGCCAAGTCATATTTGATTTTTGAAGTCATTTTGATGATGAGAAATCCCTCTATACCCCCTCTGACGACCCGACAATGATTTCTGTTGACGAATTATTGTTATACAGATGGACATGGATACTTTGCACCCCACCATGATGCGTGCCATGTCATATTAGATTTTAGAAGATATATTGAAAATGAAAAATCCCTCTATACCCCCTCTGACGACCCGACAATCATTTCTGTTGACGAGTTATTGTTATTCACATGGAAATAGATATTCTGCACCCCACCATGATGCGTGCCAAGTCATATTGGATTTTTGAAAAAATATTGAAAATGAAATCTCCCTTTATACCCCCTCCAACGAACCGTCAATGATTTCTGTTGACGAATTATTGTTATTCAGATGGAAATGAATATTCTGCACATCACCATGTTGCGTGCCAAGTCATATTTGATTTTGACGTAATTTTGAAAATGAAAAATCCCTCTATACCCCCTCTAACGACCCGACAATGATTTCTGTTGACGAATTATTGTTATTCAGATGGAAATAGATATTCTGCACCCCACCATTATGCGTGCCAAGTCATATTTGATTTTTGAAGTCATTTTGATAATGAGAAATCCCTCTATACCCACTCTTACGACCCGACAATGATATCTGTTGACGAATTATTGTTATTCAGATGAAAATGGATATTCTGCACGCCACTATGATGCGTGCCAAGTCATATTTGATTTTTGAAGTCATTTTGAAAATGAAAAATCCCTCTATACCCCCTCTGACGACCCGACAATGATTTCTGTTGACAAATTATTGTTATTGAGATTGAAATGGATATTCTGTACCCCACCATGATGCGTGCCAAGTCTTATTTGATTTTTGAAGTCATTTTGATAATGAAAAATCCCTCTATACCCCCTCTGACGACCCGACAATGATTTCTGTTGACGAATTATTGTTATTGAGATGGAAATGGCTATTCTGTACACCATCATGATGCGTTCCAAGTCATATTTGATTTTTGAGGTAATTTTGAAAATGAAAAATCCCTCTATACCCCCTCTAACGACCCGACAATGATTTCTGTTGACGAATCATTGTTATTCAGATGGAAATGGATATTCTGCACCCCACTATGATGCGTGCCAAGTCATATTTGATTTTTGAAGTCATTTTGAAAATGAAAAATCCTTCTATACCCCCTCTGACGACCCGACAATGATTTCTGTTGACAAATTATTGTTATTGAGATTGAAATGGATATTCTGTACCCCACCATGATGCGTGCCAAGTCATATTTGATTTTTGAAGTCATTTTGATAACGAAAAATCCCTCTATACCCCTTCTGACGACACGACAATGATTTCTGTTGACGAATTATTGTTATTCAAATGGAAATGGATATTCTGCACCCCACTATGATGCGTGCCAAGTCATATTTGATTTTTGAAGTCATTTTGAAAATGAAAAATCCCTCTATACCCCCTCTGACGACCCGACAATGATTTCTGTTGACGAATTATTGTTATTGAGATGGAAATGGATATTCTGTACACCATCATGATGCGTACCAAGTCATATTAGATTTTTGAAGAAATATTGAAAATGAAAAATTTCTCTATACCCCCTCTAACGACCCGACATTGATTTCTGTTGACGAATTCTTGTTGTTTAGATGGAAATGGATATTCTGCACCCTACTATGATGCGTGCCAAGTCATAGTTGATTTTTGAAGTCATTTTTATAATGAGAAATCCCTCTATACCCCCTCTGACGACCCGACAATGATTTCTGTTGACGAATTCTTGTTATTCAGATGGAAATGGATATTCTGCACCCTACTATGATGCGTGCCAAGTCATATTTGATTTTTGAAGTCATTTTGATAATGAAAAATAACTCTATACCCCCTCTGACGACCCGTCAATGATTTCTGTTGACGAATTATTGTTATTCAGATGGAAATGGATATTCTGCACCCCACCATGATGCGTGTCAAGTCATATTTGATTTTGAGGTAATATTGAAAATAAAAAATTCCTCTATACCCCCTCTGAGGACCCGACAATGATTTCTGTTGACAAATTATTGTTACTAGGATAGAAATGGATATTCTGTACCCCACCATGATGCGTGCCAAGTCATATTTGATTTTTGAAGTCATTTTGAAAATGAAAAATCCCTCTATGCCCCCTCTGACGTCCCGACAATGATATCTGTTGACAAATTATTGTTATTCACATGGAAATGGATGTTTTGCACCCTACTATGATGCGTGCCAAGTCATATTTGATTTTTGAAGTCATTTTCATAATGAAAAATCCCTCTATACCTCCTCTGACGACCCGACAATGATTTCTGTTGACGAATTATTGTAATTCAGATGGAAATGGTTATTCTGCACCCCCTGAAATTTAAAATCCCTCTATACCTCCTTTGACGACCCGACAATGATTTCTGTTGACAAATTATTGTTATTGAGATGTTATTGAAATGGATATTCTGTAGCCCACCATGATGCGTGCCAAGTCATATTTGATTTTTGAAATCATTTTGATAATGAAAAATCCCTCTATACCCCCTCTGACGACCCGACAATGATTTCTGTTGACAAATCATTGTTATTGAGATTGAAATGGATATTCTGTACCCCACCATGATGCGTGCCAAGTCGTATTTGATTTTTGAAATCATTTTGATAATGAAAAATCCCTCTATACCCCCTCTGACGACACGACAATGATTTCTGTTAAAGAATTATTGTTATTTAGATAGAAATGGATATTCTGCACTCCTCCATGATGCGTGCCAAATCATATTTGATTTTTGAAGTCAGTTTGAAAATGAAAAATCCCTCTATACCCCCTCTGACGACCCGACAATGATTTCTGTTAAAGAATTATTGTTATTCAGATAAAAATGGATATTCTGCACCCCTCCATGATGCGTGCCAAGTCAAATTAGATTTTTGAAGAAATATTGAAAATGAAAAATCTCTCTATACCCTGTCTAACGACCCGTCAATGATTTCTGTTGACGAATTTTTATTAATCAGATGGAAATGTATATTCTGCACCCCTACATGATGCGTGCCAAGTCATATTTGATTTTTGAAGTCATTTTAAAAATGAAATATCCCTCTATACCCCTTCTGACGACCCGAAAATTATTTCTCTTGACGAATTATTGTTATTCACATAGAAATGGATATTTTGTACCCTACTATGATGCGTGCCAAGTCATACTTGATTTTGGGGTAATTTTGAAAATGAAAATTCCCTCTATACCCCCTCTGACGACACGACAATGATTTCTGTTAAAGAATTATTGTTATTCAGATAGAAATGGATATTCTGCACCCCTCCATGATGCGTGCCAAATCATATTTGATTTTTGAAGTCAGTTTGAAAATGAAAAATCCCTCTATACCCCCTCTGACGACCCGACAATGATTTCTGTTGACAAATTATTGTTATTTAGATGGACATGGATATTCTGCACCCCACCATGATGCGTGCCAAGTCATATTAGATTTTTGAAGAAAAATTGAAAATGAAAAATCCCTCTATACCCCGTCTAACGACCCGTCAATGATTTTTGTTGACGAATTATTGTTAATCAGATATAAATGTATATTCTGCACCGCTACATGATGCGTGCCAAGTCATATATGATTTTTGAAGTAATTTTGAAAATGAAAAATCCCTCTATACCCCCTCCAACGATCCGTCAATGATTTCTGTTGACGAATTATTGTTATTCAGATGGAAATGGATATTCTGCACCCCACCATGATGCGTGCCAAGTCATATTTGATTTTTAGGTAATTTTGAAAATGATAAAACCCTCTATACCCCCTCTGACGTCCCGACAATGATTTCTGTTGACAAATTATTGTTATTGAGATGGAAATGGATATTCTGTACACCACCATGATGCGTACCAAGTCATATTTGATTTTTGAAGTCATTTTGAAAATGAAAAATCCCTCTATACACCCTCTGACGACCCGACAATCATTTCTGTTGATGAGTTATTGTTATTCACATGGAAATAGATATTCTGCACCCCACCATGTTGCGTGCCAAGTCATATTTGATTTTGAGGTAATTTTGAAAATGAAAAATCCCTCTATACCCCCTCTAACGACCCGACAATGATATCTGTTGACGAATTATTGTTATTCAGATGGAAATAGATATTCTGCACCCCACCATTATGCGTGCCAAGTCATATTAGATTATTGAAGAAATTTTGAAAATGAAAAATCCCTCTATACCCCCTCCAATGACCCGTCAATGATTTCTGTTGACGAATTATTGTTATTCAGGTGGAAATGGATATTCTGCATCCCACCATGATGCGTGCCAAGTCATATTTGATTTTTAGGTAATTTTGAAAATGAAAAATCCCTCTATACCCCCTCTGACGTCCCGACAATGATTTCTGTTGACAAATTATTGTTATTGAGATGGAAATGGATATTCTGTACACCACCATGATGCGTACCAAGTCATATTTGATTTTTGAAGTCATTTTGAAAATGAAAAATCTCTCTATACACCCTCTGACGACCCGAAAATCATTTCTGTTGATGAGTTATTGTTATTCAGATGGAAATAGATATTCTGCACCACACCATGATGCGTGCCAAGTCATATTGGATTTTTGAAAAAATATTGAAAATGAAAAATCCCTCTATACCCCCTCCAACGACCCGTCAATGATTTCTTATGACGAATTATTGTTATTCAGATGGAAATAGATATTCTGCACCCCACCATTATGCGTGCCAAGTCATATTAGATTTTTGAAGAAATATTGAAAATGAAAAATCCCTCTATACCCCCTCCAACGACCCGGCATTCATTTCTGTTGACGAATTCTTGTTAATCAGATGGAAATGGATATTCTGCACCCTACTATGATGGGTGCCAAGTCATATTTGATTTTTGAAGTCATTTTGATAATGAGAAATCCCTCTATACCCCCTCTGACGACCCGACAATGATTTCTGTTGACGAATTATTGTTATTCAGATAGAAATGAATATTCTGCACCCCACCATGTTGCGTGCCAAGTCTTATTTCATTTTGAGGTAATTTTGAAAATGAAAAATCCCTCTATACCCCCTCTAACGACCCGACAATGATTTCTGTTGACGAATTATTGTTATTCAGATGGAAATAGATATTCTGCACCCCACCATTATGCGTGCCAAGTCATATTAGATTTTTGAAGAAATATTGAAAATGAAAAATCCCTCTATACCCCCTCCAACGACCCGGCATTCATTTCTGTTGACGAATTCTTGTTAATCAGATGGAAATGGATATTCTGCACCCTACTATGATGGGTGCCAAGTCATATTTGATTTTTGAAGTCATTTTGATAATGAGAAATCCCTCTATACCCCCTCTGACGACCCGACAATGATTTCTGTTGACGAATTATTGTTATACAGATGGACATGGATACTTTGCACCCCACCATGATGCGTGCCAAATCATATTAGATTTTAGAAGATATAATGAAAATGAAAAATCCCTCTATCCCCCTCTAATGACCCGACAATGATTTCTGTTGACAAATTATTGTTATTCAGATAAAAATGGTTATTCTGCACCCCACCATGATACGTGCCAAGTCGTATTAGATTTTTAAAGAAATTTTGAAAATGAAAAATCCCTCTATACCCCCTCCAACGACCCGTCAATGATTTCTGTTGACAAATCATTGTTATCGAGATTGAAATGGACCCCACCATGATGCGTGCCAAGTCATATTTGATTTTTGAAATCATTTTGATAATGAGAAATCCCTCTATACCCGCTCTGACGACCCGACAATGATTTCTGTTGACAAATCATTGTTATTGAGATTGAAATGGATATTCTAGACCCCACCATGATGCGTGCCAAGTCATATTTGATTTTTGAAATCATTTTGATAATGAAAAATCCCTCTATACCCCCTCTGACGACCCGACAATGATTTCTGTTGACGAATTATTGTTATTGAGATGGAAATGGATATTCTGTACACCACCATGATGCGTACCAAGTCATATTTGATTTTTGAAGTCATTTTGAAAATGAAAAATCACTCTATACCCCCTCTGACGACCCGACAATGATTTCTGTTGACGAGTTATTGTTATTCAGATGGAAATAGATATTCTGCACCCCATCATGATGCGTGCCAAGTCATATTACATTTTTGAAGTCATTTTAAAAATGAAATATCCCTCTATACCCCTTCTGACGACCCGACAATTATTTCTTTTGACGAATTATTGTTATTCAGATAGAAATGTATATTTTGTACCCTACAATGATGCGTGCCAAGTCATATTTGATTTTTGAAGTAATTTTGAAAATGAAAAATCCCTCTATACCCCCTCCAACGACCCGTCTATGATTTCTGTTGACGAATTATTGTTATTCAGATGGAAATGGATATTCTGCACCCCACTATGATGCGTGCCAAGTCATATTTGATTTTGAGGTAATTTTGAAAATGAAAAATCCCTCTATACCCCCTCTGACGACCGGACAATGATTTCTGTTGACAAATCATTGTTATTGAGATTGAAATGGATATTCTGTACCCCACCATGATGCGTGCCAAGTCATATTTGATTTTTGAAATCATTTTGATAATGAAAAATCCCTCTATACCCCCTCTGACGACCCGACAATGATTTCTGTTGACGAGTTATTGTTATTCAGATGGAAATAGATATTCTGCACCCCATCATGATGCGTGCCAAGTCATGTTACATTTTTGAAGTCATTTTAAAAATGAAATATCCCTCTATACCCCTTCTGACGACCCGACAATTATTTCTCTTGGCGAATTATTGTTATTCAGATAGAAATGGATATTTTGTACCCTACTATGATGCGTGCCAAGTCATATTTGACTCTTGAAGTAATTTTGAAAATGAAAAATCCCTCTATACCCCCTCCAACGACCCGTCAATGATTTCTGTTGACGAATTATTGATATTCAGATGGAAATGAATATTCTGCAACCCACCATGATGCGTGCGAAGTCATATTAAATTATTGAGGAAATTTTGAAAATGAAAAATCCCTCTATACCCCCTCCATCGATCCGTCAATGATTTCTGTTGACGAATTATTGTTATTCAGATGGAAATGGATATTCTGCACCCCACTATGATGCGTGCCAAGTCATATTTGATTTTGAGGTAATTTTGAAAGTGAAAGATCCCTCTATACCCCCTCTGACGTCCCGACAATGATTTCTGTTGACAAATTATTGTTATTGAGATGGAAATGGATATTCTGTACACCACCATGATGCGTACCAAGTCATATTTGATTTTTGAAGTCATTTTGAAATTGAAAAATCCCTCTATACCCCCTCTGACGACCCGACAATCATTTCTGTTGACGAGTTATTATTATTCAGATGGAAATAGATATTCTGCACCCCACCATGATGCGTGCCAAGTCATATTGGATTTTTGAAGTCATTTTGAAAATGAAAAATTCCTCTATACCCCCTCCAACGACCCGTCAATAATTTCTGTTGACGAATTATTGTTATTCAGATGGAAATAGATATTCTGCACCCCACCATTATGCGTGCCAAGTCATATTAGATTTTTGAAGAAATATTCAAAATGAAAAATCCCTCTATACCACCTCCAACGACCCGACATTGATTTCTGTTGACGAATTCTTGTTATTCAGATGGAAATAGATATTCTGCACCCTACTATGATGCGTGCCAAGTCATATTTGATTTTTGAAGTCATTTTGATAATGAGAAATCGCTCTATACCCCCTCTGACGACCCGACATAATTTCTGTTGACGAATTATTATTATACAGATGGACATGGATACTTTGCACCCCACCATGATGCGTGCCGAGTCATATTAGATTTTAGAAGATATATTGAAAATGAAAAATCCCTCTATCCCCCTCTAATGACCCGACAATGATTTCTGTTGACAAATTATTGTTATTCAGATGAAAATGGTTATTCTGCACCCCACCATGATACGTGCCAAGTCAAATTAGAATTTTGAAGAAATTTTGAAAATGAAAAATCCCTCTATACCCCCTCCAACGCCCCGTCAATGATTTCTGTTGAGGAATTATTGTTATTCAAATGGAAATGGATATTCTGCACCCCACTATGATGCGTGCCAATTCATATTTGATTTTTGAAGTCATTTTGAAAATGAAAAATCCCTCTATACCCCCTCTGACGACCCGACAATGATTTCTGTTGACGAATTATCGTTATTGAGAAGGAAATGGATATTCTGTACACCACCATGATGCGTACCAAGTCATATTTGATTTTTGAAGTCATTTTAAAAATGAAATATCCCTCTATACCCCTTCTGACGACCCGACAATTATTTCTCTTGACGAATTATTGTTATTCAGATAGAAATGGATACTTTGCACCCCACCATGTTGCGTGCCAAGTCATATTTGATTTTGAGGTAATTTTGAAATTGAAAAATCCCTCTATACCCCCTCTAACGACCCGACAATGATTTCTGTTGACGAATTATTGTTATTCAGATGGAGATAGATATTCTGCACCCCACCATTAGGCGTGCCAAGTCATATTAGATTTTTGAAGAAATATTCAAAATGAAAAATCCCTCTATACCACCTCCAACGACCCGACATTGATTTCTGTTGACGAATTCTTGTTATTCAGATGGAAATAGATATTCTGCACCCTACTATGATGCGTGCCAAGTCATATTTGATTTTTGAAGTCATTTTGATAATGAGAAATCGCTCTATACCCCCTCTGACGACCCGACATAATTTCTGTTGACGAATTATTATTATACAGATGGACATGGATACTTTGCACCCCACCATGATGCGTGCCGAGTCATATTAGATTTTAGAAGATATATTGAAAATGAAAAATCCCTCTATCCCCCTCTAATGACCCGACAATGATTTCTGTTGACAAATTATTGTTATTCAGATGAAAATGGTTATTCTGCACCCCACCATGATACGTGCCAAGTCAAATTAGAATTTTGAAGAAATTTTGAAAATGAAAAATCCCTCTATACCCCCTCCAACGCCCCGTCAATGATTTCTGTTGAGGAATTATTGTTATTCAAATGGAAATGGATATTCTGCACCCCACTATGATGCGTGCCAATTCATATTTGATTTTTGAAGTCATTTTGAAAATGAAAAATCCCTCTATACCCCCTCTGACGACCCGACAATGATTTCTGTTGACGAATTATCGTTATTGAGATGGAAATGGATATTCTGTACACCACCATGATGCGTACCAAGTCATATTTGATTTTTGAAGTCATTTTAAAAATGAAATATCCCTCTATACCCCTTCTGACGACCCGACAATTATTTCTCTTGACGAATTATTGTTATTCAGATAGAAATGGATACTTTGCACCCCACCATGATGCGTGCCGAGTCATATTTGATTTTAGAAGATATATTGAAAATGAAAAATCCCTCTATCCCCCTCTAATGACCCGACAATGATTTCTGTTGACAAATTATTGTTATTCAGATAAAAATGGTTATTCTGCACCCCACCATGATACGTGCCAAGTCATATTAGAATTTTGAAGAAATTTTGAAAATGAAAAATCCCTCTATACCCCCTCTGACGACCCGACAATGATTTCTGTTGACAAATTATTGTTATTGAGATGGAAATGGATATTCTGTACACCACCATGATGCGTACCAAGTTATATTTGATTTTTGAAGTCATTTTAAAAATGAAATATCCCTCTATACCCCTTCTGACGACTCGACAATTATTTCTCTTGACGAATTATTGTTATTCAGATAGAAATGGATATTTTGTACCCTACTATGATGCGTGCCAAGTCATATTTGATTTTTGAAGTAATTTGAAAATGAAAAATCCCTATATACCCCCTCCAACGACCCGTCAATGATTTCTGTTGACGAATTATTGTTATTCAGATGGAAATGGATATTCTGCACCCCACCATGATGCGTGCCAAGTCATATTTGATTTTGAGGTAATTTTGAAAATGAAAAATCCCTCTATACCCCCTCTGACGTCCCGACAATGATTTCTGTTGACAAATTATTGTTATTGAGATGGAAATGGATATTCTGTTAACCACCATGATGCGTACCAAGTCATATTTGATTTTTGAAGTCATTTTGAAAATGAAAAATCACTCTATACCCCCTCTGACGACCCGTCAATGATTTCTGTTGAAGAATTATTGTTATTGAAATGGAAATGGATATTCTGTACCCCAACATGATGCGTGCCAAGTCATATTAGATTTTTGAAGTCATTTTGAAAATGAGAAATTCCTCTATACCCCCTCTGACGACCCGACAATGATTTCTGTTGACGAATTATTGTTATTCAGATGGAAATGGATATTCTGCACCCCACCATGTTGCGTGCCAAGTCATATTTCATTTTGAGGTAATTTTGAAAATGAAAAATCCCTCTATACCCCCTCTGACGACACGACAATGATTTCTGTTTACAAATTATTGTTAGTTAGATATTCATGAATACCTTGCACCCCACCATGATGCGTGCCAAGTCATATTTGATTTTGAGGTTATTTTGAAATTAAAAATCCCTCAATACCCCCTCTGACGACACGACAATAATTTAAATTGACGAATTATTGTTATTCAGATAGAAATGAATATTCTGCACCCCACCATGTTGCGTGCCAAGTCATATTTGATTTTGAGGTAATTTTGAAAATGAAAAATCCCTCTATACCCCCTCTAACGACCCGACAAAGATTTCTGTTGACGAATTATTGTTATTCAGATGGAAATAGATATTCTGCACCCCACCATTATGCGTGCCAAGTCATATTAGATTTTTGAAGAAATATTGAAAATGAAAAATCTCTCTATACCCCCTCCAACGACCCGACATTGATTTCTGTTGACGAATTCTTGTTATTCAGATGGAAATGGATATTCTGCAGCCTACTATGATGCGTGCCAAGTCATATTTGATTTTTGAAGTCATTTTGATGATGAGAAATCCCTCTATACCCCCTCTGACGACCCGACAATGATTTCTGTTGACGAATTATTGTTATACAGATGGACATGGATACTTTGCACCCCACCATGATGCGTGCCAAGTCATATTAGATTTTAGAAGATATATTGAAAATGAAAAATCCCTCTATACCCCCTCTGACGACCCGACAATCATTTCTGTTGACGAGTTATTGTTATTCACATGGAAATAGATATTCTGCACCCCACCATGATGCGTGCCAAGTCATATTGGATTTTTGAAAAAATATTGAAAATGAAATCTCCCTTTATACCCCCTCCAACGAACCGTCAATGATATCTGTTGACGAATTATTGTTATTCAGATGGAAATGAATATTCTGCACATCACCATGTTGCGTGCCAAGTCATATTTGATTTTGACGTAATTTTGAAAATGAAAAATCCCTCTATACCCCCTCTAACGACCCGACAATGATTTCTGTTGACGAATTATTGTTATTCAGATGGAAATAGATATTCTGCACCCCACCATTATGCGTGCCAAGTCATATTTGATTTTTGAAGTCATTTTGATAATGAGAAATCCCTCTATACCCACTCTTACGAACCGACAATGATATCTGTTGACGAATTATTGTTATTCAGATGAAAATGGATATTCTGCACGCCACTATGATGCGTGCCAAGTCATATTTGATTTTTGAAGTCATTTTGAAAATGAAAAATCCCTCTATACCCCCTCTGACGACCCGACAATGATTTCTGTTGACAAATTATTGTTATTGAGATTGAAATGGATATTCTGTACCCCACCATGATGCGTGCCAAGTCTTATTTGATTTTTGAAGTCATTTTGATAATGAAAAATCCCTCTATACCCCCTCTGACGACCCGACAATGATTTCTGTTGACGAATTATTGTTATTGAGATGGAAATGGCTATTCTGTACACCATCATGATGCGTTCCAAGTCATATTTGATTTTTGAGGTAATTTTGAAAATGAAAAATCCCTCTATACCCCCTCTAACGACCCGACAATGATTTCTGTTGACGAATCATTGTTATTCAGATGGAAATGGATATTCTGCACCCCACTATGATGCGTGCCAAGTCATATTTGATTTTTGAAGTCATTTTGAAAATGAAAAATCCTTCTATACCCCCTCTGACGACCCGACAATGATTTCTGTTGACAAATTATTGTTATTGAGATTGAAATGGATATTCTGTACCCCACCATGATGCGTGCCAAGTCATATTTGATTTTTGAAGTCATTTTGATAACGAAAAATCCCTCTATACCCCTTCTGACGACACGACAATGATTTCTGTTGACGAATTATTGTTATTCAAATGGAAATGGATATTCTGCACCCCACTATGATGCGTGCCAAGTCATATTTGATTTTTGAAGTCATTTTGAAAATGAAAAATCCCTCTATACCCCCTCTGACGACCCGACAATGATTTCTGTTGACGAATTATTGTTATTCAGATGGAAATGGATATTCTGCACCCCACTATGATGCGTGCCAAGTCATATTTGATTTTGAGGTAATTTTGAAAGTGAAAGATCCCTCTATACCCCCTCTGACGTCCCGACAATGATTTCTGTTGACAAATTATTGTTATTGAGATGGAAATGGATATTCTGTACACCACCATGATGCGTACCAAGTCATATTTGATTTTTGAAGTCATTTTGAAATTGAAAAATCCCTCTATACCCCCTCTGACGACCCGACAATCATTTCTGTTGACGAGTTATTATTATTCAGATGGAAATAGATATTCTGCACCCCACCATGATGCGTGCCAAGTCATATTGGATTTTTGAAGTCATTTTGAAAATGAAAAATTCCTCTATACCCCCTCCAACGACCCGTCAATAATTTCTGTTGACGAATTATTGTTATTCAGATGGAAATAGATATTCTGCACCCCACCATTATGCGTGCCAAGACATATTAGATTTTTGAAGAAATATTCAAAATGAAAAATCCCTCTATACCACCTCCAACGACCCGACATTGATTTCTGTTGACGAATTCTTGTTATTCAGATGGAAATAGATATTCTGCACCCTACTATGATGCGTGCCAAGTCATATTTGATTTTTGAAGTCATTTTGATAATGAGAAATCGCTCTATACCCCCTCTGACGACCCGACATAATTTCTGTTGACGAATTATTATTATACAGATGGACATGGATACTTTGCACCCCACCATGATGCGTGCCGAGTCATATTAGATTTTAGAAGATATATTGAAAATGAAAAATCCCTCTATCCCCCTCTAATGACCCGACAATGATTTCTGTTGACAAATTATTGTTATTCAGATGAAAATGGTTATTCTGCACCCCACCATGATACGTGCCAAGTCAAATTAGAATTTTGAAGAAATTTTGAAAATGAAAAATCCCTCTATACCCCCTCCAACGCCCCGTCAATGATTTCTGTTGAGGAATTATTGTTATTCAAATGGAAATGGATATTCTGCACCCCACTATGATGCGTGCCAATTCATATTTGATTTTTGAAGTCATTTTGAAAATGAAAAATCCCTCTATACCCCCTCTGACGACCCGACAATGATTTCTGTTGACGAATTATCGTTATTGAGAAGGAAATGGATATTCTGTACACCACCATGATGCGTACCAAGTCATATTTGATTTTTGAAGTCATTTTAAAAATGAAATATCCCTCTATACCCCTTCTGACGACCCGACAATTATTTCTCTTGACGAATTATTGTTATTCAGATAGAAATGGATACTTTGCACCCCACCATGTTGCGTGCCAAGTCATATTTGATTTTGAGGTAATTTTGAAATTGAAAAATCCCTCTATACCCCCTCTAACGACCCGACAATGATTTCTGTTGACGAATTATTGTTATTCAGATGGAAATAGATATTCTGCACCCCACCATTAGGCGTGCCAAGTCATATTAGATTTTTGAAGAAATATTCAAAATGAAAAATCCCTCTATACCACCTCCAACGACCCGACATTGATTTCTGTTGACGAATTCTTGTTATTCAGATGGAAATAGATATTCTGCACCCTACTATGATGCGTGCCAAGTCATATTTGATTTTTGAAGTCATTTTGATAATGAGAAATCGCTCTATACCCCCTCTGACGACCCGACATAATTTCTGTTGACGAATTATTATTATACAGATGGACATGGATACTTTGCACCCCACCATGATGCGTGCCGAGTCATATTAGATTTTAGAAGATATATTGAAAATGAAAAATCCCTCTATCCCCCTCTAATGACCCGACAATGATTTCTGTTGACAAATTATTGTTATTCAGATGAAAATGGTTATTCTGCACCCCACCATGATACGTGCCAAGTCAAATTAGAATTTTGAAGAAATTTTGAAAATGAAAAATCCCTCTATACCCCCTCCAACGCCCCGTCAATGATTTCTGTTGAGGAATTATTGTTATTCAAATGGAAATGGATATTCTGCACCCCACTATGATGCGTGCCAATTCATATTTGATTTTTGAAGTCATTTTGAAAATGAAAAATCCCTCTATACCCCCTCTGACGACCCGACAATGATTTCTGTTGACGAATTATCGTTATTGAGATGGAAATGGATATTCTGTACACCACCATGATGCGTACCAAGTCATATTTGATTTTTGAAGTCATTTTAAAAATGAAATATCCCTCTATACCCCTTCTGACGACCCGACAATTATTTCTCTTGACGAATTATTGTTATTCAGATAGAAATGGATACTTTGCACCCCACCATGATGCGTGCCGAGTCATATTTGATTTTAGAAGATATATTGAAAATGAAAAATCCCTCTATCCCCCTCTAATGACCCGACAATGATTTCTGTTGACAAATTATTGTTATTCAGATAAAAATGGTTATTCTGCACCCCACCATGATACGTGCCAAGTCATATTAGAATTTTGAAGAAATTTTGAAAATGAAAAATCCCTCTATACCCCCTCTGACGACCCGACAATGATTTCTGTTGACAAATTATTGTTATTGAGATGGAAATGGATATTCTGTACACCACCATGATGCGTACCAAGTTATATTTGATTTTTGAAGTCATTTTAAAAATGAAATATCCCTCTATACCCCTTCTGACGACTCGACAATTATTTCTCTTGACGAATTATTGTTATTCAGATAGAAATGGATATTTTGTACCCTACTATGATGCGTGCCAAGTCATATTTGATTTTTGAAGTAATTTGAAAATGAAAAATCCCTATATACCCCCTCCAACGACCCGTCAATGATTTCTGTTGACGAATTATTGTTATTCAGATGGAAATGGATATTCTGCACCCCACCATGATGCGTGCCAAGTCATATTTGATTTTGAGGTAATTTTGAAAATGAAAAATCCCTCTATACCCCCTCTGACGTCCCGACAATGATTTCTGTTGACAAATTATTGTTATTGAGATGGAAATGGATATTCTGTTAACCACCATGATGCGTACCAAGTCATATTTGATTTTTGAAGTCATTTTGAAAATGAAAAATCACTCTATACCCCCTCTGACGACCCGTCAATGATTTCTGTTGAAGAATTATTGTTATTGAAATGGAAATGGATATTCTGTACCCCAACATGATGCGTGCCAAGTCATATTAGATTTTTGAAGTCATTTTGAAAATGAGAAATTCCTCTATACCCCCTCTGACGACCCGACAATGATTTCTGTTGACGAATTATTGTTATTCAGATGGAAATGGATATTCTGCACCCCACCATGTTGCGTGCCAAGTCATATTTCATTTTGAGGTAATTTTGAAAATGAAAAATCCCTCTATACCCCCTCTGACGACACGACAATGATTTCTGTTTACAAATTATTGTTAGTTAGATATTCATGAATACCTTGCACCCCACCATGATGCGTGCCAAGTCATATTTGATTTTGAGGTTATTTTGAAATTAAAAATCCCTCAATACCCCCTCTGACGACACGACAATAATTTAAATTGACGAATTATTGTTATTCAGATAGAAATGAATATTCTGCACCCCACCATGTTGCGTGCCAAGTCATATTTGATTTTGAGGTAATTTTGAAAATGAAAAATCCCTCTATACCCCCTCTAACGACCCGACAAAGATTTCTGTTGACGAATTATTGTTATTCAGATGGAAATAGATATTCTGCACCCCACCATTATGCGTGCCAAGTCATATTAGATTTTTGAAGAAATATTGAAAATGAAAAATCTCTCTATACCCCCTCCAACGACCCGACATTGATTTCTGTTGACGAATTCTTGTTATTCAGATGGAAATGGATATTCTGCAGCCTACTATGATGCGTGCCAAGTCATATTTGATTTTTGAAGTCATTTTGATGATGAGAAATCCCTCTATACCCCCTCTGACGACCCGACAATGATTTCTGTTGACGAATTATTGTTATACAGATGGACATGGATACTTTGCACCCCACCATGATGCGTGCCAAGTCATATTAGATTTTAGAAGATATATTGAAAATGAAAAATCCCTCTATACCCCCTCTGACGACCCGACAATCATTTCTGTTGACGAGTTATTGTTATTCACATGGAAATAGATATTCTGCACCCCACCATGATGCGTGCCAAGTCATATTGGATTTTTGAAAAAATATTGAAAATGAAATCTCCCTTTATACCCCCTCCAACGAACCGTCAATGATTTCTGTTGACGAATTATTGTTATTCAGATGGAAATGAATATTCTGCACATCACCATGTTGCGTGCCAAGTCATATTTGATTTTGACGTAATTTTGAAAATGAAAAATCCCTCTATACCCCCTCTAACGACCCGACAATGATTTCTGTTGACGAATTATTGTTATTCAGATGGAAATAGATATTCTGCACCCCACCATTATGCGTGCCAAGTCATATTTGATTTTTGAAGTCATTTTGATAATGAGAAATCCCTCTATACCCACTCTTACGACCCGACAATGATATCTGTTGACGAATTATTGTTATTCAGATGAAAATGGATATTCTGCACGCCACTATGATGCGTGCCAAGTCATATTTGATTTTTGAAGTCATTTTGAAAATGAAAAATCCCTCTATACCCCCTCTGACGACCCGACAATGATTTCTGTTGACAAATTATTGTTATTGAGATTGAAATGGATATTCTGTACCCCACCATGATGCGTGCCAAGTCTTATTTGATTTTTGAAGTCATTTTGATAATGAAAAATCCCTCTATACCCCCTCTGACGACCCGACAATGATTTCTGTTGACGAATTATTGTTATTGAGATGGAAATGGCTATTCTGTACACCATCATGATGCGTTCCAAGTCATATTTGATTTTTGAGGTAATTTTGAAAATGAAAAATCCCTCTATACCCCCTCTAACGACCCGACAATGATTTCTGTTGACGAATCATTGTTATTCAGATGGAAATGGATATTCTGCACCCCACTATGATGCGTGCCAAGTCATATTTGATTTTTGAAGTCATTTTGAAAATGAAAAATCCTTCTATACCCCCTCTGACGACCCGACAATGATTTCTGTTGACAAATTATTGTTATTGAGATTGAAATGGATATTCTGTACCCCACCATGATGCGTGCCAAGTCATATTTGATTTTTGAAGTCATTTTGATAACGAAAAATCCCTCTATACCCCTTCTGACGACACGACAATGATTTCTGTTGACGAATTATTGTTATTCAAATGGAAATGGATATTCTGCACCCCACTATGATGCGTGCCAAGTCATATTTGATTTTTGAAGTCATTTTGAAAATGAAAAATCCCTCTATACCCCCTCTGACGACCCGACAATGATTTCTGTTGACGAATTATTGTTATTGAGATGGAAATGGATATTCTGTACACCATCATGATGCGTAGCAAGTCATATTAGATTTTTGAAGAAATATTGAAAATGAAAAATTTCTCTATACCCCCTCTAACGACCCGACATTGATTTCTGTTGACGAATTCTTGTTGTTTAGATGGAAATGGATATTCTGCACCCTACTATGATGCGTGCCAAGTCATATTTGATTTTTGAAGTCATTTTTATAATGAAAAATCCCTCTATACCCCCTCTGACGACCCGACAATGATTTCTGTTAACGAATTATTGTTATTTTGATGGACATGGATATTTGGCACCCTACTATGATGCGTGCCAAGTTATATTCATATTTGATCTTGAGGTAATTTTGAAAATGAAAAATCCCTCTATACCCCTTTTGACGACACGACAATGATTTTTGTTGACGAATTATTGTTATTCAGATGGACATGGATACTTTGCACCCCACCATGATGCGTGCCAACTCATATTTGATTTTTGAAGTAATTTTGAAAATGATAAATCCCTCTATACCCCCTCTGACGACCCGACAATGATTTCTGTTAACGAATTATTGTTATTTTGATGGACATGGATATTTGGCACCCTACTATGATGCGTGCCAAGTTATATTTAAATTAGAGGTAATTTTTAAAAAGAAAAATTCCTCTATACCCCCTCTGACGACCCGACAATGATTTCTGTTGACGAATTAATGTTAATCAGATGGACACTTTGCACTCCACCATGATGCTTGCCAAGTCATATTTGATTTTTGAGGTAATTTTGAAATTGAAATATCCCTCTATACCCCCTCTAATGACCCGACAATGATTTCTGTTGAAGAATTATTGTTATTTAGATGGAAATGGATACTTTGCACCTTACCATGATGCATGCCAACTGATATTTGATTTTTGAAGTAATTTTGAAAGTGAAAAATCCCTCTATACCTCCTCTGACGACCCGACGATGATTTCTGTTAACGAATTATTGTTTTTTAGATGGACATGGATATTTGGCACCCTACTATGATGCGTGCCAAGTCATATTTGATTTTGAGGTGATTTTGAAAATGAAAAATTCCTCTATACCTCCTCTGACGACACGACAAAGGTTTCTGATGACGAATTATTGTTAATAAGATGGAAATGAATAGTCTGCATCCCACCATGTTGCATGCCATGTCATATTTAATTTTTGAAGTAATTTTGATAATGAAATATCCCTCTATAGCCCCTCTGACGACACGACAATGATTCCTTTCGACGAATTATTGTTATTCAGATGGAAATGAATAGTCTGCACCCCACCATGTTGCGTGCCATATCATATTTAATTTTTGAAGTCATTTTGATAATGAAAAATCCCTCTATACCCCCTCTGACGTCCCGACAATGATTTCTGTTGACGAATTAATGTTATTCAGATGAACATGGATATTTGGCACCCTACTATGATGCGTGCCAAGTCATATTTGATTTTGAAGTAATTTTGAAAATGAAAAATACCTCTATACCCCCTCTGACGACACGACAATGATTTCTGTTGAAGAATTATTGTAATTCAGATAGAAATGGATATTCTGCACCCCACCATGATGCTTGCCAAGTCATATTTCATATTTGAAATCATTTTGAAAATGAAAAATCCCTCTATATCCCCTCTGACGACCCGACAATGATTTCTGTTAACGAATTATTGTTATTCAGATGGACATGAATACTTTGCTCCCCACCATGTTGCGGGCCAAGTCATATTTGATTTTTGAAGTAATTTTGAAAATGATAAATCCCTCTATACCCCCTCTGACGACCCGACAATATTTTCTGTTGACGAATTATTGTTATTCACATGGAAATGAATAGTCTGCACCCCACCATGTTGCGTGCCATGACATACTTAATTTTTGAAATCATTTTGATAATGAAAAATTCCTCTATACTTCCTTTGACGACCCGACAATGATTTCTGTTGACGAATTATTGTTATTAAGATGGACATGGATATTTGGCACCCTACTATGATGCGTGCCAAGTCATATTTGATTTTGAGGTAATTTTGAAAATGAAAAATTCCTCTATACCTCCTCTGACGACACGACAATGATTTCTGTTGACGAATTCTTGTTATTCAGATGGAAATGGATATTCTGCACCCTACTATGATGCGTGCCAAGTCATATTTGATTTTTGAAGTCATTTTGATAATGAAAAATAACTCTATACCCCCTCTGACGACCCGTCAATGATTTCTGTTGACGAATTATTGTTATTCAGATGGAAATGGATATTCTGCACCCCACCATGATGCGTGTCAAGTCATATTAGATTTTGAGGTAATATTGAAAATAAAAAATTCCTCTATACCCCCTCTGAGGACCCGACAATGATTTCTGTTGACAAATTATTGTTACTAGGATAGAAATGGATATTCTGTACCCCACCATGATGCGTGCCAAGTCATATTTGATTTTTGAAGTCATTTTGAAAATGAAAAATCCCTCTATGCCCCCTCTGACGTCCCGACAATGATATCTGTTGACAAATTATTGTTATTCACATGGAAATGGATGTTTTGCACCCTACTATGATGCGTGCCAAGTCATATTTGATTTTTGAAGTCATTTTCATAATGAAAAATCCCTCTATACCTCCTCTGACGACCCGACAATGATTTCTGTTGACGAATTATTGTAATTCAGATGGAAATGGTTATTCTGCACCCCCTGAAATTTAAAATCCCTCTATACCTCCTTTGACGACCCGACAATGATTTCTGTTGACAAATTATTGTTATTGAGATGTTATTGAAATGGATATTCTGTAGCCCACCATGATGCGTGCCAAGTCATATTTGATTTTTGAAATCATTTTGATAATGAAAAATCCCTCTATACCCCCTCTGACGACCCGACAATGATTTCTGTTGACAAATCATTGTTATTGAGATTGAAATGGATATTCTGTACCCCACCATGATGCGTGCCAAGTCGTATTTGATTTTTGAAATCATTTTGATAATGAAAAATCCCTCTATACCCCCTCTGACGACACGACAATGATTTCTGTTAAAGAATTATTGTTATTTAGATAGAAATGGATATTCTGCACTCCTCCATGATGCGTGCCAAATCATATTTGATTTTTGAAGTCAGTTTGAAAATGAAAAATCCCTCTATACCCCCTCTGACGACCCGACAATGATTTCAGTTGACAAATCATTGTTATTGAGATTGAAATGGATATTCTGTACCCCACCATGATGCGTGCCAAGTCGTATTTGATTTTTGAAATCATTTTGATAATGAAAAATCCCTCTATACCCCCTCTGACGACACGACAATGATTTCTGTTAAAGAATTATTGTTATTTAGATAAAAATGGATATTCTGCACCCCTCCATGATGCGTGCCAAGTCAAATTAGATTTTTGAAGAAATATTGAAAATGAAAAATCTCTCTATACCCTGTCTAACGACCCGTCAATGATTTCTGTTGACGAATTTTTATTAATCAGATGGAAATGTATATTCTGCACCCCTACATGATGCGTGCCAAGTCATATTTGATTTCTGAAGTCATTTTAAAAATGAAATATCCCTGTATACCCCTTCTGACGACCCGAAAATTATTTCTCTTGACGAATTATTGTTATTCACATAGAAATGGATATTTTGTACCCTACTATGATGCGTGCCAAGTCATACTTGATTTTGGGGTAATTTTGAAAATGAAAATTCCCTCTATACCCCCTCTGACGACACGACAATGATTTCTGTTAAAGAATTATTGTTATTCAGATAGAAATGGATATTCTGCACCCCTCCATGATGCGTGCCAAATCATATTTGATTCTTGAAGTCAGTTTGAAAATGAAAAATCCCTCTATACCCCCTCTGACGACCCGACAATGATTTCTGTTGACAAATTATTGTTATTTAGATGGACATGGATATTCTGCACCCCACCATGATGCGTGCCAAGTCATATTAGATTTTTGAAGAAAAATTGAAAATGAAAAATCCCTCTATACCCCGTCTAACGACCCGTCAATGATTTTTGTTGACGAATTATTGTTAATCAGATATAAATGTATATTCTGCACCGCTACATGATGCGTGCCAAGTCATATATGATTTTTGAAGTAATTTTGAAAATGAAAAATCCCTCTATACCCCCTCCAACGATCCGTCAATGATTTCTGTTGACGAATTATTGTTATTCAGATGGAAATGGATATTCTGCACCCCACCATGATGCGTGCCAAGTCATATTTGATTTTTAGGTAATTTTGAAAATGATAAAACCCTCTATACCCCCTCTGACGTCCCGACAATGATTTCTGTTGACAAATTATTGTTATTGAGATGGAAATGGATATTCTGTACACCACCATGATGCGTACCAAGTCATATTTGATTTTTGAAGTCATTTTGAAAATGAAAAATCCCTCTATACACCCTCTGACGACCCGACAATCATTTCTGTTGATGAGTTATTGTTATTCAGATGGAAATGAATATTCTGCACCCCACCATGTTGCGTGCCAAGTCATATTTGAATTTGAGGTAATTTGGAATTGAAAAATCCCTCTATACCCCCTCTAACGACCCGACAATGATTTCTGTTGACGAATTATTGTTATTCAGATGGAAATAGATATTCTGCACCCCACCATTAGGCGTGCCAAGTCATATTAGATTTTTGAAGAAATATTCAAAATGAAAAATCCCTCTATACCACCTCCAACGACCCGACATTGATTTCTGTTGACGAATTCTTGTTATTCAGATGGAAATAGATATTCTGCACCCTACTATGATGCGTGCCAAGTCATATTTGATTTTTGAAGTCATTTTGATAATGAGAAATCGCTCTATACCCCCTCTGACGACCCGACATAATTTCTGTTGACGAATTATTATTATACAGATGGACATGGATACTTTGCACCCCACCATGATGCGTGCCGAGTCATATTAGATTTTAGAAGATATATTGAAAATGAAAAATCCCTCTATCCCCCTCTAATGACCCGACAATGATTTCTGTTGACAAATTATTGTTATTCAGATGAAAATGGTTATTCTGCACCCCACCATGATACGTGCCAAGTCAAATTAGAATTTTGAAGAAATTTTGAAAATGAAAAATCCCTCTATACCCCCTCCAACGCCCCGTCAATGATTTCTGTTGAGGAATTATTGTTATTCAAATGGAAATGGATATTCTGCACCCCACTATGATGCGTGCCAATTCATATTTGATTTTTGAAGTCATTTTGAAAATGAAAAATCCCTCTATACCCCCTCTGACGACCCGACAATGATTTCTGTTGACGAATTATCGTTATTGAGATGGAAATGGATATTCTGTACACCACCATGATGCGTACCAAGTCATATTTGATTTTTGAAGTCATTTTAAAAATGAAATATCCCTCTATACCCCTTCTGACGACCCGACAATTATTTCTCTTGACGAATTATTGTTATTCAGATAGAAATGGATACTTTGCACCCCACCATGATGCGTGCCGAGTCATATTTGATTTTAGAAGATATATTGAAAATGAAAAATCCCTCTATCCCCCTCTAATGACCCGACAATGATTTCTGTTGACAAATTATTGTTATTCAGATAAAAATGGTTATTCTGCACCCCACCATGATACGTGCCAAGTCATATTAGAATTTTGAAGAAATTTTGAAAATGAAAAATCCCTCTATACCCCCTCTGACGACCCGACAATGATTTCTGTTGACAAATTATTGTTATTGAGATGGAAATGGATATTCTGTACACCACCATGATGCGTACCAAGTTATATTTGATTTTTGAAGTCATTTTAAAAATGAAATATCCCTCTATACCCCTTCTGACGACTCGACAATTATTTCTCTTGACGAATTATTGTTATTCAGATAGAAATGGATATTTTGTACCCTACTATGATGCGTGCCAAGTCATATTTGATTTTTGAAGTAATTTGAAAATGAAAAATCCCTATATACCCCCTCCAACGACCCGTCAATGATTTCTGTTGACGAATTATTGTTATTCAGATGGAAATGGATATTCTGCACCCCACCATGATGCGTGCCAAGTCATATTTGATTTTGAGGTAATTTTGAAAATGAAAAATCCCTCTATACCCCCTCTGACGTCCCGACAATGATTTCTGTTGACAAATTATTGTTATTGAGATGGAAATGGATATTCTGTTAACCACCATGATGCGTACCAAGTCATATTTGATTTTTGAAGTCATTTTGAAAATGAAAAATCACTCTATACCCCCTCTGACGACCCGTCAATGATTTCTGTTGAAGAATTATTGTTATTAAAATGGAAATGGATATTCTGTACCCCAACATGATGCGTGCCAAGTCATATTAGATTTTTGAAGTCATTTTGAAAATGAGAAATTCCTCTATACCCCCTCTGACGACCCGACAATGATTTCTGTTGACGAATTATTGTTATTCAGATGGAAATGGATATTCTGCACCCCACCATGTTGCGTGCCAAGTCATATTTCATTTTGAGGTAATTTTGAAAATGAAAAATCCCTCTATACCCCCTCTGACGACACGACAATGATTTCTGTTTACAAATTATTGTTAGTTAGATATTCATGAATACCTTGCACCCCACCATGATGCGTGCCAAGTCATATTTGATTTTGAGGTTATTTTGAAATTAAAAATCCCTCAATACCCCCTCTGACGACACGACAATAATTTAAATTGACGAATTATTGTTATTCAGATAGAAATGAATATTCTGCACCCCACCATGTTGCGTGCCAAGTCATATTTGATTTTGAGGTAATTTTGAAAATGAAAAATCCCTCTATACCCCCTCTAACGACCCGACAATGATTTCTGTTGACGAATTATTGTTATTGAGATGGAAATGGATATTCTGTACACCACCATGATGCGTACCAAGTTATATTTGATTTTTGAAGTCATTTTAAAAATGAAATATCCCTCTATACCCCTTCTGACGACTCGACAATTATTTCTCTTGACGAATTATTGTTATTCAGATAGAAATGGATATTTTGTACCCTACTATGATGCGTGCCAAGTCATATTTGATTTTTGAAGTAATTTGAAAATGAAAAATCCCTATATACCCCCTCCAACGACCCGTCAATGATTTCTGTTGACGAATTATTGTTATTCAGATGGAAATGGATATTCTGCACCCCACCATGATGCGTGCCAAGTCATATTTGATTTTGAGGTAATTTTGAAAATGAAAAATCCCTCTATACCCCCTCTGACGTCCCGACAATGATTTCTGTTGACAAATTATTGTTATTGAGATGGAAATGGATATTCTGTTAACCACCATGATGCGTACCAAGT
The DNA here is from genome assembly GCA_958502065.1 of Chrysolina americana. Lineage (NCBI taxonomy): Eukaryota > Metazoa > Arthropoda > Insecta > Coleoptera > Chrysomelidae > Chrysolina > Chrysolina americana. The sequence goes on along the minus strand of OY293415.1, from coordinate 44,266,368 downwards.
CATATTTGATTTTTGAAGTCATTTTGAAAATGAAAAATCACTCTATACCCCCTCTGACGACCCGTCAATGATTTCTGTTGAAGAATTATTGTTATTGAAATGGAAATGGATATTCTGTACCCCAACATGATGCGTGCCAAGTCATATTAGATTTTTGAAGTCATTTTGAAAATGAGAAATTCCTCTATACCCCCTCTGACGACCCGACAATGATTTCTGTTGACGAATTATTGTTATTCAGATGGAAATGGATATTCTGCACCCCACCATGTTGCGTGCCAAGTCATATTTCATTTTGAGGTAATTTTGAAAATGAAAAATCCCTCTATACCCCCTCTGACGACACGACAATGATTTCTGTTTACAAATTATTGTTAGTTAGATATTCATGAATACCTTGCACCCCACCATGATGCGTGCCAAGTCATATTTGATTTTGAGGTTATTTTGAAATTAAAAATCCCTCAATACCCCCTCTGACGACACGACAATAATTTAAATTGACGAATTATTGTTATTCAGATAGAAATGAATATTCTGCACCCCACCATGTTGCGTGCCAAGTCATATTTGATTTTGAGGTAATTTTGAAAATGAAAAATCCCTCTATACCCCCTCTAACGACCCGACAAAGATTTCTGTTGACGAATTATTGTTATTCAGATGGAAATAGATATTCTGCACCCCACCATTATGCGTGCCAAGTCATATTAGATTTTTGAAGAAATATTGAAAATGAAAAATCTCTCTATACCCCCTCCAACGACCCGACATTGATTTCTGTTGACGAATTCTTGTTATTCAGATGGAAATGGATATTCTGCAGCCTACTATGATGCGTGCCAAGTCATATTTGATTTTTGAAGTCATTTTGATGATGAGAAATCCCTCTATACCCCCTCTGACGACCCGACAATGATTTCTGTTGACGAATTATTGTTATACAGATGGACATGGATACTTTGCACCCCACCATGATGCGTGCCAAGTCATATTAGATTTTAGAAGATATATTGAAAATGAAAAATCCCTCTATACCCCCTCTGACGACCCGACAATCATTTCTGTTGACGAGTTATTGTTATTCACATGGAAATAGATATTCTGCACCCCACCATGATGCGTGCCAAGTCATATTGGATTTTTGAAAAAATATTGAAAATGAAATCTCCCTTTATACCCCCTCCAACGAACCGTCAATGATTTCTGTTGACGAATTATTGTTATTCAGATGGAAATGAATATTCTGCACATCACCATGTTGCGTGCCAAGTCATATTTGATTTTGACGTAATTTTGAAAATGAAAAATCCCTCTATACCCCCTCTAACGACCCGACAATGATTTCTGTTGACGAATTATTGTTATTCAGATGGAAATAGATATTCTGCACCCCACCATTATGCGTGCCAAGTCATATTTGATTTTTGAAGTCATTTTGATAATGAGAAATCCCTCTATACCCACTCTTACGACCCGACAATGATATCTGTTGACGAATTATTGTTATTCAGATGAAAATGGATATTCTGCACGCCACTATGATGCGTGCCAAGTCATATTTGATTTTTGAAGTCATTTTGAAAATGAAAAATCCCTCTATACCCCCTCTGACGACCCGACAATGATTTCTGTTGACAAATTATTGTTATTGAGATTGAAATGGATATTCTGTACCCCACCATGATGCGTGCCAAGTCTTATTTGATTTTTGAAGTCATTTTGATAATGAAAAATCCCTCTATACCCCCTCTGACGACCCGACAATGATTTCTGTTGACGAATTATTGTTATTGAGATGGAAATGGCTATTCTGTACACCATCATGATGCGTTCCAAGTCATATTTGATTTTTGAGGTAATTTTGAAAATGAAAAATCCCTCTATACCCCCTCTAACGACCCGACAATGATTTCTGTTGACGAATCATTGTTATTCAGATGGAAATGGATATTCTGCACCCCACTATGATGCGTGCCAAGTCATATTTGATTTTTGAAGTCATTTTGAAAATGAAAAATCCTTCTATACCCCCTCTGACGACCCGACAATGATTTCTGTTGACAAATTATTGTTATTGAGATTGAAATGGATATTCTGTACCCCACCATGATGCGTGCCAAGTCATATTTGATTTTTGAAGTCATTTTGATAACGAAAAATCCCTCTATACCCCTTCTGACGACACGACAATGATTTCTGTTGACGAATTATTGTTATTCAAATGGAAATGGATATTCTGCACCCCACTATGATGCGTGCCAAGTCATATTTGATTTTTGAAGTCATTTTGAAAATGAAAAATCCCTCTATACCCCCTCTGACGACCCGACAATGATTTCTGTTGACGAATTATTGTTATTGAGATGGAAATGGATATTCTGTACACCATCATGATGCGTAGCAAGTCATATTAGATTTTTGAAGAAATATTGAAAATGAAAAATTTCTCTATACCCCCTCTAACGACCCGACATTGATTTCTGTTGACGAATTCTTGTTGTTTAGATGGAAATGGATATTCTGCACCCTACTATGATGCGTGCCAAGTCATATTTGATTTTTGAAGTCATTTTTATAATGAAAAATCCCTCTATACCCCCTCTGACGACCCGACAATGATTTCTGTTAACGAATTATTGTTATTTTGATGGACATGGATATTTGGCACCCTACTATGATGCGTGCCAAGTTATATTCATATTTGATCTTGAGGTAATTTTGAAAATGAAAAATCCCTCTATACCCCTTTTGACGACACGACAATGATTTTTGTTGACGAATTATTGTTATTCAGATGGACATGGATACTTTGCACCCCACCATGATGCGTGCCAACTCATATTTGATTTTTGAAGTAATTTTGAAAATGATAAATCCCTCTATACCCCCTCTGACGACCCGACAATGATTTCTGTTAACGAATTATTGTTATTTTGATGGACATGGATATTTGGCACCCTACTATGATGCGTGCCAAGTTATATTTAAATTAGAGGTAATTTTTAAAAAGAAAAATTCCTCTATACCCCCTCTGACGACCCGACAATGATTTCTGTTGACGAATTAATGTTAATCAGATGGACACTTTGCACTCCACCATGATGCTTGCCAAGTCATATTTGATTTTTGAGGTAATTTTGAAATTGAAATATCCCTCTATACCCCCTCTAATGACCCGACAATGATTTCTGTTGAAGAATTATTGTTATTTAGATGGAAATGGATACTTTGCACCTTACCATGATGCATGCCAACTGATATTTGATTTTTGAAGTAATTTTGAAAGTGAAAAATCCCTCTATACCTCCTCTGACGACCCGACGATGATTTCTGTTAACGAATTATTGTTTTTTAGATGGACATGGATATTTGGCACCCTACTATGATGCGTGCCAAGTCATATTTGATTTTGAGGTGATTTTGAAAATGAAAAATTCCTCTATACCTCCTCTGACGACACGACAAAGGTTTCTGATGACGAATTATTGTTAATAAGATGGAAATGAATAGTCTGCATCCCACCATGTTGCATGCCATGTCATATTTAATTTTTGAAGTAATTTTGATAATGAAATATCCCTCTATAGCCCCTCTGACGACACGACAATGATTCCTTTCGACGAATTATTGTTATTCAGATGGAAATGAATAGTCTGCACCCCACCATGTTGCGTGCCATATCATATTTAATTTTTGAAGTCATTTTGATAATGAAAAATCCCTCTATACCCCCTCTGACGTCCCGACAATGATTTCTGTTGACGAATTAATGTTATTCAGATGAACATGGATATTTGGCACCCTACTATGATGCGTGCCAAGTCATATTTGATTTTGAAGTAATTTTGAAAATGAAAAATACCTCTATACCCCCTCTGACGACACGACAATGATTTCTGTTGAAGAATTATTGTAATTCAGATAGAAATGGATATTCTGCACCCCACCATGATGCTTGCCAAGTCATATTTCATATTTGAAATCATTTTGAAAATGAAAAATCCCTCTATATCCCCTCTGACGACCCGACAATGATTTCTGTTAACGAATTATTGTTATTCAGATGGACATGAATACTTTGCTCCCCACCATGTTGCGGGCCAAGTCATATTTGATTTTTGAAGTAATTTTGAAAATGATAAATCCCTCTATACCCCCTCTGACGACCCGACAATATTTTCTGTTGACGAATTATTGTTATTCACATGGAAATGAATAGTCTGCACCCCACCATGTTGCGTGCCATGACATACTTAATTTTTGAAATCATTTTGATAATGAAAAATTCCTCTATACTTCCTTTGACGACCCGACAATGATTTCTGTTGACGAATTATTGTTATTAAGATGGACATGGATATTTGGCACCCTACTATGATGCGTGCCAAGTCATATTTGATTTTGAGGTAATTTTGAAAATGAAAAATTCCTCTATACCTCCTCTGACGACACGACAATGATTTCTGTTGACGAATTCTTGTTATTCAGATGGAAATGGATATTCTGCACCCTACTATGATGCGTGCCAAGTCATATTTGATTTTTGAAGTCATTTTGATAATGAAAAATAACTCTATACCCCCTCTGACGACCCGTCAATGATTTCTGTTGACGAATTATTGTTATTCAGATGGAAATGGATATTCTGCACCCCACCATGATGCGTGTCAAGTCATATTAGATTTTGAGGTAATATTGAAAATAAAAAATTCCTCTATACCCCCTCTGAGGACCCGACAATGATTTCTGTTGACAAATTATTGTTACTAGGATAGAAATGGATATTCTGTACCCCACCATGATGCGTGCCAAGTCATATTTGATTTTTGAAGTCATTTTGAAAATGAAAAATCCCTCTATGCCCCCTCTGACGTCCCGACAATGATATCTGTTGACAAATTATTGTTATTCACATGGAAATGGATGTTTTGCACCCTACTATGATGCGTGCCAAGTCATATTTGATTTTTGAAGTCATTTTCATAATGAAAAATCCCTCTATACCTCCTCTGACGACCCGACAATGATTTCTGTTGACGAATTATTGTAATTCAGATGGAAATGGTTATTCTGCACCCCCTGAAATTTAAAATCCCTCTATACCTCCTTTGACGACCCGACAATGATTTCTGTTGACAAATTATTGTTATTGAGATGTTATTGAAATGGATATTCTGTAGCCCACCATGATGCGTGCCAAGTCATATTTGATTTTTGAAATCATTTTGATAATGAAAAATCCCTCTATACCCCCTCTGACGACCCGACAATGATTTCTGTTGACAAATCATTGTTATTGAGATTGAAATGGATATTCTGTACCCCACCATGATGCGTGCCAAGTCGTATTTGATTTTTGAAATCATTTTGATAATGAAAAATCCCTCTATACCCCCTCTGACGACACGACAATGATTTCTGTTAAAGAATTATTGTTATTTAGATAGAAATGGATATTCTGCACTCCTCCATGATGCGTGCCAAATCATATTTGATTTTTGAAGTCAGTTTGAAAATGAAAAATCCCTCTATACCCCCTCTGACGACCCGACAATGATTTCAGTTGACAAATCATTGTTATTGAGATTGAAATGGATATTCTGTACCCCACCATGATGCGTGCCAAGTCGTATTTGATTTTTGAAATCATTTTGATAATGAAAAATCCCTCTATACCCCCTCTGACGACACGACAATGATTTCTGTTAAAGAATTATTGTTATTTAGATAAAAATGGATATTCTGCACCCCTCCATGATGCGTGCCAAGTCAAATTAGATTTTTGAAGAAATATTGAAAATGAAAAATCTCTCTATACCCTGTCTAACGACCCGTCAATGATTTCTGTTGACGAATTTTTATTAATCAGATGGAAATGTATATTCTGCACCCCTACATGATGCGTGCCAAGTCATATTTGATTTCTGAAGTCATTTTAAAAATGAAATATCCCTGTATACCCCTTCTGACGACCCGAAAATTATTTCTCTTGACGAATTATTGTTATTCACATAGAAATGGATATTTTGTACCCTACTATGATGCGTGCCAAGTCATACTTGATTTTGGGGTAATTTTGAAAATGAAAATTCCCTCTATACCCCCTCTGACGACACGACAATGATTTCTGTTAAAGAATTATTGTTATTCAGATAGAAATGGATATTCTGCACCCCTCCATGATGCGTGCCAAATCATATTTGATTCTTGAAGTCAGTTTGAAAATGAAAAATCCCTCTATACCCCCTCTGACGACCCGACAATGATTTCTGTTGACAAATTATTGTTATTTAGATGGACATGGATATTCTGCACCCCACCATGATGCGTGCCAAGTCATATTAGATTTTTGAAGAAAAATTGAAAATGAAAAATCCCTCTATACCCCGTCTAACGACCCGTCAATGATTTTTGTTGACGAATTATTGTTAATCAGATATAAATGTATATTCTGCACCGCTACATGATGCGTGCCAAGTCATATATGATTTTTGAAGTAATTTTGAAAATGAAAAATCCCTCTATACCCCCTCCAACGATCCGTCAATGATTTCTGTTGACGAATTATTGTTATTCAGATGGAAATGGATATTCTGCACCCCACCATGATGCGTGCCAAGTCATATTTGATTTTTAGGTAATTTTGAAAATGATAAAACCCTCTATACCCCCTCTGACGTCCCGACAATGATTTCTGTTGACAAATTATTGTTATTGAGATGGAAATGGATATTCTGTACACCACCATGATGCGTACCAAGTCATATTTGATTTTTGAAGTCATTTTGAAAATGAAAAATCCCTCTATACACCCTCTGACGACCCGACAATCATTTCTGTTGATGAGTTATTGTTATTCAGATGGAAATGAATATTCTGCACCCCACCATGTTGCGTGCCAAGTCATATTTGAATTTGAGGTAATTTGGAATTGAAAAATCCCTCTATACCCCCTCTAACGACCCGACAATGATTTCTGTTGACGAATTATTGTTATTCAGATGGAAATAGATATTCTGCACCCCACCATTAGGCGTGCCAAGTCATATTAGATTTTTGAAGAAATATTCAAAATGAAAAATCCCTCTATACCACCTCCAACGACCCGACATTGATTTCTGTTGACGAATTCTTGTTATTCAGATGGAAATAGATATTCTGCACCCTACTATGATGCGTGCCAAGTCATATTTGATTTTTGAAGTCATTTTGATAATGAGAAATCGCTCTATACCCCCTCTGACGACCCGACATAATTTCTGTTGACGAATTATTATTATACAGATGGACATGGATACTTTGCACCCCACCATGATGCGTGCCGAGTCATATTAGATTTTAGAAGATATATTGAAAATGAAAAATCCCTCTATCCCCCTCTAATGACCCGACAATGATTTCTGTTGACAAATTATTGTTATTCAGATGAAAATGGTTATTCTGCACCCCACCATGATACGTGCCAAGTCAAATTAGAATTTTGAAGAAATTTTGAAAATGAAAAATCCCTCTATACCCCCTCCAACGCCCCGTCAATGATTTCTGTTGAGGAATTATTGTTATTCAAATGGAAATGGATATTCTGCACCCCACTATGATGCGTGCCAATTCATATTTGATTTTTGAAGTCATTTTGAAAATGAAAAATCCCTCTATACCCCCTCTGACGACCCGACAATGATTTCTGTTGACGAATTATCGTTATTGAGATGGAAATGGATATTCTGTACACCACCATGATGCGTACCAAGTCATATTTGATTTTTGAAGTCATTTTAAAAATGAAATATCCCTCTATACCCCTTCTGACGACCCGACAATTATTTCTCTTGACGAATTATTGTTATTCAGATAGAAATGGATACTTTGCACCCCACCATGATGCGTGCCGAGTCATATTTGATTTTAGAAGATATATTGAAAATGAAAAATCCCTCTATCCCCCTCTAATGACCCGACAATGATTTCTGTTGACAAATTATTGTTATTCAGATAAAAATGGTTATTCTGCACCCCACCATGATACGTGCCAAGTCATATTAGAATTTTGAAGAAATTTTGAAAATGAAAAATCCCTCTATACCCCCTCTGACGACCCGACAATGATTTCTGTTGACAAATTATTGTTATTGAGATGGAAATGGATATTCTGTACACCACCATGATGCGTACCAAGTTATATTTGATTTTTGAAGTCATTTTAAAAATGAAATATCCCTCTATACCCCTTCTGACGACTCGACAATTATTTCTCTTGACGAATTATTGTTATTCAGATAGAAATGGATATTTTGTACCCTACTATGATGCGTGCCAAGTCATATTTGATTTTTGAAGTAATTTGAAAATGAAAAATCCCTATATACCCCCTCCAACGACCCGTCAATGATTTCTGTTGACGAATTATTGTTATTCAGATGGAAATGGATATTCTGCACCCCACCATGATGCGTGCCAAGTCATATTTGATTTTGAGGTAATTTTGAAAATGAAAAATCCCTCTATACCCCCTCTGACGTCCCGACAATGATTTCTGTTGACAAATTATTGTTATTGAGATGGAAATGGATATTCTGTTAACCACCATGATGCGTACCAAGTCATATTTGATTTTTGAAGTCATTTTGAAAATGAAAAATCACTCTATACCCCCTCTGACGACCCGTCAATGATTTCTGTTGAAGAATTATTGTTATTAAAATGGAAATGGATATTCTGTACCCCAACATGATGCGTGCCAAGTCATATTAGATTTTTGAAGTCATTTTGAAAATGAGAAATTCCTCTATACCCCCTCTGACGACCCGACAATGATTTCTGTTGACGAATTATTGTTATTCAGATGGAAATGGATATTCTGCACCCCACCATGTTGCGTGCCAAGTCATATTTCATTTTGAGGTAATTTTGAAAATGAAAAATCCCTCTATACCCCCTCTGACGACACGACAATGATTTCTGTTTACAAATTATTGTTAGTTAGATATTCATGAATACCTTGCACCCCACCATGATGCGTGCCAAGTCATATTTGATTTTGAGGTTATTTTGAAATTAAAAATCCCTCAATACCCCCTCTGACGACACGACAATAATTTAAATTGACGAATTATTGTTATTCAGATAGAAATGAATATTCTGCACCCCACCATGTTGCGTGCCAAGTCATATTTGATTTTGAGGTAATTTTGAAAATGAAAAATCCCTCTATACCCCCTCTAACGACCCGACAAAGATTTCTGTTGACGAATTATTGTTATTCAGATGGAAATAGATATTCTGCACCCCACCATTATGCGTGCCAAGTCATATTAGATTTTTGAAGAAATATTGAAAATGAGAAATCTCTCTATACCCCCTCCAACGACCCGACATTGATTTCTGTTGACGAATTCTTGTTATTCAGATGGAAATGGATATTCTGCAGCCTACTATGAAGCGTGCCAAGTCATATTTGATTTTTGAAGTCATTTTGATGATGAGAAATCCCTCTATACCCCCTCTGACGACCCGACAATGATTTCTGTTGACGAATTATTGTTATACAGATGGACATGGATACTTTGCACCCCACCATGATGCGTGCCAAGTCATATTAGATTTTAGAAGATATATTGAAAATGAAAAATCCCTCTATACCCCCTCTGACGACCCGACAATCATTTCTGTTGACGAGTTATTGTTATTCACATGGAAATAGATATTCTGCACCCCACCATGATGCGTGCCAAGTCATATTGGATTTTTGAAAAAATATTGAAAATGAAATCTCCCTTTATACCCCCTCCAACGAACCGTCAATGATTTCTGTTGACGAATTATTGTTATTCAGATGGAAATGAATATTCTGCACATCACCATGTTGCGTGCCAAGTCATATTTGATTTTGACGTAATTTTGAAAATGAAAAATCCCTCTATACCCCCTCTAACGACCCGACAATGATTTCTGTTGACGAATTATTGTTATTCAGATGGAAATAGATATTCTGCACCCCACCATTATGCGTGCCAAGTCATATTTGATTTTTGAAGTCATTTTGATAATGAGAAATCCCTCTATACCCACTCTTACGACCCGACAATGATATCTGTTGACGAATTATTGTTATTCAGATGAAAATGGATATTCTGCACGCCACTATGATGCGTGCCAAGTCATATTTGATTTTTGAAGTCATTTTGAAAATGAAAAATCCCTCTATACCCCCTCTGACGACCCGACAATGATTTCTGTTGACAAATTATTGTTATTGAGATTGAAATGGATATTCTGTACCCCACCATGATGCGTGCCAAGTCTTATTTGATTTTTGAAGTCATTTTGATAATGAAAAATCCCTCTATACCCCCTCTGACGACCCGACAATGATTTCTGTTGACGAATTATTGTTATTGAGATGGAAATGGCTATTCTGTACACCATCATGATGCGTTCCAAGTCATATTTGATTTTTGAGGTAATTTTGAAAATGAAAAATCCCTCTATACCCCCTCTAACGACCCGACAATGATTTCTGTTGACGAATCATTGTTATTCAGATGGAAATGGATATTCTGCACCCCACTATGATGCGTGCCAAGTCATATTTGATTTTTGAAGTCATTTTGAAAATGAAAAATCCTTCTATACCCCCTCTGACGACCCGACAATGATTTCTGTTGACAAATTATTGTTATTGAGATTGAAATGGATATTCTGTACCCCACCATGATGCGTGCCAAGTCATATTTGATTTTTGAAGTCATTTTGATAACGAAAAATCCCTCTATACCCCTTCTGACGACACGACAATGATTTCTGTTGACGAATTATTGTTATTCAAATGGAAATGGATATTCTGCACCCCACTATGATGCGTGCCAAGTCATATTTGATTTTTGAAGTCATTTTGAAAATGAAAAATCCCTCTATACCCCCTCTGACGACCCGACAATGATTTCTGTTGACGAATTATTGTTATTGAGATGGAAATGGATATTCTGTACACCATCATGATGCGTACCAAGTCATATTAGATTTTTGAAGAAATATTGAAAATGAAAAATTTCTCTATACCCCCTCTAACGACCCGACATTGATTTCTGTTGACGAATTCTTGTTGTTTAGATGGAAATGGATATTCTGCACCCTACTATGATGCGTGCCAAGTCATATTTGATTTTTGAAGTCATTTTTATAATGAAAAATCCCTCTATACCCCCTCTGACGACCCGACAATGATTTCTGTTGACGAATTCTTGTTATTCAGATGGAAATGGATATTCTGCACCCTACTATGATGCGTGCCAAGTCATATTTGATTTTTGAAGTCATTTTGATAATGAAAAATAACTCTATACCCCCTCTGACGACCCGTCAATGATTTCTGTTGACGAATTATTGTTATTCAGATGGAAATGGATATTCTGCACCCCACCATGATGCGTGTCAAGTCATATTTGATTTTGAGGTAATATTGAAAATAAAAAATTCCTCTATACCCCCTCTGAGGACCCGACAATGATTTCTGTTGACAAATTATTGTTACTAGGATAGAAATGGATATTCTGTACCCCACCATGATGCGTGCCAAGTCATATTTGATTTTTGAAGTCATTTTGAAAATGAAAAATCCCTCTATGCCCCCTCTGACGTCCCGACAATGATATCTGTTGACAAATTATTGTTATTCACATGGAAATGGATGTTTTGCACCCTACTATGATGCGTGCCAAGTCATATTTGATTTTTGAAGTCATTTTCATAATGAAAAATCCCTCTATACCTCCTCTGACGACCCGACAATGATTTCTGTTGACGAATTATTGTAATTCAGATGGAAATGGTTATTCTGCACCCCCTGAAATTTAAAATCCCTCTATACCTCCTTTGACGACCCGACAATGATTTCTGTTGACAAATTATTGTTATTGAGATGTTATTGAAATGGATATTCTGTAGCCCACCATGATGCGTGCCAAGTTATATTTGATTTTTGAAATCATTTTGATAATGAAAAATCCCTCTATACCCCCTCTGACGACCCGACAATGATTTCTGTTGACAAATCATTGTTATTGAGATTGAAATGGATATTCTGTACCCCACCATGATGCGTGCCAAGTCGTATTTGATTTTTGAAATCATTTTGATAATGAAAAATCCCTCTATACCCCCTCTGACGACACGACAATGATTTCTGTTAAAGAATTATTGTTATTTAGATAGAAATGGATATTCTGCACTCCTCCATGATGCGTGCCAAATCATATTTGATTTTTGAAGTCAGTTTGAAAATGTTAAATCCCTCTATACCCCCTCTGACGACCCGACAATGATTTCTGTTGACAAATCATTGTTATTGAGATTGAAATGGATATTCTGTACCCCACCATGATGCGTGCCAAGTCGTATTTGATTTTTGAAATCATTTTGATAATGAAAAATCCCTCTATACCCCCTCTGACGACACGACAATGATTTCTGTTAAAGAATTATTGTTATTTAGATAAAAATGGATATTCTGCACCCCTCCATGATGCGTGCCAAGTCAAATTAGATTTTTGAAGAAATATTGAAAATGAAAAATCTCTCTATACCCTGTCTAACGACCCGTCAATGATTTCTGTTGACGAATTTTTATTAATCAGATGGAAATGTATATTCTGCACCCCTACATGATGCGTGCCAAGTCATATTTGATTTTTGAAGTCATTTTAAAAATGAAATATCCCTGTATACCCCTTCTGACGACCCGAAAATTATTTCTCTTGACGAATTATTGTTATTCACATAGAAATGGATATTTTGTACCCTACTATGATGCGTGCCAAGTCATACTTGATTTTGGGGTAATTTTGAAAATGAAAATTCCCTCTATACCCCCTCTGACGACACGACAATGATTTCTGTTAAAGAATTATTGTTATTCAGATAGAAATGGATATTCTGCACCCCTCCATGATGCGTGCCAAATCATATTTGATTTTTGAAGTCAGTTTGAAAATGAAAAATCCCTCTATACCCCCTCTGACGACCCGACAATGATTTCTGTTGACAAATTATTGTTATTTAGATGGACATGGATATTCTGCACCCCACCATGATGCGTGCCAAGTCATATTAGATTTTTGAAGAAAAATTGAAAATGAAAAATCCCTCTATACCCCGTCTAACGACCCGTCAATGATTTTTGTTGACGAATTATTGTTAATCAGATATAAATGTATATTCTGCACCGCTACATGATGCGTGCCAAGTCATATATGATTTTTGAAGTAATTTTGAAAATGAAAAATCCCTCTATACCCCCTCCAACGATCCGTCAATGATTTCTGTTGACGAATTATTGTTATTCAGATGGAAATGGATATTCTGCACCCCACCATGATGCGTACCAAGTCATATTTGATTTTTGAAGTCATTTTGAAAATGAAAAATCCCTCTATACACCCTCTGACGACCCGACAATCATTTCTGTTGATGAGTTATTGTTATTCAGATGGAAATAGATATTCTGCACCCCACCATGTTGCGTGCCAAGTCATATTTGATTTTGAGGTAATTTTGAAAATGAAAAATCCCTCTATACCCCCTCTAACGACCCGACAATGATATCTGTTGACGAATTATTGTTATTCAGATGGAAATAGATATTCTGCACCCCACCATTATGCGTGCCAAGTCATATTAGATTTTTGAAGAAATATTGAAAATGAAAAATCCCTCTATACCCCCTCCAACGACCCGACATTGATTTCTGTTGACGAATTCTTGTTATTCAGATGGAAACAGATATTCTGCACCCTACTATGATGCGTGCCAAGTCATATTTGATTTTTGAAGTCATTTTGATAATGAGAAATCGCTCTATACCCCCTCTGACGACCCGACATAATTTCTGTTGACGAATTATTATTATACAGATGGACATGGATACTTTGCACCCCACCATGATGCGTGCCGAGTCATATTAGATTTTAGAAGAAATATTGAAAATGAAAAATCCCTCTATCCCCCTCTAATGACCCGACAATGATTTCTGTTGACAAATTATTGTTATTCAGATGAAAATGGTTATTCTGCACCCCACCATGATACGTGCCAAGTCAAATTAGAATTTTGAAGAAATTTTGAAAATGAAAAATCCCTCTATACCCCCTCCAACGCCCCGTCAATAATTTCTGTTGAGGAATTATTGTTATTCAAATGGTAATGGATATTCTGCACCCCACCATGATGCGTACCAAGTCATATTTGATTTTTGAAGTCATTTTAAAAATGAAATATCCCTCTATACCCCTTCTGACGACCCGACAATTATTTCTCTTGACGAATTATTGTTATTCAGATAGAAATGGATACTTTGCACCCCACCATGATGCGTGCCGAGTCATATTAGATTTTAGAAGATATATTGAAAATGAAAAATCCCTCTATCCCCCTCTAATGACCCGACAATGATTTCTGTTGACAAATTATTGTTATTCAGATAAAAATGGTTATTCTGCACCCCACCATGATACGTGCCAAGTCATATTAGAATTTTGAAGAAATTTTGAAAATGAAAAATCCCTCTATACCCCCTCTGACGACCCGACAATGATTTCTGTTGACAAATTATTGTTATTGAGATTGAAGTGGATATTCTGTACCCCACCATGATGCGTGCCAAGGCATATTTGATTTTTGGAGTCATTTTGATAATGAAAAATCCCTCTATACCCCCTCTGACGACCCGACAATGATTTCTGTTGACGAATTATCGTTATTGAGATGGAAATGGATATTCTGTACACCACCATGATGCGTACCAAGTCATATTTGATTTTTGAAGTCATTTTAAAAATGAAATATCCCTCTATACCCCTTCTGACGACTCGACAATTATTTCTCTTGACGAATTATTGTTATTCAGATAGAAATGGATATTTTGTACCCTACTATGATGCGTGCCAAGTCATATTTGATTTTTGAAGTAATTTGAAAATGAAAAATCCCTATATACCCCCTCCAACGACCCGTCAATGATTTCTGTTGACGAATTATTGTTATTCAGATGGAAATGGATATTCTGCACCCCACCATGATGCGTGCCAAGTCATATTTGATTTTGAGGTAATTTTGAAAATGAAAAATCCCTCTATACCCCCTCTGACGTCCCGACAATGATTTCTGTTGACAAATTATTGTTATTGAGATGGAAATGGATATTCTGTTAACCACCATGATGCGTACCAAGTCATATTTGATTTTTGAAGTCATTTTGAAAATGAAAAATCACTCTATACCCCCTCTGACGACCCGTCAATGATTTCTGTTGAAGAATTATTGTTATTGAAATGGAAATGGATATTCTGTACCCCAACATGATGCGTGCCAAGTCATATTAGATTTTTGAAGTCATTTTGAAAATGAAAAATTCCTCTATACCCCCTCTGACGACCCGACAATGATTTCTGTTGACGAATTATTGTTATTCAGATGGAAATGGATATTCTGCACCCCACCATGTTGCGTGCCAAGTCATATTTCATTTTGAGGTAATTTTGAAAATGAAAAATCCCTCTATACCCCCTCTCACGACACGACAATGATTTCTGTTTACAAATTATTGTTAGTTAGATATTCATGAATACCTTGCACCCCACCATGATGCGTGCCAAGTCATATTTGATTTTGAGGTAATTTTGAAATTAAAAATCCCTCAATACCCCCTCTGACGACACGACAATAATTTAAATTGACGAATTATTGTTATTCAGATAGAAATGAATATTCTGCACCCCACCATGTTGCGTGCCAAGTCATATTTGATTTTGAGGTAATTTTGAAAATGAAAAATCCCTCTATACCCCCTCTAACGACCCGACAAAGATTTCTGTTGACGAATTATTGTTATTCAGATGGAAATAGATATTCTGCACCCCACCATTATGCGTGCCAAGTCATATTAGATTTTTGAAGAAATATTGAAAATGAAAAATCCCTCTATACCCCCTCCAACGACCCGACATTGATTTCTGTTGACGACTTCTTGTTATTCAGATGGAAATGGATATTCTGCAGCCTACTATGATGCGTGCCAAGTCATATTTGATTTTTGAAGTCATTTTGATGATGAGAAATCCCTCTATACCCCCTCTGACGACCCGACAATGATTTCTGTTGACGAATTATTGTTATACAGATGGACATGGATACTTTGCACCCCACCATGATGCGTGCCAAGTCATATTAGATTTTAGAAGATATATTGAAAATGAAAAATCCCTCTATACCCCCTCTGACGACCCGACAATCATTTCTGTTGACGAGTTATTGTTATTCACATGGAAATAGATATTCTGCACCCCACCATGATGCGTGCCAAGTCATATTGGATTTTTGAAAAAATATTGAAAATGAAATCTCCCTCTATACCCCCTCCAACGAACCGTCAATGATTTCTGTTGACGAATTATTGTTATTCAGATGGAAATGAATATTCTGCACATCACCATGTTGCGTGCCAAGTCATATTTGATTTTGACGTAATTTTGAAAATGAAAAATCCCTCTATACCCCCTCTAACGACCCGACAATGATTTCTGTTGACGAATTATTGTTATTCAGATGGAAATAGATATTCTGCACCCCACCATTATGCGTGCCAAGTCATATTTGATTTTTGAAGTCATTTTGATAATGAGAAATCCCTCTATACCCACTCTTACGACCCGACAATGATATCTGTTGACGAATTATTGTTATTCAGATGAAAATGGATATTCTGCACGCCACTATGATGCGTGCCAAGTCATATTTGATTTTTGAAGTCATTTTGAAAATGAAAAATCCCTCTATACCCCCTCTGACGACCCGACAATGATTTCTGTTGACAAATTATTGTTATTGAGATTGAAATGGATATTCTGTACCCCACCATGATGCGTGCCAAGTCTTATTTGATTTTTGAAGTCATTTTGATAATGAAAAATCCCTCTATACCCCCTCTGACGACCCGACAATGATTTCTGTTGAAGAATTATTGTTATTGAGATGGAAATGGCTATTCTGTACACCATTATGATGCGTTCCAAGTCATATTTGATTTTTGAGGTAATTTTGAAAATGAAAAATCCCTCTATACCCCCTCTAACGACCCGACAATGATTTCTGTTGACGAATTATTGTTATTCAGATAGAAATGGATATTCTGCACCCCACTATGATGCGTGCCAAGTCATATTTGATTTTTGAAGTCATTTTGAAAATGAAAAATCCTTCTATACCCCTTCTGACGACCCGACAATGATTTCTGTTGACAAATTATTGTTATTGAGATTGAAATGGATATTCTGTACCCCACCATTATGCGTGCCAAGTCATATTTGATTTTTGAAGTCATTTTGATAACGAAAAATCCCTCTATACCCCTTCTGACGACACGACAATGATTTCTGTTGACGAATTATTGTTATTCAAATGGAAATGGATATTCTGCACCCCACTATGATGCGTGCCAAGTCATATTTGATTTTTGAAGTCATTTTGAAAATGAAAAATCCCTCTGTACCCCCTCTGACGACCCGACAATGATTTCTGTTGACGAATTATTGTTATTGAGATGGAAATGGATATTCTGTACACCATCATGATGCGTACCAAGTCATATTAGATTTTTGAAGAAATATTGAAAATGAAAAATTTCTCTATACCCCCTCTAACGACCCGACATTGATTTCTGTTGACGAATTCTTGTTATTTAGATGAAAATGGATATTCTGCACCCTACTATGATGCGTGCCAAGTCATATTTGATTTTTGAAGTCATTTTTATAATGAAAAATCCCTCTATACCCCCTCTGACGACCCGACAATGATTTCTGTTGACGAATTCTTGTTATTCAGATGGAAATGGATATTCTGCACCCTACTATGATGCGTGCCAAGTCATATTTGATTTTTGAAGTCATTTTGATAATGAAAAATAACTCTATACCCCCTCTGACGACCCGTCAATGATTTCTGTTGACGAATTATTGTTATTCAGATGGAAATGGATATTCTGCACCCCACCATGATGCGTGCCAAGTCATATTTCATTTTGAGGTAATATTGAAAATAAAAAATTCCTCTATACCCCCTCTGAGGACCCGACAATGATTTCTGTTGACAAATTATTGTTACTAGGATAGAAATGGATATTCTGTACCCCACCATGATGCGTGCCAAGTCATATTTGAATTTTGAAGTCATTTTGAAAATGAAAAATCCCTCTATGCCCCCTCTGACGACCCGACAATGATATCTGTTGACAAATTATTGTTATTCACATGGAAATGGATGTTTTGCACCCTACTATGATGCGTGCCAAGTCATATTTGATTTTTGAAGTCATTTTCATAATGAAAAATCCCTCTATACCTCCTCTGACGACCCGACAATGATTTCTGTTGACGAATTATTGTAATTCAGATGGATATGGTTATTCTGCACCCCCTGAAATTAAAAATCCCTCTATACCTCCTTTGACGACCCGACAATGATTTCTGTTGACAAATTATTGTTATTGAGATGTTATTGAAATGGATATTCTGTAGCCCACCATGATGCGTGCCAAGTCATATTTGATTTTTGAAATCATTTTGATAATGAAAAATCCCTCTATACCTCCTCTGTCGACCCGACAATTATTTCTGTTAACGAATTATCGTTATTCAGATGGACATAGATATTTCGCACACCACCATGATACGTGCCAAGTCATATTAGATTTTTGAAGAAATATTGAAAATGAAAAATCCCTCTATACCCCCTCTGACGACCCGACAATGATATCTGTTGACAAATCATTGTTATTGAGATTGAAATGGATATTCTGTACCCCACCATGATGCGTGCCAAGTCGTATTTGATTTTTGAAATCATTTTGATAATGAAAAATCCCTCTATACCCCCTCTGACGACCCGACAATGATTTCTGTTAACGAATTATTGTTATTGAGATGGAAATGGATATTCTGTACACCACCATGATGCGTACCAAGTCATACTTGATTTTGGGGTAATTTTGAAAATGAAAATTCCCTCTATACCCCCTCTGACGACCCGACAATGATTTCTGTTAACGAATTATTGTTATTGAGATGGAAATGGATATTCTGTACACCACCATGATGCGTACCAAGTCATACTTGATTTTGGGGTAATTTTGAAAATGAAAATTCCCTCTATACCCCCTCTGACGACACGACAATGATTTCTGTTAAAGAATTATTGTTATTCACATGGAAATAGATATTCTGCACCCCACCATGATGCGTGCCAAGTCATATTGGATTTTTGAAAAAATATTGAAAATGAAATCTCCCTTTATACCCCCTCCAACGAACCGTCAATGATTTCTGTTGACGAATTCTTGTTATTCAGATGGAAACAGATATTCTGCACCCTACTATGATGCGTGCCAAGTCATATTTGATTTTTGAAGTCATTTTGATAATGAGAAATCGCTCTATACCCCCTCTGACGACCCGACATAATTTCTGTTGACGAATTATTATTATACAGATGGACATGGATACTTTGCACCCCACCATGATGCGTGCCGAGTCATATTAGATTTTAGAAGAAATATTGAAAATGAAAAATCCCTCTATACCCCCTCCAACGCCCCGTCAATAATTTCTGTTGAGGAATTATTGTTATTCAAATGGTAATGGATATTCTGCACCCCACCATGATGCGTACCAAGTCATATTTGATTTTTGAAGTCATTTTAAAAATGAAATATCCCTCTATACCCCTTCTGACGACCCGACAATTATTTCTCTTGACGAATTATTGTTATTCACATAGAAATGGATATTTTGTACCCTACTATGATGCGTGCCAAGTCATATTTGATTTCTGAAGTAATTTTGAAAATGAAAAATCCCTCTATACCCCCTCCAACGACCCGACATTGATTTCTGTTGACGAATTCTTGTTATTCAGATGGAAATGGATATTCTGCACCCTACTATGATGCGTGCCAAGTCATATTTGATTTTTGAAGTCATTTTGATAATGATAAATCACTCTATACCCCCTCTGACAACCCGACAATGATTTCTGTTGACGAATTATTGTACAGATGGACATGGATACTTTGCACCCCACCATGATGCGTGCCAAGTCATATTAGATTTAAGAAGATATATTGAAAATGAAAAATCCCTCTATCCCCCTCTAATGACCCGACAATGATTTCTGTTGACAAATTATTGTTATTCAGATAAAAATGGGTATTCTGCACCCCACCATGATACGTGCCAAGTCATATTAGATTTTTGAAGAAATTTTGAAAATGAAAAATCCCTCTATACCCCCTCCAACGACCCGTCAATGATTTCTGTTGACGAATTATTGTTATTCAAATGGAAATGGATATTCTGCACCCCACTATGATGCGTGCCAAGTCATATTTGATTTTTGAAGTCATTTTGAAAATGAAAAATCCCTCTATACCCCCTCTGACGACCCGACAATGATTTCTGTTGACAAATCAATGTTATTGAGATTGAAATGGATATTCTGTACCCCACCATGATGCGTGCCAAGTCGTATTTGATTTTTGAAATCATTTTGATAATGAAAAATCCCTCTATACCCCCTCTGACGACCCGACAATGATTTCTGTTAACGAAATTCTGTTATTGAGATGGAAATGGATATTCTGTACACCACCATGATGCGTACCAAGTCATACTTGATTTTGGGGTAATTTTGAAAATGAAAATTCCCTCTATACCCCCTCTGACGACACGACAATGATTTCTGTTAAAGAATTATTGTTATTCAGATAGAAATAGATATTCTGCACTCCTCCATGATGCGTGCCAAATCATATTTGATTTTTGAAGTCAGTTTGAAAATGAAAAATCCCTCTATACCCCCTCTGACGACCCGACAATGATTTCTGTTAAAGAATTATTGTTATTCAGATAGAAATGGATATTCTGCACCCCTCCATGATGCGTGCCAAATCATATTTGATTTTTGAAGTCAGTTTGAAAATGAAAAATCCCTCTATACCCCCTCTGACGACCCGACAATGATTTCTGTTGACAAATTATTGTTATTTAGATGGACATGGATATTCTGCACCCCACTATGATGCGTGCCAAGTCATTTTAGATTTTTGAAGAAATATTGAAAATGAAAAATCCCTCTATACCCCGTCTAACGACCCGTCAATGATTTCTGTTGACGAATTATTGTTAATCAGATGGAAATGTATATTCTGCACCCCTACATGATGCGTGCCAAGTCATATTTGATTTTGAGGTAATTTTGAAGATGAAAAATCCCTCTATACCCCCTCTGACGTCCCGACAATGATTTCTGTTGACAAATTATTGTTATTGAGATGGAAATGGATATTCTGTACCCCTCCTTGATGCGTGCCAAGTCATATTTGATTTTTGAAGTCATTTTGATAATGAAAAATCCCTCTATACCCCCTCTGACGTCCCGACAATGAATTGTATTGACGAATTAATGATATTCAGATGAACATGGATACTTTGCACCCCTCCATGATACGTGCCAACTCATATTTGATTTTTGAAGTCATTTTAAAAATGAAATATCCCTCTATACCCCTTCTGACGACCCGACAATTATTTCTCTTGACGAATTATTGTTATTCACATAGAAATGGATATTTTTTACCCTACTATGATGCGTGCCAAGTCATATTTGATTTCTGAAGTAATTTTGAAAATGAAAAATCCCTCTATACCCCCTCCAACGACCCGTCAATGATTTCTGTTGACGAATTATTGATATTCAGATGGAAATGGATATTGTGCAACCCACCATGATGCGTGCCAAGTCATAATAGATTATTGAAGAAATTTTGAAAATGAAAAATCCCTCTATACCCCCTCCAACGACCCGTCAATGATTTCTGTTGACGAATTATTATTATTCAGATGGAAATGGATATTCTGCACCCCACCATGATGCGTGCCAAGTCATATTTGATTTTTAGGTAATTTTGAAAATGAAAAATCCCTCTATACCCCCTCTGACGTCCCGACAATGATTTCTGTTGACAAATTATTGTTATTGAGATGGAAATGGATATTCTTCACACCACCATGATGCGTACCAAGTCATATTTAATTTTTGAAGTCATTTTGAAAATGAAAAATCCCTCTATACCCCCTCCAACGACCCGTCAATGATTTCTGTTGACGAATTATTGTTATTCAGATGGAAATGGATATTGTGCAACCCACCATGATGCGTGCCAAGTCATAATAGATTATTGAAGAAATTTTGAAAATGAAAAATCCCTCTATACCCCCTCCAACGACCCGTCAATGATTTCTGTTGACGAATTATTATTATTCAGATGGAAATGGATATTCTGCACCCCACCATGATGCGTGCCAAGTCATATTTGATTTTTGAAGTCATTTTGAAAATGAAAAATCCCTCTATGCCCCCTCTGACGTCCCGACAATGATATCTGTTGACAAATTATTGTTATTCACATGGAAATGGATGTTTTGCACCCTACTATGATGCGTGCCAAGTCATATTTGATTTTTGAAGTCATTTTCATAATGAAAAATCCCTCTATACCTCCTCTGACGACCCGACAATGATTTCTGTTGACGAATTATTGTAATTCAGATGGATATGGTTATTCTGCACCCCCTGAAATTAAAAATCCCTCTATACCTCCTTTGACGACCCGACAATGATTTCTGTTGACAAATTATTGTTATTGAGATGTTATTGACATGGATATTCTGTAGCCCACCATGATGCGTGCCAAGTCATATTTGATTTTTGAAATCATTTTGATAATGAAAAATCCCTCTATACCTCCTCTGTCGACCCGACAATTATTTCTGTTAACGAATTATCGTTATTCAGATGGACATAGATATTTCGCACACCACCATGATACGTGCCAAGTCATATTAGATTTTTGAAGAAATATTGAAAATGAAAAATCCCTCTATACCCCCTCTGACGACCCGACAATGATTTCTGTTGACAAATCATTGTTATTGAGATTGAAATGGATATTCTGTACCCCACCATGATGCGTGCCAAGTCGTATTTGATTTTTGAAATCATTTTGATAATGAAAAATCCCTCTATACCCCCTCTGACGACCCGACAATGATTTCTGTTAACGAATTATTGTTATTGAGATGGAAATGGATATTCTGTACACCACCATGATGCGTACCAAGTCATACTTGATTTTGGGGTAATTTTGAAAATGAAAATTCCCTCTATACCCCCTCTGACGACACGACAATGATTTCTGTTAAAGAATTTTTGTTATTCAGATAGAAATGGATAATCTGCACTCCTCCATGATGCGTGCCAAATCATATTTGATTTTTGAAGTCAGTTTGAAAATGAAAAATCCCTCTATACCCCCTCTGACGACCCGACAATGATTTCTGTTAAAGAATTATTGTTATTCAGATAAAAATGGATATTCTGCACCCCTCCATGATGCGTGCCAAGTCAAATTAGATTTTTGAAGAAATATTGAAAATGAAAAATCTCTCTATACCCTGTCTAACGACCCGTCAATGATTTATGTTGACGAATTTTTATTAATCAGATGGAAATGTATATTCTGCACCCCTTCATGATGCGTGCCAAGTCATATTTGATTTTTGAAGTCATTTTAAAAATGAAATATCCCTCTATACCCCTTCTGACGACCCGAAAATTATTTCTCTTGACGAATTATTGTTATTCACATAGAAATGGATATTTTGTACCCTACTATGATGCGTGCCAAGTCATACTTGATTTTGGGGTAATTTTGAAAATGGAAATTCCCTCTATACCCCCTCTGACGACACGACAATGATTTCTGTTGAAGAATTATTGTTATTCAGATAGAAATGGATATTCTGCACCCCTCCATGATGCGTGCCAAATCATATTTGATTTTTGAAGTCAGTTTGAAAATGAAAAATCCCTCTATACCCCCTCTGACGACCCGACAATGATTTCTGTTGACAAATTATTGTTATTTAGATGGACATGGATATTCTGCACCCCACCATGATGCGTGCCAAGTCATATTAGATTTTTGAAAAAAAATTGAAAATGAAAAATCCCTCTATACCCCGTCTAACGACCCGTCAATGATTTCTGTTGACGAATTATTGTTAATCAGATATAAATGTATATTCTGCACCGCTACATGATGCGTGCCAAGTCATATATGATTTTTGAAGTAATTTTGAAAATGAAAAATCCCTCTATACCCCCTCCAACGATCCGTCAATGATTTCTGTTGACGAATTAATGTTATTCAGATGGAAATGGATATTCTGCACCCCACCATGATGCGTGCCAAGTCATATTTGATTTTTAGGTAATTTTGAAAATGAAAAAACCCTCTATACCCCCTCTGACGTCCCGACAATGATTTCTGTTGACAAATTATTGTTATTGAGATGGAAATGGATATTCTGTACACCACCATGATGCGTACCAAGTCATATTTGATTTTTGAAGTCATTTTGAAAATGAAAAATCCCTCTATACACCCTCTGACGACCCGACAATCATTTCTGTTGATGAGTTATTGTTATTCAGATGGAAATAGATATTCTGCACCCCACCATGTTGCGTGCCAAGTCATATTTGATTTTGAGGTAATTTTGAAAATGAAAAATCCCTCTATACCCCCTCTAACGACCCGACAATGATATCTGTTGACGAATTATTGTTATTCAAATGGAAATAGATATTCTGCACCCCACCATTATGCGTGCCAAGTCATATTAGATTTTTGAAGAAATATTGAAAATGAAAAATCCCTCTATACCCCCTCCAACGACCCGACATTGATTTCTGTTGACGAATTCTTGTTATTCAGATGGAAATGGATATTCTGCACCCTACTATGATGCGTGCCAAGTCATATTTGAATTTTGAAGTCATTTTGATAATGAGAAATCCCTCTATACCCCCTCTGACGACCCGACAATGATTTCTGTTGACGTATTATTGTTATACAGATGGACATGGATACTTTGCACCCCACCATGATGCGTGCCAAGTCATATTAGATTTTAGAAGATATATTGAAAATGAAAAATCCCTCTATCCCCCTCTAATGACCCGACAATGATTTCTGTTGACAAATTATTGTTATTCAGATAAAAATGGGTATTCTGCACCCCACCATGATACGTGCCAAGTCATATTAGATTTTTGAAGAAATTTTGAAAATGAAAAATCCCTCTATACCCCCTCCAACGACCCGTCAATGATTTCTGTTGAAGAATTATTGTTATTCAAATGGAAATGGATATTCTGCACCCCACTATGATGCGTGCCAAGTCATATTTGATTTTTGAAATCATTTTGATAATGAAATATCCCTCTTTACCCCCTCTGACGACCCGACAATGATTTCTGTTAACGAATTATTGTTATTGAGATGGAAATGGATATTCTGTACACCACCATGATGCGTACCAAGTCATACTTGATTTTGAGGTAATTTTGAAAATGAAAATTCCCTCTATACCCCCTCTGACGACACGACAATGATTTCTGTTAAAGAATTATTGTTATTCAGATAGAAAATCCCTCTATACCCCCTCTGACGTCCCGACAATGAATTGTGTTGATGAATTAATGATATTCAGATGAACATGGATACTTTGCACCCCACCATGATACGTGCCAACTCATATTTGATTTTTGAAGTCATTTTAAAAATGAAATATCCCTCTATACCCCTTCTGACGACCCGACAATTATTTCTCTTGACGAATTATTGTTATTCACATAGAAATGGATATTTTGTACCCTACTATGATGCGTGCCAAGTCATATTTGATTTCTGAAGAAATATTGAAAATGAAAAATCCCTCTATACCCCGTCTAACGACCCGTCAATGATTTCTGTTGACGAATTATTGTTAATCAGATGGAAATGTATATTCTGCACCCCTACATGATGCGTGCCAAGTCCCTCTATACCCCCTCTGACGTCCCGACAATGATTTCTGTTGACAAATTATTGTTATTGAGATGGAAATGGATATTCTGTACCCCTCCTTGATGCGTGCCAAGTCATATTTGATTTTTGAAGTCATTTTGATAATGAAAAATCCCTCTATACCCCCTCTGACGTCCCGACAATGAATTGTATTGACGAATTAATGATATTCAGATGAACATGGATACTTTGCACCCCTCCATGATACGTGCCAACTCATATTTGATTTTTGAAGTCATTTTAAAAATGAAATATCCCTCTATACCCCTTCTGACGACCCGACAATTATTTCTCTTGACGAATTATTGTTATTCACATAGAAATGGATATTTTTTACCCTACTATGATGCGTGCCAAGTCATATTTGATTTCTGAAGTAATTTTGAAAATGAAAAATCCCTCTATACCCCCTCCAACGACCCGTCAATGATTTCTGTTGACGAATTATTGATATTCAGATGGAAATGGATATTGTGCAACCCACCATGATGCGTGCCAAGTCATAATAGATTATTGAAGAAATTTTGAAAATGAAAAATCCCTCTATACCCCCTCCAACGACCCGTCAATGATTTCTGTTGACGAATTATTATTATTCAGATGGAAATGGATATTCTGCACCCCACCATGATGCGTGCCAAGTCATATTTGATTTTTAGGTAATTTTGAAAATGAAAAATCCCTCTATACCCCCTCTGACGTCCCGACAATGATTTCTGTTGACAAATTATTGTTATTGGGATGGAAATGGATATTCTTCACACCACCATGATGCGTACCAAGTCATATTTAATTTTTGAAGTCATTTTGAAAATGAAAAATCCCTCTATACCCCCTCCAACGACCCGTCAATGATTTCTGTTGACGAATTATTGTTATTCAGATGGAAATGGATATTCTGCACTCCTCCATGATGCGTGCCAAATCATATTTGATTTTTAGGTAATTTTGAAAATGAAAAATCCCTCTATACCCCCTCTGACGACCCGACAATAATTTCTGTAGATGAGTTATTGTTATTCAGATGGAAATAGATATTCTGCACCCCACCATGATGCGTGCCAAGTCATATTGGATTTTTGAAAAAATATTGAAAATGAAAAATCCCTCTATACCCCCTCCAACGACCCGACATTGATTTCTGTTGACGAATTCTTGTTATTCTGATGGAAATGGATATTCTGCACCCTACTATGATGCGTGCCAAGTCATATTTGATTTTTGAAGTCATTTTGATAATGAGAAATCCCTCTATACCCCCTCTGACGACCCGACAATGATTTCTGTTGACGAATTATTGTTATACATATGGATATGGATACTTTGCACCCCACCATGATGCGTGCCAAATCATAATAGATTTTAGAAGATATATTGAAAATGAAAAATCCCTCTATCCCCCTCTTATGACCCGACAATGATTTCTGTTGACAAATTATTGTTATTCAGATAAAAATGGTTATTCTGCAACCCACTATGATGCGTGCCAAGTCATATTTGATTTTTGAAGTCATTTTGAAAATGAAAAATACCTCTATACCCCCTCTGACGACCCGACAATGATTTCTGTTGACAAATCATTGTTATTGAGATTGAAATGGATATTCTGTACCCCACCATGATGCGTGCCAAGTCATATTTGATTTTTGAAATCATTTTTATAATGAAAAATCCCTCTATACCCCCTCCAACGACCCGTCAATGATTTCTGTTGACGAATTATTGTTGTTCAGATGGAAATGAATATTCTGCAGCCCACCATGTTGCGTGCCAAGTCATATTTGATTTTGAGGTAATTTTGAAAATGAAAAATCCCTCTATACCCCCTCTAACGACCCGACAATGATTTCTGTTGACGAATTATTGTTATTCAGATGGGAATAGATATTCTGCACCCCACCATGATGCGTGCCAAGTCATATTTGATTTTTAGGTAATTTTGAAATTGAAAAATCCCTCTATACCCCCTCTGACGTCCCGACAATGATTTCTGTTGACAAATTATTGTTATTGAGATGGAAATGGATATTCTGTACACCACCATGATGCGTACCAAGTCATATTTGATTTTTTAAGTCATTTTGAAAATGAAAAATCCCTCTGTACACCCTCTGACGACCCGACAATCGTTTCTGTTGATGAGTTATTGTTATTCAGATGGAAATAGATATTCTGCACCCCACCATGATGCGTGCCAAGTCATATTGGATTTTTGAAAAAATATTGAATATGAAAAATCCCTCTATACCCCCTCCAACGACCCGACATTGATTTCTGTTGACGAAGTCTTGTTATTCAGATGGAAATGGATATTCCGCACCCCACCATGATGCGTGCCAAGTCAAATTTGATTTTTAGGTAATTTTGAAAATGAAAAATCCCTCTATACCCCCTCTGACGTCTCGACAATGATTTCTGTTGACAAATTATTGTTATTGAGATGGAAATGGATATTCTGTACACCACCATGATGCGTACCAAGTCATATTTGATTTTTTAAGTCATTTTGAAAATGAAAAATCCCTCTATACACCCTCTGACGACCCGACAATCGTTTCTGTTGATGAGTTATTGTTATTCAGATGGAAATAGATATTCTGCACCCCACCATGATGCGTGCCAAGTCATATTGGATTTTTGAAAAAATATTGAATATGAAAAATCCCTCTATACCCCCTCCAACGACCCGACAATGATTTCTGTTGACAAATCATTGTTACTGAGATTGAAATGGATATTCTGTACCCCACCATGATGCGTGCCAAGTCGTATTTGATTTTTGAAATCATTTTGATAATGAAAAATCCCTCTATACCCCCTCTGATGACCCGACAATGATTTCTGTTAACGAATTATTGTTATTGAGATGGAAATAGATATTCTGTACACCACCATGATGCGTACCAAGTCATACTTGATTTTGGGGTAATTTTGAAAATGAAAATTCCCTCTATACCCCCTCTGACGACACGACAATGATTTCTGTCAAAGAATTATTGTTATTCAGATAGAAATGGATATTCTGCACTCCTCCATGATGCGTGCCAAATCATATTTGATTTTTGAAGTCAGTTTGAAAATGAAAAATCCCTCTATACCCCCTCTGACGACCCGACAATGATTTCTGTTAACGAATTATTGTTATTGAGATGGAAATAGATATTCTGTACACCACCATGATGCGTACCAAGTCATACTTGATTTTGGGGTAATTTTGAAAATGAAAATTCCCTCTATACCCCCTCTGACGACACGACAATGATTTCTGTCAAAGAATTATTGTTATTCAGATAGAAATGGATATTCTGCACCCCTCCATGATGCGTGCCAAATCATATTTGATTTTTGAAGTCAGTTTGAAAATGAAAAATCCCTCTATACCCCGTCTAACGACCCGTCAATGATTTCTGTTGACGAATTATTGTTAATCAGATGGAAATGTATATTCTGCACCCCTACATGATGCGTGCCAAGTCATATTTGATTTTGAAGTCATTTTGATAATGAAAAATCCCTCTATAACCCCTCTGACGTCCCGACAATGAATTGTGTTGACGAATTAATGATATTCAGATGAACATGAATACTTTGCACCCCACCATGATACGTGCCAACTCATATTTGATTTTTTGAGTCATTTTAAAAATGAAATATCCCTCTATACCCCTTCTGACGACCCGACAATTATTTCTCTTGACGAATTATTGTTATTCACATAGAAATGGATATTTTGTAGCCTACTATGATGCGTGCCAAGTCATATTTGATTTTTGAAGTAATTTTGAAAATGAAAAATCCCTCTATACCCCCTCCAACGACCCGTCAATGATTTCTGTTGACGAATTATTGTTATTCAGATGGAAATAGATATTCTGCAACCCACCATGATGCGTGCCAAGTCATATTAGATTATTGAAGAAATTTTGAAAATGAAAAATCCCTCTACACCCCCTCCAACGACCCGTCAATGATTTCTGTTGACGAATTATTGTTATTCATATGGAAATGGATATTCTGCACCCCACCATGATGCGTGCCAAGTCATATTTTTATTTTTAGGTGATTTTGAAAATAAAAAATTCCTCTATACCCCCTCTGACGACCCGACAATGATTTCTGTTGACGAATTATTGTTATTGAGATGGAAATGGATA
This sequence comes from Chrysolina americana, assembly GCA_958502065.1. Lineage (NCBI taxonomy): Eukaryota > Metazoa > Arthropoda > Insecta > Coleoptera > Chrysomelidae > Chrysolina > Chrysolina americana. Next base: position 44,236,194 of record OY293415.1, on the reverse strand, counting down.
TTCTGTACACCACCATGATGCGTACCAAGTCATATTTGATTTTTGAAGTCATTTTGAAAATGAAAAATCCCTCTATACACCCTCTGACGACCCAACAATCATTTCTGTTGATGAGTTATTGTTATTCAGATGGAAATAGATATTCTGCACCCCACCATGATGCGTGCCAAGTCATATTGGATTTTTGAAAAAATATTGAAAACGAAAAATCCCTCTATACCCCCTTAACGACCCGTCAATGATTTCTTTTGACGAATTATTGTTATTCAGATGGAAATGAATATTCTGCACCCCACCATGTTGCGTGCCAAGTCTTATTTGATTTTGAGGTAATTTTGAAAATGAAAAATCCCTCTATACCCCCTCTAACGACCCGACAATGATTTCTGTTGACGAATTATTGTTATTCAGATGGAAATAGATATTCTGCACCCCACCATTATGCGTGCCAAGTCATATTAGATTTTTGAAGAAATATTGAAAATGAAAAATCCCTCTATACCCCCTCCAACGACCCGACATTGATTTCTGTTGACGAATTCTTGTTATTCTGATGGAAATGGATATTCTGCACCCTACTATGATGCGTGCCAAGTCATATTTGATTTTTGAAGTCATTTTGATAATGAGAAATCCCTCTATACCCCCTCTGACGACCCGACAATGATTTCTGTTGACGAATTATTGTTATACAGATGGACATGGATACTTTGCACCCCACCATGATGCGTGCCAAATCATATTAGATTTTAGAAGATATATTGAAAATGAAAAATCCCTCTATCCCCCTCTTATGCCCGACAATGATTTCAGTTGACAAATTATTGTTATTCAGATAAAAATGGTTATTCTGCACCCCACCATGATACGTGACAAGTCATATTAGATTTTTGAAGAAATTTTGTAAATGAAAAATCCCTCAACACCCCCTCCAACGACCCGTCAATGACTTCTGTTGACGAATTATTGTTATTCAAATGGAAGTGGATATTCTGCACCCCACTATGATGCGTGCCAAGTCCTATTTGATTTTTGAAGTCATTTTGAAAATGAAAAATCCCTCTATACCCCCTCTGACGACCCGACAATGATTTCTGTTGACAAATCATTGTTATTGAGATTGAAATGGATATTCTGTACCCCACCATGATGCGTGCCAAGTCATATTTGATTTTTGAAATAATTTTTATAATGAAAAATCCCTCTATACCCCCTCCATTGACCCGTCAATGATTTCTGTTGACGAATTATTGTTATTCAGATGGAAATTGATAATCTGCAACCCATCATGATGCGTGCCAAGTCATATTAGATTATTGAAGAAATTTTGAAAATGAAAAATCCCACTATACCCCCTCCAACGACCCGTCAATGATTTCTGTTGACGAATTATTGTTATTCAGATGGAAATGAATATTCTGCACCCCACCAAGTTGCGTGCCAAGTCATATTTGATTTTGAGGTAATTTTGAAAATGAAAAATCCCTCTATACCCCCTCCAACGACCCGTCAATGATTTCTGTTGACGAATTATTGTTATTCAGATGAAAATAGATATTCTGCACCCCACCATTATGCGTGCCAAGTCATATTAGATTTTTGAAGAAATATTGAAAATGAAAAATCCCTCTATACCCCCTCCAACTACCCGACATTGATTCCTGTTGACGAATTCTTGTTATTCAGATGGAAATGGATATTCTGCACTCCACCATGATGCGTGCCAAGTCATATTTGATTTTTAGGTAATTTTGAAAATGAAAAATACCTCTATACCCCCTCTGACGTCCCGACAATGATTTCTGTTGACAAATTATTGTTATTTAGATGGAAATGGATATTCTGTTCACCACCATGATGCGTACCAAGTCATATTTGATTTTTGAAGTCATTTTGAAAATGAAAAATCCCTCTATACACCCTCTGACGACCCGACAATCATTTCTGTTGATGAGTTATTATTATTCAGATGGAAATAGATATTCTGCACCCCACCATGATGCGTGCCAAGTCATATTGGATTTTTGAAAAAATATTGAAAATGAAAAATCCCTCTATACCCCCTCCAACGACCCGACAATGATTTCTGTTGACAAATCATTGTTATTGAGATTGAAATGGATATTCTGTACCCCACCATGATGCGTGCCAAGTCGTATTTGATTTTTGAAATCATTTTGATAATGAAAAATCCCTCTATACCCCCTCTGACGACCCGACAATAATTTCTGTTAACGAATTATTGTTATTGAGATGGAAATGGATATGCTGTACACCACCATGATGCGTGCCAAGTCGTATTTGATTTTTGAAATCATTTTGATAATGAAAAATCCCTCTATACCCCCTCTGACGACCCGACAATGATTTCTGTTAACGAATTATTGTTATTGAGATGGAAATGGATATGCTGTACACCACCATGATGCGTACCAAGTCATACTTGGTTTTGGGGTAATTTTGAAAATGAAAATTCCCTCTATACCCCCTCTGACGACACGACAATGATTTCTGTTAAAGAATTATTGTTATTCAGATAGAAATGGATATTCTGCACTCCTCCATGATGCGTGCCAAATCATATTTGATTTTTGAAGTCAGTTTGAAAATGAAAAATCCCTCTATAACCCCTCTGACGACCCGTCAATGATTTCTGTTAAAGAATTATTGTTATTCAGATAGAAATGGATATTCTGCACCCCTCCATGATGCGTGCCAAATCATATTTGATTTTTGAAGTCAGTTTGAAAATGAAAAATCCCTCTATACCCCCTCTGACGACTCGACAATGATTTCTGTTGACAAATTATTGTTATTTAGATGGACATGGATATTCTGCACCCCACCATGATGCGTGCCAAGTCATATTAGATTTTTGAAAAAATATTGAAAATGAAAAATCCCTCTATACCCCCTTAACGACCCGTCAATGATTTCTTTTGACGAATTATTGTTATTCAGATAGAAATGAATATTCTGCACCCCACCATGATGCGTACCAAGTCATACTTGGTTTTGGGGTAATTTTGAAAATGAAAATTCCCTCTATACCCCCTCTGACGACACGACAATGATTTCTGTTAAAGAATTATTGTTATTCAGATAGAAGTGGATATTCTGCACTCCTCCATGATGCGTGCCAAATCATATTTGATTTTTGAAGTCAGTTTGAAAATGAAAAATCCCTCTATACCCCCTCTGACGACCCGACAATGATTTCTGTTAAAGAATTATTGTTATTCAGATAGAAATGGATATTCTGCACCCCTCCATGATGCGTGCCAAATCATATTTGATTTTTGAAGTCAGTTTGAAAATGAAAAATCCCTCTATACCCCCTCTGACGACCCGACAATGATTTCTGTTGACAAATTATTGTTATTTAGATGGACATGGATATTCTGCACTCCACCATGATGCGTGCCAAGTCATATTAGATTTTTGAAAAAATATTGAAAATGAAAAATCCCTCTATACCCCCTTAACGACCCGTCAATGATTTCTTTCGACGAATTATTGTTATTCAGATGGAAATGAATATTCTGCACCCCACCATGTTGCGTGCCAAGTCATATTTGATTTTGAGGTAATTTTGAAAATGAAAAATCCCTCTATACCCCTTCTAACGACCCGACAATGATTTCTGTTGACGAATTATTGTTATTCAGATGGAAAAAGATATTCTGCACCCCACCATTATGCGTGCCAAGTCATATTAGATTTCTGAAGAAATATTGAAAATGAAAAATCCCTCTATACCCCCTCCAACGACCCGACATTGATTTCTGTTGACGAATTCTTGTTATTCAGATGGAAATGGATATTCTGCACCCTACTATGATGCGTGCCAAGTCATATTTGATTTTTGAAGTCATTTTGATAATGAGAAATCCCTCTATACCCCCTCTGACGACCCGACAATGATTTCTGTTGACGAATTATTGTTATACATATGGATATGGATACTTTGCACCCCACCATGATGCGTGCCAAATCATAATAGATTTTAGAAGATATATTGAAAATGAAAAATCCCTCTATCCCCCTCTTATGACCCGACAATGATTTCTGTTGACAAATTATTGTTATTCAGATAAAAATGGTTATTCTGCAACCCACTATGATGCGTGCCAAGTCATATTTGATTTTTGAAGTCATTTTGAAAATGAAAAATACCTCTATACCCCCTCTGACGACCCGACAATGATTTCTGTTGACAAATCATTGTTATTGAGATTGAAATGGATATTCTGTACCCCACCATGATGCGTGCCAAGTCATATTTGATTTTTGAAATCATTTTTATAATGAAAAATCCCTCTATACCCCCTCCAACGACCCGTCAATGATTTCTGTTGACGAATTATTGTTGTTCAGATGGAAATGAATATTCTGCAGCCCACCATGTTGCGTGCCAAGTCATATTTGATTTTGAGGTAATTTTGAAAATGAAAAATCCCTCTATACCCCCTCTAACGACCCGACAATGATTTCTGTTGACGAATTATTGTTATTCAGATGGGAATAGATATTCTGCACCCCACCATGATGCGTGCCAAGTCTTATTTGATTTTTAGGTAATTTTGAAAATGAAAAATCCCTCTATACCCCCTCTGACGTCCCGACAATGATTTCTGTTGACAAATTATTGTTATTGAGATGGAAATGGATATTCTGTACACCACCATGATGCGTACCAAGTCATATTTGATTTTTTAAGTCATTTTGAAAATGAAAAATCCCTCTATACACCCTCTGACGACCCGACAATCGTTTCTGTTGATGAGTTATTGTTATTCAGATGGAAATAGATATTCTGCACCCCACCATGATGCGTGCCAAGTCATATTGGATTTTTGAAAAAATATTGAATATGAAAAATCCCTCTATACCCCCTCCAACGACCCGACATTGATTTCTGTTGACGAAGTCTTGTTATTCAGATGGAAATGGATATTCTGCACCCCACCATGATGCGTGCCAAGTCATATTTGATTTTTAGGTAATTTTGAAAATGAAAAATCCCTCTATACCCCCTCTGACGTCTCGACAATGATTTCTGGTGACAAATTATTGTTATTGAGATGGAAATGGATATTCTGTACACCACCATGATGCGTACCAAGTCATATTTGATTTTTTAAGTCATTTTGAAAATGAAAAATCCCTCTATACACCCTCTGACGACCCGACAATCGTTTCTGTTGATGAGTTATTGTTATTCAGATGGAAATAGATATTCTGCACCCCACCATGATGCGTGCCAAGTCATATTGGATTTTTGAAAAAATATTGAATATGAAAAATCCCTCTATACCCCCTCCAACGACCCGACAATGATTTCTGTTGACAAATCATTGTTACTGAGATTGAAATGGATATTCTGTACCCCACCATGATGCGTGCCAAGTCGTATTTGATTTTTGAAATCATTTTGATAATGAAAAATCCCTCTATACCCCCTCTGATGACCCGACAATGATTTCTGTTAACGAATTATTGTTATTGAGATGGAAATAGATATTCTGTACACCACCATGATGCGTACCAAGTCATACTTGATTTTGGGGTAATTTTGAAAATGAAAATTCCCTCTATACCCCCTCTGACGACACGACAATGATTTCTGTCAAAGAATTATTGTTATTCAGATAGAAATGGATATTCTGCACTCCTCCATGATGCGTGCCAAATCATATTTGATTTTTGAAGTCAGTTTGAAAATGAAAAATCCCTCTATACCCCCTCTGACGACCCGACAATGATTTCTGTTAACGAATTATTGTTATTGAGATGGAAATAGATATTCTGTACACCACCATGATGCGTACCAAGTCATACTTGATTTTGGGGTAATTTTGAAAATGAAAATTCCCTCTATACCCCCTCTGACGACACGACAATGATTTCTGTCAAAGAATTATTGTTATTCAGATAGAAATGGATATTCTGCACCCCTCCATGATGCGTGCCAAATCATATTTGATTTTTGAAGTCAGTTTGAAAATGAAAAATCCCTCTATACCCCGTCTAACGACCCGTCAATGATTTCTGTTGACGAATTATTGTTATTCACATAGAAATGGATATTTTGTAGCCTACTATGATGCGTGCCAAGTCATATTTGATTTTTGAAGTAATTTTGAAAATGAAAAATCCCTCTATACCCCCTCCAACGACCCGTCAATGATTTCTGTTGACGAATTATTGTTATTCAGATGGAGATGGATATTCTGCACCCCACCATGATGCGTGCCAAGTCATATTTTTATTTTTAGGTGATTTTGAAAATGAAAAATTCCTCTATACCCCCTCTGACGACCCGACAATGATTTCTGTTGACGAATTATTGTTATTGAGATGGAAATGGATATTCTGTACACCACCATGATGCGTACCAAGTCATATTTGATTTTTGAAGTCATTTTGAAAATGAAAAATCCCTCTATACACCCTCTGACGACCCAACAATCATTTCTGTTGATGAGTTATTGTTATTCAGATGGAAATAGATATTCTGCACCCCACCATGATGCGTGCCAAGTCATATTGGATTTTTGAAAAAATATTGAAAATGAAAAATCCCTCTATACCCCCTTAACGACCCGTCAATGATTTCTTTTGACGAATTATTGTTATTCAGATGGAAATGAATATTCTGCACCCCACCATGTTGCGTGCCAAGTCTTATTTGATTTTGAGGTAATTTTGAAAATGAAAAATCCCTCTATACCCCCTCTAACGACCCGACAATGATTTCTGTTGACGAATTATTGTTATTCAGATGGAAATAGATATTGTGCACCCCACCATTATGCGTGCCAAGTCATATTAGATTTTTGAAGAAATATTGAAAATGAAAAATCCCTCTATACCCCCTCCAACGACCCGACATTGATTTCTGTTGACGAATTCTTGTTATTCTGATGGAAATGGATATTCTGCACCCTACTATGATGCGTGCCAAGTCATATTTGATTTTTGAAGTCATTTTGATAATGAGAAATCCCTCTATACCCCCTCTGACGACCCGACAATGATTTCTGTTGACGAATTATTGTTATACAGATGGACATGGATACTTTGCACCCCACCATGATGCGTGCCAAATCATATTAGATTTTAGAAGATATATTGAAAATGAAAAATCCCTCTATCCCCCTCTTATGCCCGACAATGATTTCTGTTGACAAATTATTGTTATTCAGATAAAAATGGTTATTCTGCACCCCACCATGATACGTGACAAGTCATATTAGATTTTTGAAAAAATTTTGTAAATGAAAAATCCCTCAATACCCCCTCCAACGACCCGTCAATGACTTCTGTTGACGAATTATTGTTATTCAAATGGAAGTGGATATTCTGCACCCCACTATGATGCGTGCCAAGTCCTATTTGATTTTTGAAGTCATTTTGAAAATGAAAAATCCCTCTATACACCCTCTGACGACCCGACAATGATTTCTGTTGACAAATCATTGTTATTGAGATTGAAATGGATATTCTGTACCCCACCATGATGCGTGCCAAGTCATATTTGATTTTTGAAATAATTTTTATAATGAAAAATCCCTCTATACCCCCTCCAACGACCCGTCAATGATTTCTGTTGACGAATTATTGTTATTCAGATGGAAATTGATAATCTGCAACCCATCATGATGCGTGCCAAGTCATATTAGATTATTGAAGAAATTTTGAAAATGAAAAATCCCACTATACCCCCTCCAACGACCCGTCAATGATTTCTGTTGACGAATTATTGTTATTCAGATGGAAATGAATATTCTGCACCCCACCAAGTTGCGTGCCAAGTCATATTTGATTTTGAGGTAATTTTGAAAATGAAAAATCCCTCTATACCCCCTCCAACGACCCGTCAATGATTTCTGTTGACGAATTATTGTTATTCAGATGAAAATAGATATTCTGCACCCCACCATTATGCGTGCCAAGTCATATTAGATTTTTGAAGAAATATTGAAAATGAAAAATCCCTCTATACCCCCTCCAACTACCCGACATTGATTCCTGTTGACGAATTCTTGTTATTCAGATGGAAATGGATATTCTGCACTCCACCATGATGCGTGCCAAGTCATATTTGATTTTTAGGTAATTTTGAAAATGAAAAATACCTCTATACCCCCTCTGACGTCCCAACAATGATTTCTGTTGACAAATTATTGTTATTTAGATGGAAATGGATATTCTGTTCACCACCATGATGCGTACCAAGTCATATTTGATTTTTGAAGTCATTTTGAAAATGAAAAATCCCTCTATACACCCTCTGACGACCCGACAATCATTTCTGTTGATGAGTTATTATTATTCAGATGGAAATAGATATTCTGCACCCCACCATGATGCGTGCCAAGTCATATTGGATTTTTGAAAAAATATTGAAAATGAAAAATCCCTCTATACCCCCTCCAACGACCCGACAATGATTTCTGTTGACAAATCATTGTTATTGAGATTGAAATGGATATTCTGTACCCCACCATGATGCGTGCCAAGTCGTATTTGATTTTTGAAATCATTTTGATAATGAAAAATCCCTCTATACCCCCTCTGACGACCCGACAATAATTTCTGTTAACGAATTATTGTTATTGAGATGGAAATGGATATGCTGTACACCACCATGATGCGTGCCAAGTCGTATTTGATTTTTGAAATCATTTTGATAATGAAAAATCCCTCTATACCCCCTCTGACGACCCGACAATGATTTCTGTTAACGAATTATTGTTATTGAGATGGAAATGGATATGCTGTACACCACCATGATGCGTACCAAGTCATACTTGGTTTTGGGGTAATTTTGAAAATGAAAATTCCCTCTATACCCCCTCTGACGACACGACAATGATTTCTGTTAAAGAATTATTGTTATTCAGATAGAAATGGATATTCTGCACTCCTCCATGATGCGTGCCAAATCATATTTGATTTTTGAAGTCAGTTTGAAAATGAAAAATCCCTCTATAACCCCTCTGACGACCCGTCAATGATTTCTGTTAAAGAATTATTGTTATTCAGATAGAAATGGATATTCTGCACCCCTCCATGATGCGTGCCAAATCATATTTGATTTTTGAAGTCAGTTTGAAAATGAAAAATCCCTCTATACCCCCTCTGACGACCCGACAATGATTTCTGTTGACAAATTATTGTTATTTAGATGGACATGGATATTCTGCACCCCACCATGATGCGTGCCAAGTCATATTAGATTTTTGAAAAAATAATGAGAATGAAAAATCCCTCTATACCCCCTTAACGACCCGTCAATGATTTCTTTTGACGAATTATTGTTATTCAGATAGAAATGAATATTCTGCACCCCACCATGATGCGTACCAAGTCATACTTGGTTTTGGGGTAATTTTGAAAATGAAAATTCCCTCTATACCCCCTCTGACGACACGACAATGATTTCTGTTAAAGAATTATTGTTATTCAGATAGAAGTGGATATTCTGCACTCCTCCATGATGCGTGCCAAATCATATTTGATTTTTGAAGTCAGTTTGAAAATGAAAAATCCCTCTATACCCCCTCTGACGACCCGACAATGATTTCTGTTAAAGAATTATTGTTATTCAGATAGAAATGGATATTCTGCACCCCCTCATGATGCGTGCCAAATCATATTTGATTTTTGAAGTCAGTTTGAAAATGAAAAATCCCTCTATACCCCCTCTGACGACCCGACAATGATTTCTGTTGACAAAATATTGTTATTTAGATGGAAATGGATATTCTGTACCCCACTATGATGCGTGCCAAGTCATATTTGATTTTTGAAGTCATTTTGAAAATGAAAAATCCTTCTATACCCCTCTAACGACCCAACAATGATTTCTGTCGACGAATTATTGTTATTCAGATGGAAATAGATATTCTGCACCCCACCATGATGCGTGCCAAGTCATATTAGATTTTTGAAAAAATATTGAAAATGAAAAATCCCTCTATACCCCCTTAACGACCCGTCAATGATTTCTTTCGACGAATTATTGTTATTCAGATGGAAATGAATATTCTGCACCCCACCATGTTGCGTGCCAAGTCATATTTGATTTTGAGGTAATTTTGAAAATGAAAAATCCCTCTATACCCCTTCTAACGACCCGACAATGATTTCTGTTGACGAATTCTTGTTATTCAGATGGAAATGGATATTCTGCACCCTACTATGATGCGTGCCAAGTCATATTTGATTTTTGAAGTCATTTTGATAATGAGAAATCCCTCTATACCCCCTCTGACGACCCGACAATGATTTCTGTTAGAGAATTATTGTTATTCAGATAGAAATGGATATTCTGCACCCCTCCATGATGCGTGCCAAATCATATTTGATTTTTGAAGTCAGTTTGAAAATGAAAAATCCCTCTATACCCCCTCTGACGACCCGACAATGATTTCTGTTGACAAATTATTGTTATTTAGATGGACATAGATATTCTGCACCCCACCATGATGCGTGCCAAGTCATATTAGATTTTTGAAGAAATATGGAAAATGAAATATCCCTCTATACCCCTTCTGACGACCCGACAATTATTTCTCCTGACGAATTATTGTTATTCACATAGAAATGGATATTTTGTACCCTACTATGATGCGTGCCAAGTCATATTTGATTTTTGAAGTAATTTTGAAAATGAAAAATCCCTCTATACCCCCTTCAACGACCCGTCAATGATTTCTGTTGACGAATTATTGTAATTCAGATGGATATGGTTATTCTGCACCCCCTGAAATTAAAAATCCCTCTATACCTCCTTTGACGACCCGACAATGATTTCTGTTGACAAATTATTGTTATTGAGATGTTATTGACATGGATATTCTGTAGCCCACCATGATGCGTGCCAAGTCATATTTGATTTTTGAAATCATTTTGATAATGAAAAATCCCTCTATACCTCCTCTGTCGACCCGACAATTATTTCTGTTAACGAATTATCGTTATTCAGATGGACATAGATATTTCGCACACCACCATGATACGTGCCAAGTCATATTAGATTTTTGAAGAAATATTGAAAATGAAAAATCCCTCTATACCCCCTCTGACGACCCGACAATGATTTCTGTTGACAAATCATTGTTATTGAGATTGAAATGGATATTCTGTACCCCACCATGATGCGTGCCAAGTCGTATTTGATTTTTGAAATCATTTTGATAATGAAAAATCCCTCTATACCCCCTCTGACGACCCGACAATGATTTCTGTTAACGAATTATTGTTATTGAGATGGAAATGGATATTCTGTACACCACCATGATGCGTACCAAGTCATACTTGATTTTGGGGTAATTTTGAAAATGAAAATTCCCTCTATACCCCCTCTGACGACACGACAATGATTTCTGTTAAAGAATTATTGTTATTCAGATAGAAATGGATATTCTGCACTCCTCCATGATGCGTGCCAAATCATATTTGATTTTTGAAGTCAGTTTGAAAATGAAAAATCCCTCTATACCCCCTCTGACGACCCGACAATGATTTCTGTTAAAGAATTATTGTTATTCAGATAAAAATGGATATTCTGCACCCCTCCATGATGCGTGCCAAGTCAAATTAGATTTTTGAAGAAATATTGAAAATGAAAAATCTCTCTATACCCTGTCTAACGACCCGTCAATGATTTCTGTTGACGAATTTTTATTAATCAGATGGAAATGTATATTCTGCACCCCTTCATGATGCGTGCCAAGTCATATTTGATTTTTGAAGTCATTTTAAAAATGAAATATCCCTCTATACCCCTTCTGACGACCCGAAAATTATTTCTCTTGACGAATTATTGTTATTCACATAGAAATGGATATTTTGTACCCTACTATGATGCGTGCCAAGTCATACTTGATTTTGGGGTAATTTTGAAAATGGAAATTCCCTCTATACCCCCTCTGACGACACGACAATGATTTCTGTTGAAGAATTATTGTTATTCAGATAGAAATGGATATTCTGCACCCCTCCATGATGCGTGCCAAATCATATTTGATTTTTGAAGTCAGTTTGAAAATGAAAAATCCCTCTATACCCCCTCTGACGACCCGACAATGATTTCTGTTGACAAATTATTGTTATTTAGATGGACATGGATATTCTGCACCCCACCATGATGCGTGCCAAGTCATATTAGATTTTTGAAAAAAAATTGAAAATGAAAAATCCCTCTATACCCCGTCTAACGACCCGTCAATGATTTCTGTTGACGAATTATTGTTAATCAGATATAAATGTATATTCTGCACCGCTACATGATGCGTGCCAAGTCATATATGATTTTTGAAGTAATTTTGAAAATGAAAAATCCCTCTATACCCCCTCCAACGATCCGTCAATGATTTCTGTTGACGAATTAATGTTATTCAGATGGAAATGGATATTCTGCACCCCACCATGATGCGTGCCAAGTCATATTTGATTTTTAGGTAATTTTGAAAATGAAAAAACCCTCTATACCCCCTCTGACGTCCCGACAATGATTTCTGTTGACAAATTATTGTTATTGAGATGGAAATGGATATTCTGTACACCACCATGATGCGTACCAAGTCATATTTGATTTTTGAAGTCATTTTGAAAATGAAAAATCCCTCTATACACCCTCTGACGACCCGACAATCATTCCTGTTGATGAGTTATTGTTATTCAGATGGAAATAGATATTCTGCACCCCACCATGTTGCGTGCCAAGTCATATTTGATTTTGAGGTAATTTTGAAAATGAAAAATCCCTCTATACCCCCTCTAACGACCCGACAATGATATCTGTTGACGAATTATTGTTATTCAAATGGAAATAGATATTCTGCACCCCACCATTATGCGTGCCAAGTCATATTAGATTTTTGAAGAAATATTGAAAATGAAAAATCCCTCTATACCCCCTCCAACGACCCGACATTGATTTCTGTTGACGAATTCTTGTTATTCAGATGGAAATGGATATTCTGCACCCTACTATGATGCGTGCCAAGTCATATTTGAATTTTGAAGTCATTTTGATAATGAGAAATCCCTCTATACCCCCTCTGACGACCCGACAATGATTTCTGTTGACGTATTATTGTTATACAGATGGACATGGATACTTTGCACCCCACCATGATGCGTGCCAAGTCATATTAGATTTTAGAAGATATATTGAAAATGAAAAATCCCTCTATCCCCCTCTAATGACCCGACAATGATTTCTGTTGACAAATTATTGTTATTCAGATAAAAATGGGTATTCTGCACCCCACCATGATACGTGCCAAGTCATATTAGATTTTTGAAGAAATTTTGAAAATGAAAAATCCCTCTATACCCACTCCAACGACCCGTCAATGATTTCTGTTGAAGAATTATTGTTATTCAAATGGAAATGGATATTCTGCACCCCACTATGATGCGTGCCAAGTCATATTTGATTTTTGAAATCATTTTGATAATGAAATATCCCTCTTTACCCCCTCTGACGACCCGACAATGATTTCTGTTAACGAATTATTGTTATTGAGATGGAAATGGATATTCTGTACACCACCATGATGCGTACCAAGTCATACTTGATTTTGAGGTAATTTTGAAAATGAAAATTCCCTCTATACCCCCTCTGACGACACGACAATGATTTCTGTTAAAGAATTATTGTTATTCAGATAGAAAATCCCTCTATACCCCCTCTGACGTCCCGACAATGAATTGTGTTGATGAATTAATGATATTCAGATGAACATGGATACTTTGCACCCCACCATAATACGTGCCAACTCATATTTGATTTTTGAAGTCATTTTAAAAATGAAATATCCCTCTATACCCCTTCTGACGACCCGACAATTATTTCTCTTGACGAATTATTGTTATTCACATAGAAATGGATATTTTGTACCCTACTATGATGCGTGCCAAGTCATATTTGATTTCTGAAGAAATATTGAAAATGAAAAATCCCTCTATACCCCGTCTAACGACCCGTCAATGATTTCTGTTGACGAATTATTGTTAATCAGATGGAAATGTATATTCTGCACCCCTACATGATGCGTGCCAAGTCCCTCTATACCCCCTCTGACGTCCCGACAATGATTTCTGTTGACAAATTATTGTTATTGAGATGGAAATGGATATTCTGTACCCCTCCTTGATGCGTGCCAAGTCATATTTGATTTTTGAAGTCATTTTGATAATGAAAAATCCCTCTATACCCCCTCTGACGTCCCGACAATGAATTGTATTGACGAATTAATGATATTCAGATGAACATGGATACTTTGCACCCCTCCATGATACGTGCCAACTCATATTTGATTTTTGAAGTCATTTTAAAAATGAAATATCCCTCTATACCCCTTCTGACGACCCGACAATTATTTCTCTTGACGAATTATTGTTATTCACATAGAAATGGATATTTTTTACCCTACTATGATGCGTGCCAAGTCATATTTGATTTCTGAAGTAATTTTGAAAATGAAAAATCCCTCTATACCCCCTCCAACGACCCGTCAATGATTTCTGTTGACGAATTATTGATATTCAGATGGAAATGGATATTGTGCAACCCACCATGATGCGTGCCAAGTCATAATAGATTATTGAAGAAATTTTGAAAATGAAAAATCCCTCTATACCCCCTCCAACGACCCGTCAATGATTTCTGTTGACGAATTATTATTATTCAGATGGAAATGGATATTCTGCACCCCACCATGATGCGTGCCAAGTCATATTTGATTTTTAGGTAATTTTGAAAATGAAAAATCCCTCTATACCCCCTCTGACGTCCCGACAATGATTTCTGTTGACAAATTATTGTTATTGAGATGGAAATGGATATTCTTCACACCACCATGATGCGTACCAAGTCATATTTAATTTTTGAAGTCATTTTGAAAATGAAAAATCCCTCTATACCCCCTCCAACGACCCGTCAATGATTTCTGTTGACGAATTATTGTTATTCAGATGGAAATGGATATTCTGCACTCCTCTATGATGCGTGCCAAATCATATTTGATTTTTAGGTAATTTTGAAAATGAAAAATCCCTCTATACCCCCTCTGACGACCCGACAATAATTTCTGTAGATGAGTTATTGTTATTCAGATGGAAATAGATATTCTGCACCCCACCATGATGCGTGCCAAGTCATATTGGATTTTTGAAAAAATATTGAAAATGAAAAATCCCTCTATACCCCCTCCAACGACCCGACATTGATTTCTGTTGACGAATTCTTGTTATTCTGATGGAAATTGATATTCTGCACCCTACTATGATGCGTGCCAAGTCATATTTGATTTTTGAAGTCATTTTGATAATGAGAAATCCCTCTATACCCCCTCTGACGACCCGACAATGATTTCTGTTGACGAATTATTGTTATACATATGGATATGGATACTTTGCACCCCACCATGATGCGTGCCAAATCATAATAGATTTTAGAAGATATATTGAAAATGAAAAATCCCTCTATCCCCCTCTTATGACCCGACAATGATTTCTGTTGACAAATTATTGTTATTCAGATAAAAATGGTTATTCTGCAACCCACTATGATGCGTGCCAAGTCATATTTGATTTTTGAAGTCATTTTGAAAATGAAAAATACCTCTATACCCCCTCTGACGACCCGACAATGATTTCTGTTGACAAATCATTGTTATTGAGATTGAAATGGATATTCTGTACCCCACCATGATGCGTGCCAAGTCATATTTGAATTTTGAAATCATTTTTATAATGAAAAATCCCTCTATACCCCCTCCAACGACCCGTCAATGATTTCTGTTGACGAATTATTGTTGTTCAGATGGAAATGAATATTCTGCAGCCCACCATGTTGCGTGCCAAGTCATATTTGATTTTGAGGTAATTTTGAAAATGAAAAATCCCTCTATACCCCCTCTAACGACCCGACAATGATTTCTGTTGACGAATTATTGTTATTCAGATGGGAATAGATATTCTGCACCCCACCATGATGCGTGCCAAGTCATATTTGATTTTTAGGTAATTTTGAAAATGAAAAATCCCTCTATACCCCCTCTGACGTCCCGACAATGATTTCTGTTGACAAATTATTGTTATTGAGATGGAAATGGATATTCTGTACACCACCATGATGCGTACCAAGTCATATTTGATTTTTTAAGTCATTTTGAAAATGAAAAATCCCTCTGTACACCCTCTGACGACCCGACAATCGTTTCTGTTGATGAGTTATTGTTATTCAGATGGAAATAGATATTCTGCACCCCACCATGATGCGTGCCAAGTCATATTGGATTTTTGAAAAAATATTGAATATGAAAAATCCCTCTTTACCCCCTCCAACGACCCGACAATGATTTCTGTTGACAAATCATTGTTACTGAGATTGAAATGGATATTCTGTACCCCACCATGATGCGTGCCAAGTCGTATTTGATTTTTGAAATCATTTTGATAATGAAAAATCCCTCTATACCCCCTCTGATGACCCGACAATGATTTCTGTTAACGAATTATTGTTATTGAGATGGAAATAGATATTCTGTACACCACCATGATGCGTACCAAGTCATACTTGATTTTGGGGTAATTTTGAAAATGAAAATTCCCTCTATACCCCCTCTGACGACACGACAATGATTTCTGTCAAAGAATTATTGTTATTCAGATAGAAATGGATATTCTGCACTCCTCCATGATGCGTGCCAAATCATATTTGATTTTTGAAGTCAGTTTGAAAATGAAAAATCCCTCTATACCCCCTCTGACGACCCGACAATGATTTCTGTTAACGAATTATTGTTATTGAGATGGAAATAGATATTCTGTACACCACCATGATGCGTACCAAGTCATACTTGATTTTGGGGTAATTTTGAAAATGAAAATTCCCTCTATACCCCCTCTGACGACACGACAATGATTTCTGTCAAAGAATTATTGTTATTCAGATAGAAATGGATATTCTGCACCCCTCCATGATGCGTGCCAAATCATATTTGATTTTTGAAGTCAGTTTGAAAATGAAAAATCCCTCTATACCCCGTCTAACGACCCGTCAATGATTTCTGTTGACGAATTATTGTTAATCAGATGGAAATGTATATTCTGCACCCCTACATGATGCGTGCCAAGTCATATTTGATTTTGAAGTCATTTTGATAATGAAAAATCCCTCTATAACCCCTCTGACGTCCCGACAATGAATTGTGTTGACGAATTAATGATATTCAGATGAACATGAATACTTTGCACCCCACCATGATACGTGCCAACTCATATTTGATTTTTTGAGTCATTTTAAAAATGAAATATCCCTCTATACCCCTTCTGACGACCCGACAATTATTTCTCTTGACGAATTATTGTTATTCACATAGAAATGGATATTTTGTAGCCTACTATGATGCGTGCCAAGTCATATTTGATTTTTGAAGTAATTTTGAAAATGAAAAATCCCTCTATACCCCCTCCAACGACCCGTCAATGATTTCTGTTGACGAATTATTGTTATTCAGATGGAAATAGATATTCTGCAACCCACCATGATGCGTGCCAAGTCATATTAGATTATTGAAGAAATTTTGAAAATGAAAAATCCCTCTACACCCCCTCAAACGACCCGTCAATGATTTCTGTTGACGAATTATTGTTATTCATATGGAAATGGATTTTCTGCACCCCACCATGATGCGTGCCAAGTCATATTTTTATTTTTAGGTGATTTTGAAAATAAAAAATTCCTCTATACCCCCTCTGACGACCCGACAATGATTTCTGTTGACGAATTATTGTTATTGAGATGGAAATGGATATTCTGTACACCACCATGATGCGTACCAAGTCATATTTGATTTTTGAAGTCATTTTGAAAATGAAAAATCCCTCTATACACCCTCTGACGACCCAACAATCATTTCTGTTGATGAGTTATTGTTATTCAGATGGAAATAGATATTCTGCACCCCACCATGATGCGTGCCAAGTCATATTGGATTTTTGAAAAAATATTGAAAATGAAAAATCCCTCTATACCCCCTTAACGACCCGTCAATGATTTCTTTTGACGAATTATTGTTATTCAGATGGAAATGAATATTCTGCACCCCACCATGTTGCGTGCCAAGTCTTATTTGATTTTGAGGTAATTTTGAAAATGAAAAATCCCTCTATACCCCCTCTAACGACCCGACAATGATTTCTGTTGACGAATTATTGTTATTCAGATGGAAATAGATATTCTGCACCCCACCATTATGCGTGCCAAGTCATATTAGATTTTTGAAGAAATATTGAAAATGAAAAATCCCTCTATACCCCCTCCAACGACCCGACATTGATTTCTGTTGACGAATTCTTGTTATTCTGATGGAAATGGATATTCTGCACCCTACTATGATGCGTGCCAAGTCATATTTGATTTTTGAAGTCATTTTGATAATGAGAAATCCCTCTATACCCCCTCTGACGACCCGACAATGATTTCTGTTGACGAATTATTGTTATACAGATGGACATGGATACTTTGCACCCCACCATGATGCGTGCCAAATCATATTAGATTTTAGAAGATATATTGAAAATGAAAAATCCCTCTATCCCCCTCTTATGCCCGACAATGATTTCTGTTGACAAATTATTGTTATTCAGATAAAAATGGTTATTCTGCACCCCACCATGATACGTGACAAGTCATATTAGATTTTTGAAGAAATTTTGTAAATGAAAAATCCCTCAACACCCCCTCCAACGACCCGTCAATGACTTCTGTTGACGAATTATTGTTATTCAAATGGAAGTGGATATTCTGCACCCCACTATGATGCGTGCCAAGTCCTATTTGATTTTTGAAGTCATTTTGAAAATGAAAAATCCCTCTATACCCCCTCTGACGACCCGACAATGATTTCTGTTGACAAATCATTGTTATTGAGATTGAAATGGATATTCTGTACCCCACCATGATGCGTGCCAAGTCATATTTGATTTTTGAAATAATTTTTATAATGAAAAATCCCTCTATACCCCCTCCATTGACCCGTCAATGATTTCTGTTGACGAATTATTGTTATTCAGATGGAAATTGATAATCTGCAACCCATCATGATGCGTGCCAAGTCATATTAGATTATTGAAGAAATTTTGAAAATGAAAAATCCCACTATACCCCCTCCAACGACCCGTCAATGATTTCTGTTGACGAATTATTGTTATTCAGATGGAAATGAATATTCTGCACCCCACCAAGTTGCGTGCCAAGTCATATTTGATTTTGAGGTAATTTTGAAAATGAAAAATCCCTCTATACCCCCTCCAACGACCCGTCAATGATTTCTGTTGACGAATTATTGTTATTCAGATGAAAATAGATATTCTGCACCCCACCATTATGCGTGCCAAGTCATATTAGATTTTTGAAGAAATATTGAAAATGAAAAATCCCTCTATACCCCCTCCAACTACCCGACATTGATTCCTGTTGACGAATTCTTGTTATTCAGATGGAAATGGATATTCTGCACTCCACCATGATGCGTGCCAAGTCATATTTGATTTTTAGGTAATTTTGAAAATGAAAAATACCTCTATACCCCCTCTGACGTCCCGACAATGATTTCTGTTGACAAATTATTGTTATTTAGATGGAAATGGATATTCTGTTCACCACCATGATGCGTACCAAGTCATATTTGATTTTTGAAGTCATTTTGAAAATGAAAAATCCCTCTATACACCCTCTGACGACCCGACAATCATTTCTGTTGATGAGTTATTATTATTCAGATGGAAATAGATATTCTGCACCCCACCATGATGCGTGCCAAGTCATATTGGATTTTTGAAAAAATATTGAAAATGAAAAATCCCTCTATACCCCCTCCAACGACCCGACAATGATTTCTGTTGACAAATCATTGTTATTGAGATTGAAATGGATATTCTGTACCCCACCATGATGCGTGCCAAGTCGTATTTGATTTTTGAAATCATTTTGATAATGAAAAATCCCTCTATACCCCCTCTGACGACCCGACAATAATTTCTGTTAACGAATTATTGTTATTGAGATGGAAATGGATATGCTGTACACCACCATGATGCGTGCCAAGTCGTATTTGATTTTTGAAATCATTTTGATAATGAAAAATCCCTCTATACCCCCTCTGACGACCCGACAATGATTTCTGTTAACGAATTATTGTTATTGAGATGGAAATGGATATGCTGTACACCACCATGATGCGTACCAAGTCATACTTGGTTTTGGGGTAATTTTGAAAATGAAAATTCCCTCTATACCCCCTCTGACGACACGACAATGATTTCTGTTAAAGAATTATTGTTATTCAGATAGAAATGGATATTCTGCACTCCTCCATGATGCGTGCCAAATCATATTTGATTTTTGAAGTCAGTTTGAAAATGAAAAATCCCTCTATAACCCCTCTGACGACCCGTCAATGATTTCTGTTGAAGAATTATTGTTATTCAGATAGAAATGGATATTCTGCACCCCTCCATGATGCGTGCCAAATCATATTTGATTTTTGAAGTCAGTTTGAAAATGAAAAATCCCTCTATACCCCCTCTGACGACTCGACAATGATTTCTGTTGACAAATTATTGTTATTTAGATGGACATGGATATTCTGCACCCCACCATGATGCGTGCCAAGTCATATTAGATTTTTGAAAAAATATTGAAAATGAAAAATCCCTCTATACCCCCTTAACGACCCGTCAATGATTTCTTTTGACGAATTATTGTTATTCAGATAGAAATGAATATTCTGCACCCCACCATGATGCGTACCAAGTCATACTTGGTTTTGGGGTAATTTTGAAAATGAAAATTCCCTCTATACCCCCTCTGACGACACGACAATGATTTCTGTTAAAGAATTATTGTTATTCAGATAGAAGTGGATATTCTGCACTCCTCCATGATGCGTGCCAAATCATATTTGATTTTTGAAGTCAGTTTGAAAATGAAAAATCCCTCTATACCCCCTCTGACGACCCGACAATGATTTCTGTTAAAGAATTATTGTTATTCAGATAGAAATGGATATTCTGCACCCCTCCATGATGCGTGCCAAATCATATTTGATTTTTGAAGTCAGTTTGAAAATGAAAAATCCCTCTATACCCCCTCTGACGACCCGACAATGATTTCTGTTGACAAATTATTGTTATTTAGATGGACATGGATATTCTGCACCCCACCATGATGCGTGCCAAGTCATATTAGATTTTTGAAAAAATATTGAAAATGAAAAATCCCTCTATACCCCCTTAACGACCCGTCAATGATTTCTTTCGACGAATTATTGTTATTCAGATGGAAATGAATATTCTGCACCCCACCATGTTGCGTGCCAAGTCATATTTGATTTTGAGGTAATTTTGAAAATGAAAAATCCCTCTATACCCCTTCTAACGACCCGACAATGATTTCTGTTGACGAATTATTGTTATTCAGATGGAAAAAGATATTCTGCACCCCACCATTATGCGTGCCAAGTCATATTAGATTTCTGAAGAAATATTGAAAATGAAAAATCCCTCTATACCCCCTCCAACGACCCGACATTGATTTCTGTTGACGAATTCTTGTTATTCAGATGGAAATGGATATTCTGCACCCTACTATGATGCGTGCCAAGTCATATTTGATTTTTGAAGTCATTTTGATAATGAGAAATCCCTCTATACCCCCTCTGACGACCCGACAATGATTTCTGTTGACGAATTATTGTTATACATATGGATATGGATACTTTGCACCCCACCATGATGCGTGCCAAATCATAATAGATTTTAGAAGATATATTGAAAATGAAAAATCCCTCTATCCCCCTCTTATGACCCGACAATGATTTCTGTTGACAAATTATTGTTATTCAGATAAAAATGGTTATTCTGCAACCCACTATGATGCGTGCCAAGTCATATTTGATTTTTGAAGTCATTTTGAACATGAAAAATACCTCTATACCCCCTCTGACGACCCGACAATGATTTCTGTTGACAAATCATTGTTATTGAGATTGAAATGGATATTCTGTACCCCAACATGATGCGTGCCAAGTCATATTTGATTTTTGAAATCATTTTTATAATGAAAAATCCCTCTATACCCCCTCCAACGACCCGTCAATGATTTCTGTTGACGAATTATTGTTGTTCAGATGGAAATGAATATTCTGCAGCCCACCATGTTGCGTGCCAAGTCATATTTGATTTTGAGGTAATTTTGAAAATGAAAAATCCCTCTATACCCCCTCTAACGACCCGACAATGATTTCTGTTGACGAATTATTGTTATTCAGATGGGAATAGATATTCTGCACCCCACCATGATGCGTGCCAAGTCTTATTTGATTTTTAGGTAATTTTGAAAATGAAAAATCCCTCTATACCCCCTCTGACGTCCCGACAATGATTTCTGTTGACAAATTATTGTTATTGAGATGGAAATGGATATTCTGTACACCACCATGATGCGTACCAAGTCATATTTGATTTTTAAAGTCATTTTGAAAATGAAAAATCCCTCTATACACCCTCTGACGACCCGACAATCGTTTCTGTTGATGAGTTATTGTTATTCAGATGGAAATAGATATTCTGCACCCCACCATGATGCGTGCCAAGTCATATTGGATTTTTGAAAAAATATTGAATATGAAAAATCCCTCTATACCCCCTCCAACGACCCGACATTGATTTCTGTTGACGAAGTCTTGTTATTCAGATGGAAATGGATATTCTGCACCCCACCATGATGCGTGCCAAATCATATTTGATTTTTGAAGTCAGTTTGAAAATGAAAAATCCCTCTATACCCCGTCTAACGACCCGTCAATGATTTCTGTTGACGAATTATTGTTAATCAGATGGAAATGTATATTCTGCACCCCTACATGATGCGTGCCAAGTCATATTTGATTTTGAAGTCATTTTGATAATGAAAAATCCCTCTATAACCCCTCTGACGTCCCGACAATGAATTGTGTTGACGAATTAATGATATTCAGATGAACATGAATACTTTGCACCCCACCATGATACGTGCCAACTCATATTTGATTTTTTGAGTCATTTTAAAAATGAAATATCCCTCTATACCCCTTCTGACGACCCGACAATTATTTCTCTTGACGAATTATTGTTATTCACATAGAAATGGATATTTTGTAGCCTACTATGATGCGTGCCAAGTCATATTTGATTTTTGAAGTAATTTTGAAAATGAAAAATCCCTCTATACCCCCTCCAACGACCCGTCAATGATTTCTGTTGACGAATTATTGTTATTCAGATGGAAATAGATATTCTGCAACCCACCATGATGCGTGCCAAGTCATATTAGATTATTGAAGAAATTTTGAAAATGAAAAATCCCTCTACACCCCCTCAAACGACCCGTCAATGATTTCTGTTGACGAATTATTGTTATTCATATGGAAATGGATTTTCTGCACCCCACCATGATGCGTGCCAAGTCATATTTTTATTTTTAGGTGATTTTGAAAATAAAAAATTCCTCTATACCCCCTCTGACGACCCGACAATGATTTCTGTTGACGAATTATTGTTATTGAGATGGAAATGGATATTCTGTACACCACCATGATGCGTACCAAGTCATATTTGATTTTTGAAGTCATTTTGAAAATGAAAAATCCCTCTATACACCCTCTGACGACCCAACAATCATTTCTGTTGATGAGTTATTGTTATTCAGATGGAAATAGATATTCTGCACCCCACCATGATGCGTGCCAAGTCATATTGGATTTTTGAAAAAATATTGAAAATGAAAAATCCCTCTATACCCCCTTAACGACCCGTCAATGATTTCTTTTGACGAATTATTGTTATTCAGATGGAAATGAATATTCTGCACCCCACCATGTTGCGTGCCAAGTCTTATTTGATTTTGAGGTAATTTTGAAAATGAAAAATCCCTCTATACCCCCTCTAACGACCCGACAATGATTTCTGTTGACGAATTATTGTTATTCAGATGGAAATAGATATTCTGCACCCCACCATTATGCGTGCCAAGTCATATTAGATTTTTGAAGAAATATTGAAAATGAAAAATCCCTCTATACCCCCTCCAACGACCCGACATTGATTTCTGTTGACGAATTCTTGTTATTCTGATGGAAATGGATATTCTGCACCCTACTATGATGCGTGCCAAGTCATATTTGATTTTTGAAGTCATTTTGATAATGAGAAATCCCTCTATACCCCCTCTGACGACCCGACAATGATTTCTGTTGACGAATTATTGTTATACAGATGGACATGGATACTTTGCACCCCACCATGATGCGTGCCAAATCATATTAGATTTTAGAAGATATATTGAAAATGAAAAATCCCTCTATCCCCCTCTTATGCCCGACAATGATTTCTGTTGACAAATTATTGTTATTCAGATAAAAATGGTTATTCTGCACCCCACCATGATACGTGACAAGTCATATTAGATTTTTGAAGAAATTTTGTAAATGAAAAATCCCTCAACACCCCCACCAACGACCCGTCAATGACTTCTGTTGACGAATTATTGTTATTCAAATGGAAGTGGATATTCTGCACCCCACTATGATGCGTGCCAAGTCCTATTTGATTTTTGAAGTCATTTTGAAAATGAAAAATCCCTCTATACCCCCTCTGACGACCCGACAATGATTTCTGTTGACAAATCATTGTTATTGAGATTGAAATGGATATTCTGTACCCCACCATGATGCGTGCCAAGTCATATTTGATTTTTGAAATAATTTTTATAATGAAAAATCCCTCTATACCCCCTCCATTGACCCGTCAATGATTTCTGTTGACGAATTATTGTTATTCAGATGGAAATTGATAATCTGCAACCCATCATGATGCGTGCCAAGTCATATTAGATTATTGAAGAAATTTTGAAAATGAAAAATCCCACTATACCCCCTCCAACGACCCGTCAATGATTTCTGTTGACGAATTATTGTTATTCAGATGGAAATGAATATTCTGCACCCCACCAAGTTGCGTGCCAAGTCATATTTGATTTTGAGGTAATTTTGAAAATGAAAAATCCCTCTATACCCCCTCCAACGACCCGTCAATGATTTCTGTTGACGAATTATTGTTATTCAGATGAAAATAGATATTCTGCACCCCACCATTATGCGTGCCAAGTCATATTAGATTTTTGAAGAAATATTGAAAATGAAAAATCCCTCTATACCCCCTCCAACTACCCGACATTGATTCCTGTTGACGAATTCTTGTTATTCAGATGGAAATGGATATTCTGCACTCCACCATGATGCGTGCCAAGTCATATTTGATTTTTAGGTAATTTTGAAAATGAAAAATACCTCTATACCCCCTCTGACGTCCCGACAATGATTTCTGTTGACAAATTATTGTTATTTAGATGGAAATGGATATTCTGTTCACCACCATGATGCGTACCAAGTCATATTTGATTTTTGAAGTCATTTTGAAAATGAAAAATCCCTCTATACACCCTCTGACGACCCGACAATCATTTCTGTTGATGAGTTATTATTATTCAGATGGAAATAGATATTCTGCACCCCACCATGATGCGTGCCAAGTCATATTGGATTTTTGAAAAAATATTGAAAATGAAAAATCCCTCTATACCCCCTCCAACGACCCGACAATGATTTCTGTTGACAAATCATTGTTATTGAGATTGAAATGGATATTCTGTACCCCACCATGATGCGTGCCAAGTCGTATTTGATTTTTGAAATCATTTTGATAATGAAAAATCCCTCTATACCCCCTCTGACGACCCGACAATAATTTCTGTTAACGAATTATTGTTATTGAGATGGAAATGGATATGCTGTACACCACCATGATGCGTGCCAAGTCGTATTTGATTTTTGAAATCATTTTGATAATGAAAAATCCCTCTATACCCCCTCTGACGACCCGACAATGATTTCTGTTAACGAATTATTGTTATTGAGATGGAAATGGATATGCTGTACACCACCATGATGCGTACCAAGTCATACTTGGTTTTGGGGTAATTTTGAAAATGAAAATTCCCTCTATACCCCCTCTGACGACACGACAATGATTTCTGTTAAAGAATTATTGTTATTCAGATAGAAATGGATATTCTGCACTCCTCCATGATGCGTGCCAAATCATATTTGATTTTTGAAGTCAGTTTGAAAATGAAAAATCCCTCTATAACCCCTCTGACGACCCGTCAATGATTTCTGTTGAAGAATTATTGTTATTCAGATAGAAATGGATATTCTGCACCCCTCCATGATGCGTGCCAAATCATATTTGATTTTTGAAGTCAGTTTGAAAATGAAAAATCCCTCTATACCCCCTCTGACGACTCGACAATGATTTCTGTTGACAAATTATTGTTATTTAGATGGACATGGATATTCTGCACCCCACCATGATGCGTGCCAAGTCATATTAGATTTTTGAAAAAATATTGAAAATGAAAAATCCCTCTATACCCCCTTAACGACCCGTCAATGATTTCTTTTGACGAATTATTGTTATTCAGATAGAAATGAATATTCTGCACCCCACCATGATGCGTACCAAGTCATACTTGGTTTTGGGGTAATTTTGAAAATGAAAATTCCCTCTATACCCCCTCTGACGACACGACAATGATTTCTGTTAAAGAATTATTGTTATTCAGATAGAAGTGGATATTCTGCACTCCTCCATGATGCGTGCCAAATCATATTTGATTTTTGAAGTCAGTTTGAAAATGAAAAATCCCTCTATACCCCCTCTGACGACCCGACAATGATTTCTGTTAAAGAATTATTGTTATTCAGATAGAAATGGATATTCTGCACCCCTCCATGATGCGTGCCAAATCATATTTGATTTTTGAAGTCAGTTTGAAAATGAAAAATCCCTCTATACCCCCTCTGACGACCCGACAATGATTTCTGTTGACAAATTATTGTTATTTAGATGGACATGGATATTCTGCACCCCACCATGATGCGTGCCAAGTCATATTAGATTTTTGAAAAAATATTGAAAATGAAAAATCCCTCTATACCCCCTTAACGACCCGTCAATGATTTCTTTCGACGAATTATTGTTATTCAGATGGAAATGAATATTCTGCACCCCACCATGTTGCGTGCCAAGTCATATTTGATTTTGAGGTAATTTTGAAAATGAAAAATCACTCTATACCCCTTCTAACGACCCGACAATGATTTCTGTTGACGAATTATTGTTATTCAGATGGAAAAAGATATTCTGCACCCCACCATTATGCGTGCCAAGTCATATTAGATTTCTGAAGAAATATTGAAAATGAAAAATCCCTCTATACCCCCTCCAACGACCCGACATTGATTTCTGTTGACGAATTCTTGTTATTCAGATGGAAATGGATATTCTGCACCCTACTATGATGCGTGCCAAGTCATATTTGATTTTTGAAGTCATTTTGATAATGAGAAATCCCTCTATACCCCCTCTGACGACCCGACAATGATTTCTGTTGACGAATTATTGTTATACATATGGATATGGATACTTTGCACCCCACCATGATGCGTGCCAAATCATAATAGATTTTAGAAGATATATTGAAAATGAAAAATCCCTCTATCCCCCTCTTATGACCCGACAATGATTTCTGTTGACAAATTATTGTTATTCAGATAAAAATGGTTATTCTGCAACCCACTATGATGCGTGCCAAGTCATATTTGATTTTTGAAGTCATTTTGAACATGAAAAATACCTCTATACCCCCTCTGACGACCCGACAATGATTTCTGTTGACAAATTATTGTTATTCAGATAAAAATGGTTATTCTGCACCCCACCATGATGCGTGCCAAGTCATATTAGATTTTTGAAAAAATAATGAGAATGAAAAATCCCTCTATACCCCCTTAACGACCCGTCAATGATTTCTTTTGACGAATTATTGTTATTCAGATAGAAATGAATATTCTGCACCCCACCATGATGCGTACCAAGTCATACTTGGTTTTGGGGTAATTTTGAAAATGAAAATTCCCTCTATACCCCCTCTGACGACACGACAATGATTTCTGTTAAAGAATTATTGTTATTCAGATAGAAGTGGATATTCTGCACTCCTCCATGATGCGTGCCAAATCATATTTGATTTTTGAAGTCAGTTTGAAAATGAAAAATCCCTCTATACCCCCTCTGACGACCCGACAATGATTTCTGTTAAAGAATTATTGTTATTCAGATAGAAATGGATATTCTGCACCCCCTCATGATGCGTGCCAAATCATATTTGATTTTTGAAGTCAGTTTGAAAATGAAAAATCCCTCTATACCCCCTCTGACGACCCGACAATGATTTCTGTTGACAAAATATTGTTATTTAGATGGAAATGGATATTCTGTACCCCACTATGATGCGTGCCAAGTCATATTTGATTTTTGAAGTCATTTTGAAAATGAAAAATCCTTCTATACCCCTCTAACGACCCAACAATGATTTCTGTCGACGAATTATTGTTATTCAGATGGAAATAGATATTCTGCACCCCACCATGATGCGTGCCAAGTCATATTAGATTTTTGAAAAAATATTGAAAATGAAAAATCCCTCTATACCCCCTTAACGACCCGTCAATGATTTCTTTCGACGAATTATTGTTATTCAGATGGAAATGAATATTCTGCACCCCACCATGTTGCGTGCCAAGTCATATTTGATTTTGAGGTAATTTTGAAAATGAAAAATCCCTCTATACCCCTTCTAACGACCCGACAATGATTTCTGTTGACGAATTCTTGTTATTCAGATGGAAATGGATATTCTGCACCCTACTATGATGCGTGCCAAGTCATATTTGATTTTTGAAGTCATTTTGATAATGAGAAATCCCTCTATACCCCCTCTGACGACCCGACAATGATTTCTGTTAGAGAATTATTGTTATTCAGATAGAAATGGATATTCTGCACCCCTCCATGATGCGTGCCAAATCATATTTGATTTTTGAAGTCAGTTTGAAAATGAAAAATCCCTCTATACCCCCTCTGACGACCCGACAATGATTTCTGTAGACAAATTATTGTTATTTAGATGGACATGGATATTCTGCACCCCACCATGATGCGTGCCAAGTCATATTAGATTTTTGAAGAAATATGGAAAATGAAATATCCCTCTATACCCCTTCTGACGACCCGACAATTATTTCTCCTGACGAATTATTGTTATTCACATAGAAATGGATATTTTGTACCCTACTATGATGCGTGCCAAGTCATATTTGATTTTTGAAGTAATTTTGAAAATGAAAAATCCCTCTATACCCCCTTCAACGACCCGTCAATGATTTCTGTTGACGAATTATTGTAATTCAGATGGATATGGTTATTCTGCACCCCCTGAAATTAAAAATCCCTCTATACCTCCTTTGACGACCCGACAATGATTTCTGTTGACAAATTATTGTTATTGAGATGTTATTGACATGGATATTCTGTAGCCCACCATGATGCGTGCCAAGTCATATTTGATTTTTGAAATCATTTTGATAATGAAAAATCCCTCTATACCTCCTCTGTCGACCCGACAATTATTTCTGTTAACGAATTATCGTTATTCAGATGGACATAGATATTTCGCACACCACCATGATACGTGCCAAGTCATATTAGATTTTTGAAGAAATATTGAAAATGAAAAATCCCTCTATACCCCCTCTGACGACCCGACAATGATTTCTGTTGACAAATCATTGTTATTGAGATTGAAATGGATATTCTGTACCCCACCATGATGCGTGCCAAGTCGTATTTGATTTTTGAAATCATTTTGATAATGAAAAATCCCTCTATACCCCCTCTGACGACCCGACAATGATTTCTGTTAACGAATTATTGTTATTGAGATGGAAATGGATATTCTGTACACCACCATGATGCGTACCAAGTCATACTTGATTTTGGGGTAATTTTGAAAATGAAAATTCCCTCTATACCCCCTCTGACGACACGACAATGATTTCTGTTAAAGAATTATTGTTATTCAGATAGAAATGGATATTCTGCACTCCTCCATGATGCGTGCCAAATCATATTTGATTTTTGAAGTCAGTTTGAAAATGAAAAATCCCTCTATACCCCCTCTGACGACCCGACAATGATTTCTGTTAAAGAATTATTGTTATTCAGATAAAAATGGATATTCTGCACCCCTCCATGATGCGTGCCAAGTCAAATTAGATTTTTGAAGAAATATTGAAAATGAAAAATCTCTCTATACCCTGTCTAACGACCCGTCAATGATTTCTGTTGACGAATTTTTATTAATCAGATGGAAATGTATATTCTGCACCCCTTCATGATGCGTGCCAAGTCATATTTGATTTTTGAAGTCATTTTAAAAATGAAATATCCCTCTATACCCCTTCTGACGACCCGAAAATTATTTCTCTTGACGAATTATTGTTATTCACATAGAAATGGATATTTTGTACCCTACTATGATGCGTGCCAAGTCATACTTGATTTTGGGGTAATTTTGAAAATGGAAATTCCCTCTATACCCCCTCTGACGACACGACAATGATTTCTGTTGAAGAATTATTGTTATTCAGATAGAAATGGATATTCTGCACCCCTCCATGATGCGTGCCAAATCATATTTGATTTTTGAAGTCAGTTTGAAAATGAAAAATCCCTCTATACCCCCTCTGACGACCCGACAATGATTTCTGTTGACAAATTATTGTTATTTAGATGGACATGGATATTCTGCACCCCACCATGATGCGTGCCAAGTCATATTAGATTTTTGAAAAAAAATTGAAAATGAAAAATCCCTCTATACCCCGTCTAACGACCCGTCAATGATTTCTGTTGACGAATTATTGTTAATCAGATATAAATGTATATTCTGCACCGCTACATGATGCGTGCCAAGTCATATATGATTTTTGAAGTAATTTTGAAAATGAAAAATCCCTCTATACCCCCTCCAACGATCCGTCAATGATTTCTGTTGACGAATTAATGTTATTCAGATGGAAATGGATATTCTGCACCCCACCATGATGCGTGCCAAGTCATATTTGATTTTTAGGTAATTTTGAAAATGAAAAAACCCTCTATACCCCCTCTGACGTCCCGACAATGATTTCTGTTGACAAATTATTGTTATTGAGATGGAAATGGATATTCTGTACACCACCATGATGCGTACCAAGTCATATTTGATTTTTGAAGTCATTTTGAAAATGAAAAATCCCTCTATACACCCTCTGACGACCCGACAATCATTCCTGTTGATGAGTTATTGTTATTCAGATGGAAATAGATATTCTGCACCCCACCATGTTGCGTGCCAAGTCATATTTGATTTTGAGGTAATTTTGAAAATGAAAAATCCCTCTATACCCCCTCTAACGACCCGACAATGATATCTGTTGACGAATTATTGTTATTCAAATGGAAATAGATATTCTGCACCCCACCATTATGCGTGCCAAGTCATATTAGATTTTTGAAGAAATATTGAAAATGAAAAATCCCTCTATACCCCCTCCAACGACCCGACATTGATTTCTGTTGACGAATTCTTGTTATTCAGATGGAAATGGATATTCTGCACCCTACTATGATGCGTGCCAAGTCATATTTGAATTTTGAAGTCATTTTGATAATGAGAAATCCCTCTATACCCCCTCTGACGACCCGACAATGATTTCTGTTGACGTATTATTGTTATACAGATGGACATGGATACTTTGCACCCCACCATGATGCGTGCCAAGTCATATTAGATTTTAGAAGATATATTGAAAATGAAAAATCCCTCTATCCCCCTCTAATGACCCGACAATGATTTCTGTTGACAAATTATTGTTATTCAGATAAAAATGGGTATTCTGCACCCCACCATGATACGTGCCAAGTCATATTAGATTTTTGAAGAAATTTTGAAAATGAAAAATCCCTCTATACCCACTCCAACGACCCGTCAATGATTTCTGTTGAAGAATTATTGTTATTCAAATGGAAATGGATATTCTGCACCCCACTATGATGCGTGCCAAGTCATATTTGATTTTTGAAATCATTTTGATAATGAAATATCCCTCTTTACCCCCTCTGACGACCCGACAATGATTTCTGTTAACGAATTATTGTTATTGAGATGGAAATGGATATTCTGTACACCACCATGATGCGTACCAAGTCATACTTGATTTTGAGGTAATTTTGAAAATGAAAATTCCCTCTATACCCCCTCTGACGACACGACAATGATTTCTGTTAAAGAATTATTGTTATTCAGATAGAAAATCCCTCTATACCCCCTCTGACGTCCCGACAATGAATTGTGTTGATGAATTAATGATATTCAGATGAACATGGATACTTTGCACCCCACCATAATACGTGCCAACTCATATTTGATTTTTGAAGTCATTTTAAAAATGAAATATCCCTCTATACCCCTTCTGACGACCCGACAATTATTTCTCTTGACGAATTATTGTTATTCACATAGAAATGGATATTTTGTACCCTACTATGATGCGTGCCAAGTCATATTTGATTTCTGAAGAAATATTGAAAATGAAAAATCCCTCTATACCCCGTCTAACGACCCGTCAATGATTTCTGTTGACGAATTATTGTTAATCAGATGGAAATGTATATTCTGCACCCCTACATGATGCGTGCCAAGTCCCTCTATACCCCCTCTGACGTCCCGACAATGATTTCTGTTGACAAATTATTGTTATTGAGATGGAAATGGATATTCTGTACCCCTCCTTGATGCGTGCCAAGTCATATTTGATTTTTGAAGTCATTTTGATAATGAAAAATCCCTCTATACCCCCTCTGACGTCCCGACAATGAATTGTATTGACGAATTAATGATATTCAGATGAACATGGATACTTTGCACCCCTCCATGATACGTGCCAACTCATATTTGATTTTTGAAGTCATTTTAAAAATGAAATATCCCTCTATACCCCTTCTGACGACCCGACAATTATTTCTCTTGACGAATTATTGTTATTCACATAGAAATGGATATTTTTTACCCTACTATGATGCGTGCCAAGTCATATTTGATTTCTGAAGTAATTTTGAAAATGAAAAATCCCTCTATACCCCCTCCAACGACCCGTCAATGATTTCTGTTGACGAATTATTGATATTCAGATGGAAATGGATATTGTGCAACCCACCATGATGCGTGCCAAGTCATAATAGATTATTGAAGAAATTTTGAAAATGAAAAATCCCTCTATACCCCCTCCAACGACCCGTCAATGATTTCTGTTGACGAATTATTATTATTCAGATGGAAATGGATATTCTGCACCCCACCATGATGCGTGCCAAGTCATATTTGATTTTTAGGTAATTTTGAAAATGAAAAATCCCTCTATACCCCCTCTGACGTCCCGACAATGATTTCTGTTGACAAATTATTGTTATTGAGATGGAAATGGATATTCTTCACACCACCATGATGCGTACCAAGTCATATTTAATTTTTGAAGTCATTTTGAAAATGAAAAATCCCTCTATACCCCCTCCAACGACCCGTCAATGATTTCTGTTGACGAATTATTGTTATTCAGATGGAAATGGATATTCTGCACTCCTCTATGATGCGTGCCAAATCATATTTGATTTTTAGGTAATTTTGAAAATGAAAAATCCCTCTATACCCCCTCTGACGACCCGACAATAATTTCTGTAGATGAGTTATTGTTATTCAGATGGAAATAGATATTCTGCACCCCACCATGATGCGTGCCAAGTCATATTGGATTTTTGAAAAAATATTGAAAATGAAAAATCCCTCTATACCCCCTCCAACGACCCGACATTGATTTCTGTTGACGAATTCTTGTTATTCTGATGGAAATTGATATTCTGCACCCTACTATGATGCGTGCCAAGTCATATTTGATTTTTGAAGTCATTTTGATAATGAGAAATCCCTCTATACCCCCTCTGACGACCCGACAATGATTTCTGTTGACGAATTATTGTTATACATATGGATATGGATACTTTGCACCCCACCATGATGCGTGCCAAATCATAATAGATTTTAGAAGATATATTGAAAATGAAAAATCCCTCTATCCCCCTCTTATGACCCGACAATGATTTCTGTTGACAAATTATTGTTATTCAGATAAAAATGGTTATTCTGCAACCCACTATGATGCGTGCCAAGTCATATTTGATTTTTGAAGTCATTTTGAAAATGAAAAATACCTCTATACCCCCTCTGACGACCCGACAATGATTTCTGTTGACAAATCATTGTTATTGAGATTGAAATGGATATTCTGTACCCCACCATGATGCGTGCCAAGTCATATTTGAATTTTGAAATCATTTTTATAATGAAAAATCCCTCTATACCCCCTCCAACGACCCGTCAATGATTTCTGTTGACGAATTATTGTTGTTCAGATGGAAATGAATATTCTGCAGCCCACCATGTTGCGTGCCAAGTCATATTTGATTTTGAGGTAATTTTGAAAATGAAAAATCCCTCTATACCCCCTCTAACGACCCGACAATGATTTCTGTTGACGAATTATTGTTATTCAGATGGGAATAGATATTCTGCACCCCACCATGATGCGTGCCAAGTCATATTTGATTTTTAGGTAATTTTGAAAATGAAAAATCCCTCTATACCCCCTCTGACGTCCCGACAATGATTTCTGTTGACAAATTATTGTTATTGAGATGGAAATGGATATTCTGTACACCACCATGATGCGTACCAAGTCATATTTGATTTTTTAAGTCATTTTGAAAATGAAAAATCCCTCTGTACACCCTCTGACGACCCGACAATCGTTTCTGTTGATGAGTTATTGTTATTCAGATGGAAATAGATATTCTGCACCCCACCATGATGCGTGCCAAGTCATATTGGATTTTTGAAAAAATATTGAATATGAAAAATCCCTCTATACCCCCTCCAACGACCCGACATTGATTTCTGTTGACGAAGTCTTGTTATTCAGATGGAAATGGATATTCTGCACCCCACCATGATGCGTGCCAAGTCATATTTGATTTTTAGGTAATTTTGAAAATGAAAAATCCCTCTATACCCCCTCTGACGTCTCGACAATGATTTCTGTTGACAAATTATTGTTATTGAGATGGAAATGGATATTCTGTACACCACCATGATGCGTACCAAGTCATATTTGATTTTTTAAGTCATTTTGAAAATGAAAAATCCCTCTATACACCCTCTGACGACCCGACAATCGTTTCTGTTGATGAGTTATTGTTATTCAGATGGAAATAGATATTCTGCACCCCACCATGATGCGTGCCAAGTCATATTGGATTTTTGAAAAAATATTGAATATGAAAAATCCCTCTATACCCCCTCCAACGACCCGACAATGATTTCTGTTGACAAATCATTGTTACTGAGATTGAAATGGATATTCTGTACCCCACCATGATGCGTGCCAAGTCGTATTTGATTTTTGAAATCATTTTGATAATGAAAAATCCCTCTATACCCCCTCTGATGACCCGACAATGATTTCTGTTAACGAATTATTGTTATTGAGATGGAAATAGATATTCTGTACACCACCATGATGCGTACCAAGTCATACTTGATTTTGGGGTAATTTTGAAAATGAAAATTCCCTCTATACCCCCTCTGACGACACGACAATGATTTCTGTCAAAGAATTATTGTTATTCAGATAGAAATGGATATTCTGCACTCCTCCATGATGCGTGCCAAATCATATTTGATTTTTGAAGTCAGTTTGAAAATGAAAAATCCCTCTATACCCCCTCTGACGACCCGACAATGATTTCTGTTAACGAATTATTGTTATTGAGATGGAAATAGATATTCTGTACACCACCATGATGCGTACCAAGTCATACTTGATTTTGGGGTAATTTTGAAAATGAAAATTCCCTCTATACCCCCTCTGACGACACGACAATGATTTCTGTCAAAGAATTATTGTTATTCAGATAGAAATGGATATTCTGCACCCCTCCATGATGCGTGCCAAATCATATTTGATTTTTGAAGTCAGTTTGAAAATGAAAAATCCCTCTATACCCCGTCTAACGACCCGTCAATGATTTCTGTTGACGAATTATTGTTAATCA
Source organism: Chrysolina americana (assembly GCA_958502065.1). Classification (NCBI taxonomy): domain Eukaryota; kingdom Metazoa; phylum Arthropoda; class Insecta; order Coleoptera; family Chrysomelidae; genus Chrysolina; species Chrysolina americana. The sequence goes on along the minus strand of OY293415.1, from coordinate 44,199,957 downwards.
GATGGAAATGTATATTCTGCACCCCTACATGATGCGTGCCAAGTCATATTTGATTTTGAAGTCATTTTGATAATGAAAAATCCCTCTATAACCCCTCTGACGTCCCGACAATGAATTGTGTTGACGAATTAATGATATTCAGATGAACATGAATACTTTGCACCCCACCATGATACGTGCCAACTCATATTTGATTTTTTGAGTCATTTTAAAAATGAAATATCCCTCTATACCCCTTCTGACGACCCGACAATTATTTCTCTTGACGAATTATTGTTATTCACATAGAAATGGATATTTTGTAGCCTACTATGATGCGTGCCAAGTCATATTTGATTTTTGAAGTAATTTTGAAAATGAAAAATCCCTCTATACCCCCTCCAACGACCCGTCAATGATTTCTGTTGACGAATTATTGTTATTCAGATGGAAATAGATATTCTGCAACCCACCATGATGCGTGCCAAGTCATATTAGATTATTGAAGAAATTTTGAAAATGAAAAATCCCTCTACACCCCCTCAAACGACCCGTCAATGATTTCTGTTGACGAATTATTGTTATTCATATGGAAATGGATTTTCTGCACCCCACCATGATGCGTGCCAAGTCATATTTTTATTTTTAGGTGATTTTGAAAATAAAAAATTCCTCTATACCCCCTCTGACGACCCGACAATGATTTCTGTTGACGAATTATTGTTATTGAGATGGAAATGGATATTCTGTACACCACCATGATGCGTACCAAGTCATATTTGATTTTTGAAGTCATTTTGAAAATGAAAAATCCCTCTATACACCCTCTGACGACCCAACAATCATTTCTGTTGATGAGTTATTGTTATTCAGATGGAAATTGATAATCTGCAACCCATCATGATGCGTGCCAAGTCATATTAGATTATTGAAGAAATTTTGAAAATGAAAAATCCCACTATACCCCCTCCAACGACCCGTCAATGATTTCTGTTGACGAATTATTGTTATTCAGATGGAAATGAATATTCTGCACCCCACCAAGTTGCGTGCCAAGTCATATTTGATTTTGAGGTAATTTTGAAAATGAAAAATCCCTCTATACCCCCTCCAACGACCCGTCAATGATTTCTGTTGACGAATTATTGTTATTCAGATGAAAATAGATATTCTGCACCCCACCATTATGCGTGCCAAGTCATATTAGATTTTTGAAGAAATATTGAAAATGAAAAATCCCTCTATACCCCCTCCAACTACCCGACATTGATTCCTGTTGACGAATTCTTGTTATTCAGATGGAAATGGATATTCTGCACTCCACCATGATGCGTGCCAAGTCATATTTGATTTTTAGGTAATTTTGAAAATGAAAAATACCTCTATACCCCCTCTGACGTCCCGACAATGATTTCTGTTGACAAATTATTGTTATTTAGATGGAAATGGATATTCTGTTCACCACCATGATGCGTACCAAGTCATATTTGATTTTTGAAGTCATTTTGAAAATGAAAAATCCCTCTATACACCCTCTGACGACCCGACAATCATTTCTGTTGATGAGTTATTATTATTCAGATGGAAATAGATATTCTGCACCCCACCATGATGCGTGCCAAGTCATATTGGATTTTTGAAAAAATATTGAAAATGAAAAATCCCTCTATACCCCCTCCAACGACCCGACAATGATTTCTGTTGACAAATCATTGTTATTGAGATTGAAATGGATATTCTGTACCCCACCATGATGCGTGCCAAGTCGTATTTGATTTTTGAAATCATTTTGATAATGAAAAATCCCTCTATACCCCCTCTGACGACCCGACAATAATTTCTGTTAACGAATTATTGTTATTGAGATGGAAATGGATATGCTGTACACCACCATGATGCGTGCCAAGTCGTATTTGATTTTTGAAATCATTTTGATAATGAAAAATCCCTCTATACCCCCTCTGACGACCCGACAATGATTTCTGTTAACGAATTATTGTTATTGAGATGGAAATGGATATGCTGTACACCACCATGATGCGTACCAAGTCATACTTGGTTTTGGGGTAATTTTGAAAATGAAAATTCCCTCTATACCCCCTCTGACGACACGACAATGATTTCTGTTAAAGAATTATTGTTATTCAGATAGAAATGGATATTCTGCACTCCTCCATGATGCGTGCCAAATCATATTTGATTTTTGAAGTCAGTTTGAAAATGAAAAATCCCTCTATAACCCCTCTGACGACCCGTCAATGATTTCTGTTGAAGAATTATTGTTATTCAGATAGAAATGGATATTCTGCACCCCTCCATGATGCGTGCCAAATCATATTTGATTTTTGAAGTCAGTTTGAAAATGAAAAATCCCTCTATACCCCCTCTGACGACTCGACAATGATTTCTGTTGACAAATTATTGTTATTTAGATGGACATGGATATTCTGCACCCCACCATGATGCGTGCCAAGTCATATTAGATTTTTGAAAAAATATTGAAAATGAAAAATCCCTCTATACCCCCTTAACGACCCGTCAATGATTTCTTTTGACGAATTATTGTTATTCAGATAGAAATGAATATTCTGCACCCCACCATGATGCGTACCAAGTCATACTTGGTTTTGGGGTAATTTTGAAAATGAAAATTCCCTCTATACCCCCTCTGACGACACGACAATGATTTCTGTTAAAGAATTATTGTTATTCAGATAGAAGTGGATATTCTGCACTCCTCCATGATGCGTGCCAAATCATATTTGATTTTTGAAGTCAGTTTGAAAATGAAAAATCCCTCTATACCCCCTCTGACGACCCGACAATGATTTCTGTTAAAGAATTATTGTTATTCAGATAGAAATGGATATTCTGCACCCCTCCATGATGCGTGCCAAATCATATTTGATTTTTGAAGTCAGTTTGAAAATGAAAAATCCCTCTATACCCCCTCTGACGACCCGACAATGATTTCTGTTGACAAATTATTGTTATTTAGATGGACATGGATATTCTGCACCCCACCATGATGCGTGCCAAGTCATATTAGATTTTTGAAAAAATATTGAAAATGAAAAATCCCTCTATACCCCCTTAACGACCCGTCAATGATTTCTTTCGACGAATTATTGTTATTCAGATGGAAATGAATATTCTGCACCCCACCATGTTGCGTGCCAAGTCATATTTGATTTTGAGGTAATTTTGAAAATGAAAAATCCCTCTATACCCCTTCTAACGACCCGACAATGATTTCTGTTGACGAATTATTGTTATTCAGATGGAAAAAGATATTCTGCACCCCACCATTATGCGTGCCAAGTCATATTAGATTTCTGAAGAAATATTGAAAATGAAAAATCCCTCTATACCCCCTCCAACGACCCGACATTGATTTCTGTTGACGAATTCTTGTTATTCAGATGGAAATGGATATTCTGCACCCTACTATGATGCGTGCCAAGTCATATTTGATTTTTGAAGTCATTTTGATAATGAGAAATCCCTCTATACCCCCTCTGACGACCCGACAATGATTTCTGTTGACGAATTATTGTTATACATATGGATATGGATACTTTGCACCCCACCATGATGCGTGCCAAATCATAATAGATTTTAGAAGATATATTGAAAATGAAAAATCCCTCTATCCCCCTCTTATGACCCGACAATGATTTCTGTTGACAAATTATTGTTATTCAGATAAAAATGGTTATTCTGCAACCCACTATGATGCGTGCCAAGTCATATTTGATTTTTGAAGTCATTTTGAACATGAAAAATACCTCTATACCCCCTCTGACGACCCGACAATGATTTCTGTTGACAAATCATTGTTATTGAGATTGAAATGGATATTCTGTACCCCAACATGATGCGTGCCAAGTCATATTTGATTTTTGAAATCATTTTTATAATGAAAAATCCCTCTATACCCCCTCCAACGACCCGTCAATGATTTCTGTTGACGAATTATTGTTGTTCAGATGGAAATGAATATTCTGCAGCCCACCATGTTGCGTGCCAAGTCATATTTGATTTTGAGGTAATTTTGAAAATGAAAAATCCCTCTATACCCCCTCTAACGACCCGACAATGATTTCTGTTGACGAATTATTGTTATTCAGATGGGAATAGATATTCTGCACCCCACCATGATGCGTGCCAAGTCTTATTTGATTTTTAGGTAATTTTGAAAATGAAAAATCCCTCTATACCCCCTCTGACGTCCCGACAATGATTTCTGTTGACAAATTATTGTTATTGAGATGGAAATGGATATTCTGTACACCACCATGATGCGTACCAAGTCATATTTGATTTTTAAAGTCATTTTGAAAATGAAAAATCCCTCTATACACCCTCTGACGACCCGACAATCGTTTCTGTTGATGAGTTATTGTTATTCAGATGGAAATAGATATTCTGCACCCCACCATGATGCGTGCCAAGTCATATTGGATTTTTGAAAAAATATTGAATATGAAAAATCCCTCTATACCCCCTCCAACGACCCGACATTGATTTCTGTTGACGAAGTCTTGTTATTCAGATGGAAATGGATATTCTGCACCCCACCATGATGCGTGCCAAATCATATTTGATTTTTGAAGTCAGTTTGAAAATGAAAAATCCCTCTATACCCCGTCTAACGACCCGTCAATGATTTCTGTTGACGAATTATTGTTAATCAGATGGAAATGTATATTCTGCACCCCTACATGATGCGTGCCAAGTCATATTTGATTTTGAAGTCATTTTGATAATGAAAAATCCCTCTATAACCCCTCTGACGTCCCGACAATGAATTGTGTTGACGAATTAATGATATTCAGATGAACATGAATACTTTGCACCCCACCATGATACGTGCCAACTCATATTTGATTTTTTGAGTCATTTTAAAAATGAAATATCCCTCTATACCCCTTCTGACGACCCGACAATTATTTCTCTTGACGAATTATTGTTATTCACATAGAAATGGATATTTTGTAGCCTACTATGATGCGTGCCAAGTCATATTTGATTTTTGAAGTAATTTTGAAAATGAAAAATCCCTCTATACCCCCTCCAACGACCCGTCAATGATTTCTGTTGACGAATTATTGTTATTCAGATGGAAATAGATATTCTGCAACCCACCATGATGCGTGCCAAGTCATATTAGATTATTGAAGAAATTTTGAAAATGAAAAATCCCTCTACACCCCCTCAAACGACCCGTCAATGATTTCTGTTGACGAATTATTGTTATTCATATGGAAATGGATTTTCTGCACCCCACCATGATGCGTGCCAAGTCATATTTTTATTTTTAGGTGATTTTGAAAATAAAAAATTCCTCTATACCCCCTCTGACGACCCGACAATGATTTCTGTTGACGAATTATTGTTATTGAGATGGAAATGGATATTCTGTACACCACCATGATGCGTACCAAGTCATATTTGATTTTTGAAGTCATTTTGAAAATGAAAAATCCCTCTATACACCCTCTGACGACCCAACAATCATTTCTGTTGATGAGTTATTGTTATTCAGATGGAAATAGATATTCTGCACCCCACCATGATGCGTGCCAAGTCATATTGGATTTTTGAAAAAATATTGAAAATGAAAAATCCCTCTATACCCCCTTAACGACCCGTCAATGATTTCTTTTGACGAATTATTGTTATTCAGATGGAAATGAATATTCTGCACCCCACCATGTTGCGTGCCAAGTCTTATTTGATTTTGAGGTAATTTTGAAAATGAAAAATCCCTCTATACCCCCTCTAACGACCCGACAATGATTTCTGTTGACGAATTATTGTTATTCAGATGGAAATAGATATTCTGCACCCCACCATTATGCGTGCCAAGTCATATTAGATTTTTGAAGAAATATTGAAAATGAAAAATCCCTCTATACCCCCTCCAACGACCCGACATTGATTTCTGTTGACGAATTCTTGTTATTCTGATGGAAATGGATATTCTGCACCCTACTATGATGCGTGCCAAGTCATATTTGATTTTTGAAGTCATTTTGATAATGAGAAATCCCTCTATACCCCCTCTGACGACCCGACAATGATTTCTGTTGACGAATTATTGTTATACAGATGGACATGGATACTTTGCACCCCACCATGATGCGTGCCAAATCATATTAGATTTTAGAAGATATATTGAAAATGAAAAATCCCTCTATCCCCCTCTTATGCCCGACAATGATTTCTGTTGACAAATTATTGTTATTCAGATAAAAATGGTTATTCTGCACCCCACCATGATACGTGACAAGTCATATTAGATTTTTGAAGAAATTTTGTAAATGAAAAATCCCTCAACACCCCCTCCAACGACCCGTCAATGACTTCTGTTGACGAATTATTGTTATTCAAATGGAAGTGGATATTCTGCACCCCACTATGATGCGTGCCAAGTCCTATTTGATTTTTGAAGTCATTTTGAAAATGAAAAATCCCTCTATACCCCCTCTGACGACCCGACAATGATTTCTGTTGACAAATCATTGTTATTGAGATTGAAATGGATATTCTGTACCCCACCATGATGCGTGCCAAGTCATATTTGATTTTTGAAATAATTTTTATAATGAAAAATCCCTCTATACCCCCTCCATTGACCCGTCAATGATTTCTGTTGACGAATTATTGTTATTCAGATGGAAATTGATAATCTGCAACCCATCATGATGCGTGCCAAGTCATATTAGATTATTGAAGAAATTTTGAAAATGAAAAATCCCACTATACCCCCTCCAACGACCCGTCAATGATTTCTGTTGACGAATTATTGTTATTCAGATGGAAATGAATATTCTGCACCCCACCAAGTTGCGTGCCAAGTCATATTTGATTTTGAGGTAATTTTGAAAATGAAAAATCCCTCTATACCCCCTCCAACGACCCGTCAATGATTTCTGTTGACGAATTATTGTTATTCAGATGAAAATAGATATTCTGCACCCCACCATTATGCGTGCCAAGTCATATTAGATTTTTGAAGAAATATTGAAAATGAAAAATCCCTCTATACCCCCTCCAACTACCCGACATTGATTCCTGTTGACGAATTCTTGTTATTCAGATGGAAATGGATATTCTGCACTCCACCATGATGCGTGCCAAGTCATATTTGATTTTTAGGTAATTTTGAAAATGAAAAATACCTCTATACCCCCTCTGACGTCCCGACAATGATTTCTGTTGACAAATTATTGTTATTTAGATGGAAATGGATATTCTGTTCACCACCATGATGCGTACCAAGTCATATTTGATTTTTGAAGTCATTTTGAAAATGAAAAATCCCTCTATACACCCTCTGACGACCCGACAATCATTTCTGTTGATGAGTTATTATTATTCAGATGGAAATAGATATTCTGCACCCCACCATGATGCGTGCCAAGTCATATTGGATTTTTGAAAAAATATTGAAAATGAAAAATCCCTCTATACCCCCTCCAACGACCCGACAATGATTTCTGTTGACAAATCATTGTTATTGAGATTGAAATGGATATTCTGTACCCCACCATGATGCGTGCCAAGTCGTATTTGATTTTTGAAATCATTTTGATAATGAAAAATCCCTCTATACCCCCTCTGACGACCCGACAATAATTTCTGTTAACGAATTATTGTTATTGAGATGGAAATGGATATGCTGTACACCACCATGATGCGTGCCAAGTCGTATTTGATTTTTGAAATCATTTTGATAATGAAAAATCCCTCTATACCCCCTCTGACGACCCGACAATGATTTCTGTTAACGAATTATTGTTATTGAGATGGAAATGGATATGCTGTACACCACCATGATGCGTACCAAGTCATACTTGGTTTTGGGGTAATTTTGAAAATGAAAATTCCCTCTATACCCCCTCTGACGACACGACAATGATTTCTGTTAAAGAATTATTGTTATTCAGATAGAAATGGATATTCTGCACTCCTCCATGATGCGTGCCAAATCATATTTGATTTTTGAAGTCAGTTTGAAAATGAAAAATCCCTCTATAACCCCTCTGACGACCCGTCAATGATTTCTGTTGAAGAATTATTGTTATTCAGATAGAAATGGATATTCTGCACCCCTCCATGATGCGTGCCAAATCATATTTGATTTTTGAAGTCAGTTTGAAAATGAAAAATCCCTCTATACCCCCTCTGACGACTCGACAATGATTTCTGTTGACAAATTATTGTTATTTAGATGGACATGGATATTCTGCACCCCACCATGATGCGTGCCAAGTCATATTAGATTTTTGAAAAAATATTGAAAATGAAAAATCCCTCTATACCCCCTTAACGACCCGTCAATGATTTCTTTTGACGAATTATTGTTATTCAGATAGAAATGAATATTCTGCACCCCACCATGATGCGTACCAAGTCATACTTGGTTTTGGGGTAATTTTGAAAATGAAAATTCCCTCTATACCCCCTCTGACGACACGACAATGATTTCTGTTAAAGAATTATTGTTATTCAGATAGAAGTGGATATTCTGCACTCCTCCATGATGCGTGCCAAATCATATTTGATTTTTGAAGTCAGTTTGAAAATGAAAAATCCCTCTATACCCCCTCTGACGACCCGACAATGATTTCTGTTAAAGAATTATTGTTATTCAGATAGAAATGGATATTCTGCACCCCTCCATGATGCGTGCCAAATCATATTTGATTTTTGAAGTCAGTTTGAAAATGAAAAATCCCTCTATACCCCCTCTGACGACCCGACAATGATTTCTGTTGACAAATTATTGTTATTTAGATGGACATGGATATTCTGCACCCCTCCATGATGCGTGCCAAATCATATTTGATTTTTGAAGTCAGTTTGAAAATGAAAAATCCCTCTATACCCCCTCTGACGACTCGACAATGATTTCTGTTGACAAATTATTGTTATTTAGATGGACATGGATATTCTGCACCCCACCATGATGCGTGCCAAGTCATATTAGATTTTTGAAAAAATATTGAAAATGAAAAATCCCTCTATACCCCCTTAACGACCCGTCAATGATTTCTTTTGACGAATTATTGTTATTCAGATAGAAATGAATATTCTGCACCCCACCATGATGCGTACCAAGTCATACTTGGTTTTGGGGTAATTTTGAAAATGAAAAATCCCTCTATACCCCTTCTAACGACCCGACAATGATTTCTGTTGACGAATTATTGTTATTCAGATGGAAAAAGATATTCTGCACCCCACCATTATGCGTGCCAAGTCATATTAGATTTCTGAAGAAATATTGAAAATGAAAAATCCCTCTATACCCCCTCCAACGACCCGACATTGATTTCTGTTGACGAATTCTTGTTATTCAGATGGAAATGGATATTCTGCACCCTACTATGATGCGTGCCAAGTCATATTTGATTTTTGAAGTCATTTTGATAATGAGAAATCCCTCTATACCCCCTCTGACGACCCGACAATGATTTCTGTTGACGAATTATTGTTATACATATGGATATGGATACTTTGCACCCCACCATGATGCGTGCCAAATCATAATAGATTTTAGAAGATATATTGAAAATGAAAAATCCCTCTATCCCCCTCTTATGACCCGACAATGATTTCTGTTGACAAATTATTGTTATTCAGATAAAAATGGTTATTCTGCAACCCACTATGATGCGTGCCAAGTCATATTTGATTTTTGAAGTCATTTTGAACATGAAAAATACCTCTATACCCCCTCTGACGACCCGACAATGATTTCTGTTGACAAATCATTGTTATTGAGATTGAAATGGATATTCTGTACCCCAACATGATGCGTGCCAAGTCATATTTGATTTTTGAAATCATTTTTATAATGAAAAATCCCTCTATACCCCCTCCAACGACCCGTCAATGATTTCTGTTGACGAATTATTGTTGTTCAGATGGAAATGAATATTCTGCAGCCCACCATGTTGCGTGCCAAGTCATATTTGATTTTGAGGTAATTTTGAAAATGAAAAATCCCTCTATACCCCCTCTAACGACCCGACAATGATTTCTGTTGACGAATTATTGTTATTCAGATGGGAATAGATATTCTGCACCCCACCATGATGCGTGCCAAGTCTTATTTGATTTTTAGGTAATTTTGAAAATGAAAAATCCCTCTATACCCCCTCTGACGTCCCGACAATGATTTCTGTTGACAAATTATTGTTATTGAGATGGAAATGGATATTCTGTACACCACCATGATGCGTACCAAGTCATATTTGATTTTTAAAGTCATTTTGAAAATGAAAAATCCCTCTATACACCCTCTGACGACCCGACAATCGTTTCTGTTGATGAGTTATTGTTATTCAGATGGAAATAGATATTCTGCACCCCACCATGATGCGTGCCAAGTCATATTTGATTTTTGAAGTCATTTTGAAAATGAAAAATCCCTCTATACCCCCTCTGACGACCCGACAATGATTTCTGTTGACAAATCATTGTTATTGAGATTGAAATGGATATTCTGTACCCCACCATGATGCGTGCCAAGTCATATTTGATTTTTGAAATAATTTTTATAATGAAAAATCCCTCTATACCCCCTCCATTGACCCGTCAATGATTTCTGTTGACGAATTATTGTTATTCAGATGGAAATTGATAATCTGCAACCCATCATGATGCGTGCCAAGTCATATTAGATTATTGAAGAAATTTTGAAAATGAAAAATCCCACTATACCCCCTCCAACGACCCGTCAATGATTTCTGTTGACGAATTATTGTTATTCAGATGGAAATGAATATTCTGCACCCCACCAAGTTGCGTGCCAAGTCATATTTGATTTTGAGGTAATTTTGAAAATGAAAAATCCCTCTATACCCCCTCCAACGACCCGTCAATGATTTCTGTTGACGAATTATTGTTATTCAGATGAAAATAGATATTCTGCACCCCACCATTATGCGTGCCAAGTCATATTAGATTTTTGAAGAAATATTGAAAATGAAAAATCCCTCTATACCCCCTCCAACTACCCGACATTGATTCCTGTTGACGAATTCTTGTTATTCAGATGGAAATGGATATTCTGCACTCCACCATGATGCGTGCCAAGTCATATTTGATTTTTAGGTAATTTTGAAAATGAAAAATACCTCTATACCCCCTCTGACGTCCCGACAATGATTTCTGTTGACAAATTATTGTTATTTAGATGGAAATGGATATTCTGTTCACCACCATGATGCGTACCAAGTCATATTTGATTTTTGAAGTCATTTTGAAAATGAAAAATCCCTCTATACACCCTCTGACGACCCGACAATCATTTCTGTTGATGAGTTATTATTATTCAGATGGAAATAGATATTCTGCACCCCACCATGATGCGTGCCAAGTCATATTGGATTTTTGAAAAAATATTGAAAATGAAAAATCCCTCTATACCCCCTCCAACGACCCGACAATGATTTCTGTTGACAAATCATTGTTATTGAGATTGAAATGGATATTCTGTACCCCACCATGATGCGTGCCAAGTCGTATTTGATTTTTGAAATCATTTTGATAATGAAAAATCCCTCTATACCCCCTCTGACGACCCGACAATAATTTCTGTTAACGAATTATTGTTATTGAGATGGAAATGGATATGCTGTACACCACCATGATGCGTGCCAAGTCGTATTTGATTTTTGAAATCATTTTGATAATGAAAAATCCCTCTATACCCCCTCTGACGACCCGACAATGATTTCTGTTAACGAATTATTGTTATTGAGATGGAAATGGATATGCTGTACACCACCATGATGCGTACCAAGTCATACTTGGTTTTGGGGTAATTTTGAAAATGAAAATTCCCTCTATACCCCCTCTGACGACACGACAATGATTTCTGTTAAAGAATTATTGTTATTCAGATAGAAATGGATATTCTGCACTCCTCCATGATGCGTGCCAAATCATATTTGATTTTTGAAGTCAGTTTGAAAATGAAAAATCCCTCTATAACCCCTCTGACGACCCGTCAATGATTTCTGTTGAAGAATTATTGTTATTCAGATAGAAATGGATATTCTGCACCCCTCCATGATGCGTGCCAAATCATATTTGATTTTTGAAGTCAGTTTGAAAATGAAAAATCCCTCTATACCCCCTCTGACGACTCGACAATGATTTCTGTTGACAAATTATTGTTATTTAGATGGACATGGATATTCTGCACCCCACCATGATGCGTGCCAAGTCATATTAGATTTTTGAAAAAATATTGAAAATGAAAAATCCCTCTATACCCCCTTAACGACCCGTCAATGATTTCTTTTGACGAATTATTGTTATTCAGATAGAAATGAATATTCTGCACCCCACCATGATGCGTACCAAGTCATACTTGGTTTTGGGGTAATTTTGAAAATGAAAATTCCCTCTATACCCCCTCTGACGACACGACAATGATTTCTGTTAAAGAATTATTGTTATTCAGATAGAAGTGGATATTCTGCACTCCTCCATGATGCGTGCCAAATCATATTTGATTTTTGAAGTCAGTTTGAAAATGAAAAATCCCTCTATACCCCCTCTGACGACCCGACAATGATTTCTGTTAAAGAATTATTGTTATTCAGATAGAAATGGATATTCTGCACCCCTCCATGATGCGTGCCAAATCATATTTGATTTTTGAAGTCAGTTTGAAAATGAAAAATCCCTCTATACCCCCTCTGACGACCCGACAATGATTTCTGTTGACAAATTATTGTTATTTAGATGGACATGGATATTCTGCACCCCACCATGATGCGTGCCAAGTCATATTAGATTTTTGAAAAAATATTGAAAATGAAAAATCCCTCTATACCCCCTTAACGACCCGTCAATGATTTCTTTCGACGAATTATTGTTATTCAGATGGAAATGAATATTCTGCACCCCACCATGTTGCGTGCCAAGTCATATTTGATTTTGAGGTAATTTTGAAAATGAAAAATCCCTCTATACCCCTTCTAACGACCCGACAATGATTTCTGTTGACGAATTATTGTTATTCAGATGGAAAAAGATATTCTGCACCCCACCATTATGCGTGCCAAGTCATATTAGATTTCTGAAGAAATATTGAAAATGAAAAATCCCTCTATACCCCCTCCAACGACCCGACATTGATTTCTGTTGACGAATTCTTGTTATTCAGATGGAAATGGATATTCTGCACCCTACTATGATGCGTGCCAAGTCATATTTGATTTTTGAAGTCATTTTGATAATGAGAAATCCCTCTATACCCCCTCTGACGACCCGACAATGATTTCTGTTGACGAATTATTGTTATACATATGGATATGGATACTTTGCACCCCACCATGATGCGTGCCAAATCATAATAGATTTTAGAAGATATATTGAAAATGAAAAATCCCTCTATCCCCCTCTTATGACCCGACAATGATTTCTGTTGACAAATTATTGTTATTCAGATAAAAATGGTTATTCTGCAACCCACTATGATGCGTGCCAAGTCATATTTGATTTTTGAAGTCATTTTGAACATGAAAAATACCTCTATACCCCCTCTGACGACCCGACAATGATTTCTGTTGACAAATCATTGTTATTGAGATTGAAATGGATATTCTGTACCCCAACATGATGCGTGCCAAGTCATATTTGATTTTTGAAATCATTTTTATAATGAAAAATCCCTCTATACCCCCTCCAACGACCCGTCAATGATTTCTGTTGACGAATTATTGTTGTTCAGATGGAAATGAATATTCTGCAGCCCACCATGTTGCGTGCCAAGTCATATTTGATTTTGAGGTAATTTTGAAAATGAAAAATCCCTCTATACCCCCTCTAACGACCCGACAATGATTTCTGTTGACGAATTATTGTTATTCAGATGGGAATAGATATTCTGCACCCCACCATGATGCGTGCCAAGTCTTATTTGATTTTTAGGTAATTTTGAAAATGAAAAATCCCTCTATACCCCCTCTGACGTCCCGACAATGATTTCTGTTGACAAATTATTGTTATTGAGATGGAAATGGATATTCTGTACACCACCATGATGCGTACCAAGTCATATTTGATTTTTAAAGTCATTTTGAAAATGAAAAATCCCTCTATACACCCTCTGACGACCCGACAATCGTTTCTGTTGATGAGTTATTGTTATTCAGATGGAAATAGATATTCTGCACCCCACCATGATGCGTGCCAAGTCATATTGGATTTTTGAAAAAATATTGAATATGAAAAATCCCTCTATACCCCCTCCAACGACCCGACATTGATTTCTGTTGACGAAGTCTTGTTATTCAGATGGAAATGGATATTCTGCACCCCACCATGATGCGTGCCAAGTCATATTTGATTTTTAGGTAATTTTGAAAATGAAAAATCCCTCTATACCCCCTCTGACGTCTCGACAATGATTTCTGTTGACAAATTATTGTTATTGAGATGGAAATGGATATTCTGTACACCACCATGATGCGTACCAAGTCATATTTGATTTTTTAAGTCATTTTGAAAATGAAAAATCCCTCTATACACCCTCTGACGACCCGACAATCGTTTCTGTTGATGAGTTATTGTTATTCAGATGGAAATAGATATTCTGCACCCCACCATGATGCGTGCCAAGTCATATTGGATTTTTGAAAAAATATTGAATATGAAAAATCCCTCTATACCCCCTCCAACGACCCGACAATGATTTCTGTTGACAAATCATTGTTACTGAGATTGAAATGGATATTCTGTACCCCACCATGATGCGTGCCAAGTCGTATTTGATTTTTGAAATCATTTTGATAATGAAAAATCCCTCTATACCCCCTCTGATGACCCGACAATGATTTCTGTTAACGAATTATTGTTATTGAGATGGAAATAGATATTCTGTACACCACCATGATGCGTACCAAGTCATACTTGATTTTGGGGTAATTTTGAAAATGAAAATTCCCTCTATACCCCCTCTGACGACACGACAATGATTTCTGTCAAAGAATTATTGTTATTCAGATAGAAATGGATATTCTGCACTCCTCCATGATGCGTGCCAAATCATATTTGATTTTTGAAGTCAGTTTGAAAATGAAAAATCCCTCTATACCCCCTCTGACGACCCGACAATGATTTCTGTTAACGAATTATTGTTATTGAGATGGAAATAGATATTCTGTACACCACCATGATGCGTACCAAGTCATACTTGATTTTGGGGTAATTTTGAAAATGAAAATTCCCTCTATACCCCCTCTGACGACACGACAATGATTTCTGTCAAAGAATTATTGTTATTCAGATAGAAATGGATATTCTGCACCCCTCCATGATGCGTGCCAAATCATATTTGATTTTTGAAGTCAGTTTGAAAATGAAAAATCCCTCTATACCCCGTCTAACGACCCGTCAATGATTTCTGTTGACGAATTATTGTTAATCAGATGGAAATGTATATTCTGCACCCCTACATGATGCGTGCCAAGTCATATTTGATTTTGAAGTCATTTTGATAATGAAAAATCCCTCTATAACCCCTCTGACGTCCCGACAATGAATTGTGTTGACGAATTAATGATATTCAGATGAACATGAATACTTTGCACCCCACCATGATACGTGCCAACTCATATTTGATTTTTTGAGTCATTTTAAAAATGAAATATCCCTCTATACCCCTTCTGACGACCCGACAATTATTTCTCTTGACGAATTATTGTTATTCACATAGAAATGGATATTTTGTAGCCTACTATGATGCGTGCCAAGTCATATTTGATTTTTGAAGTAATTTTGAAAATGAAAAATCCCTCTATACCCCCTCCAACGACCCGTCAATGATTTCTGTTGACGAATTATTGTTATTCAGATGGAAATAGATATTCTGCAACCCACCATGATGCGTGCCAAGTCATATTAGATTATTGAAGAAATTTTGAAAATGAAAAATCCCTCTACACCCCCTCCAACGACCCGTCAATGATTTCTGTTGACGAATTATTGTTATTCATATGGAAATGGATATTCTGCACCCCACCATGATGCGTGCCAAGTCATATTTTTATTTTTAGGTGATTTTGAAAATAAAAAATTCCTCTATACCCCCTCTGACGACCCGACAATGATTTCTGTTGACGAATTATTGTTATTGAGATGGAAATGGATATTCTGTACACCACCATGATGCGTACCAAGTCATATTTGATTTTTGAAGTCATTTTGAAAATGAAAAATCCCTCTATACACCCTCTGACGACCCAACAATCATTTCTGTTGATGAGTTATTGTTATTCAGATGGAAATAGATATTCTGCACCCCACCATGATGCGTGCCAAGTCATATTGGATTTTTGAAAAAATATTGAAAATGAAAAATCCCTCTATACCCCCTTAACGACCCGTCAATGATTTCTTTTGACGAATTATTGTTATTCAGATGGAAATGAATATTCTGCACCCCACCATGTTGCGTGCCAAGTCTTATTTGATTTTGAGGTAATTTTGAAAATGAAAAATCCCTCTATACCCCCTCTAACGACCCGACAATGATTTCTGTTGACGAATTATTGTTATTCAGATGGAAATAGATATTCTGCACCCCACCATTATGCGTGCCAAGTCATATTAGATTTTTGAAGAAATATTGAAAATGAAAAATCCCTCTATACCCCCTCCAACGACCCGACATTGATTTCTGTTGACGAATTCTTGTTATTCTGATGGAAATGGATATTCTGCACCCTACTATGATGCGTGCCAAGTCATATTTGATTTTTGAAGTCATTTTGATAATGAGAAATCCCTCTATACCCCCTCTGACGACCCGACAATGATTTCTGTTGACGAATTATTGTTATACAGATGGACATGGATACTTTGCACCCCACCATGATGCGTGCCAAATCATATTAGATTTTAGAAGATATATTGAAAATGAAAAATCCCTCTATCCCCCTCTTATGCCCGACAATGATTTCTGTTGACAAATTATTGTTATTCAGATAAAAATGGTTATTCTGCACCCCACCATGATACGTGACAAGTCATATTAGATTTTTGAAGAAATTTTGTAAATGAAAAATCCCTCAACACCCCCTCCAACGACCCGTCAATGACTTCTGTTGACGAATTATTGTTATTCAAATGGAAGTGGATATTCTGCACCCCACTATGATGCGTGCCAAGTCCTATTTGATTTTTGAAGTCATTTTGAAAATGAAAAATCCCTCTATACCCCCTCTGACGACCCAACAATGATTTCTGTTGACAAATCATTGTTATTGAGATTGAAATGGATATTCTGTACCCCACCATGATGCGTGCCAAGTCATATTTGATTTTTGAAATAATTTTTATAATGAAAAATCCCTCTATACCCCCTCCATTGACCCGTCAATGATTTCTGTTGACGAATTATTGTTATTCAGATGGAAATTGATAATCTGCAACCCATCATGATGCGTGCCAAGTCATATTAGATTATTGAAGAAATTTTGAAAATGAAAAATTCCACTATACCCCCTCCAACGACCCGTCAATGATTTCTGTTGACGAATTATTGTTATTCAGATGGAAATGAATATTCTGCACCCCACCAAGTTGCGTGCCAAGTCATATTTGATTTTGAGGTAATTTTGAAAATGAAAAATCCCTCTATACCCCCTCCAACGACCCGTCAATGATTTCTGTTGACGAATTATTGTTATTCAGATGAAAATAGATATTCTGCACCCCACCATTATGCGTGCCAAGTCATATTAGATTTTTGAAGAAATATTGAAAATGAAAAATCCCTCTATACCCCCTCCAACTACCCGACATTGATTCCTGTTGACGAATTCTTGTTATTCAGATGGAAATGGATATTCTGCACTCCACCATGATGCGTGCCAAGTCATATTTGATTTTTAGGTAATTTTGAAAATGAAAAATACCTCTATACCCCCTCTGACGTCCCGACAATGATTTCTGTTGACAAATTATTGTTATTTAGATGGAAATGGATATTCTGTTCACCACCATGATGCGTACCAAGTCATATTTGATTTTTGAAGTCATTTTGAAAATGAAAAATCCCTCTATACACCCTCTGACGACCCGACAATCATTTCTGTTGATGAGTTATTATTATTCAGATGGAAATAGATATTCTGCACCCCACCATGATGCGTGCCAAGTCATATTGGATTTTTGAAAAAATATTGAAAATGAAAAATCCCTCTATACCCCCTCCAACGACCCGACAATGATTTCTGTTGACAAATCATTGTTATTGAGATTGAAATGGATATTCTGTACCCCACCATGATGCGTGCCAAGTCGTATTTGATTTTTGAAATCATTTTGATAATGAAAAATCCCTCTATACCCCCTCTGACGACCCGACAATAATTTCTGTTAACGAATTATTGTTATTGAGATGGAAATGGATATGCTGTACACCACCATGATGCGTGCCAAGTCGTATTTGATTTTTGAAATCATTTTGATAATGAAAAATCCCTCTATACTCCCTCTGACGACCCGACAATGATTTCTGTTAACGAATTATTGTTATTGAGATGGAAATGGATATGCTGTACACCACCATGATGCGTACCAAGTCATACTTGGTTTTGGGGTAATTTTGAAAATGAAAATTCCCTCTATACCCCCTCTGACGACACGACAATGATTTCTGTTAAAGAATTATTGTTATTCAGATAGAAATGGATATTCTGCACTCCTCCATGATGCGTGCCAAATCATATTTGATTTTTGAAGTCAGTTTGAAAATGAAAAATCCCTCTATAACCCCTCTGACGACCCGTCAATGATTTCTGTTAAAGAATTATTGTTATTCAGATAGAAATGGATATTCTGCACCCCTCCATGATGCGTGCCAAATCATATTTGATTTTTGAAGTCAGTTTGAAAATGAAAAATCCCTCTATACCCCCTCTGACGACTCGACAATGATTTCTGTTGACAAATTATTGTTATTTAGATGGACATGGATATTCTGCACCCCACCATGATGCGTGCCAAGTCATATTAGATTTTTGAAAAAATATTGAAAATGAAAAATCCCTCTATACCCCCTTAACGACCCGTCAATGATTTCTTTTGACGAATTATTGTTATTCAGATAGAAATGAATATTCTGCACCCCACCATGATGCGTACCAAGTCATACTTGGTTTTGGGGTAATTTTGAAAATGAAAATTCCCTCTATACCCCCTCTGACGACACGACAATGATTTCTGTTAAAGAATTATTGTTATTCAGATAGAAGTGGATATTCTGCACTCCTCCATGATGCGTGCCAAATCATATTTGATTTTTGAAGTCAGTTTGAAAATGAAAAATCCCTCTATACCCCCTCTGACGACCCGACAATGATTTCTGTTAAAGAATTATTGTTATTCAGATAGAAATGGATATTCTGCACCCCTCCATGATGCGTGCCAAATCATATTTGATTTTTGAAGTCAGTTTGAAAATGAAAAATCCCTCTATACCCCCTCTGACGACCCGACAATGATTTCTGTTGACAAATTATTGTTATTTAGATGGACATGGATATTCTGCACCCCACCATGATGCGTGCCAAGTCATATTAGATTTTTGAAAAAATATTGAAAATGAAAAATCCCTCTATACCCCCTTAACGACCCGTCAATGATTTCTTTCGACGAATTATTGTTATTCAGATGGAAATGAATATTCTGCACCCCACCATGTTGCGTGCCAAGTCATATTTGATTTTGAGGTAATTTTGAAAATGAAAAATCCCTCTATACCCCTTCTAACGACCCGACAATGATTTCTGTTGACGAATTATTGTTATTCAGATGGAAAAAGATATTCTGCACCCCACCATTATGCGTGCCAAGTCATATTAGATTTCTGAAGAAATATTGAAAATGAAAAATCCCTCTATACCCCCTCCAACGACCCGACATTGATTTCTGTTGACGAATTCTTGTTATTCAGATGGAAATGGATATTCTGCACCCTACTATGATGCGTGCCAAGTCATATTTGATTTTTGAAGTCATTTTGATAATGAGAAATCCCTCTATACCCCCTCTGACGACCCGACAATGATTTCTGTTGACGAATTATTGTTATACATATGGATATGGATACTTTGCACCCCACCATGATGCGTGCCAAATCATAATAGATTTTAGAAGATATATTGAAAATGAAAAATCCCTCTATCCCCCTCTTATGACCCGACAATGATTTCTGTTGACAAATTATTGTTATTCAGATAAAAATGGTTATTCTGCAACCCACTATGATGCGTGCCAAGTCATATTTGATTTTTGAAGTCATTTTGAAAATGAAAAATACCTCTATACCCCCTCTGACGACCCGACAATGATTTCTGTTGACAAATCATTGTTATTGAGATTGAAATGGATATTCTGTACCCCACCATGATGCGTGCCAAGTCATATTTGATTTTTGAAATCATTTTTATAATGAAAAATCCCTCTATACCCCCTCCAACGACCCGTCAATGATTTCTGTTGACGAATTATTGTTGTTCAGATGGAAATGAATATTCTGCAGCCCACCATGTTGCGTGCCAAGTCATATTTGATTTTGAGGTAATTTTGAAAATGAAAAATCCCTCTATACCCCCTCTAACGACCCGACAATGATTTCTGTTGACGAATTATTGTTATTCAGATGGGAATAGATATTCTGCACCCCACCATGATGCGTGCCAAGTCTTATTTGATTTTTAGGTAATTTTGAAAATGAAAAATCCCTCTATACCCCCTCTGACGTCCCGACAATGATTTCTGTTGACAAATTATTGTTATTGAGATGGAAATGGATATTCTGTACACCACCATGATGCGTACCAAGTCATATTTGATTTTTTAAGTCATTTTGAAAATGAAAAATCCCTCTATACACCCTCTGACGACCCGACAATCGTTTCTGTTGATGAGTTATTGTTATTCAGATGGAAATAGATATTCTGCACCCCACCATGATGCGTGCCAAGTCATATTGGATTTTTGAAAAAATATTGAATATGAAAAATCCCTCTATACCCCCTCCAACGACCCGACATTGATTTCTGTTGACGAAGTCTTGTTATTCAGATGGAAATGGATATTCTGCACCCCACCATGATGCGTGCCAAGTCATATTTGATTTTTAGGTAATTTTGAAAATGAAAAATCCCTCTATACCCCCTCTGACGTCTCGACAATGATTTCTGGTGACAAATTATTGTTATTGAGATGGAAATGGATATTCTGTACACCACCATGATGCGTACCAAGTCATATTTGATTTTTTAAGTCATTTTGAAAATGAAAAATCCCTCTATACACCCTCTGACGACCCGACAATCGTTTCTGTTGATGAGTTATTGTTATTCAGATGGAAATAGATATTCTGCACCCCACCATGATGCGTGCCAAGTCATATTGGATTTTTGAAAAAATATTGAATATGAAAAATCCCTCTATACCCCCTCCAACGACCCGACAATGATTTCTGTTGACAAATCATTGTTACTGAGATTGAAATGGATATTCTGTACCCCACCATGATGCGTGCCAAGTCGTATTTGATTTTTGAAATCATTTTGATAATGAAAAATCCCTCTATACCCCCTCTGATGACCCGACAATGATTTCTGTTAACGAATTATTGTTATTGAGATGGAAATAGATATTCTGTACACCACCATGATGCGTACCAAGTCATACTTGATTTTGGGGTAATTTTGAAAATGAAAATTCCCTCTATACCCCCTCTGACGACACGACAATGATTTCTGTCAAAGAATTATTGTTATTCAGATAGAAATGGATATTCTGCACTCCTCCATGATGCGTGCCAAATCATATTTGATTTTTGAAGTCAGTTTGAAAATGAAAAATCCCTCTATACCCCCTCTGACGACCCGACAATGATTTCTGTTAACGAATTATTGTTATTGAGATGGAAATAGATATTCTGTACACCACCATGATGCGTACCAAGTCATACTTGATTTTGGGGTAATTTTGAAAATGAAAATTCCCTCTATACCCCCTCTGACGACACGACAATGATTTCTGTCAAAGAATTATTGTTATTCAGATAGAAATGGATATTCTGCACCCCTCCATGATGCGTGCCAAATCATATTTGATTTTTGAAGTCAGTTTGAAAATGAAAAATCCCTCTATACCCCGTCTAACGACCCGTCAATGATTTCTGTTGACGAATTATTGTTAATCAGATGGAAATGTATATTCTGCACCCCTACATGATGCGTGCCAAGTCATATTTGATTTTGAAGTCATTTTGATAATGAAAAATCCCTCTATAACCCCTCTGACGTCCCGACAATGAATTGTGTTGACGAATTAATGATATTCAGATGAACATGAATACTTTGCACCCCACTATGATACGTGCCAACTCATATTTGATTTTTTAAGTCATTTTAAAAATGAAATATCCCTCTATACCCCTTCTGACGACCCGACAATTATTTCTCTTGACGAATTATTGTTATTCACATAGAAATGGATATTTTGTAGCCTACTATGATGCGTGCCAAGTCATATTTGATTTTTGAAGTAATTTTGAAAATGAAAAATCCCTCTATACCCCCTCCAACGACCCGTCAATGATTTCTGTTGACGAATTATTGTTATTCAGATGGAGATGGATATTCTGCACCCCACCATGATGCGTGCCAAGTCATATTTTTATTTTTAGGTGATTTTGAAAATGAAAAATTCCTCTATACCCCCTCTGACGACCCGACAATGATTTCTGTTGACGAATTATTGTTATTGAGATGGAAATGGATATTCTGTACACCACCATGATGCGTACCAAGTCATATTTGATTTTTGAAGTCATTTTGAAAATGAAAAATCCCTCTATACACCCTCTGACGACCCAACAATCATTTCTGTTGATGAGTTATTGTTATTCAGATGGAAATAGATATTCTGCACCCCACCATGATGCGTGCCAAGTCATATTGGATTTTTGAAAAAATATTGAAAATGAAAAATCCCTCTATACCCCCTTAACGACCCGTCAATGATTTCTTTTGACGAATTATTGTTATTCAGATGGAAATGAATATTCTGCACCCCACCATGTTGCGTGCCAAGTCTTATTTGATTTTGAGGTAATTTTGAAAATGAAAAATCCCTCTATACCCCCTCTAACGACCCGACAATGATTTCTGTTGACGAATTATTGTTATTCAGATGGAAATAGATATTCTGCACCCCACCATTATGCGTGCCAAGTCATATTAGATTTTTGAAGAAATATTGAAAATGAAAAATCCCTCTATACCCCCTCCAACGACCCGACATTGATTTCTGTTGACGAATTCTTGTTATTCTGATGGAAATGGATATTCTGCACCCTACTATGATGCGTGCCAAGTCATATTTGATTTTTGAAGTCATTTTGATAATGAGAAATCCCTCTATACCCCCTCTGACGACCCGACAATGATTTCTGTTGACGAATTATTGTTATACAGATGGACATGGATACTTTGCACCCCACCATGATGCGTGCCAAATCATATTAGATTTTAGAAGATATATTGAAAATGAAAAATCCCTCTATCCCCCTCTTATGCCCGACAATGATTTCTGTTGACAAATTATTGTTATTCAGATAAAAATGGTTATTCTGCACCCCACCATGATACGTGACAAGTCATATTAGATTTTTGAAAAAATTTTGTAAATGAAAAATCCCTCAATACCCCCTCCAACGACCCGTCAATGACTTCTGTTGACGAATTATTGTTATTCAAATGGAAGTGGATATTCTGCACCCCACTATGATGCGTGCCAAGTCCTATTTGATTTTTGAAGTCATTTTGAAAATGAAAAATCCCTCTATACACCCTCTGACGACCCGACAATGATTTCTGTTGACAAATCATTGTTATTGAGATTGAAATGGATATTCTGTACCCCACCATGATGCGTGCCAAGTCATATTTGATTTTTGAAATAATTTTTATAATGAAAAATCCCTCTATACCCCCTCCAACGACCCGTCAATGATTTCTGTTGACGAATTATTGTTATTCAGATGGAAATTGATAATCTGCAACCCATCATGATGCGTGCCAAGTCATATTAGATTATTGAAGAAATTTTGAAAATGAAAAATCCCACTATACCCCCTCCAACGACCCGTCAATGATTTCTGTTGACGAATTATTGTTATTCAGATGGAAATGAATATTCTGCACCCCACCAAGTTGCGTGCCAAGTCATATTTGATTTTGAGGTAATTTTGAAAATGAAAAATCCCTCTATACCCCCTCCAACGACCCGTCAATGATTTCTGTTGACGAATTATTGTTATTCAGATGAAAATAGATATTCTGCACCCCACCATTATGCGTGCCAAGTCATATTAGATTTTTGAAGAAATATTGAAAATGAAAAATCCCTCTATACCCCCTCCAACTACCCGACATTGATTCCTGTTGACGAATTCTTGTTATTCAGATGGAAATGGATATTCTGCACTCCACCATGATGCGTGCCAAGTCATATTTGATTTTTAGGTAATTTTGAAAATGAAAAATACCTCTATACCCCCTCTGACGTCCCAACAATGATTTCTGTTGACAAATTATTGTTATTTAGATGGAAATGGATATTCTGTTCACCACCATGATGCGTACCAAGTCATATTTGATTTTTGAAGTCATTTTGAAAATGAAAAATCCCTCTATACACCCTCTGACGACCCGACAATCATTTTTGTTGATGAGTTATTATTATTCAGATGGAAATAGATATTCTGCACCCCACCATGATGCGTGCCAAGTCATATTGGATTTTTGAAAAAATATTGAAAATGAAAAATCCCTCTATACCCCCTCCAACGACCCGACAATGATTTCTGTTGACAAATCATTGTTATTGAGATTGAAATGGATATTCTGTACCCCACCATGATGCGTGCCAAGTCGTATTTGATTTTTGAAATCATTTTGATAATGAAAAATCCCTCTATACCCCCTCTGACGACCCGACAATAATTTCTGTTAACGAATTATTGTTATTGAGATGGAAATGGATATGCTGTACACCACCATGATGCGTGCCAAGTCGTATTTGATTTTTGAAATCATTTTGATAATGAAAAATCCCTCTATACCCCCTCTGACGACCCGACAATGATTTCTGTTAACGAATTATTGTTATTGAGATGGAAATGGATATGCTGTACACCACCATGATGCGTACCAAGTCATACTTGGTTTTGGGGTAATTTTGAAAATGAAAATTCCCTCTATACCCCCTCTGACGACACGACAATGATTTCTGTTAAAGAATTATTGTTATTCAGATAGAAATGGATATTCTGCACTCCTCCATGATGCGTGCCAAATCATATTTGATTTTTGAAGTCAGTTTGAAAATGAAAAATCCCTCTATAACCCCTCTGACGACCCGTCAATGATTTCTGTTAAAGAATTATTGTTATTCAGATAGAAATGGATATTCTGCACCCCTCCATGATGCGTGCCAAATCATATTTGATTTTTGAAGTCAGTTTGAAAATGAAAAATCCCTCTATACCCCCTCTGACGACCCGACAATGATTTCTGTTGACAAATTATTGTTATTTAGATGGACATGAATATTCTGCACCCCACCATGATGCGTGCCAAGTCATATTAGATTTTTGAAAAAATAATGAGAATGAAAAATCCCTCTATACCCCCTTAACGACCCGTCAATGATTTCTTTTGACGAATTATTGTTATTCAGATAGAAATGAATATTCTGCACCCCACCATGATGCGTACCAAGTCATACTTGGTTTTGGGGTAATTTTGAAAATGAAAATTCCCTCTATACCCCCTCTGACGACACGACAATGATTTCTGTTAAAGAATTATTGTTATTCAGATAGAAGTGGATATTCTGCACTCCTCCATGATGCGTGCCAAATCATATTTGATTTTTGAAGTCAGTTTGAAAATGAAAAATCCCTCTATACCCCCTCTGACGACCCGACAATGATTTCTGTTAAAGAATTATTGTTATTCAGATAGAAATGGATATTCTGCACCCCCTCATGATGCGTGCCAAATCATATTTGATTTTTGAAGTCAGTTTGAAAATGAAAAATCCCTCTATACCCCCTCTGACGACCCGACAATGATTTCTGTTGACAAATTATTGTTATTTAGATGGAAATGGATATTCTGTACCCCACTATGATGCGTGCCAAGTCATATTTGATTTTTGAAGTCATTTTGAAAATGAAAAATCCTTCTATACCCCTCTAACGACCCAACAATGATTTCTGTCGACGAATTATTGTTATTCAGATGGAAATAGATATTCTGCACCCCACCATGATGCGTGCCAAGTCATATTAGATTTTTGAAAAAATATTGAAAATGAAAAATCCCTCTATACCCCCTTAACGACCCGTCAATGATTTCTTTCGACGAATTATTGTTATTCAGATGGAAATGAATATTCTGCACCCCACCATGTTGCGTGCCAAGTCATATTTGATTTTGAGGTAATTTTGAAAATGAAAAATCCCTCTATACCCCTTCTAACGACCCGACAATGATTTCTGTTGACGAATTCTTGTTATTCAGATGGAAATGGATATTCTGCACCCTACTATGATGCGTGCCAAGTCATATTTGATTTTTGAAGTCATTTTGATAATGAGAAATCCCTCTATACCCCCTCTGACGACCCGACAATGATTTCTGTTAGAGAATTATTGTTATTCAGATAGAAATGGATATTCTGCACCCCTCCATGATGCGTGCCAAATCATATTTGATTTTTGAAGTCAGTTTGAAAATGAAAAATCCCTCTATACCCCCTCTGACGACCCGACAATGATTTCTGTTGACAAATTATTGTTATTTAGATGGACATGGATATTCTGCACCCCACCATGATGCGTGCCAAGTCATATTAGATTTTTGAAGAAATATGGAAAATGAAATATCCCTCTATACCCCTTCTGACGACCCGACAATTATTTCTCCTGACGAATTATTGTTATTCACATAGAAATGGATATTTTGTACCCTACTATGATGCGTGCCAAGTCATATTTGATTTTTGAAGTAATTTTGAAAATGAAAAATCCCTCTATACCCCCTTCAACGACCCGTCAATGATTTCTGTTGACGAATTATTGTAATTCAGATGGATATGGTTATTCTGCACCCCCTGAAATTAAAAATCCCTCTATACCTCCTTTGACGACCCGACAATGATTTCTGTTGACAAATTATTGTTATTGAGATGTTATTGACATGGATATTCTGTAGCCCACCATGATGCGTGCCAAGTCATATTTGATTTTTGAAATCATTTTGATAATGAAAAATCCCTCTATACCTCCTCTGTCGACCCGACAATTATTTCTGTTAACGAATTATCGTTATTCAGATGGACATAGATATTTCGCACACCACCATGATACGTGCCAAGTCATATTAGATTTTTGAAGAAATATTGAAAATGAAAAATCCCTCTATACCCCCTCTGACGACCCGACAATGATTTCTGTTGACAAATCATTGTTATTGAGATTGAAATGGATATTCTGTACCCCACCATGATGCGTGCCAAGTCGTATTTGATTTTTGAAATCATTTTGATAATGAAAAATCCCTCTATACCCCCTCTGACGACCCGACAATGATTTCTGTTAACGAATTATTGTTATTGAGATGGAAATGGATATTCTGTACACCACCATGATGCGTACCAAGTCATACTTGATTTTGGGGTAATTTTGAAAATGAAAATTCCCTCTATACCCCCTCTGACGACACGACAATGATTTCTGTTAAAGAATTATTGTTATTCAGATAGAAATGGATATTCTGCACTCCTCCATGATGCGTGCCAAATCATATTTGATTTTTGAAGTCAGTTTGAAAATGAAAAATCCCTCTATACCCCCTCTGACGACCCGACAATGATTTCTGTTAAAGAATTATTGTTATTCAGATAAAAATGGATATTCTGCACCCCTCCATGATGCGTGCCAAGTCAAATTAGATTTTTGAAGAAATATTGAAAATGAAAAATCTCTCTATACCCTGTCTAACGACCCGTCAATGATTTCTGTTGACGAATTTTTATTAATCAGATGGAAATGTATATTCTGCACCCCTTCATGATGCGTGCCAAGTCATATTTGATTTTTGAAGTCATTTTAAAAATGAAATATCCCTCTATACCCCTTCTGACGACCCGAAAATTATTTCTCTTGACGAATTATTGTTATTCACATAGAAATGGATATTTTGTACCCTACTATGATGCGTGCCAAGTCATACTTGATTTTGGGGTAATTTTGAAAATGGAAATTCCCTCTATACCCCCTCTGACGACACGACAATGATTTCTGTTGAAGAATTATTGTTATTCAGATAGAAATGGATATTCTGCACCCCTCCATGATGCGTGCCAAATCATATTTGATTTTTGAAGTCAGTTTGAAAATGAAAAATCCCTCTATACCCCCTCTGACGACCCGACAATGATTTCTGTTGACAAATTATTGTTATTTAGATGGACATGGATATTCTGCACCCCACCATGATGCGTGCCAAGTCATATTAGATTTTTGAAAAAAAATTGAAAATGAAAAATCCCTCTATACCCCGTCTAACGACCCGTCAATGATTTCTGTTGACGAATTATTGTTAATCAGATATAAATGTATATTCTGCACCGCTACATGATGCGTGCCAAGTCATATATGATTTTTGAAGTAATTTTGAAAATGAAAAATCCCTCTATACCCCCTCCAACGATCCGTCAATGATTTCTGTTGACGAATTAATGTTATTCAGATGGAAATGGATATTCTGCACCCCACCATGATGCGTGCCAAGTCATATTTGATTTTTTGGTAATTTTGAAAATGAAAAAACCCTCTATACCCCCTCTGACGTCCCGACAATGATTTCTGTTGACAAATTATTGTTATTGAGATGGAAATGGATATTCTGTACACCACCATGATGCGTACCAAGTCATATTTGATTTTTGAAGTCATTTTGAAAATGAAAAATCCCTCTATACACCCTCTGACGACCCGACAATCATTCCTGTTGATGAGTTATTGTTATTCAGATGGAAATAGATATTCTGCACCCCACCATGTTGCGTGCCAAGTCATATTTGATTTTGAGGTAATTTTGAAAATGAAAAATCCCTCTATACCCCCTCTAACGACCCGACAATGATATCTGTTGACGAATTATTGTTATTCAAATGGAAATAGATATTCTGCACCCCACCATTATGCGTGCCAAGTCATATTAGATTTTTGAAGAAATATTGAAAATGAAAAATCCCTCTATACCCCCTCCAACGACCCGACATTGATTTCTGTTGACGAATTCTTGTTATTCAGATGGAAATGGATATTCTGCACCCTACTATGATGCGTGCCAAGTCATATTTGAATTTTGAAGTCATTTTGATAATGAGAAATCCCTCTATACCCCCTCTGACGACCCGACAATGATTTCTGTTGACGTATTATTGTTATACAGATGGACATGGATACTTTGCACCCCACCATGATGCGTGCCAAGTCATATTAGATTTTAGAAGATATATTGAAAATGAAAAATCCCTCTATCCCCCTCTAATGACCCGACAATGATTTCTGTTGACAAATTATTGTTATTCAGATAAAAATGGGTATTCTGCACCCCACCATGATACGTGCCAAGTCATATTAGATTTTTGAAGAAATTTTGAAAATGAAAAATCCCTCTATACCCACTCCAACGACTCGTCAATGATTTCTGTTGAAGAATTATTGTTATTCAAATGGAAATGGATATTCTGCACCCCACTATGATGCGTGCCAAGTCATATTTGATTTTTGAAATCATTTTGATAATGAAATATCCCTCTTTACCCCCTCTGACGACCCGACAATGATTTCTGTTAACGAATTATTGTTATTGAGATGGAAATGGATATTCTGTACACCACCATGATGCGTACCAAGTCATACTTGATTTTGAGGTAATTTTGAAAATGAAAATTCCCTCTATACCCCCTCTGACGACACGACAATGATTTCTGTTAAAGAATTATTGTTATTCAGATAGAAAATCCCTCTATACCCCCTCTGACGTCCCGACAATGAATTGTGTTGATGAATTAATGATATTCAGATGAACATGGATACTTTGCACCCCACCATGATACGTGCCAACTCATATTTGATTTTTGAAGTCATTTTAAAAATGAAATATCCCTCTATACCCCTTCTGACGACCCGACAATTATTTCTCTTGACGAATTATTGTTATTCACATAGAAATGGATATTTTGTACCCTACTATGATGCGTGCCAAGTCATATTTGATTTCTGAAGAAATATTGAAAATGAAAAATCCCTCTATACCCCGTCTAACGACCCGTCAATGATTTCTGTTGACGAATTATTGTTAATCAGATGGAAATGTATATTCTGCACCCCTACATGATGCGTGCCAAGTCCCTCTATACCCCCTCTGACGTCCCGACAATGATTTCTGTTGACAAATTATTGTTATTGAGATGGAAATGGATATTCTGTACCCCTCCTTGATGCGTGCCAAGTCATATTTGATTTTTGAAGTCATTTTGATAATGAAAAATCCCTCTATACCCCCTCTGACGTCCCGACAATGAATTGTATTGACGAATTAATGATATTCAGATGAACATGGATACTTTGCACCCCTCCATGATACGTGCCAACTCATATTTGATTTTTGAAGTCATTTTAAAAATGAAATATCCCTCTATACCCCTTCTGACGACCCGACAATTATTTCTCTTGACGAATTATTGTTATTCACATAGAAATGGATATTTTTTACCCTACTATGATGCGTGCCAAGTCATATTTGATTTCTGAAGTAATTTTGAAAATGAAAAATCCCTCTATACCCCCTCCAACGACCCGTCAATGATTTCTGTTGACGAATTATTGATATTCAGATGGAAATGGATATTGTGCAACCCACCATGATGCGTGCCAAGTCATAATAGATTATTGAAGAAATTTTGAAAATGAAAAATCCCTCTATACCCCCTCCAACGACCCGTCAATGATTTCTGTTGACGAATTATTATTATTCAGATGGAAATGGATATTCTGCACCCCACCATGATGCGTGCCAAGTCATATTTGATTTTTAGGTAATTTTGAAAATGAAAAATCCCTCTATACCCCCTCTGACGACCCGACAATGATTTCTGTTGACAAATTATTGTTATTGAGATGGAAATGGATATTCTTCACACCACCATGATGCGTACCAAGTCATATTTAATTTTTGAAGTCATTTTGAAAATGAAAAATCCCTCTATACCCCCTCCAACGACCCGTCAATGATTTCTGTTGACGAATTATTGTTATTCAGATGGAAATGGATATTCTGCACTCCTCCATGATGCGTGCCAAATCATATTTGATTTTTAGGTAATTTTGAAAATGAAAAATCCCTCTATACCCCCTCTGACGACCCGACAATAATTTCTGTAGATGAGTTATTGTTATTCAGATGGAAATAGATATTCTGCACCCCACCATGATGCGTGCCAAGTCATATTGGATTTTTGAAAAAATATTGAAAATGAAAAATCCCTCTATACCCCCTCCAACGACCCGACATTGATTTCTGTTGACGAATTCTTGTTATTCTGATGGAAATTGATATTCTGCACCCTACTATGATGCGTGCCAAGTCATATTTGATTTTTGAAGTCATTTTGATAATGAGAAATCCCTCTATACCCCCTCTGACGACCCGACAATGATTTCTGTTGACGAATTATTGTTATACATATGGATATGGATACTTTGCACCCCACCATGATGCGTGCCAAATCATAATAGATTTTAGAAGATATATTGAAAATGAAAAATCCCTCTATCCCCCTCTTATGACCCGACAATGATTTCTGTTGACAAATTATTGTTATTCAGATAAAAATGGTTATTCTGCAACCCACTATGATGCGTGCCAAGTCATATTTGATTTTTGAAGAAATTTTGTAAATGAAAAATCCCTCAATACCCCCTCCAACGACCCGTCAATGACTTCTGTTGACGAATTATTGTTATTCAAATGGAAGTGGATATTCTGCACCCTACTATGATGCGTGCCAAGTCCTATTTGATTTTTGAAGTCATTTTGAAAATGAAAAATCCCTCTATACCCCCTCTGACGACCCGACAATGATTTCTGTTGACAAATCATTGTTATTGAGATTGAAATGGATATTCTGTACCCCACCATGATGCGTGCCAAGTCATATTTGATTTTTGAAATAATTTTTATAATGAAAAATCCCTCTATACCCCCTCCAACGACCCGTCAATGATTTCTGTTGACGAATTATTGTTATTCAGATGGAAATTGATAATCTGCAACCCATCATGATGCGTGCCAAGTCATATTAGATTATTGAAGAAATTTTGAAAATGAAAAATCCCACTATACCCCCTCCAACGACCCGTCAATGATTTCTGTTGACGAATTATTGTTATTCAGATGGAAATGAATATTCTGCACCCCACCAAGTTGCGTGCCAAGTCATATTAGATTTTTGAAGAAATATTGAAAATGAAAAATCCCTCTATACCCCCTCCAACTACCCGACATTGATTCCTGTTGACGAATTCTTGTTATTCAGATGGAAATGGATATTCTGCACTCCACCATGATGCGTGCCAAGTCATATTTGATTTTTAGGTAATTTTGAAAATGAAAAATACCTCTATACCCCCTCTGACGTCCCGACAATGATTTCTGTTGACAAATTATTGTTATTTAGATGGAAATGGATATTCTGTTCACCACCATGATGCGTACCAAGTCATATTTGATTTTTGAAGTCATTTTGAAAATGAAAAATCCCTCTATACACCCTCTGACGACCCGACAATCATTTCTGTTGATGAGTTATTATTATTCAGATGGAAATAGATATTCTGCACCCCACCATGATGCGTGCCAAGTCATATTGGATTTTTGAAAAAATATTGAAAATGAAAAATCCCTCTATACCCCCTCCAACGACCCGACAATGATTTCTGTTGACAAATCATTGTTATTGAGATTGAAATGGATATTCTGTACCCCACCATGATGCGTGCCAAGTCGTATTTGATTTTTGAAATCATTTTGATAATGAAAAATCCCTCTATACCCCCTCTGACGACCCGACAATAATTTCTGTTAACGAATTATTGTTATTGAGATGGAAATGGATATGCTGTACACCACCATGATGCGTGCCAAGTCGTATTTGATTTTTGAAATCATTTTGATAATGAAAAATCCCTCTATACCCCCTCTGACGACCCGACAATGATTTCTGTTAACGAATTATTGTTATTGAGATGGAAATGGATATGCTGTACACCACCATGATGCGTACCAAGTCATACTTGGTTTTGGGGTAATTTTGAAAATGAAAATTCCCTCTATACCCCCTCTGACGACACGACAATGATTTCTGTTAGAGAATTATTGTTATTCAGATAGAAATGGATATTCTGCACTCCTCCATGATGCGTGCCAAATCATATTTGATTTTTGAAGTCAGTTTGAAAATGAAAAATCCCTCTATAACCCCTCTGACGACCCGTCAATGATTTCTGTTAAAGAATTATTGTTATTCAGATAGAAATGGATATTCTGCACCCCTCCATGATGCGTGCCAAATCATATTTGATTTTTGAAGTCAGTTTGAAAATGAAAAATCCCTCTATACCCCCTCTGACGACCCGACAATGATTTCTGTTGACAAATTATTGTTATTTAGATGGACATGGATATTCTGCACCCCACCATGATGCGTGCCAAGTCATATTAGATTTTTGAAAAAATAATGAGAATGAAAAATCCCTCTATACCCCCTTAACGACCCGTCAATGATTTCTTTTGACGAATTATTGTTATTCAGATAGAAATGAATATTCTGCACCCCACCATGATGCGTACCAAGTCATACTTGGTTTTGGGGTAATTTTGAAAATGAAAATTCCCTCTATACCCCCTCTGACGACACGACAATGATTTCTGTTAAAGAATTATTGTTATTCAGATAGAAGTGGATATTCTGCACTCCTCCATGATGCGTGCCAAATCATATTTGATTTTTGAAGTCAGTTTGAAAATGAAAAATCCCTCTATACCCCCTCTGACGACCCGACAATGATTTCTGTTAAAGAATTATTGTTATTCAGATAGAAATGGATATTCTGCACCCCCTCATGATGCGTGCCAAATCATATTTGATTTTTGAAGTCAGTTTGAAAATGAAAAATCCCTCTATACCCCCTCTGACGACCCGACAATGATTTCTGTTGACAAATTATTGTTATTTAGATGGAAATGGATATTCTGTACCCCACTATGATGCGTGCCAAGTCATATTTGATTTTTGAAGTCATTTTGAAAATGAAAAATCCTTCTATACCCCTCTAACGACCCAACAATGATTTCTGTCGACGAATTATTGTTATTCAGATGGAAATAGATATTCTGCACCCCACTATGATGCGTGCCAAGTCATATTAGATTTTTGAAAAAATATTGAAAATGAAAAATCCCTCTATACCCCCTTAACGACCCGTCAATGATTTCTTTCGACGAATTATTGTTATTCAGATGGAAATGAATATTCTGCACCCCACCATGTTGCGTGCCAAGTCATATTTGATTTTGAGGTAATTTTGAAAATGAAAAATCCCTCTATACCCCTTCTAACGACCCGACAATGATTTCTGTTGACGAATTCTTGTTATTCAGATGGAAATGGATATTCTGCACCCTACTATGATGCGTGCCAAGTCATATTTGATTTTTGAAGTCATTTTGATAATGAGAAATCCCTCTATACCCCCTCTGACGACCCGACAATGATTTCTGTTAGAGAATTATTGTTATTCAGATAGAAATGGATATTCTGCACCCCTCCATGATGCGTGCCAAATCATATTTGATTTTTGAAGTCAGTTTGAAAATGAAAAATCCCTCTATACCCCCTCTGACGACCCGACAATGATTTCTGTTGACAAATTATTGTTATTTAGATGGACATGGATATTCTGCACCCCACCATGATGCGTGCCAAGTCATATTAGATTTTTGAAGAAATATGGAAAATGAAATATCCCTCTATACCCCTTCTGACGACCCGACAATTATTTCTCCTGACGAATTATTGTTATTCACATAGAAATGGATATTTTGTACCCTACTATGATGCGTGCCAAGTCATATTTGATTTTTGAAGTAATTTTGAAAATGAAAAATCCCTCTATACCCCCTTCAACGACCCGTCAATGATTTCTGTTGACGAATTATTGTTATTCAGATGGAAATGGATATTCTGCAACCCACCATGATGCGTGCCAAGTCATATTAGATTATTGAAGAAATTTTGAAAATGAAAAATCCCTCTATACCCCCTCCAACGACCCGACATTGATTTCTGTTGACGAATTCTTGTTATTCTGATGGAAATGGATATTCTGCACCCTACTATGATGCGTGCCAAGTCATATTTGATTTTTGAAGTCATTTTGATAATGAGAAATCCCTCTATACCCCCTCTGACGACCCGACAATGATTTCTGTAGACGAATTATTGTTATACAGATGGACATGGATACTTTGCACCCCACCATGATGCGTGCCAAATCATATTAGATTTTAGAAGATATATTGAAAATGAAAAATCCCTCTATCCCCCTCTTATGACCCGACAATGATTTCTGTTGACAAATTATTGTTATTAAGATAAAAATGGTTATTCTGCACCCCACCATGATACGTGACAAGTCATATTAGATTTTTGAAGAAATTTTGTAAATGAAAAATCCCTCAATACCCCCTCCAACGACCCGTCAATGACTTCTGTTGACGAATTATTGTTATTCAAATGGAAGTGGATATTCTGCACCCCACTATGATGCGTGCCAAGTCATATTTGATTTTTGAAGTCATTTTGAAAATGAAAAATCCCTCTATACCCCCTCTGACGACCCGACAATGATTTCTGTTGACATATCATTGTTATTGAGATTGAAATGGATATTCTGTACCCCACCATGATGCGTGCCAAGTCATATTTGATTTTTGAAATAATTTTTATAATGAAAAATCCCTCTATACCCCCTCCAACGACCCGTCAATGATTTCTGTTGACGAATTATTGTTATTCAGATGGAAATGGATAATCTGCAACCCATCATGATGCGTGCCAAGTCATATTAGATTATTGAAGAAATTTTGAAAATGAAAAATCCCACTATACCCCCTCCAACGACCCGTCAATGATTTCTGTTGACGAATTATTGTTATTCAGATGGAAATGAATATTCTGCACCCCACCAAGTTGCGTGCCAAGTCATATTTGATTTTGAGGTAATTTTGAAAATGAAAAATCCCTCTATACCCCCTCCAACGACCCGTCAATGATTTCTGTTGACGAATTATTGTTATTCAGATGAAAATAGATATTTTGCACACCACCATTATGCGTGCCAAGTCGTATTTGATTTTTGAAATCATTTTGATAATGAAAAATCCCTCTATACCCCCTCTGACGACCCGACAATAATTTCTGTTAACGAATTATTGTTATTGAGATGGAAATGGATATGCTGTACACCATCATGATGCGTGCCAAGTCGTATTTGATTTTTGAAATCATTTTGATAATGAAAAATCCCTCTATACCCCCTCTGACGACCCGACAATGATTTCTGTTAACGAATTATTGTTATTGAGATGGAAATGGATATGCTGTACACCACCATGATGCGTACCAAGTCATACTTGGTTTTGGGGTAATTTTGAAAATGAAAATTCCCTCTATACCCCCTCTGACGACACGACAATGATTTCTGTTAAAGAATTATTGTTATTCAGATAGAAATGGATATTCTGCACTCCTCCATGATGCGTGCCAAATCATATTTGATTTTTGAAGTCAGTTTGAAAATGAAAAATCCCTCTATAACCCCTCTGACGACCCGACAATGATTTCTGTTAAAGAATTATTGTTATTCAGATAGAAATGGATATTCTGCACCCCTCCATGATGCGTGCCAAATCATATTTGATTTTTGAAGTCAGTTTGAAAATGAAAAATCCCTCTATACCACCTCTGACGACCCGACAATGATTTCTGTTGACAAATTATTGTTATTTAGATGGACATGGATATTCTGCACCCCACCATGATGCGTGCCAAGTCATATTAGATTTTTGAAAAAATATTGAAAATGAAAAATCCCTCTATACCCCCTTAACGACACGTCAATGATTTCTTTTGACGAATTATTGTTATTCAGATAGAAATGAATATTCTGCACCCCACCATGTTGCGTGCCAAGTCATATTTGATTTTGAGGTAATTTTGAAAATGAAAAATCCCTCTATACCCCCTCTGACGTCCCGACAATGATTTCTGTTGACAAATTATTGTTATTGAGATGGAAATGGATAATCTGTACCCCACCATGATGCGTGCCAAGTCGTATTTGATTTTTGAAATCATTTTGATAATTTTGATAACGAAAAATCCCTCTATACCCCCTCTGACGACCCGACAATGATTTCTGTTAACGAATTATTGTTATTGAGATGGAAATGGATATGCCGTACACCACCATGATGCGTACCAAGTCATACTTGGTTTTGGGGTAATTTTGAAAATGAAAATTCCCTCTATACCCCCTCTGACGACACGACAATGATTTCTGTTAAAGAATTATTGTTATTCAGATAGAAGTGGATATTCTGCACTCCTCCATGATGCGTGCCAAATCATATTTGATTTTTGAAGTCAGTTTGAAAATGAAAAATCCCTCTATACCCCCTCTGACGACCCGACAATGATTTCTGTTAAAGAATTATTGTTATTCAGATAGAAATGGATATTCTGCACCCCTCCATGATGCGTGCCAAATCATATTTGATTTTTGAAGTCAGTTTGAAAATGAAAAATCCCTCTATACACCCTCTGACGACCCGACAATGATTTCTGTTGACAAATTATTGTTATTTAGATGGACATGGATATTCTGCACCCCACCATGATGCGTGCCAAGTCATATTAGATTTTTGAAAAAATATTGAAAATGAAAAATCCCTCTATACCCCCTTAACGACCCGTCAATGATTTCTTTCGACGAATTATTGTTATTCAGATGGAAATGAATATTCTGCACCCCATCATGTTGCGTGCCAAGTCATATTTGATTTTGAGGTAATTTTGAAAATGAAAAATCCCTCTATACCCCTTCTAACGACCCGACAATGATTTCTGTTGACGAATTATTGTTATTCAGATGGAAAAAGATATTCTGCACCCCACCATTATGCGTGCCAAGTCATATTAGATTTCTGAAGAAATATTGAAAATGAAAAATCCCTCTATACCCCCTCCAACGACCCGACATTGATTTCTGTTGACGAATTCTTGTTATTCAGATAGAAATGGATATTCTGCACCCTACTATGATGCGTGCCAAGTCATATTTGATTTTTGAAGTCATTTTGATAATGAGAAATCCCTCTATACCCCCTCTGACGACCCGACAATGATTTCTGTTAGAGAATTATTGTTATTCAGATAGAAATGGATATTCTGCACCCCTCCATGATGCGTGCCAAATCATATTTGATTTTTGAAGTCAGCTTGAAAATGAAAAATCCCTCTATACCCCCTCTGACGACCCGACAATGATTTCTGTTGACAAATTATTGTTATTTAGATGGACATGGATATTCTGCACCCCACCATGATGCGTGCCAAGTCATATTAGATTTTTGAAGAAATATGGAAAATGAAATATCCCTCTATACCCCTTCTGACGACCCGACAATTATTTCTCCTGACGAATTATTGTTATTCACATAGAAATGGATATTTTGTACCCTACTATGATGCGTGCCAAGTCATATTTGATTTTTGAAGTAATTTTGAAAATGAAAAATCCCTCTATACCCCCTTCAACGACCCGTCAATGATTTCTGTTGACGAATTATTGTTATTCAGATGGAAATGGATATTCTGCAACCCACCATGATGCGTGCCAAGTCATATTAGATTATTGAAGAAATTTTGAAAATGAAAAATCCCTCTATACCCCCTCCAACGACCCGACATTGATTTCTGTTGACGAATTCTTGTTATTCTGATGGAAATGGATATTCTGCACCCTACTATGATGCGTGCCAAGTCATATTTGATTTTTGAAGTCATTTTGATAATGAGAAATCCCTCTATACCCCCTCTGACGACCCGACAATGATTTCTGTTGACGAATTATTGTTATACAGATGGACATGGATACTTTGCACCCCACCATGATGCGTGCCAAATCATATTAGATTTTAGAAGATATATTGAAAATGAAAAATCCCTCTATCCCCCTCTTATGACCCGACAATGATTTCTGTTGACAAATTATTGTTATTAAGATAAAAATGGTTATTCTGCACCCCACCATGATACGTGACAAGTCATATTAGATTTTTGAAGAAATTTTGTAAATGAAAAATCCCTCAATACCCCCTCCAACGACCCGTCAATGACTTCTGTTGACGAATTATTGTTATTCAAATGGAAGTGGATATTCTGCACCCCACTATGATGCGTGCCAAGTCATATTTGATTTTTGAAGTCATTTTGAAAATGAAAAATCCCTCTATACCCCCTCTGACGACCCGACAATGATTTCTGTTGACAAATCATTGTTATTGAGATTGAAATGGATATTCTGTACCCCACCATGATGCGTGCCAAGTCATATTTGATTTTTGAAATAATTTTTATAATGAAAAATCCCTCTATACCCCCTCCAACGACCCGTCAATGATTTCTGTTGACGAATTATTGTTATTCAGATGGAAATGGATAATCTGCAACCCATCATGATGCGTGCCAAGTCATATTAGATTATTGAAGAAATTTTGAAAATGAAAAATCCCACTATACCCCCTCCAACGACCCGTCAATGATTTCTGTTGACGAATTATTGTTATTCAGATGGAAATGAATATTCTGCACCCCACCAAGTTGCGTGCCAAGTCATATTTGATTTTGAGGTAATTTTGAAAATGAAAAATCCCTCTATACCCCCTCCAACGACCCGTCAATGATTTCTGTTGACGCATTATTGTTATTCAGATGAAAATAGATATTCTGCACACCACCATTATGCGTGCCAAGTCATATTAGATATTTGAAGAAATATTGAAAATGAAAAATCCCTCTATACCCCCTCCAACTACCCGACATTGATTCCTGTTGACGAATTCTTGTTATTCAGATGGAAATGGATATTCTGCACCCCACCATGATGCGTGCCAAGTCATATTTGATTTTTAGGTAATTTTGAAAATGAAAAATCCCTCTATACCCCCTCTGACGTCCCGACAATGATTTCTGTTGACAAATTATTGTTATTGAGATAGAAATGGATATTCTGTACACCACCATGATGCGTACCAAGTCATATTTGATTTTTGAAGTCATTTTGAAAATGAAAAATCCCTCTATACACCCTCTGACGACCCGACAATCATTTCTGTTGATGAGTTATTATTATTCAGATGGAAATAGATATTCTGCACCCCACCATGATGCGTGCCAAGTCATATTGGATTTTTGAAAAAATATTGAAAATGAAAAATCCCTCTATACCCCCTCCAACGACCCGACAATGATTTCTGTTGACCAATCATTGTTATTGAGATTGAAATGGATATTCTGTACTTCACCATGATGCGTGCCAAGTCGTATTTGATTTTTGAAATCATTTTGATAATGAAAAATCCCTCTATACCCCCTCTGACGACCCGACAATAATTTCTGTTAACGAATTATTGTTATTGAGATGGAAATGGATATGCTGTACACCACCATGATGCGTGCCAAGTCGTATTTGATTTTTGAAATAATTTTGATAATGAAAAATCCCTCTATACCCCCTCTGACGACCCGACAATGATTTCTGTTAACGAATTATTGTTATTGAGATGGAAATGGATATGCTGTACACCACCATGATGCGTACCAAGTCATACTTGGTTTTGGGGTAATTTTGAAAATGAAAATTCCCTCTATACCCCCTCTGACGACACGACAATGATTTCTGTTAAAGAATTATTGTTATTCAGATAGAAATGGATATTCTGCACTCCTCCATGATGCGTGCCAAATCATATTTGATTTTTGAAGTCAGTTTGAAAATGAAAAATCCCTCTATACCCCCTCTGACGACCCGACAATGATTTCTGTTAAAGAATTATTGTTATTCAGATAGAAATGGATATACTGCACCCCTCCATGATGCGTGCCAAATCAAATTTGATTTTTGAAGTCAGTTTGAAAATGAAAAATCCCTCTATACCCCCTCTGACGACCCGACAATGATTTCTGTTGACAAATTATTGTTATTTAGATGGACATGGATATTCTGCACCCCACCATGATGCGTGCCAAGTCATATTAGATTTTTGAAAAAATATTGAAAATGAAAAATCCCTCTATACCCCCTTAACGACACGTCAATGATTTCTTTTGACGAATTATTGTTATTCAGATAGAAATGAATATTCTG
The DNA here is from genome assembly GCA_958502065.1 of Chrysolina americana. Lineage (NCBI taxonomy): Eukaryota > Metazoa > Arthropoda > Insecta > Coleoptera > Chrysomelidae > Chrysolina > Chrysolina americana. Next base: position 44,158,286 of record OY293415.1, on the reverse strand, counting down.
CACCCCACCATGTTGCGTGCCAAGTCATATTTGATTTTGAGGTAATTTTGAAAATGAAAAATCCCTCTATACCCCCTCTGACGTCCCGACAATTATTTCTGTTGACAAATTATTGATTATTGAGATGGAAATGGATATTCTGTACCCCACCATGATTCGTGCCAAGTCGTATTTGATTTTTGAAATCATTTTGATAATGAAAAATCCCTCTATACCCCCTCTGACGACCCGACAATGATTTCTGTTAACGAATTATTGTTATTGAGATGGAAATGGATATGCTGTACACCACCATGATGCGTACCAAGTCATACTTGGTTTTGGGGTAATTTTGAAAATGAAAATTCCCTCTATACCCCCTCTGACGACACGACAATGATTTCTGTTAAAGAATTATTGTTATTTAGATAGAAATGGATATTCTGCACTCCTCCATGATGCGTGCCAAATCATATTTGATTTTTGAAGTCAGTTTGAAAATGAAAAATCCCTCTATACCCCCTCTGACGACCCGACAATGATTTCTGTTAAAGAATTATTGTTATTCAGATAGAAATGGATATTCTGCACCCCTCCATGATGCGTGCCAAATCATATTTGATTTTTGAAGACAGTTTGAAAATGAAAAATCCCTCTATACCCCCTCTGACGACCCGACAATGATTTCTGTTGACAAATTATTGTTATTTAGATGGACATGGATATTCTGCACCCCACCATGATGCGTGCCAAGTCATATTAGATTTTTGAAAAAATATTGAAAATGAAAAATCCCTCTATACCCCCTTAACGACCCGTCAATGATTTCTTTTGACGAATTATTGTTATTCAGATGGAAATGAATATTCTGCACCCCACCATGTTGCGTGCCAAGTCATATTTGATTTTGAGGTAATTTTGAAAATGAAAAATCCCTCTATACCCCCTCTAACGACCCGACAATGATTTCTGTTGACGAATTATTGTTATTCAGATTGAAAAAGATATTCTGCACCCCACCATTATGCGTGCCAAGTCATATTAGATTTCTGAAGAAATATTGAAAATGAAAAATCTCTCTATACCCCCTCCAACGACCCGACATTGATTTCTGTTGACGAATTCTTGTTATTCAGATGGAAATGGATATTCTGCACCCTACTATGATGCGTGCCAAGTCATATTTGACTTTTGAAGTCATTTTGATAATGAGAAATCCCTCTATACCCCCTCTGACGACCCGACAATGATTTCTGTTGACGAATTATTGTTATTCAGATTGAAAAAGATATTCTGCACCCCACCATTATGCGTGCCAAGTCATATTAGATTTCTGAAGAAATATTGAAAATGAAAAATCTCTCTATACCCCCTCTGACGACCCGACAATGATTTCTGTTAAAGAATTATTGTTATTCAGATAGAAATGGATATTCTGCACCCCTCCATGATGCGTGCCAAATCATATTTGATTTTTGAAGTCAGTTTGAAAATGAAAAATCCCTCTATACCCCCTCTGACGACCCGACAATGATTTCTGTTGACAAATTATTGTTATTTAGATGGACATGGATATTCTGCACCCCACCATGATGCGTGCCAAGTCATATTAGATTTTTGAAGAAATATGGAAAATGAAATATCCCTCTATACCCCTTCTGACGACCCGACAATTATTTCTCCTGACGAATTATTGTTATTCACATAGAAATGGATATTTTGTACCCTACTATGATGCGTGCCAAGTCATATTTGATTTTTAGGTAATTTTGAAAATGAAAAATCCCTCTATACCCCCTCTGACGTCCCGACAATGATTTCCGTTGACAAATTATTGTTATTGAGATGGAAATGGATATTCTGTACACCAACATGATGCGTACCAAGTCATATTTGATTTTTGAAGTCATTTTGAAAATGAAAAATCCCTCTATACACCCTCTGACGACCCGACAATCATTTCTGTTGATGAGTTATTGTTATTCGGATGGAAATAGATATTCTGCACCCCACCATGATGCGTGCCAAGTCATATTGGATTTTTGAAAAAATATTGAAAATGAAAAATCCCTCTATACCCCCTTAACGACCCGTCAATGATTTCTTTTGACGAATTATTGTTATTCAGATGGAAATGAATATTCTGCACCCCACCATGTTGCGTGCCAAGTCATATTTGATTATGAGGTAATTTTGAAAATGAAAAATCCCTCTATACCCCCTCTAACGACCCGACAATGATTTCTGTTGACGAATTATTGTTATACAGATTGGATACTTTGCACCCCACCATGATGCGTGCCAAGTCATATTAGATTTTAGAAGATATATTGAAAATGAAAAATCCCTCTATCCCCCTCTAATGACCCGACAATGATTTCTGTTGACAAATTATTGTTATTCAGATAAAAATGGTTATTCTGCACCCCACCATGATACGTGCCAAGTCATATTAGAATTTTGAAGAAATTTTGAAAATGAAAAATCCCTCTATACCCCCTCCAACGACCCGTCAATGATTTCTGTTGAGGAATTATTGTTATTCAAATGGAAATGGATATTCTGCACCCCACTATGATGCGTGCCAATTCATATTTGATTTTTGAAGTCATTTTGAAAATGAAAAATCCCTCTATACCCCCTCTGACGACTCGACAATGATTTCTGTTGACAAATTATTGTTATTGAGATTGAAGTGGATATTCTGTACCCCACCATGATGCGTGCCAAGTCATATTTGATTTTTGGAGTCATTTTGATAATGAAAAATCCCTCTAAACCCCCTCTGACGACCCGACAATGATTTCTGTTGACGAATTATCGTTATTGAGATGGAAATGGATATTCTGTACACCACCATGATGCGTACCAAGTCATATTTGATTTTTGAAGTCATTTTGAAAATGAAAAATCCCTCTATACCCCCACTGACGACCCGACAATGATTTCTGTTGACGAATTCTTGTTATACAGATGGACATGGATACTTTGCACCCCACCATGATGCGTGCCAAGTCATATTAGATTTTAGAAGATATATTGAAAATGAAAAATCCCTCTATACCCCCTCTGACGACCCGACAATCATTTCTGTTGACGAGTTATTGTTATCCAGATGGAAATGAATATTCTGCACCCCACCATGTTGCGTGCCAAGTCATATTTGATTTTGAGGTAATTTTGAAAATGAAAAATCCCTCTATACACTCTCTAACGACCCGACAATGATTTCTGTTGACGAATTATTGTTATTCAGATGGAAATAGATATTCTGCACCCCACCATTATGCGTGCCAAGTCATATTTGATTTTTGAAGTCATTTTGATAATGAGAAATCTCTCTATACCCCCTCTGACGACCCGACAATGATTTCTGTTGACGAATTATTGTTATTCAGATGGAAATGGATATTCTGCACCCCACTATGATGCGTGCCAAGTCATATTTGATTTTTGAAGTCATTTTGATAATGAAATATCCCTCTATACCCCCGCTGACGACCCGACAATGATTTCTGTTGACGACTTATTGTTATTGAGATGGAAATGGATATTCTGTACACCATCATGATGCGTACCAAGACATATTTGATTTTTGAGGTAATTTTGAAAATGAAAAATCCCTCTATACCCCCTCTAACGACCCGACAATGATATCTGTTGACGAATTATTGTTATTCAGATGGAAATAGATATTCTGCACCCCACCATGATACGTGCCAAGTCATATTACATTTTTGAAGAAATTTTGAAAATGAAAAATCCCTCTATACCCCCTCCAACGACCCGTCAATGATTTCTGTTGACGAATTATTGTTATTCGAATGGAAATGGATATTCTGCACCCCACTATGATGCGTGCCAAGTCATATTTGATTTTTGAAGTCATTTTGAAAATGAAAAATCCCTCTATACCCCCTCTGACGACCCGACAATGATTTCTGTTGACAAATTATTGTTATTGAGATTGAAATGGATATTCTGTACCCCACCATGATGCGTGCCAAGTCATATTTGATTTTTGAAGTCATTTTGATAATGAAAAATCCCTCTATACCCCCTCTGACGACCCGACAAATATTTCTGTTGACGAATTATTGTTATTCAAATGGAAATGGATATTCTGCACCCCACTATGATGCGTGCCAAGTCATATTTGATTTTTGAAGTCATTTTGAAAATGAAAAATCCCTCTATACCCCCTCTGACGACCCGACAATGATTTCTGTTGACGAATTATTGTTATTGAGATGGAAATGGATATTCTGTACACCATCATGATGCGTACCAAGTCATATTAGATATTTGAAGAAATATTGAAAATGAAAAATTCCTCTATACCTCCTCTAACGACCCGACATTGATTTCTGTTGACGAATTCTTGTTATTTAGATGGAAATGGATACTTTGCACCTTACCATGATGCGTGCCAACTCATATTTGATTTTTGAAGTAATTTTGAAAATGATAAATCCCTCTATACCTCCTCTGACGACCCGACAATGATTTCTGTTGACGAATTATTGTTAGTTAGTAATACATGAATACTTTGCATCCCACCATGATGCGTGCCAAGTCATATTTGATTTTGAGGTAATTTTGAAAATGATAATCCCTCTATACCCCCTCTGACGACACGACAATAATTTCTGTTAAGGAATTATTGTTATTTAGATAGATATAAATATTCTGCACCCCACCATGATGCGTGCCAAGTAATATTAGATTTTTGAAGAAATATTGAAAATGAAAAATCCCTCTATACCCCCACTAACGACCCGACAATTATTTCTGTTGACGAATTATTGTTATTTAGATATATATGGATACTTTGCACCCCACTATGATGCGTGCCAAGTCATTTTTGATTTTTGAAGTAATTTTGAAAATAAAAAATTCCTCTATACCCCCTCTGACGACACGACAATGATTTAAATTGACGAATTATTGTTATTCAGATGGACATGAATACTTTGCACCCCACCATGATGCGTGCCAAGTCATATTAGATTTTTGAAGTAATTTTGAAAATGAAAAATCCCTCCATACCCCCTTTGACGACACGACAATGATTTATGTTGACGAACTAATGTTAGTCAGATAGAAATGGATTTTCTGCATCCCGCCATGATGCGTGCCAGGTCATATTTGATTTTTGAAATCATTTTGATAATGAAAAATCCCTCTATACCCCCTCTGACGACCCGACTATGATTTATGTTACCGGATTATTGTTTTTCAGATGGACATAGATATTTCGCACCCCACCATGATAAGTGCCAAGTCATATTAGATATTTGAAGAAAGTTTGAAAATGAAGAATCCCTCTATACCCCCTCTAACGACCCGTCAATGATTTCTGTTGACGAATTATTATCATTCAGATGAAAATGGATATTCTGCACCCCACCATGATGCGTGCCAAGTCATATTTGATTTTGAGGTAATTTTGAAAATGAAAAATCCCTCTATACCCCCTCTGACGTCCCGACAATGATTTCTGTTGACGAATTAATGTTATTCAGATGAACATGGATACTTTGCACCCCACCATGATACGTGCCAACTCATATTTGATTTCTGAAGTCATTTTGTAAACGAAATATCCCTCTATACCCCTTCTGACGAACCGACAATGATTTCTCTTGAAGATCTATTGTTATTCAGATAGAAATGGATATTTTGAACTCCACCCTGATGTTTGCCTAGTCATATTTGATTTTTGAGGTAATTTTGAAATTGAAATATCCCTTTATAACCCCTTTGACGACTCGAAAATGATTTCTCTTGACGAATTATTGTTATTCAGATAGAAATGGATATTTTGCACCCTACTATGATGCGTGCCAAGTTATATTAGATTTTTGAAGTAATTTTGAAAATGTAAAATCCCTCTATACCCCTTCTAATGACCCGAAAATGATTTCTGTTGACAAATTATTGTTATTCAGATGAAAATGAATATTTTGCACTCCACCCTGATGTTTGCCAAGTCATATTTGATTTTTGAGGTAATTTTGAAATTGAAATATTCCTCTCTAACCCCTTTGACGACTCGAAAATGATTTCTCTTGACGAATTATTGTTATTCAGATAGAAATGGATATTTTGCACCCTACTATGATGCGTGCCAAGTTATATTCATATTTGATCTTGAGGTAATTTTGAAAATGAAAAATCCCTCTATACCCCTTTTGACGACACGACAATGATTTTTGTTGACGAATTATTGTTATTCAGATGGACATGGATACTTTGCACCCCACCATGATGCGTGCCAACTCATATTTGATTTTTGAAGTAATTTTGAAAATGATAAATCCCTCTATACCCCCTCTGACGACCCGACAATGATTTCTGTTAACGAATTATTGTTATTTTGATGGACATGGATATTTGGCACCCTACTATGATGCGTGCCAAGTTATATTTAAATTAGAGGTAATTTTTAAAAAGAAAAATTCCTCTATACCCCCTCTGACGACCCGACAATGATTTCTGTTGACGAATTAATGTTAATCAGATGGACACTTTGCACTCCACCATGATGCTTGCCAAGTCATATTTGATTTTTGAGGTAATTTTGAAATTGAAATATCCCTCTATACCCCCTCTAATGACCCGACAATGATTTCTGTTGAAGAATTATTGTTATTTAGATGGAAATGGATACTTTGCACCTTACCATGATGCATGCCAACTGATATTTGATTTTTGAAGTAATTTTGAAAGTGAAAAATCCCTCTATACCTCCTCTGACGACCCGACGATGATTTCTGTTAACGAATTATTGTTTTTTAGATGGACATGGATATTTGGCACCCTACTATGATGCGTGCCAAGTCATATTTGATTTTGAGGTGATTTTGAAAATGAAAAATTCCTCTATACCTCCTCTGACGACACGACAAAGGTTTCTGATGACGAATTATTGTTAATAAGATGGAAATGAATAGTCTGCATCCCACCATGTTGCATGCCATGTCATATTTAATTTTTGAAGTAATTTTGATAATGAAATATCCCTCTATAGCCCCTCTGACGACACGACAATGATTCCTTTCGACGAATTATTGTTATTCAGATGGAAATGAATAGTCTGCACCCCACCATGTTGCGTGCCATATCATATTTAATTTTTGAAGTCATTTTGATAATGAAAAATCCCTCTATACCCCCTCTGACGTCCCGACAATGATTTCTGTTGACGAATTAATGTTATTCAGATGAACATGGATATTTGGCACCCTACTATGATGCGTGCCAAGTCATATTTGATTTTGAAGTAATTTTGAAAATGAAAAATACCTCTATACCCCCTCTGACGACACGACAATGATTTCTGTTGAAGAATTATTGTAATTCAGATAGAAATGGATATTCTGCACCCCACCATGATGCTTGCCAAGTCATATTTCATATTTGAAATCATTTTGAAAATGAAAAATCCCTCTATATCCCCTCTGACGACCCGACAATGATTTCTGTTAACGAATTATTGTTATTCAGATGGACATGAATACTTTGCTCCCCACCATGTTGCGGGCCAAGTCATATTTGATTTTTGAAGTAATTTTGAAAATGATAAATCCCTCTATACCCCCTCTGACGACCCGACAATATTTTCTGTTGACGAATTATTGTTATTCACATGGAAATGAATAGTCTGCACCCCACCATGTTGCGTGCCATGACATACTTAATTTTTGAAATCATTTTGATAATGAAAAATCCCTCTATACTTCCTTTGACGACCCGACAATGATTTCTGTTGACGAATTATTGTTATTAAGATGGACATGGATATTTGGCACCCTACTATGATGCGTGCCAAGTCATATTTGATTTTGAGGTAATTTTGAAAATGAAAAATTCCTCTATACCTCCTCTGACGACACGACAATGATTTCTGTTGACGAATTATTGTTATTCAGATGGAAATGAATAGTCTGCACCCCACCATGTTGCGTGCCATGACATACTTAATTTTTGAAATCATTTTGATAATGAAAAATCCCTCTATAGTTCCTTTGACGACCCGACAATGATTTCTGTTGACGAATTATTGTTATTTAGATGGACATGGATACTTTGCACCGTACCATGATGCTTGCCAACTCATATTTGATTTTTGAAGTAAATTTGAAAATGATAAATCCCTCTATACCTCCTCTGACGACCCGACGATGATTTCTGTTAACGAATTATTGTTATATAGATGGACATGGATATTTGCACCCTACTATGATGCGTGCCAAGTCATATTTGATTTTGAGGTAATTTTGAAAATGAAAAGTTCCTCTATACCACCTCTGACGACACGACAATGATTTCTGTTGACGAATTATTGTTATTCAGATGGAACTGAAGAGTCTGCACCCCACCATGTTGCGTGCCATGTCATATTTGATTTTTGAAGTCATTTTGATAATGAAAAATCCCTCTATACCCCCTCTGACAACCCTACAATGATTTTTGTTGACAAATTATTGTTATTTAGATGGACATGGATACTTTGCACCCCACCATGATGCGTGCCAAGTTATATTAGATTTTTGAAGTAATTTTGAAAATGATAAATACCTCCATACCCCCTCTGACGACACGACAATGATTTATGTTGACGAATTATTGTTATTCAGATGGAAATAGATATTCTGCACCCCACCATGTTGCGTGCCAAGTCATATTTGATTTTGAGGTAATTTTGAAAATAAAAAATCCCTCTATTCCCACTCTGGGGACACGACAATGATTTCTGTTAACAAATTATTGTGATTCAGATGAACATGAATACTTTGCACCCCACCATGATGCGTGCCAAGTTATATTTGATTTTGAGGTTATTTTGAAAATGCAAAATCCCTTTATACCCCCTCTGACGACACGAAAACGATTTCTGTTAAAGAATTATTGTCATTCAGATAGAAATGGATATTCTGCACCCCACCATGATGCGTGCCAAGTCATATTTGATTTTTTATGTCATTTGTGTTACAAGTTTCTTGTCTACCCAGCTGGACTTGTTCTGTTGTTTTGGCATTTGTCAAGTCGGGTCATTGGGGACAAATCGGGACCATTAGAACAAGTCGAGACATACGAAGCACAGCAGGGCTAGGTCAAAGTACGAAAATCTCAGTCGGAATTGAAATTTGAATTGTTTCCCAACATTTTCCAATTGTGTTACAAATTTCTTGTTTTACCCAGCTGGACTTGTTCTGTATTTTGGCAATTGTTAAGTCGGGTCATTAAGGACAAATCGGGACCATTAGGACAAGTCGAGACATACGAAGCACAGCAGGGCGGAGTCAAATTACGAAAATCTCAGTCGGAATTAAACTTTGAATGTTCCCCTTATATGTTCTAGTTGTGTTACAAATTTCTTGTTCTACCCAGCTGGACTTGTTCTGTATTTTGGCAATTGTTAAGTCGGGTCATTAAGGACAAATTGGGACTATTAGGACAAGTCGAAACATACGAAGCACAGCAGGGCAAAGTTAAATTACGAAAATCTCAGTCGGAATTGAAATTTAAATGTTCTCCAACATTTTTCAATTGTTTTACAAATTTCATGTTTTACCCAGCCAGACTTGTTCTGTATTTTGGCATTTGTCAAGTCGGATCATTAAGCACAACTGGGACCATTAGTCATGTCGAGACATACGAAGCACAGCAGGGCAAAGTAAAATTACGAAAATCAGTCGGAATTGAAATTTGAATGATCCACAACATTTTCCAATTGTGTTACAAATTTCTTGTTTTACCCAGCTGAACTTGTTCTGTATTTTGGCAATTGTTAAGTCGCGTCATTAAGGACAAATCGGGACCATTAGGACAAGTCGAGACATACGAAGCACAGCAGGGCGATGTCAAATTACGAAAATCTCAGTCGGAATTAAACTTTGAATGTTCCCCTAAATATTTTCCAGTTGTGTTACAAATTTCTTGTTCTACCCAGCTGGACTTGTTCTGTAATTTTGGCATTTGACAAGTCGGGTCAGTGGGGACAAATCGGGACCATTAAGACAGTCGAGACATACCAATCACAGCAGGACGAAGTCAAATTACGAAAATCTCAGTCGGATTTGAAATTTGAAAGTTGCTCAATATTTTCCAATTGGTTTACAAATTTCTTGTTCTAACCAGCTGGACTTGTTCTGTAATTTTGGCATATAATAAGTCGGGTCATTAAGGACAAATCGGAATCATAAGGACAAGTCGAGACATACGAAACACAGCAGGGCTTAGTCAAATTACGAAAATCTCAGTCGGAATTAAACTTTGAATGTTCCCCTTATATTTTCCAGTTGTGTTACAAATTTCTTGTTCTACCCAGCTGGACTGGTTCTGTTATTTTGGCATTTGACAAGTCGGGTCAGTGGGTACAAATCGGGACCATTAGGACAGTCGAGACATACCAAGCACAGCAAGACGAAGTCTATTTACGAAAATCTCAGTCGGAATTGAAATTTAAATGTTCTCCAACATTTTCCATTTGTTTTACAAATTTCATGTTTTACCCAGCCAGACTTGTTCTGTATTTTGGCATTTGTCAAGTCGGGTTATTAAGGACGAATTGGGACTATAAAGACAAGTCGAAACATACGAAGCACAGCAGGGCAGAGTTAAATTACGAAAATCTCAGTCGGAATTAAACTTTGAATGTTCCCCTTATATTTTCCAGTTTTGTTACAAATTTCTTGTTCTACCCAGCTGGACTTGTTCTGTAATTTTGGCATTTGACAAGTCGGGTCAGTGGGGACAAATCGGAATCATGAGGACAAGTCGAGACATACGAAACACAGCAGGGCGAAGTCAAATTACGAAAATCTCAGTCGGAATTGAAATTTGAATTGTTCCATAAAAATTTTCCAATTGTGTTATAAATGTCTTGTTACCCAGCTGGACTTGTTCTGTATTTTGGCATTTGTCAAGTCGGGTCATTAAGGACAAATCGGGACTATTAGTACAAGTCGAGACATACGAAACACAGCAGGGCGAAGTCAAATTACGAACATCTCAGTCGGAATTAAACTTTGAATGTTCTCCTTATATTTTCCAATTGTGTTACAAATTTCTTGTTCTACCCAGCTGAACTTGTTCTGTGATTTTGGCATTTGACAAGTCGGGTCAGTGAAGACAAATCGGGACCATTAGGACAGTCGAGACATACCAAGCACAGCAGGGCGAAGTCAAATTACGAAAATCTCAGTCGGAATTAAACTTTGAATGTTCCCCTTATATGTTCTAGTTGTGTTACAAATTTCTTGTTCTACCCAGCTGGACTTGTTCTGTAATTTTGGCATTTGACAAGTCGGGTCAGTGGAAACAAATCGGGACCATAAGGACAGTCGAGACATACCAAGCACAGCAGGACGAAGCCAAATTACGAAAATCTCAGTCGGAATTGAAATTTGAAAGTTGCACAATATTATTCAATTGGTTTACAAATTTCTTGTTCTAACCAGCTGGACTTGTTCTGTAATTTTGGCATATGTTAAGTCGGGTCATTAAGGACAAATCGGAATCATAAGGACAAGTCGAGACATACGAAACACAGCAGGGCTTAGTCAAATTACGAAAATCTCAGTCGGAATTAAACGTTGAATGTTCCCCTTATATTTTCCAGTTGTGTTACAAATTTCTTGTTCTACCCAGCTGGACTTGTTCTGTAAATTTGGCATTTGACAAGTCGGGTCAGTGGGGACAAATCGGGACCATTAGGACAATCGAGACATACCAAGCACAGCAGGACGAAGTCTAATTACGAAAATCTCAGTCGGAATTGAAATTTATATGTTCTCCAACATTTTCCGATTGTGTTACAAATTTCTTGTTTCACCCAGCTAGACTTGTTTTGTATTTTGGCATTCATCAAGTCGGATCATTAAGGACATATCGGGACCATTAGTCAAGTCGAGACATACGAAGCACAGCAGGGCGAAGTCAAATTACGAAAATCTCAGTCGGAATTAAACTTTGAATGTTCCCCTTATATTTTCCAGTTGTGTTACATATTTCTTGTTCTTCCCAGCTGGACTTGTTCTGTATTTAGGCATTTGACAAGTCGGGTCAGTGGGGACGAATCGGTACCATTAGGACAGTCGAGACATACCATGCACAGCAGGACGAAAGCAAATTACGAAAATCTCAGTCGGAATTGAAATTTGAAAGTTGCTCAATATTTTCCAATTGGTTTACAAATTTCTTGTTCTACCCAGCTGGACTTGTTCTGTAATTTTGGCATATGTCAAGTCGGGTTATTAAGGACAAATCGGAATCATAAGGACAAGTCGAGACATACGAAACACAGCAGGGCGAAGTCATATTACGAAAATCTCAGTCGGAATTGTAATTTAAATGTTCTCCAACATTTTCCAATTGTGTTACAAATTTCATGTTTTACCCAGCTAGACTTGTTCTGTATTTTGGCATTCGTCAAGTCGGGTCATTAAGGACAAATCGGTACCATTAGGACAAGTCGAGACATACGAAACACAGCAGGGCTTAGTTAAATTACGAAAATCCCAGTCGGAATTGAAATTTGAATTGTTCCCCAACATTTCCAATTGTTTTACAAATTTCTTGTTTTACCCAGCTGGACTTGCTCTGTTTTTTGGCATTTGTCAAGTCGGGTCATTAAGAACAAATCAGGACCATTAGTACAAGTCGAGGCAAATGAGGCACGTCAGGGCAAAGTCAAATTACGAAAATGTCAGTCGGAATTGAAATTTGAATGATCCACAACATTTTCCGATTGTGTTACAAATTTCTTGTTTTACCCATCTGGACTTGTTCTGTATTTTGGAATTGGCAAGTCGGGTCTTTAAGGACAAATCGGGACCATTAGGACAAGTCGAAACATACGAAGCACAGCAGGGCAATGTCAAATTACGAATATCTCAGTCGGAATTGAAATATGAATGATCCACAACATTTTCCAATTGTGTTACAAATTTCTTGTTTTACCCAGCTAGACTTGTTGTGTATTTTGGCATTCGTCAAGTCGGATCATTAAGGACATATCGGGACCAATTGTCAAGTCGAGACATACGAAGCACAGCAGGGCAAAGTCAAATTACGAAAATCAGTCGGAATTGAAATTTGAATGATCCACAACATTTTCCAATTGTTTTACAAATTTATTGTTTTACCCAGCTGGACTTGCTCTGTTTTTTGGCATTTGTCAAGTCGGGTCATTGAGAACAAATCAGGACATTAGTACAAGTCGAGGCAAATGAAGCACGTCTTGGCGAAGTCAAATTACGAAAATCTCAGTCGGAATTGAAATCTGAATGTTCCACTGCATTTTCAAATTGTGTTACAAATTTCTTGTGTTACCCAGCTGGACTTGTTCTGAATTTTGGCAATTGTTAAGTCGGGTCATTAAGGACAAATCGGGACCATTAGGACAAGTCGAGACATTCGAAGCACAGCAGGGCGAAGTCAAATTACGAAAATCTCAGTCGGAATTAAACTTTGAATGTTCCCCTTATATTTTCCAGTTGTGTTATAAACTTCTTGTTCTACCCAGCTGGACTTGTTCTGTAATTTTGGCATTTGACAAGTCGGGTCAGTGGGGACAAATCGGGACCATTAGGACAGTCGAGACATACCAAGCACAGCAGGACGAAGTCAAATTACGAAAATCCCAGTCGGAATTGAAATTTGAAAGTTGCTCAATATTTTCCAATTGGCTTACAAATTTCTTGTTCTACCCAGCTGGACTTGTTCTGTAATTTTGGCATATGTCAAGTCGGGTCATTAAGGACAATTCGGAATCATAAGGACAAGTCGAGACATACGAAGCACAGCAGGGAGAAGTCAAATTACGAAAATCTCAGTCAGAATTGAAATTTGAATTGTTCCCCAAAATTTTCCAATTGTGTTATACATTTCTTGTTACCCAGCTGGACTTGTTCTGTATTTTGGCATTTGTCAAGTCGGGTCATTGGGGACAAATCGGGACCATTAGACAAGTCGAGACATACGAAGCACAGCAGGGCGAAGTCAAATTACAAAAATCTCAGTCGTAATTGAAATTTGAATTGTTCCTCAACATTTTCCAATTGTGTTATAAATTTCTTGTTACCCGGCTGGACTTGTTCTGTATTTTGGCATTTGTCAAGTCGGGTCATTAAGGACAAATCGGGACCATTAGGACAAGTCGAGACATACGAAGCACATCAGCGCAAAGTCAAATTATGAAAATCTCAGTCGGAATTGAAATTCGATTGATCCACAACATTTTCCAATTGTGTTACAAATTTCTTGTTTTAGCCAGCTGGACTTATTCTGTATTTTGGCAATTGTTAAGTCGGGTCATTAAGGACAAATCGGGACCATTAGGACAAGTTGAGACATACGAAGCACAGCAGGACGAAGTCAAATTACGAAAATCTCAGTCGGAATTGAAATTTAAAAGTTGCTCAATATTTTCCAATTGGTTTACAAATTTCTTGTTCTACCCAGCTGGACTTGTTCTGTAATTTTGGCATATGTCAAGTCGGGTCATTTAGGACAAATCGGAATCATGAGGACAAGTCGAGACATACGAAACACAGCAGGGCGAAGTCAAATTACGAAAATCTCAGTCGGAATTGAAATTTAAAAGTTGCTCAATATTTTCCAATTGGTTTACAAATTTCTTGTTCTACCCAGCTGGACTTGTTCTGTAATTTTGGCATATGTCAAATCGGGTCATTAAGGACAAATCGGAATCATAAGGACAAGTCGAGACATACGAAGCACAGCAGGGAGAAGTCAAATTACGAAAATCTCAGTCGAAATTGAAATTTGAATTGTTCCCCAAAATTTTTCAATTGTGTTATAAATTTCTTGTTACCCAGCTGGACTTGTTCTGTATTTTGGCATTTGTCTAGTCGGGTCATTAAGGACAAATCGGGACCATTGGGACAGTCGAGACATACCAAGCACAGCAGGACGAAGTCAAATTACGAAAATCTCAGTCGTAATTGAAATTTAAAAGTTGCTCAATATTTTCCAATTGGTTTAAAAATTTCTTGTTCTACCCAGCTGGACTTGGTCTGTAATTTTGTCATATGTCAAGTCGGGTCATTAAGAACAAATCGGAATCATAAGGACAAGTCGAGACATACGAAGCACAGCAGGGAGAAGTCAAATTACGAAAATCTCAGTCGGAATTGAAATCTGAATTGTTCCCCAAAATTTTCCAATTATGTTATAAATTTCTTGTTACCCAGCTGGACTTGTTCTGTATTTTGGCATTTGTCAAGTCGGGTCATTGAGGACAAATCGGAACCATTAGGACAAGTCGAAATATACGAAGCACAGCAGGGCAAAGTCGAATTACGAAAATCTCAGTCGGAGTTAAAATTTGAATGATCCACAACATTTTCTAATTGTATTACAAATTTCTTGTTTTACCCAGCTGGACTTGTTCTGTTTTTTGGCATTTGTCAAGACGGGTCATTAAGAACAAATCGGAATCATAAGGACAAGTCGAGACATACGAAGCACAGCAGGGCGAAGTCAAATTACGAAAATGACAGTAGGAATTGAAATCTGAATGTTCCACTGCATTTTCAAATTGTGTCATAAATTACTTGTTTTACCCATCTGGACTTGTTCTGTATTTTTGCAATTGTTAAGTCGGGTCATTAAGGACAAATCGGGACCATTAGGACAAGTCGAGACATACGAAGCACAGCAGGGCGAAGTCAAATTACGAAAATCTCAGTCGGAATTAAACTTTGAATGTTCCCCTTATATTTTCCAGTTGTGTTACAAATTTCTTGTTCTTCCCAGCTGGACTTGTTCTGTAATTTTGGTATTTGATAAGTCGGGTCAGTGGGGACAAATCGGGACGATTATTACAGTCGAGACATACAGCAGGACGAAGTCAAGTTACGAAAATCTCAGTCGGAATTGAAATTTGAAAGTTGCTCAATATTTTCCAATTGGTTTACTAATTTCTTGTTCTACCCAGCTGGACTTGTTCTGTAATTTTGGCATATGTCAAGTCGGGTCATTAAAGACAAACCGGAATCATAAGGACGAGTCGAGACATACGAAACAGCAGGGCGAAGTCAAATTACGAAAATCTCAGTCGGAATTGAAATTTAAATATTCTCCAACATTTTCCAATTGTTTAACAAATTTCTTGTTTTACTCAGCTGGACTTGCTCTGTTTTTTGGCATTTGTCAAGTCGGGTCATTAAGAACAAATCATTAGTACATTAGTACAAGTCGAGGCAAATGAAACACGTCAGGGCGAAGTCAAATTACGAAAATCTCAGTCGTAATTGAACTTTGAATTGTTCCTCAACATTTTCCAATTGTATTATAAATTTCTTGTTACCCAGCTGGACCTGTTCTGTATTTTAACATTTGTCAAGTCGGGTCATTAAGGACAAATCGGGACCATTAGGACAAGTCGAGACATACGAAGCACAGCAGGGCAAAGTCAAATTACGAAAATCTCAGTCGGAATTGAAATTCGATTGATCCACAACATTTTCCAATTGCTTTACAAATTTCTTGTTTTACCCAGCTGGACTTGTTCTGTATTTTGGCAATTGTTAAGTCGGGTCATTAAGGACAAATCTGGACCATTAGAACAAGTCGAGACATACGGAGCACAGCAGGGCGAAGTCAAATTACGAAAATCTCAGTCGGAATTAAACTTTGAATGTTCCCCTTATATTTTCCAATTGTGTTACAAATTTCTTGTTCTACCCTGCTGGACTTGTTCTGTAATTTTGGCATTTGACAAGTCAAGTCAGTGGGGACAAATCGGGACCATTAAGACAGTCGAGACATACCAATCACAGCAGGACGAAGTCAAATTACGAAAATCTCAGTCGGAATTGAAATTTGAAAGTTGCTCAATATTTTCCAATTGGTTTACAAATTCCTTGTTCTAACCAGCTGGACTTGTTCTGTAATTTTGGCATATAATAAGTCGGGTCATTAAGGACAAATCGGAATCATAAGGACAAGTCGAGACATACGAAACAAAGCAGAGCTTAGTCAATTACGAAAATCCCAGTCGACATTAAAATTTTAATTGTTCCCCAACATTTCCAATTGTGTAACAAATTTCTTGTTTTACCCAGCAGGACTTGTTCTGCATTTTGGCAATTGTTAAGTCGGGTCATTAAGGACAAATCGGGACCATTAGGACAAGTCGAGACATACGAAACACAGCAGGACAAAGTCAAATTACGAAAATCTCAGTCGGAATTGAAATTTGAATTGTTCCCCAACATTTCCAATTATTTCACAAAGTTCTTGTTTTACCCAGCTGGACTTGTTCTGTAATTTTGGCATTTGTCAAGTCGGGTCATTAAGGACAAATCGGGACCATTAGGACAAGTTGAGACTTACGAAACACAGCAGGGCTTAGTCAAATTACGAAAATCCCAGTCGGAATTGAAATTTGAATTGTTCTTCAACATTTCCAATTGTTTTACAAATTTCTTGTTTTACCCAGATGGACTTGCTCTGTTTTTTGGCATTTGTCAAGTCGGGTCATTAAGAACAAATCAGGACCATTAGTACAAGTCGAGGCAAATGAAGCACGTCAGGGCGAAGTCAAATTACGAAAATCCCAGTCGACATTAAAATTTTAATTGTTCCCCAACATTTCCAATTGTGTAACAAATTTCTTGTTTTACCCAGCTGGACTTGTTCTGTATTTTGGCAATTGTTAAGTCGGGTCATCAAGGACAAATCGGGACCATTAGACAAGTCGAGACATACGAAGGG
Organism: Chrysolina americana; assembly: GCA_958502065.1. NCBI lineage: Eukaryota > Metazoa > Arthropoda > Insecta > Coleoptera > Chrysomelidae > Chrysolina > Chrysolina americana. The sequence continues at coordinate 44,140,556 of OY293415.1, read as the reverse complement.
CAAGGTCAAATTACGAAAATCTCAGTCGGAATTGAAATTCGATTGATCCACAACATTTTCCAATTGTGTTACAAATTTCTTGTTTTAGCCAGCTGGACTTATTCTGTATTTTGGCAATTGTTAAGTCGGGTCATTAAGGACAAATCGGGACCATTAGGACAAGTTGAGACATACGAAGCACAGCAGGACGAAGTCAAATTACGAAAATCTCAGTCGGAATTGAAATTTAAAAGTTGCTCAATATTTTCCAATTGGTTTACAAATTTCTTGTTCTACCCAGCTGGACTTGTTCTGTAATTTTGGCATATGTCAAGTCGGGTCATTTAGGACAAATCGGAATCATGAGGACAAGTCGAGACATACGAAACACAGCAGGGCGAAGTCAAATTACGAAAATCTCAGTCGGAATTGAAATTTAAAAGTTGCTCAATATTTTCCAATTGGTTTACAAATTTCTTGTTCTACCCAGCTGGACTTGTTCTGTAATTTTGGCATATGTCAAATCGGGTCATTAATGACAAATCGAAATCATAAGGACAAGTCGAGACATACGAAGCACAGCAGGGAGAAGTCAAATTACGAAAATCTCAGTCGAAATTGAAATTTGAATTGTTCCCCAAAATTTTTCAATTGTGTTATAAATTTCTTGTTACCCAGCTGGACTTGTTCTGTATTTTGGCATTTGTCTAGTCGGGTCATTAAGGACAAATCGGGACCATTGGGACAGTCGAGACATACCAAGCACAGCAGGACGAAGTCAAATTACGAAAATCTCAGTCGTAATTGAAATTTAAAAGTTGCTCAATATTTTCCAATTGGTTTACAAATTTCTTGTTCTACCCAGCTGGACTTGTTCTGTAATTTTGGCATATGTCAAATCGGGTCATTAAGGACAAATCGGAATCATAAGGACAAGTCGAGACATACGAAGCACAGCAGGGAGAAGTCAAATTACGAAAATCTCAGTCGAAATTGAAATTTGAATTGTTCCCCAAAATTTTCCAATTATGTTATAAATTTCTTGTTACCCAGCTGGACTTGTTCTGTATTTTGGCATTTGTCAAGTCGGGTCATTGAGGACAAATCGGAACCATTAGGACAAGTCGAAATATACGAAGCACAGCAGGGCAAAGTCGAATTACGAAAATCTCAGTCGGAGTTAAAATTTGAATGATCCACAACATTTTCTAATTGTATTACAAATTTCTTGTTTTACCCAGCTGGACTTGTTCTGTTTTTTGGCATTTGTCAAGACGGGTCATTAAGAACAAATCGGAATCATAAGGACAAGTCGAGACATACGAAGCACAGCAGGGCGAAGTCAAATTACGAAAATGACAGTAGGAATTGAAATCTGAATGTTCCACTGCATTTTCAAATTGTGTTATAAATTTCTTGTTTTACCCATCTGGACTTGTTCTGTATTTTTGCAATTGTTAAGTCGGGTCATTAAGGACAAATCGGGACCATTAGGACAAGTCGAAACATACGAAGCACAGCAGGGCGAAGTCAAATTACGAAAATCTCAGTCGGAATTAAACTTTGAATGTTCCCCTTATATTTTCCAGTTGTGTTACAAATTTCTTGTTCTTCCCAGCTGGACTTGTTCTGTAATTTTGGTATTTGATAAGTCGGGTCAGTGGGGACAAATCGGGACGATTATTACAGTCGAGACATACAGCAGGACGAAGTCAAGTTACGAAAATCTCAGTCGGAATTGAAATTTGAAAGTTGCTCAATATTTTCCAATTGGTTTACTAATTTCTTGTTCTACCCAGCTGGACTTGTTCTGTAATTTTGGCATATGTCAAGTCGGGTCATTAAAGACAAACCGGAATCATAAGGACAAGTCGAGACATACGAAACAGCAGGGCGAAGTCAAATTACGAAAATCTCAGTCGGAATTGAAATTTAAATATTCTCCAACATTTTCCAATTGTTTAACAAATTTCTTGTTTTACTCAGCTGGAGTTGCTCTGTTTTTTGGCATTTGTCAAGTCGGGTCATTAAGAACAAATCATTAGTACATTAGTACAAGTCGAGGCAAATGAAGCACGTCAGGGCGAAGTCAAATTACGAAAATCTCAGTCGTAATTGAACTTTGAATTGTTCCTCAACATTTTCCAATTGTATTATGAATTTCTTGTTACCCAGCTGGACCTGTTCTGTATTTTAACATTTGTCAAGTCGGGTCATTAAGGACAAATCGGGACCATTAGGACAAGTCGAGACATACGAAGCACAGCAGGGCAAAGTCAAATTACGAAAATCTCAGTCGGAATTGAAATTCGATTGATCCACAACATTTTCCAATTGCTTTACAAATTTCTTGTTTTACCCAGCTGGACTTGTTCTGTATTTTGGCAATTGTTAAGTCGGGTCATTAAGGACAAATCTGGACCATTAGAACAAGTCGAGACATACGGAGCACAGCAGGGCGAAGTCAAATTACGAAAATCTCAGTCGGAATTAAACTTTGAATGTTCCCCTTATATTTTCCAATTGTGTTACAAATTTCTTGTTCTACCCTGCTGGACTTGTTCTGTAATTTTGGCATTTGACAAGTCAAGTCAGTGGGGACAAATCGGGACCATTAAGACAGTCGAGACATACCAATCACAGCAGGACGAAGTCAAATTACGAAAATCTCAGTCGGAATTGAAATTTGAAAGTTGCTCAATATTTTCCAATTGGTTTACAAATTTCTTGTTCTAACCAGCTGGACTTGTTCTGTAATTTTGGCATATAATAAGTCGGGTCATTAAGGACAAATCGGAATCATAAGGACAAGTCGAGACATACGAAACAAAGCAGAGCTTAGTCAATTACGAAAATCCCAGTCGACATTAAAATTTTAATTGTTCCCCAACATTTCCAATTGTGTAACAAATTTCTTGTTTTACCCAGCAGGACTTGTTCTGCATTTTGGCAATTGTTAAGTCGGGTCATTAAGGACAAATCGGGACCATTAGGACAAGTCGAGACATACGAAACACAGCAGGACAAAGTCAAATTACGAAAATCTCAGTCGGAATTGAAATTTGAATTGTTCCCCAACATTTCCAATTATTTCACAAAGTTCTTGTTTTACCCAGCTGGACTTGTTCTGTAATTTTGGCATTTGTCAAGTCGGGTCATTAAGGACAAATCGGGACCATTAGGACAAGTTGAGACTTACGAAACACAGCAGGGCTTAGTCAAATTACGAAAATCCCAGTCGGAATTGAAATTTGAATTGTTCTTCAACATTTCCAATTGTTTTACAAATTTCTTGTTTTACCCAGATGGACTTGCTCTGTTTTTTGGCATTTGTCAAGTCGGGTCATTAAGAACAAATCAGGACCATTAGTACAAGTCGAGGCAAATGAAGCACGTCAGGGCGAAGTCAAATTACGAAAATCCCAGTCGACATTGAAATTTTAATTGTTCCCCATCATTTCCAATTGTGTAACAAATTTCTTGTTTTACCCAGCTGGACTTGTTCTGTATTTTGGCAATTGTTAAGTCGGGTCATCAAGGACAAATCGGGACCATTAGACAAGTCGAGACATACGAAGGGCAAGGTCAAATTACGAAAATCTCAGTCGGAATTGAAATTTGAATGATCCACAACATTTTCCGATTGTGTTACAAATTTCTTGTTTTACCCATTTGGACTTGTTCTGTATTTTGGCATTTGTCAAGTCGGGTCTTTAAGGACAAATCGGGACCATTAGGACAAGTCAAAACATACGAAGCACAGCAGGGCAAAGTCAAATTACGAATATCTCAGTCGGAATTGAAATATGAATGATCCACAACATTTTCCAATTGTGTTACAAATTTCTTGTTTTAACCAGCTAGACTTGTTCTGTATTTTGGCATTCGTCAAGTCGGATCATCAAGGACATATCGGGACCATTAGACGAGTCGAGACATACGAAGGGCAAAGTCAAATTACGAAAATCTCAGTCGGAATTGAAATTTGAATGATCCACAACATTTTCCGATTGTGTTACAAATTTCTTGTTTTACCCATTTGGACTTGTTCTGTATTTTGGCATTTAACAAGTCGGGTCATTAAGAACAAATCGGAACCATTAGTACAAGTCGAGGCAAATGAAGCACGTCAGGGCGAAGTCAAGTTACGAAAATCTCAGTCGGAATTGAAATCTGAATGTTCCACTGCATTTTCAAATTGTGTTACAAATTTCTTGTTTTACCCATCTGGACTTGTTCTGTATTTTGGCAATTGTCAAGTCGGGTCTTTAAGGACAAATCGGGACCATTAGGACAAGTCGAGACATACGAAGCACAGCAGGGCGAAGTCAAATTACGAACATCTCAGTCGGAATTAAACTTTGAATGTTCCCCTTATATTTTCCAGATGTGTTATAAATTTCTTGTTCTACCCAGCTGGACTTGTTCTGTAATTTTGGCATTTGACAAGTCGGGTCAGTGGGGACAAATCGGGACCATTAGGACAGTCGAGACATACCAAGCACAGCAGGACGAAGTCAAATTACGAAAATCTCAGTCGGAATTGAAATTTGAAAGTTGCTCAATATTTTCCAATTGGTTTACAAATTTCTTGTTCTACCCAGCTGGACTTGTTCTGTAATTTTGGCATATGTCAAGTCGGGTCATTAAGGACAAATCGGAATCATAAGGACAAGTCGAAATATACGAAGCACAGCAGAGAGAAGTCAAATTAAGAAAATCTCAGTCGGAATTAAAATTTGAATTGTTTCCCAAAATTTTCCAATTGTGTTACAAATTTCTTGTTTTACCCAGCTGGACTTGTTCTGTATTTTGGCAATTGTTAAGTCGGGTCATTAAGGACAAATCGGAACCATTAGGACAAGTCGAGACATACGAAGCACAGCAGGGCGAAGTCAAATTACGAACATCTCAGTCGGAATTAAACTTTGAATGTTCCCCTTATATTTTCCAGATGTGTTATAAATGTCTTGTTCTACCCAGCTGGACTTGTTCTGTAATTTTAGCATTTGACAAGTCGGGTCAGTGGGGACAAATCGGGACCATTAAGACAGTCGAGACATACCAAGCACAGCAGGACGAAGTCAAATTACGAAAATCTCAGTCGGAATTGAAATTTGAAAGTTGCTCAATATTTTCCAATTGGTTTACAAATTTCTTGTTCTACCCAGCTGGACTTGTTCTGTAATTTTGGCATATGTCAAGTCGGGTTATTAAGGACAAATCGGAATCATAAGGACAAGTCGAGACATACGAAACACAGCAGGGCGAAGTCATATTACGAAAATCTCAGTCGGAATTGTAATTTAAATGTTCTCCAACATTTTCCAATTGTGTTACAAATTTCATGTTTTACCCAGCTAGACTTGTTCTGTATTTTGGCATTCGTCAAGTCGGGTCATTAAGGACAAGTCGGTACCATTAGGACAAGTCGAGACATACGAAACACAGCAGGGCTTAGTTAAATTACGAAAATCCCAGTCAGAATTGAAATTTGAATTGTTCCCCAACATTTCCAATTGTTTTACAAATTTCTTGTTTTACCCAGCTGGACTTGCTCTGTTTTTTTGGCATTTGTCAAGTCGGGTCATTAAGAACAAATCAGGACCATTAGTACAAGTCGAGGCAAATGAGGCACGTCAGGGCAAAGTCAAATTACGAAAATGTCAGTCGGAATTGAAATTTGAATGATCCACAACATTTTCCGATTGTTTTACAAATTTCTTGTTTTACCCATCTGGACTTGTTCTGTATTTTGGCAATTGTCAAGTCGGGTCTTTAAGGACAAATCGGGACCATTAGGACAAGTCGAAACATACGAAGCACAGCAGGGCAATGTCAAATTACGAATATCTCAGTCGGAATTGAAATATGAATGATCCACAACATTTTCCAATTGTGTTACAAATTTCTTGTTTTACCCAGCTAGACTTGTTGTGTATTTTGGCATTCGTCAAGTCGGATCATTAAGGACATATCGGGACCATTGTCAAGTCGAGACATACGAAGCACAGCAGGGCAAAGTCAAATTACGAAAATCAGTCGGAATTGAAATTTGAATGATCCACAACATTTTCCAATTGTTTTACAAATTTATTGTTTTACCCAGCTGGACTTGCTCTGTTTTTTGGCATTTGTCAAGTCGGGTCATTGAGAACAAATCAGGACATTAGTACAAGTCGAGGCAAATGAAGCACGTCTTGGCGAAGTCAAATTACGAAAATCTTAGTCGGAATTGAAATCTGAATGTTCCACTGCATTTTCAAATTGTGTTACAAATTTCTTGTTTTACCCAGCTGGACTTGTTCTGAATTTTGGCAATTGTTAAGTCGGGTCATTAAGGACAAATCGGGACCATTAGGACAAGTCGAGACATTCGAAGCACAGCAGGGAGAAGTCAAATTACGAAAATCTCAGTCGGAATTAAACTTTGAATGTTCCCCTTATATTTTCCAGTTGTGTTATAAACTTCTTGTTCTACCCAGCTGGACTTGTTCTGTAATTTTGGCATTTGACAAGTCGGGTCAGTGGGGACAAATCGGGACCATTAGGACAGTCGAGACATACCAAGCACAGCAGGACGAAGTCAAATTACGAAAATCCCAGTCGGAATTGAAATTTGAAAGTTGCTCAATATTTTCCAATTGGCTTACAAATTTCTTGTTCTACCCAGCTGGACTTGTTCTGTAATTTTGGCATATGTCAAGTCGGGTCATTAAGGACAAATCGAAATCATAAGGACAAGTCGAGACATACGAAGCACAGCAGGGAGAAGTCAAATTACGAAAATCTCAGACAGAATTGATATTTGAATTGTTCCCCAAAATTTTCCAATTGTGTTATACATTTCTTGTTGCCCAGCTGGACTTGTTCTGTATTTTGGCATTTGTCAAGTCGGGTCATTGGGGACAAATCGGGACCATTAGACAAGTCGAGACATACGAAGCACAGCAGGGCGAAGTCAAATTACAAAAATCTCAGTCGTAATTGAAATTTGAATTGTTCCTCAACATTTTCCAATTGTGTTATAAATTTCTTGTTACCCGGCTGGACTTGTTCTGTATTTTGGCATTTGTCAAGTCGGGTCATTAAGGACAAATCGGGACCATTAGGACAAGTCGAGACATACGAAGCACATCAGCGCAAAGTCAAATTATGAAAATCTCAGTCGGAATTGAAATTCGATTGATCCACAACATTTTCCAATTGTGTTACAAATTTCTTGTTTTAGCCAGCTGGACTTATTCTGTATTTTGGCAATTGTTAAGTCGGGTCATTAAGGACAAATCGGGACCATTAGGACAAGTTGAGACATACGAAGCACAGCAGGGCGAAGTCAAATTACGAAAATCTCAGTCGGAATTAAACTTTGAAAGTTCCCCTTATATTTTCCAGTTGTGTTACAAATTTCTTGTTCTACCCAGATGGACTCTTTCTGTAATTTTGGCATTTGACAGTCGGGTCAGTGGGGACAAATCGGGACCATTAGGACAGTCGAGACATACCAAGCACAGCAGGACGAAGTCAAATTACGAAAATCTCAGTCGGAATTGAAATTTGAAAGTTGCTCAATATTTTCCAATTGGTATACAAATTTCTTGTTCTACCTAGCTAGACTTGTTCTGTAATTTTGTCATATGTCAAGTCGGGTCATTAAGGACAAATCGGAATCATAAGGACAAGTCGAGACATACGAAACACAGCAGGGCGAAGTCAAATTACGAAAATCTCAGTCGGAATTGAAATTTAAATGTTCTCCAACATTTTCCAATTGTGTTACAAATTTCATGTTTTACCCAGCTAGACTTGTTCTGTATTATGACATTTGTCAAGTCGGGTCATTAAGAACAAATCGGGACTATTAGGACAAGTCGAGACATACCTAGCACAGCAGGACGAAGTCAAATTACGAAAATCTCAGTCGGAATTGATATTTAAAAGTTGCTCAATATTTTCCAATTGGTTTACAAATTTCTTGTTCTACCCAGCTGGACTTGTTCTGTAATTTTGGCATATGTCAAATCGGGTCATTAAGGACAAATCGGAATCATAAGGACAAGTCGAGACATACGAAGCACAGCAGGGAGAAGTCAAATTACGAAAATCTCAGTCGGAATTGAAATTTGAATTGTTCCCCAAAATTTTTCAATTGTGTTATAAATTTCTTGTTACCCAGCTGGACTTGTTCTGTATTTTGGCATTTGTCTAGTCGGGTCATTAAGGACAAATCGGGACCATTGGGACAGTCGAGACATACCAAGCACAGCAGGACGAAGTCAAATTACGAAAATCTCAGTCGTAATTGAAATTTAAAAGTTGCTCAATATTTTCCAATTGGTTTACAAATTTCTTGTTCTACCCAGCTGGACTTGGTCTGTAATTTCGTCATATGTCAAGTCGGGTCATTAAGAACAAATCGGAATCATAAGGACAAGTCGAGACATACGAAGCACAGCAGGGAGAAGTCAAATTACGAAAATCTCAGTCGGAATTGAAATCTGAATTGTTCCCCAAAATTTTCCAATTATGTTATAAATTTCTTGTTACCCAGCTGGACTTGTTCTGTATTTTGGCATTTGTCAAGTCGGGTCATTGAGGACAAATCGGAACCATTAGGACAAGTCGAAATATACGAAGCACAGCAGGGCAAAGTCGAATTACGAAAATCTCAGTCGGAGTTAAAATTTGAATGATCCACAACATTTTCTAATTGTATTACAAATTTCTTGTTTTACCCAGCTGGACTTGTTCTGTTTTTTGGCATTTGTCAAGACGGGTCATTAAGAACAAATCGGAATCATAAGGACAAGTCGAGACATACGAAGCACAGCAGGGCGAAGTCAAATTACGAAAATGACAGTAGGAATTGAAATCTGAATGTTCCACTGCATTTTCAAATTGTGTTATAAATTTCTTGTTTTACCCATCTGGACTTGTTCTGTATTTTTGCAATTGTTAAGTCGGGTCATTAAGGACAAATCGGGACCATTAGGACAAGTCGAGACATACGAAGCACAGCAGGGCGAAGTCAAATTACGAAAATCTCAGTCGGAATTAAACTTTGAATGTTCCCCTTATATTTTCCAGTTGTATTACAAATTTCTTGTTCTTCCCAGCTGGACTTGTTCTGTAATTTTGGTATTTGATAAGTCGGGTCAGTGGGGACAAATCGGGACGATTATTACAGTCGAGACATACAGCAGGACGAAGTCAAGTTACGAAAATCTCAGTCGGAATTGAAATTTGAAAGTTGCTCAATATTTTCCAATTGGTTTACTAATTTCTTGTTCTACCCAGCTGGACTTGTTCTGTAATTTTGGCATATGTCAAGTCGGGTCATTAAAGACAAACCGGAATCATAAGGACAAGTCGAGACATACGAAACAGCAGGGCGAAGTCAAATTACGAAAATCTCAGTCGGAATTGAAATTTAAATATTCTCCAACATTTTCCAATTGTTTAACAAATTTCTTGTTTTACTCAGCTGGACTTGCTCTGTTTTTTGGCATTTGTCAAGTCGGGTCATTAAGAACAAATCATTAGTACATTAGTACAAGTCGAGGCAAATGAAGCACGTCAGGGCGAAGTCAAATTACGAAAATCTCAGTCGTAATTGAACTTTGAATTGTTCCTCAACATTTTCCAATTGTATTATGAATTTCTTGTTACCCAGCTGGACCTGTTCTGTATTTTAACATTGGTCAAGTCGGGTCATTAAGGACAAATCGGGACCATTAGGACAAGTCGAGACATACGAAGCACAGCAGGGCAAAGTCAAATTACGAAAATCTCAGTCGGAATTGAAATTCGATTGATCCACAACATTTTCCAATTGCTTTACAAATTTCTTGTTTTACCCAGCTGGACTTGTTCTGTATTTTGGCAATTGTTAAGTCGGGTCATTAAGGACAAATCTGGACCATTAGAACAAGTCGAGACATACGGAGCACAGCAGGGCGAAGTCAAATTACGAAAATCTCAGTCGGAATTAAACTTTGAATGTTCCCCTTATATTTTCCAATTGTGTTACAAATTTCTTGTTCTACCCAGCTGGACTTGTTCTGTAATTTTGGCATTTGACAAGTCAAGTCAGTGGGGACAAATCGGGACCATTAAGACAGTCGAGACATACCAATCACAGCAGGACGAAGTCAAATTACGAAAATCTCAGTCGGAATTGAAATTTGAAAGTTGCTCAATATTTTCCAATTGGTTTACAAATTTCTTGTTCTAACCAGCTGGACTTGTTCTGTAATTTTGGCATATAATAAGTCGGGTCATTAAGGACAAATCGGAATCATAAGGACAAGTCGAGACATACGAAACAAAGCAGAGCTTAGTCAATTACGAAAATCCCAGTCGACATTAAAATTTTAATTGTTCCCCAACATTTCCAATTGTGTAACAAATTTCTTGTTTTACCCAGCAGGACTTGTTCTGCATTTTGGCAATTGTTAAGTCGGGTCATTAAGGACAAATCGGGACCATTAGGACAAGTCGAGACATACGAAACACAGCAGGACAAAGTCAAATTACGAAAATCTCAGTCGGAATTGAAATTTGAATTGTTCCCCAACATTTCCAATTATTTCACAAATTTCTTGTTTTACCCAGCTGGACTTGTTCTGTAATTTTGGCATTTGTCAAGTCTGGTCATTAAGGACAAATCGGGACCATTAGGACAAGTTAAGAATTACGAAACACAGCAGGGCTTAGTCAAATTACGAAAATCCCAGTCGGAATTGAAATTTGAATTGTTCTTCAACATTTCCAATTGTTTTACAAATTTCTTGTTTTACCCAGATGGACTTGCTCTGTTTTTTGGCATTTGTCAAGTCGGGTCATTAAGAACAAATCAGGACCATTAGTACAAGTCGAGGCAAATGAAGCACGTCAGGGCGAAGTCAAATTACGAAAATCCCAGTCGACATTAAAATTTTAATTGTTCCCCAACATTTCCAATTGTGTAACAAATTTCTTGTTTTACCCAGCTGGACTTGTTCTGTATTTTGGCATTTGTTAAGTCGGGTCATTAAGGACAAATCGGGACCATTAGTCAAGTCGAGACATACGAAGGGCAAGGTCAAATTACGAAAATCTCAGTCGGAATTGAAATTTGAATGATCCACAACATTTTCCGATTGTGTTACAAATTTCTTGTTTTACCCATTTGGACTTGTTCTGTATTTTGGCATTTGTCAAGTCGGGTCTTTAAGGACAAATCGGGACCATTAGGACAAGTCAAAACATACGAAGCACAGCAGGGCAAAGTCAAATTACGAATATCTCAGTCGGAATTGAAATATGAATGATCCACAACATTTTCCAATTGTGTTACAAATTTCTTGTTTTACCCAGCTAGACTTGTTCTGTATTTTGGCATTCGTCAAGTCGGATCATCAAGGACATATCGGTACCATTAGACAAGTCGAGACATACGAAGGGCAAAGTCAAATTACGAAAATCTCAGTCGGAATTGAAATTTGAATGATCCACAACATTTTCCGATTGTGTTACAAATTTCTTGTTTTACCCATTTGGACTTGTTCTGTATTTTGGCATTTGTCAAGTCGGGTCATTAAGAACAAATCGGGACCATTAGTACAAGTCGAGGCAAATGAAGCACGTCAGGGCGAAGTCAAATTACGAAAATCTCAGTCGGAATTGAAATCTGAATGTTCCACTGCATTTTCAAATTGTGTTACAAATTTCTTGTTTTACCCATCTGGACTTGTTCTGTATTTTGGCAATTGTCAAGTCGGGTCTTTAAGGACAAATCGGGACCATTAGGACAAGTCGAGACATACGAAGCACAGCAGGGCGAAGTCAAATTACGAACATCTCAGTCGGAATTAAACTTTGAATGTTCCCCTTATATTTTCCAGATGTGTTATAAATTTCTTGTTCTACCCAGCTGGACTTGTTCTGTAATTTTGGCATTTGACAAGTCGGGTCAGTGGGGACAAATCGGGACCATTAGGACAGTCGAGACATACCAAGCACAGCAGGACGAAGTCAAATTACGAAAATCTCAGTCTGAATTGAAATTTGAAAGTTGCTCAATATTTTCCAATTGGTTTACAAATTTCTTGTTCTACCCAGCTGGACTTGTTCTGTAATTTTGGCATATGTCAAGTCGGGTCATTAAGGACAAATCGGAATCATAAGGACAAGTCGAAATATACGAAGCACAGCAGAGAGAAGTCAAATTAAGAAAATCTCAGTCGGAATTAAAATTTGAATTGTTTCCCAAAATTTTCCAATTGTGTTACAAATTTCTTGTTTTACCCAGCTGGACTTGTTCTGTATTTTGGCAATTGTTAAGTCGGGTCATTAAGGACAAATCGGAACCATTAGGACAAGTCGAGACATACGAAGCACAGCAGGGCGAAGTCAAATTACGAACATCTCAGTCGGAATTAAACTTTGAATGTTCCCCCTATATTTTCCAGATGTGTTATAAATGTCTTGTTCTACCCAGCTGGACTTGTTCTGTAATTTTAGCATTTGACAAGTCGGGTCAGTGGGGACAAATCGGGACCATTAAGACAGTCGAGACATACCAAGCACAGCAGGACGAAGTCAAATTACGAAAATCTCAGTCGGAATTGAAATTTGAAAGTTGCTCAATATTTTCCAATTGGTTTACAAATTTCTTGTTCTACCCAGCTGGACTTGTTCTGAAATTTTGGCATATGTCAAGTCGGGTCATTAAGGTCAAATCGGAATCATAAGGACAAGTCGAGACATACGAAACACAGCAGAGCTTAGTCAAATTACGAAAATCCCAGTCGGCATTAAAATTTTAATTGTTCCCCAACATTTCCAATTGTGTTACAAATTTCTTGTTTTACCCAGCAGGACTTGTTCTGTATTTTGGCAATTGTTAAGTCGGGCCATTAAGGACAAATCGGGACCATTAGGACAAGTCGAGATATACGAAGCACAGCAGGGCGAAGTCAAATTACGAACATCTCAGTCGGAATTGAAATTTGAAAGTTGCTCAATATTTTCCAATTGGTTTAAAAATTTTTTGTTCTACCCAGCTGGACTTGTTCTGTAATTTTGGCATATGTCAAGTCGGGTCATTAAGGACAAATCGGAATAATAAGGACAAGTCGAAATATACGAAGCACAGCAGAGAGAAGTCAAATTACGAAAATCTCAGTCAGAATTGAAATTTGAATTGTTCCCCAAAATTTTCCAATTGTGTTATAAATTTCTTGTTACCCAGCTGTTCTGTATTTTGGCATTTGTCAAGTCGGGTCATTAAGGACAAATCGGGACCATTAGGACAGTCGAGACATACCAAGCACAGCAGGACGAAGTCAAATTACGAAAATCCCAGTCGGAATTGAAATTTGAAAGTTGCTCAATATTTTCCAATTGGTTTACAAATTTCTTGTTCTACCCAGCAGGACTTGTTCTGTATTTTTGCAATTGTTAAGTCGGGTCATTAAGGACAAATCGGGACCATTAGGACAAGTCGAGACATACGAAGCACAGCAGGGCGAAGTCAAATTACGAACATCTCAGTCGGAATTAAACTTTGACATACCAAGCACAGCAGGACGAAGTCAAATTACGAAAATCTCAGTCGGAATTGAAATTTGAAAGTTGCTCAATATTTTCCAATTGGTTTACAAATTTCTTGTTCTACCCAGTTCTACTCAGTCGGAATTGAAATTTAAATGTTCTCCAACATTTTCCAATTGTGTTACAAATTTCATGTTTTACCCAGCTAGACTTGTTCTGTATTTTGGCATTTGTCAAGTAGGGTCATTAAGAACAAATCGGGACCATTAGTACAAGTCGAGGCAAATGAAGCACGTCAGGGCGAAGTCAAGTTACGAAAATCTCAGTCGGAATTGAAATCTGAATGTTCCACTGCATTTTCAAATTGTGTTACAAATTTCTTGTTTTACCCATCTGGACTTGTTCTGTATTTTGGCAATTGTCAAGTCGGGTCTTTAAGGACAAATCGGGACCATTAGGACAAGTCGAGACATACGAAGCACAGCAGGGCGAAGTCAAATTACGAACATCTCAGTCGGAATTAAACTTTGAATGTTCTCCTTATATTTTCCAGATGTGTTATAAATTTCTTGTTCTACCCAGCTGGACTTGTTCTGTAATTTTGGCATTTGACAAGTCGGGTCAGTGGGGACAAATCGGAACCATTAGGACAGTCGAGATATACCAAGCACAGCAGGACGAAGTCAAATTACGAAAATCTCAGTCGGAATTGAAATATGAATGATCCACAACATTTTCCAATTGTGTTACAAATTTCTTGTTTTACCCAGCTAGACTTGTTCTGTATTTTGGCATTCGTCAAGTCGGATCATTAAGGACATATCGGGACCATTAGACAAGTCGAGACATACGAAGGGCAAAGTCAAATTACGAATATCTCAGTCGGAATTGAAATTTGAATGATCCACAACATTTTCCAATTGTGTTACAAATTTCTTGTTTTACCCAGCTAGACTTGTTCTGTATTTTGGCATTCGTCAAGTCGGATCATTAAGGACATATCGGGACCATTAGACAAGTCGAGACATACGAAGGGCAAAGTCAAATTACGAAAATCTCAGTCGGAATTGAAATTTGAAAGTTGCTCAATATTTTCCAATTGGTTTACAAATTTCTTGTTCTACCCAGCTGGACTAGTTCTGTAATTTTGGTATATGTCAAGTCGGGTCATTAGGGACAAATCGGAATCATAAGGACAAGTCGAGACATACGAAACACAGCAGGGCGAAGTCAAATTACGAAAATCTCAGTCGGAATTGAAATTTGAATGTTCTCCAACATTTTCCAATTGTGATACAAATTTCATGTTTTACCCAGCTAGACTTGTTCTGTTTTTTGGCATTTGTCAAGACGGGTCATTAAGAACAAATCGGGACCATTAGTACAAGTCGAGGCAAATGAAGCACGTCAGGGCGAAGTCAAGTTACGAAAATCTCAGTCGGAATTGAAATCTGAATGTTCCACTGCATTTTCAAATTGTGTTACAAATTTCTTGTTTTACCCATCTGGACTTGTTCTGTATTTTGGCAATTGTCAAGTCGGGTCTTTAAGGACAAATCGGGACCATTAGGACAAGTCGAGACATACGAAGCATAGCAGGGCGAAGTCAAATTACGAACATCTCAGTCGGAATTAAACTTTGAATGTTCCCCTTATATATTCCAGATGTGTTATAAATTTCTTGTTCTACCCAGCTGGACTTGTTCTGTAATTTTGGCATTTGACAAGTCGGGTCAGTGGGGATAAATCAGGACCATTAGGACAGTCGAGACATACCAAGCACAGCGGGACCAAGTCTAATTACGAAAATCTCAGTCGGAATTGAAATTTAAATGTTCTCCAACATTTTCCAATTGTTTTACAAATTTCATGTTTTACCCAGCCAGACTTGTTCTGTATTTTGGCATTTGTCAAGTCGGGTCATTAAGGACAAATCGGGACCATTAGGACAAGTCGAGACATACGAAGCACAGCAGGGCGAAGTCAAATTACGAAAATCTCAGTCGGAATTAAACTTTGAATGATCCCCTTATATTTTTCAGTTGTGTTACAAATTTCTTGTTTTTCCCAGCTGGACTTGTTCTGTAATTTTGGCATATGTCAAGTCGGGTCATTAAGGACAAATCGGGACCATTAAGACAGTCGAGACATATCAAGCACAGCAGGACGAAGTCAAATTACGAAAATCTCAGTCGGAATTGAAATTTAAAAGTTGCTCAATATTTTCCAATTGGATTACTAATTTCTTGTTCTACCCAGCTGTACTTGTTCTGTAATTTTGGCATATGTCAAGTCGGGTCATTAAGGACAAATCGGAATCATAAGGTCAAGTCGAGACATACGAAGCACATCAGGGAGAAGTCAAATTACGAAAATCTCAGTCGGAATCGAAATTTGAATTGTTCCCCAACATTTCCAATTGTTTTACAAATTTCTTGTTTTACCCAACTGGACTTGTTCTGTAATTTTGGCATTTGTCAAGTCGGGTCATTAAGGACAAATCGGGACCATTAGGACAAGTCGAGACATACGAAGCACAGCAGGGCGAAGTCAAATTACGAACATCTCAGTCGGAATTAAACTTTGAATGTTCCCCTTATATTTTCCAGATGTGTTACAAATTTCTTGTTCTTCCCAGTTGGACTTGTTCTGTAATTTTGGCATATGTCAAGTCGGGTCATTAAGGACAAATCGGGACCATTAGGACAAGTCGAGACATACGAAGCACAGCAGGGCGAAGTCAAATTACGAAAATCTCAGTCGGAATTAAACTTTGAATGTTCCCCTTATATTTTCCAGTTGTGTTACAAATTTCTTGTTCTTCCCAGCTGGACTTGTTCTGTAATTTTGGCATATGTCAAGTCGGGTCATTAAGGACAAATCGGAATCATAAGGTCAAGTCGAGACATACGAAGCACATCAGGGAGAAGTCAAATTACGAAAATCTCAGTCGGAATCGAAATTTGAATTGTTCCCCAACATTTCCAAGTGTGTAACAAATTTCTTGTTTTACCCAGCAGGACTTGTTCTGCATTTTGGCAATTGTTAAGTCGGGTCATTAAGGACAAATCGGGAACATTAGGACAAGTCGAGACATACGAAACACAGCAGGACAAAGTCAAATTTCGAAAATCTCAGTCGGAATTGAAATTTGAATTGTTCCCCAACATTTCCAATTGTTTCACAAATTTCTTGCTTTACCCAGCTGGACTTGTTCTGTAATTTTGGCATTTGTCAAGTCGGGTCATTAAGGACAAATCGGGACCATTAGGACAAGTTGAGACTTACGAAACACAGCAGGGCTTAGTCAAATTACGAAAATCCCAGTCGGAATTGAAATTTGAATTGTTCTTCAACATTTCCAATTGTTTTACAAATTTCTTGTTTTACCCAGCTGGACTTGCTCTGTTTTTTGGCATTTGTCAAGTCGGGTCATTAAGAACAAGACAGGACCATTAGTACAAGTCGAGGCAAATGAAGCACGTCAGGGCGAAGTCAAATTACGAAAATCTCAGTCGGAATTGAAATCTGAATGTTCCACTGCATTTTCAAATTGTGTTACAAATTTCTTGTTTTACCCAGCCGGACTTGTTCTGTATTTTGGCAATTGTTAAGTCGGGTCACTAAGGACAAATCGGGACCATTAGACAAGTCGAGACATACGATGGGCAAGGTCAAATTACGAAAATCTCAGTCGGAATTGAAATTTGAATGATCCACAACATTTTCCGATTGTGTTACAAATTTCTTGTTTTATCCATTTGGACTTGTTCTGTATTTTGGCATTTGTCAAGTCGGGTCTTTAAGGACAAATCGGGACCATTAGGACAAGTCAAAACATACGAAGCACAGCAGGGCAAAGTCAAATTACGAATATCTCAGTCGGAATTGAAATATGAATGATCCACAACATTTTCCAATTGTGTTACAAATTTCTTGTTTTACCCAGCTAGACTTGTTCTGTATTTGGCATTCGTCAAGTCGGATCATTGAGGACATATCGGGACCATTAGACAATTCGAGACATACGAAGGGCAAAGTCAAATTACGAAAATCTCAGTCGGAATTGAAATTTGATTGATCCACAACATTTTCCGATTGTGTTACAAATTTCTTGTTTTACCCATTTGGACTTGTTCTGTATTTTGGCATTTGTCAAGTCCGGTCTTTAAGGACAAATCGGGACCATAAGGACAAGTCGAAACATACGAAGCACAGCAGGGCAAAGTCAAATTACGAATATCTCAGTCGGAATTGAAATATGAATGATCCACAACATTTTCCAATTGTGTTACAAATTTCTTGTTTTACCCAGCTAGACTTGTTCTGTATTTTGGCGTTCGTCAAGTCGGATCATTAAGGACATATCGGGACCATTAGACAAGTCGAGACATACGAAGGGCAAAGTCAAATTACGAAAATCTCAGTCGGAATTGAAATTCGATTGATCCACAACATTTTCCAATTGAGTTACAAATTTCTTGTTTTAGCCAGCTGGACTTGTTCTGTATTTTGGCAATTGTTGAGTCGGGTCATTAAGTACAAATCGGGACCATTAGGACAAGTCGAGACATACCAAGCACAGCAGGACGAAGTCAAATTACGAAAATCTCAGTCGGAATTGAAATTTGAAAGTTGCTCAATATTTTCCAATTGGTTTACAAATTTCTTGTTCTACCCAGCTGGAATTGTTCTGTAATTTTGGCATATGTCAAGTCGGGTCATTAAGGACAAATCGGAATCATGAGGACAAGTCGAGACATACGAAACACAGCAGGGCGAAGTCAAATTACGAAAATCTCAGTCGGAATTGAAATTTAAATGTTCTCCAACATTTTCCAATTGTGTTACAAATTTCATGTTTTACCCAGCTAGACTTGTTCTGTATTTTGGCATTTGTCAAGTCGGGTCATTAAGAACAAATCGGGACCATTAGTACAAGTCGAGGCAAATGAAGCACGTCAGGGCGAAGTCAAGTTACGAAAATCTCAGTCGGAATTGAAATCTGAAAGTTGCTCAATATTTTCCAATTGGTTTACAAATTTCTTGTTCTACCCAGCTGGAATTGTTCTGTAATTTTGGCATATGTCAAGTCGGGTCATTAAGGACAAATCGGAATCATGAGGACAAGTCGAGACATACGAAACACAGCAGGGCGAAGTCAAATTACGAAAATTTCAGTCGGAATTGAAATTTAAATGTTCTCCAACATTTTCCAATTGTGTTACAAATTTCATGTTTTACCCAGCTAGACTTGTTCTGTATTTTGGCATTTGTCAAGTCGGGTCATTAAGAACAAATCGGGACCATTAGTACAAGTCGAGGCAAATGAAGCACGTCAGGGCGAAGTCAAGTTACGAAAATCTCAGTCGGAATTGAAATCTGAATGTTCCACTGCATTTTCAAATTGTGTTACAAATTTCTTGTTTTACCCATCTGGACTTGTTCTGTATTTTGGCAATTGTCAAGTCGGGTCTTTAAGGACAAATCGGGACCATTAGGACAAGTCGAGACATACAAAGCACAGCAGGGCGAAGTCAAATTACGAACATCTCAGTCGGAATTAAACTTTGAATGTTCCCCTTATATTTTCCAGATGTGTTATAAATTTCTTGTTCTACCCAGCAGGACTTGTTCTGTAATTTTGGCATTTGACAAGTCGGGTCAGTGGGGACAAATCGGGACCATTAGGACAGTCGAGACATACCAAGCACAGCAGGACGAAGTCAAATTACGAAAATCTCAGTCGGAATTGAAATTTGAAAGTTGCTCAATATTTTCCAATTGGTTTACAAATTTCTTGTTCTACCCAGCTGGACTTGTTCTGTAATTTTGGCATATGTCAAGTCGGGTCATTAAGGACAAATCGGAATCATAAGGACAAGTCGAAATATACGAAGCACAGCAGAGAGAAGTCAAATTAAGAAATTCTCAGTCGGAATTAAAATTTGAATTGTTTCCCAAAATTTTCCAATTGTGTTACAAATTTCTTGTTTTACCCAGCTGGACTTGTTCTGTATTTTGGCAATTGTTAAGTCGGGTCATTAAGGACAAATCGGGACCATTAGGACAAGTCGAGACATACGAAGCACAGCAGGGCGAAGTCAAATTACGAACATCTCAGTCGGAATTAAACTTTGACTGTTCCCCTTATATTTTCCAGATGTGTTATAAATGTCTTGTTCAACCCAGCTGGACTTGTTCTGTAATTTTGGCATTTGACAAGTCGGGTCAGTGGGGACAAATCGGGACCATTAGGACAGTCGAGACATACGAAGCACAGCAGGACGAAGTCAAATTACGAAAATCTCAGTCGGAATTGAAATTTTAAAGTTGCTCAATATTTTCCAATTGGTTTACAAATTTCTTGTTCTACCCAGCTGGACTTGTTCTGAAATTTTGGCATATGTCAAGTCGGGTCATTAACGACAAATCGGAATCATAAGGACAAGTCGAGACATACGAAACACAGCAGAGCTTAGTCAAATTACGAAAATCCCAGTCGGCATTAAAATTTTAATTGTTCCCCATTATTTCCAATTGTGTTACAAATTTCTTGTTTTACCCAGCAGGACTTGTTCTGTATTTTGGCAATTGTTAAGTCGGGCCATTAAGGACAAATCGGGACCATTAGGACAAGTCGAGACATACGAAGCACAGCAGGGCGAAGTCAAATTACGAACATCTCAGTCGGAATTGAAATTTGAAAGTTGCTCAATATTTTCCAATTGGTTTAAAAATTTTTTGTTCTACCCAGCTGGACTTGTTCTGTAATTTTGGCATATGTCAAGTCGGGTCATTAAGGACAAATTGGAATCATATGGACAAGTCGAAATATACGAAACACAGCAGGGCGAAGTCAAATTAAGGAAATCTTAGTCGGAATTGATATTTGAAAGATGCTCAATATTTTCCAATTGTGTTACAAATTTCTTGTTTTACCCAGCAGGACTTGTTCTGTATTTTGGCAATTGTTAAGTCGGGTCATTAAGGACAAATCGGGACCATTAGGACAAGTCGAGACATACGAAGCACAGAAGGGCGTCAAATTACGAACATCTCAGTCGGAATTAAAATTTGATTGTTCCCCTTATATTTTCCAATTGTGTTACAAATTTCTTGTTCTACCCAGCTGGACTTGTTCTGTAATTTTGGCATTTGACATGTCGGGTCATTAAGGACAAATCGGGACCATAAGGACAGTCGAGACATACCAAGCACAGCAGGACGAAGTCAAATTACGAAAATCTCAGTCGGAATTGAAATTTGAAAGTTGCTCAATATTTTCCAATTGGTTTACAAATTTCTTGTTCTACCCAGCTGGACTTGTTCTGTAATTTTGGCATATGTCAAGTCGGGTCATTAAGGACAAATCGGAATCATAAGGACAAGTCGAGACATACGAAACACAGCAGAGCTTAGTCAATTACGAAAATCCCAGTCGGCATTAAAATTTCAATTGTTCCCCAACATTTCCAATTGTGTTACAAATTTCTTGTTTTACCCAGCAGGACTTGTTCTGTATTTTGGCAATTGTTAAGTCGGGTCATTAAGGACAAATCGGGACCATTAGGACAAGTCGAGACATACGAAGCACAGCAGGGCGAAGTCAAATTACGAACATCTCAGTCGGAATTGAAATTTAAAAGTTGCTCAATATTTTCCAATTGGTTTAAAAAATTTTTGTTCTACCCAGCTGGTCTTGTTCTGTAATTTTGGCATATGTCAAGTCGGGTCATTAAGGACAAATCGGAATCATAAGGACAAGTCGAGACATACGAAACACAGCAGAGCTTAGTCAATTACGAAAATCCCAGTCGGCATTAAAATTTTAATTGTTCCCCAACATTTCCAATTGTGTTACAAATTTCTTGTTTTACCCAGCAGGACTTGTTCTGTATTTTGGCAATTGTTAAGTCGGGTCATTAAGGACAAATCGGGACAATTAGGACAAGTCGAGACATACGAAGCACAGCAGGGCGAAGTCAAATTACGAACATCTCAGTCGGAATTAAACTTTGAATGTTCCCCTTATATTTTCCAGATGTGTTATAAATGTCTTGTTCTACCCAGCTGGACTTGTTCTGTAATTTTGGCATTTGACAAGTCGGGTCAGTGGGGACAAATCGGGACCATAAGGACAGTCGAGACATACCAAGCACAGCAGGACGAAGTCAAATTAGGAAAATCTCAGTCGGAATTGAAATTTTAAAGTTGCTCAATATTTTCCAATTGGTTTACAAATTTCTTGTTCTACCCAGCTGGACTTGTTCTGAAATTTTGGCATATGTCAAGTCGGGTCATTAACGACAAATCGGAATCATAAGGACAAGTCGAGACATACGAAACACAGCAGAGCTTAGTCAAATTACGAAAATCCCAGTCGGCATTAAAATTTTAATTGTTCCCCAACATTTCCAATTGTGTTACAAATTTCTTGTTTTACCCAGCAGGACTTGTTCTGTATTTTGGCAATTGTTAAGTCGGGCCATTAAGGACAAATCGGGACCATTAGGACAAGTCGAGACATACGATGCACAGCAGGGCGAAGTCAAATTACGAACATCTCAGTCGGAATTGAAATTTGAAAGTTGCTCAATATTTTCCAATTGGTTTAAAAATTTTTTGTTCTACCCAGCTGGACTTGTTCTGTAATTTTGGCATATGTCAAGTCGGGTCATTAAGGACAAATTGGAATCATATGGACATGTCGAAATATACGAAACACAGCAGGGCGAAGTCAAATTAAGGAAATCTTAGTCGGAATTGATATTTGAAAGTTGCTCAATATTTTCCAATTGTGTTACAAATTTCTTGTTTTACCCAGCAGGACTTGTTCTGTATTTTGGCAATTGTTAAGTCGGGTCATTAAGGACAAATCGGGACCATTAGGACAAGTCGAGACATACGAAGCACAGCAGGGCGAAGTCAAATTACGAACATCTCAGTCGGAATTAAAATTTGAATGTTCCCCTTATATTTTCCAATTGTGTTACAAATTTCTTGTTCTACCCAGCTGGACTTGTTCTGTAATTTTGACATTTGACAAGTCGGGTCATTAAGGACAAATCGGGACCATAAGGACAGTCGAGACATACCAAGCACAGCAGGACGAAGTCAAATTACGAAAATCTCAGTCGGAATTGAAATTTGAAAGTTGCTCAATATTTTCCAATTGGTTTACAAATTTCTTGTTCTACCCAGCTGGACTTGTTCTGTAATTTTGGCATATGTCAAGTCGGGTCATTAAGGTCAAATCGGAATCATAAGGACAAGTCGAGACATACGAAACACAGCAGAGCTTTGTCAATTACGAAAATCCCAGTCGGCATTAAAATTTTAATTGTTCCCCAACATTTCCAATTGTGTTACAAATTTCTTGTTTTACCCAGCAGGACTTGTTCTGTATTTTGGCAATTGTTAAGTCGGGTCATTAAGGACAAATCGGGACCATTAGGACAAGTCGAGACATACGAAGCACAGCAGGGCGAAGTCAAATTACGAACATCTCAGTCGGAATTGAAATTTGAAAGTTGCTCAATATTTTCCAATTGGTTTAAAAAATTTTTGTTCTACCCAGCTGGTCTTGTTCTGTAATTTTGGCATATGTCAAGTCGGGTCATTAAGGACAAATCGGAATCATAAGGACAAGTCGAAATATACGAAGCACAGCAGAGCGAAGTCAAATTACGAAAATCTCAGTCGGAATTGAAATTTGAATTGTTCCCCAAAATTTTCCAATTGTGTTATAAATTTCTTGTTACCCAGCTGTTCTGTATTTTGGCATTTGTCAAGTCGGGTCATTAAGGACAAATCGGGACCATTAGGACAGTCGAGACATACCAAGCACAGCAGGACGAAGTCAAATTACGAAAATCTCAGTCGGAATTGAAATTTGAAAGTTGCTCAATATCTTCCAATTGGTTTACAAATTTCTTGTTCTACCCAGCTGGACTTGTTCTGTAATTTTGGCATATGTCAAGTCGGGTCATTAAGGACAAATCGGAATCATAAGGACAAGTCGAGACATACGAAACACAGCAGGGCGAAGTCAAATTAAGAAAATCTTAGTCGGAATTGAGATTTGAAAGTTGCTCAATATTTTCCAATTGTGTTACAAATTTCTTGTTTTACCCAGCAGGACTTGTTCTGTATTTTGGCAATTGTTAAGTCGGGTCATTAAGGACAAATCGGGACCATTAGGACAAGTCGAGACATACGAATCACAGCAGGGCGAAGTCAAATTACGAACATCTCAGTCGGCATTGAAATTTGAAAGTTGCTCAATACTTTCCAATTGGTTTAAAAATTTTCTGTTTTACCCAGCTGGACTTGTTCTGTAATTTTGGCATTTGTCAAGTCGGGTCATTAAGGACAAATCGGGACCATTAGGACAAATCGAGACATACGAAACACAGCAGTGCTTAGTCAAATTACGAAAATCCCAGTCGGAATTGAAATTTGAATTGTTCCCCAACATTTCCAATTGTTTTACAAATTTCTTGTTTTACCCAGCTGGACTTGCTCTGTTTTTTGGCATTTGTCAAGTCGGATCATTAAGAACAAATCAGGACCATTAGTACAAGTCGAGGCAAATGAAGCACGTCAGGGCGAAGACAAATTACGAAAATCCCAGTCGGAATTGAAATCTGAATGTTCCACAACATTTTCCGATTGTGTTACAAATTTCTTGTTTTACCCATTTGGACTTGTTCTGTAATTTTGGCATTTGTCAAGTCGGGTCATTAAGGACAAATCGGGACCATTAGGACAAATCGAGACATACGAAACACAGCAGTGCTTAGTCAAATTACGAAAATCCCAGTCGGAATTGAAATTTGAATTGTTCCCCAACATTTCCAATTGTTTTACAAATTTCTTGTTTCACCCAGCTGGACTTGCTCTGTTTTTTGGCATTTGTCAAGTCGGATCATTAAGAACAAATCAGGACCATTAGTACAAGTCGAGGCAAATGAAGCACGTCAGGGCGAAGACAAATTACGAAAATCCCAGTCGGAATTGAAATCTGAATGTTCCACAACATTTTCCGATTGTGTTACAAATTTCTTGTTTTACCCATTTGGACTTGTTCTGTATTTTGGCATTTGTCAAGTCGGGTCTTTAAGGACAAATCAGGACCATTAGGACAAGTCGAAACATACGAAGCACAGCAGGGCAAAGTCAAATTACGAATATCTCAGTCGGAATTGAAATATGAATGATCCACAACATTTTCCAATTGTGTTACAAATTTCTTGTTTTACCCAGCTAGACTTGTTCTGTATTTTGGCATTCGTCAAGTCGGATCATTAAGGACATATCGGGACCATTAGACAAGTCGAGACATACGAAGGGCAAAGTCAAATTACGAAAATCTCAGTCGGAATTGAAATATGAATGATCCACAACATTTTCCAATTGTGTTACAAATTTCTTGTTTTACCCAGCTAGACTTGTTCTGTATTTTGGCATTCGTCAAGTCGGATCATTAAGGACATATCGGGACCATTATACAAGTCGAGACATACGAAGGGCAAAGTCAAATTACGAATATCTCAGTCGGAATTGAAATATGAATGATCCACAACATTTTCCAATTGTGTTACAAATTTCTTGTTTTACCCAGCTAGACTTGTTCTGTATTTTGGCATTCGTCAAGTCGGATCATTAAGGACAAATCAGGACCATTAGGACAAGTCGAGACATACGAAGCACAGCAGGGCGAAGTCAAATTACGAACATCTCAGTCGAAATAGAAATTTGAATTGTTCCCCAACATTTCCAATTGTTTTACAAATTTCTTGTTTTACCCAGCTGGACTTGTTCTGTAATTTTGGCATTTGTCAAGTCGGGTCATTAAGGACAAATCGGGACCATTAGGACAAATCGAGACATACGAAACACAGCAGTGCTTAGTCAAATTACGAAAATCCCAGTCGGAATTGAAATTTGAATTGTTCCCCAACATTTCCAATTGTTTTACAAATTTCTTGTTTTACCCAGCTGGACTTGCTCTGTTTTTTGGCATTTGTCAAGTCGGTTCATTAAGAACAAATCAGGACCATTAGTACAAGTCGAGGCAAATGAAGCACGTCAGGGCGAAGACAAATTACGTAAATCCCAGTCGGAATTGAAATCTGAATGTTCCACAACATTTTCCGATTGTGTTACAAATTTCTTGTTTTACCCATTTGGACTTGTTCTGTATTTTGGCATTTGTCAAGTCGGGTCTTTAAGGACAAATCGGGACCATTAGGACAAGTCGAAACATACGAAGCACAGCAGGGCAAAGTCAAATTACGAATATCTCAGTCGGAATTGAAATATGAATGATCCACAACATTTTCCAATTGTGTAACAAATTTCTTGTTTTACCCAGCTAGACTTGTTCTGTATTTTGGCATTCGTCAAGTCGGATCATTAAGGACATATCGGGACCATTAGACAAGTCGAGACATACGAAGGGCAAAGTCAAATTACGAAAATCTCAGTCGGAATTGAAATATGAATGATCCACAACATTTTCCAATTGTGTTACAAATTTCTTGTTTTACCCAGCTAGACTTGTTCTGTATTTTGGCATTCGTCAAGTCGGATCATTAAGGACATATCGGGACCATTATACAAGTCGGGACATACGAAGGGCAAAGTCAAATTACGAATATCTCAGTCGGAATTGAAATATGAATGATCCACAACATTTTCCAATTGTGTTACAAATTTCTTGTTTTACCCAGCTAGACTTGTTCTGTATTTTGGCAATTGTTAAGTCGGGTCATTAAGGACAAATCGGGACCATTAGGACAAGTCGAGACATACGAATCACAGCAGGGCGAAGTCAAATTACGAACATCTCAGTCGGAATTGAAATTTGAAAGTTGCTCAATAATTTCCAATTGGTTTAAAAATTTTCTGTTCTACCCAGCTGGACTTGTTCTGTAATTTTGGCATATGTCAAGTCGGGTCATTAAGGACAAATCGGAATCATAAGGACAAGTCGAAATATACGAAGCACAGCAGAGAGAAGTCAAATTACGAAAATCTCAGTCGGAATTGAAATTTGAATTGTTCCCCAACATTTCCAATTGTTTTACAAATTTCTTGTTTTACCCAGCTGGACTTGTTCTGTAATTTTGGCATTTGTCAAGTCGGGTCATTAAGGACAAATCGGGACCATTAGGACAAATCGAGACATACGAAACACAGCAGTGCTTAGTCAAATTACGAAAATCCCAGTCGGAATTGAAATTTGAATTGTTCCCCAACATTTCCAATTGTTTTACAAATTTCTTGTTTTACCCAGCTGGACTTGCTCTGTTTTTTGGCATTTGTCAAGTCGGATCATCAAGAACAAATCAGGACCATTAGTACAAGTCGAGGCAAATGAAGCACGTCAGGGCGAAGACAAATTACGAAAATCCCAGTCGGAATTGAAATCTGAATGTTCCACAACATTTTCCGATTGTGTTACAAATTTCTTGTTTTACCCATTTGGACTTGTTCTGTAATTTTGGCATTTGTCAAGTCGGGTCATTAAGGACAAATCGGGACCATTAGGACAAATCGAGACATACGAAACACAGCAGTGCTTAGTCAAATTACGAAAATCCCAGTCGGAATTGAAATTTGAATTGTTCCCCAACATTTCCAATTGTTTTACAAATTTCTTGTTTTACCCAGCTGGACTTGCTCTGTTTTTTGGCATTTGTCAAGTCGGATCATTAAGAACAAATCAGGACCATTAGTACAAGTCGAGGCAAATGAAGCACGTCAGGGCGAAGACAAATTACGAAAATCCCAGTCGGAATTGAAATCTGAATGTTCCACAACATTTTCCGATTGTGTTACAAATTTCTTGTTTTACCCATTTGGACTGGTTCTGTATTTTGGCATTTGTCAAGTCGGGTCTTTAAGGACAAATCGGGACCATTAGGACAAGTCGAAACATACGAAGCACAGCAGGCCAAAGTCAAATTACGAATATCTCAGTCGGAATTGAAATATGAATGATCCACAACATTTTCCAATTGTGTTACAAATTTCTTGTTTTACCCAGCTAGACTTGTTCTGTATTTTGGCATTCGTCAAGTCGGATCATTAAGGACATATCGGGACCATTAGACAAGTCGAGACATACGAAGGGCAAAGTCAAATTACGAAAATCTCAGTCGGAATTGAAATATGAATGATCCACAACATTTTCCAATTGTGTTACAAATTTCTTGTTTTACCCAGCTAGACTTGTTCTGTATTTTGGCATTCGTCAAGTCGGATCATTAAGGACATATCGGGACCATTATACAAGTCGAGACATACGAAGGGCAAAGTCAAATTACGAATATCTCAGTCGGAATTGAAATATGAATGATCCACAACATTTTCCAATTGTGTTACAAATTTCTTGTTTTACCCAGCTAGACTTGTTCTGTATTTTGGCATTCGTCAAGTCGGATCATTAAGGACAAATCAGGACCATTAGGACAAGTCGAGACATACGAAGCACAGCAGGGCGAAGTCAAATTACGAACATCTCAGTCGAAATAGAAATTTGAATTGTTCCCCAACATTTCCAATTGTTTTACAAATTTCTTGTTTTACCCAGCTGGACTTGTTCTGTAATTTTGGCATTTGTCAAGTCGGGTCATTAAGGACAAATCGGGACCATTAGGACAAATCGAGACATACGAAACACAGCAGTGCTTAGTCAAATTACGAAAATCCCAGTCGGAATTGAAATTTGAATTGTTCCCCAATATTTCCAATTGTTTTACAAATTTCTTGTTTTACCCAGCTGGACTTGCTCTGTTTTTTGGCATTTGTCAAGTCGGTTCATTAAGAACAAATCAGGACCATTAGTACAAGTCGAGGCAAATGAAGCACGTCAGGGCGAAGACAAATTACGAAAATCTCAGTCGGAATAGAAATATGAATGATCCACAACATTTTCCAATTGTGTTACAAATTTCTTGTTTTACCCAGCTAGACTTGTTCTGTATTTTGGCATTCGTCAAGTCGGATCATTAAGGACATATCGGGACCATTATACAAGTCGAGACATACGAAGGGCAAAGTCAAATTACGAATATCTCAGTCGGAATTGAAATATGAATGATCCACAACATTTTCCAATTGTGTTACAAATTTCTTGTTTTACCCAGCTAGACTTGTTCTGTATTTTGGCATTCGTCAAGTCGGATCATTAAGGACAAATCAGGACCATTAGGACAAGTCGAGACATACGAAGCACAGCAGGGCGAAGTCAAATTACGAATATCTCAGTCGGAATTGAAATATGAATGATCCACAACATTTTCCAATTGTGTTACAAATTTCTTGTTTTACCCAGCTAGACTTGTTCTGTATTTTGGCATTCGTCAAGTCGGATCATTAAGGACATATCGGGACCATTAGACAAGTCGAGACATACGAAGGGCAAAGTCAAATTACGAAAATCTCAGTCGGAATTGAAATATGAATGATCCACAACATTTTCCAATTGTGTTACAAATTTCTTGTTTTACCCAGCTAGACTTGTTCTGTATTTTGGCATTCGTCAAGTCGGATCATTAAGGACATATCGGGACCATTATACAAGTCGAGACATACGAAGGGCAAAGTCAAATTACGAATATCTCAGTCGGAATTGAAATATGAATGATCCACAACATTTTCCAATTGTGTTACAAATTTCTTGTTTTACCCAGCTAGACTTGTTCTGTATTTTGGCATTCGTCAAGTCGGATCATTAAGGACATATCGGGACCATTAGACAAGTCGAGACATACGAAGGGCAAAGTCAAATTACGGAAATCTCAGTCGGAATTGAAATTCGATTGATCCACAACATTTTCCAATTGAGTTACAAATTTCTTGTTTTAGCCAGCTGGACTTGTTCTGTATTTTGGCATTCGTCAAGTCGGATCATTAAGGACATATCGGGACCATTATACAAGTCGAGACATACGAAGGGCAAAGTCAAATTACGAATATCTCAGTCGGAATTGAAATATGAATGATCCACAACATTTTCCAATTGTGTTACAAATTTCTTGTTTTACCCAGCTAGACTTGTTCTGTATTTTGGCATTCGTCAAGTCGGATCATTAAGGACATATCGGGACCATTAGACAAGTCGAGACATACGAAGGGCAAAGTCAAATTACGGAAATCTCAGTCGGAATTGAAATTCGATTGATCCACAACATTTTCCAATTGAGTTACAAATTTCTTGTTTTAGCCAGCTGGACTTGTTCTGTATTTTGGCAATTGTTGAGTCGGGTCACTAAGTACAAATCGGGACCATTAGGACAAGTCGAGACATACCAAGCACAGCAGGACGAAGTCAAATTACGAAAATCTCAGTCGGAATTGAAATTTGAAAGTTGCTCAATATTTTCCAATTGGTTTACAAATTTCTTGTTCTACCCAGCTGGACTTGTTCTGTAATTTTGGCATTTGTCAAGTCGGGTCATTAAGGACAAATCGGAATCATAAGGACAAGTCGAGACATACGAAACACAGCAGGGCGAAGTCAAATTACGAAAATCTCAGTCGGAATTGAAATTTAAATGTTCTCCAACATTTTCCAATTGTGTTACAAATTTCATGTTTTACCCAGCTAGACTTGTTCTGTTTTTTGGCATTCGTCAAGTCGGGTCATAAAGAACAAATCAGGACCATTAGTACAAGTCGAGGCAAATGAAGCACGTCAGGACGAACTCAAGTTACGAAAATCTCAGTCGGAATTGAAATCTGAATGTTCCACTGCATTTTCAAATTGTGTTACAAATTTCTTGTTTTACCCATCTGGACTTGTTCTGTATTTTATCAATTGTCAAGTCGGGTCTTTAAGGACAAATCGGGACCATTAGGACAAGTCGAGACATACCAAGCACAGCAGGACGAAGTCAAATTACGAAAATCTCAGTCGGAATTGAAATTTGAAAGTTGCTCAATATTTTCCAATTGGTTTACAAATTTCTTGTTCTACCCAGCTGGACTTGTTCTGTAATTTTGGCATTTGTCAAGTCGGGTCATTAAGGACAAATCGGAATCATAAGGACAAGTCGAGACATACGAAACACAGCAGGGCGAAGTCAAATTACGAAAATCTCAGTCGGAATTGAAATTTAAATGTTCTCCAACATTTTCCAATTGTGTTACAAATTTCATGTTTTACCCAGCTAGACTTGTTCTGTTTTTTGGCATTTGTCAAGTCGGGTCATAAAGAACAAATCAGGACCATTAGTACAAGTCGAGGCAAATGAAGCACGTCAGGACGAACTCAAGTTACGAAAATCTCAGTCGGAATTGAAATCTGAATGTTCCACTGCATTTTCAAATTGTGTTACAAATTTCTTGTTTTACCCATCTGGACTTGTTCTGTATTTTATCAATTGTCAAGTCGGGTCTTTAAGGACAAATCGGGACCATTAGGACAAGTCGAGACATACGAAACACAGCAGGGCGAAGTCAAATTACGAAAATCTCAGTCGGAATTGAAATTTAAATGTTCTCCAACATTTTCCAATTGTGTTACAAATTTCATGTTTTACCCAGCTAGACTTGTTCTGTTTTTTGGCATTTGTCAAGTCGGGTCATAAAGAACAAATCAGGACCATTAGTACAAGTCGAGGCAAATGAAGCACGTCAGGACGAACTCAAGTTACGAAAATCTCAGTCGGAATTGAAATCTGAATGTTCCACTGCATTTTCAAATTGTGTTACAAATTTCTTGTTTTACCCATCTGGACTTGTTCTGTATTTTATCAATTGTCAAGTCGGGTCTTTAAGGACAAATCGGGACCATTAGACAAGTCGAGACATACGAAGGGCAAGGTCAAATTACGAAAATCTCAGTCGGAATTGAAATTTGAATGATCCACAACATTTTCCGATTGTGTTACAAATTTCTTGTTTTACCCATTTGGACTTGTTCTGTATTTTGGCATTTGTCAAGTCGGGTCTTTAAGGACAAATCGGGACCATTAGGACAAGTCAAAACATACGAAGCACAGCAGGGCAAAGTCAAATTACGAATATCTCTGTCGGAATTGAAATATGAATGATCCACAACATTTTCCAATTGTGTTAAAAATTTCTTGTTTTACCCAGCTAGACTTGTTCTGTATTTTGGCATTCGTCAAGTCGGATCATCAAGGACATATCGGGACCATTAGACAAGTCGAGACATACGAAGGGCAAAGTCAAATTACGAAAATCTCAGTCGGAATTGAAATTTGAATGATCCACAACATTTTCCGATTGTGTTACAAATTTCTTGTTTTACCCATTTGGACTTGTTCTGTATTTTAGCATTTGTCAAGTCGGGTCTTTAAGGACAAATCGGGACCATTAGGACAAGTCGAAACATACGAAGCACAGCAGGGCAAAGTCAAATTACGAATATCTCAGTCGGAATTGAAATATGAATGATCCACAACATTTTCCAATTGTGTTACAAATTTCTTGTTTTACCCAGCTAGACTTGTTCTGTATTTTGGCGTTCGTCAAGTCGGATCATTAAGGACATATCGGGACCATTAGACAAGTCGAGACATACGAAGGGCAAAGTCAAATTACGAAAATCTCAGTCGGAATTGAAATTCGATTGATCCACAACATTTTCCAATTGAGTTACAAATTTCTTGTTTTAGCCAGCTGGACTTGTTCTGTATTTTGACAATTGTTGAGTCGGGTCATTAAGTACAAATCGGGACCATTAGGACAAGTCGAGACATACCAAGCACAGCTGGACGAAGTCAAATTACGAAAATCCCAGTCGGAATTGAAATTTGAAAGTTGCTCAATATTTTCCAATTGGTTTACAAATTTCTTGTTCTACCCAGCTGGACTTGTTCTGTAATTTTGGCATATGTCAAGTCGGGTCATTAAGGACAAATCGGAATCATGAGGACAAGTCGAGACATACGAAACACAGCAGGGCGAAGTCAAATTACGAAAATCTCAGTCGGAATTGAAATCTGAATGTTCCACTGCATTTTCAAATTGTGTTACAAATTTCTTGTTTTACCCATCTGGACTTGTTCTGTATTTTGGCAATTGTCAAGTCGGGTCTTTAAGGACAAATCGGGACCATTAGGACAAGTCGAGACATACGAAGCACAGCAGGGCGAAGTCAAATTACGAACATCTCAGTCGGAATTAAACTTTGAATGTTCCCCTTATATTTTCCAGATGTGTTATAAATTTCTTGTTCTACCCAGCTGGACTTGTTTTGTGATTTTGGCATTTGACAAGTCGGGTCAGTGGGGACAAATCGGGACCATTAGGACAGTCAAGACATACCAAGCACAGCAGGACGAAGTCAAATTACGAAAATCTCAGTCGGAATTGAAATTTGAAAGTTGCTCAATATTTTCCAATTGGTTTACAAATTTCTTGTTCTACCCAGCTGGACTTGTTCTGTAATTTTGGCATATGTCAAGTCGGGTCATTAAGGATAAATCGGAATCATAAGGACAAGTCGAGATATACGAAGCACAGCAGAGAGAAGTCAAATTAAGAAAATCTCAGTCGGAATTAAAATTTGAATTGTTTCCCAAAATTTTCCAATTGTGTTACAAATTTCTTGTTTTACCCAGCTGGACTTGTTCTGTATTTTGGCAATTGTTATGTCGGGTCATTAAGGACAAATCGTGACCATTAGGACAAGTCGAGACATACGAAGCACAGCAGGGCGAAGTCAAATTACGAACATCTCAGTCGGAATTAAACTTTGACTGTTCCCCTTATATTTTCCAGATGTGTTATAAATGTCTTGTTCTACCCAGCTGGACTTGTTCTGTAATTTTAGCATTTGACAAGTCGGGTCAGTGGGGACAAATCGGGACCATTAGGACAGTCGAGACATACCAAGCACAGCAGGACGAAGTCAAATTACGAAAATCTCAGTCGGAATTGAAATTTGAAAGTTGCTCAATATTTTCCAATTGGTTTACAAATTTCTTGTTCTACCCAGCTGGACTTGTTCTGAAATTTTGGCATATGTCAAGTCGGGTCATTAAGGACAAATCGGAATCATAAGGACAAGTCGAGACATACGAAACACAGCAGAGCTTAGTCAAATTACGAAAATCCCAGTCGGCATTATAATTTGAATTGTTCCCCAACATTTCCAATTGTGTTACAAATTTCTTGTTTTACCCAGCAGGACTTGTTCTGTATTTTGGCAATTGTTAAGTCGGGCCATTAAGGACAAATCGGGACCATTAGGACAAGTCGAGACATACGAAGCACAGCAGGGCGAAGTCAAATTACGAACTTCTCAGTCGGAATTGAAATTTGAAAGTTGCTCAATATTTTCCAATTGGTTTAAAAATTTTTTGTTCTACCCAGCTGGACTTGTTCTGTAATTTTGGCATATGTCAAGTCGGGTCATTAAGGACAAATCGGAATCATAAGGACAAGTCGAAATATACGAAGCACAGCAGAGAGAAGTCAAATTACGAAAATCTCAGTCAGAATTAAAATTTGAATTGTTCCCCAAAATTTTCCAATTGTGTTAAAAATTTCTTGTTACCCAGCTGTTCTGTATTTTGGCATTTGTCAAGTCGGGTCATTAAGGACAAATCGGGACCATTAGGACAGTCGAGACATACCAAGCACAGCAGGACGAAGTCAAATTACGAAAATCTCAGTCGGAATTGAAATTTGAAAGTTGCTCAATATTTTCCAATTGGTTTACAAATTTCTTGTTCTACCCAGCAGGACTTGTTCTGTATTTTGGCAATTGTTAAGTCGGGTCATTAAGGACAAATCGGGACCATTAGGACAAGTCGAGACATACGAAGCACAGCAGGGCGAAGTCAAATTACGAACATCTCAGTCGGAATTAAACTTTGAATGTTCCCCTTATATTTTCCAATTGTGTTACAAATTTCTTGTTCTACCCAGCTGGACTTGTTCTGTAATTTTGGCATTTGACATGTCGGGTCATTAAGGACAAATCGGGACCATAAGGACAGTCGAGACATACCAAGCACAGCAGGACGAAGTCAAATTACGAAAATCTCAGTCGGAATTGAAATTTGAAAGTTGCTCAATATTTTCCAATTGGTTTACAAATTTCTTGTTCTACCCAGCTGGACTTATTCTGTAACTTTGGCATATGTCAAGTCGGGTCATTAAGGACAAATCGGAATCATAAGGACAAGTCGAGACATACGAAACACAGCAGAGCTTAGTCAATTACGAAAATCCCAGTCGGCATTAAAATTTTAATTGTTCCCCAACATTTCCAATTGTGTTACAAATTTCTTGTTTTACCCAGCAGGACTTGTTCTGTATTTTGGCAATTGTTAAGTCGGGTCATTAAGGACAAATCGGGACCATTAGGACAAGTCGAGACATACGAAGCACAGCAGGGCGAAGTCAAATTACGAACATCTCAGTCGGAATTGAAATTTGAAAGTTGCTCAATATTTTCCAATTGGTTTAAAAAATTTTTGTTCTACCCAGCTGGTCTTGTTCTGTAATTTTGGCATATGTCAAGTCGGGTCATTAAGGACAAATCGGAATCATAAGGACAAGTCAAAATATACGAAGCACAGCAGAGAGAAGTCAAATTACGAACATCTCAGTCGGAATTAAACTTTGAATGTTCCCCTTATATTTTCCAATTGTGTTACAAATTTCTTGTTCTACCCAGCTGGACTTGTTCTGTAATTTTGGCATTTGACAAGTCGGGTCATTAAGGACAAATCGGGACCATAAGGACAGTCGAGACATACCAAGCACAGCAGGACGAAGTCAAATTACGAAAATCTCAGTCGGAATTGAAATTTGAAAGTTGCTCAATATTTTCCAATTGGTTTACAAATTTCTTGTTCTACCCAGCTGGACTTGTTCTGTAATTTTGGCATATGTCAAGTCGGGTCATTAGGGACAAATCGGAATCATATGGACAAGTCGAGACATACGAAACACAGCAGGGCGAAGTCAAATTACGAAAATCTCAGTCGGAATTGAAATTTAAATGTTCTCCAACATTTTCCAATTGTGTTACAAATTTCATGTTTTACCCATCTAGACTTGTTCTGTATTTTGGCATTTGTCAAGTCGGGTCATTAAGAACAAATCGGGACCATTAGTACAAATCGAGGCAAATGAAGCACGTCAGGGCGAAGGCAAGTTACGAAAATCTAAGTCGGAATTGAAATCTGAATGTTCCACTGCATTTTCAAATTGTGTTACAAATTTCTTGTTTTACCCATCTGGACTTGTTTTGTATTTTGGCAATTGTCAAGTCGGGTCTTTAAGGACAAATCGGGACCATTAGGACAAGTCGAGACATACGAAGCACAGCAGGGCGAAGTCAAATTACGAACATCTCAGTCGGAATTAAACTTTGAATGTTCCCCTTATATTTTCCAGATGGGTTATAAATTTCTTGTTCTACCCAGCTGGACTGGTTCTGTAATTTTGGCATTTGACAAGTCGGGTCAGTGGGGACAAATCGGGACCAATAGGACAGTCGAGACATACCAAGCACAGCAGGACGAAGTCAAATTACGAAAATCTCAGTCGGAATTGAAATATGAATGATCCACAACATTTTCCAATTGTGTTACAAATTTCTTGTTTTACCCAGCTAGACTTGTTCTGTATTTTGGCATTCGTCAAGTCGGATCATTAAGGACATATCGGGACCATTAGACAAGTCGAGACATACGAAGGGCAAAGTCAAATTACGGAAATCTCAGTCGGAATTGAAATTCGATTGATCCACAACATTTTCCAATTGAGTTACAAATTTCTTGTTTTACCCAGCTGGACTTGTTCTGTATTTTGGCAATTGTTGAGTCGGGTCATAAAGTACAAATCGGGACCATTAGGACAAGTCGAGAAATACAAGCACAGCAGGACGAAGTCAAATTACGAAAATCTCAGTCGGAATTGAAATTTAAATGTTCTCCAACATTTTCCAATTGTGTTACAAATTTCATGTTTTACCCAGCTAGACTTGTTCTGTTTTTTGGCATTTGTCAAGTCGGGTCATTAAGAACAAATCGGGACCATTAGTACAAGTCGAGGCAAATGAAGCACGTCAGGGCGAAGTCAAGTTACGAAAATCTCAGTCGGAATTGAAATCTGAATGTTCCACTGCATTTTCAAATTGTGTTACAAATTTCATGTTTTACCCATCTGGACTTGTTCTGTATTTTGGCAATTGTCAAGTCGGGTCTTAAAGGACAAATCGGGACCATTAGGACAAGTCGAGACATACGAAGCACAGCAGGGCGAAGTCAAATTACGAACATCTCAGTCGGAATTAAACTTTGAATGTTCCCCTTATATATTCCAGATGTGTTATAAATTTCTTGTTCTACCCAGCTGGACTTGTTCTGTAATTATGGCATTTGACAAGTCGGGTCAGTGGGGATAAATCGGGACCATTAGGACAGTCGAGACATACCAAGCACAGCGGGACCAAGTCTAATTACGAAAATCTCAGTCGGAATTGAAATTTAAATGTTCTCCAACATTTTCCAATTGTTTTACAAATTTCATGTTTTACCCAGCCAGACTTGTTCTGTATTTTGGCATTTGTCAAGTCATGTCATTAAGGACAAATCGGGACCATTAGGACAAGTCGAGACATACGAAGCACAGCAGGGCGAAGTCAAATTACGAAAATCTCAGTCGGAATTAAACTTTGAATGTTCCCCTTATATTTTCCAGTTGTGTTACAAATTTCTTGTTCTTCCCAGCTGGACTTGTTCTGTTATTTTGGCATATGTCAAGTCGGGTCATTAAGGACAAATCGGGACCATTAAGACAGTCGAGACATACCAAGCACAGCAGGACGAAGTCAAATTACGAAAATCTCAGTCGGAATTGAAATTTAAAAGTTGCTCAATATTTTCCAATTGGATTACTAATTTCTTGTTCTACCCAGCTGTACTTGTTCTGTAATTTTGGCATATGTCAAGTCGGGTCATTAAGGACAAATCGGAATCATAAGGTCAAGTCGAGACATACGAAGCACATCAGGGAGAAGTCAAATTACGAAAATCTCAGTCGGAATCGAAATTTGAATTGTTCCCCAACATTTCCAATTGTTTTACAAATTTCTTGATTTACCCAGCTGGACTTGTTCTGTAATTTTGTCATTTGACAAGTCGGGTCAGTGGGGACAAATCGGGACCATTAGGACAGTCGAGACATACCAAGCACAGCAGGACGAAGTCAAATTACGAAAATCTCAGTCGGAATTGAAATTTGAAAGTTGCTCAATATTTTCCAATTGGTTTACAAATTTCTTGTTCTACCCAGCTGGACTTGTTCTGTAATTTTGGCATATGTCAAGTCGGGTCACTAAGGACAAATCGGAATCATAAGGACAAGTCGAGACATACGAAACACAGCAGAGCGAAGTCAAATTACGAAAATGACAGTAGGAATTGAAATCTGAATGTTCCACTGCATTTTCAAATTGTGTTATAAATTTCTTGTTTTACCCATCTGGACTTGTTCTGTATTTTTGCAATTGTTAAGTCGGGTCATTAAGGACAAATCGGGACCATTAGGACAAGTCGAGACATACGAAGCACAGCAGGGCGAAGTCAAATTACGAAAATCTCAGTCGGAATTAAACTTTGAATGTTCCCCTTATATTTTCCAGTTGTGTTACAAATTTCTTGTTCTTCCCAGCTGGACTTGTTCTGTAATTTTGGTATTTGATAAGTCGGGTCAGTGGGGACAAATCGGGACGATTATTACAGTCGAGACATACAGCAGGACGAAGTCAAGTTACGAAAATCTCAGTCGGAATTGAAATTTGAAAGTTGCTCAATATTTTCCAATTGGTTTACTAATTTCTTGTTCTACCCAGCTGGACTTGTTCTGTAATTTTGGCATATGTCAAGTCGGGTCATTAAAGACAAATCGG
This sequence comes from Chrysolina americana, assembly GCA_958502065.1. Taxonomy (NCBI): domain Eukaryota; kingdom Metazoa; phylum Arthropoda; class Insecta; order Coleoptera; family Chrysomelidae; genus Chrysolina; species Chrysolina americana. The sequence continues at coordinate 44,102,128 of OY293415.1, read as the reverse complement.
AATCATGAGGACAAGTCGAGACATACGAAACAGCAGGGCGAAGTCAAATTACGAAAATCTCAGTCGGAATTGAAATTTAAATATTCTCCAACATTTTCCAATTGTTTAACAAATTTCTTGTTTTACTCAGCTGGACTTGCTCTGTTTTTTGGCATTTGTCAAGTCGGGTCATTAAGAACAAATCATTAGTACATTAGTACAAGTCGAGGCAAATGAAGCACGTCAGGGCGAAGTCAAATTACGAAAATCTCAGTCGTAATTGAACTTTGAATTGTTCCTCAACATTTTCCAATTGTATTATAAATTTCTTGTTACCCAGCTGGACCTGTTCTGTATTTTAACATTTGTCAAGTCGGGTCATTAAGGACAAATCGGGACCATTAGGACAAGTCGAGACATACGGAGCACAGCAGGGCGAAGTCAAATTACGAAAATCTCAGTCGGAATTAAACTTTGAATGTTCCCCTTATATTTTCCAATTGTGTTACAAATTTCTTGTTCTACCCAGCTGGACTTGTTCTGTAATTTTGGCATTTGACAAGTCAAGTCAGTGGGGACAAATCGGGACCATTATGACAGTCGAGACATACCAATCACAGCAGGACGAAGTCAAATTACGAAAATCTCAGTCGGAATTGAAATATGAATGATCCACAACATTTTCCAATTGTGTTACAAATTTCTTGTTTTACCCAGCTAGACTTGTTCTGTATTTTGGCATTCGTCAAGTCGGATCATTAGGGACATATCGGGACCATTAGACAAGTCGAGACATACGAAGGGCAAAGTCAAATTACGAATATCTCAGTCGGAATTGAAATCTGAATGATCCACAACATTTTCCAATTGTGTTACAAATTTCTAGTTTTACCCAGCTAGACTTGTTCTGTATTTTGGCATTCGTCAAGTCGGATCATTAAGGACATATCGGGACCATTAGACAAGTCGAGACATACGAAGGGCAAAGTCAAATTACGGAAATCTCAGTCGGAATTGAAATTCGATTGATCCACAACATTTTCCAATTGAGTTACAAATTTCTTGTTTTAGCCAGCTGGACTTGTTCTGTATTTTGGCAATTGTTGAGTCGGGTCATAAAGTACAAATCGGGACCATTAGGACAAGTCGAGACATACCAAGCACAGCAGGACGAAGTCAAATTACGAAAATCTCAGTCGGAATTGAAATTTAAATGTTCTCCAACATTTTCCAATTGTGTTACAAATTTCATGTTTTACCCAGCTAGACTTGTTCTGTTTTTTGGCATTTGTCAAGTCGGGTCATTAAGAACAAATCGGGACCATTAGTACAAGTCGAGGCAAATGAAGCACGTCAGGGTGAAGTCAAGTTACGAAAATCTCAGTCGGAATTGAAATCTGAATGTTCCACTGCATTTTCAAATTGTGTTACAAATTTCATGTTTTACCCATCTGGACTTGTTCTGTATTTTGGCAATTGTCAAGTCGGGTCTTTAAGGACAAATCGGGACCATTAGGACAAGTCGAGACATACGAAGCACAGCAGGGCGAAGTCAAATTACGAACATCTCAGTCGGAATTAAACTTTGAATGTTCCCCTTATATATTCCAGATGTGTTATAAATTTCTTGTTCTACCCAGCTGGACTTGTTCTGTAATTATGGCATTTGACAAGTCGGGTCAGTGGGGATAAATCGGGACCATTAGGACAGTCGAGATATACCAAGCACAGCGGGACCAAGTCTAATTACGAAAATCTCAGTCGGAATTGAAATTTAAATGTTCTTCAACATTTTCCAATTGTTTTACAAATTTCATGTTTTACCCAGCCAGACTTGTTCTGTATTTTGGCATTTGTCAAGTCGGGTCATTAAGGACAAATCGGGACCATTAGGACAAGTCTAGACATACGAAGCACAGCAGGGCGAAGTCAAATTACGAAAATCTCAGTCGGAATTAAACTTTGAATGTTCCCCTTATATTTTCCAGTTGTGTTACAAATTTCTTGTTCTTCCCAGCTGGACTTGTTCTGTTATTTTGGCGTATGTCAAGTCGGGTCATTAAGGACAAATCGGGACCATTAAGACAGTCGAGACATACCAAGCACAGCAGGACGAAGTCAAATTACGAAAATCTCAGTCGGAATTGAAATTTAAAAGTTGCTCAATATTTTCCAATTGGATTACTAATTTCTTGTTCTACCCAGCTGTACTTGTTCTGTAATTTTGGCATATGTCAAGCCGGGTCATTAAGGACAAATCGGAATCATAAGGTCAAGTCGAGACATACGAAGCACATCAGGGAGAAGTCAAATTACGAAAATCTCAGTCGGAATCGAAATTTGAATTGTTCCCCAACATTTCCAATTGTTTTCCAAATTTCTTGTTTTACCCAGCTGGACTTGTTCTGTAATTTTGTCATTTGACAAGTCGGGTCAGTGGGGACAAATCGGGACCATTAGGACAGTCGAGACATACCAAGCACAGCAGGACGAAGTCAAATTACGAAAATCTCAGTCGGAATTGAAATTTGAATTGTTCCCCAACATTTCCAATTATTTCACAAATTTCTTGTTTTACCCAGCTGGACTTGTTCTGTAATTTTGGCATTTGTCAAGTCGGGTCATTAAGGACAAATCGGGACCATTAGGACAAGTTGAGACTTACGAAACACAGCAGGGCTTAGTCAAATTACGAAAATCCCAGTCGGAATTGAAATTTGAATTGTTCTTCAACATTTCCAATTGTTTTACAAATTTCTTGTTTTACCCAGATGGACTTGCTCTGTTTTTTGGCATTTGTCAAGTCGGGTCATTAAGAACAAATCAGGACCATTAGTACAAGTCGAGGCAAATGAAGCACGTCAGGGCGAAGTCAAATTACGAAAATCTCAGTCGGAATTGAAATCTGAATGTTCCACTGCATTTTCAAATTGTGTTACAAATTTCTTGTTTTACCCAGCTGGACTTGTTCTGTATTTTGGCAATTGTTAAGTCGGGTCATTAAGGACAAATCGGGACCATTAGACAAGTCGAGTCATACGAAGGGCAAGGTCAAATTACGAAAATCTCAGTCGGAATTGAAATTTGAATGATCCACAACATTTTCCGATTGTGTTACAAATTTCTTGTTTTACCCATTTGGACTTGTTCTGTATTTTGGCATTTGTCAAGTCGGGTCTTTAAGGACAAATCGGGACCATTAGGACAAGTCAAAACATACGAAGCACAGCAGGGCAAAGTCAAATTACGAATATCTCAGTCGGAATTGAAATATGAATGATCCACAACATTTTCCAATTGTGTTACAAATTTCTTGTTTTACCCAGCTAGACTTGTTCTGTTTTTTGGCATTTGTCAAGTCGGGTCATTAAGAACAAATCGGGACCATTAGTACAAGTCGAGGCAAATGAAGCACGTCAGGGTGAAGTCAAGTTACGAAAATCTCAGTCGGAATTGAAATCTGAATGTTCCACTGCATTTTCAAATTGTGTTACAAATTTCATGTTTTACCCATCTGGACTTGTTCTGTATTTTGGCAATTGTCAAGTCGGGTCTTTAAGGACAAATCGGGACCATTAGGACAAGTCGAGACATACGAAGCACAGCAGGGCGAAGTCAAATTACGAACATCTCAGTCGGAATTAAACTTTGAATGTTCCCCTTATATATTCCAGATGTGTTATAAATTTCTTGTTCTACCCAGCTGGACTTGTTCTGTAATTATGGCATTTGACAAGTCGGGTCAGTGGGGATAAATCGGGACCATTAGGACAGTCGAGATATACCAAGCACAGCGGGACCAAGTCTAATTACGAAAATCTCAGTCGGAATTGAAATTTAAATGTTCTTCAACATTTTCCAATTGTTTTACAAATTTCATGTTTTACCCAGCCAGACTTGTTCTGTATTTTGGCATTTGTCAAGTCGGGTCATTAAGGACAAATCGGGACCATTAGGACAAGTCGAGACATACGAAGCACAGCAGGGCGAAGTCAAATTACGAAAATCTCAGTCGGAATTAAACTTTGAATGTTCCCCTTATATTTTCCAGTTGTGTTACAAATTTCTTGTTCTTCCCAGCTGGACTTGTTCTGTTATTTTGGCGTATGTCAAGTCGGGTCATTAAGGACAAATCGGGACCATTAAGACAGTCGAGACATACCAAGCACAGCAGGACGAAGTCAAATTACGAAAATCTCAGTCGGAATTGAAATTTAAAAGTTGCTCAATATTTTCCAATTGGATTACTAATTTCTTGTTCTACCCAGCTGTACTTGTTCTGTAATTTTGGCATATGTCAAGCCGGGTCATTAAGGACAAATCGGAATCATAAGGTCAAGTCGAGACATACGAAGCACATCAGGGAGAAGTCAAATTACGAAAATCTCAGTCGGAATCGAAATTTGAATTGTTCCCCAACATTTCCAATTGTTTTCCAAATTTCTTGTTTTACCCAGCTGGACTTGTTCTGTAATTTTGTCATTTGACAAGTCGGGTCAGTGGGGACAAATCGGGACCATTAGGACAGTCGAGACATACCAAGCACAGCAGGACGAAGTCAAATTACGAAAATCTCAGTCGGAATTGAAATTTGAATTGTTCCCCAACATTTCCAATTATTTCACAAATTTCTTGTTTTACCCAGCTGGACTTGTTCTGTAATTTTGGCATTTGTCAAGTCGGGTCATTAAGGACAAATCGGGACCATTAGGACAAGTTGAGACTTACGAAACACAGCAGGGCTTAGTCAAATTACGAAAATCCCAGTCGGAATTGAAATTTGAATTGTTCTTCAACATTTCCAATTGTTTTACAAATTTCTTGTTTTACCCAGATGGACTTGCTCTGTTTTTTGGCATTTGTCAAGTCGGGTCATTAAGAACAAATCAGGACCATTAGTACAAGTCGAGGCAAATGAAGCACGTCAGGGCGAAGTCAAATTACGAAAATCTCAGTCGGAATTGAAATCTGAATGTTCCACTGCATTTTCAAATTGTGTTACAAATTTCTTGTTTTACCCAGCTGGACTTGTTCTGTATTTTGGCAATTGTTAAGTCGGGTCATTAAGGACAAATCGGGACCATTAGACAAGTCGAGTCATACGAAGGGCAAGGTCAAATTACGAAAATCTCAGTCGGAATTGAAATTTGAATGATCCACAACATTTTCCGATTGTGTTACAAATTTCTTGTTTTACCCATTTGGACTTGTTCTGTATTTTGGCATTTGTCAAGTCGGGTCTTTAAGGACAAATCGGGACCATTAGGACAAGTCAAAACATACGAAGCACAGCAGGGCAAAGTCAAATTACGAATATCTCAGTCGGAATTGAAATATGAATGATCCACAACATTTTCCAATTGTGTTACAAATTTCTTGTTTTACCCAGCTAGACTTGTTCTGTATTTTGGCATTCGTCAAGTCGGATCATCAAGGACATATCGGGACCATTAGACAAGTCGAGACATACGAAGGGCAAAGTCAAATTACGAAAATCTCAGTCGGAATTGAAATTTGAATGATCCACAACATTTTCCGATTGTGTTACAAATTTCTTGTTTTACCCATTTGGACTTGTTCTGTATTTTGGCATTTGTCAAGTCGGGTCATTAAGAACAAATCGGGACCATTAGTACAAGTCGAGGCAAATGAAGCACGTCAGGGCGAAGTCAAGTTACGAAAATCTCAGTCGGAATTGAAATCTGAATGTTCCACTGCATTTTCAAATTGTGTTACAAATTTCTTGTTTAACCCATCTGGACTTGTTCTGTATTTTGGCATATGTCAAGTCGGGTCATTAAGGACAAATCGGAATCATAAGGTCAAGTCGAGACATACGAAGCACATCAGGGAGAAGTCAAATTACGAAAATCTCAGTCGGAATCGAAATTTGAATTGTTCCCCAACATTTCCAATTGTTTTACAAATTTCTTGTTTTACCCAGCTGGACTTGTTCTGTAATTTTGTCATTTGACAAGTCGGGTCAGTGGGGACAAATCGGGACCATTAGGACAGTCGAGACATACCAAGCACAGCAGGACGAAGTCAAATTACGAAAATCTCAGTCGGAATTGAAATTTGAAAGTTGCTCAATATTTTCCAATTGGTTTACAAATTTCTTGTTCTACCCAGCTGGACTTGTTCTGTAATTTTGGCATATGTCAAGTCGGGTCATTAAGGACAAATCGGAATCATAAGGACAAGTCGAGACATACGAAGCACAGCAGGGCGAAGTCAAATTACGAAAATGACAGTAGGAATTGAAATCTGAATGTTCCACTGCATTTTCAAATTGTGTTATAAATTTCTTGTTTTACCCATCTGGACTTGTTCTGTATTTTTGCAATTGTTAAGTCGGGTCATTAAGGACAAATCGGGACCATTAGGACAAGTCGAGACATACCAAGCACAGCAGGGCGAAGTCAAATTACGAAAATCTCAGTCGGAATTAAACTTTGAATGTTCCCCTTATATTTTCCAGTTGTGTTACAAATTTCTTGTTCTTCCCAGCTGGACTTGTTCTGTAATTTTGGTATTTGATAAGTCGGGTCAGTGGGGACAAATCGGGACGATTATTACAGTCGAGACATACAGCAGGACGAAGTCAAGTTACGAAAATCTCAGTCGGAATTGAAATTTGAAAGTTGCTCAATATTTTCCAATTGGTTTAAAAATTTTTTGTTCTACCCAGCTGGACTTGTTCTGTAATTTTGGCATATGTCAAGTCGGGTCATTAAGGACAAATCGGAATCATAAGGACAAGTCGAAATATACGAAGCACAGCAGAGAGAAGTCAAATTACGAAAATCTCAGTCGGAATTGAAATTTGAATTGTTCCCCAAAATTTTCCAATTGTGTTATAAATTTCTTGTTACCCAGCCGTTCAGTATTTTGGCATTTGTCAAGTCGGGTCATTAAGGACAAATCAGGACCATTAGGACAAGTCGAGACATACGAAGCACACCAGGGCGAAGTCAAATTACGAACATCTCAGTCGAAATAGAAATTTGAATTGTTCCCCAACATTTCCAATTGTTTTACAAATTTCTTGTTTTACCCAGCTGGACTTGTTCTGTAATTTTGGCATTTGTCAAGTCGGGTCATTAAGGACAAATCGGGACCATTAGGACAAATCGAGACATACGAAGCACAGCAGGGCGAAGTCAAATTACGAACATCTCAGTCGGAATTAAACTTTGAATGTTCCCCTTATATTTTCCAATTGTGTTACAAATTTCTTGTTCTACCCAGCTGGACTTGTTCTGTAATTTTGGCATATGTCAAGTCGGGTCATTAAGGACAAATCGGAATCATAAGGTCAAGTCGAGACATACGAAGCACATCAGGGAGAAGTCAAATTACGAAAATCTCAGTCGGAATCGAAATTTGAATTGTTCCCCAACATTTCCAATTGTTTTACAAATTACTTGTTTTACCCAGCTGGACTTGTTCTGTAATTTTGGCATTTGTCAAGTCGGGTCATTAAGGACAAATCGGGACCATTAGGACAAGTTGAGACATACGAAGCACAGCATTGCGAAGTCAAATTACGAACATCTCAGTCGGAATTAAACTTTGAATGTTCCCCTTATATTTTCCAGATGTGTTATAAATTTCTTGTTCTACCCAGCTGGACTTGTTCTGTAATTTTGTCATTTGACAAGTCGGGTCAGTGGGGACAAATCGGGACCATTAGGACAGTCGAGACATACCAAGCACAGCAGGACGAAGTCAAATTACGAAAATCTCAGTCGGAATTGAAATTTGAAAGTTGCTCAATATTTTCCAATTGGTTTACAAATTTCTTGTTCTACCCAGCTGGACTTGTTCTGTAATTTTGGCATATGTCAAGTCGGGTCATTAAGGACAAATCGGAATCATGAGGACAAGTCGAGACATACGAAACACAGCAGGGCGAAGTCAAATTACGAAAATCTCAGTCGGAATTGAAATCTGAATGTTCCACTGCATTTTCAAATTGTGTTACAAATTTCTTGTTTTACCCATCTGGACTTGTTCTGTATTTTGGCAATTGTCAAGTCGGGTCTTTAAGGACAAATCGGGACCATTAGGACAAGTCGAGACATACGTAGCACAGCAGGGCGAAGTAAAATTACGAACATCTCAGTCGGAGTTAAACTTTGAATGTTCCCCTTATATTTTCCAGATGTGTTATAAATTTCTTGTTCTACCCAGCTGGACTTGTTTTGTGATTTTGGCATTTGACAAGTCGGGTCAGTGGGGACAAATCGGGACCATTAGGACAGTCAAGACATACCAAGCACAGCAGGACGAAGTCAAATTACGAAAATCTCAGTCGGAATTGAAATTTGAAAGTTGCTCAATATTTTCCAATTGGTTTACAAATTTCTTGTTCTACCCAGCTGGACTTGTTCTGTAATTTTGGCATATGTCAAGTCGGGTCATTAAGGATAAATCGGAATCATAAGGACAAGTCGAAATATACGAAGCACAGCAGAGAGAAGTCAAATTAAGGAAATCTCAGTCGGAATTAAAATTTGAATTGTTTCCCAAAATTTTCCAATTGTGTTACAAATTTCTTGTTTTACCCAGCTGGACTTGTTCTGTATTTTGGCAATTGTTATGTCGGGTCATTAAGGACAAATCGTGACCATTAGGACAAGTCGAGACATACGAAGCACAGCAGGGCGAAGTCAAATTACGAACATCTCAGTCGGAATTAAACTTTGACTGTTCCCCTTATATTTTCCAGATGTGTTATAAATGTCTTGTTCTACCCAGCTGGACTTGTTCTGTAATTTTAGCATTTGACAAGTCGGGTCAGTGGGGACAAATCGGGACCATTAGGACAGTCGAGACATACCAAGCACAGCAGGACGAAGTCAAATTACGAAAATCTCAGTCGGAATTGAAATTTGAAAGTTGCTCAATATTTTCCAATTGGTTTACAAATTTCTTGTTCTACCCAGCTGGACTTGTTCTGAAATTTTGGCATATGTCAAGTCGGGTCATTAAGGACAAATCGGAATCATAAGGACAAGTCGAGACATACGAAACACAGCAGAGCTTAGTCAAATTACGAAAATCCCAGTCGGCATTATAATTTTAATTGTTCCCCAACATTTCCAATTGTGTTACAAATTTCTTGTTTTACCCAGCAGGACTTGTTCTGTATTTTGGCAATTGTTAAGTCGGGCCATTAAGGACAAATCGGGACCATTAGGACAAGTCGAGACATACCAAGCACAGCAGGACGAAGTCAAATTACGAAAATCTCAGTCGGAATTGAAATTTGAAAGTTGCTCAATATTTTCCAATTGGTTTAAAAATTTTTTGTTCTACCCAGCTGGACTTGTTCTGTAATTTTGGCATATGTCAAGTCGGGTCATTAAGGACAAATCGGAATCATAAGGACAAGTCGAAATATACGAAGCACAGCAGAGAGAAGTCAAATTACGAACATCTCAGTCGGAATTAAACTTTGAATGTTCCCCTTATATTTTCCAATTGTGTTACAAATTTCTTGTTCTACCCATCTGGACTTGTTCTGTAATTTTGGCATTTGACAAGTCGGGTCATTAAGGACAAATCGGGACCATAAGGACAGTCGAGACATACCAAGCACAGCAGGACGAAGTCAAATTACGAAAATCTCAGTCGGAATTGAAATTTGAAAGTTGCTCAATATTTTCCAATTGGTTTACAAATTTCTTGTTCTACCCAGCTGGACTTGTTCTGTAACTTTGGCATATGTCAAGTCGGGTCATTAAGGACAAATCGGAATCATAAGGACAAGTCGAGACATACGAAACACAGCAGAGCTTAGTCAATTACGAAAATCCCAGTCGGCATTAAAATTTTAATTGTTCCCCAACATTTCCAATTGTGTTACAAATTTCTTGTTTTACCCAGCAGGACTTGTTCTGTATTTTGGCAATTGTTAAGTCGGGTCATTAAGGACAAATCGGGACCATTAGGACAAGTCAAAATATACGAAGCACAGCAGAGAGAAGTCAAATTACGAACATCTCAGTCGGAATTAAACTTTGAATGTTCCCCTTATATTTTCCAATTGTGTTACAAATTTCTTGTTCTACCCAGCTGGACTTGTTCTGTAATTTTGGCATTTGACAAGTCGGGTCATTAAGGACAAATCGGGACCATAAGGACAGTCGAGACATACCAAGCACAGCAGGACGAAGTCAAATTACGAAAATCTCAGTCGGAATTGAAATTTGAAAGTTGCTCAATATTTTCCAATTGGTTTACAAATTTCTTGTTCTACCCAGCTGGACTTGTTCTGTAATTTTGGCATATGTCAAGTCGGGTCATTAGGGACAAATCGGAATCATATGGACAAGTCGAGACATACGAAACACAGCAGGGCGAAGTCAAATTACGAAAATCTCAGTCGGAATTGAAATTTAAATGTTCTCCAACATTTTCCAATTGTGTTACAAATTTCATGTTTTACCCATCTAGACTTGTTCTGTATTTTGGCATTTGTCAAGTCGGGTCATTAAGAACAAATCGGGACCATTAGTACAAGTCGAGGCAAATGAAGCACGTCAGGGCGAAGGCAAGTTACGAAAATCTAAGTCGGAATTGAAATCTGAATGTTCCACTGCATTTTCAAATTGTGTTACAAATTTCTTGTTTTACCCATCTGGACTTGTTTTGTATTTTGGCAATTGTCAAGTCGGGTCTTTAAGGACAAATCGGGACCATTAGGACAAGTCGAGACATACGAAGCACAGCAGGGCGAAGTCAAATTACGAACATCTCAGTCGGAATTAAACTTTGAATGTTCCCCTTATATTTTCCAGATGGGTTATAAATTTCTTGTTCTACCCAGCTGGACTTGTTCTGTAATTTTGGCATTTGACAAGTCGGGTCAGTGGGGACAAATCGGGACCATTAGGACAGTCGAGACATACCAAGCACAGCAGGACGAAGTCAAATTACGAAAATCTCAGTCGGAATTGAAATATGAATGATCCACAACATTTTCCAATTGTGTTACAAATTTCTTGTTTTACCCAGCTAGACTTGTTCTGTATTTTGGCATTCGTCAAGTCGGATCATTAGGGACATATCGGGACCATTAGACAAGTCGAGACATACGAAGGGCAAAGTCAAATTACGAATATCTCAGTCGGAATTGAAATCTGAATGATCCACAACATTTTCCAATTGTGTTACAAATTTCTTGTTTTACCCAGCTAGACTTGTTCTGTATTTTGGCATTCGTCAAGTCGGATCATTAAGGACATATCGGGACCATTAGACAAGTCGAGACATACGAAGGGCAAAGTCAAATTACGGAAATCTCAGTCGGAATTGAAATTCGATTGATCCACAACATTTTCCAATTGAGTTACAAATTTCTTGTTTTAGCCAGCTGGACTTGTTCTGTATTTTGGCAATTGTTGAGTCGGGTCATAAAGTACAAATCGGGACCATTAGGACAAGTCGAGAAATACAAGCACAGCAGGACGAAGTCAAATTACGAAAATCTCAGTCGGAATTGAAATTTAAATGTTCTTCAACATTTTCCAATTGTGTTACAAGTTTCATGTTTTACCCAGCTAGACTTGTTCTGTTTTTTGGCATTTGTCAAGTCGGGTCATTAAGAACAAATCGGGACCATTAGTACAAGTCGAGGCAAATGAAGCACGTCAGGGCGAAGTCAAGTTACGAAAATCTCAGTCGGAATTGAAATCTGAATGTTCCACTGCATTTTCAAATTGTGTTACAAATTTCATGTTTTACCCATCTGGACTTGTTCTGTATTTTGGCAATTGTCAAGTCGGGTCTTAAAGGACAAATCGGGACCATTAGGACAAGTCGAGACATACGAAGCACAGCAGGGCGAAGTCAAATTACGAAAATCTCAGTCGGAATTAAACTTTGAATGTTCCCCTTATATTTTCCAGTTGTGTTACAAATTTCTTGTTCTTCCCAGCTGGACTTGTTCTGTTATTTTGGCGTATGTCAAGTCGGGTCATTAAGGACAAATCGGGACCATTAAGACAGTCGAGACATACCAAGCACAGCAGGACGAAGTCAAATTACGAAAATCTCAGTCGGAATTGAAATTTAAAAGTTGCTCAATATTTTCCAATTGGATTACTAATTTCTTGTTCTACCCAGCTGTACTTGTTCTGTAATTTTGGCATATGTCAAGTCGGGTCATTAAGGACAAATCGGAATCATAAGGTCAAGTCGAGACATACGAAGCACATCAGGGAGAAGTCAAATTACGAAAATCTCAGTCGGAATCGAAATTTGAATTGTTCCCCAACATTTCCAATTGTTTTACAAATTTCTTGTTTTACCCAGCTGGACTTGTTCTGTAATTTTGTCATTTGACAAGTCGGGTCAGTGGGGACAAATCGGGACCATTAGGACAGTCGAGACATACCAAGCACAGCAGGACGAAGTCAAATTACGAAAATCTCAGTCGGAATTGAAATTTGAAAGTTGCTCAATATTTTCCAATTGGTTTACAAATTTCTTGTTCTACCCAGCTGGACTTGTTCTGTAATTTTGGCATATGTCAAGTCGGGTCATTAAGGACAAATCGGAATCATAAGGACAAGTCGAGACATACGAAGCACAGCAGGGCGAAGTCAAATTACGAAAATGACAGTAGGAATTGAAATCTGAATGTTCCACTGCATTTTCAAATTGTGTTATAAATTTCTTGTTTTACCCATCTGGACTTGTTCTGTATTTTTGCAATTGTTAAGTCGGGTCATTAAGGACAAATCGGGACCATTAGGACAAGTCGAGACATACCAAGCACAGCAGGGCGAAGTCAAATTACGAAAATCTCAGTCGGAATTAAACTTTGAATGTTCCCCTTATATTTTCCAGTTGTGTTACAAATTTCTTGTTCTTCCCAGCTGGACTTGTTCTGTAATTTTGGTATTTGATAAGTCGGGTCAGTGGGGACAAATCGGGACGATTATTACAGTCGAGACATACAGCAGGACGAAGTCAAGTTACGAAAATCTCAGTCGGAATTGAAATTTGAAAGTTGCTCAATATTTTCCAATTGGTTTACTAATTTCTTGTTCTACCCAGCTGGACTTGTTCTGTAATTTTGGCATATGTCAAGTCGGGTCATTAAAGACAAATCGGAATCATAAGGACAAGTCGAGACATACGAAACAGCAGGGCGAAGTCAAATTACGAAAATCTCAGTCGGAATTGAAATTTAAATATTCTCCAACATTTTCCAATTGTTTAACAAATTTCTTGTTTTACTCAGCTGGACTTGTTCTGTATTTTGGCATTCGTCAAGTCGGATCATTAAGGACATATCGGGACCATTAGACAAGTCGAGACATACGAAGCACAGTAGGGCAAAGTCAAATTACGAATATCTCAGTCGGAATTGAAATATGAATGATCCACAACATTTTCCAATTGCTTTACAAATTTCTTGTTTTACCCAGCTGGACTTGTTCTGTATTTTGGCAATTGTTAAGTCGGGTCATTAAGAACAAATCATTAGTACATTAGTACAAGTCGAGGCAAATGAAGCACGTCAGGGCGAAGTCAAATTACGAAAATCTCAGTCGTAATTGAACTTTGAATTGTTCCTCAACATTTTCCAATTGTATTATAAATTTCTTGTTACCCAGCTGGACCTGTTCTGTATTTTAACATTTGTCAAGTCGGGTCATTAAGGACAAATCGGGACCATTAGGACAAGTCGAGACATACGAAGCACAGCAGGGCAAAGTCAAATTACGAAAATCTCAGTCGGAATTGAAATTCGATTGATCCACAACATTTTCCAATTGCTTTACAAATTTCTTGTTTTACCCAGCTGGACTTGTTCTGTATTTTGGCAATTGTTAAGTCGGGTCATTAAGGACAAATCTGGACCATTAGAACAAGTCGAGACATACGGAGCACAGCAGGGCGAAGTCAAATTACGAAAATCTCAGTCGGAATTAAACTTTGAATGTTCCCCTTATATTTTCCAATTGTGTTACAAATTTCTTGTTCTACCCAGCTGGACTTGTTCTGTAATTTTGGCATTTGACAAGTCAAGTCAGTGGGGACAAATCGGGACCATTAAGACAGTCGAGACATACCAATCACAGCAGGACGAAGTCAAATTACGAAAATCTCAGTCGGAATTGAAATTTGAAAGTTGCTCAATATTTTCCAATTAGTTTACAAATTTCTTGTTCTAACCAGCTGGACTTGTTCTGTAATTTTGGCATATAATAAGTCGGGTCATTAAGGACAAATCGGAATCATAAGGACAAGTCGAGACATACGAAACAAAGCAGGACAAAGTCAAATTACGAAAATCTCAGTCGGAATTGAAATTTGAATTGTTCCCCAACATTTCCAATTATTTCACAAATTTCTTGTTTTACCCAGCTGGACTTGTTCTGTAATTTTGGCATTTGTCAAGTCGGGTCATTAAGGACAAATCGGGACCATTAGGACAAGTTGAGACTTACGAAACACAGCAGGGCTTAGTCAAATTACGAAAATCCCAGTCGACATTAAAATTTTAATTGTTCCCCAACAATTCCAATTGTGTAACAAATTTCTTGTTTTACCCAGCAGGACTTGTTCTGCATTTTGGCAATTGTTAAGTCGGGTCATTAAGGACAAATCGGGACCATTAGGACAAGTCGAGACATACGAAACACAGCAGGACAAAGTCAAATTACGAAAATCTCAGTCGGAATTGAAATTTGAATTGTTCCCCAACATTTCCAATTATTTCACAAATTTCTTGTTTTACCCAGCTGGACTTGTTCTGTAATTTTGGCATTTGTCAAGTCGGGTCATTAAGGACAAATCGGGACCATTAGGACAAGTTGAGACTTACGAAACACAGCAGGGCTTAGTCAAATTACGAAAATCCCAGTCGGAATTGAAATTTGAATTGTTCTTCAACATTTCCAATTGTTTTACAAATTTCTTGTTTTACCCAGATGGACTTGCTCTGTTTTTTGGCATTTGTCAAGTCGGGTCATTAAGAACAAATCAGGACCATTAGTACAAGTCGAGGCAAATGAAGCACGTCAGGGCGAAGTCAAATTACGAAAATCTCAGTCGGAATTGAAATCTGAATGTTCCACTGCATTTTCAAATTGTGTTACAAATTTCTTGTTTCACCCAGCTGGACTTGTTCTGTATTTTGGCAATTGTTAAGTCGGGTCATTAAGGACAAATCGGGACCATTAGACAAGTCGAGACATACGAAGGGCAAGGTCAACTTACGAAAATCTCAGTCGGAATTGAAATTTGAATGATCCACAACATTTTCCGATTGTGTTACAAATTTCTTGTTTTACCCATTTGGACTTGTTCTGTATTTTGGCATTTGTCAAGTCGGGTCTTTAAGGACAAATCGGGACCATTAGGACAAGTCAAAACATACGAAGCACAGCAGGGCAAAGTCAAATTACGAATATCTCAGTCGGAATTGAAATATGAATGATCCACAACATTTTCCAATTGTGTTACAAATTTCTTGTTTTACCCAGCTAGACTTGTTCTGTATTTTGGCATTCGTCAAGTCGGATCATCAAGGACATATCGGGACCATTAGACAAGTCGAGACATACGAAGGGCAAAGTCAAATTACGAAAATCTCAGTCGGAATTGAAATTTGAATGATCCACAACATTTTCCGATTGTGTTACAAATTTCTTGTTTTACCCATTTGGACTTGTTCTGTATTTTGGCATTTGTCAAGTCGGGTCATTAAGAACAAATCGGGACCATTAGTACAAGTCGAGGCAAATGAAGCACGTCAGGGCGAAGTCAAGTTACGAAAATCTCAGTCGGAATTGAAATCTGAATGTTCCACTGCATTTTCAAATTGTGTTACAAATTTCTTGTTTAACCCATCTGGACTTGTTCTGTATTTTGGCATATGTCAAGTCGGGTCATTAAGGACAAATCGGAATCATAAGGTCAAGTCGAGACATACGAAGCACATCAGGGAGAAGTCAAATTACGAAAATCTCAGTCGGAATCGAAATTTGAATTGTTCCCCAACATTTCCAATTGTTTTACAAATTTCTTGTTTTACCCAGCTGGACTTGTTCTGTAATTTTGTCATTTGACAAGTCGGGTCAGTGGGGACAAATCGGGACCATTAGGACAGTCGAGACATACCAAGCACGTCAGGACGATGTCAAATTACGAAAATCTCAGTCGGAATTGAAATTTGAAAGTTGCTCAATATTTTCCAATTGGTTTACAAATTTCTTGTTCTACCCAGCTGGACTTGTTCTGTAATTTTGGCATATGTCAAGTCGGGTCATTAAGGACAAATCGGAATCATAAGGACAAGTCGAGACATACGAAGCACAGCAGGGCGAAGTCAAATTACGAAAATGACAGTAGGAATTGAAATCTGAATGTTCCACTGCATTTTCAAATTGTGTTATAAATTTCTTGTTTTACCCATCTGGACTTGTTCTGTATTTTTGCAATTGTTAAGTCGGGTCATTAAGGACAAATCGGGACCATTAGGACAAGTCGAGACATACCAAGCACAGCAGGGCGAAGTCAAATTACGAAAATCTCAGTCGGAATTAAACTTTGAATGTTCCCCTTATATTTTCCAGTTGTGTTACAAATTTCTTGTTCTTCCCAGCTGGACTTGTTCTGTAATTTTGGTATTTGATAAGTCGGGTCAGTGGGGACAAATCGGGACGATTATTACAGTCGAGACATACAGCAGGACGAAGTCAAGTTACGAAAATCTCAGTCGGAATTGAAATTTGAAAGTTGCTCAATATTTTCCAATTGGTTTAAAAATTTTTTGTTCTACCCAGCTGGACTTGTTCTGTAATTTTGGCATATGTCAAGTCGGGTCATTAAGGACAAATCGGAATCATAAGGACAAGTCGAAATATACGAAGCACAGCAGAGAGAAGTCAAATTACGAAAATCTCAGTCGGAATTGAAATTTGAATTGTTCCCCAAAATTTTCCAATTGTGTTATAAATTTCTTGTTACCCAGCCGTTCAGTATTTTGGCATTTGTCAAGTCGGGTCATTAAGGACAAATCAGGACCATTAGGACAAGTCGAGACATACGAAGCACAGCAGGGCGAAGTCAAATTACGAACATCTCAGTCGAAATAGAAATTTGAATTGTTCCCCAACATTTCCAATTGTTTTACAAATTTCTTGTTTTACCCAGCTGGACTTGTTCTGTAATTTTGGCATTTGTCAAGTCGGGTCATTAAGGACAAATCGGGACCATTAGGACAAATCGAGACATACGAAGCACAGCAGGGCGAAGTCAAATTACGAACATCTCAGTCGGAATTAAACTTTGAATGTTCCCCTTATATTTTCCAATTGTGTTACAAATTTCTTGTTCTACCCAGCTGGACTTGTTCTGTAATTTTGGCATATGTCAAGTCGGGTCATCAAGGACAAATCGGAATCATAAGGACAAGTCGAGACATACGAAACAAAGCAGAGCTTAGTCAATTACGAAAATCCCAGTCGACATTAAAATTTTAATTGTTCCCCAACATTTCCAATTGTGTTACAAATTTCCTGTTTTACCCAGCAGGACTTGTTCTGCATTTTGGCAATTGTTAAGTCGGGTCATTAAGGACAAATCGGGACCATTAGGACAAGTCGAGACATACGAAACACAGCAGGACAAAGTCAAATTACGAAAATCTCAGTCGGAATTGAAATTTGAATTGTTCCCCAACATTTCCAATTGTTTCACAAATTTCTTGTTTTACCCAGCTGGACTTGTTCTGTAATTTTGGCATTTGTCAAGTCGGGTCATTAAGGACAAATCGGGACCATTAGGACAAGTTGAGACTTCCGAAACACAGCAGGGCTTAGTCAAATTACGAAAATCCCAGTCGGAATTGAAATTTGAATTGTTCTTCAACATTTCCAATTGTTTTACAAATTTCTTGTTTTACCCAGCTGGACTTGCTCTGTTTTTTGGCATTTGTCAAGTCGGATCATTAAGAACAAATCAGGACCATTAGTACAAGTCGAGGCAAATGAAGCACGTCAGGGCGAAGTCAAATTACGAAAATCTCAGTCGGAATTGAAATCTGAATGTTCCACTGCATTTTCAAATTGTGTTACAAATTTCTTGTTTTACCCAGCTGGACTTGTTCTGTATTTTGGCAATTGTTAAGTCGGGTCATTAAGGACAAATCGGGACCATTAGACAAGTCGAGACATACGAAGGGCAAGGTCAAATTACGAAAATCTCAGTCGGAATTGAAATTTGAATGATCCACAACATTTTCCGATTGTGTTACAAATTTCTTGTTTTACCCATTTGGACTTGTTCTGTATTTTGGCATTTGTCAAGTCGGGTCTTTAAGGACAAATCGGGACCATTAGGACAAGTCAAAACATACGAAGCACAGCAGGGCAAAGTCAAATTACGAATATCTCTGTCGGAATTGAAATATGAATGATCCACAACATTTTCCAATTGTGTTAAAAATTTCTTGTTTTACCCAGCTAGACTTGTTCTGTATTTTGGCATTCGTCAAGTCGGATCATCAAGGACATATCGGGACCATTAGACAAGTCGAGACATACCAAGGGCAAAGTCAAATTACGATAATCTCAGTCGGAATTGAAATTTGAATGATCCACAACATTTTCCGATTGTGTTACAAATTTCTTGTTTTACCATTTGGACTTGTTCTGTATTTTGGCATTTGTCAAGTCGGGTCTTTAAGGACAAATCGGGACCATTAGGACAAGTCGAAACATACGAAGCACAGCAGGGCAAAGTCAAATTACGAATATCTCAGTCGGAATTGAAATATGAATGATCCACAACATTTTCCAATTGTGTTACAAATTTCTTGTTTTACCCAGCTAGACTTGTTCTGTATTTTGGCGTTCGTCAAGTCGGATCATTAAGGACATATCGGGACCATTAGACAAGTCGAGACATACGAAGGGCAAAGTCAAATTACGAAAATCTCAGTCGGAATTGAAATTCGATTGATCCACAACATTTTCCAATTGAGTTACAAATTTCTTGTTTTAGCCAGCTGGACTTGTTCTGTATTTTGACAATTGTTGAGTCGGGTCATTAAGTACAAATCGGGACCATTAGGACAAGTCGAGACATACCAAGCACAGCTGGACGAAGTCAAATTACGAAAATCCCAGTCGGAATTGAAATTTGAAAGTTGCTCAATATTTTCCAATTGGTTTACAAATTTCTTGTTCTACCCAGCTGGACTTGTTCTGTAATTTTGGCATATGTCAAGTCGGGTCATTAAGGACAAATCGGAATCATGAGGACAAGTCGAGACATACGAAACACAGCAGGGCGAAGTCAAATTACGAAAATCTCAGTCGGAATTGAAATCTGAATGTTCCACTGCATTTTCAAATTGTGTTACAAATTTCTTGTTTTACCCATCTGGACTTGTTCTGTATTTTGGCAATTGTCAAGTCGGGTCTTTAAGGACAAATCGGGACCATTAGGACAAGTCGAGACATACGAAGGGCAAGGTCAAATTACGAAAATCTCAGTCGGAATTGAAATTTGAATGATCCACAACATTTTCCGATTGTGTTACAAATTTCTTGTTTTACCCATTTGGACTTGTTCTGTATTTTGGCATTTGTCAAGTCGGGTCTTTAAGGACAAATCGGGACCATTAGGACAAGTCAAAACATACGAAGCACAGCAGGGCAAAGTCAAATTACGAATATCTCTGTCGGAATTGAAATATGAATGATCCACAACATTTTCCAATTGTGTTAAAAATTTCTTGTTTTACCCAGCTAGACTTGTTCTGTAACTTTGGCATATGTCAAGTCGGGTCATTAAGGACAAATCGGAATCATAAGGACAAGTCGAGACATACGAAACACAGCAGAGCTTAGTCAATTACGAAAATCCCAGTCGGCATTAAAATTTTAATTGTTCCCCAACATTTCCAATTGTGTTACAAATTTCTTGTTTTACCCAGCAGGACTTGTTCTGTATTTTGGCATTTGTCAAGTCGGGTCATTAAGAACAAATCGGGACCATTAGTACAAGTCGAGGCAAATGAAGCACGTCAGGGCGAAGGCAAGTTACGAAAATCTAAGTCGGAATTGAAATCTGAATGTTCCACTGCATTTTCAAATTGTGTTACAAATTTCTTG
Organism: Chrysolina americana; assembly: GCA_958502065.1. Classification (NCBI taxonomy): domain Eukaryota; kingdom Metazoa; phylum Arthropoda; class Insecta; order Coleoptera; family Chrysomelidae; genus Chrysolina; species Chrysolina americana. The sequence continues at coordinate 44,082,002 of OY293415.1, read as the reverse complement.
TTTTACCATTTGGACTTGTTCTGTATTTTGGCATTTGTCAAGTCGGGTCTTTAAGGACAAATCGGGACCATTAGGACAAGTCGAAACATACGAAGCACAGCAGGGCAAAGTCAAATTACGAATATCTCAGTCGGAATTGAAATATGAATGATCCACAACATTTTCCAATTGTGTTACAAATTTCTTGTTTTACCCAGCTAGACTTGTTCTGTATTTTGGCGTTCGTCAAGTCGGATCATTAAGGACATATCGGGACCATTAGACAAGTCGAGACATACGAAGGGCAAAGTCAAATTACGAAAATCTCAGTCGGAATTGAAATTCGATTGATCCACAACATTTTCCAATTGAGTTACAAATTTCTTGTTTTAGCCAGCTGGACTTGTTCTGTATTTTGACAATTGTTGAGTCGGGTCATTAAGTACAAATCGGGACCATTAGGACAAGTCGAGACATACCAAGCACAGCTGGACGAAGTCAAATTACGAAAATCCCAGTCGGAATTGAAATTTGAAAGTTGCTCAATATTTTCCAATTGGTTTACAAATTTCTTGTTCTACCCAGCTGGACTTGTTCTGTAATTTTGGCATATGTCAAGTCGGGTCATTAAGGACAAATCGGAATCATGAGGACAAGTCGAGACAAACGAAACACAGCAGGGCGAAGTCAAATTACGAAAATCTCAGTCGGAATTGAAATCTGAATGTTCCACTGCATTTTCAAATTGTGTTACAAATTTCTTGTTTTACCCATCTGGACTTGTTCTGTATTTTGGCAATTGTCAAGTCGGGTCTTTAAGGACAAATCGGGACCATTAGGACAAGTCGAGACATACGAAGCACAGCAGGGCGAAGTCAAATTACGAACATCTCAGTCGGAATTAAACTTTGAATGTTCCCCTTATATTTTCCAGATGTGTTATAAATTTCTTGTTCTACCCAGCTGGACTTGTTTTGTGATTTTGGCATATGACAAGTCGGGTCAGTGGGGACAAATCGGGACCATTAGGACAGTCAAGACATACCAAGCACAGCAGGACGAAGTCAAATTACGAAAATCTCAGTCGGAATTGAAATTTGAAAGTTGCTCAATATTTTCCAATTGGTTTACAAATTTCTTGTTCTACCCAGCTGGACTTGTTCTGTAATTTTGGCATATGTCAAGTCGGGTCATTAAGGATAAATCGGAATCATAAGGACAAGTCGAAATATACGAAGCACAGCAGAGAGAAGTCAAATTAAGAAAATCTCAGTCGGAATTAAAATTTGAATTGTTTCCCAAAATTTTCCAATTGTGTTACAAATTTCTTGTTTTACCCAGCTGGACTTGTTCTGTATTTTGGCAATTGTTATGTCGGGTCATTAAGGACAAATCGTGACCATTAGGACAAGTCGAGACATACGAAGCACAGCAGGGCGAAGTCAAATTACGAACATCTCAGTCGGAATTAAACTTTGACTGTTCCCCTTATATTTTCCAGATGTGTTATAAATGTCTTGTTCTACCCAGCTGGACTTGTTCTGTAATTTTAGCATTTGACAAGTCGGGTCAGTGGGGACAAATCGGGACCATTAGGACAGTCGAGACATACCAAGCACAGCAGGACGAAGTCAAATTACGAAAATCTCAGTCGGAATTGAAATTTGAAAGTTGCTCAATATTTTCCAATTGGTTTACAAATTTCTTGTTCTACCCAGCTGGACTTGTTCTGAAATTTTGGCATATGTCAAGTCGGGTCATTAAGGACAAATCGGAATCATAAGGACAAGTCGAGACATACGAAACACAGCAGAGCTTAGTCAAATTACGAAAATCCCAGTCGGCATTATAATTTTAATTGTTCCCCAACATTTCCAATTGTGTTACAAATTTCTTGTTTTACCCAGCAGGACTTGTTCTGTATTTTGGCAATTGTTAAGTCGGGCCATTAAGGACAAATCGGGACCATTAGGACAAGTCGAGACATACGAAGCACAGCAGGGCGAAGTCAAATTACGAACTTCTCAGTCGGAATTGAAATTTGAAAGTTGCTCAATATTTTCCAATTGGTTTAAAAAATTTTTGTTCTACCCAGCTGGACTTGTTCTGTAATTTTGGCATATGTCAAGTCGGGTCATTAAGGACAATTCGGAATCATAAGGACAAGTCGAAATATACGAAGCACAGCAGAGAGAAGTCAAATTACGAAAATCTCAGTCAGAATTAAAATTTGAATTGTTCCCCAAAATTTTCCAATTGTGTTAAAAATTTCTTGTTACCCAGCTGTTCTGTATTTTGGCATTTGTCAAGTCGGGTCATTAAGGACAAATCGGGACCATTAGGACAGTCGAGACATACCAAGCACAGCAGGACGAAGTCAAATTACGAAAATCTCAGTCGGAATTGAAATTTGAAAGTTGCTCAATATTTTCCAATTGGTTTACAAATTTCTTGTTCTACCCAGCAGGACTTGTTCTGTATTTTGGCAATTGTTAAGTCGGGTCATTAAGGACAAATCGGGACCATTAGGACAAGTCGAGACATACGAAGCACAGCAGGGCGAAGTCAAATTACGAACATCTCAGTCGGAATTAAACTTTGAATGTTCCCCTTATATTTTCCAATTGTGTTACAAATTTCTTGTTCTACCCAGCTGGACTTGTTCTGTAATTTTGGCATTTGACAAGTCGGGTCATTAAGGACAAATCGGGACCATAAGGACAGTCGAGACATACCAAGCACAGCAGGACGAAGTCAAATTACGAAAATCTCAGTCGGAATTGAAATTTGAAAGTTGCTCAATATTTTCCAATTGGTTTACAAATTTCTTGTTCTACCCAGCTGGACTTGTTCTGTAACTTTGGCATATGTCAAGTCGGGTCATTAAGGACAAATCGGAATCATAAGGACAAGTCGAGACATACGAAACACAGCAGAGCTTAGTCAATTACGAAAATCCCAGTCGGCATTAAAATTTTAATTGTTCCCCAACATTTCCAATTGTGTTACAAATTTCTTGTTTTACCCAGCAGGACTTGTTCTGTATTTTGGCATTTGTCAAGTCGGGTCATTAAGAACAAATCGGGACCATTAGTACAAGTCGAGGCAAATGAAGCACGTCAGGGCGAAGGCAAGTTACGAAAATCTAAGTCGGAATTGAAATCTGAATGTTCCACTGCATTTTCAAATTGTGTTACAAATTTCTTGTTTTACCCATCTGGACTTGTTTTGTATTTTGGCAATTGTCAAGTCGGGTCTTTAAGGACAAATCGGGACCATTAGGACTAGTCGAGACATACGAAGCACAGCAGGGCGAAGTCAAATTACGAACATCTCAGTCGGAATTAAACTTTGAATGTTCCCCTTATATTTTCCAGATGGGTTATAAATTTCTTGTTCTACCCAGCTGGACTTGTTCTGTAATTTTGGCATTTGACAAGTCGGGTCAGTGGAGACAAATCGGGACCATTAGGACAGTCGAGACATACCAAGCACAGCAGGACGAAGTCAAATTACGAAAATCTCAGTCGGAATTGAAATATGAATGATCCACAACATTTTCCAATTGTGTTACAAATTTCTTGTTTTACCCAGCTAGACTTGTTCTGTATTTTGGCATTCGTCAAGTCGGATCATAAGGGACATATCGGGACCATTAGACAAGTCGAGACATACGAAGGGCAAAGTCAAATTACGAATATCTCAGTCGGAATTGAAATCTGAATGATCCACAACATTTTCCAATTGTGTTACAAATTTCTTGTTTTACCCAGCTAGACTTGTTCTGTATTTTGGCATTCGTCAAGTCGGATCATTAAGGACATATCGGGACCATTAGACAAGTCGAGACATACGAAGGGCAAAGTCAAATTACGGAAATCTCAGTCGGAATTGAAATTCGATTGATCCACAACATTTTCCAATTGAGTTACAAATTTCTTGTTTTAGCCAGCTGGACTTGTTCTGTATTTTGGCAATTGTTGAGTCGGGTCATAAAGTACAAATCGGGACCATTAGGACAAGTCGAGAAATACAAGCACAGCAGGACGAAGTCAAATTACGAAAATCTCAGTCGGAATTGAAATTTAAATGTTCTCCAACATTTTCCAATTGTGTTACAAATTTCATGTTTTACCCAGCTAGACTTGTTCTGTTTTTTGGCATTTGTCAAGTCGGGTCATTAAGAACAAATCGGGACCATTAGTACAAGTCGAGGCAAATGAAGCACGTCAGGGCGAAGTCAAGTTACGAAAATCTCAGTCGGAATTGAAATCTGAATGTTCCACTGCATTTTCAAATTGTGTTACAAATTTCATGTTTTACCCATCTGGACTTGTTCTGTATTTTGGCAATTGTCAAGTCGGGTCTTAAAGGACAAATCGGGACCATTAGGACAAGTCGAGACATACGAAGCACAGCAGGGCGAAGTCAAATTACGAACATCTCAGTCGGAATTAAACTTTGAATGTTCCCCTTATATATTCCAGATGTGTTATAAATTTCTTGTTCTACCCAGCTGGACTTGTTCTGTAATTATGGCATTTGACAAGTCGGGTCAGTGGGGATAAATCGGGACCATTAGGACAGTCGAGACATACCAAGCACAGCGGGACCAAGTCTAATTACGAAAATCTCAGTCGGAATTGAAATTTAAATGTTCTCCAACATTTTCCAATTGTTTTACAAATTTCATGTTTTACCCAGCCAGACTTGTTCTGTATTTTGGCATTTGTCAAGTCGGGTCATTAAGGACAAATCGGGACCATTAGGACAAGTCGAGACATACGAAGCACAGCAGGGCGAAGTCAAATTACGAAAATCTCAGTCGGAATTAAACTTTGAATGTTCCCCTTATATTTTCCAGTTGTGTTACAAATTTCTTGTTCTTCCCAGCTGGACTTGTTCTGTTATTTTGGCATATGTCAAGTCGGGTCATTAAGGACAAATCGGGACCATTAAGACAGTCGAGACATACCAAGCACAGCAGGACGAAGTCAAATTACGAAAATCTCAGTCGGAATTGAAATTTAAAAGTTGCTCAATATTTTCCAATTGGATTACTAATTTCTTGTTCTACCCAGCTGTACTTGTTCTGTAATTTTGGCATATGTCAAGTCGGGTCATTAAGGACAAATCGGAATCATAAGGTCAAGTCGAGACATACGAAGCACATCAGGGAGAAGTCAAATTACGAAAATCTCAGTCGGAATCGAAATTTGAATTGTTCCCCAACATTTCCAATTGTTTTACAAATTTCTTGATTTACCCAGCTGGACTTGTTCTGTAATTTTGTCATTTGACAAGTCGGGTCAGTGGGGACAAATCAAGACCATTAGGACAGTCGAGACATACCAAGCACAGCAGGACGAAGTCAAATTACGAAAATCTCAGTCGGAATTGAAATTTGAAAGTTGCTCAATATTTTCCAATTGGTTTACAAATTTCTTGTTCTACCCAGCTGGACTTGTTCTGTAATTTTGGCATATGTCAAGTCGGGTCACTAAGGACAAATCGGAATCATAAGGACAAGTCGAGACATACGAAACACAGCAGATCGAAGTCAAATTACGAAAATGACAGTAGGAATTGAAATCTGAATGTTCCACTGCATTTTCAAATTGTGTTATAAATTTCTTGTTTTACCCATCTGGACTTGTTCTGTATTTTTGCAATTGTTAAGTCGGGTCATTGAGGACAAATCGGGACCATTAGGACAAGTCGAGACATACGAAGCACAGCAGGGCGAAGTCAAATTACGAAAATCTCAGTCGGAATTAAACTTTGAATGTTCCCCTTATATTTTCCAGTTGTGTTACAAATTTCTTGTTCTTCCCAGCTGGACTTGTTCTGTAATTTTGGTATTTGATAAGTCGGGTCAGTGGGGACAAATCGGGACGATTATTACAGTTGAGACATACAGCAGGACGAAGTCAAGTTACGAAAATCTCAGTCGGAATTGAAATTTGAAAGTTGCTCAATATTTTCCAATTGGTTTACTAATTTCTTGTTCTACCCAGCTGGACTTGTTCTGTAATTTTGGCATATGTCAAGTCGGGTCATTAAAGACAAATCGGAATCATGAGGACAAGTCGAGACATACGAAACAGCAGGGCGAAGTCAAATTACGAAAATCTCAGTCGGAATTGAAATTTAAATATTCTCCAACATTTTCCAATTGTTTAACAAATTTCTTGTTTTACTCAGCTGGACTTGCTCTGTTTTTTGGCATTTGTCAAGTCGGGTCATTAGGAACAAATCATTAGTACATTAGTACAAGTCGAGGCAAATGAAGCACGTCAGGGCGAAGTCAAATTACGAAAATCTCAGTCGTAATTGAACTTTGAATTGTTCCTCAACATTTTCCAATTGTATTATAAATTTCTTGTTACCCAGCTGGACCTGTTCTGTATTTTAACATTTGTCAAGTCGGGTCATTAAGGACAAATCGGGACCATTAGGAAAAGTCCAGACATACGAAGAACAGCAGGGCAAAGTCAAATTACGAAAATCTCAGTCGGAATTGAAATTCGATTGATCCACAACATTTTCCAATTGCTTTACAAATTTCTTGTTTTACCCAGCTGGACTTGTTCTGTATTTTGGCAATTGTTAAGTCGGGTCATTAAGGACAAATCTGGACCATTAGAACAAGTCGAGACATACGGAGCACAGCAGGGCGAAGTCAAATTACGAAAATCTCAGTCGGAATTAAACTTTGAATGTTCCCCTTATATTTTCCAATTGTGTTACAAATTTCTTGTTCTACCCAGCTGGACTTGTTCTGTAATTTTGGCATTTGACAAGTCAAGTCAGTGGGGACAAATCGGGACCATTATGACAGTCGAGACATACCAATCACAGCAGGACGAAGTCAAATTACGAAAATCTCAGTCGGAATTGAAATATGAATGATCCACAACATTTTCCAATTGTGTTACAAATTTCTTGTTTTACCCAGCTAGACTTGTTCTGTATTTTGGCATTCGTCAAGTCGGATCATTAGGGACATATCGGGACCATTAGACAAGTCGAGACATACGAAGGGCAAAGTCAAATTACGAATATCTCAGTCGGAATTGAAATCTGAATGATCCACAACATTTTCCAATTGTGTTACAAATTTCTAGTTTTACCCAGCTAGACTTGTTCTGTATTTTGGCATTCGTCAAGTCGGATCATTAAGGACATATCGGGACCATTAGAAAAGTCGAGACATACGAAGGGCAAAGTCAAATTACGGAAATCTCAGTCGGAATTGAAATTCGATTGATCCACAACATTTTCCAATTGAGTTACAAATTTCTTGTTTTAGCCAGCTGGACTTGTTCTGTATTTTGGCAATTGTTGAGTCGGGTCATAAAGTACAAATCGGGACCATTAGGACAAGTCGAGACATACCAAGCACAGCAGGACGAAGTCAAATTACGAAAATCTCAGTCGGAATTGAAATTTAAATGTTCTCCAACATTTTCCAATTGTGTTACAAATTTCATGTTTCACCCAGCTAGACTTGTTCTGTTTTTTGGCATTTGTCAAGTCGGGTCATTAAGAACAAATCGGGACCATTAGTACAAGTCGAGGCAAATGAAGCACGTCAGGGCGAAGTCAAGTTACGAAAATCTCAGTCGGAATTGAAATCTGAATGTTCCACTGCATTTTCAAATTGTGTTACAAATTTCATGTTTTACCCATATGGACTTGTTCTGTATTTTGGCAATTGTCAAGTCGGGTCTTTAAGGACAAATCGGGACCATTAGGACAAGTCGAGACATACGAAGCACAGCAGGGCGAAGTCAAATTACGAACATCTCAGTCGGAATTAAACTTTGAATGTTCCCCTTATATATTCCAGATGTGTTATAAATTTCTTGTTCTACCCAGCTGGACTTGTTCTGTAATTATGGCATTTGACAAGTCGGGTCAGTGGGGATAAATCGGGACCATTAGGACAGTCGAGACATACCAAGCACAGCGGGACCAAGTCTAATTACGAAAATCTCAGTCGGAATTGAAATTTAAATGTTCTCCAACATTTTCCAATTGTTTTACAAATTTCAGGTTTTACCCAGCCAGACTTGTTCTGTATTTTGGCATTTGTCAAGTCGGGTCATTAAGGACAAATCGGGACCATTAGGACAAGTCGAGACATACGAAGCACAGCAGGGCGAAGTCAAATTACGAAAATCTCAGTCGGAATTAAACTTTGAATGTTCCCCTTATATTTTCCAGTTGTGTTACAAATTTCTTGTTCTTCCCAGCTGGACTTGTTCTGTTATTTTGGCGTATGTCAAGTCGGGTCATTAAGGACAAATCGGGACCATTAAGACAGTCGAGACATACCAAGCACAGCAGGACGAAGTCAAATTACGAAAATCTCAGTCGGAATTGAAATTTAAAAGTTGCTCAATATTTTCCAATTGGATTACTAATTTCTTGTTCTACCCAGCTGTACTTGTTCTGTAATTTTGGCATATGTCAAGTCGGGTCATTAAGGACAAATCGGAATCATAAGGTCAAGTCGAGACATACGAAGCACATCAGGGAGAAGTCAAATTACGAAAATCTCAGTCGGAATCGAAATTTGAATTGTTCCCCAACATTTCCAATTGTTTTACAAATTTCTTGTTTTACCCAGCTGGACTTGTTCTGTAATTTTGTCATTTGACAAGTCGGGTCAGTGGGGACAAATCGGGACCATTAGGACAGTCGAGACATACCAAGCACAGCAGGACGAAGTCAAATTACGAAAATCTCAGTCGGAATTGAAATTTGAAAGTTGCTCAATATTTTCCAATTGGTTTACAAATTTCTTGTTCTACCCAGCTGGACTTGTTCTGTAATTTTGGCATATGTCAAGTCGGGTCATTAAGGACAAATCGGAATCATAAGGACAAGTCGAGACATACGAAGCACAGCAGGGCGAAGTCAAATTACGAAAATGACAGTAGGAATTGAAATCTGAATGTTCCACTGCATTTTCAAATTGTGTTATAAATTTCTTGTTTTACCCATCTGGACTTGTTCTGTATTTTTGCAATTGTTAAGTCGGGTCATTAAGGACAAATCGGGACCATTAGGACAGTCGAGACATACCAAGCACAGCAGGACGAAGTCAAATTACGAAAATCTCAGTCGGAATTGAAATTTGAAAGTTGCTCAATATTTTCCAATTGGTTTACAAATTTCTTGTTCTACCCAGCAGGACATGTTCTGTATTTTGGCAATTGTTAAGTCGGGTCATTAAGGACAAATCGGGACCATTAGGACAAGTCGAGACATACGAAGCACAGCAGGGCGAAGTCAAATTACGAACATCTCAGTCGGAATTAAACTTTGAATGTTCCCCTTATATTTTCCAATTGTGTTACAAATTTCTTGTTCTACCCAGCTGGACTTGTTCTGTAATTTTGGCATTTGACAAGTCGGGTCATTAAGGACAAATCGGGACCATAAGGACAGTCGAGACATACCAAGCACAGCAGGACGAAGTCAAATTACGAAAATCTCAGTCGGAATTGAAATTTGAAAGTTGCTCAATATTTTCCAATTGGTTTACAAATTTCTTGTTCTACCCAGCTGGACTTGTTCTGTAACTTTGGCATATGTCAAGTCGGGTCATTAAGGACAAATCGGAATCATAAGGACAAGTCGAGACATACGAAACACAGCAGAGCTTAGTCAATTACGAAAATCCCAGTCGGCATTAAAATTTTAATTGTTCCCCAACATTTCCAATTGTGTTACAAATTTCTTGTTTTACCCAGCAGGACTTGTTCTGTATTTTGGCATTTGTCAAGTCGGGTCATTAAGAACAAATCGGGACCATTAGTACAAGTCGAGGCAAATGAAGCACGTCAGGGCGAAGGCAAGTTACGAAAATCTAAGTCGGAATTGAAATCTGAATGTTCCACTGCATTTTCAAATTGTGTTACAAATTTCTTGTTTTACCCATCTGGACTTGTTTTGTATTTTGGCAATTGTCAAGTCGGGTCTTTAAGGACAAATCGGGACCATTAGGACTAGTCGAGACATACGAAGCACAGCAGGGCGAAGTCAAATTACGAACATCTCAGTCGGAATTAAACTTTGAATGTTCCCCTTATATTTTCCAGATGGGTTATAAATTTCTTGTTCTACCCAGCTGGACTTGTTCTGTAATTTTGGCATTTGACAAGTCGGGTCAGTGGAGACAAATCGGGACCATTAGGACAGTCGAGACATACCAAGCACAGCAGGACGAAGTCAAATTACGAAAATCTCAGTCGGAATTGAAATATGAATGATCCACAACATTTTCCAATTGTGTTACAAATTTCTTGTTTTACCCAGCTAGACTTGTTCTGTATTTTGGCATTCGTCAAGTCGGATCATAAGGGACATATCGGGACCATTAGACAAGTCGAGACATACGAAGGGCAAAGTCAAATTACGAATATCTCAGTCGGAATTGAAATCTGAATGATCCACAACATTTTCCAATTGTGTTACAAATTTCTTGTTTTACCCAGCTAGACTTGTTCTGTATTTTGGCATTCGTCAAGTCGGATCATTAAGGACATATCGGGACCATTAGACAAGTCGAGACATACGAAGGGCAAAGTCAAATTACGGAAATCTCAGTCGGAATTGAAATTCGATTGATCCACAACATTTTCCAATTGAGTTACAAATTTCTTGTTTTAGCCAGCTGGACTTGTTCTGTATTTTGGCAATTGTTGAGTCGGGTCATAAAGTACAAATCGGGACCATTAGGACAAGTCGAGAAATACAAGCACAGCAGGACGAAGTCAAATTACGAAAATCTCAGTCGGAATTGAAATTTAAATGTTCTCCAACATTTTCCAATTGTGTTACAAATTTCATGTTTTACCCAGCTAGACTTGTTCTGTTTTTTGGCATTTGTCAAGTCGGGTCATTAAGAACAAATCGGGACCATTAGTACAAGTCGAGGCAAATGAAGCACGTCAGGGCGAAGTCAAGTTACGAAAATCTCAGTCGGAATTGAAATCTGAATGTTCCACTGCATTTTCAAATTGTGTTACAAATTTCATGTTTTACCCATCTGGACTTGTTCTGTATTTTGGCAATTGTCAAGTCGGGTCTTAAAGGACAAATCGGGACCATTAGGACAAGTCGAGACATACGAAGCACAGCAGGGCGAAGTCAAATTACGAACATCTCAGTCGGAATTAAACTTTGAATGTTCCCCTTATATATTCCAGATGTGTTATAAATTTCTTGTTCTACCCAGCTGGACTTGTTCTGTAATTATGGCATTTGACAAGTCGGGTCAGTGGGGATAAATCGGGACCATTAGGACAGTCGAGACATACCAAGCACAGCGGGACCAAGTCTAATTACGAAAATCTCAGTCGGAATTGAAATTTAAATGTTCTCCAACATTTTCCAATTGTTTTACAAATTTCATGTTTTACCCAGCCAGACTTGTTCTGTATTTTGGCATTTGTCAAGTCGGGTCATTAAGGACAAATCGGGACCATTAGGACAAGTCGAGACATACGAAGCACAGCAGGGCGAAGTCAAATTACGAAAATCTCAGTCGGAATTAAACTTTGAATGTTCCCCTTATATTTTCCAGTTGTGTTACAAATTTCTTGTTCTTCCCAGCTGGACTTGTTCTGTTATTTTGGCATATGTCAAGTCGGGTCATTAAGGACAAATCGGGACCATTAAGACAGTCGAGACATACCAAGCACAGCAGGACGAAGTCAAATTACGAAAATCTCAGTCGGAATTGAAATTTAAAAGTTGCTCAATATTTTCCAATTGGATTACTAATTTCTTGTTCTACCCAGCTGTACTTGTTCTGTAATTTTGGCATATGTCAAGTCGGGTCATTAAGGACAAATCGGGACCATTAGGACAAGTCGAGACATACGAAGCACAGCAGGGCGAAGTCAAATTACGAAAATCTCAGTCGGAATTAAACTTTGAATGTTCCCCTTATATTTTCCAGTTGTGTTACAAATTTCTTGTTCTTCCCAGCTGGACTTGTTCTGTAATTTTGGTATTTGATAAGTCGGGTCAGTGGGGACAAATCGGGACGATTATTACAGTTGAGACATACAGCAGGACGAAGTCAAGTTACGAAAATCTCAGTCGGAATTGAAATCTGAATGTTCCACTGCATTTTCAAATTGTGTTACAAATTTCATGTTTTACCCATATGGACTTGTTCTGTATTTTGGCAATTGTCAAGTCGGGTCTTTAAGGACAAATCGGGACCATTAGGACAAGTCGAGACATACGAAGCACAGCAGGGCGAAGTCAAATTACGAACATCTCAGTCGGAATTAAACTTTGAATGTTCCCCTTATATATTCCAGATGTGTTATAAATTTCTTGTTCTACCCAGCTGGACTTGTTCTGTAATTATGGCATTTGACAAGTCGGGTCAGTGGGGATAAATCGGGACCATTAGGACAGTCGAGACATACCAAGCACAGCGGGACCAAGTCTAATTACGAAAATCTCAGTCGGAATTGAAATTTAAATGTTCTCCAACATTTTCCAATTGTTTTACAAATTTCATGTTTTACCCAGCCAGACTTGTTCTGTATTTTGGCATTTGTCAAGTCGGGTCATTAAGGACAAATCGGGACCATTAGGACAAGTCGAGACATACGAAGCACAGCAGGGCGAAGTCAAATTACGAAAATCTCAGTCGGAATTAAACTTTGAATGTTCCCCTTATATTTTCCAGTTGTGTTACAAATTTCTTGTTCTTCCCAGCTGGACTTGTTCTGTTATTTTGGCGTATGTCAAGTCGGGTCATTAAGGACAAATCGGGACCATTAAGACAGTCGAGACATACCAAGCACAGCAGGACGAAGTCAAATTACGAAAATCTCAGTCGGAATTGAAATTTAAAAGTTGCTCAATATTTTCCAATTGGATTACTAATTTCTTGTTCTACCCAGCTGTACTTGTTCTGTAATTTTGGCATATGTCAAGTCGGGTCATTAAGGACAAATCGGAATCATAAGGTCAAGTCGAGACATACGAAGCACATCAGGGAGAAGTCAAATTACGAAAATCTCAGTCGGAATCGAAATTTGAATTGTTCCCCAACATTTCCAATTGTTTTACAAATTTCTTGATTTACCCAGCTGGACTTGTTCTGTAATTTTGTCATTTGACAAGTCGGGTCAGTGGGGACAAATCGGGACCATTAGGACAGTCGAGACATACCAAGCACAGCAGGACGAAGTCAAATTACGAAAATCTCAGTCGGAATTGAAATTTGAAAGTTGCTCAATATTTTCCAATTGGTTTACAAATTTCTTGTTCTACCCAGCTGGACTTGTTCTGTAATTTTGGCATATGTCAAGTCGGGTCACTAAGGACAAATCGGAATCATAAGGACAAGTCGAGACATACGAAACACAGCAGAGCGAAGTCAAATTACGAAAATGACAGTAGGAATTGAAATCTGAATGTTCCACTGCATTTTCAAATTGTGTTATAAATTTCTTGTTTTACCCATCTGGACTTGTTCTGTATTTTTGCAATTGTTAAGTCGGGTCATTAAGGACAAATCGGGACCATTAGGACAAGTCGAGACATACGAAGCACAGCAGGGCGAAGTCAAATTACGAAAATCTCAGTCGGAATTAAACTTTGAATGTTCCCCTTATATTTTCCAGTTGTGTTACAAATTTCTTGTTCTTCCCAGCTGGACTTGTTCTGTAATTTTGGTATTTGATAAGTCGGGTCAGTGGGGACAAATCGGGACGATTATTACAGTTGAGACATACAGCAGGACGAAGTCAAGTTACGAAAATCTCAGTCGGAATTGAAATTTGAAAGTTGCTCAATATTTTCCAATTGGTTTACTAATTTCTTGTTCTACCCAGCTGGACTTGTTCTGTAATTTTGGCATATGTCAAGTCGGGTCATTAAAGACAAATCGGAATCATGAGGACAAGTCGAGACATACGAAACAGCAGGGCGAAGTCAAATTACGAAAATCTCAGTCGGAATTGAAATTTAAATATTCTCCAACATTTTCCAATTGTTTAACAAATTTCTTGTTTTACTCAGCTGGACTTGCTCTGTTTTTTGGCATTTGTCAAGTCGGGTCATTAGGAACAAATCATTAGTACATTAGTACAAGTCGAGGCAAATGAAGCACGTCAGGGCGAAGTCAAATTACGAAAATCTCAGTCGTAATTGAACTTTGAATTGTTCCTCAACATTTTCCAATTGTATTATAAATTTCTTGTTACCCAGCTGGACCTGTTCTGTATTTTAACATTTGTCAAGTCGGGTCATTAAGGACAAATCGGGACCATTAGGAAAAGTCCAGACATACGAAGAACAGCAGGGCAAAGTCAAATTACGAAAATCTCAGTCGGAATTGAAATTCGATTGATCCACAACATTTTCCAATTGCTTTACAAATTTCTTGTTTTACCCAGCTGGACTTGTTCTGTATTTTGGCAATTGTTAAGTCGGGTCATTAAGGACAAATCTGGACCATTAGAACAAGTCGAGACATACGGAGCACAGCAGGGCGAAGTCAAATTACGAAAATCTCAGTCGGAATTAAACTTTGAATGTTCCCCTTATATTTTCCAATTGTGTTACAAATTTCTTGTTCTACCCAGCTGGACTTGTTCTGTAATTTTGGCATTTGACAAGTCAAGTCAGTGGGGACAAATCGGGACCATTATGACAGTCGAGACATACCAATCACAGCAGGACGAAGTCAAATTACGAAAATCTCAGTCGGAATTGAAATATGAATGATCCACAACATTTTCCAATTGTGTTACAAATTTCTTGTTTTACCCAGCTAGACTTGTTCTGTATTTTGGCATTCGTCAAGTCGGATCATTAGGGACATATCGGGACCATTAGACAAGTCGAGACATACGAAGGGCAAAGTCAAATTACGAATATCTCAGTCGGAATTGAAATCTGAATGATCCACAACATTTTCCAATTGTGTTACAAATTTCTAGTTTTACCCAGCTAGACTTGTTCTGTATTTTGGCATTCGTCAAGTCGGATCATTAAGGACATATCGGGACCATTAGAAAAGTCGAGACATACGAAGGGCAAAGTCAAATTACGGAAATCTCAGTCGGAATTGAAATTCGATTGATCCACAACATTTTCCAATTGAGTTACAAATTTCTTGTTTTAGCCAGCTGGACTTGTTCTGTATTTTGGCAATTGTTGAGTCGGGTCATAAAGTACAAATCGGGACCATTAGGACAAGTCGAGACATACCAAGCACAGCAGGACGAAGTCAAATTACGAAAATCTCAGTCGGAATTGAAATTTAAATGTTCTCCAACATTTTCCAATTGTGTTACAAATTTCATGTTTCACCCAGCTAGACTTGTTCTGTTTTTTGGCATTTGTCAAGTCGGGTCATTAAGAACAAATCGGGACCATTAGTACAAGTCGAGGCAAATGAAGCACGTCAGGGCGAAGTCAAGTTACGAAAATCTCAGTCGGAATTGAAATCTGAATGTTCCACTGCATTTTCAAATTGTGTTACAAATTTCATGTTTTACCCATATGGACTTGTTCTGTATTTTGGCAATTGTCAAGTCGGGTCTTTAAGGACAAATCGGGACCATTAGGACAAGTCGAGACATACGAAGCACAGCAGGGCGAAGTCAAATTACGAACATCTCAGTCGGAATTAAACTTTGAATGTTCCCCTTATATATTCCAGATGTGTTATAAATTTCTTGTTCTACCCAGCTGGACTTGTTCTGTAATTTTGTCATTTGACAAGTCGGGTCAGTGGGGACAAATCGGGACCATTAGGACAGTCGAGACATACCAAGCACAGCAGGACGAAGTCAAATTACGAAAATCTCAGTCGGAATTGAAATTTGAAAGTTGCTCAATATTTTCCAATTGGTTTACAAATTTCTTGTTCTACCCAGCTGGACTTGTTCTGTAATTTTGGCATATGTCAAGTCGGGTCATTAAGGACAAATCGGAATCATAAGGACAAGTCGAGACATACGAAGCACAGCAGGGCGAAGTCAAATTACGAAAATGACAGTAGGAATTGAAATCTGAATGTTCCACTGCATTTTCAAATTGTGTTATAAATTTCTTGTTTTACCCATCTGGACTTGTTCTGTATTTTTGCAATTGTTAAGTCGGGTCATTAAGGACAAATCGGGACCATTAGGACAAGTCGAGACATACCAAGCACAGCAGGGCGAAGTCAAATTACGAAAATCTCAGTCGGAATTAAACTTTGAATGTTCCCCTTATATTTTCCAGTTGTGTTACAAATTTCTTGTTCTTCCCAGCTGGACTTGTTCTGTAATTTTGGTATTTGATAAGTCGGGTCAGTGGGGACAAATCGGGACGATTATTACAGTCGAGACATACAGCAGGACGAAGTCAAGTTACGAAAATCTCAGTCGGAATTGAAATTTGAAAGTTGCTCAATATTTTCCAATTGGTTTACTAATTTCTTGTTCTACCCAGCTGGACTTGTTCTGTAATTTTGGCATATGTCAAGTCGGGTCATTAAAGACAAATCGGAATCATAAGGACAAGTCGAGACATACGAAACAGCAGGGCGAAGTCAAATTACGAAAATCTCAGTCGGAATTGAAATTTAAATATTCTCCAACATTTTCCAATTGTTTAACAAATTTCTTGTTTTACTCAGCTGGACTTGTTCTGTATTTTGGCATTCGTCAAGTCGGATCATTAAGGACATATCGGGACCATTAGACAAGTCGAGACATACGAAGCACAGTAGGGCAAAGTCAAATTACGAATATCTCAGTCGGAATTGAAATATGAATGATCCACAACATTTTCCAATTGCTTTACAAATTTCTTGTTTTACCCAGCTGGACTTGTTCTGTATTTTGGCAATTGTTAAGTCGGGTCATTAAGAACAAATCATTAGTACATTAGTACAAGTCGAGGCAAATGAAGCACGTCAGGGCGAAGTCAAATTACGAAAATCTCAGTCGTAATTGAACTTTGAATTGTTCCTCAACATTTTCCAATTGTATTATAAATTTCTTGTTACCCAGCTGGACCTGTTCTGTATTTTAACATTAGGACAAGTCGAGACATACGAAACACAGCAGGACAAAGTCAAATTACGAAAATCTCAGTCGGAATTGAAATTTGAATTGTTCCCCAACATTTCCAATTATTTCACAAATTTCTTGTTTTACCCAGCTGGACTTGTTCTGTAATTTTGGCATTTGTCAAGTCGGGTCATTAAGGACAAATCGGGACCATTAGGACAAGTTGAGACTTACGAAACACAGCAGGGCTTAGTCAAATTACGAAAATCCCAGTCGGAATTGAAATTTGAATTGTTCTTCAACATTTCCAATTGTTTTACAAATTTCTTGTTTTACCCAGATGGACTTGCTCTGTTTTTTGGCATTTGTCAAGTCGGGTCATTAAGAACAAATCAGGACCATTAGTACAAGTCGAGGCAAATGAAGCACGTCAGGGCGAAGTCAAATTACGAAAATCTCAGTCGGAATTGAAATCTGAATGTTCCACTGCATTTTCAAATTGTGTTACAAATTTCTTGTTTTACCCAGCTGGACTTGTTCTGTATTTTGGCAATTGTTAAGTCGGGTCATTAAGGACAAATCGGGACCATTAGACAAGTCGAGACATACGAAGGGCAAGGTCAAATTACGAAAATCTCAGTCGGAATTGAAATTTGAATGATCCACAACATTTTCCGATTGTGTTACAAATTTCTTGTTTTACCCATTTGGACTTGTTCTGTATTTTGGCATTTGTCAAGTCGGGTCTTTAAGGACAAATCGGGACCATTAGGACAAGTCAAAACATACGAAGCACAGCAGGGCAAAGTCAAATTACGAATATCTCAGTCGGAATTGAAATATGAATGATCCACAACATTTTCCAATTGTGTTACAAATTTCTTGTTTTACCCAGCTAGACTTGTTCTGTATTTTGGCATTCGTCAAGCCGGATCATCAAGGACATATCGGGACCATTAGACAAGTCGAGACATACGAAGGGCAAAGTCAAATTACGAAAATCTCAGTCGGAATTGAAATTTGAATGATCCACAACATTTTCCGATTGTGTTACAAATTTCTTGTTTTACCCATTTGGACTTGTTCTGTATTTTGGCATTTGTCAAGTCGGGTCATTAAGAACAAATCGGGACCATTAGTACAAGTCGAGGCAAATGAAGCACGTCAGGGCGAAGTCAAGTTACGAAAATCTCAGTCGGAATTGAAATCTGAATGTTCCACTGCATTTTCAAATTGTGTTACAAATTTCTTGTTTAACCCATCTGGACTTGTTCTGTATTTTGGCAATTGACAAGTCGGGTCTTTAAGGACAAATCGGGACCATTAGGACAAGTCGAGACATACGAAGCACAGCAGGGCGAAGTCAAATTACGAACATCTCAGTCGGAATTAAACTTTGAATGTTCCCCTTATATTTTCCAGATGTGTTATAAATTTCTTGTTCTACCCAGCTGGACTTGTTCTGTAATTTTGGCATTTGACAAGTCGGGTCAGTGGGGACAAATCGGGACCATTAGGACAAGTCGAGACATACCAAGCACAGCAGGACGAAGTCAAATTACGAAAATCTCAGTCGGAATTGAAATTTGAAAGTTGCTCATTATTTTCCAATTGGTTTACAAATTTCTTGTTCTACCCAGCTGGACTTTTTCTGTAATTTTGGCATATGTCAAGTCGGGTCATTAAGGACAAATCGGAATCATAAGGACAAGTCGAAATATACGAAGCACAGCAGATAGAAGTCAAATTAAGAAAATCTCAGTCGGAATTAAAATTTGAATTGTTTCCCAAAATTTTCCAATTGTGTTACAAATTTCTTGTTTTACCCAGCTGGACTTGTTCTGTATTTTGGCAATTGTTAAGTCGGGTCATTAAGGACAAATCGGAACCATTAGGACAAGTCGAGACATACGAAGCACAGCAGGGCGAAGTCAAATTACGAACATCTCAGTCGGAATTAAACTTTGAATGTTCCCCTTATATTTTCCAGATGTGTTATAAATGTCTTGTTCTACCCAGCTGGACTTGTTCTGTAATTTTAGCATTTGACAAGTCGGGTCAGTGGGGACAAATCGGGACCATTAAGACAGTCGAGACATACCAAGCACAGCAGGACGAAGTCAAATTACGAAAATCTCAGTCGGAATTGAAATTTGAAAGTTGCTCAATATTTTCCAATTGGTTTACAAATTTCTTGTTCTACCCAGCTGGACTTGTTCTGAAATTTTGGCATATGTCAAGTCGGGTCATTAAGGACAAATCGGAATCATAAGGACAAGTCGAGACATACGAAACACAGCAGAGCTTAGTCAAATTACGAAAATCCCAGTCGGCATTAAAATTTTAATTGTTCCCCAACATTTCCAATTGTGTTACAAATTTCTTGTTTTACCCAGCAGGACTTGTTCTGTATTTTGGCAATTGTTAAGTCGGGCCATTAAGGACAAATCGGGACCATTAGGACAAGTCGAGATATACGAAGCACAGCAGGGCGAAGTCAAATTACGAACATCTCAGTCGGAATTGAAATTTGAAAGTTGCTCAATATTTTCCAATTGGTTTAAAAATTTTTTGTTCTACCCAGCTGGACTTGTTCTGTAATTTTGGCATATGTCAAGTCGGGTCATTAGGGACAAATCGGAATAATAAGGACAAGTCGAAATATACGAAGCACAGCAGAGAGAAGTCAAATTACGAAAATCTCAGTCAGAATTAAAATTTGAATTGTTCCCCAAAATTTTCCAATTGTGTTATAAATTTCTTGTTACCCAGCTGTTCTGTATTTTGGCATTTGTCAAGTCGGGTCATTAAGGACAAATCGGGACCATTAGGACAGTCGAGACATACCAAGCACAGCAGGACGAAGTCAAATTACGAAAATCCCAGTCGGAATTGAAATTTGAAAGTTGCTCAATATTTTCCAATTGGTTTACAAATTTCTTGTTCTACCCAGCAGGACTTGTTCTGTATTTTGGCAATTGTTAAGTCGGGTCATTAAGGACAAATCGGGACCATTAGGACAAGTCGAGACATACGAAGCACAGCAGGGCGAAGTCAAATTACGAACATCTCAGTCGGAATTAAACTTTGACATACCAAGCACAGCAGGACGAAGTCAAATTACGAAAATCTCAGTCGGAATTGAAATTTGAAAGTTGCTCAATATTTTCCAATTGGTTTACAAATTTCTTGTTCTACCCAGTTCCACTCAGTCGGAATTGAAATTTAAATGTTCTCCAACATTTTCCAATTGTGTTACAAATTTCATGTTTTACCCAGCTAGACTTGTTCTGTATTTTGGCATTTGTCAAGTAGGGTCATTAAGAACAAATCGGGACCATTAGTACAAGTCGAGGCAAATGAAGCACGTCAGGGCGAAGTCAAGTTACGAAAATCTCAGTCGGAATTGAAATCTGAATGTTCCACTGCATTTTCAAATTGTGTAACAAATTTCTTGTTTTACCCATCTGGACTTGTTCTGTATTTTGGCAATTGTCAAGTCGGGTCTTTAAGGACAAATCGGGACCATTAGGACAAGTCGAGACATACGAAGCACAGCAGGGCGAAATCAAATTACGAACAACTCAGTCGGAATTAAACTTTGAATGTTCCCCTTATATTTTCCAGATGTGTTATAAATTTCTTGTTCTACCCAGCTGGACTTGTTCTGTAATTTTGGCATTTGACAAGTCGGGTCAGTGGGGACAAATCGGAACCATTAGGACAGTCGAGACATACCAAGCACAGCAGGACGAAGTCAAATTACGAAAATCTCAGTCGGAATTGAAATATGAATGATCCACAACATTTTCCAATTGTGTTACAAATTTCTTGTTTTACCCAGCTAGACTTGTTCTGTATTTTGGCATTCGTCAAGTCGGATCATTAAGGACATATCGGGACCATTAGACAAGTCGAGACATACGAAGGGCAAAGTCAAATTACGAATATCTCTGTCGGAATTGAAATTTGAATGATCCACAACATTTTCCAATTGTGTTACAAATTTCTTGTCTAACCCAGCTAGACTTGTTCTGTATTTTGGCATTCGTCAAGTCGGATCATTAAGGACATATCGGGACCATTAGACAAGTCGAGACATACGAAGGGCAAAGTCAAATTACGGAAATCTCAGTCGGAATTGAAATTCGATTGATCCACAACATTTTCCAATTGAGTTACAAATTTCTTGTTTTAGCCAGCTGGACTTGTTCTGTATTTTGGCAATTGTTGAGTCGGGTCATTAAGTACAAATCGGGACCATTAGGACAAGTCGAGACATACCATGCACAGCAGGACGAAGTCAAATTACGAAAATCTCAGTCGGAATTGAAATTTGAAAGTTGCTCAATATTTTCCAATTGGTTTACAAATTTCTTGTTCTACCCAGCTGGACTAGTTCTGTAATTTTGGCATATGTCAAGTCGGGTCATTAGGGACAAATCGGAATCATAAGGACAAGTCGAGACATACGAAACACAGCAGGGCGAAGTCAAATTACGAAAATCTCAGTCGGAATTGAAATTTAAATGTTCTCCAACATTTTCCAATTGTGTTACAAATTTCATGTTTTACCCAGCTAGACTTGTTCTGTTTTTTGGCATTTGTCAAGACGGGTCATTAAGAACAAATCGGGACCATTAGTACAAGTCGAGGCAAATGAAGCACGTCAGGGCGAAGTCAAGTTACGAAAATCTCAGTCGGAATTGAAATCTGAATGTTCCACTGCATTTTCAAATTGTGTTACAAATTTCTTGTTTTACCCATCTGGACTTGTTCTGTATTTTGGCAATTGTCAAGTCGGGTCTTTAAGGACAAATCGGGACCATTAGGACAAGTCGAGACATACGAAGCATAGCAGGGCGAAGTCAAATTACGAACATCTCAGTCGGAATTAAACTTTGAATGTTCCCCTTATATATTCCAGATGTGTTATAAATTTCTTGTTCTACCCAGCTGGACTTGTTCTGTAATTTTGGCATTTGACAAGTCGGGTCAGTGGGGATAAATCAGGACCATTAGGACAGTCGAGACATACCAAGCACAGCGGGACCAAGTCTAATTACGAAAATCTCAGTCGGAATTGAAATTTAAATGTTCTCCAACAATTTCCAATTGTTTTACAAATTTCATGTTTTACCCAGCCAGACTTGTTCTGTATTTTGGCATTTGTCAAGTCGGGTCATTAAGGACAAATCAAGACCATTAGGACAAGTCGAGACATACGAAGCACAGCAGGGCGAAGTCAAATTACGAAAATCTCAGTCGGAATTAAACTTTGAATGTTCCCCTTATATTTTTCAGTTGTGTTACAAATTTCTTGTTTTTCCCAGCTGGACTTGTTCTGTAATTTTGGCATATGTCAAGTCGGGTCATTAAGGACAAATCGGGACCATTAAGACAGTCGAGACATACCAAGCACAGCAGGACGAAGTCAAATTACGAAAATCTCAGTCGGAATTGAAATTTAAAAGTTGCTCAATATTTTCCAATTGGATTACTAATTTCTTGTTCTACCCAGCTGTACTTGTTCTGTAATTTTGGCATATGTCAAGTCGGGTCATTAAGGACAAATCGGAATCATAAGGTCAAGTCGAGACATACGAAGCACATCAGGGAGAAGTCAAATTACGAAAATCTCAGTCGGAATCGAAATTTGAATTGTTCCCCAACATTTCCAATTGTTTTACAAATTTCTTGTTTTACCCAGCTGGACTTGTTCTGTAATTTTGGCATTTGTCAAGTCGGGTCATTAAGGACAAATCGGGACCATTAGGACAAGTCGAGACATACGAAGCACAGCAGGGCGAAGTCAAATTACGAACATCTCAGTCGGAATTAAACTTTGAATGTTCCCCTTATATTTTCCAGATGTGTTACAAATTTCTTGTTCTTCCCAGTTGGACTTGTTCTGTAATTTTGGCATATGTCAAGTCGGGTCATTAAGGACAAATCGGGACCATTAGGACAAGTCGAGACATACGAAGCACAGCAGGGCGAAGTCAAATTACGAAAATCTCAGTCGGAATTAAACTTTGAATGTTCCCCTTATATTTTCCAGTTGTGTTACAAATTTCTTGTTCTTCCCAGCTGGACTTGTTCTGTAATTTTGGCATATGTCAAGTCGGGTCATTAAGGACAAATCGGGACCATTAGTACAAGTCGAGGCAAATGAAGCACGTCAGGGCGAAGTCAAATTACGAAAATCTCAGTCGGAATTGAAATCTGAATGTTCCACTGCATTTTCAAATTGTGTTACAAATTTCTTGTTTTACCCAGCTGGACTTGTTCTGTATTTTGGCAATTGTTAAGTCGGGTCATTAAGGACAAATCGGGACCATTAGACAAGTCGAGACATACGAAGGGCAAGGTCATATTACGAAAATCTCAGTCGGAATTGAAATTTGAATGATCCACAACATTTTCCGATTGTGTTACAAATTTCTTGTTTTACCCATTTGGACTTGTTCTGTATTTTGGCATTTGTCAAGTCGGGTCTTTAAGGACAAATCGGGACCATTAGGACAAGTCAAAACATACGAAGCACAGCAGGGCAAAGTCAAATTACGAATATCTCAGTCGGAATTGAAATATGAATGATCCACAACATTTTCCAATTGTGTTAAAAATTTCTTGTTTTACCCAGCTAGACTTGTTCTGTATTTTGGCATTCGTCAAGTCGGATCATCAAGGACATATCGAGACCATTAGACAAGTCGAGACATACGAAGGGCAAAGTCAAATTACGAAAATCTCAGTCGGAATTGAAATTTGAATGATCCACAACATTTTCCGATTGTGTTACAAATTTCTTGTTTTACCCATTTGGACTTGTTCTGTATTTTGGCATTTGTCAAGTCGGGTCTTTAAGGACAAATCGGGACCATTAGGACAAGTCGAAACATACGAAGCACAGCAGGGCAAAGTCAAATTACGAATATCTCAGTCGGAATTGAAATATGAATGATCCACAACATTTTCCAATTGTGTTACAAATTTCTTGTTTTACCCAGCTAGACTTGTTCTGTATTTTGGCGTTCGTCAAGTCGGATCATTAAGGACATATCGGGACCATTAGACAAGTCGAGACATACGAAGGGCAAAGTCAAATTACGAAAATCTCAGTCGGAATTGAAATTCGATTGATCCACAACATTTTCCAATTGAGTTACAAATTTCTTGTTTTAGCCAGCTGGACTTGTTCTGTATTTTGACAATTGTTGAGTCGGGTCATTAAGTACAAATCGGGACCATTAGGACAAGTCGAGACATACCAAGCACAGCAGGACGAAGTCAAATTACGAAAATCCCAGTCGGAATTGAAATTTGAAAGTTGCTCAATATTTTCCAATTGGTTTACAAATTTCTTGTTCTACCCAGCTGGACTTGTTCTGTAATTTTGACATATGTCAAGTCGGGTCATTAAGGTCAAATCGGAATCATGAGGACAAGTCGAGACATACGAAACACAGCAGGGCGAAGTCAAATTACGAAAATCTCAGTCGGAATTGAAATTTAAATGTTCTCCAACATTTTCCAATTGTGTTACAAATTTCATGTTTTACCCAGCTAGACTTGTTCTGTATTTTGGCATTTGTCAAGTCGGGTCATTAAGAACAAATCGGGACCATTAGTACAAGTCGAGGCAAATGAAGCACGTCAGGGCGAAGTCAAGTTACGAAAATCTCAGTCGGAATTGAAATCTGAATGTTCCACTGCATTTTCAAATTGTGTTACAAATTTCTTGTTTTACCCATCTGGACTTGTTCTGTATTTTGGCAATTGTCAAGTCGGGTCTTTAAGGACAAATCGGGACCATTAGGACAAGTCGAGACATACGAAGCACAGCAGGGCGAAGTCAAATTACGAACATCTCAGTCGGAATTAAACTTTGAATGTTCCCCTTATATTTTCCAGATGTGTTATAAATTTCTTGTTCTACCCAGCTGGACTTGTTTTGTAATTTTGGAATTTGACAAGTCGGGTCAGTGGGGACAAATCGGGACCATTAGGACAGTCAAGACATACCAAGCACAGCAGGACGAAGTCAAATTACGAAAATCTCAGTCGGAATTGAAATTTGAAAGTTGCTCAATATTTTCCAATTGGTTTACAAATTTCTTGTTCTACCCAGCTGGACTTGTTCTGTAATTTTGGCATATGTCAAGTCGGGTCATTAAGGATAAATCGGAATCATAAGGACAAGTCGAAATATACGAAGCACAGCAGAGAGAAGTCAAATTAAGAAAATCTCAGTCGGAATTAAAATTTGAATTGTTTCCCAAAATTTTCCAATTGTGTTACAAATTTCTTGTTTTACCCAGCTGGACTTGTTCTGTATTTTGGCAATTGTTATGTCGGGTCATTAAGGACAAATCGTGACCATTAGGACAAGTCGAGACATACGAAGCACAGCAGGGCGAAGTCAAATTACGAACATCTCAGTCGGAACTAAACTTTGACTGTTCCCCTTATATTTTCCAGATGTGTTATAAATGTCTTGTTCTACCCAGCTGGACTTGTTCTGTAATTTTAGCATTTGACAAGTCGGGTCAGTGGGGACAAATCGGGACCATTAGGACAGTCGAGACATACCAAGCACAGCAGGACGAAGTCAAATTACGAAAATCTCAGTCGGAATTGAAATTTGAAAGTTGCTCAATATTTTCCAATTGGTTTACAAATTTCTTGTTCTACCCAGCTGGACTTGTTCTGAAATTTTGGCATATGTCAAGTCGGGTCATTAAGGACAAATCGGAATCATAAGGACAAGTCGAGACATACGAAACACAGCAGAGCTTAGTCAAATTACGAAAATCCCAGTCGGCATTATAATTTTAATTGTTCCCCAACATTTCCAATTGTGTTACAAATTTCTTGTTTTACCCAGCAGGACTTGTTCTGTATTTTGGCAATTGTTAAGTCGGGCCATTAAGGACAAATCGGGACCATTAGGACAAGTCGAGACATACGAAGCACAGCAGGGCGAAGTCAAATTACGAACTTCTCAGTCGGAATTGAAATTTGAAAGTTGCTCAATATTTTCCAATTGGTTTAAAAATTTTTTGTTCTACCCAGCTGGACTTGTTCTGTAATTTTGGCATATGTCAAGTCGGGTCATTAAGGACAAATCGGAATCATAAGGACAAGTCGAAATATACGAAGCACAGCAGAGAGAAGTCAAATTACGAAAATCTCAGTCAGAATTAAAATTTGAATTGTTCCCCAAAATTTTCCAATTGTGTTAAAAATTTCTTGTTACCCAGCTGTTCTGTATTTTGGCATTTGTCAAGTCGGGTCATTAGGGACAAATCGGGACCATTAGGACAGTCGAGACATACCAAGCACAGCAGGACGAAGTCAAATTACGAAAATCTCAGTCGGAATTGAAATTTGAAAGTTGCTCAATATTTTCCAATTGGTTTACAAATTTCTTGTTCTACCCAGCAGGACTTGTTCTGTATTTTGGCAATTGTTAAGTCGGGTCATTAAGGACAAATCGGGACCATTAGGACAAGTCGAGACATACGAAGCACAGCAGGGCGAAGTCAAATTACGAACATCTCAGTCGGAATTAAACTTTGAATGTTCCCCTTATATTTTCCAATTGTGTTACAAATTTCTTGTTCTACCCAGCTGGACTTGTTCTGTAATTTTGGCATTTGACAAGTCGGGTCATTAAGGACAAATCGGGACCATAAGGACAGTCGAGACATACCAAGCACAGCAGGACGAAGTCAAATTACGAAAATCTCAGTCGGAATTGAAATTTGAAAGTTGCTCAATATTTTCCAATTGGTTTACAAATTTTTTGTTCTACCCAGCTGGACTTGTTCTGTAACTTTGGCATATGTCAAGTCGGGTCATTAAGGACAAATCGGAATCATAAGGACAAGTCGAGACATACGAAACACAGCAGAGCTTAGTCAATTACGAAAATCCCAGTCGGCATTAAAATTTTAATTGTTCCCCAACATTTCCAATTGTGTTACAAATTTCTTGTTTTACCCAGCAGGACTTGTTCTGTATTTTGGCAATTGTTAAGTCGGGTCATTAAGGACAAATCGGGACCATTAGGACAAGTCGAGACATACGAAGCACAGCAGGGCGAAGTCGAATTACGAACATCTCAGTCGGAATTGAAATTTGAAAGTTGCTCAATATTTTCCAATTGGTTTAAAAAATTTTTGTTCTACCCAGCTGGTCTTGTTCTGTAATTTTGGCATATGTCAAGTCGGGTCATTAAGGACAAATCGGAATCATAAGGACAAGTCAAAATATACGAAGCACAGCAGAGAGAAGTCAAATTACGAACATCTCAGTCGGAATTAAACTTTGAATGTTCCCCTTATATTTTCCAATTGTGTTACAAATTTCTTGTTCTACCCAGCTGGACTTGTTCTGTAATTTTGGCATTTGACAAGTCGGGTCATTAAGGACAAATCGGGACCATAAGGACAGTCGAGACATACCAAGCACAGCAGGACGAAGTCAAATTACGAAAATCTCAGTCGGAATTGAAATTTGAAAGTTGCTCAATATTTTCCAATTGGTTTACAAATTTCTTGTTTTACCCAGCTAGACTTGTTCTGTATTTTGGCATTCGTCAAGTCGGATCATTAGGGACATATCGGGACCATTAGACAAGTCGAGACATACGAAGGGCAAAGTCAAATTACGAATATCTCAGTCGGAATTGAAATCTGAATGATCCACAACATTTTCCAATTGTGTTACAAATTTCTTGTTTTACCCAGCTAGACTTGTTCTGTATTTTGGCATTCGTCAAGTCGGATCATTAAGGACATATCGGGACCATTAGACAAGTCGAGACATACGAAGGGCAAAGTCAAATTACGGAAATCTCAGTCGGAATTGAAATTCGATTGATCCACAACATTTTCCAATTGAGTTACAAATTTCTTGTTTTAGCCAGCTGGACTTGTTCTGTATTTTGGCAATTGTTGAGTCGGGTCATATAGTACAAATCGGGACCATTAGGACAAGTCGAGAAATACAAGAACAGCAGGACGAAGTCAAATTACGAAAATCTCAGTCGGAATTGAAATTTAAATGTTCTCCAACATTTTCCAATTGTGTTACAAATTTCATGTTTTACCCAGCTAGACTTGTTCTGTTTTTTGGCATTTGTCAAGTCGGGTCATTAAGAACAAATCGGGACCATTAGTACAAGTCGAGGCAAATGAAGCACGTCAGGGCGAAGTCAAGTTACGAAAATCTCAGTCGGAATTGAAATCTGAATGTTCCACTGCATTTTCAAATTGTGTTACAAATTTCATGTTTTACCCATCTGGACTTGTTCTGTATTTTGGCAATTGTCAAGTCGGGTCTTAAAGGACAAATCGGGACCATTAGGACAAGTCGAGACTTACGAAGCACAGCAGGGCGAAGTCAAATTACGAACATCTCAGTCGGAATTAAACTTTGAATGTTCCCCTTATATATTCCAGATGTGTTATAAATTTCTTGTTCTACCCAGCTGGACTTGTTCTGTAATTATGGCATTTGACAAGTCGGGTCAGTGGGGATAAATCGGGACCATTAGGACAGTCGAGACATACCAAGCACAGCGGGACCAAGTCTAATTACGAAAATCTTAGTCGGAATTGAAATTTAAATGTTCTCCAACATTTTCCAATTGTTTTACAAATTTCATGTTTTACCCAGCCAGACTTGTTCTGTATTTTGGCATTTGTCAAGTCGGGTCATTAAGGACAAATCGGGACCATTAGGACAAGTCGAGACATACGAAGCACAGCAGGGCGAAGTCAAATTACGAAAATCTCAGTCGGAATTAAACTTTGAATGTTCCCCTTATATTTTCCAGTTGTGTTACAAATTTCTTGTTCTTCCCAGCTGGACTTGTTCTGTTATTTTGGCATATGTCAAGTCGGGTCATTAAGGACAAATCGGGACCATTAAGACAGTCGAGACATACCAAGCACAGCAGGACGAAGTCAAATTACGAAAATCTCAGTCGGAATTGAAATTTAAAAGTTGCTCAATATTTTCCAAATGGATTACTAATTTCTTGTTCTACCCAGCTGTACTTGTTCTGTAATTTTGGCATATGTCAAGTCGGGTCATTAAGGACAAATCGGAATCATAAGGTCAAGTCGAGACATACGAAGCACATCAGGGAGAAGTCAAATTACGAAAATCTCAGTCGGAATCGAAATTTGAATTGTTCCCCAACATTTCCAATTGTTTTACAAATTTCTTGATTTACCCAGCTGGACTTGTTCTGTAATTTTGTCATTTGACAAGTCGGGTCAGTGGGGACAAATCGGGACCATTAGGACAGTCGAGACATACCAAGCACAGCAGGACGAAGTCAAATTACGAAAATCTCAGTCGGAATTGAAATTTGAAAGTTGCTCAATATTTTCCAATTGGTTTACAAATTTCTTGTTCTACCCAGCTGGACTTGTTCTGTAATTTTGGCATATGTCAAGTCGGGTCATTAAGGACAAATCGGAATCATAAGGACAAGTCGAGACATACGAAACACAGCAGAGCGAAGTCAAATTACGAAAATGACAGTAGGAATTGAAATCTGAATGTCCCACTGCATTTTCAAATTGTGTTATAAATTTCTTGTTTTACCCATCTGGACTTGTTCTGTATTTTTGCAATTGTTAAGTCGGGTCATTAAGGACAAATCGGGACCATTAGGACAAGTCGAGACATACGAAGCACAGCAGGGCGAAGTCAAATTACGAAAATCTCAGTCGGAATTAAACTTTGAATGTTCCCCTTATATTTTCCAGTTGTGTTACAAATTTCTTGTTCTTCCCAGCTGGACTTGTTCTGTACTTTT
The DNA here is from genome assembly GCA_958502065.1 of Chrysolina americana. Classification (NCBI taxonomy): domain Eukaryota; kingdom Metazoa; phylum Arthropoda; class Insecta; order Coleoptera; family Chrysomelidae; genus Chrysolina; species Chrysolina americana. The sequence goes on along the minus strand of OY293415.1, from coordinate 44,052,131 downwards.
GGTATTTGATAAGTCGGGTCAGTGGGGACAAATCGGGACGATTATTACAGTCGAGACATACAGCAGGACGAAGTCAAGTTACGAAAATCTCAGTCGGAATTGAAATTTGAAAGTTGCTCAATATTTTCCAATTGGTTTACTAATTTCTTGTTCTACCCAGCTGGACTTGTTCTGTTATTTTGGCATATGTCAAGTCGGGTCATTAAAGACAAATGGGAATCATAAGGACAAGTCGAGACATACGAAACAGCAGGGCGAAGTCAAATTACGAAAATCTCAGTCGGAATTGAAATTTAAATATTCTCCAACATTTTCCAATTGTTTAACAAATTTCTTGTTTTACTCAGCTGGACTTGCTCTGTTTTTTGACATTTGTCAAGTCGGGTCATTAAGAACAAATCATTAGTACATTAGTACAAGTCGAGGCAAATGAAGCACGTCAGAGCGAAGTCAAATTACGAAAATCTCAGTCGTAATTGAACTTTGAATTGTTCCTCAACATTTTCCAATTGTATTATAAATTTCTTGTTACCCAGCTGGACCTGTTCTGTATTTTAACATTTGTCAAGTCGGGTCATTAAGGACAAATCGGGACCATTAGGACAAGTCGAGACATACGAAGCACAGCAGGGCAAAGTCAAATTACGAAAATCTCAGTCGGAATTGAAATTCGATTGATCCACAACATTTTCCAATTGCTTTACAAATTTCTTGTTTTACCCAGCTGGACTTGTTCTGTATTTTGGCAATTGTTAAGTCGGGTCATTAAGGACAAATCTGGACCATAAGAACAAGTCGAGACATACGGAGCACAGCAGGGCGAAGTCAAATTACGAAAATCTCAGTCGGAATTAAACTTTGAATGTTCCCCTTATATTTTCCAATTGTGTTACAAATTTCTTGTTCTACCCAGCTGGACTTATTCTGTAATTTTGGCATTTGACAAGTCAAGTCAGTGGGGACAAATCGGGACCATTAAGACAGTCGAGACATACCAATCACAGCAGGACGAAGTCAAATTACGAAAATCTCAGTCGGAATTGAAATATGAATGATCCACAACATTTTCCAATTGTGTTACAAATTTCTTGTTTTACCCAGCTAGACTTGTTCTGTATTTTGGCATTCGTCAAGTCGGATCATTAGGGACATATCGGGACCATTAGACAAGTCGAGACATACGAAGGGCAAAGTCAAATTACGAATATCTCAGTCGGAATTGAAATCTGAATGATCCACAACATTTTCCAATTGTGTTACAAATTTCTAGTTTTACCCAGCTAGACTTGTTCTGTATTTTGGCATTCGTCAAGTCGGATCATTAAGGACATATCGGGACCATTAGACAAGTCGAGACATACGAAGGACAAAGTCAAATTACGGAAATCTCAGTCGGAATTGAAATTCGATTGATCCACAACATTTTCCAATTGAGTTACAAATTTCTTGTTTTAGCCAGCTGGACTTGTTCTGTATTTTGGCAATTGTTGAGTCGGGTCATAAAGTACAAATCGGGACCATTAGGACAAGTCGAGACATACCAAGCACAGCAGGACGAAGTCAAATTACGAAAATCTCAGTCGGAATTGAAATTTAAATGTTCTCCAACATTTTCCAATTGTGTTACAAATTTCATGTTTTACCCAGCTAGACTTGTTCTGTTTTTTGGCATTTGTCAAGTCGGGTCATTAAGAACAAATCGGGACCATTAGTACAAGTTGAGGCAAATGAAGCACGTCAGGGCGAAGTCAAGTTACGAAAATCTCAGTCGGAATTGAAATCTGAATGTTCCACTGCATTTTCAAATTGTGTTACAAATTTCATGTTTTACCCATCTGGACTTGTTCTGTATTTTGGCAATTGTCAAGTCGGGTCTTTAAGGACAAATCGGGACCATTAGGACAAGTCGAGACATACGAAGCACAGCAGGGCGAAGTCAAATTACGAACATCTCAGTCGGAATTAAACTTTGAATGTTCCCCTTATATATTCCAGATGTGTTATAAATTTCTTGTTCTACCCAGCTGGACTTGTTCTGTAATTATGGCATTTGACAAGTCGGGTCAGTGGGGATAAATCGGGACCATTAGGACAGTCGAGACATACCAAGCACAGCGGGACCAAGTCTAATTACGAAAATCTCAGTCGGAATTGAAATTTAAATGTTCTCCAACATTTTCCAATTGTTTTACAAATTTCATGTTTTACCCAGCCAGACTTGTTCTGTATTTTGGCATTTGTCAAGTCGGGTCATTAAGGACAAATCGGGACCATTAGGACAAGTCGAGACATACGAAGCACAGCAGGGCGAAGTCAAATTACGAAAATCTCAGTCGGAATTAAACTTTGAATGTTCCCCTTATATTTTCCAGTTGTGTTACAAATTTCTTGTTCTTCCCAGCTGGACTTGTTCTGTTATTTTGGCGTATGTCAAGTCGGGTCATTAAGGACAAATCGGGACCATTAAGACAGTCGAGACATACCAAGCACAGCAGGACGAAGTCAAATTACGAAAATCTCAGTCGGAATTGAAATTTAAAAGTTGCTCAATATTTTCCAATTGGATTACTAATTTCTTGTTCTACCCAGCTGTACTTGTTCTGTAATTTTGGCATATGTCAAGTCGGGTCATTAAGGACAAATCGGAATCATAAGGTCAAGTCGAGACATACGAAGCACATCAGGGAGAAGTCAAATTACGAAAATCTCAGTCGGAATCGAAATTTGAATTGTTCCCCAACATTTCCAATTGTTTTACAAATTTCTTGTTTTACCCAGCTGGACTTGTTCTGTAATTTTGTCATATTTGACAAGTCGGGTCAGTGGGGACAAATCGGGACCATTAGGACAGTCGAGACATACCAAGCACAGCAGGACGAAGTCAAATTACGAAAATCTCAGTCGGAATTGAAATTTGAAAGTTGCTCAATATTTTCCAATTGGTTTACAAATTTCTTGTTCTACCCAGCTGGACTTGTTCTGTAATTTTGGCATATGTCAAGTCGGGTCATAAAGGACATATCGGGACCATTAGACAAGTCGAGACATACGAAGCACAGTAGGGCAAAGTCAAATTACGAATATCTCAGTCGGAATTGAAATATGAATGATCCACAACATTTTCCAATTGCTTTACAAATTTCTTGTTTTACCCAGCTGGACTTGTTCTGTATTTTGGCAATTGTTAAGTCGGGTCATTAAGAACAAATCATTAGTACATTAGTACAAGTCGAGGCAAATGAAGCACGTCAGGGCGAAGTCAAATTACGAAAATCTCAGTCGTAATTGAACTTTGAATTGTTCCTCAACATTTTCCAATTGTATTATAAATTTCTTGTTACCCAGCTGGACCTGTTCTGTATTTTAACATTTGTCAAGTCGGGTCATTAAGGACAAATCGGGACCATTAGGACAAGTCGAGACATACGAAGCACAGCAGGGCAAAGTCAAATTACGAAAATCTCAGTCGGAATTGAAATTCGATTGATCCACAACATTTTCCAATTGCTTTACAAATTTCTTGTTTTACCCAGCTGGACTTGTTCTGTATTTTGGCAATTGTTAAGTCGGGTCATTAAGGACAAATCTGGACCATTAGAACAAGTCGAGACATACGGAGCACAGCAGGGCGAAGTCAAATTACGAAAATCTCAGTCGGAATTAAACTTTGAATGTTCCCCTTATATTTTCCAATTGTGTTACAAATTTCTTGTTCTACCCAGCTGGACTTGTTCTGTAATTTTGGCATTTGACAAGTCAAGTCAGTGGGGACAAATCGGGACCATTAAGACAGTCGAGACATACCAATCACAGCAGGACGAAGTCAAATTACGAAAATCTCAGTCGGAATTGAAATTTGAAAGTTGCTCAATATTTTCCAATTGGTTTACAAATTTCTTGTTCTAACCAGCTGGACTTGTTCTGTAATTTTGGCATATAATAAGTCGGGTCATTAAGGACAAATCGGAATCATAAGGACAAGTCGAGACATACGAAACACAGCAGGACAAAGTCAAATTACGAAAATCTCAGTCGGAATTGAAATTTGAATTGATCCCCAACATTTCCAATTATTTCACAAATTTCTTGTTTTACCCAGCTGGACTTATTCTGTAATTTTGGCATTTGTCAAGTCGGGTCATTAAGGACAAATCGGGACCATTAGGACAAGTTGAGACTTACGAAACACAGCAGGGCTTAGTCAAATTACGAAAATCCCAGTCGGAATTGAAATTTGAATTGTTCTTCAACATTTCCAATTGTTTTACAAATTTCTTGTTTTACCCAGATGGACTTGCTCTGTTTTTTGGCATTTGTCAAGTCGGGTCATTAAGAACAAATCAGGACCATTAGTACAAGTCGAGGCAAATGAAGCACGTCAGGGCGAAGTCAAATTACGAAAATCTCAGTCGGAATTGAAATCTGAATGTTCCACTGCATTTTCAAATTGTGTTACAAATTTCTTGTTTTACCCAGCTGGACTTGTTCTGTATTTTGGCAATTGTTAAGTCGGGTCATTAAGGACAAATCGGGACCATTAGACAAGTCGAGACTTACGAAGGGCAAGGTCAAATTACGAAAATCTCAGTCGGAATTGAAATTTGAATGATCCACAACATTTTCCGATTGTGTTACAAATTTCTTGTTTTACCCATTTGGACTTGTTCTGTATTTTGGCATTTGTCAAGTCGGGTCTTTAAGGACAAATCGGGACCATTAGGACAAGTCAAAACATACGAAGCACAGCAGGGCAAAGTCAAATTACGAATATCTCAGTCGGAATTGAAATATGAATGATCCACAACATTTTCCAATTGTGTTACAAATTTCTTGTTTTACCCAGCTAGACTTGTTCTGTATTTTGGCATTCGTCAAGTCGGATCATCAAGGACATATCGGGACCATTAGACAAGTCGAGACATACGAAGGGCAAAGTCAAATTACGAAAATCTCAGTCGGAATTGAAATTTGAAAGTTGCTCAATATTTTCCAATTGGTTTACAAATTTCTTGTTCTACCCAGCTGGACTTGTTCTGTAATTTTGGCATATGTCAAGTCGGGTCATTAAGGACATATCGGGACCATTAGACAAGTCGAGACATACGAAGCACAGTAGGGCAAAGTCAAATTACGAATATCTCAGTCGGAATTGAAATATGAATGATCCACAACATTTTCCAATTGCTTTACAAATTTCTTGTTTTACCCAGCTGGACTTGTTCTGTATTTTGGCAATTGTTAAGTCGGGTCATTAAGAACAAATCATTAGTACATTAGTACAAGTCGAGGCAAATGAAGCACGTCAGGGCGAAGTCAAATTACGAAAATCTCAGTCGTAATTGAACTTTGAATTGTTCCTCAACATTTTCCAATTGTATTATAAATTTCTTGTTACCCAGCTGGACCTGTTCTGTATTTTAACATTTGTCAAGTCGGGTCATTAAGGACAAATCGGGACCATTAGGACAAGTCGAGACATACGAAGCACAGCAGGGCAAAGTCAAATTACGAAAATCTCAGTCGGAATTGAAATTCGATTGATCCACAACATTTTCCAATTGCTTTACAAATTTCTTGTTTTACCCAGCTGGACTTGTTCTGTATTTTGGCAATTGTTAAGTCGGGTCATTAAGGACAAATCTGGACCATTAGAACAAGTCGAGACATACGGAGCACAGCAGGGCGAAGTCAAATTACGAAAATCTCAGTCGGAATTAAACTTTGAATGTTCCCCTTATATTTTCCAATTGTGTTACAAATTTCTTGTTCTACCCAGCTGGACTTGTTCTGTAATTTTGGCATTTGACAAGTCAAGTCAGTGGGGACAAATCGGGACCATTAAGACAGTCGAGACATACCAATCACAGCAGGACGAAGTCAAATTACGAAAATCTCAGTCGGAATTGAAATTTGAAAGTTGCTCAATATTTTCCAATTGGTTTACAAATTTCTTGTTCTAACCAGCTGGACTTGTTCTGTAATTTTGGCATATAATAAGTCGGGTCATTAAGGACAAATCGGAATCATAAGGACAAGTCGAGACATACGAAACACAGCAGGACAAAGTCAAATTACGAAAATCTCAGTCGGAATTGAAATTTGAATTGATCCCCAACATTTCCAATTATTTCACAAATTTCTTGTTTTACCCAGCTGGACTTGTTCTGTAATTTTGGCATTTGTCAAGTCGGGTCATTAAGGACAAATCGGGACCATTAGGACAAGTTGAGACTTACGAAACACAGCAGGGCTTAGTCAAATTACGAAAATCCCAGTCGGAATTGAAATTTGAATTGTTCTTCAACATTTCCAATTGTTTTACAAATTTCTTGTTTTACCCAGATGGACTTGCTCTGTTTTTTGGCATTTGTCAAGTCGGGTCATTAAGAACAAATCAGGACCATTAGTACAAGTCGAGGCAAATGAAGCACGTCAGGGCGAAGTCAAATTACGAAAATCTCAGTCGGAATTGAAATCTGAATGTTCCACTGCATTTTCAAATTGTGTTACAAATTTCTTGTTTTACCCAGCTGGACTTGTTCTGTATTTTGGCAATTGTTAAGTCGGGTCATTAAGGACAAATCGGGACCATTAGACAAGTCGAGACTTACGAAGGGCAAGGTCAAATTACGAAAATCTCAGTCGGAATTGAAATTTGAATGATCCACAACATTTTCCGATTGTGTTACAAATTTCTTGTTTTACCCATTTGGACTTGTTCTGTATTTTGGCATTTGTCAAGTCGGGTCTTTAAGGACAAATCGGGACCATTAGGACAAGTCAAAACATACGAAGCACAGCAGGGCAAAGTCAAATTACGAATATCTCAGTCGGAATTGAAATATGAATGATCCACAACATTTTCCAATTGTGTTACAAATTTCTTGTTTTACCCAGCTAGACTTGTTCTGTATTTTGGCATTCGTCAAGTCGGATCATCAAGGACATATCGGGACCATTAGACAAGTCGAGACATACGAAGGGCAAAGTCAAATTACGAAAATCTCAGTCGGAATTGAAATTTGAATGATCCACAACATTTTCCGATTGTGTTACAAATTTCTTGTTTTACCCATTTGGACTTGTTCTGTATTTTGGCATTTGTCAAGTCGGGTCATTAAGAACAAATCGGGACCATTAGTACAAGTCGAGGCAAATGAAGCACGTCAGGGCGAAGTCAAGTTACGAAAATCTCAGTCGGAATTGAAATCTGAATGTACCACTGCATTTTCAAATTGTGTTACAAATTTCTTGTTTAACCCATCTGGACTTGTTCTGTATTTTGGCAATTGACAATTCGGGTCTTTAAGGACAAATCGGGACCATTAGGACAAGTCGAGACATACGAAGCACAGCAGGGCGAAGTCAAATTACGAACATCTCAGTCGGAATTAAACTCTGAATGTTCCCCTTATATTTTCCAGATGTGTTACAAATTTCTTGTTCTTCCCAGTTGGACTTGTTCTGTAATTTTGGCATATGTCAAGTCGGGTCATTAAGGACAAATCGGGACCATTAGGACAAGTCGAGACATACGAAGCACAGCAGGGCGAAGTCAAATTACGAAAATCTCAGTCGGAATTAAACTTTGAATGTTCCCCTTATATTTTCCAGTTGTGTTACAAATTTCTTGTTCTTCCCAGCTGGACTTGTTCTGTAATTTTGGCATATGTCAAGTCGGGTCATTAAGGACAAATCGGGACCATTAAGACAGTCGAGACATACCAAGCACAGCAGGACGAAGTCATATTACGAAAATCTCAGTCGGAATTGAAATATAAAAGTTGCTCAATATTTTCCAATTGGATTACTAATTTCTTGTTCTACCCAGCTGTACTTGTTCTGTAATTTTGGCATATGTCAAGTCGGGTCATTAAGGACAAATCGGAATCATAAGGTCAAGTCGAGACATACGAAGCACATCAGGGAGAAGTCAACTTACGAAAATCTCAGTCGGAATCGAAATTTCAATTGTTCCCCAACATTTCCAATTGTGTAACAAATTTCTTGTTTCACCCAGCAGGACTTGTTCTGCATTTTGGCAATTGTTAAGTCGGGTCATTAAGGACAAATCGGGACCATTAGGACAAGTCGAGACATACGAAACACAGCAGGACAAAGTCAAATTACGAAAATCTGTCGGAATTGAAATTTGAATTGTTCCCCAACATTTCCAATTGTTTCACAAATTTCTTGTTTTACCCAGCTGGACTTGTTCTGTAATTTTGGCATTTGTCAAGTCGGGTCATTAAGGACAAATCGGGACCATTAGGACAAGTTGAGACTTACGAAACACAGCAGGGCTTAGTCAAATTACGAAAATCCCAGTCGGAATTGAAATTTGAATTGTTCTTCAACATTTCCAATTGTTTTACAAATTTCTTGTTTTACCCAGCTGGACTTGCTCTGTTTTTTGGCATTTGTCAAGTCGGGTCATTAAGAACAAGACAGGACCATTAGTACAAGTCGAGGCAAATGAAGCACGTCAGGGCGAAGTCAAATTACGAAAATCTCAGTCGGAATTGAAATCTGAATGTTCCACTGCATTTTCAAATTGTGTTACAAATTTCTTGTTTTACCCAGCTGGACTTGTTCTGTATTTTGGCAATTGTTAAGTCGGGTCACTAAGTACAAATCGGGAACATTAGACAAGTCGAGACATACGAAGGGCAAGGTCAAATTACGAAAATCTCAGTCGGAATTGAAATTTGAATGATCCACAACATTTTCCGATTGTGTTACAAATTTCTTGTTTTACCCATTTGGACTTGTTCTGTATTTTGGCATTTGTCAAGTCGGGTCTTTAAGGACAAATCGGGACCATTAGGACAAGTCAAAACATACGAAGCACAGCAGGGCAAAGTCAAATTACGAATATCTCAGTCGGAATTGAAATATGAATGATCCACAACATTTTCCAATTGTGTTACAAATTTCTTGTTTTACCCAGCTAGACTTGTTCTGTATTTGGCATTCGTCAAGTCGGATCATTGAGGACATATCGGGACCATTAGACAAGTCGAGACATACGAAGGGCAAAGTCAAATTACGAAAATCTCAGTCGGAATTGAAATTTGATTGATCCACAACATTTTCCGATTGTGTTACAAATTTCTTGTTTTACCCATTTGGACTTGTTCTGTATTTTGGCATTTGTCAAGTCGGGTCTTTAAGGACAAATCGGGACCATAAGGACAAGTCGAAACATACGAAGCACAGCAGGGCAAAGTCAAATTACGAATATCTCAGTCGGAATTGAAATATGAATGATCCACAACATTTTCCAATTGTGTTACAAATTTCTTGTTTTACCCAGCTAGACTTGTTCTGTATTTTGGCGTTCGTCAAGTCGGATCATTAAGGACATATCGGGACCATTAGACAAGTCGAGACATACGAAGGGCAAAGTCAAATTACGAAAATCTCAGTCGGAATTGAAATTCGATTGATCCACAACATTTTCCAATTGAGTTACAAATTTCTTGTTGTAGCCAGCTGGACTTGTTCTGTATTTTGGCAATTGTTGAGTCGGGTCATTAAGTACAAATCAGGACCATTAGGACAAGTCGAGACATACCAAGCACAGCAGGACGAAGTCAAATTACGAAAATCTCACTCGGAATTGAAATTTGAAAGTTGCTCAATATTTTCCAATTGGTTTACAAATTTCTTGTTCTACCCAGCTGGACTTGTTCTGTAATTTTGGCATATGTCAAGTCGAGTCATTTAGGACAAATCGGAATCATGAGGACAAGTCGAGACATACGAAACACAGCAGGGCGAAGTCAAATTACGAAAATCTCAGTCGGAATTGAAATTTAAATGTTCTCCAACATTTTCCAATTGTGTTACAAATTTCATGTTTTACCCAGCTAGACTTGTTCTGTATTTTGGCATTTGTCAAGTCGGGTCATTAAGAACAAATCGGGACCATTAGTACAAGTCGAGGCAAATGAAGCACGTCAGGGCGAAGTCAAGTTACGAAAATCTCAGTCGGAATTGAAATCTGAATGTTCCACTGCATTTTCAAATTGTGTTACAAATTTCTTGTTTTACCCATCTGGACTTGTTCTGTATTTTGGCAATTGTCAAGTCGGGTCTTTAAGGACAAATCGGGAGCATTAGGACAAGTCGAGAGATACGAAGCACAGCAGGGCGAAGTCAAATTACGAACATCTCAGTCGGAATTAAACTTTGAATGTTCCCCTTATATTTTCCAGATGTGTTATAAATTTCTTGTTCTACCCAGCTGGACTTGTTCTGTAATTTTGGCATTTGACAAGTCGGGTCAGTGGGGACAAATCGGGACCATTAGGACAGTCGAGACATACCAAGCACAGCAGGACGAAGTCAAATTACGAAAATCTCAGTCGGAATTGAAATTTGAAAGTTGCTCAATATTTTCCAATTGGTTTACAAATTTCTTGTTCTACCCAGCTGGACTTGTTCTGTAATTTTGGCATATGTCAAGTCGGGTCATTAAGGACAAATCGGAATCATAAGGACAAGTCGAAATATACGAAGCACAGCAGAGAGAAGTCAAATTAAGAAAATCTCAGTCGGAATTAAAATTTGAATTGTTTCCCAAAATTTTCCAATTGTGTTACAAATTTCTTGTTTTACCCAGCTGGACTTGTTCTGTATTTTGGCAATTGTTAAGTCGGGTCATTAAGGACAAATCGGGACCATTAGGACAAGTCGAGACATACGAAGCACAGCAGGGCGAAGTCAAATTACGAACATCTCAGTCGGAATTAAACTTTGAATGTTCCCCTTATATTTTCCAGATGTGTTATAAATGTCTTGTTCTACCCAGCTGGACTTGTTTTGTAATTTTGGCATTTGACAAGTCGGGTCAGTGGGGACAAATCGGGACCATTAGGACAGTCGAGACATACCAAGCACAGCAGGGCGAAGTCAAATTACGAACTTCTCAGTCGGAATTGAAATTTGAAAGTTGCTCAATATTTTCCAATTGGTTTGAAAATTTTTTGTTCTACCCAGCTGGACTTGTTCTGTAATTTTGGCATATGTCAAGTCGGGTCATTAAGGACAAATCGGAATCATAAGGACAAGTCGAAATATACGAAGCACAGCAGAGAGAAGTCAAATTACGAAAATCTCAGTCAGAATTAAAATTTGAATTGTTCCCCAAAATTTTGCAATTGTGTTAAAAATTTCTTGTTACCCAGCTGTTCTGTATTTTGGCATTTGTCAAGTCGGGTCATTAAGGACAAATCGGGACCATTAGGACAGTCGAGACATACCAAGCACAGCAGGACGAAGTCAAATTACGAAAATCTCAGTCGGAATTGAAATTTGAAAGTTGCTCAATATTTTCCAATTGGTTTACAAATTTCTTGTTCTACCCAGCAGGACTTGTTCTGTATTTTGGCAATTGTTAAGTCGGGTCATTAAGGACAAATCGGGACCATTAGGACAAGTCGAGACATACGAAGCACAGAAGGGCGAAGTCAAATTACGAACATCTCAGTCGGAATTAAACTTTGAATGTTCCCCTTATATTTTCCAATTGTGTTACAAATTTCTTGTTCTACCCAGCTGGACTTGTTCTGTAATTTTGGCATTTGACAAGTCGGGTCATTAAGGACAAATCGGGACCATAAGGACAGTCGAGACATACCAAGCACAGCAGGACGAAGTCAAATTACGAAAATCTCAGTCGGAATTGAAATTTGAAAGTTGCTCAATATTTTCCAATTGGTCTACAAATTTCTTGTTCTACCCAGCTGGACTTGTTCTGTAACTTTGGCATATGTCAAGTCGGGTCATTAAGGACAAATCGGAATCATAAGGACAAGTCGAGACATACGAAACACAGCAGAGCTTAGTCAATTACGAAAATCCCAGTCGGCATTAAAATTTTAATTGTTCCCCAACATTTCCAATTGTGTTACAAATTTCTTGTTTTACCCAGCAGGACTTGTTCTGTATTTTGGCAATTGTTAAGTCGGGTCATTAAGGACAAATCGGGACCATTAGGACAAGTCGAGACATACGAAGCACAGCAGGGCGAAGTCAAATTACGAACATCTCAGTCGGAATTGAAATTTGAAAGTTGCTCAATATTTTCCAATTGGTTTAAAAAATTTTTGTTCTACCCAGCTGGTCTTGTTCTGTAATTTTGGCATATGTCAAGTCGGGTCATTAAGGACAAATCGGAATCATAAGGACAAGTCAAAATATACGAAGCACAGCAGAGAGAAGTCAAATTACGAACATCTCAGTCGGAATTAAACTTTGAATGTTCCCCTTATATTTTCCAATTGTGTTACAAATTTCTTGTTCTACCCAGCTGGACTTGTTCTGTAATTTTGGCATTTGACAAGTCGGGTCATTGAGGACAAATCGGGACCATAAGGACAGTCGAGACATACCAAGCACAGCAGGACGAAGTCAAATTACGAAAATCTCAGTCGGAATTGAAATTTGAAAGTTGCTCAATATTTTCCAATTGGTTTACAAATTTCTTGTTCTACCCAGCTGGACTTGTTCTGTAATTTTGGCATATGTCAAGTCGGGTCATTAGGGACAAATCGGAATCATATGGACAAGTCGAGACATACGAAACACAGCAGGGCGAAGTCAAATTACGAAAATCTCAGTCGGAATTGAAATTTAAATGTTCTCCAACATTTTCCAATTGTGTTACAAATTTCATGTTTTACCCATCTAGACTTGTTCTGTATTTTGGCATTTGTCAAGTCGGGTCATTAAGAACAAATCGGGACCATTAGTACAAGTCGAGGCAAATGAAGCACGTCAGGGCGAAGGCAAGTTACGAAAATCTAAGTCGGAATTGAAATCTGAATGTTCCACTGCATTTTCAAATTGTGTTACAAATTTCTTGTTTTACCCATCTGGACTTGTTTTGTATTTTGGCAATTGTCAAGTCGGGTCTTTAAGGACAAATCGGGACCATTAGGACAAGTCGAGACATACGAAGCACAGCAGGGCGAAGTCAAATTACGAACATCTCAGTCGGAATTAAACTTTGAATGTTCCCCTTATATTTTCCAGATGGGTTATAAATTTCTTGTTCTACCCAGCTGGACTTGTTCTGTAATTTTGGCATTTGACAAGTCGGGTCAGTGGGGACAAATCGGGACCATTAGGACAGTCGAGACATACGAAGCACAGTAGGGCAAAGTCAAATTACGAATATCTCAGTCGGAATTGAAATATGAATGATCCACAACATTTTCCAATTGCTTTACAAATTTCTTGTTTTACCCAGCTGGACTTGCTCTGTTTTTTGGCATTTGTCAAGTCGGGTCATTAAGAACAAATCATTAGTACATTAGTACAAGTCGAGGCAAATGAAGCACGTCAGGGCGAAGTCAAATTACGAAAATCTCAGTCGTAATTGAACTTTGAATTGTTCCTCAACATTTTCCAATTGTATTATAAATTTCTTGTTACCCAGCTGGACCTGTTCTGTATTTTAACATTTGTCAAGTCGGGTCATTAAGGACAAATCGGGACCATTAGGACAAGTCGAGACATACGAAGCACAGCAGGGCAAAGTCAAATTACGAAAATCTCAGTCGGAATTGAAATTCGATTGATCCACAACATTTTCCAATTGCTTTACAAATTTCTTGTTTTACCCAGCTGGACTTGTTCTGTATTTTGGCAATTGTTAAGTCGGGTCATTAAGGACAAATCTGGACCATTAGAACAAGTCGAGACATACGGAGCACAGCAGGGCGAAGTCAAATTACGAAAATCTCAGTCGGAATTAAACTTTGAATGTTCCCCTTATATTTTCCAATTGTGTTACAAATTTCTTGTTCTACCCAGCTGGACTTGTTCTGTAATTTTGGCATTTGACAAGTCAAGTCAGTGGGGACAAATCGGGACCATTAAGACAGTCGAGACATACCAATCACAGCAGGACGAAGTCAAATTACGAAAATCTCAGTCGGAATTGAAATATGAATGATCCACCACATTTTCCAATTGTGTTACAAATTTCTTGTTTTACCCAGCTAGACTTGTTCTGTATTTTGGCATTCGTCAAGTCGGATCATTAGGGACATATCGGGACCATTAGACAAGTCGAGACATACGAAGGGCAAAGTCAAATTACGAATATCTCAGTCGGAATTGAAATCTGAATGATCCACAACATTTTCCAATTGTGTTACAAATTTCTAGTTTTACCCAGCTAGACTTGTTCTGTATTTTGGCATTCGTCAAGTCGGATCATTAAGGACATATCGGGACCATTAGACAAGTCGAGACATACGAAGGGCAAAGTCAAATTACGGAAATCTCAGTCGGAATTGAAATTCGATTGATCCACAACATTTTCCAATTGAGTTACAAATTTCTTGTTTTAGCCAGCTGGACTTGTTCTGTATTTTGGCAATTGTTGAGTCGGGTCATAAAGTACAAATCGGGACCATTAGGACAAGTCGAGACATACCAAGCACAGCAGGACGAAGTCAAATTACGAAAATCTCAGTCGGAATTGAAATTTAAATGTTCTCCAACATTTTCCAATTGTGTTACAAATTTCATGTTTTACCCAGCTAGACTTGTTCTGTTTTTTGGCATTTGTCAAGTCGGGTCATTAAGAACAAATCGGGACCATTAGTACAAGTCGAGGCAAATGAAGCACGTCAGGGCGAAGTCAAGTTACGAAAATCTCAGTCGGAATTGAAATCTGAATGTTCCACTGCATTTTCAAATTGTGTTACAAATTTCATGTTTTACCCATCTGGACTTGTTCTGTATTTTGGCAATTGTCAAGTCGGGTCTTTAAGGACAAATCGGGACCATTAGGACAAGTCGAGACATACGAAGCACAGCAGGGCGAAGTCAAATTACGAACATCTCAGTCGGAATTAAACTTTGAATGTTCCCCTTATATATTCCAGATGTGTTATAAATTTCTTGTTCTACCCAGCTGGACTTGTTCTGTAATTATGGCATTTGACAAGTCGGGTCAGTGGGGATAAATCGGGACCATTAGGACAGTCGAGACATACCAAGCACAGCGGGACCAAGTCTAATTACGAAAATCTCAGTCGGAATTGAAATTTAAATGTTCTCCAACATTTTCCAATTGTTTTACAAATTTCATGTTTTACCCAGCCAGACTTGTTCTGTATTTTGGCATTTGTCAAGTCGGGTCATTAAGGACAAATCGGGACCATTAGGACAAGTCGAGACATACGAAGCACAGCAGGGCGAAGTCAAATTACGAAAATCTCAGTCGGAATTAAACTTTGAATGTTCCCCTTATATTTTCCAGTTGTGTTACAAATTTCTTGTTCTTCCCAGCTGGACTTGTTCTGTTATTTTGGCGTATGTCAAGTCGGGTCATTAAGGACAAATCGGGACCATTAAGACAGTCGAGACATACCAAGCACAGCAGGACGAAGTCAAATTACGAAAATCTCAGTCGGAATTGAAATTTAAAAGTTGCTCAATATTTTCCAATTGGATTACTAATTTCTTGTTCTACCCAGCTGTACTTGTTCTGTAATTTTGGCATATGTCAAGTCGGGTCATTAAGGACAAATCGGAATTATAAGGTCAAGTCGAGACATACGAAGCACATCAGGGAGAAGTCAAATTACGAAAATCTCAGTCGGAATCGAAATTTGAATTGTTCCCCAACATTTCCAATTGTTTTACAAATTTCTTGTTTTACCCAGCTGGACTTGTTCTGTAATTTTGTCATTTGACAAGTCGGGTCAGTAGGGACAAATCGGGACCATTAGGACAGTCGAGACATACCAAGCACAGCAGGACGAAGTCAAATTACGAAAATCTCAGTCGGAATTGAAATTTGAAAGTTGCTCAATATTTTCCAATTGGTTTACAAATTTCTTGTTCTACCCAGCTGGACTTGTTCTGTATTTTGGCAATTGTTAAGTCGGGTCATTAAGGACAAATCGGAATTATAAGGTCAAGTCGAGACATACGAAGCACATCAGGGAGAAGTCAAATTACGAAAATCTCAGTCGGAATCGAAATTTGAATTGTTCCCCAACATTTCCAATTGTTTTACAAATTTCTTGTTTTACCCAGCTGGACTTGTTCTGTAATTTTGTCATTTGACAAGTCGGGTCAGTAGGGACAAATCGGGACCATTAGGACAGTCGAGACATACCAAGCACAGCAGGACGAAGTCAAATTACGAAAATCTCAGTCGGAATTGAAATTTGAAAGTTGCTCAATATTTTCCAATTGGTTTACAAATTTCTTGTTCTACCCAGCAGGACTTGTTCTGTATTTTGGCAATTGTTAAGTCGGGTCATTAAGGACAAATCGGGACCATTAGGACAAGTCGAGACATACGAAGCACAGAAGGGCGAAGTCAAATTACGAACATCTCAGTCGGAATTAAACTTTGAATGTTCCCCTTATATTTTCCAATTGTGTTACAAATTTCTTGTTCTACCCAGCTGGACTTGTTCTGTAATTTTGGCATTTGACAAGTCGGGTCATTAAGGACAAATCGGGACCATAAGGACAGTCGAGACATACCAAGCACAGCAGGACGAAGTCAAATTACGAAAATCTCAGTCGGAATTGAAATTTGAAAGTTGCTCAATATTTTCCAATTGGTCTACAAATTTCTTGTTCTACCCAGCTGGACTTGTTCTGTAACTTTGGCATATGTCAAGTCGGGTCATTAAGGACAAATCGGAATCATAAGGACAAGTCGAGACATACGAAACACAGCAGAGCTTAGTCAATTACGAAAATCCCAGTCGGCATTAAAATTTTAATTGTTCCCCAACATTTCCAATTGTGTTACAAATTTCTTGTTTTACCCAGCAGGACTTGTTCTGTATTTTGGCAATTGTTAAGTCGGGTCATTAAGGACAAATCGGGACCATTAGGACAAGTCGAGACATACGAAGCACAGCAGGGCGAAGTCAAATTACGAACATCTCAGTCGGAATTGAAATTTGAAAGTTGCTCAATATTTTCCAATTGGTTTAAAAAATTTTTGTTCTACCCAGCTGGTCTTGTTCTGTAATTTTGGCATATGTCAAGTCGGGTCATTAAGGACAAATCGGAATCATAAGGACAAGTCAAAATATACGAAGCACAGCAGAGAGAAGTCAAATTACGAACATCTCAGTCGGAATTAAACTTTGAATGTTCCCCTTATATTTTCCAATTGTGTTACAAATTTCTTGTTCTACCCAGCTGGACTTGTTCTGTAATTTTGGCATTTGACAAGTCGGGTCATTGAGGACAAATCGGGACCATAAGGACAGTCGAGACATACCAAGCACAGCAGGACGAAGTCAAATTACGAAAATCTCAGTCGGAATTGAAATTTGAAAGTTGCTCAATATTTTCCAATTGGTTTACAAATTTCTTGTTCTACCCAGCTGGACTTGTTCTGTAATTTTGGCATATGTCAAGTCGGGTCATTAGGGACAAATCGGAATCATATGGACAAGTCGAGACATACGAAACACAGCAGGGCGAAGTCAAATTACGAAAATCTCAGTCGGAATTGAAATTTAAATGTTCTCCAACATTTTCCAATTGTGTTACAAATTTCATGTTTTACCCATCTAGACTTGTTCTGTATTTTGGCATTTGTCAAGTCGGGTTATTAAGAACAAATCGGGACCATTAGTAAAAGTCGAGGCAAATGAAGCACGTCAGGGCGAAGGCAAGTTACGAAAATCTAAGTCGGAATTGAAATCTGAATGTTCCACTGCATTTTCAAATTGTGTTACAAATTTCTTGTTTTACCCATCTGGACTTGTTTTGTATTTTGGCAATTGTCAAGTCGGGTCTTTAAGGACAAATCGGGACCATTAGGACAAGTCGAGACATACGAAGCACAGCAGGGCGAAGTCAAATTACGAACATCTCAGTCGGAATTAAACTTTGAATGTTCCCCTTATATTTTCCAGATGGGTTATAAATTTCTTGTTCTACCCAGCTGGACTTGTTCTGTAATTTTGGCATTTGACAAGTCGGGTCAGTGGGGACAAATCGGGACCATTAGGACAGTCGAGACATACGAAGCACAGTAGGGCAAAGTCAAATTACGAATATCTCAGTCGGAATTGAAATATGAATGATCCACAACATTTTCCAATTGCTTTACAAATTTCTTGTTTTACCCAGCTGGACTTGCTCTGTTTTTTGGCATTTGTCAAGTCGGGTCATTAAGAACAAATCATTAGTACATTAGTACAAGTCGAGGCAAATGAAGCACGTCAGGGCGAAGTCAAATTACGAAAATCTCAGTCGTAATTGAACTTTGAATTGTTCCTCAACATTTTCCAATTGTATTATAAATTTCTTGTTACCCAGCTGGACCTGTTCTGTATTTTAACATTTGTCAAGTCGGGTCATTAAGGACAAATCGGGACCATTAGGACAAGTCGAGACATACGAAGCACAGCAGGGCAAAGTCAAATTACGAAAATCTCAGTCGGAATTGAAATTCGATTGATCCACAACATTTTCCAATTGCTTTACAAATTTCTTGTTTTACCCAGCTGGACTTGTTCTGTATTTTGGCAATTGTTAAGTCGGGTCATTAAGGACAAATCTGGACCATTAGAACAAGTCGAGACATACGGAGCACAGCAGGGCGAAGTCAAATTACGAAAATCTCAGTCGGAATTAAACTTTGAATGTTCCCCTTATATTTTCCAATTGTGTTACAAATTTCTTGTTCTACCCAGCTGGACTTGTTCTGTAATTTTGGCATTTGACAAGTCAAGTCAGTGGGGACAAATCGGGACCATTAAGACAGTCGAGACATACCAATCACAGCAGGACGAAGTCAAATTACGAAAATCTCAGTCGGAATTGAAATATGAATGATCCACCACATTTTCCAATTGTGTTACAAATTTCTTGTTTTACCCAGCTAGACTTGTTCTGTATTTTGGCATTCGTCAAGTCGGATCATTAGGGACATATCGGGACCATTAGACAAGTCGAGACATACGAAGGGCAAAGTCAAATTACGAATATCTCAGTCGGAATTGAAATCTGAATGATCCACAACATTTTCCAATTGTGTTACAAATTTCTAGTTTTACCCAGCTAGACTTGTTCTGTATTTTGGCATTCGTCAAGTCGGATCATTAAGGACATATCGGGACCATTAGACAAGTCGAGACATACGAAGGGCAAAGTCAAATTACGGAAATCTCAGTCGGAATTGAAATTCGATTGATCCACAACATTTTCCAATTGAGTTACAAATTTCTTGTTTTAGCCAGCTGGACTTGTTCTGTATTTTGGCAATTGTTGAGTCGGGTCATAAAGTACAAATCGGGACCATTAGGACAAGTCGAGACATACCAAGCACAGCAGGACGAAGTCAAATTACGAAAATCTCAGTCGGAATTGAAATTTAAATGTTCTCCAACATTTTCCAATTGTGTTACAAATTTCATGTTTTACCCAGCTAGACTTGTTCTGTTTTTTGGCATTTGTCAAGTCGGGTCATTAAGAACAAATCGGGACCATTAGTACAAGTCGAGGCAAATGAAGCACGTCAGGGCGAAGTCAAGTTACGAAAATCTCAGTCGGAATTGAAATCTGAATGTTCCACTGCATTTTCAAATTGTGTTACAAATTTCATGTTTTACCCATCTGGACTTGTTCTGTATTTTGGCAATTGTCAAGTCGGGTCTTTAAGGACAAATCGGGACCATTAGGACAAGTCGAGACATACGAAGCACAGCAGGGCGAAGTCAAATTACGAACATCTCAGTCGGAATTAAACTTTGAATGTTCCCCTTATATATTCCAGATGTGTTATAAATTTCTTGTTCTACCCAGCTGGACTTGTTCTGTAATTATGGCATTTGACAAGTCGGGTCAGTGGGGATAAATCGGGACCATTAGGACAGTCGAGACATACCAAGCACAGCGGGACCAAGTCTAATTACGAAAATCTCAGTCGGAATTGAAATTTAAATGTTCTCCAACATTTTCCAATTGTTTTACAAATTTCATGTTTTACCCAGCCAGACTTGTTCTGTATTTTGGCATTTGTCAAGTCGGGTCATTAAGGACAAATCGGGACCATTAGGACAAGTCGAGACATACGAAGCACAGCAGGGCGAAGTCAAATTACGAAAATCTCAGTCGGAATTAAACTTTGAATGTTCCCCTTATATTTTCCAGTTGTGTTACAAATTTCTTGTTCTTCCCAGCTGGACTTGTTCTGTTATTTTGGCGTATGTCAAGTCGGGTCATTAAGGACAAATCGGGACCATTAAGACAGTCGAGACATACCAAGCACAGCAGGACGAAGTCAAATTACGAAAATCTCAGTCGGAATTGAAATTTAAAAGTTGCTCAATATTTTCCAATTGGATTACTAATTTCTTGTTCTACCCAGCTGTACTTGTTCTGTAATTTTGGCATATGTCAAGTCGGGTCATTAAGGACAAATCGGAATTATAAGGTCAAGTCGAGACATACGAAGCACATCAGGGAGAAGTCAAATTACGAAAATCTCAGTCGGAATCGAAATTTGAATTGTTCCCCAACATTTCCAATTGTTTTACAAATTTCTTGTTTTACCCAGCTGGACTTGTTCTGTAATTTTGTCATTTGACAAGTCGGGTCAGTAGGGACAAATCGGGACCATTAGGACAGTCGAGACATACCAAGCACAGCAGGACGAAGTCAAATTACGAAAATCTCAGTCGGAATTGAAATTTGAAAGTTGCTCAATATTTTCCAATTGGTTTACAAATTTCTTGTTCTACCCAGCTGGACTTGTTCTGTAATTTTGGCATATGTCAAGTCGGGTCATTAAGGACAAATCGGAATCATAAGGACAAGTCGAGACATACGAAGCACAGCAGGGCGAAGTCAAATTACGAAAATGACAGTAGGAATTGAAATCTGAATGTTCCACTGCATTTTCAAATTGTGTTATAAATTTCTTGTTTTACCCATCTGGACTTGTTCTGTATTTTTGCAATTGTTAAGTCGGGTCATTAAGGACAAATCGGGACCATTAGGACAAGTCGAGACATACCAAGCACAGCAGGGCGAAGTCAAATTACGAAAATCTCAGTCGGAATTAAACTTTGAATGTTCCCCTTATATTTTCCAGTTGTGTTACAAATTTCTTGTTCTTCCCAGCTGGACTTGTTCTGTAATTTTGGTATTTGATAAGTCGGGTCAGTGGGGACAAATCGGGACGATTATTACAGTCGAGACATACAGCAGGACGAAGTCAAGTTACGAAAATCTCAGTCGGAATTGAAATTTGAAAGTTGCTCAATATTTTCCAATTGGTTTACTAATTTCTTGTTCTACCCAGCTGGACTTGTTCTGTAATTTTGGCATATGTCAAGTCGGGTCATTAAAGACAAATCGGAATCATAAGGACAAGTCGAGACATACGAAACAGCAGGGCGAAGTCAAATTACGAAAATCTCAGTCGGAATTGAAATTTAAATATTCTCCAACATTTTCCAATTGTTTAACAAATTTCTTGTTTTACTCAGCTGGACTTGTTCTGTATTTTGACATTCGTCAAGTCGGATCATTAAGGACATATCGGGACCATTAGACAAGTCGAGACATACGAAGCACAGTAGGGCAAAGTCAAATTACGAATATCTCAGTCGGAATTGAAATATGAATGATCCACAACATTTTCCAATTGCTTTACAAATTTCTTGTTTTACCCAGCTGGACTTGTTCTGTATTTTGGCAATTGTTAAGTCGGGTCATTAAGAACAAATCATTAGTACATTAGTACAAGTCGAGGCAAATGAAGCACGTCAGGGCGAAGTCAAATTACGAAAATCTCAGTCGTAATTGAACTTTGAATTGTTCCTCAACATTTTCCAATTGTATTATAAATTTCTTGTTACCCAGCTGGACCTGTTCTGTATTTTAACATTTGTCAAGTCGGGTCATTAAGGACATATCGGGACCATTAGGACAAGTCGAGACATACGAAGCACAGCAGGGCAAAGTCAAATTACGAAAATCTCAGTCGGAATTGAAATTCGATTGATCCACAACATTTTCCAATTGCTTTACAAATTTCTTGTTTTACCCAGCTGGACTTGTTCTGTATTTTGGCAATTGTTAAGTCGGGTCATTAAGGACAAATCTGGACCATTAGAACAAGTCGAGACATACGGAGCACAGCAGGGCGAAGTCAAATTACGAAAATCTCAGTCGGAATTAAACTTTGAATGTTCCCCTTATATTTTCCAATTGTGTTACAAATTTCTTGTTCTACCCAGCTGGACTTGTTCTGTAATTTTGGCATTTGACAAGTCAAGTCAGTGGGGACAAATCGGGACCATTAAGACAGTCGAGACATACCAATCACAGCAGGACGAAGTCAAATTACGAAAATCTCAGTCGGAATTGAAATTTGAAAGTTGCTCAATATTTTCCAATTGGTTTACAAATTTCTTGTTCTAACCAGCTGGACTTGTTCTGTAATTTTGGCATATAATAAGTCGGGTCATTAAGGACAAATCGGAATCATAAGGACAAGTCGAAATATACGAAGCACAGCAGAGAGAAGTCAAATTAAGAAAATCTCAGTCGGAATTAAAATTTGAATTGTTTCCCAAAATTTTCCAATTGTGTTACAAATTTCTTGTTTTACCCAGCTGGACTTGTTCTGTATTTTGGCAATTGTTAAGTCGGGTCATTAAGGACAAATCGGAACCATTAACACAAGTCGAGACATACGAAGCACAGCAGGGCGAAGTCAAATTACGAACATCTCAGTCGGAATTAAACTTTGAATGTTCCCCTTATATTTTCCAGATGTGTTATAAATGTCTTGTTCTACCCAGCTGGACTTGTTCTGTAATTTTAGCATTTGACAAGTCGGGTCAGTGGGGACAAATCGGGACCATTAAGACAGTCGAGACATACCAAGCACAGCAGGACGAAGTCAAATTACGAAAATCTCAGTCGGAATTGAAATTTGAAAGTTGCTCAATATTTTCCAATTGGTTTACAAATTTCTTGTTCTACCCAGCTGGACTTGTTCTGAAATTTTGGCATATGTCAAGTCGGGTCATTAAGGACAAATCGGAATCATAAGGACAAGTCGAGACATACGAAACACAGCAGAGCTTAGTCAAATTACGAAAATCCCAGTCGGCATTAATATTTTAATTGTTCCCCAACATTTCCAATTGTGTTACAAATTTCTTGTTTTACCCAGCAGGACTTGTTCTGTATTTTGGCAATTGTTAAGTCGGGCCATTAAGGACAAATCGTGACCATTAGGACAAGTCGAGATATACGAAGTACAGCAGGGCGAAGTCAAATTACGAACATCTCAGTCGGAATTGAAATTTGAAAGTTGCTCAATATTTTCCAATTGGTTT
Source organism: Chrysolina americana (assembly GCA_958502065.1). NCBI lineage: Eukaryota > Metazoa > Arthropoda > Insecta > Coleoptera > Chrysomelidae > Chrysolina > Chrysolina americana. The sequence goes on along the minus strand of OY293415.1, from coordinate 44,028,765 downwards.
AAAAATTTTTTGTTCTACCCAGCTGGACTTGTTCTGTAATTTTGGCATATGTCAAGTCGGGTCATTAGGGACAAATCGGAATAATAAGGACAAGTCGAAATATACGAAGCACAGCAGAGAGAAGTCAAATTACGAATATCTCAGTCAGAATTAAAATTTGAATTGTTCCCCAAAATTTTCCAATTGTGTTATAAATTTCTTGTTACCCAGCTGTTCTGTATTTTGGCATTTGTCAAGTCGGGTCATTAAGGACAAATCGGGACCATTAGGACAGTCGAGACATACCAAGCACAGCAGGACGAAGTCAAATTACGAAAATCCCAGTCGGAATTGAAATTTGAAAGTTGCTCAATATTTTCCAATTGGTTTACAAATTTCTTGTTCTACCCAGCAGGACTTGTTCTGTATTTTGGCAATTGTTAAGTCAGGTCATTAAGGACAAATCGGGACCATTAGGACAAGTCGAGACATACGAAGCACAGCAGGGCGAAGTCAAATTACGAACATCTCAGTCGGAATTAAACTTTGACATACCAAGCACAGCAGGACGAAGTCAAATTACGAAAATCTCAGTCGGAATTGAAATTTGAAAGTTGCTCAATATTTTCCAATTGGTTTACAAATTTCTTGTTCTACCCAGTTCTACTCAGTCGGAATTGAAATTTAAATGTTCTCCAACATTTTCCAATTGTGTTACAAATTTCATGTTTTACCCAGCTAGACTTGTTCTGTATTTTGGCATTTGTCAAGTAGGGTCATTAAGAACAAATCGGGACCATTAGTACAAGTCGAGGCAAATGAAGCACGTCAGGGCGAAGTCAAGTTACGAAAATCTCAGTCGGAATTGAAATCTGAATGTTCCACTGCATTTTCAAATTGTGTTACAAATTTCTTGTTTTACCCATCTGGACTTGTTCTGTATTTTGGCAATTGTCAAGTCGGGTCTTTAAGGACAAATCGGGACCATTAGGACAAGTCGAGACATACGAAGCACAGCAGGGCGAAATCAAATTACGAACATCTCAGTCGGAATTAAACTTTGAATGTTCCCCTTATATTTTCCAGATGTGTTATAAATTTCTTGTTCTACCCAGCTGGACTTGTTCTGTAATTTTGGCATTTGACAAGTCGGGTCAGTGGGGACAAATCGGAACCATTAGGACAGTCGAGACATACCAAGCACAGCAGGACGAAGTCAAATTACGAAAATCTCAGTCGGAATTGAAATATGAATGATCCACAACATTTTCCAATTGTGTTACAAATTTCTTGTTTTACCCAGCTAGACTTGTTCTGTATTTTGGCATTCGTCAAGTCGGATCATTAAGGACATATCGGGACCATTAGACAAGTCGAGACATACGAAGGGCAAAGTCAAATTACGAATATCTCAGTCGGAATTGAAATTTGAATGATCCACAACATTTTCCAATTGTGTTACAAATTTCTTGTTTTACCCAGCTAGACTTGTTCTGTATTTTGGCATTCGTCAAGTCGGATCATTAAGGACATATCGGGACCATTAGACAAGTCGAGACATACGAAGGGCAAAGTCAAATTACGGAAATCTCAGTCGGAATTGAAATTCGATTGATCCACAACATTTTCCAATTGAGTTACAAATTTCTTGTTTTAGCCAGCTGGACTTGTTCTGTATTTTGGCAATTGTTGAGTCGGGTCATTAAGTACAAATCGGGACCATTAGGACAAGTCGAGACATACCAAGCACAGCAGGACGAAGTCAAATTACGAAAATCTCAGTCGGAATTAAACTTTGAATGTTCCCCTTATATATTCCAGATGTGTTATAAATTTCTTGTTCTACCCAGCTGGACTTGTTCTGTAATTTTGGCATTTGACAAGTCGGGTCAGTGGGGATAAATCAGGACCGTTAGGACAGTCGAGACATACCAAGCACAGCGGGACCAAGTCTAATTACGAAAATCTCAGTCGGAATTGAAATTTAAATGTTCTCCAACAATTTCCAATTGTTTTACAAATTTCATGTTTTACCCAGCCAGACTTGTTCTGTATTTTGGCATTTGTCAAGTCGGGTCATTAAGGACAAATCGGGACCATTAGGACAAGTCGAGACATACGAAGCACAGCAGGGCGAAGTCAAATTACGAAAATCTCAGTCGGAATTAAACTTTGAATGTTCCCCTTATATTTTTCAGTTGTATTACAAATTTCTTGTTTTTCCCAGCTGGACTTGTTCTGTAATTTTGGCATATGTCAAGTCGGGTCATTAAGGACAAATCGGGACCATTAAGACAGTCGAGACATACCAAGCACAGCAGGACGAAGTCAAATTACGAAAATCTCAGTCGGAATTGAAATTTAAAAGTTGCTCAATATTTTCCAATTGGATTACTAATTTCTTGTTCTACCCAGCTGTACTTGTTCTGTAATTTTGGCATATGTCAAGTCGGGTCATTAAGGACAAATCGGAATCATAAGGTCAAGTCGAGACATACGAAGCACATCAGGGAGAAGTCAAATTACGAAAATCTCAGTCGGAATCGAAATTTGAATTGTTCCCCAACATTTCCAATTGTTTTACAAATTTCTTGTTTTACCCAGCTGGACTTGTTCTGTAATTTTGGCATTTGTCAAGTCGGGTCATTAAGGACAAATCGGGACCATTAGGACAAGTCGAGACATACGAAGCACAGCAGGGCGAAGTCAAATTACGAACATCTCAGTCGGAATTAAACTCTGAATGTTCCCCTTATATTTTCCAGATGTGTTACAAATTTCTTGTTCTTCCCAGTTGGACTTGTTCTGTAATTTTGGCATATGTCAAGTCGGGTCATTAAGGACAAATCGGGACCATTAGGACAAGTCGAGACATACGAAGCACAGCAGGGCGAAGTCAAATTACGAAAATCTCAGTCGGAATTAAACTTTGAATGTTCCCCTTATATTTTCCAGTTGTGTTACAAATTTCTTGTTCTTCCCAGCTGGACTTGTTCTGTAATTTTGGCATATGTCAAGTCGGGTCATTAAGGACAAATCGGGACCATTAAGACAGTCGAGACATACCAAGCACAGCAGGACGAAGTCATATTACGAAAATCTTAGTCGGAATTGAAATATAAAAGTTGCTCAATATTTTCCAATTGGATTACTAATTTCTTGTTCTACCCAGCTGTACTTGTTCTGTAATTTTGGCATATGTCAAGTCGGGTCATTAAGGACAAATCGGAATCATAAGGTCAAGTCGAGACATACGAAGCACATCAGGGAGAAGTCAAATTACGAAAATCTCAGTCGGAATCGAAATTTGAATTGTTCCCCAACATTTCCAATTGTGTAACAAATTTCTTGTTTCACCCAGCAGGACTTGTTCTGCATTTTGGCAATTGTTAAGTCGGGTCATTAAGGACAAATCGGGACCATTAGGACAAGTCGAGACATACGAAACACAGCAGGACAAAGTCAAATTACGAAAATCTCAGTCGGAATTGAAATTTGAATTGTTCCCCAACATTTCCAATTGTTTCACAAATTTCTTGTTTTACCCAGCTGGACTTGTTCTGTAATTTTGGCATTTGTCAAGTCGGGTCATTAAGGACAAATCGGGACCATTAGGACAAGTTGAGACTTACGAAACACAGCAGGGCTTAGTCAAATTACGAAAATCTCAGTCGGAATTGAAATTTGAATTGTTCTTCAACATTTCCAATTGTTTTACAAATTTCTTGTTTTACCCAGCTGGACTTGCTCTGTTTTTTGGCATTTGTCAAGTCGGGTCATTAAGAACAAGACAGGACCATTAGTACAAGTCGAGGCAAATGAAGCACGTCAGGGCGAAGTCAAATTACGAAAATCTCAGTCGGAATTGAAATCTGAATGTTCCACTGCATTTTCAAATTGTGTTACAAATTTCTTGTTTTACCCAGCTGGACTTGTTCTGTATTTTGGCAATTGTTAAGTCGGGTCACTAAGGACAAATCGGGAACATTAGACAAGTCGAGACATACGAAGGGCAAGGTCAAATTACGAAAATCTCAGTCGGAATTGAAATTTGAATGATCCACAACATTTTCCGATTGTGTTACAAATTTCTTGTTTTACCCATTTGGACTTGTTCTGTATTTTGGCATTTGTCAAGTCGGGTCTTTAAGGACAAATCGGGACCATTAGGACAAGTCAAAACATACGAAGCACAGCAGGGCAAAGTCAAATTACGAATATCTCAGTCGGAATTGAAATATGAATGATCCACAACATTTTCCAATTGTGTTACAAATTTCTTGTTTTACCCAGCTAGACTTGTTCTGTATTTGGCATTCGTCAAGTCGGATCATTGAGGACATATCGGGACCATTAGACAAGTCGAGACATACGAAGGGCAAAGTCAAATTACGAAAATCTCAGTCGGAATTGAAATTTGATTGATCCACAACATTTTCCGATTGTGTTACAAATTTCTTGTTTTACCCATTTGGACTTGTTCTGTATTTTGGCATTTGTCAAGTCGGGTCTTTAAGGACAAATCGGGACCATAAGGACAAGTCGAAACATACGAAGCACAGCAGGGCAAAGTCAAATTACGAATATCTCAGTCGGAATTGAAATATGAATGATCCACAACATTTTCCAATTGTGTTACAAATTTCTTGTTTTACCCAGCTAGACTTGTTCTGTATTTTGGCGTTCGTCAAGTCGGATCATTAAGGACATATCGGGACCATTAGACAAGTCGAGACATACGAAGGGCAAAGTCAAATTACGAAAATCTCAGTCGGAATTGAAATTCGATTGATCCACAACATTTTCCAATTGAGTTACAAATTTCTTGTTTTAGCCAGCTGGACTTGTTCTGTATTTTGGCAATTGTTGAGTCGGGTCATTAAGTACAAATCGGGACCATTAGGACAAGTCGAGACATACCAAGCACAGCAGGACGAAGTCAAATTACGAAAATCTCAGTCGGAATTGAAATTTGAAAGTTGCTCAATATTTTCCAATTGGTTTACAAATTTCTTGTTCTACCCAGCTGGACTTGTTCTGTAATTTTGGCATATGTCAAGTCGAGTCATTTAGGACAAATCGGAATCATGAGGACAAGTCGAGACATACGAAACACAGCAGGGCGAAGTCAAATTACGAAAATCTCAGTCGGAATTGAAATTCAAATGTTCTCCAACATTTTCCAATTGTGTTACAAATTTCATGTTTTACCCAGCTAGACTTGTTCTGTATTTTGGCATTTGTCAAGTCGGGTCATTAAGAACAAATCGGGACCATTAGTACAAGTCGAGGCAAATGAAGCACGTCAGGGCGAAGTCAAGTTACGAAAATCTCAGTCGGAATTGAAATCTGAATGTTCCACTGCATTTTCAAATTGTGTTACAAATTTCTTGTTTTACCCAACTGGACTTGTTCTGTATTTTGGCAATTGTCAAGTCGGGTCTTTAAGGACAAATCGGGAGCATTAGGACAAGTCGAGAGATACGAAGCACAGCAGGGCGAAGTCAAATTACGAACATCTCAGTCGGAATTAAACTTTGAATGTTCCCCTTATATTTTCCAGATGTGTTATAAATTTCTTGTTCTACCCAGCTGGACTTGTTCTGTAATTTTGGCATTTGACAAGTTGGGTCAGTGGGGACAAATCGGGACCATTAGGACAGTCGAGACATACCAAGCACAGCAGGACGAAGTCAAATTACGAAAATCTCAGTCGGAATTGAAATTTGAAAGTTGCTCAATATTTTCCAATTGGTTTACAAATTTCTTGTTCTACCCAGCTGGACTTGTTCTGTAATTTTGGCATATGTCAAGTCGGGTCATTAAGGACAAATCGGAATCATAAGGACAAGTCGAAATATACGAAGCACAGCAGAGAGAAGTCAAATTAAGAAAATCTCAGTCGGAATTAAAATTTGAATTGTTTCCCAAAATTTTCCAATTGTGTTACAAATTTCTTGTTTTACCCAGCTGGACTTGTTCTGTATTTTGGCAATTGTTAAGTCGGGTCATTAAGGACAAATCGGGACCATTAGGACAAGTCGAGACATACGAAGCACAGCAGGGCGAAGTCAAATTACGAACATCTCAGTCGGAATTAAACTTTGAATGTTCCCCTTATATTTTCCAGATGTGTTATAAATGTCTTGTTCTACCCAGCTGGACTTGTTCTGTAATTTTGGCATTTGACAAGTCGGGTCAGTGGGGACAAATCGGGACCATTAGGACAGTCGAGACATACCAAGCACAGCAGGGCGAAGTCAAATTACGAACTTCTCAGTCGGAATTGAAATTTGAAAGTTGCTCAATATTTTCCAATTGGTTTAAAAATTTTTTGTTCTACCCAGCTGGACTTGTTCTGTAATTTTGGCATATGTCAAGTCGGGTCATTAAGGACAAATCGGAATCATAAGGACAAGTCGAAATATACGAAGCACAGCAGAGAGAAGTCAAATTACGAAAATCTCAGTCAGAATTAAAATTTGAATTGTTCCCCAAAATTTTCCAATTGTGTTAAAAATTTCTTGTTACCCAGCTGTTCTGTATTTTGGCATTTGTCAAGTCGGGTCATTAAGGACAAATCGGGACCATTAGGACAGTCGAGACATACCAAGCACAGCAGGACGAAGTCAAATTACGAAAATCTCAGTCGGAATTGAAATTTGAAAGTTGCTCAATATTTTCCAATTGGATTACAAATTTCTTGTTCTACCCAGCAGGACTTGTTCTGTATTTTGGCAATTGTTAAGTCGGGTCATTAAGGACAAATCGGGACCATTAGGACAAGTCGAGACATACGAAGCACAGAAGGGCGAAGTCAAATTACGAACATCTCAGTCGGAATTAAACTTTGAATGTTCCCCTTATATTTTCCAATTGTGTTACAAATTTCTTGTTCTACCCAGCTGGACTTGTTCTGTAATTTTGGCATTTGACAAGTCGGGTCATTAAGGACAAATCGGGACCATAAGGACAGTCGAGACATACCAAGCACAGCAGGACGAAGTCAAATTACGAAAATCTCAGTCGGAATTGAAATTTGAAAGTTGCTCAATATTTTCCAATTGGTCTACAAATTTCTTGTTCTACCTAGCTGGACTTGTTCTGTAACTTTGGCATATGTCAAGTCGGGTCATTAAGGACAAATCGGAATCATAAGGACAAGTCGAGACATACGAAATACAGCAGAGCTTAGTCAATTACGAAAATCCCAGTCGGCATTAAAATTTTAATTGTTCCCCAACATTTCCAATTGTGTTACAAATTTCTTGTTTTACCCAGCAGGACTTGTTCTGTATTTTGGCAATTGTTAAGTCGGGTCATTAAGGACAAATCGGGACCATTAGGACAAGTCGAGACATACGAAGCACAGCAGGGCGAAGTCAAATTACGAACATCTCAGTCGGAATTGAAATTTGAAAGTTGCTCAATATTTTCCAACTGGTTTAAAAAATTTTTGTTCTACCCAGCTGGTCTTGTTCTGTAATTTTGGCATATGTCAAGTCGGGTCATTAAGGACAAATCGGAATCATAAGGACAAGTCAAAATATACGAAGCACAGCAGAGAGAAGTCAAATTACGAACATCTCAGTCGGAATTAAACTTTGAATGTTCCCCTTATATTTTCCAATTGTGTTACAAATTTCTTGTTCTACCCAGCTGGACTTGTTCTGTAATTTTGACATTTGACAAGTCGGGTCATTAAGGACAAATCGGGACCATAAGGACAGTCGAGACATACCAAGCACAGCAGGACGAAGTCAAATTACGAAAATCTCAGTCGGAATTGAAATTTGAAAGTTGCTCAATATTTTCCAATTGGTTTACAAATTTCTTGTTCTACCCAGCTGGACTTGTTCTGTAATTTTGGCATATGTCAAGTCGGGTCATTAGGGACAAATCGGAATCATATGGACAAGTCGAGACATACGAAACACAGCAGGGCGAAGTCAAATTACGAAAATCTCAGTCGGAATTGAAATTTAAATGTTCTCCAACATTTTCCAATTGTGTTACAAATTTCATGTTTTACCCATCTAGACTTGTTCTGTATTTTGGCATTTGTCAAGTCGGGTCATTAAGAACAAATCGGGACCATTAGTACAAGTCGAGGCAAATGAAGCACGTCAGGGCGAAGGCAAGTTACGAAAATCTAAGTCGGAATTGAAATCTGAATGTTCCACTGCATTTTCAAATTGTGTTACAAATTTCTTGTTTTACCCATCTGGACTTGTTTTGTATTTTGGCAATTGTCAAGTCGGGTCTTTAAGGACAAATCGGGACCATTAGGACAAGTCGAGACATACGAAGCACAGCAGGGCGAAGTCAAATTACGAACATCTCAGTCGGAATTAAACTTTGAATGTTCCCCTTATATTTTCCAGATGGGTTATAAATTTCTTGTTCTACCCAGCTGGACTTGTTCTGTAATTTTGGCATTTGACAAGTCGGGTCAGTGGGGACAAATCGGGACCATTAGGACAGTCGAGACATACCAAGCACAGCAGGACGAAGTCAAATTACGAAAATCTCAGTCGGAATTGAAATATGAATGATCCACAACATTTTCCAATTGTGTTACAAATTTCTTGTTTTACCCAGCTAGACTTGTTCTGTATTTTGGCATTCGTCAAGTCGGATCATTAGGGACATATCGGGACCATTAGACAAGTCGAGACATACGAAGGGCAAAGTCAAATTACGAATATCTCAGTCGGAATTGAAATCTGAATGATCCACAACATTTTCCAATTGTGTTACAAATTTCTTGTTTTACCCAGCTAGACTTGTTCTGTATTTTGGCATTCGTCAAGTCGGATCATTAAGGACATATCGGGACCATTAGACAAGTCGAGACATACGAAGGGCAAAGTCAAATTACGGAAATCTCAGTCGGAATTGAAATTCGATTGATCCACAACATTTTCCAATTGAGTTACAAATTTCTTGTTTTAGCCAGCTGGACTTGTTCTGTATTTTGGCAATTGTTGAGTCGGGTCATAAAGTACAAATCGGGACCATTAGGACAAGTCGAGAAATACAAGCACAGCAGGACGAAGTCAAATTACGAAAATCTCAGTCGGAATTGAAATTTAAATGTTCTCCAACATTTTCCAATTGTGTTACAAATTTCATGTTTTACCCAGCTAGACTTGTTCTGTTTTTTGGCATTTGTCAAGTCGGGTCATTAAGAACAAATCGGGACCATTAGTACAAGTCGAGGCAAATGAAGCACGTCAGGGCGAAGTCAAGTTACGAAAATCTCAGTCGGAATTGAAATCTGAATGTTCCACTGCATTTTCAAATTGTGTTACAAATTTCATGTTTTACCCATCTGGACTTGTTCTGTATTTTGGCAATTGTCAAGTCGGGTCTTAAAGGACAAATCGGGACCATTAGGACAAGTCGAGACATACGAAGCACAGCAGGGCGAAGTCAAATTACGAACATCTCCGTCGGAATTAAACTTTGAATGTTCCCCTTATATATTCCAGATGTGTTATAAATTTCTTGTTCTACCCAGCTGGACTTGTTCTGTAATTATGGCATTTGACAAGTCGGGTCAGTGGGGATAAATCGGGACCATTAGGACAGTCGAGACATACCAAGCACAGCGGGACCAAGTCTAATTACGAAAATCTCAGTCGGAATTGAAATTTAAATGTTCTCCAACATTTTCCAATTGTTTTACAAATTTCATGTTTTACCCAGCCAGACTTGTTCTGTATTTTGGCATTTGTCAAGTCGGGTCATTAAGGACAAATCGGGACCATTAGGACAAGTCGAGACATACGAAGCACAGCAGGGCGAAGTCAAATTACGAAAATCTCAGTCGGAATTAAACTTTGAATGTTCCCCTTATATTTTCCGGTTGTGTTACAAATTTCTTGTTCTTCCCAGCTGGACTTGTTCTGTTATTTTGGCATATGTCAAGTCGGGTCATTAAGGACAAATCGGGACCATTAAGACAGTCGAGACATACCAAGCACAGCAGGACGAAGTCAAATTACGAAAATCTCAGTCGGAATTGAAATTTAAAAGTTGCTCAATATTTTCCAATTGGATTACTAATTTCTTGTTCTACCCAGCTGTACTTGTTCTGTAATTTTGGCATATGTCAAGTCGGGTCATTAAGGACAAATCGGAATCATAAGGTCAAGTCGAGACATACGAAGCACATCAGGGAGAAGTCAAATTACGAAAATCTCAGTCGGAATCGAAATTTGAATTGTTCCCCAACATTTCCAATTGTTTTACAAATTTCTTGATTTACCCAGCTGGACTTGTTCTGTAATTTTGTCATTTGACAAGTCGGGTCAGTGGGGACAAATCGGGACCATTAGGACAGTCGAGACATACCAAGCACAGCAGGACGAAGTCAAATTACGAAAATCTCAGTCGGAAATGAAATTTGAAAGTTGCTCAATATTTTCCAATTGGTTTACAAATTTCTTGTTCTACCCAGCTGGACTTGTTCTGTAATTTTGGCATATGTCAAGTCGGGTCATTAAGGACAAATCGGAATCATAAGGACAAGTCGAGACATACGAAACACAGCAGAGCGAAGTCAAATTACGAAAATGACAGTAGGAATTGAAATCTGAATGTTCCACTGCATTTTCAAATTGTGTTATAAATTTCTTGTTTTACCCATCTGGACTTGTTCTGTATTTTTGCAATTGTTAAGTCGGGTCATTAAGGACAAATCGGGACCATTAGGACAAGTCGAGACATACGAAGCACAGCAGGGCGAAGTCAAATTACGAAAATCTCAGTCGGAATTAAACTTTGAATGTTCCCCTTATATTTTCCAGTTGTGTTACAAATTTCTTGTTCTTCCCAGCTGGACTTGTTCTGTAATTTTGGTATTTGATAAGTCGGGTCAGTGGGGACAAATCGGGACGATTATTACAGTCGAGACATACAGCAGGACGAAGTCAAGTTACGAAAATCTAAGTCGGAATTGAAATTTGAAAGTTGCTCAATATTTTCCAATTGGTTTACTAATTTCTTGTTCTACCCAGCTGGACTTGTTCTGTAATTTTGGCATATGTCAAGTCGGGTCATTAAAGACAAATCGGAATCATAAGGACAAGTCGAGACATACGAAACAGCAGGGCGAAGTCAAATTACGAAAATCTCAGTCGGAATTGAAATTTAAATATTCTCCAACATTTTCCAATTGTTTAACAAATTTCTTGTTTTACTCAGCTGGACTTGCTCTGTTTTTTGGCATTTGTCAAGTCGGGTCATTAAGAACAAATCATTAGTACATTAGTACAAGTCGAGGCAAATGAAGCACGTCAGGGCGAAGTCAAATTACGAAAATCTCAGTCGTAATTGAACTTTGAATTGTTCCTCAACATTTTCCAATTGTATTATAAATTTCTTGTTACCCAGCTGGACCTGTTCTGTATTTTAACATTTGTCAAGTCGGGTCATTAAGGACAAATCGGGACCATTAGGACAAGTCGAGACATACGAAGCACAGCAGGGCAAAGTCAAATTACGAAAATCTCAGTCGGAATTGAAATTCGATTGATCCACAACATTTTCCAATTGCTTTACAAATTTCTTGTTTTACCCAGCTGGACTTGTTCTGTATTTTGGCAATTGTTAAGTCGGGTCATTAAGGACAAATCTGGACCATTAGAACAAGTCGAGACATACGGAGCACAGCAGGGCGAAGTCAAATTACGAAAATCTCAGTCGGAATTAAACTTTGAATGTTCCCCTTATATTTTCCAATTGTGTTACAAATTTCTTGTTCTACCCAGCTGGACTTGTTCTGTAATTTTGGCATTTGACAAGTCAAGTCAGTGGGGACAAATCGGGACCATTAAGACAGTCGAAACATACCAATCACAGCAGGACGAAGTCAAATTACGAAAATCTCAGTCGGAATTGAAATATGAATGATCCACAACATTTTCCAATTGTGTTACAAATTTCTTGTTTTACCCAGCTAGACTTGTTCTGTATTTTGGCATTCGTCAAGTCGGATCATTAGGGACATATCGGGACCATTAGACAAGTCGAGACATACGAAGGGCAAAGTCAAATTACGAATATCTCAGTCGGAATTGAAATCTGAATGATCCACAACATTTTCCAATTGTGTTACAAATTTCTAGTTTTACCCAGCTAGACTTGTTCTGTATTTTGGCATTCGTCAAGTCGGATCATTAAGGACATATCGGGACCATTAGACAAGTCGAGACATACGAAGGGCAAAGTCAAATTACGGAAATCTCAGTCGGAATTGAAATTCGATTGATCCACAACATTTTCCAATTGAGTTACAAATTTCTTGTTTTAGCCAGCTGGACTTGTTCTGTATTTTGGCAATTGTTGAGTCGGGTCATAAAGTACAAATCGGGACCATTAGGACAAGTCGAGACATACCAAGCACAGCAGGACGAAGTCAAATTACGAAAATCTCAGTCGGAATTGAAATTAAAATGTTCTCCAACATTTTCCAATTGTGTTACAAATTTCATGTTTTACCCAGCTAGACTTGTTCTGTTTTTTGGCATTTGTCAAGTCGGGTCATTAAGAACAAATCGGGACCATTAGTACAAGTCGAGGCAAATGAAGCACGTCAGGGCGAAGTCAAGTTACGAAAATCTCAGTCGGAATTGAAATCTGAATGTTCCACTGCATTTTCAAATTGTGTTACAAATTTCATGTTTTACCCATCTGGACTTGTTCTGTATTTTGGCAATTGTCAAGTCGGGTCTTTAAGGACAAATCGGGACCATTAGGACAAGTCGAGACATACGAAGCACAGCAGGGCGAAGTCAAATTACGAACATCTCAGTCGGAATTAAACTTTGAATGTTCCCCTTATATATTCTAGATGTGTTATAAATTTCTTGTTCTACCCAGCTGGACTTGTTCTGTAATTATGGCATTTGACAAGTCGGGTCAGTGGGGATAAATCGGGACCATTAGGACAGTCGAGACATACCAAGCACAGCGGGACCAAGTCTAATTACGAAAATCTCAGTCGGAATTGAAATTTAAATGTTCTCCAACATTTTCCAATTGTTTTACAAATTTCATGTTTTACCCAGCCAGACTTGTTCTGTATTTTGGCATTTGTCAAGTCGGGTCATTAAGGACAAATCGGGACCATTAGGACAAGTCGAGACATACGAAGCACAGCAGGGCGAAGTCAAATTACGAAAATCTCAGTCGGAATTAAACTTTGAATGTTCCCCTTATATTTTCCAGCTCTGTTACAAATTTCTTGTTCTTCCCAGCTGGACTTGTTCTGTTATTTTGGCGTATGTCAAGTCGGATCATTAAGGACAAATCGGGACCATTAAGACAGTCGAGACATACCAAGCACAGCAGGACGAAGTCAAATTACGAAAATCTCAGTCGGAATTGAAATTTAAAAGTTGCTCAATATTTTCCAATTGGATTACTAATTTCTTGTTCTACCCAGCTGTACTTGTTCTGTAATTTTGGCATATGTCAAGTCGGGTCATTAAGGACAAATCGGAATCATAAGGTCAAGTCGAGACATACGAAGCACATCAGGGAGAAGTCAAATTACGAAAATCTCAGTCGGAATCGAAATTTGAATTGTTCCCCAACATTTCCAATTGTTTTACAAATTTCTTGTTTTACCCAGCTGGACTTGTTCTGTAATTTTGTCATTTGACAAGTCGGGTCAGTGGGGACAAATCGGGACCATTAGGACAGTCGAGACATACCAAGCACAGCAGGACGAAGTCAAATTACGAAAATCTCAGTCGGAATTGAAATTTGAAAGTTGCTCAATATTTTCCAATTGGTTTACAAATTTCTTGTTCTACCCAGCTGGACTTGTTCTGTAATTTTGGCATATGTCAAGTCGGGTCATTAAGGACAAATCGGAATCATAAGGACAAGTCGAGACATACGAAGCACAGCAGGGCGAAGTCAAATTACGAAAATGACAGTAGGAATTGAAATCTGAATGTTCCACTGCATTTTCAAATTGTGTTATAAATTTCTTGTTTTACCCATCTGGACTTGTTCTGTATTTTTGCAATTGTTAAGTCGGGTCATTAAGGACAAATCGGGACCATTAGGACAAGTCGAGACATACCAAGCACAGCAGGGCGAAGTCAAATTACGAAAATCTCAGTCGGAATTAAACTTTGAATGTTCCCCTTATATTTTCCAGTTGTGTTACAAATTTCTTGTTCTTCCCAGCTGGACTTGTTCTGTAATTTTGGTATTTGATAAGTCGGGTCAGTGGGGACAAATCGGGACGATTATTACAGTCGAGACATACAGCAGGACGAAGTCAAGTTACGAAAATCTCAGTCGGAATTGAAATTTGAAAGTTGCTCAATATTTTCCAATTGGTTTACTAATTTCTTGTTCTACCCAGCTGGACTTGTTCTGTAATTTTGGCATATGTCAAGTCGGGTCATTAAAGACAAATCGGAATCATAAGGACAAGTCGAGACATACGAAACAGCAGGGCGAAGTCAAATTACGAAAATCTCAGTCGGAATTGAAAATTAAATATTCTCCAACATTTTCCAATTGTTTAACAAATTTCTTGTTTTACTCAGCTGGACTTGTTCTGTATTTTGGCATTCGTCAAGTCGGATCATTAAGGACATATCGGGACCATTAGACAAGTCAAGACATACGAAGCACAGTAGGGCAAAGTCAAATTACGAATATCTCAGTCGGAATTGAAATATGAATGATCCACAACATTTTCCAATTGCTTTACAAATTTCTTGTTTTACCCAGCTGGACTTGTTCTGTATTTTGGCAATTGTTAAGTCGGGTCATTAAGAACAAATCATTAGTACATTAGTACAAGTCGAGGCAAATGAAGCACGTCAGGGCGAAGTCAAATTACGAAAATCTCAGTCGTAATTGAACTTTGAATTGTTCCTCAACATTTTCCAATTGTATTATAAATTTCTTGTTACCCAGCTGGACCTGTTCTGTATTTTAACATTTGTCAAGTCGGGTCATTAAGGACAAATCGGGACCATTAGGACAAGTCGAGACATACGAAGCACAGCAGGGCAAAGTCAAATTACGAAAATCTCAGTCGGAATTGAAATTCGATTGATCCACAACATTTTCCAATTGCTTTACAAATTTCTTGTTTTACCCAGCTGGACTTGTTCTGTATTTTGGCAATTGTTAAGTCGGGTCATTAAGGACAAATCTGGACCATTAGAACAAGTCGAGACATACGGAGCACAGCAGGGCGAAGTCAAATTACGAAAATCTCAGTCGGAATTAAACTTTGAATGTTCCCCTTATATTTTCCAATTGTGTTACAAATTTCTTGTTCTACCCAGCTGGACTTGTTCTGTAATTTTGGCATTTGACAAGTCAAGTCAGTGGGGACAAATCGGGACCATTAAGACAGTCGAAACATACCAATCACAGCAGGACGAAGTCAAATTACGAAAATCTCAGTCGGAATTGAAATATGAATGATCCACAACATTTTCCAATTGTGTTACAAATTTCTTGTTTTACCCAGCTAGACTTGTTCTGTATTTTGGCATTCGTCAAGTCGGATCATTAGGGACATATCGGGACCATTAGACAAGTCGAGACATACGAAGGGCAAAGTCAAATTACGAATATCTCAGTCGGAATTGAAATCTGAATGATCCACAACATTTTCCAATTGTGTTACAAATTTCTAGTTTTACCCAGCTAGACTTGTTCTGTATTTTGGCATTCGTCAAGTCGGATCATTAAGGACATATCGGGACCATTAGACAAGTCGAGACATACGAAGGGCAAAGTCAAATTACGGAAATCTCAGTCGGAATTGAAATTCGATTGATCCACAACATTTTCCAATTGAGTTACAAATTTCTTGTTTTAGCCAGCTGGACTTGTTCTGTATTTTGGCAATTGTTGAGTCGGGTCATAAAGTACAAATCGGGACCATTAGGACAAGTCGAGACATACCAAGCACAGCAGGACGAAGTCAAATTACGAAAATCTCAGTCGGAATTGAAATTTAAATGTTCTCCAACATTTTCCAATTGTGTTACAAATTTCATGTTTTACCCAGCTAGACTTGTTCTGTTTTTTGGCATTTGTCAAGTCGGGTCATTAAGAACAAATCGGGACCATTAGTACAAGTCGAGGCAAATGAAGCACGTCAGGGCGAAGTCAAGTTACGAAAATCTCAGTCGGAATTGAAATCTGAATGTTCCACTGCATTTTCAAATTGTGTTACAAATTTCATGTTTTACCCATCTGGACTTGTTCTGTATTTTGGCAATTGTCAAGTCGGGTCTTTAAGGACAAATCGGGACCATTAGGACAAGTCGAGACATACGAAGCACAGCAGGGCGAAGTCAAATTACGAACATCTCAGTCGGAATTAAACTTTGAATGTTCCCCTTATATATTCCAGATGTGTTATAAATTTCTTGTTCTACCCAGCTGGACTTGTTCTGTAATTATGGCATTTGACAAGTCGGGTCAGTGGGGATAAATCGGGACCATTAGGACAGTCGAGACATACCAAGCACAGCGGGACCAAGTCTAATTACGAAAATCTCAGTCGGAATTGAAATTTAAATGTTCTCCAACATTTTCCAATTGTTTTACAAATTTCATGTTTTACCCAGCCAGACTTGTTCTGTATTTTGGCATTTGTCAAGTCGGGTCATTAAGGACAAATCGGGACCATTAGGACAAGTCGAGACATACGAAGCACAGCAGGGCGAAGTCAAATTACGAAAATCTCAGTCGGAATTAAACTTTGAATGTTCCCCTTATATTTTCCAGCTCTGTTACAAATTTCTTGTTCTTCCCAGCTGGACTTGTTCTGTTATTTTGGCGTATGTCAAGTCGGATCATTAAGGACAAATCGGGACCATTAAGACAGTCGAGACATACCAAGCACAGCAGGACGAAGTCAAATTACGAAAATCTCAGTCGGAATTGAAATTTAAAAGTTGCTCAATATTTTCCAATTGGATTACTAATTTCTTGTTCTACCCAGCTGTACTTGTTCTGTAATTTTGGCATATGTCAAGTCGGGTCATTAAGGACAAATCGGAATCATAAGGTCAAGTCGAGACATACGAAGCACATCAGGGAGAAGTCAAATTACGAAAATCTCAGTCGGAATCGAAATTTGAATTGTTCCCCAACATTTCCAATTGTTTTACAAATTTCTTGTTTTACCCAGCTGGACTTGTTCTGTAATTTTGTCATTTGACAAGTCGGGTCAGTGGGGACAAATCGGGACCATTAGGACAGTCGAGACATACCAAGCACAGCAGGACGAAGTCAAATTACGAAAATCTCAGTCGGAATTGAAATTTGAAAGTTGCTCAATATTTTCCAATTGGTTTACAAATTTCTTGTTCTACCCAGCTGGACTTGTTCTGTAATTTTGGCATATGTCAAGTCGGGTCATTAAGGACAAATCGGAATCATAAGGACAAGTCGAGACATACGAAGCACAGCAGGGCGAAGTCAAATTACGAAAATGACAGTAGGAATTGAAATCTGAATGTTCCACTGCATTTTCAAATTGTGTTATAAATTTCTTGTTTTACCCATCTGGACTTGTTCTGTATTTTTGCAATTGTTAAGTCGGGTCATTAAGGACAAATCGGGACCATAAGGACAAGTCGAGACATACCAAGCACAGCAGGGCGAAGTCAAATTACGAAAATCTCAGTCGGAATTAAACTTTGAATGTTCCCCTTATATTTTCCAGTTGTGTTACAAATTTCTTGTTCTTCCCAGCTGGACTTGTTCTGTAATTTTGGTATTTGATAAGTCGGGTCAGTGGGGACAAATCGGGACGATTATTACAGTCGAGACATACAGCAGGACGAAGTCAAGTTACGAAAATCTCAGTCGGAATTGAAATTTGAAAGTTGCTCAATATTTTCCAATTGGTTTACTAATTTCTTGTTCTACCCAGCTGGACTTGTTCTGTAATTTTGGCATATGTCAAGTCGGGTCATTAAAGACAAATCGGAATCATAAGGACAAGTCGAGACATACGAAACAGCAGGGCGAAGTCAAATTACGAAAATCTCAGTCGGAATTGAAAATTAAATATTCTCCAACATTTTCCAATTGTTTAACAAATTTCTTGTTTTACTCAGCTGGACTTGTTCTGTATTTTGGCATTCGTCAAGTCGGATCATTAAGGACATATCGGGACCATTAGACAAGTCAAGACATACGAAGCACAGTAGGGCAAAGTCAAATTACGAATATCTCAGTCGGAATTGAAATATGAATGATCCACAACATTTTCCAATTGCTTTACAAATTTCTTGTTTTACCCAGCTGGACTTGTTCTGTATTTTGGCAATTGTTAAGTCGGGTCATTAAGAACAAATCATTAGTACATTAGTACAAGTCGAGGCAAATGAAGCACGTCAGGGCGAAGTCAAATTACGAAAATCTCAGTCGTAATTGAACTTTGAATTGTTCCTCAACATTTTCCAATTGTATTATAAATTTCTTGTTACCCAGCTGGACCTGTTCTGTATTTTAACATTTGTCAAGTCGGGTCATTAAGGACAAATCGGGACCATTAGGACAAGTCGAGACATACGAAGCACAGCAGGGCAAAGTCAAATTACGAAAATCTCAGTCGGAATTGAAATTCGATTGATCCACAACATTTTCCAATTGCTTTACAAATTTCTTGTTTTACCCAGCTGGACTTGTTCTGTATTTTGGCAATTGTTAAGTCGGGTCATTAAGGACAAATCTGGACCATTAGAACAAGTCGAGACATACGGAGCACAGCAGGGCGAAGTCAAATTACGAAAATCTCAGTCGGAATTAAACTTTGAATGTTCCCCTTATATTTTCCAATTGTGTTACAAATTTCTTGTTCTACCCAGCTGGACTTGTTCTGTAATTTTGGCATTTGACAAGTCAAGTCAGTGGGGACAAATCGGGACCATTAAGACAGTCGAGACATACCAATCACAGCAGGACGAAGTCAAATTACGAAAATCTCAGTCGGAATTGAAATTTGAAAGTTGCTCAATATTTTCCAATTGGTTTACAAATTTCTTGTTCTAACCAGCTGGACTTGTTCTGTAATTTTGGCATATAATAAGTCGGGTCATTAAGGACAAATCGGGATCATAAGGACAAGTCGAGACATACGAAACACAGCAGGACAAAGTCAAATTACGAAAATCTCAGTCGGAATTGAAATTTGAATTGTTCCCCAACATTTCCAATTATTTCACAAATTTCTTGTTTTACCCAGCTGGACTTGTTCTGTAATTTTGGCATTTGTCAAGTCGGGTCATTAAGGACAAATCGGGACCATTAGGACAAGTTGAGACTTACGAAACACAGCAGGGCTTAGTCAAATTTCGAAAATCCCAGTCGGAATTGAAATTTGAATTGTTCTTCAACATTTCCAATTGTTTTACAAATTTCTTGTTTTACCCAGATGGACTTGCTCTGTAATTTTGGCATTTGTCAAGTCGGGTCATTAAGAACAAATCAGGACCATTAGTACAAGTCGAGGCAAATGAAGCACGTCAGGGCGAAGTCAAATTACGAAAATCTCAGTCGGAATTGAAATCTGAATGTTCCACTGCATTTTCAAATTGTGTTACAAATTTCTTGTTTTACCCAGATGGACTTGTTCTGTATTTTGGCAATTGTTAAGTCGGGTCATTAAGGACAAATCGGGACCATTAGACAAGTCGAGACTTACGAAGGGCAAGGTCAAATTACGAAAATCTCAGTCGGAATTGAAATTTGAATGATCCACAACATTTTCCGATTGTGTTACAAATTTCTTGTTTTACCCATTTGGACTTGTTCTGTATTTTGGCATTTGTCAAGTCGGGTCTTTAAGGACAAATCGGGACCATTAGGACAAGTCAAAACATACGAAGCACAGCAGGGCAAAGTCAAATTACGAATATCTCAGTCGGAATTGAAATATGAATGATCCACAACATTTTCCAATTGTGTTACAAATTTCTTGTTTTACCCAGCTAGACTTGTTCTGTATTTTGGCATTCGTCAAGTCGGATCATCAAGGACATATCGGGACCATTAGACAAGTCGAGACATACGAAGGGCAAAGTCAAATTACGAAAATCTCAGTCGGAATTGAAATTTGAATGATCCACAACATTTTCCGATTGTGTTACAAATTTCTTGTTTTACCCATTTGGACTTGTTCTGTATTTTGGCATTTGTCAAGTCGGGTCATTAAGAACAAATCGGGACCATTAGTACAAGTCGAGGCAAATGAAGCACGTCAGGGCGAAGTCAAGTTACGAAAATCTCAGTCGGAATTGAAATCTGAATGTTCCACTGCATTTTCAAATTGTGTTACAAATTTCTTGTTTAACCCATCTGGACTTGTTCTGTATTTTGGCAATTGACAAGTCGGGTCTTTAAGGACAAATCGGGACCATTAGGACAAGTCGAGACATACGAAGCACAGCAGGGCGAAGTCAAATTACGAACATCTCAGTCGGAATTAAACTTTGAATGTTCCCCTTATATTTTCCAGATGTGTTATAAATTTCTTGTTCTACCCAGCTGGACTTGTTCTGTAATTTTGGCATTTGACAAGTCGGGTCAGTGGGGACAAATCGGGACCATTAGGACAGTCGAGACATACCAAGCACAGCAGGACGAAGTCAAATTACGAAAATCTCAGTCGGAATTGAAATTTGAAAGTTGCTCAATATTTTCCAATTGGTTTACAAATTTCTTGTTCTACCCAGCTGGACTTGTTCTGTAATTTTGGCATATGTCAAGTCGGGTCATTAAGGACAAATCGGAATCATAAGGACAAGTCGAAATATACGAAACACAGCAGAGAGAAGTCAAATTAGGAAAATCTCAGTCGGAATTAAAATTTGAATTGTTTCCCAAAATTTTCCAATTGTGTTACAAATTTCTTGTTTTACCCAGCTGGACTTGTTCTGTATTTTGGCAATTGTTAAGTCGGGTCATTAAGGACAAATCGGAACCATTAGGACAAGTCGAGACATACGAAGCACAGCAGGGCGAAGTCAAATTACGAACATCTCAGTCGGAATTAAACTTTGAATGTTCCCCTTATATTTTCCAGATGTGTTATAAATGTCTTGTTCTACCCAGCTGGACTTGTTCTGTAATTTTAGCATTTGACAAGTCGGGTCAGTGGGGACAAATCGGGACCATTAAGACAGTCGAGACATACCAAGCACAGCAGGACGAAGTCAAATTACGAAAATCTCAGTCGGAATTGAAATTTGAAAGTTGCTCAATATTTTCCAATTGGTTTACAAATTTCTTGTTCTACCCAGCTGGACTTGTTCTGAAATTTTGGCATATGTCAAGTCGGGTCATTAAGGACAAATCGGAATCATAAGGACAAGTCGAGACATACGAAACACAGCAGAGCTTAGTCAAATTACGAAAATCCCAGTCGGCATTAAAATTTTAATTGTTCCCCAACATTTCCAATTGTGTTACAAATTTATTGTTTTACCCAGCAGGACTTGTTCTGTATTTTGGCAATTGTTAAGTCGGGCCATTAAGGACAAATCGGGACCATTAGGACAAGTCGAGATATACGAAGCACAGCAGGGCGAAGTCAAATTACGAACATCTCAGTCGGAATTGAAATTTGAAAGTTTCTCAATATTTTCCAATTGGTTTAAAAATTTTTTGTTCTACCCAGCTGGACTTGTTCTGTAATTTTGGCATATGTCAAGTCGGGTCATTAGGGACAAATCGGAATAATAAGGACAAGTCGAAATATACGAAGCACAGCAGAGAGAAGTCAAATTACGAAAATCTCAGTCAGAATTAAAATTTGAATTGTTCCCCAAAATTTTCCAATTGTGTTATAAATTTCTTGTTACCCAGCTGTTCTGTATTTTGGCATTTGTCAAGTCGGGTCATTAAGGACAAATCGGGACCATTAGGACAGTCGAGACATACCAAGCACAGCAGGACGAAGTCAAATTACGAAAATCCCAGTCGGAATTGAAATTTGAAAGTTGCTCAATATTTTCCAATTGGTTTACAAATTTCTTGTTCTACCCAGCAGGACTTGTTCTGTATTTTGGCAATTGTTAAGTCGGGTCATTAAGGACAAATCGGGACCATTAGGACAAGTCGAGACATACAAAGCACAGCAGGGCGAAGTCAAATTACGAACATCTCAGTCGGAATTAAACTTTGACATACCAAGCACAGCAGGACGAAGTCAAATTACGAAAATCTCAGTCGGAATTGAAATTTGAAAGTTGCTCAATATTTTCCAATTGGTTTACAAATTTCTTGTTCTACCCAGTTCTACTCAGTCGGAATTGAAATTTAAATGTTCTCCAACATTTTCCAATTGTGTTACAAATTTCATGTTTTACCCAGCTAGACTTGTTCTGTATTTTGGCATTTGTCAAGTAGGGTCATTAAGAACAAATCGGGACCATTAGTACAAGTCGAGGCAAATGAAGCACGTCAGGGCGAAGTCAAGTTACGAAAATCTCAGTCGGAATTGAAATCTGAATGTTCCACTGCATTTTCAAATTGTGTTACAAATTTCTTGTTTTACCCATCTGGACTTGTTCTGTATTTTGGCAATTGTCAAGTCGGGTCTTTAAGGACAAATCGGGACCATTAGGACAAGTCGAGACATACGAAGCACAGCAAGGCGAAATCAAATTACGAACATCTCAGTCGGAATTAAACTTTGAATGTTCCCCTTATATTTTCCAGATGTGTTATAAATTTCTTGTTCTACCCAGCTGGACTTGTTCTGTAATTTTGGCATTTGACAAGTCGGGTCAGTGGGGACAAATCGGAACCATTAGGACAGTCGAGACATACCAAGCACAGCAGGACGAAGTCAAATTACGAAAATCTCAGTCGGAATTGAAATATGAATGATCCACAACATTTTCCAATTGTGTTACAAATTTCTTGTTTTACCCAGCTAGACTTGTTCTGTATTTTGGCATTCGTCAAGTCGGATCATTAAGGACATATCGGGACCATTAGACAAGTCGAGACATACGAAGGGCAAAGTCAAATTACGAATATCTCAGTCGGAATTGAAATTTGAATGATTCACAACATTTTCAAATTGTGTTACAAATTTCTTGTTGTACCCAGCTAGACTTGTTCTGTATTTTGGCATTCGTCAAGTCGGATCATTAAGGACATATCGGGACCATTAGACAAGTCGAGACATACGAAGGGCAAAGTCAAATTACGGAAATCTCAGTCGGAATTGAAATTCGATTGATCCATAACATTTTCCAATTGAGTTACAAATTTCTTGTTTTAGCCAGCTGGACTTGTTCTGTATTTTGGCAATTGTTGAGTCGGGTCATTAAGTACAAATCGGGACCATTAGGACAAGTCGAGACATACCTAGCACAGCAGGACGAAGTCAAATTACGAAAATCTCAGTCGGAATTGAAATTTGAAAGTTGCTCAATATTTTCCAATTGGTTTACAAATTTCTTGTTCTACCCAGCTGGACTAGTTCTGTAATTTTGGCATATGTCAAGTCGGGTCATTAGGGACAAATCGGAATCATAAGGACAAGTCGAGACATACGAAACACAGCAGGGCGAAGTCAAATTACGAAAATCTCAGTCGGAATTGAAATTTAAATGTTCTCCAACATTTTCCAATTGTGTTACAAATTTCATGTTTTACCCAGCTAGACTTGTTCTGTTTTTTGGCATTTGTCAAGACGGGTCATTAAGAACAAATCGGGACCATTAGTACAAGTCGAGGCAAATGAAGCACGTCAGGGCGAAGTCAAGTTACGAAAATCTCAGTCGGAATTGAAATCTGAATGTTCCACTGCATTTTCAAATTGTGTTACAAATTTCTTGTTTTACCCATCTGGACTTGTTCTGTATTTTGGCAATTGTCAAGTCGGGTCTTTAAGGACAAATCGGGACCATTAGGACAAGTCGAGACATACGAAGCATAGCAGGGCGAAGTCAAATTACGAACATCTCAGTCGGAATTAAACTTTGAATGTTCCCCTTATATATTCCAGATGTGTTATAAATTTCTTGTTCTACCCAGCTTGACTTGTTCTGTAATTTTGGCATTTGACAAGTCGGGTCAGTCGGGATAAATCAGGACCATTAGGACAGTCGAGACATACCAAGCACAGCGGGACCAAGTCTAATTACGAAAATCTCAGTCGGAATTGAAATTTAAATGTTCTCCAACAATTTCCAATTGTTTTACAAATTTCATGTTTTACCCAGCCAGACTCGTTCTGTATTTTGGCATTTGTCAAGTCGGGTCATTAAGGACAAATCGGGACCATTAGGACAAGTCGAGACATACGAAGCACAGCAGGGCGAAGTCAAATTACGAAAATCTCAGTCGGAATTAAACTTTGAATGTTCCCCTTATATTTTTCAGTTGTATTACAAATTTCTTGTTTTTCCCAGCTGGACTTGTTCTGTAATTTTGGCATATGTCAAGTCGGGTCATTAAGGACAAATCGGGACCATTAAGACAGTCGAGACATACCAAGCACAGCAGGACGAAGTCAAATTACGAAAATCTCAGTCGGAATTGAAATTTAAAAGTTGCTCAATATTTTCCAATTGGATTACTAATTTCTTGTTCTACCCAGCTGTACTTGTTCTGTAATTTTGGCATATGTCAAGTCGGGTCATTAAGGACAAATCGGAATCATAAGGTCAAGTCGAGACATACGAAGCACATCAGGGAGAAGTCAAATTACGAAAATCTCAGTCGGAATCGAAATTTGAATTGTTCCCCAACATTTCCAATTGTTTTACAAATTTCTTGTTTTACCCAGCTGGACTTGTTCTGTAATTTTGGCATTTGTCAAGTCGGGTCATTAAGGACAAATCGGGACCATTAGGACAAGTCGAGACATACGAAGCACATCAGGGCGAAGTCAAATTACGAACATCTCAGTCGGAATTAAACTTTGAATGTTCCCCTTATATTTTCCAGATGTGTTACAAATTTCTTGTTCTTCCTAGTTGGACTTGTTCTGTAATTTTGGCATATGTCAAGTCGGGTCATTAAGGACAAATCGGGACCATTAGGACAAGTCGAGACATACGAAGCACAGTAGGGCGAAGTCAAATTACGAAAATCTCAGTCGGAATTAAACTTTGAATGTTCCCCTTATATTTTCCATTTGTGTTACAAATTTCTTGTTCTTCCCAGCTGGACTTGTTCTGCAATTTTGGCATATGTCAAGTCGGGTCATTAAGGACAAATCGGGACCATTAAGACAGTCGAGACATACCAAGCACAGCAGGACGAAGTCATATTACGAAAATCTCAGTCGGAATTGAAATATAAAAGTTGCTCAATATTTTCCAATTGGATTACTAATTTCTTGTTCTACCCAGCTGTACTTGTTCTGTAATTTTGGCATATGTCAAGTCGGGTCATTAAGGACAAATCGGAATCATAAGGTCAAGTCGAGACATACGAAGCACATCAGGGAGAAGTCAAATTACGAAAATCTCAGTCGGAATCGAAATTTGAATTGTTCCCCAACATTTCCAATTGTGTAACAAATTTCTTGTTTCACCCAGCAGGACTTGTTCTGCATTTTGGCAATTGTTAAGCCGGGTCATTAAGGACAAATCGGGACCATTAGGACAAGTCGAGACATACGAAACACAGCAGGACAAAGTCAAATTACGAAAATCTCAGTCGGAATTGAAATTTGAATTGTTCCCCAACATTTCCAATTGTTTCACAAATTTCTTGTTTTACCCAGCTGGACTTGTTCTGTAATTTTGGCATTTGTCAAGTCGGGTCATTAAGGACAAATCGGGACCATTAGGACAAGTTGAGACTTACGAAACACAGCAGGGCTTAGTCAAATTACGAAAATCCCAGTCGGAATTGAAATTTGAATTGTTCTTCAACATTTCCAATTGTTTTACAAATTTCTTGTTTTACCCAGCTGGACTTGCTCTGTTTTTTGGCATTTGTCAAGTCGGGTCATTAAGAACAAGACAGGACCATTAGTACAAGTCGAGGCAAATGAAGCACGTCAGGGCGAAGTCAAATTACGAAAATCTCAGTCGGAATTGAAATCTGAATGTTCCACTGCATTTTCAAATTGTGTTACAAATTTCTTGTTTTACCCAGCTGGACTTGTTATGTATTTTGGCAATTGTTAAGTCGGGTCACTAAGGACAAATCGGGACCATTAGACAAGTCGAGACATACGAAGGGCAAGGTCAAATTACGAAAATCTCAGTCGGAATTGAAATTTGAATGATCCACAACATTTTCCGATTGTGTTACAAATTTCTTGTTTTACCCATTTGGACTTGTTCTGTATTTTGGCATTTGTCAAGTCGGGTCTTTAAGGACAAATCGGGACCATTAGGACAAGTCAAAACATACGAAGCACAGCAGGGCAAAGTCAAATTACGAATATCTCAGTCGGAATTGAAATATGAATGATCCACAACATTTTCCAATTGTGTTACAAATTTCTTGTTTTACCCAGCTAGACTTGTTCTGTATTTAGCATTCGTCAAGTCGGATCATTGAGGACATATCGGGACCATTAGACAAGTCGAGACATACGAAGGGCAAAGTCAAATTACGAAAATCTCAGTCGGAATTGAAATTTGATTGATCCACAACATTTTCCGATTGTGTTACAAATTTCTTGTTTTACCCATTTGGACTTGTTCTGTATTTTGGCATTTGTCAAGTCGGGTCTTTAAGGACAAATCGGGACCATAAGGACAAGTCGAAACATACGAAGCACAGCAGGGCAAAGTCAAATTACGAATATCTCAGTCGGAATTGAAATATGAATGATCCACAACATTTTCCAATTGTGTTACAAATTTCTTGTTTTACCCAGCTAGACTTGTTCTGTATTTTGGCGTTCGTCAAGTCGGATCATTAAGGACATATCGGGACCATTAGACAAGTCGAGACATACGAAGGGCAAAGTCAAATTACGAAAATCTCAGTCGGAATTGAAATTCGATTGATCCACAACATTTTCCAATTGAGTTACAAATTTCTTGTTTTAGCCAGCTGGACTTGTTCTGTATTTTGGCAATTGTTGAGTCGGGTCATTAAGTACAAATCGGGACCATTAGGACAAGTCGAGACATACCAAGCACAGCAGGATGAAGTCAAATTACGAAAATCTCAGTCGGAATTGAAATTTGAAAGTTGCTCAATATTTTCCAATTGGTTTATAAATTTCTTGTTCTACCCAGCTGGACTTGTTCTGTAATTTTGGCATATGTCAAGTCGGGTCATTTAGGACAAATCGGAATCATGAGGACAAGTCGAGACATACGAAACACAGCAGGGCGAAGTCAAATTACGAAAATCTCAGTCGGAATTGAAATTTAAATGTTCTCCAACATTTTCCAATTGTGTTACAAATTTCATGTTTTACCCAGCTAGACTTGTTCTGTATTTTGGCATTTGTCAAGTCGGGTCATTAAGAACAAATCGGGACCATTAGTACAAGTCGAGGCAAATGAAGCACGTCAGGGCGAAGTCAAGTTACGAAAATCTCAGTCGGAATTGAAATCTGAATGTTCCACTGCATTTTCAAATTGTGTTACAAATTTCTTGTTTTACCCATCTGGACTTGTTCTGTATTTTGGCAATTGTCAAGTCGGGTCTTTAAGGACAAATCGGGAGCATTAGGACAAGTCGAGAGATACGAAGCACAGCAGGGCGAAGTCAAATTACGAACATCTCAGTCGGAATTAAACTTTGAATGTTCCCCTTATATTTTCCAGATGTGTTATAAATTTCTTGTTCTACCCAGCTGGACTTGTTCTGTAATTTTGGCATTTGACAAGTCGGGTCAGTGGGGACAAATCGGGACCATTAGGACAGTCGAGACATACCAAGCACAGCAGGACGAAGTCAAATTACGAAAATCTCAGTCGGAATTGAAATTTGAAAGTTGCTCAATATTTTCCAATTGGTTTACAAATTTCTTGTTCTACCCAGCTGGACTTGTTCTGTAATTTTGGCATATGTCAAGTCGGGTCATTAAGGACAAATCGGAATCATAAGGACAAGTCGAAATATACGAAGCACAGCAGAGAGAAGTCAAATTAAGAAAATCTCAGTCGGAATTAAAATTTGAATTGTTTCCCAAAATTTTCCAATTGTGTTACAAATTTCTTGTTTTACCCAGCTGGACTTGTTCTGTATTTTGGCAATTGTTAAGTCGGGTCATTAAGGACAAATCGGGACCATTAGGACAAGTCGAGACATACGAAGCACAGCAGGGCGAAGTCAAATTACGAACATCTCAGTCGGAATTAAACTTTGAATGTTCCCCTTATATTTTCCAGATGTGTTATAAATGTCTTGTTCTACCCAGCTGGACTTGTTCTGTAATTTTGGCATTTGACAAGTCGGGTCAGTGGGGACAAATCGGGACCATTAGGACAGTCGAGACATACCAAGCACAGCAGGACGAAGTCAAATTACGAAAATCTCAGTCGGAATTGAAATTTTAAAGTTGCTCAATATTTTCCAATTGGTTTACAAATTTCTTGTTCTACCCAGCTGGACTTGTTCTGAAATTTTGGCATATGTCAAGTCGGGTCATTAACGACAAATCGGAATCATAAGGACAAGTCGAGACATACGAAACACAGCAGAGCTTAGTCAAATTACGAAAATCCCAGTCGGCATTAAAATTTTAATTGTTCCCCAACATTTCCAATTGTGTTACAAATTTCTTGTTTTACCCAGCAGGACTTGTTCTGTATTTTGGCAATTGTTAAGTCGGGCCATTAAGGACAAATCGGGACCATCAGGACAAGTCGAGACATACGAAGCACAGCAGGGCGAAGTCAAATTACGAACATCTCAGTCGGAATTGAAATTTGAAAGTTGCTCAATATTTTTCAATTGGTTTAAAAATTTTTTGTTCTACCCAGCTGGACTTGTTCTGTAATTTTGGCATATGTCAAGTCGGGTCATTAAGGACAAATTGGAATCATATGGACAAGTCGAAATATACGAAACACAGCAGGGCGAAGTCAAATTAAGGAAATCTTAGTCGGAATTGATATTTGAAAGTTGCTCAATATTTTCCAATTGTGTTACAAATTTCTTGTTTTACCCAGCAGGACTTGTTCTGTATTTTGGCAATTGTTAAGTCGGGTCATTAAGGACAAATCGGGACCATTAGGACAAGTCGAGACATACGAAGCACAGCAGGGCGAAGTCAAATTACGAACATCTCAGTCGGAATTAAAATTTGAATGTTCCCCTTATATTTTCCAATTGTGTTACAAATTTCTTGTTCTACCCAGCTGGACTTGTTCTGTAATTTTGGCATTTGACAAGTCGGGTCATTAAGGACAAATCGGGACCATAAGGACAGTCGAGACATACCAAGCACAGCAGGACGAAGTCAAATTACGAAAATCTCAGTCGGAATTGAAATTTGAAAGTTGCTCAATATTTTCCAATTGGTTTACAAATTTCTTGTTCTACCCAGCTGGACTTGTTCTGTAATTTTGGCATATGTCAAGTCGGGTCATTAAGGACAAATCGGAATCATAAGGACAAGTCGAGACATACGAAACACAGCAGAGCTTAGTCAATTACGAAAATCCCAGTCGGCATTAAAATTTTAATTGTTCCCCAACATTTCCAATTGTGTTACAAATTTCTTGTTTTACCCAGCAGGACTTGTTCTGTATTTTGGCAATTGTTAAGTCGGGTCATTAAGGACAAATCGGGACCATTAGGACAAGTCGAGACATACGAAGCACAGCAGGGAGAAGTCAAATTACGAACATCTCAGTCGGAATTGAAATTTGAAAGTTGCTCAATATTTTCCAATTGGTTTAAAAAAATTTTGTTCTACCCAGCTGGTCTTGTTCTGTAATTTTGGCATATGTCAAGTCGGGTCATTAAGGACAAATCGGAATCATAAGGACAAGTCGAAATATACGAAGCACAGCAGAGAGAAGTCAAATTACGAAAATCTCAGTCAGAATTAAAATTTGAATTGTTCCCCAAAATTTTCCAATTGTGTTATAAATTTCTTGTTACCCAGCTGTTCTGTATTTTGGCATTTGTCAAGTCGAGTCATTAAGGACAAATCGGGACCATTAGGACAGTCGAGACATACCAAGCACAGCAGGACGAAGTCAAATTACGAAAATCTCAGTCGGAATTGAAATTTGAAAGTTGCTCAATATCTTCCAATCGGTTTACAAATTTCTTGTTCTACCCAGCTGGACTTGTTCTGTAATTTTGGCATATGTCAAGTCGGGTCATTAAGGACAAATCGGAATCATAAGGACAAGTCGAGACATACGAAACACAGCAGGGCGAAGTCAAATTAAGAAAATCTTAGTCGGAATTGAGATTTGAAAGTTGCTCAATATTTTCCAATTGTGTTACAAATTTCTTGTTTTACCCAGCAGGACTTGTTCTGTATTTTGGCAATTGTTAAGTCGGGTCATTAAGGACAAATCGGGACCATTAGGACAAGTCGAGACATACGAATCACAGCAGGGCGAAGTCAAATTACGAACATCTCAGTCGGAATTGAAATTTGAAAGTTGCTCAATACTTTCCAATAGGTTTAAAAATTTTCTGTTCTACCCAGCTGGACTTGTTCTGTAATTTTGGCATATGTCAAGTCGGGTCATTAAGGACAAATCGGAATCATAAGGACAAGTCGAAATATACGAAGCACAGCAGAGAGAAGTCAAATTACGAAAATCTCAGTCGGAATTGAAATTTGAATTGTTCCCCAAAATTTTCCAATTGTGTTATAAATTTCTTGTTACCCAGCTGTTCAGTATTTTGGCATTTGTCAAGTCGGGTCATTAAGGACAAATCAGGACCATTAGGACAAGTCGAGACATACGAAGCACAGCAGGGCGAAGTCAAATTACGAACATCTCAGTCGAAATAGAAATTTGAATTGTTCCCCAACATTTCCAATTGTTTTACAAATTTCTTGTTTTACCCAGCTGGACTTGTTCTGTAATTTTGGCATTTGTCAAGTCGGGTCATTAAGGACAAATCGGGACCATTAGGACAAATCGAGACATACGAAACACAGCAGTGCTTAGTCAAATTACGAAAATCCCAGTCGGAATTGAAATTTGAATTGTTCCCCAACATTTCCAATTGTTTTCAAATTTCTTGTTTTACCCAGCTGGACTTGCTCTGTTTTTTGGCATTTGTCAAGTCGGATCATTAAGAACAAATCAGGACCATTAGTACAAGTCGAGGCAAATGAAGCACGTCAGGGCGAAGACAAATTACGAAAATCCCAGTCGGAATTGAAATCTGAATGTTCCACAACATTTTCCGATTGTGTTACAAATTTCTTGTTTTACCCATTTGGACTTGTTCTGTATTTTGGCATTTGTCAAGTCGGGTCTTTAAGGACAAATCGGGACCATTAGGACAAGTCGAAACATACGAAGCACAGCAGGGCAAAGTCAAATTACGAATATCTCAGTCGGAATTGAAATATGAATGATCCACAACATTTTCCAATTGTGTTACAAATTTCTTGTTTTACCCAGCTAGACTTGTTCTGTATTTTGGCATTCGTCAAGTCGGATCATTAAGGACATATCGGGACCATTATGCAAGTCGAGACATACGAAGGGCAAAGTCAAATTACGAAAATCTCAGTCGGAATTGAAATATGAATGATCCACAACATTTTCCAATTGTGTTACAAATTTCTTGTTTTACCCAGCTAGACTTGTTCTGTGTTTTGGCATTCGTCAAGTCGGATCATTAAGGACATATCGGGACCATTATACAAGTCGAGACATACGAAGGGCAAAGTCAAATTACGAATATCTCAGTCGGAATTGAAATATGAATGATCCACAACATTTTCCAATTGTGTTACAAATTTCTTGTTTTACCCAGCTAGACTTGTTCTGTATTTTGGCATTCGTCAAGTCGGATCATTAAGGACATATCGGGACCATTAGACAAGTCGAGACATACGAAGGGCAAAGTCAAATTACGGAAATCTCAGTCGGAATTGAAATTCGATTGATCCACAACATTTTCCAATTGAGTTACAAATTTCTTGTTTTAGCCAGCTGGACTTGTTCTGTATTTTGGCAATTGTTGAGTCGGGTCACTAAGTACAAATCGGGACCATTAGGACAAGTCGAGACATACCAAGCACAGCAGGACGAAGTCAAATTACGAAAATCTCAGTCGGAATTGAAATTTGAAAGTTGCTCAATATTTTCCAATTGGTTTACAAATTTCTTGTTCTACCCAGCTGGACTTGTTCTGTAATTTTGGCATTTGTCAAGTCGGGTCATTAAGGACAAATCGAAATCATAAGGACAAGTCGAGACATACGAAACACAGCAGGGCGAAGTCAAATTACGAAAATCTCAGTCGGAATTGAAATTTAAATGTTCTCCAACATTTTCCAATTGTGTTACAAATTTCATGTTTTACCCAGCTAGACTTGTTCTGTTTTTTGGCATTTGTCAAGTCGGGTCATAAAGAACAAATCAGGACCATTAGTACAAGTCGAGGCAAATGAAGCACGTCAGGACGAACTCAAGTTACGAAAATCTCAGTCGGAATTGAAATCTGAATGTTCCACTGTATTTTCAAATTGTGTTACATTTTCTTGTTTTAACCATCTGGACTTGTTCTGTATTTTATCAATTGTCAAGTCGGGTCATTAAGGACAAATCGGGACCATTAGGACAAGTCGAGACATACGAAGCACAGCAGGGCGAAGTCAAATTACGAACATCTCAGTCGGAATTAAACTTTGAATGTTCCCCTTATATATTCCAGATGTGTTATAAATTTCTTGTTCTACCCAGCTGGACTTGTTCTGTAATTTTGGCATTTGACAAGTCTGGTCAGTGGGGACAAATCGGGACCATTAGGACAGTCGAGACATACCAAGCACAGCAGGACGAAGTCAAATTACGAAAATCTCAGTCGGAATTGAAATTTGAAAGTTGCTCAATATTTTCCAATTGGTTTACAAATTTCTTGTTCTACCCAGCTGGACTTGTTCTGTAATTTTGGCATATGTCAAGTCAGGTCATTAGGGACAAATCGGAATCATAAGGACAAGTCGAGACATACGAAACACAGCAGGGCTTAGTCAAATTACGAAAATCTCAGTCGGAATTGAAATTTGAATTGTTCCCCAACATTTCCAATTGTGTTACAAATTTCTTGTTTTACCCAGCTGGACTTGTTCTGTATTTTAGCAATTGTTAAGTCGGGTCATTAAGGACAAATCGGGACCATTAGGACAAGTCGAGACATACGAAGCACAGCAGGGCGAAGTCAAATTACGAACATCTCAGTCGGAATTAAACTTTGAATGTTCCCCTTATATTTTCCAGATGTGTTATAAATTTCTTGTTCTACCCAGCTGGACTTGTTCTGTAATTTTGGTATTTGACAAGTCGGGTCATTGGGGACAATTCAGGACCATTAGGACAGTCGAGACATACCAAGCACAGCAGGACGAAGTCAAATTACGAAAATCTCAGTCGGAATTGAAAGTTGAAAGTTGCTCAATATTTTCCAATTGGTTTACAAATTTCTTGTTCTACCCAGCTGGACTTGTTCTGTAATTTTGGCATATGTCAAGTCGGGTCATTGAGGACAAATCGGAATCATAAGGACAAGTCGAGACATACGAAACACAGCAGAGCTTAGTCAAATTACGAAAATCCCAGTCGGCATTAAAATTTTAATTGTTCCCCAACATTTCCAATTGTGTTACAAATTTCTTGTTTTACCCAGCAGGACTTGTTCTGCATTTTGGCAATTGTTTAGTCGGTTCATTAAGGACAAATCGGGACCATTAGGACAAGTCGAGACATACGAAGCACAGCAGGGCGAAGTCAAATTACGAACATCTCAGTCGGAATTGAAATTTGAAAGTTGCTCAATATTTTCCAATTGGTTTAAAAATTTTTTGTTCTACCCAGCTGGACTTGTTCTGTAATTTTGGCATATGTCAAGTCGGGTCATTAAGGACAAATCGGAATCATAAGGACAAGTCGAAATATACGAAGCACAGCAGAGAGAAGTCAAATTACGAAAATCTCAGTCGGAATTGAAATTTGAATTGTTCCCCAAAATTTTCCAATTGTGTTATACATTTCTTGTTTCCCAGCTGTTCAGTATTTTGGCATTTGTCAAGTCGGGTCATTTAGGACAAATCAGGACCATTAGGACAAGTCGAGACATACGAAGCACAGCAGGGCGAAGTCAAATTACGAACATCTCAGTCGGAATTAAACTTTGAATGTTCCCCTTATATTTTCCAATTGTGTTACAAATTTCTTGTTCTACCCAGCTGGACTTGTTCTGTAATTTTGGTATATGTCAAGTCGGGTCATTAAGGACAAATCGGAATCATAAGGTCAAGTCGAGACATACGAAGCACATCAGGGAGAAGTCAAATTACGAAAATCTCAGTCGGAATCGAAATTTGAATTGTTCCCCAACATTTCCAATTGTTTTACAAATTTCTTGTTTTACCCAGCTGGACTTGTTCTGTAATTTTGGCATTTGTCAAGTCGGGTCATTAAGGACAAATCGGGACCATTAGGACAAGTCGAGACATACGAAGCACAGCATTGCGAAGTCAAATTACGAACATCTCAGTCGGAATTGAACTTTGAATGTTCCCCTTATATTTTTCAGATGTGTTATAAATTTCTTGTTCTACCCAGCTGGACTTGTTCTGTAATTTTGTCATTTGACAAGTCGGGTCAGTGGGGACAAATCGGGACCATTAGGACAGTCGAGACATACCAAGCACAGCAGGACGAAGTCAAATTACGAAAATCTCAGTCGGAATTGAAATTTGAAAGTTGCTCAATATTTTCCAATTGGTTTACAAATTTCTTGTTCTAACCAGCTGGACTTGTTCTGTAATTTTGGCATATGTCAAGTCGGGTCATTAAGGACAAATCGGAATCATAAGGACAAGTCGAGACATACGAAACAAAGCAGAGCTTAGTCAATTACGAAAATCCCAGTCGACATTAAAATTTTAATTGTTCCCCAACATTTCCAATTGTGTTACAAATTTCATGTTTTACCCAGCAGGACTTGTTCTGCATTTTGGCAATTGTTAAGTCGGGTCATTAAGGACATATCGGGACCATTAGACAAGTCGAGACATACGAAGGGCAAAGTCAAATTACGAAAATCTCAGTCGGAATTGAAATTCGATTGATCCACAACATTTTTTAATTGAGTTACAAATTTCTTGTTTTAGCCAGCTGGACTTGTTCTGTATTTTGACAATTGTTGAGTCGGGTCATTAAGTACAAATCGGGACCATTAGGACAAGTCGAGACATACCAAGCACAGCAGGACGAAGTCAAATTACGAAAATCTCAGTCGGAATTGAAATTTGAAAGTTGCTCAATATTTTCCAATTGGTTTACAAATTTCTTGTTCTACCCAGCTGGACTTGTTCTGTAAATTTGGCATATGTCAAGTCGGGTCATTAAGGACAAATCGGAATCATGAGGACAAGTCGAGACATACGAAACACAGCAGGGCGAAGTCAAATTACGAAAATCTCAGTCGGAATTGAAATTTAAATGTTCTCCAACATTTTCCAATTGTGTTACAAATTTCATGTTTTACCCAGCTAGACTTGTTCTGTATTTTGGCATTTGTCAAGTCGGGTCATTAAGAACATATCGGGACCATTAGTACAAGTCGAGGCAAATGAAGCACGTCAGGGCGAAGTCAAGTTACGAAAATCTCAGTCGGAATTGAAATCTGAATGTTCCACTGCATTTTCAAATTGTGTTACAAATTTCTTGTTTTACCCATCTGGACTTGTTCTGTATTTTGGCAATTGTCAAGTCGGGTCTTTAAGGACAAATCGGGACCATTAGGACAAGTCGAGACATACGAAGCACAGCAGGGCGAAGTCAAATTACGAACATCTCAGTCGGAATTAAACTTTGAATGTTCCCCTTATATTTTCCAGATGTGTTATAAATTTCTTGTTCTACCCAGCTGGACTTGTTTTGTAATTTTGGCATTTGACAAGTCGGGTCAGTGGGGACAAATCGGGACCATTAGGACAGTCGAGACATACCAAGCACAGCAGGACGAAGTCAAATTACGAAAATCTCAGTCGGAATTGAAATTTGAAAGTTGCTCAATATTTTCCAATTGGTTTACAAATTTCTTGTTCTACCCAGCTGGACTTGTTCTGTAATTTTGGCATATGTCAAGTCGGGTCATTAAGGACAAATCGGAATCATAAGGACAAGTCGAAATATACGAAGCACAGCAGAGAGAAGTCAAATTAAGAAAATCTCAGTCGGAATTAAAATTTGAATTGTTTCCCAAAATTTTCCAATTGTGTTACAAATTTCTTGTTTTACCCAGCTGGACTTGTTCTGTATTTTGGCAATTGTTATGTCGGGTCATTAAGGACAAATCGGGACCATTAGGACAAGTCGAGACATACGAAGCACAGCAGGGCGAAGTCAAATTACGAACATCTCAGTCGGAATTAAACTTTGAATGTTCCCCTTATATTTTCCAGATGTGTTATAAATGTCTTGTTCTACCCAGCTGGACTTGTTCTGTAATTTTAGCATTTGACAAGTCGGGTCAGTGGGGACAAATCGGAATCATAAGGACAAGTCGAGACATACGAAACACAGCAGAGCTTAGTCAAATTACGAAAATCCCAGTCGGCATTAAAATTTTAATTGTTCCCCAACATTTCCAATTGTTTTACAAATTTCTTGTTTTACCCAGCCGGACTTGTTCTGTAATTTTGGCATTTGTCAAGTCGGGTCATTAAGGACAAATCGGGACCATTAGGACAAGTCGAGACATACGAAGCACAGCATTGCGAAGTCAAATTACGAACATCTCAGTCGGAATTAAACTTTGAATGTTCCCCTTATATTTTTCAGATGTGTTATAAATTTCTTGTTCTACCCAGCTGGACTTGTTCTGTAATTTTGTCATTTGACAAGTCGGGTCAGTGGGGACAAATCGGGACCATTAGGACAGTCGAGACATACCAAGCACAGCAGGACGAAGTCAAATTACGAAAATCTCAGTCGGAATTGAAATTTGAAAGTTGCTCAATATTTTCCAATTGGTTTACAAATTTCTTGTTCTAACCAGCTGGACTTGTTCTGTAATTTTGGCATATGTCAAGTCGGGTCATTAAGGACAAATCGGAATCATAAGGACAAGTCGAGACATACGAAACAAAGCAGAGCTTAGTCAATTACGAAAATCCCAGTCGACATTAAAATTTTAATTGTTTCCCAACATTTCCAATTGTGTTACAAATTTCATGTTTTACCCAGCAGGACTTGTTCTGCATTTTGGCAATTGTTAAGTCGGGTCATTAAGGACAAATCGGGACCATTAGGACAAGTCGAGACATACGAAACACAGCAGGACAAAGTCAAATTACGAAAATCTCAGTCGGAATTGAAATTTGAATTGTTCCCCAACATTTCCAATTGTTTCACAAATTTCTTGTTTTACCCAGCTGGACTTGTTCTGTAATTTTAGCATTTGTCAAGTCGGGTCATTAAGGACAAATCGGGACCATTAGGACAAGTTGAGACTTCCGAAACACAGCAGGGCTTAGTCAAATTACGAAAATCCCAGTCGGAATTGAAATTTGAATTGTTCTTCAACATTTCCAATTGTTTTACAAATTTCTTGTTTTACCCAGCTGGACTTGCTCTGTTTTTTGGCATTTGTCAAGTCGGATCATTAAGAACAAATCAGGACCATTAGTACAAGTCGAGGCAAATGAAGCACGTCAGGGCGAAGTCAAATTACGAAAATCTCAGTCGGAATTGAAATCTGAATGTTCCACTGCATTTTCAAATTGTGTTACAAATTTCTTGTTTTACCCAGCTAGACTTGTTCTGTATTTTGGCATTCGTCAAGTCGGATCATCAAGGACATATCGGGACCATTAGACAAGTCGAGACATACGAAGGGCAAAGTCAAATTACGAAAATCTCAGTCGGAATTGAAATTTGAATGATCCACAACATTTTCCGATTGTGTTACAAATTTCTTGTTTTACCCATTTGGACTTGTTCTGTATTTTGGCATTTGTCAAGTCGGGTCTTTAAGGACAAATCGGGACCATTAGGACAAGTCGAAACATACGAAGCACAGCAGGGCAAAGTCAAATTACGAATATCTCAGTCGGAATTGAAATATGAATGATCCACAACATTTTCCAATTGTGTTACAAATTTCTTGTTTTACCCAGCTAGACTTGTTCTGTATTTTGGCGTTCGTCAAGTCGGATCATTAAGGACATATCGGGACCATTAGACAAGTCGAGACATACGAAGGGCAAAGTCAAATTACGAAAATCTCAGTCGGAATTGAAATTCGATTGATCCACAACATTTTTTAATTGAGTTACAAATTTCTTGTTTTAGCCAGCTGGACTTGTTCTGTATTTTGACAATTGTTGAGTCGGGTCATTAAGTACAAATCGGGACCATTAGGACAAGTCGAGACATACCAAGCACAGCAGGACGAAGTCAAATTACGAAAATCTCAGTCGGAATTGAAATTTGAAAGTTGCTCAATATTTTCCAATTGGTTTACAAATTTCTTGTTCTACCCAGCTGGACTTGTTCTGTAATTTTGGCATATGTCAAGTCGGGTCATTAAGGACAAATCGGAATCATGAGGACAAGTCGAGACATACGAAACACAGCAGGGCGAAGTCAAATTACGAAAATCTCAGTCGGAATTGAAATTTAAATGTTCTCCAACATTTTCCAATTGTGTTACAAATTTCATGTTTTACCCAGCTAGACTTGTTCTGTATTTTGGCATTTGTCAAGTCGGGTCATTAAGAACATATCGGGACCATTAGTACAAGTCGAGGCAAATGAAGCACGTCAGGGCGAAGTCAAATTACGAACATCTCAGTCGGAATTAAACTTTGAATGTTCCCCTTATATTTTCCAGATGTGTTATAAATTTCTTGTTCTACCCAGCTGGACTTGTTTTGTAATTTTGGCATTTGACAAGTCGGGTCAGTGGGGACAAATCGGGACCATTAGGACAGTCGAGACATACCAAGCACAGCAGGACGAAGTCAAATTACGAAAATCTCAGTCGGAATTGAAATTTGAAAGTTGCTCAATATTTTCCAATTGGTTTACAAATTTCTTGTTCTACCCAGCTGGACTTGTTCTGTAATTTTGGCATATGTCAAGTCGGGTCATTAAGGACAAATCGGAATCATAAGGACAAGTCGAAATATACGAAGCACAGCAGAGAGAAGTCAAATTAAGAAAATCTCAGTCGGAATTAAAATTTGAATTGTTTCCCAAAATTTTCCAATTGTGTTACAAATTTCTTGTTTTACCCAGCTGGACTTGTTCTGTATTTTGGCAATTGTTATGTCGGGTCATCAAGGACAAATCGGGACCATTAGGACAAGTCGAGACATACGAAGCACAGCAGGGCGAAGTCAAATTACGAAAATCTCAGTCGGAATTGAAATTTGAAAGTTGCTCAATATTTTCCAATTGGTTTACAAATTTCATGTTCTACCCAGCTGGACTTGTTCTGTAATTTTGGCATATGTCAAGTCGGGTCATTAAGGACAAATCGGAATCATGAGGACAAGTCGAGACATACGAAACACAGCAGGGCGAAGTCAAATTACGAAAATCTCAGTCGGAATTGAAATTCGATTGATCCACAACATTTTCCAATTGAGTTACAAATTTCATGTTTTAGCCAGCTGGACTTGTTCTGTATTTTGGCAATTGTTGAGTCGGGTCATTAAGTACAAA
Source organism: Chrysolina americana (assembly GCA_958502065.1). Lineage (NCBI taxonomy): Eukaryota > Metazoa > Arthropoda > Insecta > Coleoptera > Chrysomelidae > Chrysolina > Chrysolina americana. The sequence continues at coordinate 43,988,941 of OY293415.1, read as the reverse complement.
TCGGGACCATTAGGACAAGTCGAGACATACCAAGCACAGCAGGACGAAGTCAAATTACGAAAATCTCAGTCGGAATTGAAATTTGAAAGTTGCTCAATATTTTCCAATTGGTTTACAAATTTCTTGTTCTACCCAGCTGGACTTGTTCTGTAATTTTGGCATATGTCAAGTCGGGTCATTAAGGACAAATCGGAATCATGAGGACAAGTCGAGACATACGAAACACAGCAGGGCGAAGTCAAATTACGAAAATCTCAGTCGGAATTGAAATTTAAATGTTCTCCAACATTTTCCAATTGTGTTACAAATTTCATGTTTTACCCAGCTAGACTTGTTCTGTATTTTGGCATTTGTCAAGTCGGGTCATTAAGAACAAATCGGGACCATTAGTACAAGTCGAGGCAAATGAAGCACGTCAGGGCGAAGTCAAGTTACGAAAATCTCAGTCGGAATTGAAATCTGAATGTTCCACTGCATTTTCAAATTGTGTTACAAATTTCTTGTTTTACCCATCTGGACTTGTTCTGTATTTTGGCAATAGTCAAGTCGGGTCTTTAAGGACAAATCGGGAGCATTAGGACAAGTCGAGAGATACGAAGCACAGCAGGGCGAAGTCAAATTACGAACATCTCAGTCGGAATTAAACTTTGAATGTTCCCCTTATATTTTCCAGATGTGTTATAAATTTCTTGTTCTACCCAGCTGGACTTGTTCTGTAATTTTGGCATTTGACAAGTCGGGTCAGTGGGGACAAATCGGGACCATTAGGACAGTCGAGACATACCAAGCACAGCAGGACGAAGTCAAATTACGAAAATCTCAGTCGGAATTGAAATTTGAAAGTTGCTCAATATTTTCCAATTGGTTTACAAATTTCTTGTTCTACCCAGCTGGACTTGTTCTGTAATTTTGGCATATGTCAAGTCGGGTCATTAAGGACAAATCGGAATCATAAGGACAAGTCGAAATATACGAAGCACAGCAGAGAGAAGTCAAATTAAGAAAATCTCAGTCGGAATTAAAATATGAATTGTTTCCCAAAATTTTCCAATTGTGTTACAAATTTCTTGTTTTACCCAGCTGGACTTGTTCTGTATTTTGGCAATTGTTAAGTCGGGTCATTAAGGACAAATCGGGACCATTAGGACAAGTCGAGACATACGAAGCACAGCAGGGCGAAGTCAAATTACGAACATCTCAGTCGGAATTAAACTTTGAATGTTCCCCTTATATTTTCCAGATGTGTTATAAATGTCTTGTTCTACCCAGCTGGACTTGTTCTGTAATTTTGGCATTTGACAAGTCGGGTCAGTGGGGACAAATCGGGACCATTAGGACAGTCGAGACATACCAAGCACAGCAGGACGAAGTCAAATTACGAAAATCTCAGTCGGAATTGAAATTTTAAAGTTGCTCAATATTTTCCAATTGGTTTACAAATTCCTTGTTCTACCCAGCTGGACTTGTTCTGAAATTTTGGCATATGTCAAGTCGGGTCATTAACGACAAATCGGAATCATAAGGACAAGTCGAGACATACGAAACACAGCAGAGCTTAGTCAAATTACGAAAATCCCAGTCGGCATTAAAATTTTAATTGTTCCCCAACATTTCCAATTGTGTTACAAATTTCTTGTTTTACCCAGCAGGACTTGTTCTGTATTTTGGCAATTGTTAAGTCGGGCCATTAAGGACAAATCGGGACCATTAGGACAAGTCGAGACATACGAAGCACAGCAGGGCGAAGTCAAATTACGAACATCTCAGTCGGAATTGAAATTTGAAAGTTGCTCAATATTTTCCAATTGGTTTAAAAATTTTTTGTTCTACCCAGCTGGACTTGTTCTGTAATTTTGGCATATGTCAAGTCGGGTCATTAAGGACAAATTGGAATCATATGGACAAGTCGAAATATACGAAACACAGCAGGGCGAAGTCAAATTAAGGAAATCTTAGTCGGAATTGATATTTGAAAGTTGCTCAATATTTTCCAATTGTGTTACAAATTTCTTGTTTTACCCAGCAGGACTTGTTCTGTATTTTGGCAATTGTTAAGTCGGGTCATTAAGGACAAATCGGGACCATTAGGACAAGTCGAGACATACGAAGCACAGCAGGGCGAAGTCAAATTACGAACATCTCAGTCGGAATTAAAATTTGAATGTTCCCCTTATATTTTCCAATTGTGTTACAAATTTCTTGTTCTACCCAGCTGGACTTGTTCTGTAATTTTGGCATTTGACAAGTCGGGTCATTAAGGACAAATCGGGACCATAAGGACAGTCGAGACATACCAAGCACAGCAGGACGAAGTCAAATTACGAAAATCTCAGTCGGAATTGAAATTTGAAAGTTGCTCAATATTTTCCAATTGGTTTACAAATTTCTTGTTCTACCCAGCTGGACTTGTTCTGTAATTTTGGCATATGTCAAGTCGGGTCATTAAGGACAAATCGGAATCATAAGGACAAGTCGAGACATACGAAACACAGCAGAGCTTAGTCAATTACGAAAATCCCAGTCGGCATTAAAATTTTAATTGTTCCCCAACATTTCCAATTGTGTTACAAATTTCTTGTTTTACCCATCAGGACTTGTTCTGTATTTTGGCAATTGTTAAGTCGGGTCATTAAGGACAAATCGGGACCATTAGGACAAGTCGAGACATACGAAGCACAGCAGGGCGAAGTCAAATTACGAACATCTCAGTCGGAATTGAAATTTGAAAGTTGCTCAATATTTTCCAATTGGTTTAAAAAATTTTTGTTCTACCCAGCTGGTCTTGTTCTGTAATTTTGGCATATGTCAAGTCGGGTCATTAAGGACAAATCGGAATCATAAGGACAAGTCGAAATATACGAAGCACAGCAGAGAGAAGTCAAATTACGAAAATCTCAGTCAGAATTAAAATTTGAATTGTTCCCCAAAATTTTCCAATTGTGTTATAAATTTCTTGTTACCCAGCTGTTCTGTATTTTGGCATTTGTCAAGTCGAGTCATTAAGGACAAATCGGGACCATTAGGACAGTCGAGACATACCAAGCACAGCAGGACGAAGTCAAATTACGAAAATCTCAGTCGGAATTGAAATTTGAAAGTTGCTCAATATCTTCCAATTGGTTTACAAATTTCTTGTTCTACCCAGCTGGACTTGTTCTGTAATTTTGGCATATGTCAAGTCGGGTCATTAAGGACAAATCGGAATCATAAGGACAAGTCGAGACATACGAAACACAGCAGGGCGAAGTCAAATTAAGAAAATCTTAGTCGGAATTGAGATTTGAAAGTTGCTCAATATTTTCCAATTGTGTTACAAATTTCTTGTTTTACCCAGCAGGACTTGTTCTGTATTTTGGCAATTGTTAAGTCGGGTCATTAAGGACAAATCGGGACCATTAGGACAAGTCGAGACATACGAATCACAGCAGGGCGAAGTCAAATTACGAACATCTCAGTCGGAATTGAAATTTGAAAGTTGCTCAATACTTTCCAATAGGTTTAAAAATTTTCTGTTCTACCCAGCTGGACTTGTTCTGTAATTTTGGCATATGTCAAGTCGGGTCATTAAGGACAAATCGGAATCATAAGGACAAGTCGAAATATACGAAGCACAGCAGAGAGAAGTCAAATTACGAAAATCTCAGTCGGAATTGAAATTTGAATTGTTTCCCAAAATTTTCCAATTGTGTTATAAATTTCTTGTTACCCAGCTGTTCAGTATTTTGGCATTTGTCAAGTCGGGTCATTAAGGACAAATCAGGACCATTAGGACAAGTCGAGACATACGAAGCACAGCAGGGCGAAGTCAAATTACGAACATCTCAGTCGAAATAGAAATTTGAATTGTTCTCCAACATTTCCAATTGTTTTACAAATTTCTTGTTTTACCCAGCTGGACTTGTTCTGTAATTTTGGCATTTGTCAAGTCGGGTCATTAAGGACAAATCGGGACCATTATGACAAATCGAGACATACGAAACACAGCAGTGCTTAGTCAAATTACGAAAATCCCAGTCGGAATTGAAATTTGAATTGTTCCCCAACATTTCCAATTGTTTTACAAATTTCTTGTTTTACCCAGCTGGACTTGCTCTGTTTTTTGGCATTTGTCAAGTCGGATCATTAAGAACAAATCAGGACCATTAGTACAAGTCGAGGCAAATGAAGCACGTCAGGGCGAAGACAAATTACGAAAATCCCAGTCGGAATTGAAATCTGAATGTTCCACAACATTTTCCGATTGTGTTACAAATTTCTTATTTTACCCATTTGGACTTGTTCTGTATTTTGGCATTTGTCAAGTCGGGTCTTTAAGGACAAATCGGGACCATTAGGACAAGTCGAAACATACGAAGCACAGCAGGGCAAAGTCAAATTACGAATATCTCAGTCGGAATTGAAATATGAATGATCCACAACATTTTCCAATTGTGTTACAAATTTCTTGTTTTACCCAGCTAGACTTGTTCTGTATTTTGGCATTCGTCAAGTCGGATCATTAAGGACATATCGGGACCATTAGACAAGTCGAGACATACGAAGGGCAAAGTCAAATTACGAAAATCTCAGTCGGAATTGAAATATGAATGATCCACAACATTTTCCAATTGTGTTACAAATTTCTTGTTTTACCCAGCTAGACTTGTTCTGTATTTTGGCGTTCGTCAAGTCGGATCATTAAGGACATATCGGGACCATTAGACAAGTCGAGACATACGAAGGGCAAAGTCAAATTACGAAAATCTCAGTCGGAATTGAAATTCGATTGATCCACAACATTTTTTAATTGAGTTACAAATTTCTTGTTTTAGCCAGCTGGACTTGTTCTGTATTTTGACAATTGTTGAGTCGGGTCATTAAGTACAAATCGGGACCATTAGGACAAGTCGAGACATACCAAGCACAGCAGGACGAAGTCAAATTACGAAAATCTCAGTCGGAATTGAAATTTGAAAGTTGCTCAATATTTTCCAATTGGTTTACAAATTTCTTGTTCTACCCAGCTGGACTTGTTCTGTAATTTTGGCATATGTCAAGTCGGGTCATTAAGGACAAATCGGAATCATGAGGACAAGTCGAGACATACGAAACACAGCAGGGCGAAGTCAAATTACGAAAATCTCAGTCGGAATTGAAATTTAAATGTTCTCCAACATTTTCCAATTGTGTTACAAATTTCATGTTTTACCCAGCTAGACTTGTTCTGTATTTTGGCATTTGTCAAGTCGGGTCATTAAGAACATATCGGGACCATTAGTACAAGTCGAGGCAAATGAAGCACGTCAGGGCGAAGTCAAATTACGAACATCTCAGTCGGAATTAAACTTTGAATGTTCCCCTTATATTTTCCAGATGTGTTATAAATTTCTTGTTCTACCCAGCTGGACTTGTTTTGTAATTTTGGCATTTGACAAGTCGGGTCAGTGGGGACAAATCGGGACCATTAGGACAGTCGAGACATACCAAGCACAGCAGGACGAAGTCAAATTACGAAAATCTCAGTCGGAATTGAAATTTGAAAGTTGCTCAATATTTTCCAATTGGTTTACAAATTTCTTGTTCTACCCAGCTGGACTTGTTCTGTAATTTTGGCATATGTCAAGTCGGGTCATTAAGGACAAATCGGAATCATAAGGACAAGTCGAAATATACGAAGCACAGCAGAGAGAAGTCAAATTAAGAAAATCTCAGTCGGAATTAAAATTTGAATTGTTTCCCAAAATTTTCCAATTGTGTTACAAATTTCTTGTTTTACCCAGCTGGACTTGTTCTGTATTTTGGCAATTGTTATGTCGGGTCATCAAGGACAAATCGGGACCATTAGGACAAGTCGAGACATACGAAGCACAGCAGGGCGAAGTCAAATTACGAAAATCTCAGTCGGAATTGAAATTTGAAAGTTGCTCAATATTTTCCAATTGGTTTACAAATTTCATGTTCTACCCAGCTGGACTTGTTCTGTAATTTTGGCATATGTCAAGTCGGGTCATTAAGGACAAATCGGAATCATGAGGACAAGTCGAGACATACGAAACACAGCAGGGCGAAGTCAAATTACGAAAATCTCAGTCGGAATTGAAATTCGATTGATCCACAACATTTTCCAATTGAGTTACAAATTTCTTGTTTTAGCCAGCTGGACTTGTTCTGTATTTTGGCAATTGTTGAGTCGGGTCATTAAGTACAAATCGGGACCATTAGGACAAGTCGAGACATACCAAGCACAGCAGGACGAAGTCAAATTACGAAAATCTCAGTCGGAATTGAAATTTGAAAGTTGCTCAATATTTTCCAATTGGTTTACAAATTTCTTGTTCTACCCAGCTGGACTTGTTCTGTAATTTTGGCATATGTCAAGTCGGGTCATTAAGGACAAATCGGAATCATGAGGACAAGTCGAGACATACGAAACACAGCAGGGCGAAGTCAAATTACGAAAATCTCAGTCGGAATTGAAATTTAAATGTTCTCCAACATTTTCCAATTGTGTTACAAATTTCATGTTTTACCCAGCTAGACTTGTTCTGTATTTTGGCATTTGTCAAGTCGGGTCATTAAGAACAAATCGGGACCATTAGTACAAGTCGAGGCAAATGAAGCACGTCAGGGCGAAGTCAAGTTACGAAAATCTCAGTCGGAATTGAAATCTGAATGTTCCACTGCATTTTCAAATTGTGTTACAAATTTCTTGTTTTACCCATCTGGACTTGTTCTGTATTTTGGCAATAGTCAAGTCGGGTCTTTAAGGACAAATCGGGAGCATTAGGACAAGTCGAGAGATACGAAGCACAGCAGGGCGAAGTCAAATTACGAACATCTCAGTCGGAATTAAACTTTGAATGTTCCCCTTATATTTTCCAGATGTGTTATAAATTTCTTGTTCTACCCAGCTGGACTTGTTCTGTAATTTTGGCATTTGACAAGTCGGGTCAGTGGGGACAAATCGGGACCATTAGGACAGTCGAGACATACCAAGCACAGCAGGACGAAGTCAAATTACGAAAATCTCAGTCGGAATTGAAATTTGAAAGTTGCTCAATATTTTCCAATTGGTTTACAAATTTCTTGTTCTACCCAGCTGGACTTGTTCTGTAATTTTGGCATATGTCAAGTCGGGTCATTAAGGACAAATCGGAATCATAAGGACAAGTCGAAATATACGAAGCACAGCAGAGAGAAGTCAAATTAAGAAAATCTCAGTCGGAATTAAAATTTGAATTGTTTCCCAAAATTTTCCAATTGTGTTACAAATTTCTTGTTTTACCCAGCTGGACTTGTTCTGTATTTTGGCAATTGTTAAGTCGGGTCATTAAGGACAAATCGGGACCATTAGGACAAGTCGAGACATACGAAGCACAGCAGGGCGAAGTCAAATTACGAACATCTCAGTCGGAATTAAACTTTGAATGTTCCCCTTATATTTTCCAGATGTGTTATAAATGTCTTGTTCTACCCAGCTGGACTTGTTCTGTAATTTTGGCATTTGACAAGTCGGGTCAGTGGGGACAAATCGGGACCATTAGGACAGTCGAGACATACCAAGCACAGCAGGACGAAGTCAAATTACGAAAATCTCAGTCGGAATTGAAATTTTAAAGTTGCTCAATATTTTCCAATTGGTTTACAAATTCCTTGTTCTACCCAGCTGGACTTGTTCTGAAATTTTGGCATATGTCAAGTCGGGTCATTAACGACAAATCGGAATCATAAGGACAAGTCGAGACATACGAAACACAGCAGAGCTTAGTCAAATTACGAAAATCCCAGTCGGCATTAAAATTTTAATTGTTCCCCAACATTTCCAATTGTGTTACAAATTTCTTGTTTTACCCAGCAGGACTTGTTCTGTATTTTGGCAATTGTTAAGTCGGGCCATTAAGGACAAATCGGGACCATTAGGACAAGTCGAGACATACGAAGCACAGCAGGGCGAAGTCAAATTACGAACATCTCAGTCGGAATTGAAATTTGAAAGTTGCTCAATATTTTCCAATTGGTTTAAAAATTTTTTGTTCTACCCAGCTGGACTTGTTCTGTAATTTTGGCATATGTCAAGTCGGGTCATTAAGGACAAATTGGAATCATATGGACAAGTCGAAATATACGAAACACAGCAGGGCGAAGTCAAATTAAGGAAATCTTAGTCGGAATTGATATTTGAAAGTTGCTCAATATTTTCCAATTGTGTTACAAATTTCTTGTTTTACCCAGCAGGACTTGTTCTGTATTTTGGCAATTGTTAAGTCGGGTCATTAAGGACAAATCGGGACCATTAGGACAAGTCGAGACATACGAAGCACAGCAGGGCGAAGTCAAATTACGAACATCTCAGTCGGAATTAAAATTTGAATGTTCCCCTTATATTTTCCAATTGTGTTACAAATTTCTTGTTCTAACCAGCTGGACTTGTTCTGTAATTTTGGCATTTGACAAGTCGGGTCATTAAGGACAAATCGGGACCATAAGGACAGTCGAGACATACCAAGCACAGCAGGACGAAGTCAAATTACGAAAATCTCAGTCGGAATTGAAATTTGAAAGTTGCTCAATATTTTCCAATTGGTTTACAAATTTCTTGTTCTACCCAGCTGGACTTGTTCTGTAATTTTGGCATATGTCAAGTCGGGTCATTAAGGACAAATCGGAATCATAAGGACAAGTCGAGACATACGAAACACAGCAGAGCTTAGTCAATTACGAAAATCCCAGTCGGCATTAAAATTTTAATTGTTCCCCAACATTTCCAATTGTGTTACAAATTTCTTGTTTTACCCATCAGGACTTGTTCTGTATTTTGGCAATTGTTAAGTCGGGTCATTAAGGACAAATCGGGACCATTAGGACAAGTCGAGACATACGAAGCACAGCAGGGCGAAGTCAAATTACGAACATCTCAGTCGGAATTGAAATTTGAAAGTTGCTCAATATTTTCCAATTGGTTTAAAAAATTTTTGTTCTACCCAGCTGGTCTTGTTCTGTAATTTTGGCATATGTCAAGTCGGGTCATTAAGGACAAATCGGAATCATAAGGACAAGTCGAAATATACGAAGCACAGCAGAGAGAAGTCAAATTACGAAAATCTCAGTCAGAATTAAAATTTGAATTGTTCCCCAAAATTTTCCAATTGTGTTATAAATTTCTTGTTACCCAGCTGTTCTGTATTTTGGCATTTGTCAAGTCGAGTCATTAAGGACAAATCGGGACCATTAGGACAGTCGAGACATACCAAGCACAGCAGGACGAAGTCAAATTACGAAAATCTCAGTCGGAATTGAAATTTGAAAGTTGCTCAATATCTTCCAATTGGTTTACAAATTTCTTGTTCTACCCAGCTGGACTTGTTCTGTAATTTTGGCATATGTCAAGTCGGGTCATTAAGGACAAATCGGAATCATAAGGACAAGTCGAGACATACGAAACACAGCAGGGCGAAGTCAAATTAAGAAAATCTTAGTCGGAATTGAGATTTGAAAGTTGCTCAATATTTTCCAATTGTGTTACAAATTTCTTGTTTTACCCAGCAGGACTTGTTCTGTATTTTGGCAATTGTTAAGTCGGGTCATTAAGGACAAATCGGGACCATTAGGACAAGTCGAGACATACGAATCACAGCAGGGCGAAGTCAAATTACGAACATCTCAGTCGGAATTGAAATTTGAAAGTTGCTCAATACTTTCCAATAGGTTTAAAAATTTTCTGTTCTACCCAGCTGGACTTGTTCTGTAATTTTGGCATATGTCAAGTCGGGTCATTAAGGACAAATCGGAATCATAAGGACAAGTCGAAATATACGAAGCACAGCAGAGAGAAGTCAAATTACGAAAATCTCAGTCGGAATTGAAATTTGAATTGTTTCCCAAAATTTTCCAATTGTGTTATAAATTTCTTGTTACCCAGCTGTTCAGTATTTTGGCATTTGTCAAGTCGGGTCATTAAGGACAAATCAGGACCATTAGGACAAGTCGAGACATACGAAGCACAGCAGGGCGAAGTCAAATTACGAACATCTCAGTCGAAATAGAAATTTGAATTGTTCTCCAACATTTCCAATTGTTTTACAAATTTCTTGTTTTACCCAGCTGGACTTGTTCTGTAATTTTGGCATTTGTCAAGTCGGGTCATTAAGGACAAATCGGGACCATTATGACAAATCGAGACATACGAAACACAGCAGTGCTTAGTCAAATTACGAAAATCCCAGTCGGAATTGAAATTTGAATTGTTCCCCAACATTTCCAATTGTTTTACAAATTTCTTGTTTTACCCAGCTGGACTTGCTCTGTTTTTTGGCATTTGTCAAGTCGGATCATTAAGAACAAATCAGGACCATTAGTACAAGTCGAGGCAAATGAAGCACGTCAGGGCGAAGACAAATTATGAAAATCCCAGTCGGAATTGAAATCTGAATGTTCCACAACATTTTCCGATTGTGTTACAAATTTCTTATTTTACCCATTTGGACTTGTTCTGTATTTTGGCATTTGTCAAGTCGGGTCTTTAAGGACAAATCGGGACCATTAGGACAAGTCGAAACATACGAAGCACAGCAGGGCAAAGTCAAATTACGAATATCTCAGTCGGAATTGAAATATGAATGATCCACAACATTTTCCAATTGTGTTACAAATTTCTTGTTTTACCCAGCTAGACTTGTTCTGTATTTTGGCATTCGTCAAGTCGGATCATTAAGGACATATCGGGACCATTAGACAAGTCGAGACATACGAAGGGCAAAGTCAAATTACGAAAATCTCAGTCGGAATTGAAATATGAATGATCCACAACATTTTCCAATTGTGTTACAAATTTCTTGTTTTACCCAGCTAGACTTGTTCTGTATTTTGGCATTCGTCAAGTCGGATCATTAAGGACATATCGGGACCATTATACAAGTCGAGACATACGAAGGGCAAAGTCAAATTACGAATATCTCAGTCGGAATTGAAATATGAATGATCCACAACATTTTCCAATTGTGTTACAAATTTCTTGTTTTACCCAGCTAGACTTGTTCTGTATTTTGGCATTCGTCAAGTCGGATCATTAAGGACATATCGGGACCATTAGACAAGTCGAGACATACGAAGGGCAAAGTCAAATTACGGAAATCTCAGTAGGAATTGAAATTCGATTGATCCACAACATTTTCCAATTGAGTTACAAATTTCTTGTTTTAGCCAGCTGGACTTGTTCTGTATTTTGGCAATTGTTGAGTCGGGTCACTAAGTACAAATCGGGACCATTAGGACAAGTCGAGACATACCAAGCACAGCAGGACGAAGTCAAATTACGAAAATCTCAGTCGGAATTGAAATTTGAAAGTTGCTCAATATTTTCCAATTGGTTTACAAATTTCTTGTTCTACCCAGCTGGACTTGTTCTGTAATTTTGGCATTTGTCAAGTCGGGTCATTAAGGACAAATCGGAATCATGAGGACAAGTCGAGACATACGAAACACAGCAGGGCGAAGTCAAATTACGAAAATCTCAGTCGGAATTGAAATTTAAATGTTCTCCAACATTTTCCAATTGTGTTACAAATTTCATGTTTTACCCAGCTAGACTTGTTCTGTTTTTTGGCATTTGTCAAGTCGGGTCATAAAGAACAAATCAGGACCATTAGTACAAGTCGAGGCAAATGAAGCACGTCAGGACGAACTCAAGTTACGAAAATCTCAGTCGGAATTGAAATCTGAATGTTCCACTGCACTTTCAAATTGTGTTACAAATTTCTTGTTTTACCCATCTGGACTTGTTCTGTATTTTATCAAATGTCAAGTCGGGTCTTTAAGGACAAATCGGGACCATTAGGACAAGTCGAGACATACGAAGCACAGCAGGGCGAAGTCAAATTACGAACATCTCAGTCGGAATTAAACTTTGAATGTTCCCCTTATATATTCCAGATGTGTTATAAATTTCTTGTTCTACCCAGCTGGACTTGTTCTGTAATTTTGGCATTTGACAAGTCTGGTCAGTGGGGACAAATCGGGACCATTAGGACAGTCGAGACATACCAAGCACAGCAGGACGAAGTCAAATTACGAAAATCTCAGTCGGAATTGAAATTTGAAAGTTGCTCAATATTTTCCAATTGGTTTACAAATTTCTTGTTCTACCCAGCTGGACTTGTTCTGTAATTTTGGCATATGTCAAGTCAGGTCATTAGGGACAAATCGGAATCATAAGGACAAGTCGAGACATACGAAACACAGCAGGGCTTAGTCAAATTACGAAAATCCCAGTCGGAATTGAAATTTGAATTGTTCCCCAACATTTCCAATTGTGTTACAAATTTCTTGTTTTACCCAGCTGGACTTGTTCTGTATTTTAGCAATTGTTAAGTCGGGTCATTAAGGACAAATCGGGACCATTAGGACAAGTCGAGACATACGAAGCACAGCAGGGCGAAGTCAAATTACGAACATCTCAGTCGGAATTAAACTTTGAATGTTCCCCTTATATTTTCCAGATGTGTTATAAATTTCTTGTTCTACCCAGCTGGACTTGTTCTGTAATTTTGGTATTTGACAAGTCGGGTCAGTGGGGACAATTCGGGACCATTAGGACAGTCGAGACATACCAAGCACAGCAGGACGAAGTCAAATTACGAAAATCTCAGTCGGAATTGAAATTTGAAAGTTGCTCAATATTTTCCAATTGGTTTACAAATTTCTTGTTCTACCCAGCTGGACTTGTTCTGTAATTTTGGCATATGTCAAGTCGGGTCATTGAGGACAAATCGGAATCATAAGGACAAGTCGAGACATACGAAACACAGCAGAGCTTAGTCAAATTACGAAAATCCCAGTCGGCATTAAAATTTTAATTGTTCCCCAACATTTCCAATTGTGTTACAAATTTCTTGTTTTACCCAGCAGGACTTGTTCTGCATTTTGGCAATTGTTTAGTCGGTTCATTAAGGACAAATCGGGACCATTAGGACAAGTCGAGACATACGAAGCACAGCAGGGCGAAGTCAAATTACGAACATCTCAGTCGGAATTGAAATTTGAAAGTTGCTCAATATTTTCCAATTGGTTTAAAAATTTTTTGTTCTACCCAGCTGGACTTGTTCTGTAATTTTGGCATATGTCAAGTCGGGTCATTAAGGACAAATCGGAATCATAAGGACAAGTCGAAATATACGAAGCACAGCAGAGAGAAGTCAAATTACGAAAATCTCAGTCGGAATTGAAATTTGAATTGTTCCCCAAAATTTTCCAATTGTGTTATAAATTTCTTGTTACCCAGCTGTTCAGTATTTTGGCATTTGTCAAGTCGGGTCATTAAGGACAAATCAGGACCATTAGGACAAGTCGAGACATACGAAGCACAGCAGGGCGAAGTCAAATTACGAACATCTCAGTCGGAATTAAACTTTGAATGTTCCCCTTATATTTTCCAATTGTGTTACAAATTTCTTGTTCTACCCAGCTGGACTTGTTCTGTAATTTTGGCATATGTCAAGTCGGGTCATTGAGGACAAATCGGAATCATAAGGTCAAGTCGAGACATACGAAGCACATCAGGGAGAAGTCAAATTACGAAAATCTCAGTCGGAATCGAAATTTGAATTGTTCCCCAACATTTCCAATTGTTTTACAAATTTCTTGTTTTACCCAGCTGGACTTGTTCTGTAATTTTGGCATTTGTCAAGTCGGGTCATTAAGGACAAATCGGGACCATTAGGACAAGTCGAGACATACGAAGCACAGCATTGCGAAGTCAAATTACGAACATCTCAGTCGGAATTAAACTTTGAATGTTCCCCTTATATTTTCCAGATGTGTTATAAATTTCTTGTTCTACCCAGCTGGACTTGTTCTGTAATTTTGTCATTTGACAAGTCGGGTCAGTGGGGACAAATCGGGACCATTAGGACAGTCGAGACATACCAAGCACAGCAGGACGAAGTCAAATTACGAAAATCTCAGTCGGAATTGAAATTTGAAAGTTGCTCAATATTTTCCAATTGGTTTACAAATTTCTTGTTCTAACCAGCTGGACTTGTTCTGTAATTTTGGCATATGTCAAGTCGGGTCATTAAGGACAAATCGGAATCATAAGGACAAGTCGAGACATACGAAACAAAGCAGAGCTTAGTCAATTACGAAAATCCCAGTCGACATTAAAATTTTAATTGTTCCCCAACATTTCCAATTGTGTTACAAATTTCTTGTTTTACCCAGCAGGACTTGTTCTGCATTTTGGCAATTGTTAAGTCGGGTCATTAAGGACATATCGGGACCATTAGGACAAGTCGAGACATACGAAACACAGCAGGACAAAGTCAAATTACGAAAATCTCAGTCGGAATTGAAATTTGAATTGTTCCCCAACATTTCCAATTGTTTCACAAATTTCTTGTTTTACCCAGCTGGACTTGTTCTGTAATTTTGGCATTTGTCAAGTCGGGTCATTAAGGACAAATCGGGACCATTAGGACATGTTGAGTCTTCCGAAACACAGCAGGGCTTAGTCAAATTACGAAAATCCCAGTCGGAATTGAAATTTGAATTGTTCTTCAACATTTCCAATTGTTTTACAAATTTCTTGTTTTACCCAGCTGGACTTGCTCTGTTTTTTGGCATTTGTCAAGTCGGATCATTAAGAACAAATCAGGACCATTAGTACAAGTCGAGGCAAATGAAGCACGTCAGGGCGAAGTCAAATTACGAAAATCTCAGTCGGAATTGAAATCTGAATGTTCCACTGCATTTTCAAATTGTGTTACAAATTTCTTGTTTTACCCAGCTGGACTTGTTCTGTATTTTGGCAATTGTTAAGTCGGGTCATTAAGGACAAATCGGGACCATTAGACAAGTCGAGACATACGAAGGGCAAGGTCAAATTACGAAAATCTCAGTCGCAATTGAAATTTGAATGATCCACAACATTTTCCGATTGTGTTACAAATTTCTTGTTTTACCCATTTGGACTTGTTCTGTATTTTGGCATTTGTCAAGTCGGGTCTTTAAGGACAAATCGGGACCATTAGGACAAGTCAAACATACGAAGCACAGCAGGGCAAAGTCAAATTACGAATATCTCAGTCGGAATTGAAATATGAATGATCCACAACATTTTCCAATTGTGTTAAAAATTTCTTGTTTTACCCAGCTAGACTTGTTCTGTATTTTGGCATTCGTCAAGTCGGATCATCAAGGACATATCGGGACCATTAGACAAGTCGAGACATACGAAGGGCAAAGTCAAATTACGAAAATCTCAGTCGGAATTGAAATTTGAATGATCCACAACATTTTCCGATTGTGTTACAAATTTCTTGTTTTACCCATTTGGACTTGTTCTGTATTTTGGCATTTGTCAAGTCGGGTCTTTAAGGACAAATCGGGACCATTAGGACAAGTCGAAACATACGAAGCACAGCAGGGCAAAGTCAAATTACGAATATCTCAGTCGGAATTGAAATATGAATGATCCACAACATTTTCCAATTGTGTTACAAATTTCTTGTTTTACCCAGCTAGACTTGTTCTGTATTTTGGCGTTCGTCAAGTCGGATCATTAAGGACATATCGGGACCATTAGACAAGTCGAGACATACGAAGGGCAAAGTCAAATTACGAAAATCTCAGTCGGAATTGAAATTCGATTGATCCACAACATTTTCCAATTGAGTTACAAATTTCTTGTTTTAGCCAGCTGGACTTGTTCTGTATTTTGACAATTGTTGAGTCGGGTCATTAAGTACAAATCGGGACCATTAGGACAAGTCGAGACATACCAAGCACAGCAGGACGAAGTCAAATTACGAAAATCTCAGTCGGAATTGAAATTTGAAAGTTGCTCAATATTTTCCAATTGGTTTACAAATTTCTTGTTCTACCCAGCTGGACTTGTTCTGTAATTTTGGCATATGTCAAGTCGGGTCATTAAGGACAAATCGGAATCATGAGGACAAGTCGAGACATACGAAACACAGCAGGGCGAAGTCAAATTACGAAAATCTCAGTCGGAATTGAAATTTAAATGTTCTCCAACATTTCCCAATTGTGTTACAAATTTCATGTTTTACCCAGCTAGACTTGTTCTGTATTTTGGCATTTGTCAAGTCGGGTCATTAAGAACAAATCCGGACCATTAGTACAAGTCAAGGCAAATGAAGCACGTCAGGGCGAAGTCAAGTTACGAAAATCTCAGTCGGAATTGAAATCTGAATGTTCCACTGCATTTTCAAATTGTGTTACAAATTTCTTGTTTTACCCATCTGGACTTGTTCTGTATTTTGGCAATTGTCAAGTCGGGTCTTTAAGGACAAATCGGGACCATTAGGACAAGTCGAGACATACGAAGCACAGCAGGGCGAAGTCAAATTACGAACATCTCAGTCGGAATTAAACTTTGAATGTTCCCCTTATATTTTCCAGATGTGTTATAAATTTCTTGTTCTACCCAGCTGGACTTGTTTTGTAATTTTGGCATTTGACAAGTCGGGTCAGTGGGGACAAATCGGGACCATTAGGACAGTCGAGACATACCAAGCACAGCAGGACGAAGTCAAATTACGAAAATCTCAGTCGGAATTGAAATTTGAAAGTTGCTCAATATTTTCCAATTGGTTTACAAATTTCTTGTTCTAACCAGCTGGACTTGTTCTGTAATTTTGGCATATGTCAAGTCGGGTCATTAAGGACAAATCGGAATCATAAGGACAAGTCGAGACATACGAAACAAAGCAGAGCTTAGTCAATTACGAAAATCCCAGTCGACATTAAAATTTTAATTGTTCCCCAACATTTCCAATTGTGTTACAAATTTCATGTTTTACCCAGCAGGACTTGTTCTGCATTTTGGCAATTGTTAAGTCGGGTCATTAAGGACAAATCGGGACCATTAGGACAAGTCGAGACATACGAAACACAGCAGGACAAAGTCAAATTACGAAAATCTCAGTCGGAATTGAAATTTGAATTGTTCCCCAACATTTCCAATTGTTTCACAAATTTCTTGTTTTACCCAGCTGGACTTGTTCTGTAATTACAGCATTTGTCAAGTCGGGTCATTAAGGACAAATCGGGACCATTAGGACAAGTTGAGACTTCCGAAACACAGCAGGGCTTAGTCAAATTACGAAAATCCCAGTCGGAATTGAAATTTGAATTGTTCTTCAACATTTCCAATTGTTTTACAAATTTCTTGTTTTACCCAGCTGGACTTGCTCTGTTTTTTGGCATTTGTCAAGTCGGATCATTAAGAACAAATCAGGACCATTAGTACAAGTCGAGGCAAATGAAGCACGTCAGGGCGAAGTCAAATTACGAAAATCTCAGTCGGAATTGAAATCTGAATGTTCCACTGCATTTTCAAATTGTGTTACAAATTTCTTGTTTTACCCAGCTAGACTTGTTCTGTATTTTGGCATTCGTCAAGTCGGATCATCAAGGACATATCGGGACCATTAGACAAGTCGAGACATACGAAGGGCAAAGTCAAATTACGAAAATCTCAGTCGGAATTGAAATTTGAATGATCCACAACATTTTCCGATTGTGTTACAAATTTCTTGTTTTACCCATTTGGACTTGTTCTGTATTTTGGCATTTGTCAAGTCGGGTCTTTAAGGACAAATCGGGACCATTAGGACAAGTCGAAACATACGAAGCACAGCAGGGCAAAGTCAAATTACGAATATCTCAGTCGGAATTGAAATATGAATGATCCACAACATTTTCCAATTGTGTTACAAATTTCTTGTTTTACCCAGCTAGACTTGTTCTGTATTTTGGCGTTCGTCAAGTCGGATCATTAAGGACATATCGGGACCATTAGACAAGTCGAGACATACGAAGGGCAAAGTCAAATTACGAAAATCTCAGTCGGAATTGAAATTCGATTGATCCACAACATTTTTTAATTGAGTTACAAATTTCTTGTTTTAGCCAGCTGGACTTGTTCTGTATTTTGACAATTGTTGAGTCGGGTCATTAAGTACAAATCGGGACCATTAGGACAAGTCGAGACATACCAAGCACAGCAGGACGAAGTCAAATTACGAAAATCTCAGTCGGAATTGAAATTTGAAAGTTGCTCAATATTTTCCAATTGGTTTACAAATTTCTTGTTCTACCCAGCTGGACTTGTTCTGTAATTTTGGCATATGTCAAGTCGGGTCATTAAGGACAAATCGGAATCATGAGGACAAGTCGAGACATACGAAACAAAGCAGAGCTTAGTCAATTACGAAAAGCCCAGTCGACATTAAAATTTTAATTGTTCCCCAACATTTCCAATTGTGTTACAAATTTCATGTTTTACCCAGCAGGACTTGTTCTGCATTTTGGCAATTGTTAAGTCGGGTCATTAAGGACAAATCGGGACCATTAGGACAAGTCGAGACATACGAAACACAGCAGGACAAAGTCAAATTACGAAAATCTCAGTCGGAATTGAAATTTGAATTGTTCCCCAACATTTCCAATTGTTTCACAAATTTCTTGTTTTACCCAGCTGGACTTGTTCTGTAATTTTAGCATTTGTCAAGTCGGGTCATTAAGGACAAATCGGGACCATTAGGACAAGTTGAGACTTCCGAAACACAGCAGGGCTTAGTCAAATTACGAAAATCCCAGTCGGAATTGAAATTTGAATTGTTCTTCAACATTTCCAATTGTTTTACAAATTTCTTGTTTTACCCAGCTGGACTTGCTCTGTTTTTTGGCATTTGTCAAGTCGGATCATTAAGAACAAATCAGGACCATTAGTACAAGTCGAGGCAAATGAAGCACGTCAGGGCGAAGTCAAATTACGAAAATCTCAGTCGGAATTGAAATCTGAATGTTCCACTGCATTTTCAAATTGTGTTACAAATTTCTTGTTTTACCCAGCTAGACTTGTTCTGTATTTTGGCATTCGTCAAGTCGGATCATCAAGGACATATCGGGACCATTAGACAAGTCGAGACATACGAAGGGCAAAGTCAAATTACGAAAATCTCAGTCGGAATTGAAATTTGAATGATCCACAACATTTTCCGATTGTGTTACAAATTTCTTGTTTTACCCATTTGGACTTGTTCTGTATTTTGGCATTTGTCAAGTCGGGTCTTTAAGGACAAATCTGGACCATTAGGACAAGTCGAAACATACGAAGCACAGCAGGGCAAAGTCAAATTACGAATATCTCAGTCGGAATTGAAATATGAATGATCCACAACATTTTCCAATTGTGTTACAAATTTCTTGTTTTACCCAGCTAGACTTGTTCTGTATTTTGGCGTTCGTCAAGTCGGATCATTAAGGACATATCGGGACCATTAGACAAGTCGAGACATACGAAGGGCAAAGTCAAATTACGAAAATCTCAGTCGGAATTGAAATTCGATTGATCCACAACATTTTTTAATTGAGTTACAAATTTCTTGTTTTAGCCAGCTGGACTTGTTCTGTATTTTGACAATTGTTGAGTCGGGTCATTAAGTACAAATCGGGACCATTAGGACAAGTCGAGACATACCAAGCACAGCAGGACGAAGTCAAATTACGAAAATCTCAGTCGGAATTGAAATTTGAAAGTTGCTCAATATTTTCCAATTGGTTTACAAATTTCTTGTTCTACCCAGCTGGACTTGTTCTGTAATTTTGGCATATGTCAAGTCGGGTCATTAAGGACAAATCGGAATCATGAGGACAAGTCGAGACATACGAAACACAGCAGGGCGAAGTCAAATTACGAAAATCTCAGTCGGAATTGAAATTTAAATGTTCTCCAACATTTTCCAATTGTGTTACAAATTTCATGTTTTACCCAGCTAGACTTGTTCTGTATTTTGGCATTTGTCAAGTCGGGTCATTAAGAACATATCGGGACCATTAGTACAAGTCGAGGCAAATGAAGCACGTCAGGGCGAAGTCAAATTACGAACATCTCAGTCGGAATTAAACTTTGAATGTTCCCCTTATATTTTCCAGATGTGTTATAAATTTCTTGTTCTACCCAGCTGGACTTGTTTTGTAATTTTGGCATTTGACAAGTCGGGTCAGTGGGGACAAATCGGGACCATTAGGACAGTCGAGACATACCAAGCACAGCAGGACGAAGTCAAATTACGAAAATCTCAGTCGGAATTGAAATTTGAAAGTTGCTCAATATTTTCCAATTGGTTTACAAATTTCTTGTTCTACCCAGCTGGACTTGTTCTGTAATTTTGGCATATGTCAAGTCGGGTCATTAAGGACAAATCGGAATCATGAGGACAAGTCGAGACATACGAAACACAGCAGGGCGAAGTCAAATTACGAAAATCTCAGTCGGAATTGAAATTCGATTGATCCACAACATTTTCCAATTGAGTTACAAATTTCTTGTTTTAGCCAGCTGGACTTGTTCTGTATTTTGGCAATTGTTGAGTCGGGTCATTAAGTACAAATCGGGACCATTAGGACAAGTCGAGACATACCAAGCACAGCAGGACGAAGTCAAATTACGAAAATCTCAGTCGGAATTGAAATTTGAAAGTTGCTCAATATTTTCCAATTGGTTTACAAATTTCTTGTTCTACCCAGCTGGACTTGTTCTGTAATTTTGGCATATGTCAAGTCGGGTCATTAAGGACAAATCGGAATCATGAGGACAAGTCGAGACATACGAAACACGGCAGGGCGAAGTCAAATTACGAAAATCTCAGTCGGAATTGAAATTTAAATGTTCTCCAACATTTTCCAATTGTGTTACAAATTTCATGTTTTACCCAGCTAGACTTGTTCTGTATTTTGGCATTTGTCAAGTCGGGTCATTAAGAACAAATCGGGACCATTAGTACAAGTCGAGGCAAATGAAGCACGTCAGGGCGAAGTCAAGTTACGAAAATCTCAGTCGGAATTGAAATCTGAATGTTCCACTGCATTTTCAAATTGTGTTACAAATTTCTTGTTTTACCCATCTGGACTTGTTCTGTATTTTGGCAATAGTCAAGTCGGGTCTTTAAGGACAAATCGGGAGCATTAGGACAAGTCGAGAGATACGAAGCACAGCAGGGCGAAGTCAAATTACGAACATCTCAGTCGGAATTAAACTTTGAATGTTCCCCTTATATTTTCCAGATGTGTTATAAATTTCTTGTTCTACCCAGCTGGACTTGTTCTGTAATTTTGGCATTTGACAAGTCGGGTCAGTGGGGACAAATCGGGACCATTAGGACAGTCGAGACATACCAAGCACAGCAGGACGAAGTCAAATTACGAAAATCTCAGTCGGAATTGAAATTTGAAAGTTGCTCAATATTTTCCAATTGGTTTACAAATTTCTTGTTCTACCCAGCTGGACTTGTTCTGTAATTTTGGCATATGTCAAGTCGGGTCATTAAGGACAAATCGGAATCATAAGGACAAGTCGAAATATACGAAGCACAGCAGAGAGAAGTCAAATTAAGAAAATCTCAGTCGGAATTAAAATTTGAATTGTTTCCCAAAATTTTCCAATTGTGTTACAAATTTCTTGTTTTACCCAGCTGGACTTGTTCTGTATTTTGGCAATTGTTAAGTCGGGTCATTAAGGACAAATCGGGACCATTAGGACAAGTCGAGACATACGAAGCACAGCAGGGCGAAGTCAAATTACGAACATCTCAGTCGGAATTAAACTTTGAATGTTCCCCTTATATTTTCCAGATGTGTTATAAATGTCTTGTTCTACCCAGCTGGACTTGTTCTGTAATTTTGGCATTTGACAAGTCGGGTCAGTGGGGACAAATCGGGACCATTAGGACAGTCGAGACATACCAAGCACAGCAGGACGAAGTCAAATTACGAAAATCTCAGTCGGAATTGAAATTTTAAAGTTGCTCAATATTTTCCAATTGGTTTACAAATTCCTTGTTCTACCCAGCTGGACTTGTTCTGAAATTTTGGCATATGTCAAGTCGGGTCATTAACGACAAATCGGAATCATAAGGACAAGTCGAGACATACGAAACACAGCAGAGCTTAGTCAAATTACGAAAATCCCAGTCGGCATTAAAATTTTAATTGTTCCCCAACATTTCCAATTGTGTTACAAATTTCTTGTTTTACCCAGCAGGACTTGTTCTGTATTTTGGCAATTGTTAAGTCGGGCCATTAAGGACAAATCGGGACCATTAGGACAAGTCGAGACATACGAAGCACAGCAGGGCGAAGTCAAATTACGAACATCTCAGTCGGAATTGAAATTTGAAAGTTGCTCAATATTTTCCAATTGGTTTAAAAATTTTTTGTTCTACCCAGCTGGACTTGTTCTGTAATTTTGGCATATGTCAAGTCGGGTCATTAAGGACAAATTGGAATCATATGGACAAGTCGAAATATACGAAACACAGCAGGGCGAAGTCAAATTAAGGAAATCTTAGTCGGAATTGATATTTGAAAGTTGCTCAATATTTTCCAATTGTGTTACAAATTTCTTGTTTTACCCAGCAGGACTTGTTCTGTATTTTGGCAATTGTTAAGTCGGGTCATTAAGGACAAATCGGGACCATTAGGACAAGTCGAGACATACGAAGCACAGCAGGGCGAAGTCAAATTACGAACATCTCAGTCGGAATTAAAATTTGAATGTTCCCCTTATATTTTCCAATTGTGTTACAAATTTCTTGTTCTACCCAGCTGGACTTGTTCTGTAATTTTGGCATTTGACAAGTCGGGTCATTAAGGACAAATCGGGACCATAAGGACAGTCGAGACATACCAAGCACAGCAGGACGAAGTCAAATTACGAAAATCTCAGTCGGAATTGAAATTTGAAAGTTGCTCAATATTTTCCAATTGGTTTACAAATTTCTTGTTCTACCCAGCTGGACTTGTTCTGTAATTTTGGCATATGTCAAGTCGGGTCATTAAGGACAAATCGGAATCATAAGGACAAGTCGAGACATACGAAACACAGCAGAGCTTAGTCAATTACGAAAATCCCAGTCGGCATTAAAATTTTAATTGTTCCCCAACATTTCCAATTGTGTTACAAATTTCTTGTTTTACCCATCAGGACTTGTTCTGTATTTTGGCAATTGTTAAGTCGGGTCATTAAGGACAAATCGGGACCATTAGGACAAGTCGAGACATACGAAGCACAGCAGGGCGAAGTCAAATTACGAACATCTCAGTCGGAATTGAAATTTGAAAGTTGCTCAATATTTTCCAATTGGTTTAAAAAATTTTTGTTCTACCCAGCTGGTCTTGTTCTGTAATTTTGGCATATGTCAAGTCGGGTCATTAAGGACAAATCGGAATCATAAGGACAAGTCGAAATATACGAAGCACAGCAGAGAGAAGTCAAATTACGAAAATCTCAGTCAGAATTAAAATTTGAATTGTTCCCCAAAATTTTCCAATTGTGTTATAAATTTCTTGTTACCCAGCTGTTCTGTATTTTGGCATTTGTCAAGTCGAGTCATTAAGGACAAATCGGGACCATTAGGACAGTCGAGACATACCAAGCACAGCAGGACGAAGTCAAATTACGAAAATCTCAGTCGGAATTGAAATTTGAAAGTTGCTCAATATCTTCCAATTGGTTTACAAATTTCTTGTTCTACCCAGCTGGACTTGTTCTGTAATTTTGGCATATGTCAAGTCGGGTCATTAAGGACAAATCGGAATCATAAGGACAAGTCGAGACATACGAAACACAGCAGGGCGAAGTCAAATTAAGAAAATCTTAGTCGGAATTGAGATTTGAAAGTTGCTCAATATTTTCCAATTGTGTTACAAATTTCTTGTTTTACCCAGCAGGACTTGTTCTGTATTTTGGCAATTGTTAAGTCGGGTCATTAAGGACAAATCGGGACCATTAGGACAAGTCGAGACATACGAATCACAGCAGGGCGAAGTCAAATTACGAACATCTCAGTCGGAATTGAAATTTGAAAGTTGCTCAATACTTTCCAATAGGTTTAAAAATTTTCTGTTCTACCCAGCTGGACTTGTTCTGTAATTTTGGCATATGTCAAGTCGAGTCATTAAGGACAAATCGGAATCATAAGGACAAGTCGAAATATACGAAGCACAGCAGAGAGAAGTCAAATTACGAAAATCTCAGTCGGAATTGAAATTTGAATTGTTTCCCAAAATTTTCCAATTGTGTTATAAATTTCTTGTTACCCAGCTGTTCAGTATTTTGGCATTTGTCAAGTCGGGTCATTAAGGACAAATCAGGACCATTAGGACAAGTCGAGACATACGAAGCACAGCAGGGCGAAGTCAAATTACGAACATCTCAGTCGAAATAGAAATTTGAATTGTTCTCCAACATTTCCAATTGTTTTACAAATTTCTTGTTTTACCCAGCTGGACTTGTTCTGTAATTTTGGCATTTGTCAAGTCGGGTCATTAAGGACAAATCGGGACCATTATGACAAATCGAGACATACGAAACACAGCAGTGCTTAGTCAAATTACGAAAATCCCAGTCGGAATTGAAATTTGAATTGTTCCCCAACATTTCCAATTGTTTTACAAATTTCTTGTTTTACCCAGCTGGACTTGCTCTGTTTTTTGGCATTTGTCAAGTCGGATCATTAAGAACAAATCAGGACCATTAGTACAAGTCGAGGCAAATGAAGCACGTCAGGGCGAAGACAAATTACGAAAATCCCAGTCGGAATTGAAATCTGAATGTTCCACAACATTTTCCGATTGTGTTACAAATTTCTTGTTTTACCCATTTGGACTTGTTCTGTATTTTGGCATTTGTCAAGTCGGGTCTTTAAGGACAAATCGGGACCATTAGGACAAGTCGAAACATACGAAGCACAGCAGGGCAAAGTCAAATTACGAATATCTCAGTCGGAATTGAAATATGAATGATCCACAACATTTTCCAATTGTGTTACAAATTTCTTGTTTTACCCAGCTAGACTTGTTCTGTATTTTGGCATTCGTCAAGTCGGATCATTAAGGACATATCGGGACCATTAGACAAGTCGAGACATACGAAGGGCAAAGTCAAATTACGAAAATCTCAGTCGGAATTGAAATATGAATGATCCACAACATTTTCCAATTGTGTTACAAATTTCTTGTTTTACCCAGCTAGACTTGTTCTGTATTTTGGCATTCGTCAAGTCGGATCATTAAGGACATATCGGGACCATTATACAAGTCGAGACATACGAAGGGCAAAGTCAAATTACGAATATCTCAGTCGGAATTGAAATATGAATGATCCACAACATTTTCCAATTGTGTTACAAATTTCTTGTTTTACCCAGCTAGACTTGTTCTGTATTTTGGCATTCGTCAAGTCGGATCATTAAGGACATATCGGGACCATTAGACAAGTCGAGACATACGAAGGGCAAAGTCAAATTACGGAAATCTCAGTAGGAATTGAAATTCGATTGATCCACAACATTTTCCAATTGAGTTACAAATTTCTTGTTTTAGCCAGCTGGACTTGTTCTGTATTTTGGCAATTGTTGAGTCGGGTCACTAAGTACAAATCGGGACCATTAGGACAAGTCGAGACATACCAAGCACAGCAGGACGAAGTCAAATTACGAAAATCTCAGTCGGAATTGAAATTTGAAAGTTGCTCAATATTTTCCAATTGGTTTACAAATTTCTTGTTCTACCCAGCTGGACTTGTTCTGTAATTTTGGCATTTGTCAAGTCGGGTCATTAAGGACAAATCGGAATCATGAGGACAAGTCGAGACATACGAAACACAGCAGGGCGAAGTCAAATTACGAAAATCTCAGTCGGAATTGAAATTTAAATGTTCTCCAACATTTTCCAATTGTGTTACAAATTTCATGTTTTACCCAGCTAGACTTGTTCTGTTTTTTGGCATTTGTCAAGTCGGGTCATAAAGAACAAATCAGGACCATTAGTACAAGTCGAGGCAAATGAAGCACGTCAGGACGAACTCAAGTTACGAAAATCTCAGTCGGAATTGAAATCTGAATGTTCCACTGCATTTTCAAATTGTGTTACAAATTTCTTGTTTTACCCATCTGGACTTGTTCTGTATTTTATCAAATGTCAAGTCGGGTCTTTAAGGACAAATCGGGACCATTAGGACAAGTCGAGACATACGAAGCACAGCAGGGCGAAGTCAAATTACGAACATCTCAGTCGGAATTAAACTTTGAATGTTCCCCTTATATATTCCAGATGTGTTATAAATTTCTTGTTCTACCCAGCTGGACTTGTTCTGTAATTTTGGCATTTGACAAGTCTGGTCAGTGGGGACAAATCGGGACCATTAGGACAGTCGAGACATACCAAGCACAGCAGGACGAAGTCAAATTACGAAAATCTCAGTCGGAATTGAAATTTGAAAGTTGCTCAATATTTTCCAATTGGTTTACAAATTTCTTGTTCTACCCAGCTGGACTTGTTCTGTAATTTTGGCATATGTCAAGTCAGGTCATTAGGGACAAATCGGAATCATAAGGACAAGTCGAGACATACGAAACACAGCAGGGCTTAGTCAAATTACGAAAATCCCAGTCGAAATTGATATTTGAATTGTTCCCCAACATTTCCAATTGTGTTACAAATTTCTTGTTTTACCCAGCTGGACTTGTTCTGTATTTTAGCAATTGTTAAGTCGGGTCATTAAGGACAAATCGGGACCATTAGGACAAGTCGAGACATACGAAGCACAGCAGGGCGAAGTCAAATTACGAACATCTCAGTCGGAATTAAACTTTGAATGTTCCCCTTATATTTTCCAGATGTGTTATAAATTTCTTGTTCTACCCAGCTGGACTTGTTCTGTAATTTTGGTATTTGACAAGTCGGGTCAGTGGGGACAATTCGGGACCATTAGGACAGTCGAGACATACCAAGCACAGCAGGACGAAGTCAAATTACGAAAATCTCAGTCGGAATTGAAATTTGAAAGTTGCTCAATATTTTCCAATTGGTTTACAAATTTCTTGTTCTACCCAGCTGGACTTGTTCTGTAATTTTGGCATATGTCAAGTCGGGTCATTGAGGACAAATCGGAATCATAAGGACAAGTCGAGACATACGAAACACAGCAGAGCTTAGTCAAATTACGAAAATCCCAGTCGGCATTAAAATTTTAATTGTTCCCCAACATTTCCAATTGTGTTACAAATTTCTTGTTTTACCCAGCAGGACTTGTTCTGCATTTTGGCAATTGTTTAGTCGGTTCATTAAGGACAAATCGGGACCATTAGGACAAGTCGAGACATACGAAGCACAGCAGGGCGAAGTCAAATTACGAACATCTCAGTCGGAATTGAAATTTGAAAGTTGCTCAATATTTTCCAATTGGTTTAAAAATTTTTTGTTCTACCCAGCTGGACTTGTTCTGTAATTTTGGCATATGTCAAGTCGGGTCATTAAGGACAAATCGGAATCATAAGGACAAGTCGAAATATACGAAGCACAGCAGAGAGAAGTCAAATTACGAAAATCTCAGTCGGAATTGAAATTTGAATTGTTCCCCAAAATTTTCCAATTGTGTTATAAATTTCTTGTTACCCAGCTGTTCAGTATTTTGGCATTTGTCAAGTCGGGTCATTAAGGACAAATCAGGACCATTAGGACAAGTCGAGACATACGAAGCACAGCAGGGCGAAGTCAAATTACGAACATCTCAGTCGGAATTAAACTTTGAATGTTCCCCTTATATTTTCCAATTGTGTTACAAATTTCTTGTTCTACCCAGCTGGACTTGTTCTGTAATTTTGGCATATGTCAAGTCGGGTCATTGAGGACAAATCGGAATCATAAGGTCAAGTCGAGACATACGAAGCACATCAGGGAGAAGTCAAATTACGAAAATCTCAGTCGGAATCGAAATTTGAATTGTTCCCCAACATTTCCGATTGTTTTACAAATTTCTTGTTTTACCCAGCTGGACTTGTTCTGTAATTTTGGCATTTGTCAAGTCGGGTCATTAAGGACAAATCGGGACCATTAGGACAAGTCGAGACATACGAAGCACAGCATTGCGAAGTCAAATTACGAACATCTCAGTCGGAATTAAACTTTGAATGTTCCCCTTATATTTTCCAGATGTGTTATAAATTTCTTGTTCTACCCAGCTGGACTTGTTCTGTAATTTTGTCATTTGACAAGTCGGGTCAGTGGGGACAAATCGGGACCATTAGGACAGTCGAGACATACCAAGCACAGCAGGACGAAGTCAAATTACGAAAATCTCAGTCGGAATTGAAATTTGAAAGTTGCTCAATATTTTCCAATTGGTTTACAAATTTCTTGTTCTAACCAGCTGGACTTGTTCTGTAATTTTGGCATATGTCAAGTCGGGTCATTAAGGACAAATCGGAATCATAAGGACAAGTCGAGACATACGAAACAAAGCAGAGCTTAGTCATTTACGAAAATCCCAGTCGACATTAAAATTTTAATTGTTCCCCAACATTTCCAATTGTGTTACAAATTTCTTGTTTTACCCAGCAGGACTTGTTCTGCATTTTGGCAATTGTTAAGTCGGGTCATTAAGGACAAATCGGGACCATTAGGACAAGTCGAGACATACGAAACACAGCAGGACAAAGTCAAATTACGAAAATCTCAGTCGGAATTGAAATTTGAATTGTTCCCCAACATTTCCAATTGTTTCACAAATTTCTTGTTTTACCCAGCTGGACTTGTTCTGTAATTTTGGCATTTGTCAAGTCGGGTCATTAAGGACAAATCGGGACCATTAGGACATGTTGAGTCTTCCGAAACACAGCAGGGCTTAGTCAAATTACGAAAATCCCAGTCGGAATTGAAATTTGAATTGTTCTTCAACATTTCCAATTGTTTTACAAATTTCTTGTTTTACCCAGCTGGACTTGCTCTGTTTTTTGGCATTTGTCAAGTCGGATCATTAAGAACAAATCAGGACCATTAGTACAAGTCGAGGCAAATGAAGCACGTCAGGGCGAAGTCAAATTACGAAAATCTCAGTCGGAATTGAAATCTGAATGTTCCACTGCATTTTCAAATTGTGTTACAAATTTCTTGTTTTACCCAGCTGGACTTGTTCTGTATTTTGGCAATTGTTAAGTCGGGTCATTAAGGACAAATCGGGACCATTAGACAAGTCGAGACATACGAAGGGCAAGGTCAAATTACGAAAATCTCAGTCGCAATTGAAATTTGAATGATCCACAACATTTTCCGATTGTGTTACAAATTTCTTGTTTTACCCATTTGGACTTGTTCTGTATTTTGGCATTTGTCAAGTCGGGTCTTTAAGGACAAATCGGGACCATTAGGACAAGTCAAACATACGAAGCACAGCAGGGCAAAGTCAAATTACGAATATCTCAGTCGGAATTGAAATATGAATGATCCACAACATTTTCCAATTGTGTTAAAAATTTCTTGTTTTACCCAGCTAGACTTGTTCTGTATTTTGGCATTCGTCAAGTCGGATCATCAAGGACATATCGGGACCATTAGACAAGTCGAGACATACGAAGGGCAAAGTCAAATTACGAAAATCTCAGTCGGAATTGAAATTTGAATGATCCACAACATTTTCCAATTGAGTTACAAATTTCTTGTTTTAGCCAGCTGGACTTGTTCTGTATTTTGACAATTGTTGAGTCGGGTCATTAAGTACAAATCGGGACCATTAGGACAAGTCGAGACATACCAAGCACAGCAGGACGAAGTCAAATTACGAAAATCTCAGTCGGAATTGAAATTTGAAAGTTGCTCAATATTTTCCAATTGGTTTACAAATTTCTTGTTCTACCCAGCTGGACTTGTTCTGTAATTTTGGCATATGTCAAGTCGGGTCATTAAGGACAAATCGGAATCATGAGGACAAGTCGAGACATACGAAACACAGCAGGGCGAAGTCAAATTACGAAAATCTCAGTCGGAATTGAAATTTAAATGTTCTCCAACATTTCCCAATTGTGTTACAAATTTCATGTTTTACCCAGCTAGACTTGTTCTGTATTTTGGCATTTGTCAAGTCGGGTCATTAAGAACAAATCCGGACCATTAGTACAAGTCAAGGCAAATGAAGCACGTCAGGGCGAAGTCAAGTTACGAAAATCTCAGTCGGAATTGAAATCTGAATGTTCCACTGCATTTTCAAATTGTGTTACAAATTTCTTGTTTTACCCATCTGGACTTGTTCTGTATTTTGGCAATTGTCAAGTCGGGTCTTTAAGGACAAATCGGGACCATTAGGACAAGTCGAGACATACGAAGCACAGCAGGGCGAAGTCAAATTACGAACATCTCAGTCGGAATTAAACTTTGAATGTTCCCCTTATATTTTCCAGATGTGTTATAAATTTCTTGTTCTACCCAGCTGGACTTGTTTTGTAATTTTGGCATTTGACAAGTCGGGTCAGTGGGGACAAATCGGGACCATTAGGACAGTCGAGACATACCAAGCACAGCAGGACGAAGTCAAATTACGAAAATCTCAGTCGGAATTGAAATTTGAAAGTTGCTCAATATTTTCCAATTGGTTTACAAATATCTTGTTCTACCCAGCTGGACTTGTTCTGTAATTTTGGCATATGTCAAGTCGGGTCATTAAGGACAAATCGGAATCATAAGGACAAGTCGAAATATACGAAGCACAGCAGAGAGAAGTCAAATTAAGAAAATCTCAGTCGGAATTAAAATTTGAATTGTTTCCCAAAATTTTCCAATTGTGTTACAAATTTCTTGTTTTACCCAGCTGGACTTGTTCTGTATTTTGGCAATTGTTATGTCGGGTCATTAAGGACAAATCGGGACCATTAGGACAAGTCGAGACATACGAAGCACAGCAGGGCGAAGTCAAATTACGAACATCTCAGTCGGAATTAAACTTTGAATGTTCCCCTTATATTTTCCAGATGTGTTATAAATGTCTTGTTCTACCCAGCTGGACTTGTTCTGTAATTTTAGCATTTGACAAGTCGGGTCAGTGGGGACAAATCGGGACCATTAGGACAGTCGAGACATACGAAGCACAGCAGGGCGAAGTCAAATTACGAACATCTCAGTCGGAATTAAACTTTGAATGTTCCCCTTATATTTTCCAATTGTGTTACAAATTTCTTGTTCTACCCAGCTGGACTTGTTCTGTAATTTTGGCATTTGACAAGTCGGGTCATTAAGGACAAATCGGAGTCATAAGGACAAGTCGAGACATACGAAACACAGCAGAGCTTAGTCAATTACGAAAATCCCAGTCGGCATTAAAATTTTAATTGTTCCCCAACATTTCCAATTGTGTTACAAATTTCTTGTTTTACCCAGCAGGACTTGTTCTGTATTTTGGCAATTGTTAAGTCGGGTCATTAAGGACAAATCGGGACCTTTAGGACAAGTCGAGACATACGAAGCACAGCAGGGCGAAGTCAAATTACGAACATCTCAGTCGGAATTGAAATTTGAAAGTTGCTCAATATTTTCCAATTGGTTTAAAAAATTTTTGTTCTACCCAGCTGGTCTTGTTCTGTAATTTTGGCATATGTCAAGTCGGGTCATTAAGGACAAATCGGAATCATAAGGACAAGTCAAAATATACGAAGCACAGCAGAGAGAAGTCAAATTACGAACATCTCAGTCGGAATTAAACTTTGAATGTTCCCCTTATATTTTCCAATTGTGTTACAAATTTCTTGTTCTACCCAGCTGGACTTGTTCTGTAATTTTGGCATTTGACAAGTCGGGTCATTAAGGACAAATCGGGACCATAAGGACAGTCGAGACATACCAAGCACAGCAGGACGAAGTCAAATTACGAAAATCTCAGTCGGAATTGAAATTTGAAAGTTGCTCAATATTTTCCAATTGGTTTACAAATTTCTTGTTCTACCCAGCTGGACTTGTTCTGTAATTTTGGCATATGTCAAGTCGGGTCATTAGGGACAAATCGGAATCATATGGACAAGTCGAAACATACGAAACACAGCAGGGCGAAGTCAAATTACGAAAATCTCAGTCGGAATTGAAATTTAAATGTTCTCCAACATTTTCCAATTGTGTTACAAATTTCATGTTTTACCCATCTAGACTTGTTCTGTATTTTGGCATTTGTCAAGTCGGGTCATTAAGAACAAATCGGGACCATTAGTACAAGTCGAGGCAAATGAAGCACGTCAGGGCGAAGGCAAGTTACGAAAATCTAAGTCGGAATTGAAATCTGAATGTTCCACTGCATTTTCAAATTGTGTTACAAATTTCTTGTTTTACCCATCTGGACTTGTTTTGTATTTTGGCAATTGTCAAGTCGGGTCATTTAGGACAAATCGGGACCATTAGGACAAGTCGAGACATACGAAGCACAGCAGGGCGAAGTCAAATTACGAAAATCTCAGTCGGAATTAAACTTTGAATGTTCCCCTTATATTTTCCAGTTGTGTTACAAATTTCTTGTTCTTCCCAGCTGGACTTGTTCTGTTATTTTGGCATATGTCAAGTCGGGTCATTAAGGACAAATCGGGACCATTAAGACAGACGAGACATACCAAGCACAGCAGGACGAAGTCAAATTACGAAAATCTCAGTCGGAATTGAAATTTAAAAGTTGCTCAATATTTTCCAATTGGATTACTAATTTCTTGTTCTACCCAGCTGTACTTGTTCTGTAATTTTGGCATATGTCAAGTCGGGTCATTAAGGACAAATCGGAATCATAAGGTCAAGTCGAGACATACGAAGCACATCAGGGAGAAGTCAAATTACGAAAATCTCAGTCGGAATCGAAATTTGAATTGTTCCCCAACATTTCCAATTGTTTTACAAATTTCTTGTTTTACCCAGCTGGACTTGTTCTGTAATTTTGTCATTTGACAAGTCGGGTCAGTGGGGACAAATCGGGACCATTAGGGCAGTCGAGACATACCAAGCACAGCAGGACGAAGTCAAATTACGAAAATCTCAGTCGGAATTGAAATTTGAAAGTTGCTCAATATTTTCCAATTGGTTTACAAATTTCTTGTACTACCCAGCTGGACTTGTTCTGTAATTTTGGCATATGTCAAGTCGGGTCATTAAGGACAAATCGGAATCATAAGGACAAGTCGAGACATACGAAACACAGCAGAGCTTAGTCAATTACGAAAATCCCAGTCGACATTAAAATTTTAATTGTTCCCCAACATTTCCAATTGTGTAACAAATTTCTTGTTTTACCCAGCAGGACTTGTTCTGTATTTTGGCAATTGTCAAGTCGGGTCTTTAAGGACAAATCGCGACCATTAGGACAAGTCGAGACATACGAAGCACAGCAGGGCGAAGTCAAATTACGAACATCTCAGTCGGAATTAAACTTTGAATGTTCCCCTTATATATTCCAGATGTGTTATAAATTTCTTGTTCTACCCAGCTGGACTTGTTCTGTAATTATGGCATTTGACAAGTCGGGTCAGTGGGGATAAATCGGGACCATTAGGACAGTCGAGACATACCAAGCACAGCGGGACCAAGTCTAATTACGAAAATCTCAGTCGGAATTGAAATTTAAATGTTCTCCGACATTTTCCAATTGTTTTACAAATTTCATGTTTTACCCAGCCAGACTTGTTCTGTATTTTGGCATTTGTCAAGTCGGGTCATTAAGGACAAATCGGGACCATTAGGACAAGTCGAGACATACGAAGCACAGCAGGGCGAAGTCAAATTACGAAAATCTCAGTCGGAATTAAACTTTGAATGTTCCCCTTATATTTTCCAGTTGTGTTACAAATTTCTTGTTCTTCCCAGCTGGACTTGTTCTGTTATTTTGGCATATGTCAAGTCGGGTCATTAAGGACAAATCGGGACCATTAAGACAGACGAGACATACCAAGCACAGCAGGACGAAGTCAAATTACGAAAATCTCAGTCGGAATTGAAATTTAAAAGTTGCTCAATATTTTCCAATTGGATTACTAATTTCTTGTTCTACCCAGCTGTACTTGTTCTGTAATTTTGGCATATGTCAAGTCGGGTCATTAAGGACAAATCGGAATCATAAGGTCAAGTCGAGACATACGAAGCACATCAGGGAGAAGTCAAATTACGAAAATCTCAGTCGGAATCGAAATTTGAATTGTTCCCCAACATTTCCAATTGTTTTACAAATTTCTTGTTTTACCCAGCTGGACTTGTTCTGTAATTTTGTCATTTGACAAGTCGGGTCAGTGGGGACAAATCGGGACCATTAGGACAGTCGAGACATACCAAGCACAGCAGGACGAAGTCAAATTACGAAAATCTCAGTCGGAATTGAAATTTGAAAGTTGCTCAATATTTTCCAATTGGTTTACAAATTTCTTGTTCTACCCAGCTGGACTTGTTCTGTAATTTTGGCATATGTCAAGTCGGGTCATTAAGGACAAATCGGAATCATAAGGAAAAGTCGAGACATACGAAACACAGCAGGGCTTAGTCAATTACGAAAATCCCAGTCGACATTAAAATTTTAATTGTTCCCCAACACTTCCAATTGTGTAACAAATTTCTTGTTTTACCCAGCAGGACTTGTTCTGCATTTTGGCAATTGTTAAGTCGGGTCATTAAGGACAAATCGGGACCATTAGGACAAGTCGAGACATACGAAACACAGCAGGACAAAGTCAAATTACGAAAATCTCAGTCGGAATTGAAATTTGAATTGTTCCCCAACATTTCCAATTGTTTCACAAATTTCTTGTTTTACCCAGCTGGACTTGTTCTGTAATTTTGGCATTTGTCAAGTCGGGTCATTAAGGACAAATCGGGACCATTAGGACAAGTTGAGACTTACGAAACACAGCAGGGCTTAGTCAAATTACGAAAATCCCAGTCGGAATTGAAATTTGAATTGTTCTTCAACATTTCCAATTGTTTTACAAATTTCTTGTTTTACCCAGCTGGACTTGCTCTGTTTTTTGGCATTTGTCAAGTCGGGTCATTAAGAACAAGTCAGGACCATTAGTACAAGTCGAGGCAAATGAAGCACGTCAGGGCGAAGTCAAATTACGAAAATCTCAGTCGGAATTGAAATCTGAATGTTCCACTGCATTTTCAAATTGTGTTACAAATTTCTTGTTTTACCCAGCTGGACTTGTTCTGTATTTTGGCAATTGTTAAGTCGGGTCATTAAGGACAAATCGGGACCATTAGACAAGTCGAGACATACGAACGGCAAGGTCAAATTACGAAAATCTCAGTCGGAATTGAAATTTGAATGATCCACAACATT
The DNA here is from genome assembly GCA_958502065.1 of Chrysolina americana. Classification (NCBI taxonomy): domain Eukaryota; kingdom Metazoa; phylum Arthropoda; class Insecta; order Coleoptera; family Chrysomelidae; genus Chrysolina; species Chrysolina americana. Next base: position 43,953,822 of record OY293415.1, on the reverse strand, counting down.
TTCCGATTGTGTTACAAATTTCTTGTTTTACCCATTTGGACTTGTTCTGTATTTTGGCATTTGTCAAGTCGGGTCTTTAAGGACAAATCGGGACCATTAGGACAAGTCAAAACATACGAAGCACAGCAGGGCAAAGTCAAATTACGAATATCTCAGTCGGAATTGAAATATGAATGATCCACAACATTTTCCAATTGTGTTACAAATTTCTTGTTTTACCCAGCTAGACTTGTTCTGTATTTTGGCGTTCGTCAAGTCGGATCATTAAGGACATATCGGGACCATTAGACAAGTCGAGACATACGAAGGGCAAAGTCAAATTACGAAAATCTCAGTCGGAATTGAAATTCGATTGATCCACAACATTTTCCAATTGAGTTACAAATTTCTTGTTTTAGCCAGCTGGACTTGTTCTGTATTTTGGCAATTGTTGAGTCGGGTCATTAAGTACAAATCGGGACCATTAGGACAAGTCGAGACATACCAAGCACAGCAGGACGAAGTCAAATTACGAAAATCTCAGTCGGAATTGAAATTTGAAAGTTGCTCAATATTTTCCAATTGGTTTACAAATTTCTTGTTCTACCCAGCTGGACTTGTTCTGTAATTTTGGCATATGTCAAGTCGGGTCATTAAGGACAAATCGGAATCATGAGGACAAGTCGAGACATACGAAACACAGCAGGGCGAAGTCAAATTACGAAAATCTCAGTCGGAATTGAAATTTAAATGTTCTCCAACATTTTCCAATTGTGTTACAAATTTCATGTTTTACCCAGCTAGACTTGTTCTGTATTTTGGCATTTGTCAAGTCGGGTCATTAAGAACAAATCGGGACCATTAGTACAAGTCGAGGCAAATGAAGCACGTCAGGGCGAAGTCAAGTTACGAAAATCTCAGTCGGAATTGAAATCTGAATGTTCCACTGCATTTTCAAATTGTGTTACAAATTTCTTGTTTTACCCATCTGGACTTGTTCTGTATTTTGGCAATTGTCAAGTCGAGTCTTTAAGGACAAATCACGACCATTAGGACAAGTCGAGACATACGAAGCACAGCAGGGCGAAGTCAAATTACGAACATCTCAGTCGGAATTAAACTTTGAATGTTCCCCTTATATTTTCCAGATGTGTTATAAATTTCTTGTTCTACCCAGCTGGACTTGTTCTGTAATTTTGGCATTTGACAAGTCGGGTCAGTGGGGACAAATCACGACCATTAGGACAAGTCGAGACATACGAAGCACAGCAGGGCGAAGTCAAATTACGAACATCTCAGTCGGAATTAAACTTTGAATGTTCCCCTTATATTTTCCAGATGTGTTATAAATTTCTTGTTCTACCCAGCTGGACTTGTTCTGTAATTTTGGCATATGTCAAGTCGGGTCATTAAGGACAAATCGGGACCATTAAGACAGACGAGACATACCAAGCACAGCAGGACGAAGTCAAATTACGAAAATCTCAGTCGGAATTGAAATTTAAAAGTTGCTCAATATTTTCCAATTGGATTACTAATTTCTTGTTCTACCCAGCTGTACTTGTTCTGTAATTTTGGCATATGTCAAGTCGGGTCATTAAGGACAAATCGGAATCATAAGGTCAAGTCGAGACATACGAAGCACATCAGGGAGAAGTCAAATTACGAAAATCTCAGTCGGAATCGAAATTTGAATTGTTCCCCAACATTTCCAATTGTTTTACAAATTTCTTGTTTTACCCAGCTGGACTTGTTCTGTAATTTTGTCATTTGACAAGTCGGGTCAGTGGGGACAAATCGGGACCATTAGGGCAGTCGAGACATACCAAGCACAGCAGGACGAAGTCAAATTACGAAAATCTCAGTCGGAATTGAAATTTGAAAGTTGCTCAATATTTTCCAATTGGTTTACAAATTTCTTGTACTACCCAGCTGGACTTGTTCTGTAATTTTGGCATATGTCAAGTCGGGTCATTAAGGACAAATCGGAATCATAAGGACAAGTCGAGACATACGAAACACAGCAGAGCTTAGTCAATTACGAAAATCCCAGTCGACATTAAAATTTTAATTGTTCCCCAACATTTCCAATTGTGTAACAAATTTCTTGTTTTACCCAGCAGGACTTGTTCTGTATTTTGGCAATTGTCAAGTCGGGTCTTTAAGGACAAATCGCGACCATTAGGACAAGTCGAGACATACGAAGCACAGCAGGGCGAAGTCAAATTACGAACATCTCAGTCGGAATTAAACTTTGAATGTTCCCCTTATATATTCCAGATGTGTTATAAATTTCTTGTTCTACCCAGCTGGACTTGTTCTGTAATTATGGCATTTGACAAGTCGGGTCAGTGGGGATAAATCGGGACCATTAGGACAGTCGAGACATACCAAGCACAGCGGGACCAAGTCTAATTACGAAAATCTCAGTCGGAATTGAAATTTAAATGTTCTCCGACATTTTCCAATTGTTTTACAAATTTCATGTTTTACCCAGCCAGACTTGTTCTGTATTTTGGCATTTGTCAAGTCGGGTCATTAAGGACAAATCGGGACCATTAGGACAAGTCGAGACATACGAAGCACAGCAGGGCGAAGTCAAATTACGAAAATCTCAGTCGGAATTAAACTTTGAATGTTCCCCTTATATTTTCCAGTTGTGTTACAAATTTCTTGTTCTTCCCAGCTGGACTTGTTCTGTTATTTTGGCATATGTCAAGTCGGGTCATTAAGGACAAATCGGGACCATTAAGACAGACGAGACATACCAAGCACAGCAGGACGAAGTCAAATTACGAAAATCTCAGTCGGAATTGAAATTTAAAAGTTGCTCAATATTTTCCAATTGGATTACTAATTTCTTGTTCTACCCAGCTGTACTTGTTCTGTAATTTTGGCATATGTCAAGTCGGGTCATTAAGGACAAATCGGAATCATAAGGTCAAGTCGAGACATACGAAGCACATCAGGGAGAAGTCAAATTACGAAAATCTCAGTCGGAATCGAAATTTGAATTGTTCCCCAACATTTCCAATTGTTTTACAAATTTCTTGTTTTACCCAGCTGGACTTGTTCTGTAATTTTGTCATTTGACAAGTCGGGTCAGTGGGGACAAATCGGGACCATTAGGACAGTCGAGACATACCAAGCACAGCAGGACGAAGTCAAATTACGAAAATCTCAGTCGGAATTGATATTTGAAAGTTGCTCAATATTTTCCAATTGGTTTACAAATTTCTTGTTCTACCCAGCTGGACTTGTTCTGTAATTTTGGCATATGTCAAGTCGGGTCATTAAGGACAAATCGGAATCATAAGGACAAGTCGAGACATACGAAACACAGCAGGGCTTAGTCAATTACGAAAATCCCAGTCGACATTAAAATTTTAATTGTTCCCCAACATTTCCAATTGTGTAACAAATTTCTTGTTTTACCCAGCAGGACTTGTTCTGCATTTTGGCAATTGTTAAGTCGGGTCATTAAGGACAAATCGGGACCATTAGGACAAGTCGAGACATACGAAACACAGCAGGACAAAGTCAAATTACGAAAATCTCAGTCGGAATTGAAATTTGAATTGTTCCCCAACATTTCCAATTGTTTCACAAATTTCTTGTTTTACCCAGCTGGACTTGTTCTGTAATTTTGGCATTTGTCAAGTCGGGTCATTAAGGACAAATCGGGACCATTAGGACAAGTTGAGACTTACGAAACACAGCAGGGCTTAGTCAAATTACGAAAATCCCAGTCGGAATTGAAATTTGAATTGTTCTTCAACATTTCCAATTGTTTTACAAATTTCTTGTTTTACCCAGCTGGACTTGCTCTGTTTTTTGGCATTTGTCAAGTCGGGTCATTAAGAACAAGTCAGGACCATTAGTACAAGTCGAGGCAAATGAAGCACGTCAGGGCGAAGTCAAATTACGAAAATCTCAGTCGGAATTGAAATCTGAATGTTCCACTGCATTTTCAAATTGTGTTACAAATTTCTTGTTTTACCCAGCTGGACTTGTTCTGTATTTTGGCAATTGTTAAGTCGGGTCATTAAGGACAAATCGGGACCATTAGACAAGTCGAGACATACGAACGGCAAGGTCAAATTACGAAAATCTCAGTCGGAATTGAAATTTGAATGATCCACAACATTTTCCGATTGTGTTACAAATTTCTTGTTTTACCCATTTGGACTTGTTCTGTATTTTGGCATTTGTCAAGTCGGGTCTTTAAGGACAAATCGGGACCATTAGGACAAGTCAAAACATACGAAGCACAGCAGGGCAAAGTCAAATTACGAATATCTCAGTCGGAATTGAAATATGAATGATCCACAACATTTTCCAATTGTGTTACAAATTTCTTGTTTTACCCAGCTAGACTTGTTCTGTATTTTGGCGTTCGTCAAGTCGGATCATTAAGGACATATCGGGACCATTAGACAAGTCGAGACATACGAAGGGCAAAGTCAAATTACGAAAATCTCAGTCGGAATTGAAATTCGATTGATCCACAACATTTTCCAATTGAGTTACAAATTTCTTGTTTTAGCCAGCTGGACTTGTTCTGTATTTTGGCAATTGTTGAGTCGGGTCATTAAGTACAAATCGGGACCATTAGGACAAGTCGAGACATACCAAGCACAGCAGGACGAAGTCAAATTACGAAAATCTCAGTCGGAATTGAAATTTGAAAGTTGCTCAATATTTTCCAATTGGTTTACAAATTTCTTGTTCTACCCAGCTGGACTTGTTCTGTAATTTTGGCATATGTCAAGTCGGGTCATTAAGGACAAATCGGAATCATGAGGACAAGTCGAGACATACGAAACACAGCAGGGCGAAGTCAAATTACGAAAATCTCAGTCGGAATTGAAATTTAAATGTTCTCCAACATTTTCCAATTGTGTTACAAATTTCATGTTTTACCCAGCTAGACTTGTTCTGTATTTTGGCATTTGTCAAGTCGGGTCATTAAGAACAAATCGGGACCATTAGTACAAGTCGAGGCAAATGAAGCACGTCAGGGCGAAGTCAAGTTACGAAAATCTCAGTCGGAATTGAAATCTGAATGTTCCACTGCATTTTCAAATTGTGTTACAAATTTCTTGTTTTACCCATCTGGACTTGTTCTGTATTTTGGCAATTGTCAAGTCGAGTCTTTAAGGACAAATCACGACCATTAGGACAAGTCGAGACATACGAAGCACAGCAGGGCGAAGTCAAATTACGAACATCTCAGTCGGAATTAAACTTTGAATGTTCCCCTTATATTTTCCAGATGTGTTATAAATTTCTTGTTCTACCCAGCTGGACTTGTTCTGTAATTTTGGCATTTGACAAGTCGGGTCAGTGGGGACAAATCGGGACCATTAGGACAGTCGAGACATACCAAGCACAGCAGGACGAAGTCAAATTACGAAAATCTCAGTCGGAATTGAAATTTGAAAGTTGCTCAATATTTTCCAATTGGTTTACAAATTTCTTGTTCTACCCAGCTGGACTTGTTCTGTAATTTTGGCATATGTCAAGTCGGGTCATTAAGGACAAATCGGAATCATAAGGACAAGTCGAAATATACGAAGCACAGCAGAGAGAAGTCAAATTAGGAAAATCTCAGTCGGAATTAAAATTTGAATTGTTTCCCAAAATTTTCCAATTGTGTTACAAATTTCTTGTTTTACCCATTTGGACTTGTTCTGTATTTTGGCATTTGTCAAGTCGGGTCTTTAAGGACAAATCGGGACCATTAGGACAAGTCGAGACATACGAAGCACAGCAGGGCGAAGTCAAATTACGAACATCTCAGTCGGAATTAAACTTTGAATGTTCCCCTTATATTTTCCAGATGTGTTATAAATTTCTTGTTCTACCCAGCTGGACTTGTTCTGTAATTTTGGCATTTGACAAGTCGGGTCAGTGGGGACAAATCGGGACCATTAGGACAGTCGAGACATACCAAGCACAGCAGGACGAAGTCAAATTACGAATATCTCAGTCGGAATTTAAATATGAATGATCCACAACATTTTCCAATTGTGTTACAAATTTCTTGTTTTACCCAGCTAGACTTGTTCTGTATTTTGGCATTCGTCAAGTCGGATCATTAAGGACATATCGGGACCATTAGACAAGTCGAGACATACGAAGGGCAAAGTCAAATTACGAAAATCTCAGTCGGAATTGAAATATGAATGATCCACAACATTTTCCAATTGTGTTACAAATTTCTTGTTTTACCCAGCTAGACTTGTTCTGTATTTTGGCATTCGTCAAGTCGGATCATTAAGGACATATCGGGACCATTATACAAGTCGAGACATACGAAGGGCAAAGTCAAATTACGAATATCTCAGTCGGAATTGAAATATGAATGATCCACAACATTTTCCAATTGTGTTACAAATTTCTTGTTTTACCCAGCTAGACTTGTTCTGTATTTTGGCATTCGTCAAGTCGGATCATTAAGGACATATCGGGACCATTAGACAAGTCGAGACATACGAAGGGCAAAGTCAAATTACGGAAATCTCAGTCGGAATTGAAATTCGATTGATCCACAACATTTTCCAATTGAGTTACAAATTTCTTGTTTTAGCCAGCTGGACTTGTTCTGTATTTTGGCAATTGTTGAGTCGGGTCACTAAGTACAAATCGGGACCATTAGGACAAGTCGAGACATACCAAGCACAGCAGGACGAAGTCAAATTACGAAAATCTCAGTCGGAATTGAAATTTGAAAGTTGCTCAATATTTTCCAATTGGTTTACAAATTTCTTGTTCTACCCAGCTGGACTTGTTCTGTAATTTTGGCATTTGACAAGTCTGGTCAGTGGGGACAAATCGGGACCATTAGGACAGTCGAGACATACCAAGCACAGCAGGACGAAGTCAAATTACGAAAATCTCAGTCGGAATTGAAATTTGAAAGTTGCTCAATATTTTCCAATTGGTTTACAAATTTCTTGTTCTACCCAGCTGGACTTGTTCTGTAATTTTGGCATATGTCAAGTCAGGTCATTAGGGACAAATCGGAATCATGAGGACAAGTCGAGACATACGAAACACAGCAGGGCTTAGTCAAATTACGAAAATCCCAGTAGGAATTGAAATTTGAATTGTTCCCCAACATTTCCAATTGTGTTACAAATTTCTTGTTTTACCCAGCTGGACTTGTTCTGTATTTTAGCAATTGTTAAGTCGGGTCATTAAGGACAAATCGGGACCATTAGGACAAGTCGAGACATACGAAGCACAGCAGGGCGAAGTCAAATTACGAACATCTCAGTCGGAATTAAACTTTGAATGTTCCCCTTATATTTTCCAGATGTGTTATAAATTTCTTGTTCTACCCAGCTGGACTTGTTCTGTAATTTTGGCATTTGACAAGTCGGGTCAGTGGGGACAAATCGGGACCATTAGGACAGTCGAGACATACCAAGCACAGCAGGACGAAGTCAAATTACGAAAATCTCAGTCGGAATTGAAATTTGAAAGTTGCTCAATATTTTCCAATTGGTTTACAAATTTCTTGTTCTACCCAGCTGGACTTGTTCTGTAATTTTGGCATATGTCAAGTCGGGTCATTGAGGACAAATCGGAATCATAAGGACAAGTCGAGACATACGAAACACAGCAGAGCTTAGTCAAATTACGAAAATCCCAGTCGGCATTAAAATTTTAATTGTTCCCCAACATTTCCAATTGTGTTACAAATTTCTTGTTTTACCCAGCAGGACTTGTTCTGCATATGTCAAGTCGGGTCATTAAGGACAAATCGGAATCATAAGGACAAGTCGAAATATACGAAGCACAGCAGAGAGAAGTCAAATTAAGAAAATCTCAGTCGGAATTGAAATTTGAATTGTTCCCCAAAATTTTCCAATTGTGTTATAAATTTCTTGTTACCCAGCTGTTCAGTATTTTGGAATTTGTCAAGTCGGGTCATTAAGGACAAATCAGGACCATTAGGACAAGTCGAGACATACGAAGCACAGCAGGGCGAAGTCAAATTACGAACATCTCAGTCGGAATTAAACTTTGAATGTTCCCCTTATATTTTCCAATTCTGTTACAAATTTCTTGTTCTACCCAGCTGGACTTGTTCTGTAATTTTGGCATATGTCAAGTCGGGTCATTAAGGACAAATCGGAATCATAAGGTCAAGTCGAGACATACGAAGCACATCAGGGAGAAGTCAAATTACGAAAATCTCAGTCGGAATCGAAATTTGAATTGTTCCCCAACATTTTCAATTGTGTAACAAATTTCTTGTTTTACCCAGCAGGACTTGTTCTGCATTTTGGCAATTGTTAAGTCGGGTCATTAAGGACAAATCGGGACCATTAGGACAAGTCGAGACATACGAAACACAGCAGGACAAAGTCAAATTACGAAAATCTCAGTCGGAATTGAAATTTGAAAGTTGCTCAATATTTTCCAATTGGTTTACAAATTTCTTGTTCTACCCAGCTGGACTTGTTCTGTAATTTTGGCATTTGTCAAGTCGGGTCATTAAGGACAAATCGGAATCATAAGGACAAGTCGAGACATACGAAACACAGCAGGGCGAAGTCAAATTACGAAAATCTCAGTCGGAATTGAAATTTAAATGTTCTCCAACATTTTCCAATTGTGTTACAAATTTCATGTTTTACCCAGCTAGACTTGTTCTGTTTTTTGGCATTTGTCAAGTCGGGTCATAAAGAACAAATCAGGACCATTAGTACAAGTCGAGGCAAATGAAGCACGTCAGGACGAACTCAAGTTACGAAAATCTCAGTCGGAATTGAAATCTGAATGTTCCACTGCATTTTCAAATTGTGTTACAAATTTCTTGTTTTACCCATCTGGACTTGTTCTGTATTTTATCAATTGTCAAGTCGGGTCTTTAAGGACAAATCGGGACCATTAGGACAAGTCGAGACATACGAAGCACAGCAGGGCGAAGTCAAATTACGAACATCTCAGTCGGAATTAAACTTTGAATGTTCCCCTTATATATTCCAGATGTGTTATAAATTTCTTGTTCTACCCAGCTGGACTTGTTCTGTAATTTTGGCATTTGACAAGTCTGGTCAGTGGGGACAAATCGGGACCATTAGGACAGTCGAGACATACCAAGCACAGCAGGACGAAGTCATATTACGAAAATCTCAGTCGGAATTGAAATTTGAAAGTTGCTCAATATTTTCCAATTGGTTTACAAATTTCTTGTTCTACCCAGCTGGACTTGTTCTGTAATTTTGGCATATGTCAAGTCAGGTCATTAGGGACAAATCGGAATCATAAGGACAAGTCGAGACATACGAAACACAGCAGGGCTTAGTCAAATTACGAAAATCCCAGTAGGAATTGAAATTTGAATTGTTCCCCAACATTTCCAATTGTGTTACAAATTTCTTGTTTTACCCAGCTGGACTTGTTCTGTATTTTAGCAATTGTTAAGTCGGGTCATTAAGGACAAATCGGGACCATTAGGACAAGTCGAGACATACGAAGCACAGCAGGGTGAAGTCAAATTACGAACATCTCAGTCGGAATTAAACTTTGAATGTTCCCCTTATATTTTCCAGATGTGTTATAAATTTCTTGTTCTACCCAGCTGGACTTGTTCTGTAATTTTGGCATTTGACAAGTCGGGTCAGTGGGGACAAATCGGGACCATTAGGACAGTCGAAACATACCAAGCACAGCAGGACGAAGTCAAATTACGAAAATCTCAGTCGGAATTGAAATTTGAAAGTTGCTCAATATTTTCCAATTGGTTTACAAATTTCTTGTTCTACCCAGCTGGACTTGTTCTGTAATTTTGGCATATGTCAAGTCGGGTCATTGAGGACAAATCGGAATCATAAGGACAAGTCGAGACATACGAAACACAGCAGAGCTTAGTCAAATTACGAAAATCCCAGTCGGCATTAAAATTTTAATTGTTCCCCAACATTTCCAATTGTGTTACAAATTTCTTGTTTTACCCAGCAGGACTTGTTCTGCATATGTCAAGTCGGGTCATTAAGGACAAATCGGAATCATAAGGACAAGTCGAAATATACGAAGCACAGCAGAGAGAAGTCAAATTAAGAAAATCTCAGTCGGAATTGAAATTTGAATTGTTCCCCAAAATTTTCCAATTGTGTTATAAATTTCTTGTTACCCAGCTGTTCAGTATTTTGGCATTTGTCAAGTCGGGTCATTAAGGACAAATCAGGACCATTAGGACAAGTCGAGACATACGAAGCACAGCAGGGCGAAGTCAAATTACGAACATCTCAGTCGGAATTAAACTTTGAATGTTCCCCTTATATTTTCCAATTGTGTTACAAATTTCTTGTTCTACCCAGCTGGACTTGTTCTGTAATTTTGGCATATGTCAAGTCGGGTCATTAAGGACAAATCGGAATCATAAGGTCAAGTCGAGACATACGAAGCACATCAGGGAGAAGTCAAATTACGAAAATCTCAGTCGGAATCGAAATTTGAATTGTTCCCCAACATTTTCAATTGTGTAACAAATTTCTTGTTTTACCCAGCAGGACTTGTTCTGCATTTTGGCAATTGTTAAGTAGGGTCATTAAGGACAAATCGGGACCATTAGGACAAGTCGAGACATACGAAACACAGCAGGACAAAGTCAAATTACGAAAATCTCAGTCGGAATTGAAATTTGAATTGTTCCCCAACATTTCCAATTGTTTCACAAATTTCTTGTTTTACCCAGCTGGACTTGTTCTGTAATTTTGGCATTTGTCAAGTCGGGTCATTAAGGACAAATCGGGACCATTAGGACAAGTTGAGACTTCCGAAACACAGCAGGGCTTAGTCAAATTACGAAAATCCCAGTCGGAATTGAAATTTGAATTGTTCTTCAACATTTCCAATTGTTTTACAAATTTCTTGTTTTACCCAGCTGGACTTGCTCTGTTTTTTGGCATTTGTCAAGTCGGATCATTAAGAACAAATCAGGACCATTAGTACAAGTCGAGGCAAATGAAGCACGTCAGGGCGAAGTCAAATTACGAAAATCTCAGTCGGAATTGAAATTTGAAAGTTGCTCAATATTTTCCAATTGGTTTACAAATTTCTTGTTCTACCCAGCTGGACTTGTTCTGTAATTTTGGCATATGTCAAGTCAGGTCATTAGGGACAAATCGGAATCATAAGGACAAGTCGAGACATACGAAACACAGCAGGGCTTAGTCAAATTACGAAAATCCCAGTAGGAATTGAAATTTGAATTGTTCCCCAACATTTCCAATTGTGTTACAAATTTCTTGTTTTACCCAGCTGGACTTGTTCTGTATTTTAGCAATTGTTAAGTCGGGTCATTAAGGACAAATCGGGACCATTAGGACAAGTCGATATATACGAAGCACAGCAGAGAGAAGTCAAATTAAGAAAATCTCAGTCGGAATTGAAATATGAATTGTTCCCCAAAATTTTCCAATTGTGTTATAAATTTCTTGTTACCCAGCTGTTCAGTATTTTGGAATTTGTCAAGTCGGGTCATTAAGGACAAATCAGGACCATTAGGACAAGTCGAGACATACGAAGCACAGCAGGGCGAAGTCAAATTACGAACATCTCAGTCGGAATTAAACTTTGAATGTTCCCCTTATATTTTCCAATTGTGTTACAAATTTCTTGTTCTACCCAGCTGGACTTGTTCTGTAATTTTGGCATATGTCAAGTCGGGTCATTAAGGACAAATCGGAATCATAAGGTCAAGTCGAGACATACGAAGCACATCAGGGAGAAGTCAAATTACGAAAATCTCAGTCGGAATCGAAATTTGAATTGTTCCACAACATTTTCAATTGTGTAACAAATTTCTTGTTTTACCCAGCAGGACTTGTTCTGCATTTTGGCAATTGTTAAGTCGGGTCATTAAGGACAAATCGGGACCATTAGGACAAGTCGAGACATACGAAACACAGCAGGACAAAGTCAAATTACGAAAATCTCAGTCGGAATTGAAATTTGAAAGTTGCTCAATATTTTCCAATTGGTTTACAAATTTCTTGTTCTACCCAGCTGGACTTGTTCTGTAATCTTGGCATTTGTCAAGTCGGGTCATTAAGGACAAATCGGAATCATAAGGACAAGTCGAGACATACGAAACACAGCAGGGCGAAGTCAAATTACGAAAATCTCAGTCGGAATTGAAATTTAAATGTTCTCCAACATTTTCCAATTGTGTTACAAATTTCATGTTTTACCCAGCTAGACTTGTTCTGTTTTTTGGCATTTGTCAAGTCGGGTCATAAAGAACAAATCAGGACCATTAGTACAAGTCGAGGCAAATGAAGCACGTCAGGACGAACTCAAGTTACGAAAATCTCAGTCGGAATTGAAATCTGAATGTTCCACTGCATTTTCAAATTGTGTTACAAATTTCTTGTTTTACCCATCTGGACTTGTTCTGTATTTTATCAATTGTCAAGTCGGGTCTTTAAGGACAAATCGGGACCATTAGGACAAGTCGAGACATACGAAGCACAGCAGGGCGAAGTCAAATTACGAACATCTCAGTCGGAATTAAACTTTGAATGTTCCCCTTATATATTCCAGATGTGTTATAAATTTCTTGTTCTACCCAGCTGGACTTGTTCTGTAATTTTGGCATTTGACAAGTCTGGTCAGTGGGGACAAATCGGGACCATTAGAACAGTCGAGACATACCAAGCACAGCAGGACGAAGTCATATTACGAAAATCTCAGTCGGAATTGAAATTTGAAAGTTGCTCAATATTTTCCAATTGGTTTACAAATTTCTTGTTCTACCCAGCTGGACTTGTTCTGTAATTTTGGCATATGTCAAGTCAGGTCATTAGGGACAAATCGGAATCATAAGGACAAGTCGAGACATACGAAACACAGCAGGGCTTAGTCAAATTACGAAAATCCCAGTAGGAATTGAAATTTGAATTGTTCCCCAACATTTCCAATTGTGTTACAAATTTCTTGTTTTACCCAGCTGGACTTGTTCTGTATTTTAGCAATTGTTAAGTCGGGTCATTAAGGACAAATCGGGACCATTAGGACAAGTCGAGACATACGAAGCACAGCAGGGCGAAGTCAAATTACGAACATCTCAGTCGGAATTAAACTTTGAATGTTCCCCTTATATGTTCCAGATGTGTTATAAATTTCTTGTTCTACCCAGCTGGACTTGTTCTGTAATTTTGGCATTTGACAAGTCGGGTCAGTGGGGACAAATCGGGACCATTAGGACAGTCGAAACATACCAAGCACAGCAGGACGAAGTCAAATTACGAAAATCTCAGTCGGAATTGAAATTTGAAAGTTGCTCAATATTTTCCAATTGGTTTACAAATTTCTTGTTCTACCCAGCTGGACTTGTTCTGTAATTTTGGCATATGTCAAGTCGGGTCATTGAGGACAAATCGGAATCATAAGGACAAGTCGAGACATACGAAACATAGCAGAGCTTAGTCAAATTACGAAAATCCCAGTCGGCATTAAAATTTTAATTGTTCCCCAACATTTCCAATTGTGTTACAAATTTCTTGTTTTACCCAGCAGGACTTGTTCTGCATATGTCAAGTCGGGTCATTAAGGACAAATCGGAATCATAAGGACAAGTCGAAATATACGAAGCACAGCAGAGAGAAGTCAAATTAAGAAAATCTCAGTCGGAATTGAAATTTGAATTGTTCCCCAAAATTTTCCAATTGTGTTATAAATTTCTTGTTACCCAGCTGTTCAGTATTTTGGCATTTGTCAAGTCGGGTCATTAAGGACAAATCAGGACCATTAGGACAAGTCGAGACATACGAAGCACAGCAGGGCGAAGTCAAATTACGAACATCTCAGTCGGAATTGAAATTTGAAAGTTGCTCAATATTTTCCAATTGGTTTACAAATTTCTTGTTCTACCCAGCTGGACTTGTTCTGTAATTTTGGCATATGTCAAGTCAGGTCATTAGGGACAAATCGGAATCATAAGGACAAGTCGAGACATACGAAACACAGCAGGGCTTAGTCAAATTACGAAAATCCCAGTAGGAATTGAAATTTGAATTGTTCCCCAACATTTCCAATTGTGTTACAAATTTCTTGTTTTACCCAGCTGGACTTGTTCTGTATTTTAGCAATTGTTAAGTCGGGTCATTAAGGACAAATCGGGACCATTAGGACAAGTCGAGACATACGAAGCACAGCAGGGCGAAGTCAAATTACGAACATCTCAGTCGGAATTAAACTTTGAATGTTCCCCTTATATTTTCCAGATGTGTTATAAATTTCTTGTTCTACCCAGCTGGACTTGTTCTGTAATTTTGGCATTTGACAAGTCGGGTCAGTGGGGACAAATCGGGACCATTAGGACAGTCGAGACATACCAAGCACAGCAGGACGAAGTCAAATTACGAAAATCTCAGTCGGAATTGAAATTTGAAAGTTGCTCAATATTTTCCAATTGGTTTACAAATTTCTTGTTCTACCCAGCTGGACTTGTTCTGTAATTTTGGCATATGTCAAGTCGGGTCATTGAGGACAAATCGGAATCATAAGGACAAGTCGAGACATACGAAACACAGCAGAACGAAGTCAAATTACGAAAATCTCAGTCGGAATTGAAATTTGAAAGTTGCTCAATATTTTCCAATTGTGTTACAAATTTCTTGTTTTACCCAGCAGGACTTGTTCTGCATATGTCAAGTCGGGTCATTAAGGACAAATCGGAATCATAAGGACAAGTCGATATATACGAAGCACAGCAGAGAGAAGTCAAATTAAGAAAATCTCAGTCGGAATTGAAATTTGAATTGTTCCCCAAAATTTTCCAATTGTGTTATAAATTTCTTGTTACCCAGCTGTTCAGTATTTTGGAATTTGTCAAGTCGGGTCATTAAGGACAAATCAGGACCATTAGGACAAGTCGAGACATACGAAGCACAGCAGGGCGAAGTCAAATTACGAACATCCCAGTCGGAATTAAACTTTGAATGTTCCCCTTATATTTTCCAATTGTGTTACAAATTTCTTGTTCTACCCAGCTGGACTTGTTCTGTAATTTTGGCATATGTCAAGTCGGGTCATTAAGGACAAATCGGAATCATAAGGTCAAGTCGAGACATACGAAGCACATCAGGGAGAAGTCAAATTACGAAAATCTCAGTCGGAATCGAAATTTGAATTGTTCCACAACATTTTCAATTGTGTAGCAAATTTCTTGTTTTACCCAGCAAGACTTGTTCTGCATTTTGGCAATTGTTAAGTCGGGTCATTAAGGACAAATCGGGACCATTAGGACAAGTCGAGACATACGAAACACAGCAGGACAAAGTCAAATTACGAAAATCTCAGTCGGAATTGAAATTTGAAAGTTGCTCAATATTTTCCAATTGGTTTACAAATTTCTTGTTCTACCCAGCTGGACTTGTTCTGTAATTTTGGCATTTGTCAAGTCGGGTCATTAAGGACAAATCGGAATCATAAGGACAAGTCGAGACATACGAAACACAGCAGGGCGAAGTCAAATTACGAAAATCTCAGTCGGAATTGAAATTTAAATGTTCTCCAACATTTTCCAATTGTGTTACAAATTTCATGTTTTACCCAGCTAGACTTGTTCTGTTTTTTGGCATTTGTCAAGTCGGGTCATAAAGAACAAATCAGGACCATTAGTACAAGTCGAGGCAAATGAAGCACGTCAGGACGAACTCAAGTTACGAAAATCTCAGTCGGAATTGAAATCTGAATGTTCCACTGCATTTTCAAATTGTGTTACAAATTTCTTGTTTTACCCATCTGGACTTGTTCTGTATTTTATCAATTGTCAAGTCGGGTCTTTAAGGACAAATCGGGACCATTAGGACAAGTCGAGACATACGAAGCACAGCAGGGCGAAGTCAAATTACGAACATCTCAGTCGGAATTAAACTTTGAATGTTCCCCTTATATATTCCAGATGTGTTATAAATTTCTTGTTCTACCCAGCTGGACTTGTTCTGTAATTTTGGCATTTGACAAGTCTTGTCAGTGGGGACAAATCGGGACCATTAGGACAGTCGAGACATACCAAGCACAGCAGGACGAAGTCATATTACGAAAATCTCAGTCGGAATTGAAATTTGAAAGTTGCTCAATATTTTCCAATTGGTTTACAAATTTCTTGTTCTACCCAGCTGGACTTGTTCTGTAATTTTGGCATATGTCAAGTCAGGTCATTAGGGACAAATTGGAATCATAAGGACAAGTCGAGACATACGAAACACAGCAGGGCTTAGTCAAATTACGAAAATCCCAGTAGGAATTGAAATTTGAATTGTTCCCCAACATTTCCAATTGTGTTACAAATTTCTTGTTTTACCCAGCTGGACTTGTTCTGTATTTTAGCAATTGTTAAGTCGGGTCATTAAGGACAAATCGGGACCATTAGGACAAGTCGAGACATACGAAGCACAGCAGGGCGAAGTCAAATTACGAACATCTCAGTCGGAATTAAACTTTGAATGTTCCCCTTATATTTTCCAGATGTGTTATAAATTTCTTGTTCTACCCAGCTGGACTTGTTCTGTAATTTTGGCATTTGACAAGTCGGGTCAGTGGGGACAAATCGGGACCATTAGGACAGTCGAAACATACCAAGCACAGCAGGACGAAGTCAAATTACGAAAATCTCAGTCGGAATTGAAATTTGAAAGTTGCTCAATATTTTCCAATTGGTTTACAAATTTCTTGTTCTACCCAGCTGGACTTGTTCTGTAATTTTGGCATATGTCAAGTCGGGTCATTGAGGACAAATCGGAATCATAAGGACAAGTCGAGACATACGAAACACAGCAGAGCTTAGTCAAATTACGAAAATCCCAGTCGGCATTAAAATTTTAATTGTTCCCCAACATTTCCAATTGTGTTACAAATTTCTTGTTTTACCCAGCAGGACTTGTTCTGCATATGTCAAGTCGGGTCATTAAGGACAAATCGGAATCATAAGGACAAGTCGAAATATACGAAGCACAGCAGAGAGAAGTCAAATTAAGAAAATCTCAGTCGGAATTGAAATTTGAATTGTTCCCCAAAATTTTCCAATTGTGTTATAAATTTATTGTTACCCAGCTGTTCAGTATTTTGGCATTTGTCAAGTCGGGTCATTAAGGACAAATCAGGACCATTAGGACAAGTCGAGACATACGAAGCACAGCAGGGCGAAGTCAAATTACGAACATCTCAGTCGGAATTAAACTTTGAATGTTCCCCTTATATTTTCCAATTGTGTTACAAATTTCTTGTTCTACCCAGCTGGACTTGTTCTGTAATTTTGGCATATGTCAAGTCGGGTCATTAAGGACAAATCGGAATCATAAGGTCAAGTCGAGACATACGAAGCACATCAGGGAGAAGTCAAATTACGAAAATCTCAGTCGGAATCGAAATTTGAATTGTTCCCCAACATTTTCAATTGTGTAACAAATTTCTTGTTTTACCCAGCAGGACTTGTTCTGCATTTTGGCAATTGTTAAGTCGGGTCATTAAGGACAAATCGGGACCATTAGGACAAGTCGAGACATACGAAACACAGCAGGACAAAGTCAAATTACGAAAATCTCAGTCGGAATTGAAATTTGAATTGTTCCCCAACATTTCCAATTGTTTCACAAATTTCTTGTTTTACCCAGCTGGACTTGTTCTGTAATTTTGGCATTTGTCAAGTCGGGTCATTAAGGACAAATCGGGACCATTGGGACAAGTTGAGACTTCCGGAACACAGCAGGGCTTAGTCAAATTACGAAAATCCCAGTCGGAATTGAAATTTGAATTGTTCTTCAACATATCCAATTGTTTTACAAATTTCTTGTTTTACCCAGCTGGACTTGCTCTGTTTTTTGGCATTTGTCAAGTCGGATCATTAAGAACAAATCAGGACCATTAGTACAAGTCGAGGCAAATGAAGCACGTCAGGGCGAAGTCAAATTACGAAAATCTCAGTCGGAATTGAAATCTGAATGTTCCACTGCATTTTCAAATTGTGTTACAAATTTCTTGTTTTACCCAGCCGGACTTGTTCTGTATTTTGGAAATTGTTAAGTCGGGTCATTAAGGACAAATCGGGACCATTAGGACAAGTCGAGACATACGAAGGGCAAGGTCAAATTACGAAAATCTCAGTCGGAATTGAAATTTGAATGATCCACAACATTTTCCGATTGTGTTACAAATTTCTTGTTTTACCCATTTGGACTTGTTCTGTATTTTGGCATTTGTCAAGTCGGGTCTTTAAGGACAAATCGGGACCATTAGGACAAGTCAAAACATACGAAGCACAGCAGGGCAAAGTCAAATTACGAATATCTCAGTCGGAATTGAAATATGAATGATCCACAACATTTTCCAATTGTGTTAAAAATTTCTTGTTTTACCCAGCTAGACTTGTTCTGTATTTTGGCATTCGTCAAGTCGGATCATCAAGGACATATCGGGACCATTAGACAAGTCGAGACATACGAAGGGCAAAGTCAAATTACGAAAATCTCAGTCGGAATTGAAATTTGAATGATCCACAACATTTTCCGATTGTGTTACAAATTTCTTGTTTTACCCATTTGGACTTGTTCTGTATTTTGGCATTTGTCAAGTCGGGTCTTTAAGGACAAATCGGGACCATTAGGACAAGTCGAAACATACGAAGCACAGCAGGGCAAAGTCAAATTACGAATATCTCAGTCGGAATTGAAATATGAATGATCCACAACATTTTCCAATTGTGTTACAAATTTCTTGTTTTACCCAGCTAGACTTGTTCTGTATTTTGGCGTTCGTCAAGTCGGATCATTAAGGACATATCGGGACCATTAGACAAGTCGAGACATACGAAGGGCAAAGTCAAATTACGAAAATCTCAGTCGGAATTGAAATTCGATTGATCCACAACATTTTCCAATTGAGTTACAAATTTCTTGTTTTAGCCAGCTGGACTTGTTCTGTATTTTGACAATTGTTGAGTCGGGTCATTAAGTACAAATCGGGACCATTAGGACAAGTCGAGACATACCAAGCACAGCAGGACGAAGTCAAATTACGAAAATCTCAGTCGGAATTGAAATTTGAAAGTTGCTCAATATTTTCCAATTGGTTTACAAATTTCTTGTTCTACCCAGCTGGACTTGTTCTGTAATTTTGGCAATTGTCAAGTCGGGTCTTTAAGGACAAATCGGGACTATTAGGACAAGTCGAGACATACGAAGCACAGCAGGGCGAAGTCAAATTACGAACATCTCAGTCGGAATTAAACTTTGAATGTTCCCCTTATATATTCCAGATGTGTTATAAATTTCTTGTTCTAACCAGCTGGACTTGTTCTGTAATTATGGCATTTGACAAGTCGGGTAAGTGGGGATAAATCGGGACCATTAGGACAGTCGAGACATACCAAGCACAGCGGGACCAAGTCTAATTACGAAAATCTCAGTCGGAATTGAAATTTAAATGTTCTCCAACATTTTCCAATTGTTTTACAAATTTCATGTTTTACTCAGCCAGACTTGTTCTGTATTTTGGCATTTGTCAAGTCGGGTAATTAAGGACAAATCGGGACCATTAGGACAAGTCGAGACATACGAAGCACAGCAGGGCGAAGTCAAATTACGAAAATCTCAGTCGGAATTAAACTTTGAATGTTCCCCTTATATTTTCCAGTTGTGTTACAAATTTCTTGTTCTTTCCAGCTGGACTTGTTCTGTTATTTTGGCATATGTCAAGTCGGGTCATTAAGGACAAATCGGGACCATTAAGACAGTCGAGACATACCAAGCACAGCAGGACGAAGTCAAATTACGAAAATCTCAGTCGGAATTGAAATTTAAAAGTTGCTCAATATTTTCCAATTGGATTACTAATTTCTTGTTCTACCCAGCTGTACTTGTTCTGTAATTTTGGCATATGTCAAGTCGTGTCATTAAGGACAAATCGGAATCATAAGGTCAAGTCGAGACATACGAAGCACATCAGGGAGAAGTCAAATTACGAAAATCTCAGTCGGAATCGAAATTTGAATTTTTCCCCAACATTTCCAATTGTTTTACAAATTTCTTGTTTTACCCAGCTGGACTTGTTCTGTAATTTTGTCATTTGACAAGTCGGGTCAGTGGGGACAAATCGGGACCATTAGGACAGTCGAGACATACCAAGCACAGCAGGACGAAGTCAAATTACGAAAATCTCAGTCGGAATTGAAATTTGAAAGTTGCTCAATATTTTCCAATTGGTTTACAAATTTCTTGTTCTACCCAGCTGTACTTGTTCTGTAATTTTGGCATATGTCAAGTCGGGTCATTAAGGACAAATCGGAATCATAAGGTCAAGTCGAGACATACGAAGCACATCAGGGAGAAGTCAAATTACGAAAATCTCAGTCGGAATCGAAATTTGAATTGTTCCCCAACATTTCCAATTGTTTTACAAATTTCTTGTTTTACCCAGCTGGACTTGTTCTGTAATTTTGGCATTTGTCAAGTCGGGTCATTAAGGACAAATCGGGACCATTAGGACAAGTTGAGACTTACGAAACACAGCAGGGCTTAGTCAAATTACGAAAATCCCAGTCGGAATTGAAATTTGAATTTTTCTTCAACATTTCCAATTGTTTTACAAATTTCTTGTTTTACCCAGCTGGACTTGCTCTGTTTTTTGGCATTTGTCAAGTCGGGTCATTAAGAACAAGTCAGGACCATTAGTACAAGTCGAGGCAAATGAAGCACGTCAGGGCGAAGTCAAATTACGAAAATCTCAGTCGGAATTGAAATCTGAATGTTCCACTGCATTTTCAACAGCAGGGCGAAGTCAAATTACGAACATCTCAGTCGGAATTGAAATTTGAAAGTTGCTCAATATTTTCCAATTGGTTTAAAAAATTTTTGTTCTACCCAGCTGGACTTGTTCTGTAATTTTGGCATATGTCAAGTCGGGTCATTAAGGACTAATCGGAATCATAAGGACAAGTCGAAATATACGAAGCACAGCAGAGAGAAGTCAAATTACGAAAATCTCAGTCGGAATTGAAATTTGAATTGTTCCCCAAAATTTTCCAATTGTGTTATAAATTTCTTGTTACTCAGCTGTTCTGTATTTTGGCATTTGTCAAGTCGGGTCATTAAGGACAAATCAGGGCCATTAGGACAAGTCGAGACATACGAAGCACAGCAGGGCGAAGTCAAATTACGAACATCTCAGTCGGAAATAAACTTTGAATGTTACCCTTATATTTTCCAATTGTGTTACAAATTTCTTGTTCTACCCAGCTGGAGTTGTTCTGTAATTTTGTCATTTGACAAGTCGGGTCAGTGGGGACAAATCGGGACCATTGGGACAGTCGAGGCATACCAAGCACAGCAGGGCGAAGTCAAATTACGAAAATCTCAGTCGGAATTGAAATTTGAAAGTTGCTCAATATTTTCCAATCGGTTTACAAATTTCTTGTTCTAACCAGCTGGACTTGTTCTGTAATTTTGGCATATGTTAAGTCGGGTCATTAAGGACAAATTGGAATCATAAGGACAAGTCGAAATATACGAAACACAGCAGGGCGAAGTCAAATTAAGAAAATCTTAGTCGGAATTGAAATTTGAAAGTTGCTCAATATTTTCCAATTGTGTTAAAAATTTCTTGTTTTATCCAGCAGGACTTTTTTCTGTATTTTGGCAATTGTTAAGTCGGGTCATTAAGGACAAATCGGGACCATTAGGACAAGTCGAGACATACGAAGCACAGCAGGGCGAAGTCAAATTACGAACATCTCAGTCGGAATTAAACTTTGAATGTTCCCCTTATATTTTCCAATTGTGTTACAAATTTCTTGTTCTACCCAGCTGGACTTGTTCTGTAATTTCGGCATTTGACAAGTCGGGTCATTAAGGACAAATCGGGACCATTAGGACAGTCGAGACATACCAAGCACAGCAGGACGAAGTCAAATTACGAAAATCTCAGTCGGAATTGAAATTTGAAAGTTGCTCAATATTTTCCAATTGGTTTACAAATTTCTTGTTCTACCCAGCTGGACTTGTTCTGTAATTTTGGTATTTGACAAGTCTGGTCAGTGGGGACAAATCGGGACCATTAGGACAGTCGAGACATACCAAGCACAGCAGGACGAAGTCAAATTACGAAAATCTCAGTCGGAATTGAAATTTGAAAGTTGCTCAATATTTTCCAATTGATTTACAAATTTCTTGTTCTACCCAGCTGGTCTTGTTCTGTAATTTTGGCATATGTCAAGTCGGGTCATTAGGGACAAATCGGAATCATATGGACAAGTCGAAATATACGAAGCACAGCAGAGAGAAGTCAAATTACGAAAATCTCAGTCGGAATTAAAATTTGAATTGTTCCCCAAAATTTTCCAATTGTGTTATAAATTTCTTGTTACCCAGCTGTTCTGTATTTTGGCATTTGTCAAGTCGGGTCATTAAGGACAAATCGGGACCATTAGGACAGTCAAGACATACCAAGCACAGCAGGACGAAGTCAAATTACGAAAATCTCAGTCGGAATTGAAATTTGAAAGTTGCTCAATATTTTCCAATTGGTTTACAAATCTCTTGTTCTACCCAGCTGGACTTGTTCTGTAATTTTGGCATATGTCAAGTCGGGTCATTAAGGACAAATCGGAATCATAAGGACAAGTCGAGACATACGAAACACAGCAGGGCGATGTCAAATTAAGAAAATCTTAGTCGGAATTGAAAAATGAAAGTTGCTCAATATTTTCCAATTGTGTTACAAATTTCTTGTTTTACCCAGAAGGACTTGTTTTGTAATTTGGCAATTGTTAGGTCGGGTCATTAAGGACAAATCGGGACCATTAGGACAAGTCGAGACATACGAAGCACAGCAGGGCGAAGTCAAATTACGAACATCTCAGTCGGAATTGAAATTTGAAAGTTGCTCAATATTTTCCAATTGGTTTACAAATTTCTTGTTCTACCCAGCTGGACTTGTTCTGTAATTTTGGCATATGTCAAGTCGGGTCATTGAGGACAAATAGGAATCATAAGGACAAGTCGAGACATATGAAACACAGCAGAGCTTAGTCAAATTACGAAAATCCCTGTCGGCATTAAAATTTTAATTGTTCCCCAACATTTCCAATTGTGTTACAAATTTCTTGTTTTACCCAGCAGGACTTGTTCTGCATTTTGGCAATTGTTAAGTCGGGTCATTGAGGACAAATCGGGACCATTAGGACAAGTCGAGACATACGAAGCGCAGCAGGGCGAAGTCAAATTACGAACATCTCAGTCGGAATTGAAATTTGAAAGTTGCTCAATATTTTCCAATTGGTTTACAAATTTCTTGTTCTACCCAGCTGGACTTGTTCTGTAATTTTGGCATTTGTCAAGTCGGGTCATTAAGGACAAATCGGGACCATTAGGACAAGTTGAGACTTACGAAACACAGCAGGGCTTAGTCAAATTACGAAAATCCCAGTCGGAATTGAAATTTGAATTGTTCTTCAACATTTCCAATTGTTTTACAAATTTCTTGTTTTACCCAGCTGGACTTGCTCTGTTTTTTGGCATTTGTCAAGTCGGGTCATTAAGAACAAGTCAGGACCATTAGTACAAGTCGAGGCAAATGAAGCACGTCAGGGCGAAGTCAAATTACGAAAATCTCAGTCGGAATTGAAATCTGAATGTTCCACTGCATTTTCAACAGCAGGGCGAAGTCAAATTACGAACATCTCAGTCGGAATTGAAATTTGAAAGTTGCTCAATATTTTCCAATTGGTTTAAAAAATTTTTGTTCTACCCAGCTGGACTTGTTCTGTAATTTTGGCATATGTCAAGTCGGGTCATTAAGGACAAATCGGAATCATAAGGACAAGTCGAAATATACGAAGCACAGCAGAGAGAAGTCAAATTACGAAAATCTCAGTCGGAATTGAAATTTGTATTGTTCCCCAACATTTCCAATAGTTTTACAAATTTCTTGTTTTACTCAGCTGGACTTGCTCTGTTTTTTGACATTTGTCAAGTCGGATCATTAAGAACAAATCAGGACCATTAGTACAAGTCGAGGCAAATGAAGCACGTCAGGGCGAAGTCAAATTACGAAAATCTCAGTCGGAATTGAAATCTGAATGTTCCACAACATTTTCCGATTGTGTTACAAATTTCTTGTTTTACCCATTTGGACTTGTTCTGTATTTTGGCATTTGTCAAGTCGGGTCTTTAAGGACAAATCGGGACCATTAGGACAAGTCGAAACATACGAAGCACAGCAGGGCAAAGTCAAATTACGAATATCTCAGTCGGAATTGAAATATGAATGATCCACAACATTTTCCAATTGTGTTACAAATTTCTTGTTTTACCCAGCTAGACTTGTTCTGTATTTTGGCATTCGTCAAGTCGGATCATTAAGGACATATCGTGACCATTAGACAAGTCGAGACATACGAAGGGCAAAGTCAAATTACGAAAATCTCAGTCGGAATTGAAATATGAATGATCCACAACATTTTCCAATTGTGTTACAAATTTCTTGTTTTACCCAGCTAGACTTGTTCTGTATTTTGGCATTCGTCAAGTCGGATCATTAAGGACATATCGGGACCATTATACAAGTCGAGACATACGAAGGGCAATGTCAAATTACGGATATCTCAGTCGGAATTGAAATATGAATGATCCACAACATTTTCCAATTGTGTTACAAATTTCTTGTTTTACCCAGCTAGACTTGTTCTGTATTTTGGCATTCGTCAAGTCGGATCATTAAGGACATATCGGGACCATTAGACAAGTCGAGACATACGAAGGGCAAAGTCAAATTACGGAAATCTCAGTCGGAATTGAAATTCGATTGATCCACAACATTTTCCAATTGAGTTACAAATTTCTTGTTTTAGCCAGCTGGACTTGTTCTGTATTTTGGCAATTGTTGAGTCGGGTCACTAAGTACAAATCGGGACCATTAGGACAAGTCGAGACATACCAAGCACAGCAGGACGAAGTCAAATTACGAAAATCTCAGTCGGAATTGAAATTTGAAAGTTGCTCAATATTTTCCATTTGGTTTACAAATTTCTTGTTCTACCCAGCTGGACTTGTTCTGTAATTTTGGCATTTGTCAAGTCGGGTCATTAAGGACAAATCGGAATCATAAGGACAAGTCGAGACATACGAAACACAGCAGGGCGAAGTCAAATTACGAAAATCTCAGTCGGAATTGAAATTTAAATGTTCTCCAACATTTTCCAATTGTGTTACAAATTTCATGTTTTACCCAGCCAGACTTGTTCTGTTTTTTGACATTTGTCAAGTCGGGTCATTAAGAACAAATCAGGACCATTAGTACAAGTCGAGACAAATGAAGCACGTCAGGACGAACTCAAGTTACGAAAATCTCAGTCGGAATTGAAATCTGAATGTTCCACTGCATTTTCAAATTGTGTTACAAATTTCTTGTTTTACCCATCTGGACTTGTTCTGTATTTTATCAATTGTCAAGTCGGGTCTTTAAGGACAAATCGGGACCATTAGGACAAGTCGAGACACGAAGCACAGCAGGGCGAAGTCAAATTACGAACATCTCAGTCGGAATTAAACTTTGAATGTTCCCTTATATATTCCAGATGTGTTATAAATTTCTTGTTCTACCCAGCTGGACTTGTTCTGTAATTTTGGCATTTGACAAGTCTGGTCAGTGGGGACAAATCGGGACCATTAGGACAGTCGAGACATACCAAGCACAGCAGGACGAAGTCAAATTACGAAAATCTCAGTCGGAATTGAAATTTGAAAGTTGCTCAATATTTTCCAATTGGTTTACAAATTTCTTGTTCTACCCAGCTGGACTTGTTCTGTAATTTTGGCATATGTCAAGTCAGGTCATTAGGGACAAATCGGAATCATAAGGACAAGTCGAGACATACGAAACACAGCAGGGCTTAGTCAAATTACGAAAATACCAGTCGGAATTGAAATTTGAATTGTTCCCCAACATTTCCAATTGTGTTACAAATTTCTTGTTTTACCCAGCTGGACTTGTTCTGTATTTTAGCAATTGTTAAGTCGGGTCATTAAGGACAAATCGGGACCATTAGGACAAGTCGAGACATACGAAGCACAGCAGGGCGAAGTCAAATTACGAACATCTCAGTCGGAATTAAACTTTGAATGTTCTCCTTATATTTTCCAGATGTGTTATAAATTTCTTGTTCTACCCAGCTGGACTTGTTCTGTAATTTTGGCATTTGACAAGTCGGGTCAGTGGGGACAAATCGGGACCATTAGGACAGTCGAGACATACCAAGCACAGCAGGACGAAGTCAAATTACGAAAATCTCAGTCGGAATTGAAATTTGAAAGTTGCTCAATATTTTCCAATTGGTTTACAAATTTCTTGTTCTACCCAGCTGGACTTGTTCTGTAATTTTGGCATATGTCAAGTCGGGTCATTGAGGACAAATCGGAATCATAAGGACAAGTCGAGACATACGAAACACAGCAGAGCTTAGTCAAATTACGAAAATCCCAGTCGGCATTAAAATTTTAATTGTTCCCCAACATTTCCAATTGTGTTACAAATTTCTTGTTTTACCCAGCAGGACTTGTTCTGCATTTTGGCAATTGTTAAGTCGGGTCATTAAGGACAAATCGGGACCATTAGGACAAGTCGAGACATACGAAGCACAGCAGGGCGAAGTCAAATTACGAACATCTCAATCGGAATTGAAATTTGAAAGGTGCTCAATATTTTCCAATTGGTTTAAAAAATTTTTGTTCTACCCAGCTGGACTTGTTCTGTAATTTTGGCATATGTCAAGTCGGGTCGTTAAGGACAAATCGGAATCATAAGGACAAGTCGAAATATACGAAGCACAGCAGAGAGAAGTCAAATTACGAAAATCTCAGTCGGAATTGAAATTTGAATTGTTCCCCAAAATTTTCCAATTGTGTTATAAATTTCTTGTTACCCAGCTGTTCAGTAATTTGGCATTTGTCAAGTCGGGTCATTAAGGACAAATCAGGACCATTAGGACAAGTCGAGACATACGAAGCACAGCAGGGCGAAGTCAAATTACGAACATCTCAGTCGGAATTGAACTTTGAATGTTCCCCTTATATTTTCCAATTGTGTTACAAATTTCTTGTTCTACCCAGCTGGACTTGTTCTGTAATTTTGGCATATGTCAAGTCGGGTCATTACGGACAAATCGGAATCATAAGGACAAGTCGAGACATACGAAACACAGCAGGGCGAAGTCAAATTACGAAAATCTCAGTCGGAATTGAAATTTGAATTTTTCCCCAACATTTCCAATTGTTTTACAAATTTCTTGTTTTACCCAGCTGGACTTTTTCTGTTATTTTGGCATTTGTCAAGTCGGGTCATTAAGGACAAATCGGGACCATTAGGGCAAGTCGAGACATACGAAACACAGCAGGGCTTAGTCAAATTACGAAAATCCCAGTCGGAATTGAAATTTGAATTGTTCCCCAACATTTCCAATTGCTTTACAAATTGTTTTACCCAGCTGGACTTGCTCTGTTTTTTGACATTTGTCAAGTCGGGTCATTAAGAACAAATCAGGACCATTAGTACAAGTCGAGGCAAATAAAGCACGTCAGGGCGAAGTCAAATTACGAAAATCCCAGTCGGCATTAAAATTTTAATTGTTCCCCAACATTTCCAATTGTGTTACAAATTTCTTGTTTTACCCAGCAGGACTTGTTCTGTATTTTGGCAATTGTTAAGTCGGGTCATTAAGGACAAATCGGTACCATTAGGACAAGTCGAGACATACGAAGCACAGCAGGGCGAAGTCAAATTACGAACATCTCAGTCGGAATTGAAATTTGAAAGTTGCTCAATATTTTCCAATTGGTTTAAAAAATTTTTGTTCTTCCCAGCTGGACTTGTTCTGTAATTTTTGCATATGTCAAGTCGGGTCATTAAGGACAAGTCGAAAAATACGAAGCACAGCAGAGAGAAGTCAAATTACGAAAATCTCAGTCGGAATTGAAATTTGAATTGTTCCCCAAAATTTTCCAATTGTGTTATAAATTTCTTGTTACTCAGCTGTTCTGTATTTTGGCATTTGTCAAGTCGGGTCATTAAGGACAAATCAGGGCCATTAGGACAAGTCGAGACATACGAAGCACAGCAGGGCGAAGTCAAATTACGAACATCTCAGTCGGAAATAAACTTTGAATGTTACCCTTATATTTTCCAATTGTGTTACAAATTTCTTGTTCTACCCAGCTGGACTTGTTCTGTAATTTTGGCATTTGACAAGTCGGGTCAGTGGGGACAAATCGGGACCATTGGGACAGTCGAGACATACCAAGCACAGCAGGGCGAAGTCGAATTACGAAAATCTCAGTCGGAATTGAAATTTGAAAGTTGCTCAATATTTTCCAATTGGTTTACAAATTTCTTGTTCTAACCAGCTGGACTTGTTCTGTAATTTTGGCATATGTTAAGTCGGGTCATTAAGGACAAATTGGAATCATAAGGACAAGTCGAAATATACGAAACACAGCAGGGCGAAGTCAAATTAAGAAAATCTTAGTCGGAATTGAAATTTGAAAGTTGCTCAATATTTTCCAATTGTGTTAAAAATTTCTTGTTTTACCCAGCAGGACTTGTTCTGTATTTTGGCAATTGTTAAGTCGGGTCATTAAGGACAAATCGGGACCATTAGGACAAGTCGAGACATACGAAGCACAGCAGGGCGAAGTCAAATTACGAACATCTCAGTCGGAATTAAACTTTGAATGTTCCCCTTATATTTTCCAATTGTGTTACAAATTTCTTGTTCTACCCAGCTGGACTTGTTCTGTAATTTCGGCATTTGACAAGTCGGGTCATTAAGGACAAATCGGGACCATTAGGACAGTCGAGACATACCAAGCACAGCAGGACGAAGTCAAATTACGAAAATCTCAGTCGGAATTGAAATTTGAATGTTGCTCAATATTTTCCAATTGGTTTACAAATTTCTTGTTCTACCCAGCTGGACTTGTTCTGTAATTTTGGCATATGTCAAGTCGGGTCATTAAGGACAAATCGGAATCATAAGGACAAGTCGAGACATACGAAACACAGCAGAGCTTAGTCAATTACGAAAATCCCAGTCGGCATTAAAATTTTAATTGTTCCCCAACATTTCCAATTGTGTTACAAATTTCTTGTTTTACCCAGCAGGACTTGTTCTGTATTTTGGCAATTGTTAAGTCGGGTCATTAAGGACAAATCGGGACCATTAGGACAAGTCGAGACATACGAAGCACAGCAGGGCGAAGTCAAATTACGAACATCTCAGTCGGAATTGAAATTTGAAAGTTGCTCAATATTTTCCAATTGGTTTAAAAAAATTTTGTTCTACCCAGCTGGTCTTGTTCTGTAATTTTGGCATATGTCAAGTCGGGTCATTAAGGACAAATCGGAATCATATGGACAAGTCGAAATATACGAAGCACAGCAGAGAGAAGTCAAATTACGAAAATCTCAGTCGGAATTAAAATTTGAATTGTTCCCCAAAATTTTCCAATTGTGTTATAAATTTCTTGTTACCCAGCTGTTCTGTATTTTGGCATTTGTCAAGTCGGGTCATTAAGGACAAATCGGGACCATTAGGACAGTCAAGACATACCAAGCACAGCAGGACGAAGTCAAATTACGAAAATCTCAGTCGGAATTGAAATTTGAAAGTTGCCCAATAGTTTCCAATTGGTTTACAAATTTCTTGTTCTACCCAGCTGGACTTGTTCTGTAATTTTGGCATATGTCAAGTCGGGTCATTAAGGACAAATCGGAATCATAAGGACAAGTCGAGACATACGAAACACAGCAGGGCGAAGTCAAATTAAGAAAATCTTAGTCGGAATTGAAATTTGAAAGTTGCTCAATATTTTCCAATTGTGTTACAAATTTCTTGTTTTACCCAGAAGGACTTGTTTTGTATTTTGGCAATTGTTAAGTCGGGTCATTAAGGACAAATCGGGACCATTAGGACAAGTCGAGACATACGAAGCACAGCAGGGCGAAGTCAAATTACGAACATCTCAGTCGGAATTGAAATTTGAAAGTTGCTCAATATTTTCCAATTGGTTTACAAATTTCTTGTTCTACCCAGCTGGACTTGTTCTGTAATTTTGGCATATGTCAAGTCGGGTCATTGAGGACAAATCGGAATCATAAGGACAAGTCGAGACATACGAAACACAGCAGAGCTTAGTCAAATTACGAAAATCCCTGTCGGCATTAAAATTTTAATTGTTCCCCAACATTTCCAATTGTGTTACAAATTTCTTGTTTTACCCAGAAGGACTTGTTTTGTATTTTGGCAATTGTTAAGTCGGGTCATTAAGGACAAATCGGGACCATTAGGACAAGTCGAGACATACGAAGCACAGCAGGGCGAAGTCAATTTACGAACATCTCAGTCGGAATTGAAATTTGAAAGTTGCTCAATATTTTCCAATTGGTTTAAAAATTTTTTGTTCTACCCAGCTGGACTTGTTCTGTAATTTTGGCATATGTCAAGTCGGGTCATTAAGGACAAATCGGAATCATAAGGACAAGTCGAAATATACGAAGCACAGCAGAGAGAAGTCAAATTACGAAAATCTCAGTCGGAATTTAAATTTGAATTGTTCCCCAAAATTTTCCAATTGTGTTATAAATTTCTTGTTACCCAGCTGTTCAGTATTTTGGCATTTGTCAAGTCGGGTCATTAAGGACAAATCAGGACCATAAGGACAAGTCGAGACATACGAAGCACAGCAGGGCGAAGTCAAATTACGAACATCTCAGTCGGAATTAAACTTTGAATGTTCCCCTTATATTTTCCAAATGTGTTACAAATTTTTTGTTCTACCCAGCTGGACTTGTTCTGTAATTTTGGCATATGTCAAGTCAGGTCATTAAGGACAGATCGGAATCATAAGGACAAGTCGAGACATACGAAACACAGCAGGGCGAAGTCAAATTACGAAAATCTCAGTCGGAATTGAAATTTGAATTGTTCCCCAACATTTCCAATTGGTTTACAAATTTCTTGTTTTACCCAGCTGGACTTGTTCTGTAATTTTGGCATTTGTCAAGTCGGGTCATTAAGGACAAATCGGGACCATTAGGACAAGTCGAGACATACGAAACACAGCAGGGCTTAGTCAAATTACGAAAATCCCAGTCGGAAATGAAATTTGAATTGTTCCCCAACATTTCCAATTGTTTTACAAATTTCTTGTTTTACCCAGCTGTACTTGCTCTGTTTTTTGACATTTGTCAAGTCGGGTCATTAAGAACAAATCAGGACCATTAGTACAAGTCGAGGCAAATGAAGCACGTCAGGGCGAAGTCAAATTACGAAAATCCCAGTCGGCATTAAAATTTTAATTGTTCCCCAACATTTCCAATTGTGTTACAAATTTCTTGTTTTACCCAGCAGGACTTGTTCTGTATTTTGGCAATTGTTAAGTCGGGTCATTAAGGACAAATCGGGACCATTAGGACAAGTCGAGACATACGAAGCACAGCAGGGCGAAGTCAAATTACGAACATCTCAGTCGGAATTGAAATTTGAAAGTTGCTCAATATTTTCCAATTGGTTTAAAAAATTTTTGTTCTACCCAGCTGGACTAGTTCTGTAATTTTGGCATATGTCAAGTCGGGTCATTAAGGACAAATCGGAATCATAAGGACAAGTCGAAATATACGAAGCACAGCAGAGAGAAGTCAAATTACGAAAATCTCAGTCGGAATTGAAATTTGAATTGTTCCCCAAAATTTTCCAATTGTGTTATAAATTTCTTGTTACTCAGCTGTTCTGTATTTTGGCATTTGTCAAGTCGGGTCATTAAGGACAAATCAGGGCCATTAGGACAAGTCGAGACATACGAAGCACAGCAGGGCGAAGTCAAATTACGAACATCTCAGTCGGAATTAAACTTTGAATGTTCCCCTTATATTTTCCAATTGTGTTACAAATTTCTTGTTCTACCCAGCTGGACTTGTTCTATAATTTTGGCATTTGACAAGTCGGGTCAGTGGGGACAAATCGGGACCATTGGGACAGTCGAGACATACCAAGCACAGCAGGGCGAAGTCAAATTACGAAAATCTCAGTCGGAATTGAAATTTGAAAGTTGCTCAATATTTTCCAATTGGTTTACAAATTTCTTGTTCTAACCAGCTGGACTTGTTCTGTAATTTTGGCATATGTTAAGTCGGGTCATTAAGGACAAATTGGAATCATAAGGACAAGTCGAAATATACGAAACACAGCAGGGCGAAGTCAAATTAAGAAAATCTTAGTCGGAATTGAAATTTGAAAGTTGCTCAATATTTTCCAATTGTGTTAAAAATTTCTTGTTTTACCCAGCAGGACTTGTTCTGTATTTTGGCAATTGTTAAGTCGGGTCATTAAGGACAAATCGGGACCATTAGGACAAGTCGAGACATACGAAGCACAGCAGGGCGAAGTCAAATTACGAACATCTCAGTCGGAATTAAACTTTGAATGTTCCCCTTATATTTTCCAATTGTGTTACAAATTTCTTGTTCTACCCAGCTGGACTTGTTCTGTAATTTCGGCATTTGACAAGTCGGGTCATTAAGGACAAATCGGGACCATTAGGACAGTCGAGACATACCAAGCACAGCAGGACGAAGTCAAATTACGAAAATCTCAGTCGGAATTGAAATTTGAAAGTTGCTCAATATTTTCCAATTGGTTTACAAATTTCTTGTTCTACCCAGCTGGACTTGTTCTGTAATTTTGGCATATGTCAAGTCGGGTCATTAAGGACAAATCGGAATCATAAGGACAAGTCGAGACATACGAAACACAGCAGAGCTTAGTCAATTACGAAAATCCCAGTCGGCATTAAAATTTTAATTGTTCCCCAACATTTCCAATTG
Organism: Chrysolina americana; assembly: GCA_958502065.1. Classification (NCBI taxonomy): domain Eukaryota; kingdom Metazoa; phylum Arthropoda; class Insecta; order Coleoptera; family Chrysomelidae; genus Chrysolina; species Chrysolina americana. Next base: position 43,920,951 of record OY293415.1, on the reverse strand, counting down.
TGTTACAAATTTCTTGTTTTACCCAGCAGGACTTGTTCTGTATTTTGGCAATTGTTAAGTCGGGTCATTAAGGACAAATCGGGACCATTAGGACAAGTCGAGACATACGAAGCACAGCAGGGCGAAGTCAAATTACGAACATCTCAGTCGGAATTGAAATTTGAAAGTTGCTCAATATTTTCCAATTGGTTTAAAAAATTTTTGTTCTACCCAGCTGGTCTTGTTCTGTAATTTTGGCATATGTCAAGTCGGGTCATTAAGGACAAATCGGAATCATATGGACAAGTCGTAATATACGAAGCACAGCAGAGAGAAGTCAAATTACGAAAATCTCAGTCGGAATTAAAATTTGAATTGTTCCCCAAAATTTTCCAATTGTGTTATAAATTTCTTGTTACCCAGCTGTTCTGTATTTTGGCATTTGTCAAGTCGGGTCATTAAGGACAAATCGGGACCATTAGGACAGTCAAGACATACCAAGCACAGCAGGACGAGGTCAAATTACGAAAATCTCAGTCGGAATTGAAATTTGAAAGTTGCTCAATAGTTTCCAATTGTGTTACAAATTTCTTGTTCTACCCAGCTGGACTTGTTCTGTAATTTTGGCATATGTCAAGTCGGGTCATTAAGGACAAATCGGAATCATAAGGTCAAGTCGAGACATACGAAGCACATCAGGGAGAAGTCAAATTACGAAAATCTCAGTCGGAATCGAAATTTGAATTGTTCCACAACATTTTCAATTGTGTAACAAATTTCTTGTTTTACCCAGCAAGACTTGTTCTGCATTTTGGCAATTGTTAAGTCGGGTCATTAAGGACAAATCGGGACCATTAGGACAAGTCGAGACATACGAAACACAGCAGGACAAAGTCAAATTACGAAAATCTCAGTCGGAATTGAAATTTGAAAGTTGCTCAATATTTTCCAATTGGTTTACAAATTTCTTGTTCTACCCAGCTGGACTTGTTCTGTAATTTTGGCATTTGTCAAGTCGGGTCATTAAGGACAAATCGGAATCATAAGGACAAGTCGAGACATACGAAACACAGCAGGGCGAAGTCAAATTACGAAAATCTCAGTCGGAATTGAAATTTAAATGTTCTCCAACATTTTCCAATTGTGTTACAAATTTCATGTTTTACCCAGCTAGACTTGTTCTGTTTTTTGGCATTTGTCAAGTCGGGTCATAAAGAACAAATCAGGACCATTAGTACAAGTCGAGGCAAATGAAGCACGTCAGGACGAACTCAAGTTACGAAAATCTCAGTCGGAATTGAAATCTGAATGTTCCACTGCATTTTCAAATTGTGTTACAAATTTCTTGTTTTACCCATCTGGACTTGTTCTGTATTTTATCAATTGTCAAGTCGGGTCTTTAAGGACAAATCGGGACCATTAGGACAAGTCGAGACATACGAAGCACAGCAGGGCGAAGTCAAATTACGAACATCTCAGTCGGAATTAAACTTTGAATGTTCCCCTTATATATTCCAGATGTGTTATAAATTTCTTGTTCTACCCAGCTGGACTTGTTCTGTAATTTTGGCATTTGACAAGTCTTGTCAGTGGGGACAAATCGGGACCATTAGGACAGTCGAGACATACCAAGCACAGCAGGACGAAGTCATATTACGAAAATCTCAGTCGGAATTGAAATTTGAAAGTTGCTCAATATTTTCCAATTGGTTTACAAATTTCTTGTTCTACCCAGCTGGACTTGTTCTGTAATTTTGGCATATGTCAAGTCAGGTCATTAGGGACAAATTGGAATCATAAGGACAAGTCGAGACATACGAAACACAGCAGGGCTTAGTCAAATTACGAAAATCCCAGTAGGAATTGAAATTTGAATTGTTCCCCAACATTTCCAATTGTGTTACAAATTTCTTGTTTTACCCAGCTGGACTTGTTCTGTATTTTAGCAATTGTTAAGTCGGGTCATTAAGGACAAATCGGGACCATTAGGACAAGTCGAGACATACGAAGCACAGCAGGGCGAAGTCAAATTACGAACATCTCAGTCGGAATTAAACTTTGAATGTTCCCCTTATATTTTCCAGATGTGTTATAAATTTCTTGTTCTACCCAGCTGGACTTGTTCTGTAATTTTGGCATTTGACAAGTCGGGTCAGTGGGGACAAATCGGGACCATTAGGACAGTCGAAACATACCAAGCACAGCAGGACGAAGTCAAATTACGAAAATCTCAGTCGGAATTGAAATTTGAAAGTTGCTCAATATTTTCCAATAAGTTTACAAATTTCTTGTTCTACCCAGCTGGACTTGTTCTGTAATTTTGGCATATGTCAAGTCGGGTCATTGAGGACAAATCGGAATCATAAGGACAAGTCGAGACATACGAAACACAGCAGAGCTTAGTCAAATTACGAAAATCCCAGTCGGCATTAAAATTTTAATTGTTCCCCAACATTTCCAATTGTGTTACAAATTTCTTGTTTTACCCAGCAGGACTTGTTCTGCATATGTCAAGTCGGGTCATTAAGGACAAATCGGAATCATAAGGACAAGTCGAAATATACGAAGCACAGCAGAGAGAAGTCAAATTAAGAAAATCTCAGTCGGAATTGAAATTTGAATTGTTCCCCAAAATTTTCCAATTGTGTTATAAATTTATTGTTACCCAGCTGTTCAGTATTTTGGCATTTGTCAAGTCGGGTCATTAAGGACAAATCAGGACCATTAGGACAAGTCGAGACATACGAAGCACAGCAGGGCGAAGTCAAATTACGAACATCTCAGTCGGAATTAAACTTTGAATGTTCCCCTTATATTTTCCAATTGTGTTACAAATTTCTTGTTCTACCCAGCTGGACTTGTTCTGTAATTTTGGCATATGTCAAGTCGGGTCATTAAGGACAAATCGGAATCATAAGGTCAAGTCGAGACATACGAAGCACATCAGGGAGAAGTCAAATTACGAAAATCTCAGTCGGAATCGAAATTTGAATTGTTCCCCAACATTTTCAATTGTGTAACAAATTTCTTGTTTTACCCAGCAGGACTTGTTCTGCATTTTGGCAATTGTTAAGTCGGGTCATTAATGACAAATCGGGACCATTAGGACAAGTCGAGACATACGAAACACAGCAGGACAAAGTCAAATTACGAAAATCTCAGTCGGAATTGAAATTTGAATTGTTCCCCAACATTTCCAATTGTTTCACAAATTTCTTGTTTTACCCAGCTGGACTTGTTCTGTAATTTTGGCATTTGTCAAGTCGGGTCATTAAGGACAAATCGGGACCATTAGGACAAGTTGAGACTTCCGAAACACAGCAGGGCTTAGTCAAATTACGAAAATCCCAGTCGGAATTGAAATTTGAATTGTTCTTCAACATTTCCAATTGTTTTACAAATTTCTTGTTTTACCCAGCTGGACTTGCTCTGTTTTTTGGCATTTGTCAAGTCGGATCATTAAGAACAAATCAGGACCATTAGTACAAGTCGAGGCAAATGAAGCACGTCAGGGCGAAGTCAAATTACGAAAATCTCAGTCGGAATTGAAATCTGAATGTTCCACTGCATTTTCAAATTGTGTTACAAATTTCTTGTTTTACCCAGCCGGACTTGTTCTGTATTTTGGAAATTGTTAAGTCGGGTCATTAAGGACAAATCGGGACCATTAGGACAAGTCGAGACATACGAAGGGCAAGGTCAAATTACGAAAATCTCAGTCGGAATTGAAATTTGAATGATCCACAACATTTTCCGATTGTGTTACAAATTTCTTGTTTTACCCATTTGGACTTGTTCTGTATTTTGGCATTTGTCAAGTCGGGTCTTTAAGGACAAATCGGGACCATTAGGACAAGTCAAAACATACGAAGCACAGCAGGGCAAAGTCAAATTACGAATATCTCAGTCGGAATTGAAATATGAATGATCCACAACATTTTCCAATTGTGTTAAAAATTTCTTGTTTTACCCAGCTAGACTTGTTCTGTATTTTGGCATTCGTCAAGTCGGATCATCAAGGACATATCGGGACCATTAGACAAGTCGAGACATACGAAGGGCAAAGTCAAATTACGAAAATCTCAGTCGGAATTGAAATTTGAATGATCCACAACATTTTCCGATTGTGTTACAAATTTCTTGTTTTACCCATTTGGACTTGTTCTGTATTTTGGCATTTGTCAAGTCGGGTCTTTAAGGACAAATCGGGACCATTAGGACAAGTCGAAACATACGAAGCACAGCAGGGCAAAGTCAAATTACGAATATCTCAGTCGGAATTGAAATATGAATGATCCACAACATTTTCCAATTGTGTTACAAATTTCTTGTTTTACCCAGCTAGACTTGTTCTGTATTTTGGCGTTCGTCAAGTCGGATCATTAAGGACATATCGGGACCATTAGACAAGTCGAGACATACGAAGGGCAAAGTCAAATTACGAAAATCTCAGTCGGAATTGAAATTCGATTGATCCACAACATTTTCCAATTGAGTTACAAATTTCTTGTTTTAGCCAGCTGGACTTGTTCTGTATTTTGACAATTGTTGAGTCGGGTCATTAAGTACAAATCGGGACCATTAGGACAAGTCGAGACATACCAAGCACAGCAGGACGAAGTCAAATTACGAAAATCTCAGTCGGAATTGAAATTTGAAAGTTGCTCAATATTTTCCAATTGGTTTACAAATTTCTTGTTCTACCCAGCTGGACTTGTTCTGTAATTTTGGCAATTGTCAAGTCGGGTCTTTAAGGACAAATCGGGACTATTAGGACAAGTCGAGACATACGAAGCACAGCAGGGCGAAGTCAAATTACGAACATCTCAGTCGGAATTAAACTTTGAATGTTCCCCTTATATATTCCAGATGTGTTCTAAATTTCTTGTTCTACCCAGCTGGACTTGTTCTGTAATTATGGCATTTGACAAGTCGGGTAAGTGGGGATAAATCGGGACCATTAGGACAGTCGAGACATACCAAGCACAGCGGGACCAAGTCTAATTACGAAAATCTCAGTCGGAATTGAAATTTAAATGTTCTCCAACATTTTCCAATTGTTTTACAAATTTCATGTTTTACTCAGCCAGACTTGTTCTGTATTTTGGCATTTGTCAAGTCGGGTAATTAAGGACAAATCGGGACCATTAGGACAAGTCGAGACATACGAAGCACAGCAGGGCGAAGTCAAATTACGAAAATCTCAGTCGGAATTAAACTTTGAATGTTCCCCTTATATTTTCCAGTTGTGTTACAAATTTCTTGTTCTTTCCAGCTGGACTTGTTCTGTTATTTTGGCATATGTCAAGTCGGGTCATTAAGGACAAATCGGGACCATTAAGACAGTCGAGACATACCAAGCACAGCAGGACGAAGTCAAATTACGAAAATCTCAGTCGGAATTGAAATTTAAAAGTTGCTCAATATTTTCCAATTGGATTACTAATTTCTTGTTCTACCCAGCTGTACTTGTTCTGTAATTTTGGCATATGTCAAGTCGGGTCATTAAGGACAAATCGGAATCATAAGGTCAAGTCGAGACATACGAAGCACATCAGGGAGAAGTCAAATTACGAAAATCTCAGTCGGAATCGAAATTTGAATTGTTCCCCAACATTTCCAATTGTTTTACAAATTTCTTGTTTTACCCAGCTGGACTTGTTCTGTAATTTTGTCATTTGACAAGTCGGGTCAGTGGGGACAAATCGGGACCATTAGGACAGTCGAGACATACCAAGCACAGCAGGACGAAGTCAAATTACGAAAATCTCAGTCGGAATTGAAATTTGAAAGTTGCTCAATATTTTCCAATTGGTTTACAAATTTCTTGTTCTACCCAGCTGGACTTGTTCTGTAATTTTGGCATATGTCAAGTCGGGTCATTAAGGACAAATCGGAATCATAAGGACAAGTCGAGACATACGAAACACAGCAGAGCTTAGTCAATTACGAAAATCCCAGTCGACATTAAAATTTTAATTGTTCCCCAACATTTCCAATTGTGTAACAAATTTCTTGTTTTACCCAGCAGGACTTGTTCTGCATTTTGGCAATTGTTAAGTCGGGTCATTAAGGACAAATCGGGACCATTAGGACAAGTCGAGACATACGAAACACAGCAGGACAAAGTCAAATTACGAAAATCTCAGTCGGAATTGAAATTTGAATTGTTCCCCAACATTTCCAATTGTTTCACAAATTTCTTGTTTTACCCAGCTGGACTTGTTCTGTAATTTTGGCATTTGTCAAGTCGGGTCATTAAGGACAAATCGGGACCATTAGGACAAGTTGAGACTTACGAAACACAGCAGGGCTTAGTCAAATTACGAAAATCCCAGTCGGAATTGAAATTTGAATTGTTCTTCAACATTTCCAATTGTTTTACAAATTTCTTGTTTTACCCAGCTGGACTTGCTCTGTTTTTTGGCATTTGTCAAGTCGGGTCATTAAGAACAAGTCAGGACCATTAGTACAAGTCGAGGCAAATGAAGCACGTCAGGGCGAAGTCAAATTACGAAAATCTCAGTCGGAATTGAAATCTGAATGTTCCACTGCATTTTCAACAGCAGGGCGAAGTCAAATTACGAACATCTCAGTCGGAATTGAAATTTGAAAGTTGCTCAATATTTTCCAATTGGTTTAAAAAATTTTTGTTCTACCCAGCTGGACTTGTTCTGTAATTTTGGCATATGTCAAGTCGGGTCATTAAGGACTAATCGGAATCATAAGGACAAGTCGAAATATACGAAGCACAGCAGAGAGAAGTCAAATTACGAAAATCTCAGTCGGAATTGAAATTTGAATTGTTCCCCAAAATTTTCCAATTGTGTTATAAATTTCTTGTTACTCAGCTGTTCTGTATTTTGGCATTTGTCAAGTCGGGTCATTAAGGACAAATCAGGGCCATTAGGACAAGTCGAGACATACGAAGCACAGCAGGGCGAAGTCAAATTACGAACATCTCAGTCGGAAATAAACTTTGAATGTTACCCTTATATTTTCCAATTGTGTTACAAATTTCTTGTTCTACCCAGCTGGACTTGTTCTGTAATTTTGTCATTTGACTAGTCGGGTCAGTGGGGACAAATCGGGACCATTGGGACAGTCGAGGCATACCAAGCACAGCAGGGCGAAGTCAAATTACGAAAATCTCAGTCGGAATTGAAATTTGAAAGTTGCTCAATATTTTCCAATCGGTTTACAAATTTCTTGTTCTAACCAGCTGGACTTGTTCTGTAATTTTGGCATATGTTAAGTCGGGTCATTAAGGACAAATTGGAATCATAAGGACAAGTCGAAATATACGAAACACAGCAGGGCGAAGTCAAATTAAGAAAATCTTAGTCGGAATTGAAATTTGATAGTTGCTCAATATTTTCCAATTGTGTTAAAAATTTCTTGTTTTATCCAGCAGGACTTGTTCTGTATTTTGGCAATTGTTAAGTCGGGTCATTAAGGACAAATCGGGACCATTAGGACAAGTCGAGACATACGAAGCACAGCAGGGCGAAGTCAAATTACGAACATCTCAGTCGGAATTAAACTTTGAATGTTCCCCTTATATTTTCCAATTGTGTTACAAATTTCTTGTTCTACCCAGCTGGACTTGTTCTGTAATTTCGGCATTTGACAAGTCTGGTCAGTGGGGACAAATCGGGACCATTAGGACAGTCGAGACATACCAAGCACAGCAGGACGAAGTCAAATTACGAAAATCTCAGTCGGAATTGAAATTTGAAAGTTGCTCAATATTTTCCAATTGATTTACAAATTTCTTGTTCTACCCAGCTGGTCTTGTTCTGTAATTTTGGCATATGTCAAGTCGGGTCATTAGGGACAAATCGGAATCATATGGACAAGTAGAAATATACGAAGCACAGCAGAGAGAAGTCAAATTACGAAAATCTCAGTCGGAATTAAAATTTGAATTGTTCCCCAAAATTTTCCAATTGTGTTATAAATTTCTTGTTACCCAGCTGTTCTGTATTTTGGCATTTGTCAAGTCGGGTCATTAAGGACAAATCGGGACTATTAGGACAGTCAAGACATACCAAGCACAGCAGGACGAAGTCAAATTACGAAAATCTCAGTCGGAATTGAAATTTGAAAGTTGCTCAATATTTTCCAATTGGTTTACAAATTTCTTGTTCTACCCAGCTGGACTTGTTCTGTAATTTTGGCATATGTCAAGTCGGGTCATTAAGGACAAATCGGAATCATAAGGACAAGTCGAGACATACGAAACACAGCAGGGCGATGTCAAATTAAGAAAATCTTAGTCGGAATTGAAAAATGAAAGTTGCTCAATATTTTCCAATTGTGTTACAAATTTCTTGTTTTACCCAGAAGGACTTGTTTTGTAATTTGGCAATTGTTAGGTCGGGTCATTAAGGACAAATCGGGACCATTAGGACAAGTCGAGACATACGAAGCACAGCAGGGCGAAGTCAAATTACGAACATCTCAGTCGGAATTGAAATTTGAAAGTTGCTCAATATTTTCCAATTGGTTTACAAATTTCTTGTTCTACCCAGCTGGACTTGTTCTGTAATTTTGGCATATGTCAAGTCGGGTCATTGAGGACAAATAGGAATCATAAGGACAAGTCGAGACATATGAAACACAGCAGAGCTTAGTCAAATTACGAAAATCCCTGTCGACATTAAAATTTTAATTGTTCCCCAACATTTCCAATTGTGTTACAAATTTCTTGTTTTACCCAGCAGGACTTGTTCTGCATTTTGGCAATTGTTAACTCGGGTCATTGAGGACAAATCGGGACCATTAGGACAAGTCGAGACATACGAAGCGCAGCAGGGCGAAGTCAAATTACGAACATCTCAGTCGGAATTGAAATTTGAAAGTTGCTCAATATTTTCCAATTGGTTTACAAATTTCTTGTTCTACCCAGCTGGACTTGTTCTGTAATTTTGGCATTTGTCAAGTCGGGTCATTAAGGACAAATCGGGACCATTAGGACAAGTTGAGACTTACGAAACACAGCAGGGCTTAGTCAAATTACGAAAATCCCAGTCGGAATTGAAATTTGAATTGTTCTTCAACATTTCCAATTGTTTTACAAATTTCTTGTTTTACCCAGCTGGACTTGCTCTGTTTTTTGGCATTTGTCAAGTCGGGTCATTAAGAACAAGTCAGGACCATTAGTACAAGTCGAGGCAAATGAAGCACGTCAGGGCGAAGTCAAATTACGAAAATCTCAGTCGGAATTGAAATCTGAATGTTCCACTGCATTTTCAACAGCAGGGCGAAGTCAAATTACGAACATCTCAGTCGGAATTGAAATTTGAAAGTTGCTCAATATTTTCCAATTGGTTTAAAAAATTTTTGTTCTACCCAGCTGGACTTGTTCTGTAATTTTGGCATATGTCAAGTCGGGTCATTAAGGACAAATCGGAATCATAAGGACAAGTCGAAATATACGAAGCACAGCAGAGAGAAGTCAAATTACGAAAATCTCAGTCGGAATTGAAATTTGTATTGTTCCCCAACATTTCCAATAGTTTTACAAATTTCTTGTTTTACTCAGCTGGACTTGCTCTGTTTTTTGACATTTGTCAAGTCGGATCATTAAGAACAAATCAGGACCATTAGTACAAGTCGAGGCAAATGAAGCACGTCAGGGCGAAGTCAAATTACGAAAATCTCAGTCGGAATTGAAATCTGAATGTTCCACAACATTTTCCGATTGTGTTACAAATTTCTTGTTTTACCCATTTGGACTTGTTCTGTATTTTGGCATTTGTCAAGTCGGGTCTTTAAGGACAAATCGGGACCATTAGGACAAGTCGAAACATACGAAGCACAGCAGGGCAAAGTCAAATTACGAATATCTCAGTCGGAATTGAAATATGAATGATCCACAACATTTTCCAATTGTGTTACAAATTTCTTGTTTTACCCAGCTAGACTTGTTCTGTATTTTGGCATTCGTCAAGTCGGATCATTAAGGACATATCGTGACCATTAGACAAGTCGAGACATACGAAGGGCAAAGTCAAATTACGAAAATCTCAGTCGGAATTGAAATATGAATGATCCACAACATTTTCCAATTGTGTTACAAATTTCTTGTTTTACCCAGCTAGACTTGTTCTGTATTTTGGCATTCGTCAAGTCGGATCATTAAGGACATATCGGGACCATTATACAAGTCGAGACATACGAAGGGCAATGTCAAATTACGGATATCTCAGTCGGAATTGAAATATGAATGATCCACAACATTTTCCAATTGTGTTACAAATTTCTTGTTTTACCCAGCTAGACTTGTTCTGTATTTTGGCATTCGTCAAGTCGGATCATTAAGGACATATCGGGACCATTAGACAAGTCGAGACATACGAAGGGCAAAGTCAAATTACGGAAATCTCAGTCGGAATTGAAATTCGATTGATCCACAACATTTTCCAATTGAGTTACAAATTTCTTGTTTTAGCCAGCTGGACTTGTTCTGTATTTTGGCAATTGTTGAGTCGGGTCACTAAGTACAAATCGGGACCATTAGGACAAGTCGAGACATACCAAGCACAGCAGGACGAAGTCAAATTACGAAAATCTCAGTCGGAATTGAAATTTGAAAGTTGCTCAATATTTTCCATTTGGTTTACAAATTTCTTGTTCTACCCAGCTGGACTTGTTCTGTAATTTTGGCATTTGTCAAGTCGGGTCATTAAGGACAAATCGGAATCATAAGGACAAGTCGAGACATACGAAACACAGCAGGGCGAAGTCAAATTACGAAAATCTCAGTCGGAATTGAAATTTAAATGTTCTCCAACATTTTCCAATTGTGTTACAAATTTCATGTTTTACCCAGCCAGACTTGTTCTGTTTTTTGACATTTGTCAAGTCGGGTCATTAAGAACAAATCAGGACCATTAGTACAAGTCGAGACAAATGAAGCACGTCAGGACGAACTCAAGTTACGAAAATCTCAGTCGGAATTGAAATCTGAATGTTCCACTGCATTTTCAAATTGTGTTACAAATTTCTTGTTTTACCCATCTGGACTTGTTCTGTATTTTATCAATTGTCAAGTCGGGTCTTTAAGGACAAATCGGGACCATTAGGACAAGTCGAGACACGAAGCACAGCAGGGCGAAGTCAAATTACGAACATCTCAGTCGGAATTAAACTTTGAATGTTCCCTTATATATTCCAGATGTGTTATAAATTTCTTGTTCTACCCAGCTGGACTTGTTCTGTAATTTTGGCATTTGACAAGTCTGGTCAGTGGGGACAAATCGGGACCATTAGGACAGTCGAGACATACCAAGCACAGCAGGACGAAGTCAAATTACGAAAATCTCAGTCGGAATTGAAATTTGAAAGTTGCTCAATATTTTCCAATTGGTTTACAAATTTCTTGTTCTACCCAGCTGGACTTGTTCTGTAATTTTGGCATATGTCAAGTCAGGTCATTAGGGACAAATCGGAATCATAAGGACAAGTCGAGACATACGAAACACAGCAGGGCTTAGTCAAATTACGAAAATACCAGTCGGAATTGAAATTTGAATTGTTCCCCAACATTTCCAATTGTGTTACAAATTTCTTGTTTTACCCAGCTGGACTTGTTCTGTATTTTAGCAATTGTTAAGTCGGGTCATTAAGGACAAATCGGGACCATTAGGACAAGTCGAGACATACGAAGCACAGCGGGGCGAAGTCAAATTACGAACATCTCAGTCGGAATTAAACTTTGAATGTTCTCCTTGTATTTTCCAGATGTGTTATAAATTTCTTGTTCTACCCAGCTGGACTTGTTCTGTAATTTTGGCATTTGACAAGTCGGGTCAGTGGGGACAAATCGGGACCATTAGGACAGTCGAGACATACCAAGCACAGCAGGACGAAGTCAAATTACGAAAATCTCAGTCGGAATTGAAATTTGAAAGTTGCTCAATATTTTCCAATTGGTTTACAAATTTCTTGTTCTACCCAGCTGGACTTGTTCTGTAATTTTGGCATATGTCAAGTCGGGTCATTGAGGACAAATCGGAATCATAAGGACAAGTCGAGACATACGAAACACAGCAGAGCTTAGTCAAATTACGAAAATCCCAGTCGGCATTAAAATTTTAATTGTTCCCCAACATTTCCAATTGTGTTACAAATTTCTTGTTTTACCCAGCAGGACTTGTTCTGCATTTTGGCAATTGTTAAGTCGGGTCATTAAGGACAAATCGGGACCATTAGGACAAGTCGAGACATACGAAGCACAGCAGGGCGAAGTCAAATTACGAACATCTCAATCGGAATTGAAATTTGAAAGGTGCTCAATATTTTCCAATTGGTTTAAAAAATTTTTGTTCTACCCAGCTGGACTTGTTCTGTAATTTTGGCATATGTCAAGTCGGATCGTTAAGGACAAATCGGCATCATAAGGACAAGTCGAAATATACGAAGCACAGCAGAGAGAAGTCAAATTACGAAAATCTCAGTCGGAATTGAAATTTGAATTGTTCCCCAAAATTTTCCAATTGTGTTATAAATTTCTTGTTACCCAGCTGTTCAGTAATTTGGCATTTGTCAAGTCGGGTCATTAAGGACAAATCAGGACCATTAGGACAAGTCGAGACATACGAAGCACAGCAGGGCGAAGTCAAATTACGAACATCTCAGTCGGAATTGAACTTTGAATGTTCCCCTTATATTTTCCAATTGTGTTACAAATTTCTTGTTCTACCCAGCTGGACTTGTTCTGTAATTTTGGCATATGTCAAGTCGGGTCATTACGGACAAATCGGAATCATAAGGACAAGTCGAGACATACGAAACACAGCAGGGCGAAGTCAAATTACGAAAATCTCAGTCGGAATTGAAATTTGAATTTTTCCCCAACATTTCCAATTGTTTTACAAATTTCTTGTTTTACCCAGCTGGACTTTTTCTGTTATTTTGGCATTTGTCAAGTCGGGTCATTAAGGACAAATCGGGACCATTAGGGCAAGTCGAGACATACGAAACACAGCAGGGCTTAGTCAAATTACGAAAATCCCAGTCGGAATTGAAATTTGAATTGTTCCCCAACATTTCCAATTGCTTTACAAATTGTTTTACCCAGCTGGACTTGCTCTGTTTTTTGACATTTGTCAAGTCGGGTCATTAAGAACAAATCAGGACCATTAGTACAAGTCGAGGCAAATAAAGCACGTCAGGGCGAAGTCAAATTACGAAAATCCCAGTCGGCATTAAAATTTTAATTGTTCCCCAACATTTCCAATTGTGTTACAAATTTCTTGTTTTACCCAGCAGGACTTGTTCTGTATTTTGGCAATTGTTAAGTCGGGTCATTAAGGACAAATCGGTACCATTAGGACAAGTCGAGACATACGAAGCACAGCAGGGCGAAGTCAAATTACGAACATCTCAGTCGGAATTGAAATTTGAAAGTTGCTCAATATTTTCCAATTGGTTTAAAAAATTTTTGTTCTTCCCAGCTGGACTTGTTCTGTAATTTTTGCATATGTCAAGTCGGGTCATTAAGGACAAGTCGAAAAATACGAAGCACAGCAGAGAGAAGTCAAATTACGAAAATCTCAGTCGGAATTGAAATTTGAATTGTTCCCCAAAATTTTCCAATTGTGTTATAAATTTCTTGTTACTCAGCTGTTCTGTATTTTGGCATTTGTCAAGTCGGGTCATTAAGGACAAATCAGGGCCATTAGGACAAGTCGAGACATACGAAGCACAGCAGGGCGAAGTCAAATTACGAACACCTCAGTCGGAAATAAACTTTGAATGTTACCCTTATATTTTCCAATTGTGTTACAAATTTCTTGTTCTACCCAGCTGGACTTGTTCTGTAATTTTGGCATTTGACAAGTCGGGTCAGTGGGGACAAATCGGGACCATTGGGACAGTCGAGACATACCAAGCACAGCAGGGCGAAGTCGAATTACGAAAATCTCAGTCGGAATTGAAATTTGAAAGTTGCTCAATATTTTCCAATTGGTTTACAAATTTCTTGTTCTAACCAGCTGGACTTGTTCTGTAATTTTGGCATATGTTAAGTCGGGTCATTAAGGACAAATTGGAATCATAAGGACAAGTCGAAATATACGAAACACAGCAGGGCGAAGTCAAATTAAGAAAATCTTAGTCGGAATTGAAATTTGAAAGTTGCTCAATATTTTCCAATTGTGTTAAAAATTTCTTGTTTTACCCAGCAGGACTTGTTCTGTATTTTGGCAATTGTTAAGTCGGGTCATTAAGGACAAATCGGGACCATTAGGACAAGTCGAGACATACGAAGCACAGCAGGGCGAAGTCAAATTACGAACATCTCAGTCGGAATTAAACTTTGAATGTTCCCCTTATATTTTCCAATTGTGTTACAAATTTCTTGTTCTACCCAGCTGGACTTGTTCTGTAATTTCGGCATTTGACAAGTCGGGTCATTAAGGACAAATCGGGACCATTAGGACAGTCGAGACATACCAAGCACAGCAGGACGAAGTCAAATTACGAAAATCTCAGTCGGAATTGAAATTTGAAAGTTGCTCAATATTTTCCAATTGGTTTACAAATTTCTTGTTCTACCCAGCTGGACTTGTTCTGTAATTTTGGCATATGTCAAGTCGGGTCATTAAGGACAAATCGGAATCATAAGGACAAGTCGAGACATACGAAACACAGCAGAGCTTAGTCAATTACGAAAATCCCAGTCGGCATTAAAATTTTAATTGTTCCCCAACATTTCCAATTGTGTTACAAATTTCTTGTTTTACCCAGCAGGACTTGTTCTGTATTTTGGCAATTGTTAAGTCGGGTCATTAAGGACAAATCGGGACCATTAGGACAAGTCGAGACATACGAAGCACAGCAGGGCGAAGTCAAATTACGAACATCTCAGTCGGAATTGAAATTTGAAAGTTGCTCAATATTTTCCAATTGGTTTAAAAAAATTTTGTTCTACCCAGCTGGTCTTGTTCTGTAATTTTGGCATATGTCAAGTCGGGTCATTAAGGACAAATCGGAATCATATGGACAAGTCGAAATATACGAAGCACAGCAGAGAGAAGTCAAATTACGAAAATCTCAGTCGGAATTAAAATTTGAATTGTTCCCCAAAATTTTCCAATTGTGTTATAAATTTCTTGTTACCCAGCTGTTCTGTATTTTGGCATTTGTCAAGTCGGGTCATTAAGGACAAATCGGGACCATTAGGACAGTCAAGACATACCAAGCACAGCAGGACGAAGTCAAATTACGAAAATCTCAGTCGGAATTGAAATTTGAAAGTTGCCCAATAGTTTCCAATTGGTTTACAAATTTCTTGTTCTACCCAGCTGGACTTGTTCTGTAATTTTGGCATATGTCAAGTCGGGTCATTAAGGACAAATCGGAATCATAAGGACAAGTCGAGACATACGAAACACAGCAGGGCGAAGTCAAATTAAGAAAATCTTAGTCGGAATTGAAATTTGAAAGTTGCTCAATATTTTCCAATTGTGTTACAAATTTCTTGTTTTACCCAGAAGGACTTGTTTTGTATTTTGGCAATTGTTAAGTCGGGTCATTAAGGACAAATCGGGACCATTAGGACAAGTCGAGACATACGAAGCACAGCAGGGCGAAGTCAAATTACGAACATCTCAGTCGGAATTGAAATTTGAAAGTTGCTCAATATTTTCCAATTGGTTTACAAATTTCTTGTTCTACCCAGCTGGACTTGTTCTGTAATTTTGGCATATGTCAAGTCGGGTCATTGAGGACAAATCGGAATCATAAGGACAAGTCGAGACATACGAAACACAGCAGAGCTTAGTCAAATTACGAAAATCCCTGTCGGCATTAAAATTTTAATTGTTCCCCAACATTTCCAATTGTGTTACAAATTTCTTGTTTTACCCAGAAGGACTTGTTTTGTATTTTGGCAATTGTTAAGTCGGGTCATTAAGGACAAATCGGGACCATTAGGACAAGTCGAGACATACGAAGCACAGCAGGGCGAAGTCAAATTACGAACATCTCAGTCGGAATTGAAATTTGAAAGTTGCTCAATATTTTCCAATTGGTTTAAAAATTTTTTGTTCTACCCAGCTGGACTTGTTCTGTAATTTTGGCATATGTCAAGTCGGGTCATTAAGGACAAATCGGAATCATAAGGACAAGTCGAAATATACGAAGCACAGCAGAGAGAAGTCAAATTACGAAAATCTCAGTCGGAATTGAAATTTGAATTGTTCCCCAAAATTTTCCAATTGTGTTATAAATTTCTTGTTACCCAGCTGTTCAGTATTTTGGCATTTGTCAAGTCGGGTCATTAAGGACAAATCAGGACCATAAGGACAAGTCGAGACATACGAAGCACAGCAGGGCGAAGTCAAATTACGAACATCTCAGTCGGAATTAAACTTTGAATGTTCCCCTTATATTTTCCAAATGTGTTACAAATTTTTTGTTCTACCCAGCTGGACTTGTTCTGTAATTTTGGCATATGTCAAGTCAGGTCATTAAGGACAGATCGGAATCATAAGGACAAGTCGAGACATACGAAACACAGCAGGGCGAAGTCAAATTACGAAAATCTCAGTCGGAATTGAAATTTGAATTGTTCCCCAACATTTCCAATTGGTTTACAAATTTCTTGTTTTACCCAGCTGGACTTGTTCTGTAATTTTGGCATTTGTCAAGTCGGGTCATTAAGGACAAATCGGGACCATTAGGACAAGTCGAGACATACGAAACACAGCAGGGCTTAGTCAAATTACGAAAATCCCAGTCGGAATTGAAATTTGAATTGTTCCCCAACATTTCCAATTGTTTTACAAATTTCTTGTTTTACCCAGCTGTACTTGCTCTGTTTTTTGACATTTGTCAAGTCGGGTCATTAAGAACAAATCAGGACCATTAGTACAAGTCGAGGCAAATGAAGCACGTCAGGGCGAAGTCAAATTACGAAAATCCCAGTCGGCATTAAAATTTTAATTGTTCCCCAACATTTCCAATTGTGTTACAAATTTCTTGTTTTACCCAGCAGGACTTGTTCTGTATTTTGGCAATTGTTAAGTCGGGTCATTAAGGACAAATCGGGACCATTAGGACAAGTCGAGACATACGAAGCACAGCAGGGCGAAGTCAAATTACGAACATCTCAGTCGGAATTGAAATTTGAAAGTTGCTCAATATTTTCCAATTGGTTTAAAAAATTTTTGTTCTACCCAGCTGGACTAGTTCTGTAATTTTGGCATATGTCAAGTCGGGTCATTAAGGACAAATCGGAATCATAAGGACAAGTCGAAATATACGAAGCACAGCAGAGAGAAGTCAAATTACGAAAATCTCAGTCGGAATTGAAATTTGAATTGTTCCCCAAAATTTTCCAATTGTGTTATAAATTTCTTGTTACTCAGCTGTTCTGTATTTTGGCATTTGTCAAGTCGGGTCATTAAGGACAAATCAGGGCCATTAGGACAAGTCGAGACATACGAAGCACAGCAGGGCGAAGTCAAATTACGAACATCTCAGTCGGAATTAAACTTTGAATGTTCCCCTTATATTTTCCAATTGTGTTACAAATTTCTTGTTCTACCCAGCTGGACTTGTTCTATAATTTTGGCATTTGACAAGTCGGGTCAGTGGGGACAAATCGGGACCATTGGGACAGTCGAGACATACCAAGCACAGCAGGGCGAAGTCAAATTACGAAAATCTCAGTCGGAATTGAAATTTGAAAGTTGCTCAATATTTTCCAATTGGTTTACAAATTTCTTGTTCTTACCAGCTGGACTTGTTCTGTAATTTTGGCATATGTTAAGTCGGGTCATTAAGGACAAATTGGAATCATAAGGACAAGTCGAAATATACGAAACACAGCAGGGCGAAGTCAAATTAAGAAAATCTTAGTCGGAATTGAAATTTGAAAGTTGCTCAATATTTTCCAATTGTGTTAAAAATTTCTTGTTTTACCCAGCAGGACTTGTTCTGTATTTTGGCAATTGTTAAGTCGGGTCATTAAGGACAAATCGGGACCATTAGGACAAGTCGAGACATACGAAGCACAGCAGGGCGAAGTCAAATTACGAACATCTCAGTCGGAATTAAACTTTGAATGTTCCCCTTATATTTTCCAATTGTGTTACAAATTTCTTGTTCTACCCAGCTGGACTTGTTCTGTAATTTCGGCATTTGACAAGTCGGGTCATTAAGGACAAATCGGGACCATTAGGACAGTCGAGACATACCAAGCACAGCAGGACGAAGTCAAATTACGAAAATCTCAGTCGGAATTGAAATTTGAAAGTTGCTCAATATTTTCCAATTGGTTTACAAATTTCTTGTTCTACCCAGCTGGACTTGTTCTGTAATTTTGGCATATGTCAAGTCGGGTCATTAAGGACAAATCGGAATCATAAGGACAAGTCGAGACATACGAAACACAGCAGAGCTTAGTCAATTACGAAAATCCCAGTCGGCATTAAAATTTTAATTGTTCCCCAACATTTCCAATTGTGTTACAAATTTCTTGTTTTACCCAGCAGGACTTGTTCTGTATTTTGGCAATTGTTAAGTCGGGTCATTAAGGACAAATCGGGACCATTAGGACAAGTCGAGACATACGAAGCACAGCAGGGCGAAGTCAAATTACGAACATCTCAGTCGGAATTGAAATTTGAAAGTTGCTCAATATTTTCCAATTGGTTTAAAAAATTTTTGTTCTACCCAGCTGGTCTTGTTCTGTAATTTTGGCATATGTCAAGTCGGGTCATTAAGGACAAATCGGAATCATATGGACAAGTCGTAATATACGAAGCACAGCAGAGAGAAGTCAAATTACGAAAATCTCAGTCGGAATTAAAATTTGAATTGTTCCCCAAAATTTTCCAATTGTGTTATAAATTTCTTGTTACCCAGCTGTTCTGTATTTTGGCATTTGTCAAGTCGGGTCATTAAGGACAAATCGGGACCATTAGGACAGTCAAGACATACCAAGCACAGCAGGACGAGGTCAAATTACGAAAATCTCAGTCGGAATTGAAATTTGAAAGTTGCTCAATAGTTTCCAATTGGTTTACAAATTTCTTGTTCTACCCAGCTGGACTTGTTCTGTAATTTTGGCATATGTCAAGTCGGGTCATTAAGGACAAATCGGAATCATAAGGACAAGTCGAGACATACGAAACACAGCAGGGCGAAGTCAAATTAAGAAAATCTTAGTCGGAATTGAAATTTGAAAGTTGCTCAATATTTTCCAATTGTGTTACAAATTTCTTGTTTTACCCAGAAGGACTTCTTTTGTATTTTGGCAATTGTTAAGTCGGGTCATTAAGGACAAATCGGGACCATTAGGACAAGTCGAGACATACGAAGCACAGCAGGGCGAAGTCAAATTACGAACATCTCAGTCGGAATTGAAATTTGAAAGTTGCTCAATATTTTCCAATTGGTTTACAAATTTCTTGTTCTACCCAGCTGGACTTGTTCTGTAATTTTGGCATATGTCAAGTCGGGTCATTGAGGACAAATCGGAATCATAAGGACAAGTCGAGACATACGAAACACAGCAGAGCTTAGTCAAATTACGAAAATCCCTGTCGGCATCAAAATTTTAATTGTTCCCCAACATTTCCAATTGTGTTACAAATTTCTTGTTTTACCCAGCAGGACTTGTTCTGCATTTTGGCAATTGTTAAGTCGAGTCATTAAGGACAAATCGGGACCATTAGGACAAGTCGAGACATACGAAGCGCAGCAGGGCGAAGTCAAATTACGAACATCTCAGTCGGAATTGAAATTTGAAAGTTGCTCAATATTTTCCAATTGGTTTAAAAATTTTTTGTTCTACCCAGCTGGACTTGTTCTGTAATTTTGGCATATGTCAAGTCGGGTCATTAAGGACAAATCGGAATCATAAGGACAAGTCGAAATATACGAAGCACAGCAGAGAGAAGTCAAATTACGAAAATCTCAGTCGGAATTGAAATTTGAATTGTTCCCCAAAATTTTCCAATTGTGTTATAAATTTCTTGTTACCCAGCTGTTCAGTATTTTGGCATTTGTCAAGTCGGGTCATTAAGGACAAATCAGGACCATAAGGACAAGTCGAGACATACGAAGCACAGCAGGGCGAAGTCAAATTACGAACATCTCAGTCGGAATTAAACTTTGAATGTTCCCCTTATATTTTCCAATTGTGTTACAAATTTCTTGTTCTACCCAGCTGGACTTGTTCTGTAATTTTGGCATATGTCAAGTCAGGTCATTAAGGACAGATCGGAATCATAAGGACAAGTCGAGACATACGAAACACAGCAGGGCGAAGTCAAATTACGAAAATCTCAGTCGGAATTGAAATTTGAATTGTTCCCCAACATTTCCAATTGGTTTACAAATTTCTTGTTTTACCCAGCTGGACTTGTTCTGTAATTTTGGCATTTGTCAAGTCGGGTCATTAAGGACAAATCGGGACCATTAGGACAAGTCGAGACATACGAAACACAGCAGGGCTTAGTCAAATTACGAAAATCCCAGTCGGAATTGAAATTTGAATTGTTCCCCAACATTTCCAATTGTTTTACAAATTTCTTGTTTTACCCAGCTGTACTTGCTCTGTTTTTTGACATTTGTCAAGTCGGGTCATTAAGAACAAATCAGGACCATTAGTACAAGTCGAGGCAAATAAAGCACGTCAGGGCGAAGTCAAATTACGAAAATCCCAGTCGGCATTAAAATTTTAATTGTTCCCCAACATTTCCAATTGTGTTACAAATTTCTTGTTTTACCCAGCAGGACTTGTTCTGTATTTTGGCAATTGTTAAGTCGGGTCATTAAGGACAAATCGGGACCATTAGGACAAGTCGAGACATACGAAGCACAGCAGGGCGAAGTCAAATTACGAACATCTCAGGCGGAATTGAAATTTGAAAGTTGCTCAATATTTTCCAATTGGTTTAAAAAATTTTTGTTCTACCCAGCTGGACTAGTTCTGTAATTTTGGCATATGTCAAGTCGGGTCATTAAGGACAAATCGGAATCATAAGGACAAGTCGAAATATACGAAGCACAGCAGAGAGAAGTCAAATTACGAAAATCTCAGTCGGAATTGAAATTTGATATGTTCCCCAAAATTTTCCAATTGTGTTATAAATTTCTTGTTACTCAGCTGTTCTGTATTTTGGCATTTGTCAAGTCGGGTCATTAAGGACAAATCAGGGCCATTAGGACAAGTCGAGACATACGAAGCACAGCAGGGCGAAGTCAAATTACGAACATCTCAGTCGGAATTAAACTTTGAATGTTCCCCTTATATTTTCCAATTGTGTTACAAATTTCTTGTTCTACCCAGCTGGACTTGTTCTATAATTTTGGCATTTGACAAGTCGGGTCAGTGGGGACAAATCGGGACCATTGGGACAGTCGAGACATACCAAGCACAGCAGGGCGAAGTCAAATTACGAAAATCTCAGTCGGAATTGAAATTTGAAAGTTGCTCAATATTTTCCAATTGGTTTACAAATTTCTTGTTCTAACCAGCTGGACTTGTTCTGTAATTTTGGTATATGTTAAGTCGGGTCATTAAGGACAAATTGGAATCATAAGGACAAGTCGAAATATACGAAACACAGCGGGGCGAAGTCAAATTAAGAAAATCTTAGTCGGAATTGAAATTTGAAAGTTGCTCAATATTTTCCAATTGTGTTACAAATTTCTTGTTTTACCCAGCAGGACTTGTTCTGTATTTTGGCAATTGTTAAGTCGGGTCATTAAGGACAAATCGGGACCATTAGGACAAGTCGAGACATACGAAGCACAGCAGGGCGAAGTCAAATTACGAAAATCTCAGTCGGAATTGAAATTTGAAAGTTGCTCAATATTTTCCAATTGGTTTACAAATTTCTTGTTCTAACCAGCTGGACTTGTTCTGTAATTTTGGCATATGTTAAGTCGGGTCATTAAGGACAAATTGGAATCATAAGGACAAGTCGAAATATACGAAACACAGCAGGGCGAAGTCAAATTAAGAAAATCTTAGTCGGAATTGAAATTTGAAAGTTGCTCAATATTTTCCAATTGTGTTACAAATTTCTTGTTTTACCCAGCAGGACTTGTTCTGTAATTTTGGCATATGTCAAGTCGGGTCATTAAGGACAAATCGGAATCATAAGGACAAGTCGAAATATACGAAGCACAGCAGAGAGAAGTCAAATTACGAAAATCTCAGTCGGAATTAAAATTTGAATTGTTCCCCAAAATTTTCCAATTGTGTTATAAATTTCTTGTTACCCAGTTGTTCTGTATTTTGGCATTTGTCAAGTCGGGTCATTAAGGACAAATCGGGACCAATAGGACAGTCGAGACATACCAAGCACAGCAGGACGAAGTCAAATTACGAAAATCTCAGTCGGAATTGAAATTTGAAAGTTGCTCAATATTTTCCAATTGGTTTACAAATTTCTTGTTCTACCCAGCTGGACTTGTTCTGTAATTTTGGCATATGTCAAGTCGGGTCATTAAGGACAAATCGGAATCATAAGGACAAGTCGAGACATACGAAACACAGCAGGGCGAAGTCAAATTAAGAAAATCTTAGTCGGAATTGAAATTTGAAATTTGCTCATTATTTTCCAATTGTGTTACAAATTTCTTGTTTTACCCAGCAGGACTTGTTCTGTATTTTGGCAATTGTTAAGTCGGGTCATTAAGGACAAATCGGGACCATTAGGACAAGTCGAGACATACGAAGCACAGCAGGGCGAAGTCAAATTACGAACATCTCAGTCGGAATTGAAATTTGAAAGTTACTCAATATTTTCCAATTGGTTTATAAATTTCTTGTTCTACCCAGCTGGACTTGTTCTGTAATTTTGGCATATGTCAAGTCGGGTCATTGAGGACAAATCGGAATCATAAGGACAAGTCGAGACATACGAAACACAGCAGAGCTTAGTCAAATTACGAAAATCCCAGTCGGCATTAAAATTTTAATTGTTCCCCAACATTTCCAATTGTGTTACAAATTTCTTGTTTTACCCAGCAGGACTTGTTCTGCATTTTGGCAATTGTTAAGTCGGGTCATTAAGGACAAATCGGGACCATTAGGACAAGTCGAGACATACGAAGCACAGCAGGGCGAAGTCAAATTACGAACATCTCAGTCGGAATTGAAATTTGAAAGTTGCTCAATATTTTTCAATTGGTTTGAAAAATTTTTGTTCTACCCAGCTGGACTTGTTCTGTAATTTTGGCATATGTCAAGTCGGGTCATTAAGGACAAATCGGAATCATAAGGACAAGTCGAAATATACGAAGCACAGCAGAGAGAAGTCAAATTACGAAAATCTCAGTCGGAATTGAAATTTGAATTGTTCCCCAAAATTTTCCAATTGTGTTATAAATTTCTTGTTACCCAGCTGTTCAGTATTTTGGCATTTGTCAAGTCGGGTCATTAAGGACAAATCGGGACCATTAGGACAGTCGAGACATACCAAGCACAGCAGGACGAAGTCAAATTACGAAAATCTCAGTCGGAATTGAAATTTGAAAGTTGCTCAATATTTTCCAATTGGTTTACACATTTCTTGTTCTACCCAGCTGGACTTGTTCTGTAATTTTGGCATATGTCAAGTCGGGTCATTAAGGACAAATCGGAATCATAAGTACAAGTCGAGACATACGAAACACAGCAGGGCGAAGTCAAATTAAGAAAATCTTAGTCGGAATTGAAATTTGAAAGTTGCTCAATATTTTCCAATTGTGTTACAAATTTCTTGTTTTACCCAGCAGGACTTGTTCTGTATTTTGGCAATTGTTAAGTCGGGTCATTAAGGACAATTCGGGACCATTAGGACAAGTCGAGACATACGAAGCACAGCAGGGCGAAGTCAAATTACGAACATCTCAGTCGGAATTGAAATTTGAATTGTTCTCCAAAATTTTCCAATTGTGTTATAAATTTCTTGTTACCCAGCTGTTCAGTATTTTGGCATTTGTCAAGTCGGGTCATTAAGGACAAATCAGGACCATTAGGACAAGTCGAGACATACGAAACACAGCAGGGCTTAGTCATATTACGAAAATCCCAGTCGGAATTGAAATTTGAATTGTTCCCCAACATTTCCAATTGGTTTACAAATTTCTTGTTTTACCCAGCTGGACTTGCTCTGTTTTTTGGCATTTGTCAAGTCGGATCATTAAGAACAAATCAGGACCATTAGTACAAGTCGAGGCAAATGAAGCACGTCAGGGCGAAGTCAAATTACGAAAATCTCAGTCGGAATTGAAATCTGAATGTTCCACTGCATTTCAATTGTGTTACAAATTTCTTGTTTTACCCAGCTGGACTTGTTCTGTATTTTGGCAATTGTTAAGTCGGGTTATTAAGGACAAATCGGGACCATTAGACAAGTCGAGACATACGAAGGGCAAGGTCAAAATACGAAAATCTCAGTCGGAATTAAAATTTGAATGATCCACAACATTTTCCGATTGTGTTATAAATTTCTTGTTTCACCCATTTTGACTTGTTCTGTATTTTGGCATTTGTCAAGTCGGGTCTTTAAGGACAAATCGGGACCATTAGGACAAGTCGAAACATACGAAGCACAGCAGGGCAAAGTCAAATTACGAATATCTCAGTCGGAATTGAAATATGAATGATCCACA
The DNA here is from genome assembly GCA_958502065.1 of Chrysolina americana. Lineage (NCBI taxonomy): Eukaryota > Metazoa > Arthropoda > Insecta > Coleoptera > Chrysomelidae > Chrysolina > Chrysolina americana. The sequence goes on along the minus strand of OY293415.1, from coordinate 43,896,342 downwards.
ACATTTTCCAATTGTGTTACAAATTTCTTGTTTTACCCAGCTAGACTTGTTCTGTATATTGGCATTCGTCAAGTCGGATCATTAAGGACATATCGGGACCATTAGACAAGTCGAGACATACGAAGGGCAGAGTCAAATTACGAAAATCTCAGTCGGAATTGAAATATGAATGATCCACAACATTATCCAATTGTGTTACAAATTTCTTGTTTTACCCAGCTGGACTTGTTCTGTATTTTGGCATTCGTCAAGTCGGATCATTAAGGACATATCGGGACCATTAGACAAGGCAAGACATACGAAGGGCAAAGTCAAATTACGAATATCTCAGTCGGAATTGAAATATGAATGATCCACAACATTTTCCAATTGTGTTACAAATTTCTTGTTTTACCCAGCTAGACTTGTTCTGTATTTTGGCATTCGTCAAGTCGGATCATTAAGGACATATCGGGACCATTAGACAAGTCGAGACATACGAAGGGCAAAGTCAAATTACGGAAATCTCAGTCGGAATTGAAATTCGATTGATCCACAACATTTTCCAATTGAGTTACAAATTTCTTGTTTTAGCCAGCTGGACTTGTTCTGAATTTTGGCAATTGTTGAGTCGGGTCATTAAGTACAAATCGGGACCATTACGACAAGTCGAGACATACCAAGCACAGCAGGACGAAGTCAAATTACGAAAATCTCAGTCGGAAATGAAATTTGAAAGTTGCTCAATATTTTCCAATTGGTTTACAAATTTCTTGTTCTACCCAGCTGGACTTGTTCTGTAATTTTGGCATATGTCAAATCGGGTCATTAAGGACAAGTCGAGACATAAGAAACACAGCAGGGCGAAGTCAAATTACGAAAATCTCAGTCGGAATTGAAATTTGAATGTTCTCCAACATTTTCCAATTGTGTTACAAATTTCATGTTTTACCCAGCTAGACTTGTTCTGTTTGTTGGCATTTGTCAAGTCGGGTCATTAAGAACAAATCGGGACCATTAGTACAAGTCGAGGCAAATGAAGCACGTCAGGGCGAAGTCAAGTTACGAAAATCTCAGTCGGAATTGAAATCTGAATGTTCCACTGCATTTTCAAATTGTGTTACAAATTTCTTGTTTTACCCATCTGGACTTGTTCTGTATTTTGGCAATTGTCAAATCGGGTCTTTAAGGACAAATCGGGACCATTAGGACAAGTCGAGACATACGAAGCACAGCAGGGCGAAGTCAAATTACGAACATCTCAGTCGGAATTAAACTTTGAATGTTCCCCTTATATATTCCAGATGTGTTATAAATTTCTTGTTCTACCCAGCTGGACTTGTTCTGTAATTTTGGCATTTGACAAGTCGGGTCAGTGGGGACAAATCGGGACCATTAGGACAGTCGAGACATACCAAGCACAGCAGGACGAAGTCAAATTACGAAAATCTCAGTCGGAATTGAAATTTGAAAGTTGCTCAATATTTTCCAATTGGTTTACAAATTTCTTATTCTACCCAGCTGGACTTGTTCTGTAATTTTGGCATATGTCAAGTCAGGTCATTAGGGACAAATCGGAATCATAAGGACAAGTCGAGACATACAAAACACAGCAGGGCTTAGTCAAATTACGAAAATCCCAGTCGGAATTGAAATTTGAATTGTTCCCCAACATTTCCAATTGTGTTACAAATTTCTTGTTTTACCCAGCTGGACTTGTTCTGTATTTTGGCAATTGTTAAGTCGGGTCATTAAAGACAAATCGGGACCATTAGGACAAGTCGAGACATACGAAGCACAGCAGGGCGAAGTCAAATTACGAACATCTCACTCGGAATTAAACTTTGAATGTTCCCCTTATATTTTCCAGATGTGTTATAAATTTCTTGTTCAACCCAGCTGGACTTGTTCTGTAATTTTGGCATTTGACAAGTCGGGTAAGTGGGGACAAATCGGGACCATTAGGACAGTCGAGACATACCAAGCACAGCAGAACGAAGTCAAATTACGAAAATCTCAGTCGGAATTGAAATTTGAAAGTTGCTCAATATTTTCCAATTGGTTTACAAATTTCTTGTTCTACCCAGCTGGACTTGTTCTGTAATTTTGGCATATGTCAAGTCGGGTCATTGAGGACAAATCGGAATCATAAGGACAAGTCGAGACATACGAAAGACAGCAGAGCTTAGTCAAATTACGAAAATCCCAGTCGGCATTAAAATTTTAATTGTTCCCCAACATTTCCAATTGTGTTACAAATTTCTTGTTTAACCCAGCAGGACTTGTTCTGCATTTTGGCAATTGTTAAGTCGGGTCATTAAGGACAAATCGGGACCATTAGGACAAGTCGAGACATACGAAGCACAGCAGGGCGAAGTCAAATTACGAACATCTCAGTCGGAGTTGAAATTTGAAAGTTGCTCAATATTTTCCAATTGGTTTAAAAATTTTTTGTTCTACCCAGCTGGACTTGTTCTGTAATTTTGGCATATGTCAAGTCGGGTCATTAAGGACAAATCGGAATCATAAGGACAAGTCGAAATATACGAAGCACAGCAGAGAGAAGTCAAATTACGAAAATCTCAGTCGGAATTGATATTTGAATTGTTCCCCAAAATTTTCCAATTGTGTTATAAATTTCTTGTTACCCAGCTGTTCAGTATTTTGGCATTTGTCAAGTCGGGTCATCAAGGACAAATCAGGAACATTAGGACAAGTCGAGACATACGAAGCACAGCAGAGCGAAGTCAAATTACGAAAATCTCAGTCGGAATTGAAATTTGAATTGTTCCCCAAAATTTTCCAATTGTGTTATGAATTTCTTGTTACCCAGCTGTTCTGTATTTTGGCATTTGTCAAGTCGGGTCATTAAGGACAAATCGGAATCATAAGGACAAGTCGAGACATACGAAACACAGCAGGGCGAAGTCAAATTACGAAAATCTCAGTCGGAATTGAAATTTGAATTGTTCCCCAACATTTCCAATTGTTTTACAAATTTCTTGTTTTACCCAGCTGGACTTGTTCTGTAATTTTGGCATTTGTCAAGTCGGGTCATTAAGGTCAAATCGGGACCATTAGGACAAGTCGAGACATACGAAACACAGCAGGGCTTAGTCAAATTACGAAAATCCCAGTCGGAATTGAAATTTGAATTGTTCCCCAACATTTCCAATTGTTTTACAAATTTCTTGTTTTACCCAGCTGGACTTGTTCTGTAATTTTGGCATATGTCAAGTCGGGTCATTAAGGACAAATCGGAATCATGAGGACAAGTCGAGACATACGAAGCACAGCAGAGCGAAGTCAAATTACGAAAATCTCAGTCGGAATTGAAATTTGAATTGTTCCCCAAAATTTTCCAATTGTGTTATGAATTTCTTGTTACCCAGCTGTTCTGTATTTTGGCATTTGTCAAGTCGGGTCATTAAGGCCAAATCAGGACCATTAGGACAAGTCGAGACATACGAAGCACAGCAGGGCGAAGTCAAATTACGAAAATCTCAGTCGGAATTGAAATTTGAATTGTTCCCCAACATTTCCAATTGTTTTACAAATTTCTTGTTTTACCCAGCTGGACTTGTTCTGTAATTTTGACATTTGTCAAGTCGGGTCATTAAGAACAAATCAGGACCATTAGTACAAGTCGAGGCAAATAAAGCACGTCAGGGCGAAGTCAAATTACGAAAATCCCAGTCGGCATTAAAATTTTAATTGTTCCCAACATTTTCAATTGTGTTACAAATTTCTTGTTTTACCCAGCAGGACTTGTTCTGTATTTTGGCAATTGTTAAGTCGGGTCATTAAGGACAAATCGGGACCATTAGGACAAGTCGAGACATACGAAGCACAGCAGGGCGAAGTCAAATTACGAACATCTCAGTCGGAATTGAAATTTGAAAGTTGCTCAATATTTTCCAATTGGTTTAAAAAATCTTTGTTCTACCCAGCTGGACTTGTTCTGTAATTTTGGCATATGTCAAGTCGGGTCATTGAGGACAAATCGGAATCATAAGGACAAGTCGAAATATACGAAGCACAGCAGAGAGAAGTCAAATTACGAAAATCTCAGTCGGAATTGAAATTTGAATTGTTCCCCAAAATTTTCCAATTGTGTTATAAATTTCTTGTTACTCAGCTGTTCTGTATTTTGGCATTTGTCAAGTCGGGTCATTAAGGACAAATCAGGGCCAATAGGACAAGTCGAGACATACGAAGCACAGCAGGGCGAAGTCAAATTACGAACATCTCAGTCGGAATTAAACTTTGAATGTTCCCCTTATATTTTCCAATTGTGTTACAAATTTCTTGTTCTACCCTGTCGCAGGGCAGGCTCGCCGCGCTCCTACGATGATTTTTTTTGTGTATGGTCACCTTTAGTGAGCCATTTTTACACTTAATAACTCTCAATTTTCACCTAGAAGCCAGTCGAATAATATTAGATTTTTGCATTATATTCAGGTCACTAGTCTAGTCTCACCCTGTATGATGTAAAGTCCCAATCTCCACCCAGTGGAACTCCACTGTACGTAGTTTTACCGATTTACCGGAAATTCCTGACTAGTTTTCAATTTTATTAATTTGTGGCCCCAAACAGTCGAGCACCCGGTATACAGAACACTTAGAGCAAGGTTTCGACACGCTAGTCTCTTGTTGGGTGGAAAGATTCCGTGGCTCCATTTGTTTTCACAAATTATTTTATTTCAATTCGATTTCTCATCAGGTTGGCCAAATCGGAAAACGGGTATAGATTCCTCGGCGAAGGAATACGTGTATTTCTTCGGCGTTCAAGAATCACGTTGGGTTATGGTTTTTCTCGGGGCTCTCCGAATATCGAACCGCCCTAGGAATCGAGATATCTGAAATTCTGACTTTCAATATCTCCCTAGATCTGGGGAGTATTTAGTGACTTTTGTCAAATACTCCCTAGAAAACGCAGGTAACGGGACTTTAACGGTCAATTGCCCAAATCCCGCGCGTTTTCGCGAGCTAGGGTTTTGTTCAGCCAAGGGCGACGCCCACTTTGGCCCTCTAGGCCAATGGGTGTCGCGGATTCAGCAGTCAGGATTGCATAAATATGCAAGCAGCGAAGCAGCAGATAGCCACTCTTTCTTGTCGAATTGCAGTGTAATAATCAATTTTGTGTTTCCGTTAAATAACTTACGTTTGTTTGGCTTTGCCTTTTGTCTCTGCAATTCATCGTTTTGGCTAGCAGTTAGAGTCAGGTTCTCGGTAATAATAATTCAGTTCACAGTAGATTCATAACGTTTTGTTTCTATCTTAAAGGGGGTTAGACTCACTTGTACGGTTTACAGGTGTTTTATTCGCGCTACGAAAGTACGTTGATAGGTAGTTTAACTCTCGAGCAATAATCAGTGTAAAGTGATCTTTTGCAACGGACACTTAGGGATTTAACTTCATCAAAGTTATTTCCCGACTTAATACCTGTACGTGACGTTGACGAAAAATCCCCATCGTATGAAAAGGGGTCAGGCACCAAAACGAGATCTCACCTGATACAATCGGCTCGATCGTAGAGTTCCACGAAGATTGTATCGTTCGAGCTTAAATTCCTCGGCCTGTCAAGACATCATTAGCTGCGACTTTGTCGTTGGCGAGCCACATTTCCTGTGGTACCTAGGGGTTTCGCGTCCTTCCCATACCTATTTCCTGCGGCTGTTCTCGGCTTTTCCACCTGAGACAGTCTGGTTAGGCTCCGTGATCCTTTACCCAAATCTCTGTCTTGGTTTTTGTCACATCCAGTTGTAATTTTTAAAGTAAAATTTTTCAAGTTTAATTTTCCTTTTTGGTGCTTCACACAATTTTTGAAGTTAGGAAATTTTATTTAGATAGTTTTTCTAAACCGTGAATCCTTCCTCCCTCGTCCATTTCCCGGCGAGGTCTTGTTAGGTGTTAGGTTAGTTAGCTATAGGGTGACCCTTCTCATCGTCACACTTGAGTTGGGTCGACGCGAGGTCGATTTTAGTGCACTTCTCCTTTGCCACACACTTGCACACGTAAGTAGCCCGACAATACATTACAGCCGTGATTGTTGTCCTTTAGAGCAATGACGAATATGAGATTGAGATCTCATATGCTCGCGGAGGAGAATACCCAAGCCGTGTTCGCCGGCGTTGGGCTTTCTCGGACACCTCCGCCGTCGGGTGACTTAGACGCCAGGCGTCTATTCCCCGAAGCGTCGCGACGCCTCGACGGAGACGTCCCCCAGGTACGTACTACCGGGGAAAATCGTGAGTTGACGATGTCAACTACCTTGTCCCCGAGAAGTGTGCTGGACCAAGGTACTTTAGAGTCGAGCTTAGACGGAGGGAGGCAGCCTTCCCCGTCGGCTCAGGTAGGGTTAGTAATCGATTCCGCGGGAGTTGTCACAACTCCACCTTTGGAAGCCCGTTTTGAGCAATTTCGACTAACCCGAAATGTATCTGTTTGCAGGTCGGAGGGCTACGAAGGAGTCCGTGCTGGCGAAGCTCGTGAGGTACGCCCCCTCGGAATGCGCCGAAGCGCTCCGGGGTCATCGGGTGTGCCCCACGCACCACAGCGGAGGCCACAGGATACAGACGTGCATACCCTAAGGGAACCGGGTGATGCTGAGGCCCTAGTGGAGGAACTAGGGGGTGGTGGAAGGCTCTCGGAGGGAGTTGGGAATGCTCGCATTCCCATATCTCTCCAGGGGCGGGTTCAGTGTACCTCCCAAGGGAATCACTATGCACAGCCTGAATATGCAACAAGAGCTACGAAGGCAGATTTCATGACGGGTGTCGGCAGGGACACGGAAGTTGCCACCCGAAATCCCTGGGTGACGACGTCCTTGCCCTCCAGGCAACTAGGAGCAGAGCGGTGGGTGGCTGAAGATGGGTTCGGAGGAATCCGAAACTTTGCGGAAGCCGTCCATCCACACCTTTTTACGAGACATGGCGCCCAACGTGGGGCTGCTGAAGACAGACCGTCTTCAGGGATCTGCGGGTGTAGCCTTCCTCCTGCAAACAGAATTAGAGTTCGGGATCTCTCTCCTGAGAGACTCCCAGTCAGTGAAATGGTTATGGGTGAACCGGAAACCCTTTGGCGCCCATATGGCACGTTTACCCGGTTGCCAACCGGGAATCGGCATTATAGGGAATCTGAGGATGTCCCTCGAGTTGCTCGAAACGTCGCTTCCAACCCCGGTGATGTCCACAGGAGTGGATATTACCCATCGAGGAGGCCAGTGCCCACAGTCCGGATTCAGGAGAATCCCAGAAGACCAGTGACGGGGGTCGACGACGTGCTCGTGCGACTCGCGGATTTGCTGGAGGATAGACGTCGGGGAACCCTAAACGGTGTTGATGGGGGTTTAATTAACAATAAACCACATCCCAGTTTCAGTGGGCTTCCTCACGAAGATCCAATACAATTTATTCAATCCTCTGAGGATTATCTAGGGGGCTTTGATCCAACCGTCTGGGTGAGCGTTGCAGCTCAGTGGCTCAAGGGAGCAGCCCAGCAGTGGTATGCTCCATATCGCAACTCACGCCTAAACTGGCAGTTTTTCACAAACCGGCTCCAGGAACGGTTCGATAACGATCTATTGGTCTCGAGCTTAGAAGCGGAGTTCTTTGGCACTGACCAGCCGAAGGGAGAGTCAATAACTTCCTTCATCCTGAACAAGTGGAGTCTTTCACAGAGGCTCTACCAAGAGATGGACGAAGGAAGGGTTGTGCGATTAATATTGAACCGGATCAGACCGGATATCAAAGTCCATTTGCAATTGCATAGATTTGCAACTATTGAAGAGCTGACACAAAAAGCTGTTGCTGTCGAGACGCTACTTCGTAGCACCAGTCAAAGTGTACAGTCGGGGCCGAAACTTGTTTCGAACACCAACCGTCCTCATCAGGCCGACGATGTGCCACCTAAACGTCCTCAGGGACAGCTACAGGACAACAGGGGTTCGAACCATGTTAGGTCCAATAACTTTAACAACAATGGCACTAAATTCCAGAATTATGATCAATCGAGGCGTTCTGGAGGAAACAACGCTCCTTCGAGCGGATGTTTCACTTGCGGGGGAGCTCACTGGAACAAAGATTGCCCTCAGCAAAATGACAACAAGAACGGTCCCAAACGTCAGAGTGCGGGAACAAAACCGTTAGATCAGGCCAATAAGACACATACGGTTAATACCGTGCAGGCGAGTAAAACCTCGCGTCGTAAGACGTCACTTAAGGACGCGGACAAAATTGCAGTTTGCAAGGAAGAATCAAAAAACTCCAACAGGAGCCATCAGGGGGCTCCATCGGAGTAGGTACTCCTTCAACACCGTTTTGCGGTTCTGTGACAGTGTTGGACTGTCATAGAAATTATGCGGCATGTATTCCCAACAAGGAGGAGGAGAAGGAGTTCCAGGATGTTGAAGCTGGAGTCGTTTCAGCCGAAACGCCACCGTCATCAGGCAAACTACATTGGGCAGACCGGTCAGATTGTGAATCCGTTTGCTTCAGTGTGGTAGATGAGCGTGTGGATCGCGCCACTGGTGGTAGGCGGAAAAAAGTTCACTCGTCGGCAGACGTTAAACGTAGAGGGTTGAAAGTCATTTCAAACATGTCAAGTTCTAGTTTTGGAACGAATGTAAGGGGTTATGAATCATCTTCAGGTTCATGGAGTTGTGAGATCATCGAGGTACCCCAGGTCGTTGTTGGTGGGTCGTTCCATCCGCCACAACACAAGGTTTCGGAGTTAGTGATCGGTATACAGAAGGACCAGGAGGGGCCTGTTGTCAAAGAGAGTGCTAGGGCACTGCAAACTGGGCACAGGTCCAGTATAGGCACAAGTCGAGATGAAAAGGTGTATCCAAGGGAAGATTGCGAATCAAGGTTTCGGAACGAAAAAGTCGTCGAGAGTGACGTACTCTTTTCGGTTCCACTTCGGGGTAGTGAAGACACCGAGGGTGGTGGTCTGTCACTCACTCCCACACAGGACGCAGGTTTCGAGGTCGATGCATGCCAAGTCTCAAGGACGGTATCGAGGGGCAGAGCAGATGGGATCGCAGGTGCGAATCGCCATTCCCCGTTGGTAGATACCAGAGGCGTGGTAGGCATGTCATCTGAGAGAGTTACACGTCTTAGTCGGGGCGGAGGCGAGGTTCCTGAGGGATGCAATCGCCAAGTCCCATCGTTAGCTGCAGTTGGTGCTGCAGTACTTGATGTCAATCGCAAGTCGGAACTTCTGAGTTTCATTGAGACCGACCCGCTTAGGAAGAAGTCGGAGGTGGATCTGCTGGATCCATTGTGTCTATATCGTCGCTGTGATACTAGCTTAGCGAACAACAATGTTGAGGGACGATTGCATCAGTTGCCGCGAATCGAGGCTGAACTGATGGGTCGTCGAGTTAGGGTTTTGGTGGACAGCGGAAGTTCGCTAAATCTCCTGAAACGTAGTTTGTTGCCTGTCACCTGGAGGGTGGATAGGAAGCAAGTGACACCGTTGCAGCTTGCATGCGCCGGTCGTGGCATCACCAGTCTAGGGGAGACAATAGTCGAACTGTTAATAGATGGTGTTGTTCACGAAGTTGTCGTGCAAGTGGTGGATGATCTTGTCGAGGATCTTCTGCTCGGGTGTCCCTGGCTGGCATCAAACGAGGCTATGGTCGACTTTGCACGTCGCACCATGTACGTTGGAAAGGGGCCTAGGCAAACTATTTTCTGGGCGGAGGAGGTCTATCTTCCACCAGAAAAGTTCCCTGAACCACAGGTAGCGGACGAACAGCTACCGGCGTTCTCGAGAAAGGAATTTCGGAGTCTTATCCGAGAGTTTGGAGACGTCTTTTACGAATCTCCAAGGCAACCAGTGACGAGAGCTGCTTGCCATAAAATCCGATTGAAGGAGGAGCTACCCTTCAAGCTCCGTCCGTACAAAGTTTCCGATCAGAAGAGGGCTCTTATCCAAGAGGAGGTGGATAAGATGCTCGCTGCAGGTGTAATAAGTAGGTCCCATTCTGCCTTTATTAGTCCGGTCGTTATCGTCACGAAGAAGGACGGTACGGCTCGGTTTTGTGTCGACTACAGGAAGTTGAATAGTCTGACAATACCCGAGTCGTCGGTATTGCCAGGTATTCACGAGACTATCAAAGAGCTCGGAACAGCGAGAGTGTTCACTTCTTTGGATCTGAAGTCTGGGTTTTGGCAGATACCCATGGATGAGGCTAGTAAAAAGTATACAGCTTTTGCTACGCCTGATGGAGCTTGTTATGAGTTTAACTCAATGCCGTTTGGTCTAACGAATGCACCTGGAAGTTTCCAAATCCTTATGACGGAAGTGTTGGTTGGTTATGTCGATAAATTCGTCAAAGTATATCTAGACGACATAATCGTTTACAGCGAAGATGAAAAGGAGAACCTCTACCATCTCCGCCTTGTGCTGGAGAGGTTCAGAGCACATGGCCTGTGGTGCAGTTTAAAGAAGTGCAACTTCGCTCAGCGTAGGCTGGAGTACTTGGGGCATGTGGTGACGGAAACGTCAAACGAACCAATGCCAGGTCATGTGTTAGCGGTTCAACAATTCCCGCTACCCAAGAATGTCTCTCAGCTCCGAGGATTCTTGGGCACCGTTGGTTGGCTACGGGAGTTCATCCCGAACTTAGCGGAGTTGGAGGCTCCGATAAGTGACATGCTCAAGTCGAAGAAAGGTCGAGACCTTAAGTGGAACTCTCAAGCATTGGAGGCGTTTGAGAGGATCAAGGAAGTCATGGGCCGTCCTATGGTCTTGGCCAGGCCGGACATGACTCTCCCGTTTTTTCTGCAGACCGATGCATCTGGGGTAGGCATCGCTGCAGTCCTTTATCAAGTTGATTGTCACGGCGACAGAAGGATCGTTTCACATGCTAGTGCCAAGCTCAAGGGCGCGGAATTGAACTATCATGTGAACGAGACTGAATGTTTAGCCATTGTTTGGGGTATCAAGCGATACCGTCATTATCTCGAAGACCGTCCATTCACTCTTCGAACGGACAGCAAAGCGTTGACTTGGTTATCCAAGTTCAAGGACGCAAAAGCGAAGTTAACTCGTTGGGCCTTACTTCTACAGGAGTATTCCTTCACTGTGGAGCACGTCGCAGGTCGAGACAATCAGCTAGCTGATTTCTTGTCCCGTAATCCCTCGGGGTCTCACAGTGAAGACTTGGATGCTGATGTAGAGCGTATGGGGTTGCCACCTATGAAGGTGCAACTGTCTGAACACCAAGGTGTGGTGAGCGTCGTAGAGACGCCGGCTGAAGTGGTCATGCGGCGGCAGGCCATAGATAGGGAGACGCAAAGGTTGAGGGCGCGTATCAGAACGATACAGGAGTTGGGTCCTAGGTCCAGGGACGATCTTCGTTTTATCAACAAGTTTTCAGATGTCCAAGGGGTTGTATATGTTTCTTCTGCTGGTAAACGGCTATTGTATGTGCCCGAGGCGCTCCGTGAGGACGTGTCGGCTTATTACCATGAACACCCGACCGCTGGTCATCCTGGTCAAGAGGAAACCTTACGTGCCTTGAAACAACACTATTGGTGGCCGACCATGGAGGACTACGTCCGGGCCTACGTGAGAGGTTGCCTAGTCTGCCAGTGCGTTAAAGCCGTACGGCATCAGGAAGCGGCACCGCAACGGCCTAGTGTGCCGAAGCGACCGTGGCAGATGCTGGCTGTTGACGTCCTGGGGCCCTATGCAGCCTCAAGGAGGGGAAACAGGTTCGTGGTAATTGCCGTCGATATGTTTTCAAAGTGGGTTGAAGCCAAGGCCACTAAGACATGCACGTCGAAAGTAATTTCTCGTTTTCTAGACGAAGAAATCTTATCTCGTTGGGGTTGTCCAGAAGTCGTCATTTCTGACAACGGCCCGCAGTTTCAGAGCAATCATCTGCTAAAATACTACGATGCGAAGAACATTGAGGTCAAATTTTCACCTGTTTATCATCAACAGGCGAACCCTGTCGAGCGAAGGGTCCAGGAACTGAAGAAGTGCCTAAGAGCAAGGATGCTGGAAACCACTTCGGAAAGGTTTTGGGAAGAAGGTCTGGCTGCAAGTCTCTATTGCTTACGGAACCGTAAGAATAGAGCAACAGGGGAGACTCCAGCGGAGTTATTGTTAGGATATACACCTGGTCGTCCAGGAGATTGGAGGCTACCTATGTACCGAGATCCGGTACATAATAGCCCCGAAGATCGGCAAGAACGTCTTGCAAAGGCAGCCAGACGTCAGGCAGTTTATCAGAGGAATTTATTCCCCGATAAAGATCTACCGTCGCCACGGACCTACGGGGTCGGCGACCGCGTTTTAGTTAGGAATTTCGTCAAAGGAAACTTCGGAGGTACACTGTCAGGACCGCATCCGATCACGAGGGTGATGGGGCGAGACAGTTACCTCGTAGATAGGAACGGCACCGAGAGGCTGGTGCACGTAGACGATATCCGTTCTTGGGTAAGCAGGACTTTGCCGGCTGGCGTCCGCCACGACGATGGTGGCCCAGGTCCGGATCAGCCAGAGTCCAACGACGCTGACCAAGAAGTGACAGGGTAAGTCACACCTAGGCCGACGACTGGGGGCGGTCCGAAGCCACCTTCGTTAATCCGGGTACGAGCTGACGCACCCAACTCAACGAATCCACGGGAAGTAACGGTCAGTTTCGATCCAAAGGACAAAGCGGTCCGGCGGACAGTGAAAAGGTTGAGGAGGAATCCACAAGGACGGAAACGCGACTCAGACTGCGCGGAGAAGAGAGGAGTATCCCGTAGGAGTCCGTTGCCGGTGGTGAACTCTGGCCTTTTGGAGATCAGAGATTCTGAACTCCCCGTCGCAAACTCACCAGTAGGGGGGCGTGCTACTACTGAAGTAGACGCTCTTACCCGTCAAGCGGTCGTTCCCGACCAAGGTCCAGCGTACGATTCAGATTCGGAAGTGGAAGCTGCTATCCGAGAGTTAGCACTTCCAGTAGGGGGGTCTCCATTATCATTGATGATCGACCCGGGAGAGAATGTGAGACAGGAAGGCTCAGTAAGGACTGAGATTCCTAGTAAGAGTACAGGACGGCGAAGGAGATGCCGAGCTGTGGCGCTGGACTCCGACAGAGCTCCGATCCAGCGGCCACCGACAGACTCCGCCCGTCAGTATGTTTCGGTGACCGGGTCTGACGAAGATCCCGTACCAGCCCAGAGCTACAGCGAAGCTCCTAGAGTTAGTAAAGACTGTACTGAGAACGATTCCGACATGGAGGATGACGCTCCAGTAACTTTGGTGGTTCCAGCCTTGGTTCATCAGAGTGCGGAAGGTGACTATTAGGGAGTTAACGTAAATTTAGCTTTTGTCGGTTGTTTCGTTTGGAAATAACTTCGACCAAGTTAAACTCTTTAGTAGGGGGGTGTCGCAGGGCAGGCTCGCCGCGCTCCTACGATGATTTTTTTTGTGTATGGTCACCTTTAGTGAGCCATTTTTACACTTAATAACTCTCAATTTTCACCTAGAAGCCAGTCGAATAATATTAGATTTTTGCATTATATTCAGGTCACTAGTCTAGTCTCACCCTGTATGATGTAAAGTCCCAATCTCCACCCAGTGGAACTCCACTGTACGTAGTTTTACCGATTTACCGGAAATTCCTGACTAGTTTTCAATTTTATTAATTTGTGGCCCCAAACAGTCGAGCACCCGGTATACAGAACACTTAGAGCAAGGTTTCGACACGCTAGTCTCTTGTTGGGTGGAAAGATTCCGTGGCTCCATTTGTTTTCACAAATTATTTTATTTCAATTCGATTTCTCATCAGGTTGGCCAAATCGGAAAACGGGTATAGATTCCTCGGCGAAGGAATACGTGTATTTCTTCGGCGTTCAAGAATCACGTTGGGTTATGGTTTTTCTCGGGGCTCTCCGAATATCGAACCGCCCTAGGAATCGAGATATCTGAAATTCTGACTTTCAATATCTCCCTAGATCTGGGGAGTATTTAGTGACTTTTGTCAAATACTCCCTAGAAAACGCAGGTAACGGGACTTTAACGGTCAATTGCCCAAATCCCGCGCGTTTTCGCGAGCTAGGGTTTTGTTCAGCCAAGGGCGACGCCCACTTTGGCCCTCTAGGCCAATGGGTGTCGCGGATTCAGCAGTCAGGATTGCATAAATATGCAAGCAGCGAAGCAGCAGATAGCCACTCTTTCTTGTCGAATTGCAGTGTAATAATCAATTTTGTGTTTCCGTTAAATAACTTACGTTTGTTTGGCTTTGCCTTTTGTCTCTGCAATTCATCGTTTTGGCTAGCAGTTAGAGTCAGGTTCTCGGTAATAATAATTCAGTTCACAGTAGATTCATAACGTTTTGTTTCTATCTTAAAGGGGGTTAGACTCACTTGTACGGTTTACAGGTGTTTTATTCGCGCTACGAAAGTACGTTGATAGGTAGTTTAACTCTCGAGCAATAATCAGTGTAAAGTGATCTTTTGCAACGGACACTTAGGGATTTAACTTCATCAAAGTTATTTCCCGACTTAATACCTGTACGTGACGTTGACGAAAAATCCCCATCGTATGAAAAGGGGTCAGGCACCAAAACGAGATCTCACCTGATACAATCGGCTCGATCGTAGAGTTCCACGAAGATTGTATCGTTCGAGCTTAAATTCCTCGGCCTGTCAAGACATCATTAGCTGCGACTTTGTCGTTGGCGAGCCACATTTCCTGTGGTACCTAGGGGTTTCGCGTCCTTCCCATACCTATTTCCTGCGGCTGTTCTCGGCTTTTCCACCTGAGACAGTCTGGTTAGGCTCCGTGATCCTTTACCCAAATCTCTGTCTTGGTTTTTGTCACATCCAGTTGTAATTTTTAAAGTAAAATTTTTCAAGTTTAATTTTCCTTTTTGGTGCTTCACACAATTTTTGAAGTTAGGAAATTTTATTTAGATAGTTTTTCTAAACCGTGAATCCTTCCTCCCTCGTCCATTTCCCGGCGAGGTCTTGTTAGGTGTTAGGTTAGTTAGCTATAGGGTGACCCTTCTCATCGTCACACTTGAGTTGGGTCGACGCGAGGTCGATTTTAGTGCACTTCTCCTTTGCCACACACTTGCACACGTAAGTAGCCCGACAATACATTACAGCCGTGATTGTTGTCCTTTAGAGCAATGACGAATATGAGATTGAGATCTCATATGCTCGCGGAGGAGAATACCCAAGCCGTGTTCGCCGGCGTTGGGCTTTCTCGGACACCTCCGCCGTCGGGTGACTTAGACGCCAGGCGTCTATTCCCCGAAGCGTCGCGACGCCTCGACGGAGACGTCCCCCAGGTACGTACTACCGGGGAAAATCGTGAGTTGACGATGTCAACTACCTTGTCCCCGAGAAGTGTGCTGGACCAAGGTACTTTAGAGTCGAGCTTAGACGGAGGGAGGCAGCCTTCCCCGTCGGCTCAGGTAGGGTTAGTAATCGATTCCGCGGGAGTTGTCACAACTCCACCTTTGGAAGCCCGTTTTGAGCAATTTCGACTAACCCGAAATGTATCTGTTTGCAGGTCGGAGGGCTACGAAGGAGTCCGTGCTGGCGAAGCTCGTGAGGTACGCCCCCTCGGAATGCGCCGAAGCGCTCCGGGGTCATCGGGTGTGCCCCACGCACCACAGCGGAGGCCACAGGATACAGACGTGCATACCCTAAGGGAACCGGGTGATGCTGAGGCCCTAGTGGAGGAACTAGGGGGTGGTGGAAGGCTCTCGGAGGGAGTTGGGAATGCTCGCATTCCCATATCTCTCCAGGGGCGGGTTCAGTGTACCTCCCAAGGGAATCACTATGCACAGCCTGAATATGCAACAAGAGCTACGAAGGCAGATTTCGTGACGGGTGTCGGCAGGGACACGGAAGTTGCCACCCGAAATCCCTGGGTGACGACGTCCTTGCCCTCCAGGCAACTAGGAGCAGAGCGGTG
The DNA here is from genome assembly GCA_958502065.1 of Chrysolina americana. NCBI lineage: Eukaryota > Metazoa > Arthropoda > Insecta > Coleoptera > Chrysomelidae > Chrysolina > Chrysolina americana. Next base: position 43,880,427 of record OY293415.1, on the reverse strand, counting down.
GGTGGCTGAAGATGGGTTCGGAGGAATCCGAAACTTTGCGGAAGCCGTCCATCCACACCTTTTTACGAGACATCCCAGCTGGACTTGTTCTGTAATTTTGGCATTTGACAAGTCGGGTCAGTGGGGACAAATCGGGACCATTGGGACAGTCGAGACATACCAAGCACAGCAGGGCGAAGTCAAATTACGAAAATCTCAGTCGGAATTGAAATTTGAAAGTTGCTCAATATTTTCCAATTGGTTTACAAATTTCTTGTTCTAACCAGCTGGACTTGTTCTGTAATTTTGGCATATGTTAAGTCTAGTCATTAAAGACTAATCGGAATCATAAGGACAAGTCGAGACATACGAAACACAGCAGGGCTTAGTCAAATTACGAACATCTCAGTCGGAATTAAACTTTGAATGTTCCCCTTATATTTTCCAGATGTGTTATACATTTCTTGTTCTACCCAGCTGGACTTGTTCTGTAATTTTGGCATTTGACAAGTCGGGTCAGTGGGGACAAATCGGGACCATTAGGACAGTCGAGACATACCAAGCACAGCAGGACGAAGTCAAATTACGAAAATCTCAGTCGGAATTGAAATTTGAAAGTTGCTCAATATTTTCCAATTGTTTTACAAATTTCTTGTTCTACCCAGCTGGACTTGTTCTGTAATTTTGGCATATGTCAAGTCGGGTCATTAAGGACAAATCGGAATCATGAGGACAAGTCGAGACATACGAAACACAGCAGAGCTTAGTCAAATCACGAAAATCCCAGTCGGCATTAAAATTTTAATTGTTCCCCAACATTTCCAATTGTGTTACAAATTTCTTGTTTTACCCAGCAGGACTTGTTCTGTATTTTGGAAAATGTTGAGTGGGGTCATTAAGGACAAATCGGGACCATTAGGACAAGTCGAGACATACGAAGCACAGCAGGGCGAAGTCAAATTACGAACATCTCAGTCGGAATTGAAATTTGAAAGTTGCTCAATATTTTCCAATTGGTTTAAAAATTTTCTGTTCTACCCAGCTGGACTTGTTCTGTAATTTTGGCATATGTCAAGTCGGGTCATTAAGGACAAATCGGAATCATAAGGACAAGTCGAAATATACGAAGCACAGCAGAGAGAAGTCAAATTACGAAAATCTCAGTCGGAATTGAAATTTGAATTGTTCCCCAAAATTTTCCAATTGTATTATAAATTTCTTGTTACCCAGCTGTTCTGTATTTTGGCATTTGTCAAGTAGGGTCATTAAGGACAAATCAGGACCATAAGGACAAGTCGAGACATACGAAGCACAGCAGGGCGAAGTCAAATTACGAACATCTCAGTCGGAATTAAACTTTGAATGTTCCCCTTATATTTTCCAATTGTGTTACAAATTTCTTGTTCTACCCAGCTGGACTTGTTCTGTAATTTTGGCATATGTCAAGTCGGGTCATTAAGGACAAATCGGAATCATAAGGACAAGTCGAGACATACGAAACATAGCAGGGCGAAGTCAAATTACGAAAATCTCAGTCGGAATTGAAATTTGAATTGTTCCCCAACATTTCCAATTGTTTTACAAATTTGTTGTTTTACCCAGCTGGACTTGTTCTGTAATTTTGGTATTTGTCAAGTCGGGTCATTAAGGACAAATCGGGACCATTAGGACAAGTCGAGACATACGAAACACAGCAGGGTTTAGTCAAATTACGAAAATCCCAGTCGGAATTGAAATTTGAATTGTTCCCCAACATTTCCAATTGTTTTACAAATTTCTTGTTTTACCCAGCTGGACTTGCTCTGTTTTTTGGCATTTGTCAAGTCGGGTCATTAAGAACAAATCAGGACCATTAGTACAAGTCGAGGCAAATGAAGCACGTCAGGGCAAAGTCAAATTACGAAAATCTCAGTCGGAATTGAAATCTGAATGTTCCACGGCATTTTCAAATTGTGTTACAAATTTCTTGTTTTACCCAGCTGGACTTGTTCTGTATTTTGGCAATTGTTAAGTCGGGTCATTAAGGACAAATCGGGACCATTAGACAAGTCGAGACATACGAAGGGCAAGGTCAAATTACGAAAATCTCAGTCGGAATTGAAATTTGAATGATCCACAACATTTTCCGATTGTGTTACAAATTTCTTGTTTTACCCATTTGGACTTGTTCTGTATTTTGGCATTTGTCAAGTCGGGTCTTTAAGGACAAATCGGGACCATTAGGACAAGTCGAAACATACGAAGCACAGCAGGGCAAAGTCAAATTACGAATATCTCAGTCGGAATTGAAATATGAATGATCCACAACATTTTCCAATTGTGTTACAAATTTCTTGTTTTACCCAGCTAGACTTGTTCTGTATTTTGGCATTCGTCAAGTCGGATCATTAAGGACATATCGGGACCATTAGACAAGTCGAGACATACGAAGGGCAAAGTCAAATTACGAAAATCTCAGTCGGAATTTAAATTCGATTGATCCACAACATTTTCCACTTGAGTTACAAATTTCTTGTTTTAGCCAGCTGGACAAATCGGAATCATAAGGACAAGTCGAAATATACGAAGCACAGCAGAGAGAAGTCAAATTACGAAAATCTCAGTCGGAATTGAAATTTGAATTGTTCCCCAAAATTTTCCAATTGTATTATAAATTTCTTGTTACCCAGCTGTTCTGTATTTTGGCATTTGTCAAGTAGGGTCATTAAGGACAAATCGGGACCATTAGGACAAGTCGAGACATACGAAGCACAGCAGGGCGAAGTCAAATTACGAACATCTCAGTCGGAATTAAACTTTGAATGTTCCCCTTGTATTTTCCAGATGTGTTATAAATTTCTTGTTCTACCCAGCTGGACTTGTTCTGTAATTTTGGCATTTGACAAGTCGGGCAGTGGGGACAAATCGGGACCATTAGGACAGTCGAGACATACCAAGCACAGCGGGACGAAGTCAAATTACGAAAATCTCAGTCGGAATTGAAATTTGAAAGTTGCTCAGTATTTTCCAATTGGTTTACAAATTTCTTGTTCTACCCAGCTGGACTTGTTCTGTAATTTTGGCATATGTCAAGTCGGGTCATTAAGGACAAATCGGAATCATAAGGAAAAGTCGAGACATACGAAACACAGCAGAGCTTAGTCAAATTACGAAAATCCCAGTCGGCATTAAAATTTAAATTGTTCCCCAACATTTCCAATTGTGTTACAAATTTCTTGTTTTACCCAGCAGGATTTGTTCTGTATTTTGGCAATTGTTAAGTCGGGTCATTAAGGACAAATCGGGACCATTAGGACAAGTCGAGACATACGAAGCACAGCAGGGCGAAGTCAAATTACGAACATCTCAGTCGGAATTGAAATTTGAAAGTTGCTCAATATTTTCCAATTGGTTTAAAAATTTTTTGTTCTACCCAGCTGGACTTGTTCTGTAATTTTGGCATATGTCAAGTCAGGTCATTAGGGACAAATCACAATCATAAGGACAAGTCGAGACATACGAAAAACAGCAGGGCTTAGTCAAATTACGAAAATCCCAGTCGGAATTGAAATTTGAATTGTTCCCCAACATTTCCAATTGTGTTACAAATTTCTTGTTTTACCCAGCTGGACTTGTTCTGTAATTTGGCAATTGTTAAGTCGGGTCATTAAGGACAAATCGGGACCATTAGGACAAGTCGAGACATACGAAGCACAGCAGGGCGAAGTCAAATTACGAACATCTCAGTCGGAATTAAACTTTGAATGTTCCCCTTATATTTTCCAGATGTGTTATAAATTTCTTGTTCTACCCAGCTGGACTTGTTCTGTAATTTTGGCATTTGACAAGTCGGGTCAGTGGGGACAAATCGGGACCATTAGGACAGTCGAAACATACCAAGCACAGCAGGACGAAGTCAAATTACGAAAATCTCAGTCGGAATTGAAATTTGAAAGTTGCTCAATATTTTCCAATTGGTTTACAAATTTCTTGTTCTACCCAGCTGGACTTGTTCTGTAATTTTGGCATATGTCAAGTCGGGTCATTAAGGACAAATCGGAATCATAAGGACAAGTCGAGACATACGAAGCACAGCAGGGCGAAGTCAAATTACGAACATCTCAGTCGGAATTGAAATTTGAATTGTTCCCCAAAATTTTCCAATTGTATTATAAATTTCTTGTTACCCAGCTGTTCTGTATTTTGGCATTTGTCAAGTAGGGTCATTAAGGACAAATCAGGACCATAAGGACAAGTCGAGACATACGAAGCACAGCAGGGCGAAGTCAAATTACGAACATCTCAGTCGGAATTAAACTTTGAATGTTCCCCTTATATTTTCCAATTGTGTTACAAATTTCTTGTTCTACCCAGCTGGACTTGTTCTGTAATTTTGGCATATGTCAAGTCGGGTCATTAAGGACAAATCGGAATCATAAGGACAAGTCGAGACATACGAAACATAGCAGGGCGAAGTCAAATTACGAAAATCTCAGTCGGAATTGAAATTTGAATTGTTCCCCAACATTTCCAATTGTTTTACAAATTTGTTGTTTTACCCAGCTGGACTTGTTCTGTAATTTTGGTATTTGTCAAGTCGGGTCATTAAGGACAAATCGGGACCATTAGGATAAGTCGAGACATACGAAACACAGCAGGGTTTAGTCAAATTACGAAAATCCCAGTCGGAATTGAAATTTGAATTGTTCCCCAACATTTCCAATTGTTTTACAAATTTCTTGTTTTACCCAGCTGGACTTGCTCTGTTTTTTGGCATTTGTCAAGTCGGGTCATTAAGAACAAATCAGGACCATTAGTACAAGTCGAGGCAAATGAAGCACGTCAGGGCAAAGTCAAATTACGAAAATCTCAGTCGGAATTGAAATCTGAATGTTCCACGGCATTTTCAAATTGTGTTACAAATTTCTTGTTTTACCCAGCTGGACTTGTTCTGTATTTTGGCAATTGTTAAGTCGGGTCATTAAGGACAAATCGGGACCATTAGACAAGTCGAGACATACGAAGGGCAAGGTCAAATTACGAAAATCTCAGTCGGAATTGAAATTTGAATGATCCACAACATTTTCCGATTGTGTTACAAATTTCTTGTTTTACCCATTTGGACTTGTTCTGTATTTTGGCATTTGTCAAGTCGGGTCTTTAAGGACAAATCGGGACCATTAGGACAAGTCGAAACATACGAAGCACAGCAGGGCAAAGTCAAATTACGAATATCTCAGTCGGAATTGAAATATGAATGATCCACAACATTTTCCAATTGTGTTACAAATTTCTTGTTTTACCCAGCTAGACTTGTTCTGTATTTTGGCATTCGTCAAGTCGGATCATTAAGGACATATCGGGACCATTAGACAAGTCGAGACATACGAAGGGCAAAGTCAAATTACGAAAATCTCAGTCGGAATTTAAATTCGATTGATCCACAACATTTTCCACTTGAGTTACAAATTTCTTGTTTTAGCCAGCTGGACAAATCGGAATCATAAGGACAAGTCGAAATATACGAAGCACAGCAGAGAGAAGTCAAATTACGAAAATCTCAGTCGGAATTGAAATTTGAATTGTTCCCCAAAATTTTCCAATTGTATTATAAATTTCTTGTTACCCAGCTGTTCTGTATTTTGGCATTTGTCAAGTAGGGTCATTAAGGACAAATCGGGACCATTAGGACAAGTCGAGACATACGAAGCACAGCAGGGCGAAGTCAAATTACGAACATCTCAGTCGGAATTAAACTTTGAATGTTCCCCTTGTATTTTCCAGATGTGTTATAAATTTCTTGTTCTACCCAGCTGGACTTGTTCTGTAATTTTGGCATTTGACAAGTCGGGCAGTGGGGACAAATCGGGACCATTAGGACAGTCGAGACATACCAAGCACAGCGGGACGAAGTCAAATTACGAAAATCTCAGTCGGAATTGAAATTTGAAAGTTGCTCAGTATTTTCCAATTGGTTTACAAATTTCTTGTTCTACCCAGCTGGACTTGTTCTGTAATTTTGGCATATGTCAAGTCGGGTCATTAAGGACAAATCGGAATCATAAGGAAAAGTCGAGACATACGAAACACAGCAGAGCTTAGTCAGATTACGAAAATCCCAGTCGGCATTAAAATTTAAATTGTTCCCCAACATTTCCAATTGTGTTACAAATTTCTTGTTTTACCCAGCAGGATTTGTTCTGTATTTTGGCAATTGTTAAGTCGGGTCATTAAGGACAAATCGGGACCATTAGGACAAGTCGAGACATACGAAGCACAGCAGGGCGAAGTCAAATTACGAACATCTCAGTCGGAATTGAAATTTGAAAGTTGCTCAATATTTTCCAATTGGTTTAAAAATTTTTTGTTCTACCCAGCTGGACTTGTTCTGTAATTTTGGCATATGTCAAGTCAGGTCATTAGGGACAAATCACAATCATAAGGACAAGTCGAGACATACGAAACACAGCAGGGCTTAGTCAAATTACGAAAATCCCAGTCGGAATTGAAATTTGAATTGTTCCCCAACATTTCCAATTGTGTTACAAATTTCTTGTTTTACCCAGCTGGACTTGTTCTGTAATTTGGCAATTGTTAAGTCGGGTCATTAAGGACAAATCGGGACCATTAGGACAAGTCGAGACATACGAAGCACAGCAGGGCGAAGTCAAATTACGAACATCTCAGTCGGAATTAAACTTTGAATGTTCCCCTTATATTTTCCAGATGTGTTATAAATTTCTTGTTCTACCCAGCTGGACTTGTTCTGTAATTTTGGCATTTGACAAGTCGGGTCAGTGGGGACAAATCGGGACCATTAGGACAGTCGAAACATACCAAGCACAGCAGGACGAAGTCAAATTACGAAAATCTCAGTCGGAATTGAAATTTGAAAGTTGCTCAATATTTTCCAATTGGTTTACAAATTTCTTGTTCTACCCAGCTGGACTTGTTCTGTAATTTTGGCATATGTCAAGTCGGGTCATTAAGGACAAATCGGAATCATAAGGACAAGTCGAGACATACGAAGCACAGCAGGGCGAAGTCAAATTACGAACATCTCAGTCGGAATTGAAATTTGAATTGTTCCCCAAAATTTTCCAATTTTGTTATGAATTTCTTGTTACCCAGCTGTTCTGTATTTTGGCATTTGTCAAGTCGGGTCATTAAGGACAAATCAGGACCATTAGGACAAGTCGAGACATACGAAGCACAGCAGGGCGAAGTCAAATTACGAAAATCTCAGTCGGAATTGAAATTTGAATTGTTCCCCAATATTTTCCAATTTTGTTATGAATTTCTTGTTACACAGCTGTTCTGTATTTTGGCAATTGTCAAGTCGGGTCATTAAGGACAAATCAGGACCATTAGGACAAGTCGAGACATACGAAGCACAGCAGGGCGAAGTCAAATTACGAACATCTCAGACGGAATTAAACTTTGAATGTTCCCCTTATATTTTCCAATTGTGTTACAAATTTCTTGTTCTACCCAGCTGGACTTGTTCTGTAATTTTGGCATTTGTCAAGTCGGGTCTTTAAGGACAAATCGGTACCATTAGGATAAGTCGAAACATACGAAGCACAGCAGGGCAAAGTCAAATTACGAATATCTCAGTCGGAATTGAAATATGAATGATCCACAACATTTTCCAATTGTGTTACAAATTTCTTGTTTTACCCAGCTAGACTTGTTCTGTATTTTGGCATTCGTCAAGTTGGATCATTAAGGACATATCGGGACCATTAGACAAGTCGAGACATACGAAGCACAGTAGGGCAAAGTCAAATTACGAATATCTCAGTCGGAATTGAAATATGAATGATCCACAACATTTTCCAATTGTGTTACAAATTTCTTGTTTTACCTAGCTAGACTTGTTCTGTATTTTGGCATTCGTCAAGTCGGATCATTAAGGACATATCGGGACCATTAGACAAGTCGAGACATACGAAGGGCAAAGTCAAATTACGAAAATCTCAGTCGGAATTGAAATTCGATTGATCCACAACATTGTCCAATTGAGTTACAAATTTCTTGTTTTAGCCAGCTGGACTTGTTCTGTATTTTGGCAATTGTTAAGTCGGGTCATTAAGTACAAATCAGGACCATAAGGACAAGTCGAGACATACGAAGCAAAGCAGGGCGAAGTCAAATTACGAAAATCTCAGTCGGAATTGAAATTTGAATTGTTCCCCAATATTTTCCAATTTTGTTATGAATTTCTTGTTACCCAGCTGTTCTGTATTTTGGCATTTGTCAAGTCGGGTCATTAAGGACAAATCAGGACCATTAGGACAAGTCGAGACATACGAAGCACAGCAGGGCGAAGTCAAATTACGAAAATCTCAGTCGGAATTGAAATTTGAATTGTTCCCCAATATTTTCCAATTTTGTTATGAATTTCTTGTTACCCAGCTGTTCTGTATTTTGGCATTTGTCAAGTCGGGTCATTAAGGACAAATCAGGACCATTTGGACAAGTCGAGACATACGAAGCACAGCAGGGCGAAGTCAAATTACGAACATCTCAGACGGAATTAAACTTTGAATGTTCCCCTTATATTTTCCAATTGTGTTACAAATTTCTTGTTCTACCCAGCTGGACTTGTTCTGTAATTTTGGCATTTGTCAAGTCGGGTCTTTAAGGACAAATCGGGACCATTAGGATAAGTCGAAACATACGAAGCACAGCAGGGCAAAGTCAAATTACGAATATCTCAGTCGGAATTGAAATATGAATGATCCACAACATTTTCCAATTGTGTTACAAATTTCTTGTTTTACCCAGCTAGACTTGTTCTGTATTTTGGCATTCGTCAAGTCGGATCATTAAGGACATATCGGGACCATTAGACAAGTCGAGACATACGAAGCACAGTAGGGCAAAGTCAAATTACGAATATCTCAGTCGGAATTGAAATATGAATGATCCACAACATTTTCCAATTGTGTTACAAATTTCTTGTTTTACCTAGCTAGACTTGTTCTGTATTTTGGCATTCGTCAAGTCGGATCATTAAGGACATATCGGGACCATTAGACAAGTCGAGACATACGAAGGGCAAAGTCAAATTACGAAAATCTCAGTCGGAATTGAAATTCGATTGATCCACAACATTTTCCAATTGAGTTACAAATTTCTTGTTTTAGCCAGCTGGACTTGTTCTGTATTTTAGCAATTGTTAAGTCGGGTCATTAAGTACAAATCAGGACCATAAGGACAAGTCGAGACATACCAAGCACAGCAGGACGAAGTCATATTACGAAAATCTCAGTCGGAATTGAAATTTGAAAGTTGCTCAATATTTTACAATTGTGTTACAAATTTCATGTTTTACCCAGCTAGACTTGTTCTGTAATTTTGGCATATGTCAAGTCGGGTCATTAAGGACAAATCGGAATCATAAGGACAAGTCGAGACATACGAAACACAGCAGGGCGAAGTCAAATTACGAAAACCTCAGTCGGAATTGAAATTTAAATGTTCTCCAACATTTTCCAATTGTGTTACAAATTTCATGTTTTACCCAGCTAGACTTGTTCTGTATTTTGGCATTTGTCAAGTCGGGTCATTAAGAACAAATCGGGACCATTAGTACAAGTCGAGGCAAATGAAGCACGTCAGGGCGAAGTCAAGTTACGAAAAACTCAGTCGGAATTGCAATCTGAATGTTCCACTGCATTTTCAAATTGTGTTACAAAATTCTTGTTTTACCCATCTGGACTTGTTCTGTATTTTGGCATTGTCAAGTCGGGTTTTTAAGGACAAATCGGGACCATTAGGACAAGTCGAGACATACGAAGCACAGCAGGGCGAAGTCAAATTACAAACATCTCAGTCGGAATTGAACTTTGAATGTTCCCCTTATATTTTCCAGATGTGTTATAAATTTCTTGTTCTACCCAGCTGGACTTGTTCTGTAATTTTGGCATTTGACAAGTCGGGTCAGTGGGGACAAATCGGGACCATTAAGACAGTCAAGACATACCAAGCACAGCAGGACGAAGTCAAATTACGAAAATCTCAGTCGGAATTGAAATTTGAAAGTTGCTCAATATTTTCCAATTGGTTTACAAATTTCTTGTTCTACCCAGCTGGACTTGTTCTGTAATTTTGGCATATGTCAAGTCGGGTCATTAAGGACAAATCGGAATCATAAGGACAAGTCGAGACATACGAAGCACAGCACAGCTTAGTCAAAGTACGAAAATCCCAGTCGGCATTGAAATTTTAATTGTTCCCCAACATTTCCAATTGTGTTACAAATTTCTTGTTTTACCCAGCAGGACTTGTTCTGTATTTTGGCAATTGTTAAGTCGGGTCATTAAGAACAAATCGGGACCATTAGGACAAGTCGAGACATACGAAGCACAGCAGGGCGAAGTCAAATTACGAACATCTCAGTCGGAATTGAAATTTGAAAGTATCTCAATATTTTCCAATTGGTTTAAAAATTTGTTGTTCTACCCAGCTGGACTTGTTCTGTAATTTTGGCATATGTCAAGTCGGGTCATTAAGGACAAATCGGAATCATAAGGACAAGTCGAAATATACGAAGCACAGCAGAGAGAAGTCAAATTACGAAAATCTCAGTCGGAATTGAAATTTGAATTGTTCCCCAAAATTTTCCAATTGTGTTATAAATTTCTTGTTACCCAGCTGTTCTGTATTTTGGCATTTGTCAAGTCGGGTCATTAAGGACAAATCAGGACCATTGGGACAAGTCGAGACATACGAAGCACAGCAGGGCGAAGTCAAATTACGAACATCTCAGTCGGAATTAAACTTTGAATGTTCCCCTTATATTTTCCAATTGTGGGGACAAATCGGGACCATTGGGACAGTCGAGACATACCAAGCACAGCAGGGCGAAGTCAAATTACGAAAATCTCAGTCGGAATATAAATTTGAAAGTTGCTCAATATTTTCCAATTGGTTTACAAATTTCTTGTTCTAACCAGCTTGACTTGTTCTGTAATTTTGGCATATGTTAAGTCGGGTCATTAAGGACAAATCGGAATCATAAGGACAAGTCGAGACATACGAAACGCAGCAGGGCTTAGTCAAATTACGAAAATCTCAGTCGGAATTAAACTTTGAATGTTCCCCTTATATTTTCCAGATGTGTTACAAATTTCTTGTTCTACCCAGCTGGACTTGTTCTGTAATTTTGGCATTTGACAAGTCGGGACCATTAGGACAGTCGAGACATACCAAGCACAGCAGGACTAAGTCTAATTACGAAAATCTCAGTCGGAATTGAAATTTAAATGATCTCCAACATTTTCCAATTGTTTTACAAATTTCATGTTTTACCCAGCCAGACTTGTTCTGTATTTTGGGGCATTTGTCAAGTCGGGTCATTAAGGACAAATCGGGACCATTAGGACAAGTCGAGACATACCAAGCACAGCAGGACGAAGTCAAATTACGAAAATCCCAGTCGGAATTGAAATATGAAAGTTGCTCAATATTTTCCAATTGGTTTACAAATTTCTTGTTCTACCCAGCTGGACTTGTTCTGTAATTTTGGCATTTGTCAAGTCGGGTCATTAAGGACAAATCGGGACCATTAGCACAAGTCGAGGCAAATGAAGCACGTCAGGGCGAAGTCAAATTACGAAAATCTCAGTCGGAATTAAACTTTGAATGTTCCCCTTATATTTTCCAGTTGTGTTACAAATTTCTTGTTCTACCCAGCTGGACTTGTTCTGTAATTTTGGCATTTGACAAGTCGGGTCAGTGGGGATAAATCAGGACCATTAGGACAGTCGAGACATACCATGCACAGCAGGACTAAGTCTAATTACGAAAATCTCAGTCGGAATTGAAATTTAAATGATCTCCAACATTTTCCAATTGTTTTACAAATTTCATGTTTTACCCAGCTAGACTTGTTCTGTATTTTGGGGCATTTGTCAAGTCGGGTCATTAAGGACAAATCGGGACCATTAGGACAAGTCGAGACATACCAAGCACAGCAGGACGAAGTCAAATTACGAAAATCCCAGTCGGAATTGAAATATGAAAGTTGCTCAATATTTTCCAATTGGTTTACAAATTTCTTGTTCTACCCAGCTGGACTTGTTCTGTAATTTTGGCATTTGTCAAGTCGGGTCATTAAGGACAAATCGGGACCATTAGCACAAGTCGAGGCAAATGAAGCACGTCAGGGCGAAGTCAAATTACGAAAATCCCAGTCGGAATTGAAATTTGAATTGTTCCCCAACATTTCCAATTGTTTTACAAATTTCTTGTTTTACCCAGCTGGACTTGCTCTGTTTCTTGGCATTTGTCAAGTCGGGTCATTAAGAACAAATCAGGACCATTAGCACAAGTCGAGGCAAATGAAGCACGTCAGGGCGAAGTCAAATTACGAAAATATCAGTCGGAATTGAAATCTGAATGTTCCACTGCATTTTCAAATTGTGTTACAAATTTCTTGTTTTACCCAGCTGGACTTGTTCTGAAATTTGGCAATTGTTAAGTCGGGTCATTAAGGACAAATCGGGACCTTTAGACAAGTCAAGACATACGAAGGGCAAAGTCAAATTACGAAAATCTCAGTCGGAATTGAAATTTGAATGATCCACAACATTTTCCGATTGTGTTACAAATTTCTTGTTTTACCCATTTGGACTTGTTCTATATTTTGGCATTTGTCGAGTCGGGTCTTTAAGGACAAATCGGGACCATTAGGACAAGTCGAAACATACGAAGCACAGCAGGGCAAAGTCAAATTACGAATATCTCAGTCGGAATTGAAATATGAATGATCCACAACATTTTCCATTTGTGTTACAAATTTCTTGTTTTACCCAGCTAGACTTGTTCTGTATTTTGGCATTCGTCAAGTCGGATCATTAAGGACATATCGGGACCATTAGTCAAGTCGAGACATACGAAGCACAGCAGGGCTTAGTCAAATTACGAAAATCCCAGTCGGAATTTAAATTTGAATTGTTCCCCAACATTTCCAATTGTTTTACAAATTTCTTGTTTTACCCAGCTGGACTTGCTCTGTTTTTTGGCATTTGTCTAGTCGGGTCATTAGGGACAAATCGGGACCATTAGGACAAGTCGAGACATACGAAACACAGCAGGGCTTAGTCAAATTACGAAAATCCCAGTCGGAATTTAAATTTGAATTGTTCCCCAACATTTCCAATTGTTTTACAAATTTCTTGTTTTACCCAGCTGGACTTGCTCTGTTTTTTGGCATTTGTCTAGTCGGGTCATTAACAACAAATCAGGACCATTAGGACAGTCGAGACATACCGCGCACAGCAGGACGAAGTCAAATTACGAAAATCTCAGTCGGAATTGAAATTTGAAAGTTGCTCAATATTTTCCAATTGGTTTACAAATTTCTTGTTCTAACCAGCTGGACTTGTTCTGTAATTTTGTCATATGTTAAGTCGGGTCATTAAGGACAAATCGGAATCATAAGGACAAGTCGAGACATACGAAACACAGCAGGGCTTAGTCAAATTACAAAATTCTCAGTCGGAATTGAACTTTGAATGTTCCCCATATATTTTCCAGTTGTGTTACAAATTTCTTGTTCTACCCAGCTGTACTTGTTCTGTTATTTTGGCATTTGACAAGTCGGGTCAGTGGGGACAAATCGGGACCATTAGGACAGTCGAGACATACCAAGCACAGCAGGACGAAGTCTAATTACGAAAATCTCAGTCGGAATTGAAATTTAAATGTTCTCCAACATTTTCCAATTGTTTTACAAATTTCATGTTTTACCCAGCCAGACTTGTTCTGTATTTTGGCATTTGTCAAGTTGGGTCATTAAGGACAAATTGGGACTATTAGGACAAGTCGAAACATACGAAGCACAACAGGGCAAAGTTAAATTACGAAAATCTCAGTCGGAATTGAAATTTAAATGTTCTCCAACATTTTCCAATTGTTTTACAAATTTCATGTTTTACCCAGCCAGACTTGTTCTGTATTTTGGCATTTGTCAAGTCGGATCATTAAGCACAATCGGGACCATTAGTCATGTCGAGACATACGAAGCACAGCAGGGCAAAGTCAAATTACGAAAATCAGTCGGAATTGAAATTTGAATGATCCACAACATTTTCCAATTGTGTTACAAATTCCTTGTTACCCAGCTGGACTTGTTCTGTATTTTGGCAATTGTTAAGTCGGGTCATTAAGGACAAATCGGGACCATTAGGACAAGTCGAAACATACGAAGCACAGCAGGGCGAAGTCAAATTACAAAATCTCAGTCGGAATTGAACTTTGAATGTTCCCCTTATATTTTCCAGTTGTGTTACAAATTTCTTGTTCTACCCAGCTGGACTTGTTCTGTAATTTTGGCATTTGACAAGTCGGGTCAGTGGAGACAAATCGGGACCATTAGGACCGTCGAGACATGCCAAGCACAGCAGGACGAAGTCAAATTACGAAAATCTCAGTCGGAATTGAAATTTGAAAGATGCTCAATATTTTCCAATTGGTTTACAAATTTCTTGTTCTACCCAGCTGGACTTGTTCTGTAATTTTGGCATTTGACAAGTCGGGTCAGTGGGGACAAATCGGAATCATAAGGACAAGTCGAGACATACGAAACACAGCAGGGCGAAGTTAAATTAATAAAATCTCAGTCGGAATTGAAATTTGAATTGTTCCCCAAAATTTTCCAATTGTGTTATAAATTTCTTGTTACCCAGCTGGACTTGTTCTGTATTTTGGCATTTGTCAAGTCGGGTCATTACGGACAAATCAGGACTATTAGGACAAGTCGGGACATTCGAAACACAGCAGGGCGAAGTCAAATTACGAAAATCAGTCGGAATTGAAATTTGAATGATCCACAACATTTTCCAATTGTGTTACAAATTTCTTGTTTTACCCAGCTGAACTTGTTCTGTAATTTGGCAATTATTAAGTCGGGTCATTAAGGACAAATCGGGACTATTAGGACATGTCGAAACATACGAAACACAGCAGGGCGAAGTCAAATTACGAAAATCTCAGTCGGAATTGAAATTTGAATGATCCACAACATTTTCCAATTGTGTTACAAATTTCTTGTTTTACCCAGCTAGACTTGTTCTGTATTTTGGCATTCGTCAAGTCGGATCATTAAGGACATATCGGGACCATTAGTCAAGTCGAGACATACGAAGCACAGCAGGGCAAAGTCAAATTACGAAAATCAGTCAAAATTGAAATTTGAATGATCCACAACATTTTCCAATTGTGTTACAAATTTCTTGTTTTACCCAGCTGAACTAGTTCTGTATTTTGGCAATTGTTAAGTCGGGTCATTAAGGACAAATCGGGACCATTAGGACAAGTCGAGACATACGAAGCACAGCAGGGCGAAGTCAAATTACGAAAATCTCAGTCGGAATTTAACTTTGAATGTTCCCCTTATATTTTCCAGTTGTGTTACAAATTTCTTGTTCTTCCCAGATGGACTTGTTCTGTAATTTAGGCATTTGACAAGTCGGGTCAGTGGGGACGAATCGGGACCATTAGGACAGTCGAGACATACCAAACACAGCAGGACGAAGTCAAATTACGAAAATCTCAGTCGGAGTTGAAATTTGAAAGTTGCTCAATATTTTCCAATTGGTTTACAAATTTCTTGTTCTACCCAGCTGGACCTGTTCTGTAATTTTGGCATATGTCAAGTCGGGTCATTAAGGACAAATCGGAATCATAAGGACAAGTCGAGACATACGAAACACAGCAGGGCGAAGTCATATTACGAAAATCTCAGTCGTAATTGAAATTTAAATGTTCTCCAACATTTTCCAATTGTGTTACAAATTTCATGTTTTACCCAGCTAGACTTGTTCTGTATTTTGGCATTTGTCAAGTCGGGTCATTAAGGACAAATCAGGACCATTAGGACAAGTCGAGACATACGAAACACAGCAGGGCTTAGTCAAATTACGAAAATCCCAGTCGGAATTGAAATTTGAATTGTTCCCCAACATTTCCAATTGTTTCACAAATTTCTTGTTTTACCCAGCTGGACTTGCTCTGTTTTTTGGCATTTGTCAAGTCGGATCATTAAGAACAAATCAGGACCATTAGTACAAGTCGAGGCAAATGAAGCACGTCAGGGCGAAGTCAAATTACGAAAATCTCAGTCGGAATTGAAATCTGAATGTTCCACTGCATTTCAATTGTGTTACAAATTTCTTGTTTTACCCAGCTGGACTTGTTCTGTATTTTGGCAATTGTTAAGTCGGGTCATTAAGGACAAATCGGGACCATTAGACAAGTCGAGACATACGAAGGGCAAGGTCAAAATACGAAAATCTCAGTCGGAATTGAAATTTGAATGATCCACAACATTTTCCGATTGTGTTACAAAGTTCTTGTTTCACCCGTTTTGACTTGTTCTGTATTTTGGCATTTGTCAAGTCGGGTCTTTAAAGACAAATCGGGACCATTAGGACAAGTCGAAACATACGAAGCACAGCAGGGCAAAGTCAAATTACGAATATCTCAGTCGGAATTGAGATATGAATGATCCACAACATTTTCCAATTGTGTTACAAATTTCTTGTTTTACCCAGCTAGACTTGTTCTGTATTTTGGCATTCGTCAAGTCGGATCATTAAGGACATATCGGGACCATTAGACAAGTCGAGACATACGAAGGGCAAAGTCAAATTACGAATATCTCAGTCGGAATTGAAATATGAATGATCCACAACATTTTCCAATTGTGTTACAAATTTCTTGTTTTACCCAGCTAGACTTGTTCTGTATTTTGGCATTCGTCAAGTCGGATCATTAAGGACATATCAAGACCATTAGACAAGTCGAGACATACGAAGGGCAAAGTCAAATTACGGAAATCTCAGTCGGAATTGAAATTCGATTGATCCACAACATTTTCCAATTGAGTTACAAATTTCTTGTTTTAGCCAGCTGGACTTGTTCTGTATTTTGGCAATTGTTGAGTCGGGTCATTAAGTACAAATCGGGAACATTAGGACAAGTCGAGACATACCAAGCACAGCAGGACGAAGTCAAATTACGAAAATCTCAGTCGGAATTGAAATTTGAAAGTTGCTCAATATTTTCCAATTGGTTTACAAATTTCTTGTTCTACCCAGCTGGACTTGTTCTGTAATTTTGGCATATGTCAAGTCGGGTCATTAAGGACAAATCGGAATCATAAGGACAAGTCGAGACATACGAAGCACAGCAGGGCGAAGTCAAATTACGAACATCTCAGTCGGAATTAAACTTTGAATGTTCCCCTTATATTTTCCAGATGTGTTATAAATTTCTTGTTCTACCCAGCTGGACTTGTTCTGTAATTTTGGCATTTGACAAGTCGGGTCAGTGGGGACAAATCGGGACCATAAGGACAGTCGAAACATACCAAGCACAGCAGGACGAAGTCAAATTACGAAAATCTCAGTCGGAATTGAAATTTGAAAGTTGCTCAATATTTTCCAATTGGTTTACAAATTTCTTGTTCTACCCAGCTGGACTTGTTCTGTAATTTTGGCATATGTCAAGTCGGGTCATTAAGGACAAATCGGAATCATAAGGACAAGTCGAGACATACGAAGCACAGCAGGGCGAAGTCAAATTACGAACATCTCAGTCGGAATTGAAATTTGAATTGTTCCCCAAAATTTTCCAATTGTGTTATGAATTTCTTGTTACCCAGCTGTTCTGTATTTTGGCATTTGTCAAGTCGGGTCATTAAGGACGAATCAGGACCATTAGGACAAGTCGAGACATACGAAGCACAGCAGGGCGAAGTCAAATTACGAAAATCTCAGTCAGAATTGAAATTTGAATTGTTCCCCAAAATTTTCCAATTGTGTTATGAATTTCTTGTTACCCAGCTGTTCTGTATTTTGGCATTTGTCAAGTCGGGTCATTAAGGACAAATCAGGACCATTAGGACAAGTCGAGACATACGAAGCACAGCAGGGCGAAGTCAAATTACGAACATCTCAGTCGGAATTAAACTTTGAATGTTCCCCTTATATTTTCCAATTGTGTTACAAATTTCTTGTTCTACCCAGCTGGACTTGTTCTGTAATTTTGGCATTTGTCAAGTCGGGTCTTTAAGGACAAATCGGGACCATTAGGATAAGTCGAAACATACGAAGCACAGCAGGGCAAAGTCAAATTACGAATATCTCAGTCGGAATTGAAATATGAATGATCCACAACATTTTCCAATTGTGTTACAAATTTCTTGTTTTACCCAGCTAGACTTGTTCTGTATTTTGGCATTCGTCAAGTCGGATCATTAAGGACATATCGGGACCATTAGACAAGTCGAGACATACGAAGCACAGTAGGGCAAAGTCAAATTACGAATATCTCAGTCGGAATTGAGATATGAATGATCCACAACATTTTCCAATTGTGTTACAAATTTCATGTTTTACCCAGCTAGACTTGTTCTGTATTTTGGCATTCGTCAAGTCGGATCATTAAGGACATATCGGGACCATTAGACAAGTCGAGACATACGAAGGGCAAAGTCAAATTACGAAAATCTCAGTCGGAATTGTAATTCGATTGATCCACAACATTTTCCAATTGAGTTACAAATTTCTTGTTTTAGCCAGCTGGACTTGTTCTGTATTTTGGCAATTGTTAAGTCGGGTCATTAAGTACAAATCAGGACCATAAGGACAAGTCGAGACATACCAAGCACAGCAGGACGAAGTCAAATTACGAAAATCTCAGTCGGAATTGAAATTTGAAAGTTGCTCAATATTTTCCAATTGTGTTACAAATTTCATGTTTTACCCAGCTAGACTTGTTCTGTAATTTTGGCATATGTCAAGTCGGGTCATTAAGGACAAATCGGAATCTTAAGGACAAGTCGAGACATACGAAACACAGCAGTGCGAAGTCAAATTACGAATATCTCAGTCGGAATTGAGATATGAATGATCCACAACATTTTCCAATTGTGTTACAAATTTCTTGTTTTACCCAGCTAGACTTGTTCTGTATTTTGGCATTCGTCAAGTCGGATCATTAAGGACATATCGGGACCATTAGACAAGTCGAGAAATACGAAGGGCAAAGTCAAATTACGAAAATCTCAGTCGGAATTGAAATATGAATGATCCACAACATTTTCCAATTGTGTTACAAATTTCTTGTTTTACCCAGCTAGACTTGTTCTGTATTTTGGCATTCGTCAAGTCGGATCATTAAGGACATATCAAGACCATTAGACAAGTCGAGACATACGAAGGGCAAAGTCAAATTACGGAAATCTCAGTCGGAATTGAAATTCGATTGATCCACAACATTTTCCAATTGAGTTACAAATTTCTTGTTTTAGCCAGCTGGACTTGTTCTGTATTTTGGCAATTGTTGAGTCGGGTCATTAAGTACAAATCGGGAACATTAGGACAAGTCGAGACATACCAAGCACAGCAGGACGAAGTCAAATTACGAAAATCTCAGTCGGAATTGAAATTTGAAAGTTGCTCAATATTTTCCAAATGGTTTACAAATTTCTTGTTCTTCCCAGCTGGACTTGTTCTGTAATTTTGGCATATGTCAAGTCGGGTCATTAAGGACAAATCGGAATCATAAGGACAAGTCGAGACATACGAAGCACAGCAGGGCGAAGTCAAATTACGAACATCTCAGTCGGAATTAAACTTTGAATGTTCCCCTTATATTTTCCAGATGTGTTATAAATTTCTTGTTCTACCCAGCTGGACTTGTTCTGTAATTTTGGCATTTGACAAGTCGGGTCAGTGGGGACAAATCGGGACCATTAGGACAGTCGAAACATACCAAGCACAGCAGGACGAAGTCAAATTACGAAAATCTCAGTCGGAATTGAAATTTGAAAGTTGCTCAATATTTTCCAATTGGTTTACAAATTTCTTGTTCTACCCAGCTGGACTTGTTCTGTAATTTTGGCATATGTCAAGTCGGGTCATTAAGGACAAATCGGAATCATAAGGACAAGTCGAGACATACGAAGCACAGCAGGGCGAAGTCAAATTACGAACATCTCAGTCGGAATTGAAATTTGAATTGTTCCCCAAAATTTTCCAATTGTGTTATGAATTTCTTGTTACTCAGCTGTTCTGTATTTTGGCATTTGTCAAGTCGGGTCATTAGGGACAAATCAGGACCATTAGGACAAGTCGAGACATACGAAGCACAGCGGGGCGAAGTCAAATTACAAAAATCTCAGTCGGAATTGAAATTTGAATTGTTCCCCAAAATTTTCCAATTGTGCTATGAATTTCTTGTTACCCAGCTGTTCTGTATTTTGGCATTTGTCAAGTCGGGTCATTAAGGACAAATCAGGACCATTAGGACAAGTCGAGACATACGAAGCACAGCAGGGCGAAGTCAAATTACGAACATCTCAGTCGGAATTAAACTTTGAATGTTCCCCTTATATTTTCCAATTGTGTTACAAATTTCTTGTTCTACCCAGCTGGACTTGTTCTGTAATTTTGGCATTTGTCAAGTCGGGTCTTTAAGGACAAATCGGGACCATTAGGATAAGTCGAAACATACGAAGCACAGCAGGGCAAAGTCAAATTACGAATATCTCAGTCGGAATTGAAATATGAATGATCCACAACATTTTCCAATTGTGTTACAAATTTCTTGTTTTACCCAGCTAGACTTGTTCTGTATTTTGGCATTCGTCAAGTCGGATCATTAAGGACATATCGGGACCATTAGACAAGTCGAGACATACGAAGCACAGTAGGGCAAAGTCAAATTACGAATATCTCAGTCGGAATTGAAATATGAATGATCCACAACATTTTCCAATTGTGTTACAAATTTCTTGTTTTACCCAGCTAGACTTGTTCTGTATTTTGGCATTCGTCAAGTCGGATCATTAAGGACATATCGGGACCATTAGACAAGTCGAGACATACGAAGGGCAAAGTCAAATTACGAAAATCTCAGTCGGAGTTGTAATTCGATTGATCCACAACATTTTCCAATTGAGTTACAAATTTCTTGTTTTAGCCAGCTGGACTTGTTCTGTATTTTGGCAATTGTTAAGTCGGGTCATTAAGTACAAATCAGGACCATAAGGACAAGTCGAGACATACCAAGCACAGCAGGACGAAGTCAAATTACGAAAATCTCAGTCGGAATTGAAATTTGAAAGTTGCTCAATATTTTCCAATTGTGTTACAAATTTCATGTTTTACCCAGCTAGACTTGTTCTGTAGTTTTGGCATATGTCAAGTCGGGTCATTAAGGACAAATCGGAATCATAAGGACAAGTCGAGACATACGAAACACAGCAGGGCGAAGTCAAATTACGAATATCTCAGTCGGAATTGAGATATGAATGATCCACAACACTTTCCAATTGTGTTACAAATTTCTTGTTTTACCCAGCTAGACTTGTTCTGTATTTTGGCATTCATCAAGTCGGATCATTAAGGACATATCGGGACCATTAGACAAGTCGAGAAATACGAAGGGCAAAGTCAAATTACGAAAATCTCAGTCGGAATTGAAATATGAATGATCCACAACATTTTCCAATTGTGTTACAAATTTCTTGTTTTACCCAGCTAGACTTGTTCTGTATTTTGGCATTCGTCAAGTCGGATCATTAAGGACATATCGGGACCATTAGACAAGTCGAGACATACGAAGGGCAAAGTCAAATGACGAATATCTCAGTCGGAATTGAAATATGAATGATCCACAACATTTTCCAATTGTGTTACAAATTTCTTGTTTTACCCAGCTAGACTTGTTCTGTATTTTGGCATTCGTCAAGTCGGATCATTAAGGACATATCAAGACCATTAGACAAGTCGAGACATACGAAGGGCAAAGTCAAATTACGGAAATCTCAGTCGGAATTGAAATTCGATTGATCCACAACATTTTCCAATTGAGTTACAAATTTCTTGTTTTAGCCAGCTGGACTTGTTCTGTATTTTGGCAATTGTTGAGTCGGGTCATTAAGTACAAATCGGGAACATTAGGACAAGTCGAGACATACGAAGCACAGCAGGGCGAAGTCAAATTACGAACATCTCAGTCGGAATTAAACTTTGAATGTTCCCCTTATATTTTCCAGATGTGTTATAAATTTCTTGTTCTACCCAGCTGGACTTGTGCTGTAATTTTGGCATTTGACAAGTAGGGTCATTAAGGACAAATCAGGACCATTAGGACAAGTCGAGACATACGAAACACAGCAGGGCTTAGTCAAATTACGAAAATCCCAGTCGGAATTGAAATTTGAATTGTTCCCCAACATTTCCAATTGTTTCACAAATTTCTTGTTTTACCCAGCTGGACTTGCTCTGTTTTTTGTCATTTGTCAAGTCGGATCATTAAGAACAAATCAGGACCATTAGTACAAGTCGAGGCAAATGAAGCACGTCAGGGCGAAGTCAAATTACGAAAATCTCAGTCGGAATTGAAATCTGAATGTTCCACTGCATTTCAATTGTGTTACAAATTTCTTGTTTTACCCAGCTAGACTTGTTCTGTATTTTGGCATTCGTCAAGTCGGATCATTAAGGACATATCGGGACCATTAGACAAGTCGAGACATACGAAGCACAGTAGGGCAAAGTCAAATTACGAATATCTCAGTCGGAATTGAGATATGAATGATCCACAACATTTTCCAATTGTGTTACAAATTTCATGTTTTACCCAGCTAGACTTGTTCTGTATTTTGGCATTCGTCAAGTCGGATCATTAAGGACATATCGGGACCATTAGACAAGTCGAGACATACGAAGGGCAAAGTCAAATTACGAAAATCTCAGTCGGAATTGTAATTCGATTGATCCACAACATTTTCCAATTGAGTTACAAATTTCTTGTTTTAGCCAGCTGGACTTGTTCTGTATTTTGGCAATTGTTAAGTCGGGTCATTAAGTACAAATCAGGACCATAAGGACAAGTCGAGACATACCAAGCACAGCAGGACGAAGTCAAATTACGAAAATCTCAGTCGGAATTGAAATTTGAAAGTTGCTCAATATTTTCCAATTGTGTTACAAATTTCATGTTTTACCCAGCTAGACTTGTTCTGTAATTTTGGCATATGTCAAGTCGGGTCATTAAGGACAAATCGGAATCATAAGGACAAGTCGAGACATACGAAACACAGCAGTGCGAAGTCAAATTACGAATATCTCAGTCGGAATTGAGATATGAATGATCCACAACATTTTCCAATTGTGTTACAAATTTCTTGTTTTACCCAGCTAGACTTGTTCTGTATTTTGGCATTCGTCAAGTCGGATCATTAAGGACATATCGGGACCATTAGACAAGTCGAGAAATACGAAGGGCAAAGTCAAATTACGAAAATCTCAGTCGGAATTGAAATATGAATGATCCACAACATTTTCCAATTGTGTTATACATTTCTTGTTACCCAGCTGGACTTGTTCTGTATTTTGGCATTTGTCAAGTAGGGTCATTAAGGACAAATCAGGACCATTAGGACAAGTCGAGACATACGAAACACAGCAGGGCTTAGTCAAATTACGAAAATCCCAGTCGGAATTGAAATTTGAATTGTTCCCCAACATTTCCAATTGTTTCACAAATTTCTTGTTTTACCCAGCTGGACTTGCTCTGTTTTTTGTCATTTGTCAAGTCGGATCATTAAGAACAAATCAGGACCATTAGTACAAGTCGAGGCAAATGAAGCACGTCAGGGCGAAGTCAAATTACGAAAATCTCAGTCGGAATTGAAATCTGAATGTTCCACTGCATTTCAATTGTGTTACAAATTTCTTGTTTTACCCAGCTGGACTTGTTCTGTATTTTGGCAATTGTTAAGTCGGGTCATTAAGGACAAATCGGGACCATTAGACAAGTCGAGACATACGAAGGGCAAGGTCAAAATACGAAAATCTCAGTCGGAATTGAAATTTGAATGATCCACAACATTTTCCGATTGTGTTACAAATTTCTTGTTTCACCCGTTTTGACTTGTTCTGTATTTTGGCATTTGTCAAGTCGGGTCTTTAAGGACAAATCGGGACCATTAGGACAAGTCGAAACATACGAAGCACAGCAGGGCAAAGTCAAATTACGAATATCTCAGTCGGAATTGAGATATGAATGATCCACAACATTTTCCAATTGTGTTACAAATTTCTTGTTTTACCCAGCTAGACTTGTTCTGTATTTTGGCATTCGTCAAGTCGGATCATTAAGGACATATCGGGACCATTAGACAAGTCGAGACATACGAAGGGCAAAGTAAAATTACGAATATCTCAGTCGGAATTGAAATATGAATGATCCACAACATTTTCCAATTGTGTTACAAATTTCTTGTTTTACCCAGCTAGACTTGTTCTGTATTTTGGCATTCGTCAAGTCGGATCATTAAGGACATATCAAGACCATTAGACAAGTCGAGACATACGAAGGGCAAAGTCAAATTACGGAAATCTCAGTCGGAATTGAAATTCGATTGATCCACAACATTTTCCAATTGAGTTACAAATTTCTTGTTTTAGCCAGCTGGACTTGTTCTGTATTTTGGCAATTGTTGAGTCGGGTCATTAAGTACAAATCGGGAACATTAGGACAAGTCGAGACATACGAAGCACAGCAGGGCGAAGTCAAATTACGAACATCTCAGTCGGAATTAAACTTTGAATGTTCCCCTTATATTTTCCAGATGTGTTATAAATTTCTTGTTCTACCCAGCTGGACTTGTTCTGTAATTTTGGCATTTGACAAGTAGGGTCATTAAGGACAAATCAGGACCATTAGGACAAGTCGAGACATACGAAACACAGCAGGGCTTAGTCAAATTACGAAAATCCCAGTCGGAATTGAAATTTGAATTGTTCCCCAACATTTCCAATTGTTTCACAAATTTCTTGTTTTACCCAGCTGGACTTGCTCTGTTTTTTGTCATTTGTCAAGTCGGATCATTAAGAAAAAATCAGGACCATTAGTACAAGTCGAGGCAAATGAAGCACGTCAGGGCGAAGTCAAATTACGAAAATCTCAGTCGGAATTGAAATCTGAATGTTCCACTGCATTTCAATTGTGTTACAAATTTCTTGTTTTACCCAGCTGGACTTGTTCTGTATTTTGGCAATTGTTAAGTCGGGTCATTAAGGACAAATCGGGACCATTAGACAAGTCGAGACATACGAAGGGCAAGGTCAAAATACGAAAATCTCAGTCGGAATTGAAATTTGAATGATCCACAACATTTTCCGATTGTGTTACAAATTTCTTGTTTCACCCGTTTTGACTTGTTCTGTATTTTGGCATTTGTCAAGTCGGGTCTTTAAGGACAAATCGGGACCATTAGGACAAGTCGAAACATACGAAGCACAGCAGGGCAAAGTCAAATTACGAATATCTCAGTCGGAATTGAGATATGAATGATCCACAACATTTTCCAATTGTGTTACAAATTTCTTGTTTTACCCAGCTAGACTTGTTCTGTATTTTGGCATTCGTCAAGTCGGATCATTAAGGACATATCGGGACCATTAGACAAGTCGAGACATACGAAGGGCAAAGTAAAATTACGAATATCTCAGTCGGAATTGAAATATGAATGATCCACAACATTTTCCAATTGTGTTACAAATTTCTTGTTTTACCCAGCTAGACTTGTTCTGTATTTTGGCATTCGTCAAGTCGGATCATTAAGGACATATCGGGACCATTAGACAAGTCGAGACATACGAAGGGCAAAGTCAAATTACGAAAATCTCAGTCGGAATTGAAATTCGATTGATCCACAACATTTTCCAATTGAGTTACAAATTTCTTGTTTTAGCCAGCTGGACTTGTTCTGTATTTTGGCAATTGTTAAGTCGGGTCATTAAGTACAAATCAGGACCATAAGGACAAGTCGAGACATACCAAGCACAGCAGGACGAAGTCAAATTACGAAAATCTCAGTCGGAATTGAAATTTGAAAGTTGCTCAATATTTTCCAATTGTGTTACAAATTTCATGTTTTAGCCAGCTAGACTTGTTCTGTATTTTGGCAATTGTTGAGTCGGGTCATTAAGTACAAATCGGGAACATTAGGACAAGTCGAGACATACCAAGCACAGCAGGACGAAGTCAAATTACGAAAATCTCAGTCGGAATTGAAATTCGATTGTTCCACAATATTTTCCAATTGAGTTACAAATTTCTTGTTTTAGCCAGCTGGACTTGTTCTGTATTTTGGCAATTGTTGAGTCGGGTCATTAAGTACAAATCGGGAACATTAGGACAAGTCGAGACATACCAAGCACAGCAGGACGAAGTCAAATTACGAAAATCTCAGTCGGAATTGAAATTTGAAAGTTGCTCAATATTTTCCAATTGGTTTACAAATTTCTTGTTCTACCCAGCTGGACTTGTTCTGTAATTTTGGCATATGTCAAGTCGGGTCATTAAGGACAAATCGGAATCATAAGGACAAGTCGAGACATACGAAGCACAGCAGGGCGAAGTCAAATTACGAACATCTCAGTCGGAATTAAACTTTGAATGTTCCCCTTATATTTTCCAGATGTGTTATAAATTTCTTGTTCTACCCAGCTGGACTTGTTCTGTAATTTTGGCATTTGACAAGTCGGGTCAGTGGGGACAAATCGGGACCATTAGGACAGTCGAAACATACCAAGCACAGCAGGACGAAGTCAAATTACGAAAATCTCAGTCGGAATTGAAATTTGAAAGTTGCTCAATATTTTCCAATTGGTTAACAAATTTCTTGTTCTACCCAGCTGGACTTGTTCTGTAATTTTGGCATATGTCAAGTCGGGTCATTAAGGACAAATCGGAATCATAAGGACAAGTCGAGACATACGAAGCACAGCAGGGCGAAGTCAAATTACGAAAATCTCAGTCGGAATTGAAATTTGAATTGTTCCCCAAAATTTTCCAATTGTGTTATGAATTTCTTGTTACCCAGCTGTTCTGTATTTTGGCATTTGTCAAGTCGGGTCATTAAGGACAAATCAGGACCATTAGGACAAGTCGAGACATACGAAGCACAGCAGGGCAAAGTCAAATTACGAATATCTCAGTCGGAATTGAAATATGAATGATCCACAACATTTTCCAATTGTGTTACAAATTTCTTGTTTTACCCAGCTAGACTTGTTCTGTATTTTGGCATTCGTCAAGTCGGATCATTAAGGACATATCGGGACCATTAGACAAGTCGAGACATACGAAGCACAGTAGGGCAAAGTCAAATTACGAATATCTCAGTCGGAATTGAAATATGAATGATCCACAACATTTTCCAATTGTGTTACAAATTTCTTGTTTTACCCAGCTAGACTTGTTCTGTATTTTGGCATTCGTCAAGTCGGATCATTAAGGACATATCGGGACCATTAGACAAGTCGAGACATACGAAGGGCAAAGTCAAATTACGAAAATCTCAGTCGGAATTGAAATTCGATTGATCCACAACATTTTCCAATTGAGTTACAAATTTCTTGTTTTAGCCAGCTGGACTTGTTCTGTATTTTGGCAATTGTTAAGTCGGGTCATTAAGTACAAATCAGGACCATAAGGACAAGTCGAGACATACCAAGCACAGCAGGACGAAGTCAAATTACGAAAATCTCAGTCGGAATTGAAATTTGAAAGTTGCTCAATATTTTCCAATTGTGTTACAAATTTCATGTTTTACCCAGCTAGACTTGTTCTGTAATTTTGGCATATGTCAAGTCGGGTCATTAAGGACAAATCGGAATCATAAGGACAAGTCGAGACATACGAAACACAGCAGGGCGAAGTCAAATTACGAAAATCTCAGTCGGAATTGAAATTTAAATGTTCTCCAACATTTTCCAATTGTGTTACAAATTTCATGTTTTACCCAGCTAGACTTGTTCTGTATTTTGACATTTGTCAAGTCGGATCATTAAGAACAAATCGGGACCATTAGTACAAGTCGAGGCAAATGAAGCACGTCAGGGCGAAGTCAAGTTACGAAAATCTCAGTCGGAATTGAAATCTGAATGTTCCACTGCATTTTCAAATTGTGTTACAAAATTCTTGTTTTACCTATCTGGACTTGTTCTGTATTTTGGCATTGTCAAGTCGGGTCTTTAAGGACAAATCGGGACCATTAGGACAAGTCGAGACATACGAAGCACAGCAGGGCGAAGTCAAATTACGAACATCTCAGTCGGAATTAAACTTTGAATGTTCCCCTTATATTTTCCAGATGTGTTATAAATTTCTTGTTCTACCCAGCTGGACTTGTTCTGTAATTTTGGCATTTGACAAGTCGGGTCAGTGGGGACAAATCGGGACCATTAAGACAGTCAAGACATACCAAGCACAGCAGGACGAAGTCAAATTACGAAAATCTCAGTCGGAATTGAAATTTGAAAGTTGCTCAATATTTTCCAATTGGTTTACAAATTTCTTGTTCTACCCAGCTGGACTTGTTCTGTAATTTTGGCATATGTCAAGTCGGGTCATTAAGGACAAATCGGAATCATAAGGACAAGTCGAGACATACGAAGCACAGCACAGCTTAGTCAAATTACGAAAATCCCAGTCGGCATTAAAATTTTAATTGTTCCCCAACATTTCCAATTGTGTTACAAATTTCTTGTTTTACCCAGCAGGACTTGTTCTGTATTTTGGCATTTGTCAAGTCGGGTCATTAAGGACAAATCAGGACCATTAGGACAAGTCGAGACATACGAAGCACAGCAGGGCAAAGTCAAATTACGAATATCTCAGTCGGAATTGAAATATGAATGATCCACAACATTTTCCAATTGTGTTACAAATTTCTTGTTTTACCCAGCTAGACTTGTTCTGTATTTTGGCATTCGTCAAGTCGGATCATTAAGGACATATCGGGACCATTGGACAAGTCGAGACATACGAAGCACAGTAGGGCAAAGTCAAATTACGAATATCTCAGTCGGAATTGAAATATGAATGATCCACAACATTTTCCAATTGTGTTACAAATTTCTTGTTTTACCCAGCTAGACTTGTTCTGTATTTTGGCATTCGTCAAGTCGGATCATTAAGGACATATCGGGACCATTAGACAAGTCGAGACATACGAAGGGCAAAGTCAAATTACGAAAATCTCAGTCGGAATTGAAATTCGATTGATCCACAACATTTTCCAATTGAGTTACAAATTTCTTGTTTTAGCCAGCTGGACTTGTTCTGTATTTTGGCAATTGTTAAGTCGGGTCATTAAGTACAAATCAGGACCATAAGGACAAGTCGAGACATACCAAGCACAGCAGGACGAAGTCAAATTACGAAAATCTCAGTCGGAATTGAAATTTGAAAGTTGCTCAATATTTTCCAATTGTGTTACAAATTTCATGTTTTACCCAGCTAGACTTGTTCTGTAATTTTGGCATATGTCAAGTCGGGTCATTAAGGACAAATCGGAATCATAAGGACAAGTCGAGACATACGAAACACAGCAGGGCGAAGTCAAATTACGAAAATCTCAGTCGGAATTGAAATTTAAATGTTCTCCAACATTTTCCAATTGTGTTACAAATTTCATGTTTTACCCAGCTAGACTTGTTCTGTATTTTGACATTTGTCAAGTCGGGTCATTAAGAACAAATCGGGACCATTAGTACAAGTCGAGGCAAATGAAGCACGTCAGGGCGAAGTCAAGTTACGAAAATCTCAGTCGGAATTGAAATCTGAATGTTCCACTGCATTTTCAAATTGTGTTACAAAATTCTTGTTTTACCTATCTGGACTTGTTCTGTATTTTGGCATTGTCAAGTCGGGTCTTTAAGGACAAATCGGGACCATTAGGACAAGTCGAGACATACGAAGCACAGCAGGGCGAAGTCAAATTACGAACATCTCAGTCGGAATTAAACTTTGAATGTTCCCCTTATATTTTCCAGATGTGTTATAAATTTCTTGTTTTACCCAGCTAGACTTGTTCTGTATTTTGGCATTCGTCAAGTCGGATCATTAAGGACATATCGGGACCATTAGACAAGTCGAGACATACGAAGGGCAAAGTCAAATTACGAATATCTCAGTCGGAATTGAAATATGAATGATCCACAACATTTTCCAATTGTGTTACAAATTTCTTGTTTTACCCAGCTAGACTTGTTCTGTATTTTGGCATTCGTCAAGTCGGATCATTAAGGACATATCAAGACCATTAGACAAGTCGAGACATACGAAGGGCAAAGTCAAATTACGGAAGTCTCAGTCGGAATTGAAATTCGATTGATCCACAACAATTTCCAATTGAGTTACAAATTTCTTGTTTTAGCCAGCTGGACTTGTTCTGTATTTTGGCAATTGTTGAGTCGGGTCATTAAGTACAAATCGGGAACATTAGGACAAGTCGAGACATACCAAGCACAGCAGGACGAAGTCAAATTACGAAAATCTCAGTCGGAATTGAAATTTGAAAGTTGCTCAATATTTTCCAATTGGTTTACAAATTTCTTGTTCTACCCAGCTGGACTTGTTCTGTAATTTTGGCATATGTCAAGTCGGGTCATTAAGGACAAATCGGAATCATAAGGACAAGTCGAGACATACGAAACACAGCAGGGCGAAGTCAAATTACGGAAATCCCAGTCGGAATTGAAATTTGAATTGTTCCCCAACATTTCCAATTGTGTTACAAATTTCTTGTTTTACCCAGCTGGACTTGTTCTGTATTTTGGCAATTGTTAAGTCGAGTCATTAAGGACAAATCGGGACCATTAGGACAAGTCGAGACATACGAAGCACAGCAGGGCGAAGTCAAATTACGAACATCTCAGTCGGAATTAAACTTTGAATGTTCCCCTTATATTTTCCAGATGTGTTATAAATTTCTTGTTCTACCCAGCTGGACTTGTTCTGTAATTTTGGCATTTGACAAGTCGGGTCAGTGGGGACAAATCGGGACCATTAGGACAGTCGAGACATACCAAGCACAGCAGAACGAAGTCAAATTACGAAAATCTCAGTCGGAATTGAAATTTGAAAGTTGCTCAATATTTTCCAATTGGTTTAAAAAATTTCTTGTTCTACCCAGCTGGACTTGTTCTGTAATTTTGGCATATGTCAAGTCAGGTCATTAGGGACAAATCGGAATCATAAGGACAAGTCGAGACATACGATACACAGCAGGGCTTAGTCAAATTACGGAAATCCCAGTCGGAATTGAAATTTGAATTGTTCCCCAACATTTCCAATTGTGTTACAAATTTCTTGTTTTACCCAGCTGGACTTGTTCTGTATTTTGGCAATTGTTAAGTCGAGTCATTAGGGACAAATCGGGACCATTAGGACAAGTCGAGACATACGAAGCACAGCAGGGCGAAGTCAAATTACGAACATCTCAGTCGGAATTGAAATTTGAAAGTTGCTCAATATTTTCCAATTGGTTTACAAATTTCTTGTTCTACCCAGCTGGACTTGTTCTGTAATTTTGGCATATGTCAAGTCAGGTCATGAGGGACAAATCGGAATCATAAGGACAAGTCGAGACATACGATACACAGCAGGGCTTAGTCAAATTACGGAAATCCCAGTCGGAATTGAAATTTGAATTGTTCCCCAACATTTCCAATTGTGTTACAAATTTCTTGTTTTACCCAGCTGGACTTGTTCTGTATTTTGGCAATTGTTAAGTCGAGTCATTAAGGACAAATCGGGACCATTAGGACAAGTCGAGACATACGAAGCACAGCAGGGCGAAGTCAAATTACGAACATCTCAGTCGGAATTGAACTTTGAATGTTCCCCTTATATTTTCCAGATGTGTTATAAATTTCTTGTTCTACCCAGCTGGACTTGTTCTGTAATTTTGGCATTTGACAAGTCGGGTCAGTGGGGACAAATCGGGACCATTAGGACAGTCGAGACATACCAAGCACAGCAGAACGAAGTCAAATTACGAAAATCTCAGTCGGAATTGAAATTTGAAAGTTGCTCAATATTTTCCAATTGGTTTACAAATTTCTTGTTCTACCCAGCTGGACTTGTTCTGTAATTTTGGCATATGTCAAGTCGGGTCATTGAGGACAAATCGGAATCATAAGGACAAGTCGAGACATACGAAACATAGCAGGGCGAAGTCAAATTACGAAAATCTCAGTCGGAATTGAAATTTGAATTGTTCCCCAAAATTTTCCAATTGTGTTATAAATTTCTTGTTACTCAGCTGTTCTGTATTTTGGCATTTGTCAAGTCGGGTCATTAAGGACAAATCAGGGCCATTAGGACAAGTCGAGACATACGAAGCACAGCAGGGCGAAGTCAAATTACGAACATCCCAGTCGGAATTAAACTTTGAATGTTCCCCTTATATTTTCCAATTGTGTTACAAATTTCTTGTTCTACCCAGCTGGACTTGTACTGTAATTTTGGCATTTGACAAGTCGGGTCAGTGGGGACAAATCGGGACCATTGGGACAGTCGAGACATACCAAGCACAGCAGGGCGAAGTCAAATTACGAAAATCTCAGTCGGAATTGAAATTTGAAAGTTGCTCAATATTTTCCAATTGGTTTACAAATTTCTTGTTCTAACCAGCTGGACTTGTTCTGTAATTTTGGCATATGTTAAGTCGGGTCATTAAAGACAAATTGGAATCATAAGGACAAGTCGAGACATACGAAACACAGCATGGCTTAGTCAAATTACGAACATCTCAGTCGGAATTAAACTTTGAATGTCCCCCTTTTATTTTCCAGATGTGTTATAAATTTCTTGTTCTACCCAGCTGGACTTGTTCTGTAATTTTGGCATTTGACAAGTCGGGTCAGTGGGGACAAATCGGGACCATTAGGACAGTCGAGACATACCAAGCACTGCAGGACGAAGTCAAATTACGAAAATCTCAGTCGGAATTGAAATTTAAATGTTCTCCAACATTTTCCAATAGTTTTACAAATTTCATGTTTTACCCAGCCAGACTTGTTCTGTATTTTGGCATTTGTCAAGTCGGATCATTAAGCACCATCGGGACCATAAGTCATGTCGAGACATACGAAGCACAGCAGGGCAAGGTCAAATTACGAAAATCAGTCGGAATTGAAATTTGAATGATCCACAACATTTTCCAATTGTGTTACAAATTTCTTGTTTTACCCAGCTGAACTTGTTCTGTATTCTGGCAATTATTAAGTCGGGTCATTAAGGACAAATCGGGACCATTAGGACAAGTCGAAACATACGAAGCACAGCAGGGCGAAGTCAAATTACGAAAATCTCAGTCGGAATTAAACTTTGAATGTTCCCCTTATATTTTCCAGTTGTGTTACAAATTTCTTGTTCTACCCAGCTGGACTTGTTCTGTAATTTTGACATTTGACAAGTCGGGTCAGTGGGGACAAATCGGGACCATTAGGACCGTCGAGACATACCAAGCACAGCAGGACGAAGTCAAATTACGAAAATCTCAGTCAGAATTGAAATTTGAATTGTTCCCCAAAATTTTCCAATTGTGTTATAAATATCTTGTTACCCAGCTGGACTTGTTCTGTATTTTGGCATTTGCCAAGTCGGGTCATTAAGGACAAATCGGGACTATTAGGACAAGTCGAGACATACGAAATACAGCAGGGCGAAGTCAAATTACGAAAATCTCAGTCGGAATTGAAATTTGAATGATCCACAACATTTTCCAATTGTGTTACAAATTTCTTGTTTTACCCAGCTAGACTTGTTCTGTATTTTGGCATTCGTCAAGTCGGATCATTAAGGACATATCGGGACCATTAGTCAAGTCGAGACATACGAAGCACAGCAGGGCAAAGTCAAATTACGAAAATCAGTCGGAATTGAAATTTGAATGATCCACAACATTTTCTAATTGTGTTACAAATTTTTTTTTTTACCCAGCTGAACTAGTTCTGTATTTTGGCAATTGTTAAGTCGGGTCATTAAGGACAAATCGGGACCATTAGGACAAGTCGAGACATACGAAGCACAGCAGGGCGAAGTCAAATTACGAAAATCTCAGTCGGAATTTAACTTTGAATGTTCCCCTAATATTTTCCAGTTGTGTTACAAATTTCTTGTTCTTCCCAGATGGACTCGTTCTGTAATTTAGGCATTTGACAAGTCGGGTCAGTGGGGACGAATCGGGACCATTAGGACAGTCGAGACATACCAAGCACAGCAGGACGAAGTCAAATTACGAAAATCTCTGTCAGAGTTGAAATTTGAAAGTTGCTCAATATTTTCCAATTGGTTTACAAATTTCTTGTTCTACCCAGCTGGACTTGTTCTGTAATTTTGGCATATGTCAAGTCGGGTCATTAAGGACAAATCGGAATCATAAGGACAAGTCGAGACATACGAAACACAGCAGGGCGAAGTCATATTACGAAAATCTCAGTCGTAATTGAAATTTAAATGTTCTCCAACATTTTCCAATTGTGTTACAAATTTCATGTTTTACCCAGCTAGACTTGTTCTGTATTTTGGCATTTGTCAAGTCGGGTCATTAAGGACAAATCGGGACCATTAGGACAAGTCGAGACATACGAAACACAGCAGGGCTTAGTCAAATTACGAAAATCTCAGTCGGAATTGAAATTTAAATGTTCTCCAACATTTTCCAATTGTGTTACAAGTTTTTTGTCTACTCAGCTAGACTTGTTCTGTATTTTGGCATTTGTCAAGTCGGGTCATTAAGGACAAATCGGGACTATGAGGAAGAGTCGAGGCTTACGAAACACAGCAGGGCTTAGTCAAATTACGAAAATCCCAGTCGGAATTGAAATTTGAATGTTCTCCAACATTTTCCAATTGTGTTACAAGTTTCTTGTCTACCCAGCTGGACTTGTTCTGTTGTTTTGGCATTTGTCAAGTCAAGTCAGTGGGGACAAATCAGGACCATTAGGACAAGTCGAGACATACGAAGCACAGCAGGGCGAAGTCAAATTACGAAAATCTCAGTCGTAATTGAAATTTGAATTGTTCCCCAACATTTTCCAATTGTGTTATACATTTCTTGTTACCCAGCTGGACTTGTTCTGTATTTTGGCATTTGTCAAGTTGGGTCATTAAGGACAAATCGGGACCATTAGGACAAGTGGAGACATACGAAGCACAGCAAGGCAGAGTCAAATTACGAAAATCTCAGTCGGAATTAAACTTTGAATGTTCCCCTTATATTTTCCAGATGTGTTATAAATTTCTTGTTCTACCCAGCTGGACTTGTTCTGTAATTTTGGCATTTGTCAAGTCGGGTCAGTGGGGACAAATCGGGACCATTAGGACCGTCGAGACATGCCAAGCACAGCAGGACGAAGTCAAATTACGAAAATCTCAGTCGGAATTGAAATTTGAAAGATGCTCAATATTTTCCAATTGTGTTATAAATTTCTTGTTACCCAGCTGGACTTGTTCTGTATTTTGGCATTTGTCAAGTCGGGTCATTACGGACAAATCGGGACTATTAGGACAAGTCGGGACATACGAAACACAGCAGGGCGAAGTCAAATTACGAAAATCAGTCGGAATTGAAATTTGAATGATCCACAACATTTTCCAATTGTGTTACAAATTTCTTGTTTTACCCAGCTAGACTTGTTCTGTATTTTGACATTCGTCAAGTCGGATCATTAAGGACATATCGGGACCATTAGTCAAGTCGAGACATACGAAGCACAGCAGGGCAAAGTCAAATTACGAAAATCAGTCGGAATTGAAATTTGAATGATCCACAACATTTTCCAATTGTGTTACAAATTTCTTGTTTTACCCAGCTGAACTAGTTCTGTATTTTGGCAATTGTTAAGTCGGGTCATTAAGGACAAATCGGGACCATTAGGACAAGTCGAGACATACGAAGCACAGCAGGGCGAAGTCAAATTACGAAAATCTCAGTCGGAATTTAACTTTGAATGTTCCCCTTATATTTTCCAGTTGTGTTACAAATTTCTTGTTCTTCCCAGATGGACTTGTTCTGTAATTTAGGCATTTGACAAGTCGGGTCAGTGGGGACGAATCGGGACCATTAGGACAGTCGAGACATACCAAGCACAGCAGGACGAAGTCAAATTACGAAAATCTCAGTCGGAGTTGAAATTTGAAAGTTGCTCAATATTTTCCATTTGGTTTACAAATTTCTTGTTCTACCCAGCTGGACCTGTTCTGTAATTTTGGCATATGTCAAGTCGGGTCATTAAGGACAAATCGGAATCATAAGGACAAGTCGAGACATACGAAACACAGCAGGGCGAAGTCATATTACGAAAATCTCAGTCGTAATTGAAATTTAAATGTTCTCCAACATTTTCCAATTGTGTTACAAATTTCATGTTTTACCCAGCTAGACTTGTTCTGTATTTTGGCATTTGTCAAGTCGGGTCATTAAGGACAAATCAGGACCATTAGGACAAGTCGAGACATACGAAACACAGCAGAGCTTAGTCAAATTACGAAAATCCCAGTCGGAATTGAAATTTGAATTGTTCCCCAACATTTCCAATTGTTTCACAAATTTCTTGTTTTACCCAGCTGGACTTGCTCTGTTTTTTGGCATTTGTCAAGTCGGATCATTAAGAACAAATCAGGACCATTAGTACAAGTCGAGGCAAATGAAGCCCGTCAGGGCGAAGTCAAATTACGAAAATCTCAGTCGGAATTGAAATCTGAATGTTCCACTGCATTTCAATTGTGTTACAAATTTCTTGTTTTACCCAGCTGGACTTGTTCTGTATTTTGGCAATTGTTAAGTCGGGTCATTAAGGACAAATCGGGACCATAAGACAAGTCGAGACATACGAAGGGCAAGGTCAAAATACGAAAATCTCAGTCGGAATTGAAATTTGAATGATCCACAACATTTTCCGATTGTGTTACAAATTTCTTGTTTCACCCGTTTTGACTTGTTCTGTATTTTGGCAGTTGTCAAGTCGGGTCTTTAAGGACAAATCGGGACCATTAGGACAAGTCGAAACATACGAAGCACAGCAGGGCAAAGTCAAATTACGAATATCTCAGTCGGAATTGAGATATGAATGATCCACAACATTTTCCAATTGTGTTACAAATTTCTTGTTTCACGCAGCTAGACTTGTTCTGTATTTTGGCATTCGTCAAGTCGGATCATTAAGGACATATCGGGACCATTAGACAAGTCGAGACATACGAAGGGCAAAGTCAAATTACGAAAATCTCAGTCGGAATTGAAATATGAATGATCCACAACATTTTCCAATTGTGTTACAAATTTCTTGTTTTACCCAGCTAGACTTGTTCTGTATTTTGGCATTCGTCAAGTCGGATCATTAAGGACATATCGGGACCATTAGACAAGTCGAGACATACGAAGGGCAAAGTCAAATTACGAATATCTCAGTCGGAATTGAAATATGAATGATCCACAACATTTTCCAATTGTGTTACAAATTTCTTGTTTTACCCAGCTAGACTTGTTCTGTATTTTGGCATTCGTCAAGTCGGATCATTAAGGACATATCAAGACCATTAGACAAGTCGAGACAAACGAAGGGCAAAGTCAAATTACGGAAATCTCAGTCGGAATTGAAATTCGATTGATCCACAACATTTTCCAATTGAGTTACAAATTTCTTGTTTTAGCCAGCTGGACTTGTTTTGTATTTTGGCAATTGTTGAGTCGGGTCATTAAGTACAAATCGGGAATATTAGGACAAGTCGAGACATACCAAGCACAGCAGAACGAAGTCAAATTACGAAAATCTCAGTCGGAATTGAAATTTGAAAGTTGCTCAATATTTTCCAATTGGTTTACAAATTTCTTGTTCTTCCCAGATGGACTTGTTCTGTAATTTAGGCATTTGACAAGTCGGGTCAGTGGGGACGAATCGGGACCATTAGGACAGTCGAGACATACCAAGCACAGCAGGACGAAGTCAAATTACGAAAATCTCAGTCGGAGTTGAAATTTGAAAGTTGCTCAATATTTTCCAATTGGTTTACAAATTTCTTGTTCTACCCAGCTGGACCTGTTCTGTAATTTTGGCATATGTCAAGTCGGGTCATTAAGGACAAATCGGAATCATAAGGACAAGTCGAGACATACGAAACACAGCAGGGCTTAGTCAAATTACGAAAATCCCAGTCGGAATTGGAATTTGAATTGTTCCCTAACATTTCCAATTGTTTCACAAATTTCTTGTTTTACCCAGCTGGACTTGCTCTGTTTTTTGGCATTTGTCAAGTCGGATCATTAAGAACAAATCAGGACCATTAGTACAAGTCGAGGCAAATGAAGCCCGTCAGGGCGAAGTCAAATTACGAAAATCTCAGTCGGAATTGAAATCTGAATGTTCCACTGCATTTCAATTGTGTTACAAATTTCTTGTTTTACCCAGCTGGACTTGTTCTGTATTTTGGCAATTGTTAAGTCGGGACATTAAGGACAAATCGGGACCATTAGACAAGTCGAGACATACGAAGGGCATGGTCAAAATACGAAAATCTCAGTCGGAATTGAAATTTGAATGATCCACAACATTTTCCGATTGTGTTACAAATTTCTTGTTTCACCCGTTTTGACTTGTTCTGTATTTTGGCAGTTGTCAAGTCGGGTCTTTAAGGACAAATCGGGACCATTAGGACAAGTCGAAACATACGAAGCACAGCAGGGCTTAGTCAAATTACGAAAATCCCAGTCGGAATTGAAATTTGAATTGTTCCCCAACATTTCCAATTGTTTCACAAATTTCTTGTTTTACGCAGCTAGACTTGTTCTGTATCTTGGCATTCGTCAAGTCGGATCATTAAGGACATATCGGGACCATTAGACAAGTCGAGACATACGAAGGGCAAAGTCAAATTACGAAAATCTCAGTCGGAATTGAAATATGAATGATCCACAACATTTTCCAATTGTGTTACAAATTTCTTGTTTTACCCAGCTAGACTTGTTCTGTATTTTGGCATTCGTCAAGTCGGATCATTAAGGACATATCGGGACCATTAGACAAGTCGAGACATACGAAGGGCAAAGTCAAATTACGAATATCTCAGTCGGAATTGAAATAAGAATGATCCACAACATTTTCCAATTGTGTTACAAATTT
This sequence comes from Chrysolina americana, assembly GCA_958502065.1. Lineage (NCBI taxonomy): Eukaryota > Metazoa > Arthropoda > Insecta > Coleoptera > Chrysomelidae > Chrysolina > Chrysolina americana. Next base: position 43,841,458 of record OY293415.1, on the reverse strand, counting down.
CTTATTTTACCCAGCTAGACTTGTTCTGTATTTTGGCATTCGTCAAGTCGGATCATTAAGGACATATCAAGACCATTAGACAAGTCGAGACATACGAAGGGCAAAGTCAAATTACGGAAATCTCAGTCGGAATTGAAATTCGATTGATCCACAACATTTTCCAATTGAGTTACAAATTTCTTGTTTTAGCCAGCTGGACTTGTTTTGTATTTTGGCAATTGTTGAGTCGGGTCATTAAGTACAAATCGGGAACATTAGGACAAGTCGAGACATACCAAGCACAGCAGGACGAAGTCAAATTACGAAAATCTCAGTCGGAATTGAAATTTGAAAGTTGCTCAATATTTTCCAATTGGTTTTCAAATTTCTTGTTCTTCCCAGATGGACTTGTTCTGTAATTTAGGCATTTGACAAGTCGGGTCAGTGGGGACGAATCGGGACCATTAGGACAGTCGAGACATACCAAGCACAGCAGGACGAAGTCAAATTACGAAAATCTCAGTCGGAGTTGAAATTTGAAAGTTGCTCAATATTTTCCAATTGGATTACAAATTTCTTGTTCTACCCAGCTGGACCTGTTCTGTAATTTTGGCATATGTCAAGTCGAGTCATTAAGGACAAATCGGAATCATAAGGACAAGTCGAGACATACGAAACACAGCAGGGCGAATTCATATTACGAAAATCTCAGTCGTAATTGAAATTTAAATGTTCTCCAACATTTTCCAATTGTGTTACAAATTTCATGTTTTACCCAGCTAGACTTGTTCTGTATTTTGGCATTTGTCAAGTCGGGTCATTAAGGACAAATCAGGACCATTAGGACAAGTCGAGACATACGAAACACAGCAGGGCTTAGTCAAACTACGAAAATCCCAGTCGGAATTGAAATTTGAATTGTTCCCCAACATTTCCAATTGTTTCACAAATTTCTTGTTTTATCCAGCTGGACTTGCTCTGTTTTTTGGCATTTGTCAAGTCGGATCATTAAGAACAAATCAGGACCATTAGTACAAGTCGAGGCAAATGAAGCCCGTCAGGGCGAAGTCAAATTACGAAAATCTCAGTCGGAATTGAAATCTGAATGTTCCACTGCATTTCAATTGTGTTACAAATTTCTTGTTTTACCCAGCTGGACTTGTTCTGTATTTTGGCAATTGTTAAGTCAGGTCATTAAGGACAAATCGGGACCATTAGACAAGTCGAGACATACGAAGGGCAAGGTCAATATACGAAAATCTCAGTCGGAATTGAAATTTGAAAGTTGCTCAATATTTTCCTATTGGTTTACAAATTTCTTGTTCTACCCAGCTGGACTTGTTCTGTAATTTTGGCATATGTCAAGTCAGGTCATTAGGGACAAATCGGAATCATAAGGACAAGTCGAGACATACGATACACAGCAGGGCTTAGTCAAATTACGGAAATCCCAGTCGGAATTGAAATTTGAATTGTTCCCCAACATTTCCAATTGTGTTACAAATTTCTTGTTTTACCCAGCTGGACTTGTTCTGTATTTTGGCAATTGTTAAGTCGAGTCATTAGGAACAAATCGGGACCATTAGGACAAGTCGAGACATACGAAGCACAGCAGGGCGAAGTCAAATTACGAACATCTCAGTCGGAATTAAACTTTGAATTTTCCCCTTATATTTTCCAGATGTGTTATAAATTTCTTGTTCTACCCAGCTGGACTTGTTCTGTAATTTTGGCATTTGACAAGTCGGGTCAGTGGGGACAAATCGGGACCATTAGGACAGTCGAGACATACCAAGCACAGCAGAACGAAGTCAAATTACGAAAATCTCAGTCGGAATTGAAATTTGAAAGTTGCTCAATATTTTCCAATTGGTTTACAAATTTCTTGTTCTACCCAGCCGGACTTGTTCTGTAATTTTGGCATATGTCAAGTCGGGTCATTGAGGACAAATCGGAATCATAAGGACAAGTCGAGACATACGAAACATAGCAGGGCGAAGTCAAATTACGAAAATCTCAGTCGGAATTGAAATTTGAATTGTTCCCCAAAATTTTCCAATTGTGTTATAAATTTCTTGTTACTCAGCTGTTCTGTATTTTGGCATTCGTCAAGTCGGGTCATTAAGGACAAATCAGGGCCATTAGGACAAGTCGAGACATACGAAGCACAGCAGGGCGAAGTCAAATTACGAACATCTCAGTCGGAATTAAACTTTGAATGTTCCCCTTATATTTTCCAATTGTGTTACAAATTTCTTGTTCTACCCAGCTGGACTTGTTCTGTAATTTTGGCATTTGACAAGTCGGGTCAGTGGGGACAAATCGGGACCATTGGGACAGTCGAGACATACCAAGCACAGCAGGGCGAAGTCAAATTACGAAAATCTCTGTCGGAATTGAAATTTGAAAGTTGCTCAATATTTTCCAATTGGTTTACAAATTTCTTGTTCTAACCAGCTGGACTTGTTCTGTAATTTTGGCATATGTTAAGTCGGGTCATTAAAGACAAATCGGAATCATAAGGACAAGTCGAGACATACGAAACACAGCATGGCTTAGTCAAATTACGAACATCTCAGTCGGAATTAAACTTTGAATGTCCCCCTTATATTTTCCAGATGTGTTATAAATTTCTTGTTCTACCCAGCTGGACTTGTTCTGTAATTTTGGCATTTGACAAGTCGGGTCAGTGGGGACAAATCGGGACCATTAGGACAGTCGAGACATACCAAGCACAGCAGGACGAAGTCAAATTACGAAAATCTCAGTCGGAATTGAAATTTAAATGTTCTCCAACATTTTCCAATTGTTTTACAAATTTCATGTTTTACCCAGCCAGACTTGTTCTGCATTTTGGCATTTGTCAAGTCGGGTCATTAAGGACAAATCGGGACTATTAGGACAAGTCGAAACATACGAAGCACAGCAGGGCAAAGTTAAATTACGAAAATCTCAGACGGAATTGAAATTTAAATGTTCTCCAACATTTTCCAATAGTTTTACAAATTTCATGTTTTACCCAGCCAGACTTGTTCTGTATTTTGGCATTTGTCAAGTCGGATCATTAAGCACAATCGGGACCATTAGTCATGTCGAGACATACGAAGCACAGCAGGGCGAAGTCAAATTACGAAAATCAGTCGGAATTGAAATTTGAATGATCCACAACATTTTCCAATTGTCTTACAAATTTCTTGTTTTACCCAGCTGAACTTGTTCTGTATTTTGGCAATTATTAGGTCGGGTCATTAAGGACAAATCGGGACCATTAGGACAAGTCGAGACATACGAAGCACAGCAGGGCGAAGTCAAATTACGAACATCTCAGTCGGAATTAAACTTTGAATGTTTCCCTTATATTTTCCAGTTGTGTTACAAATTTCTTGTTCTACCCAGCTGGACTTGTTCTGTAATTTTGACATTTAACAAGTCGGGTCAGTGGGGACAAATCGGGACCATTAGGACCGTCGAGACATACCAAGCACAGCAGGACGAAGTCAAATTACGAAAATCTCAGTCAGAATTGAAATTTGAATTGTTCCCCAAAATTTTCCAATTGTGTTATAAATATCTTGTTACCCAGCTGGACTTGTTCTGTATTTTAGCATTTGTCAAGTCGGGTCATTAAGGACAAATCGGGACTATTAGGACAAGTCGAGACATACGAAATACAGCAGGGCGAAGTCAAATTACGAAAATCTCAGTCGGAATTGAAATTTGAATGATCCACAACATTTTCTAATTGTGTTACAAATTTCTTGTTTTACCCAGCTGAACTAGTTCTGTATTTTGGCAATTGTTAAGTCGGGTCATTAAGGACAAATCGGGACCATTAGGACAAGTCGAGACATACGAAGCACAGCAGGGCGAAGTCAAATTACGAAAATCTCAGTCGGAATTTAACTTTGAATATTCCCCTTATATTTTCCAGTTGCGTTACAAATTTCTTGTTCTTCCCAGATGGACTCGTTCTGTAATTTAGGCATTTGACAAGTCGGGTCAGTGGGGACGAATCGGGACCATTAGGACAGTCGAGACATACCAAGCACAGCAGGACAAAGTCAAATTACGAAAATCTCAGTCGGAGTTGAAATTTGAAAGTTGCTCAATATTTTCCAATTGGTTTACAAATTTCTTGTTCTACCCAGCTGGACTTGTTCTGTAATTTTGGCATATGTCAAGTCGGGTCATTAAGGACAAATCGGAATCATAAGGACTAGTCGAGACATACGAAACACAGCAGGGCGAAGTCATATTACGAAAATCTCAGTCGTAATTGAAATTTAAATGTTCTCCAACATTTTCCAATTTTGTTACAAATTTCATGTTTTACCCAGCTAGACTTGTTCTGTATTTTGGCATTTGTCAAGTCGGGTCATTAAGGACAAATCGGGACAATTAGGACAAGTCGAGACATACGAAACACAGCAGGGCTTAGTCAAATTACGAAAATCTCAGTCGGAATTGAAATTTAAATGTTCTCCAACATTTTCCAATTGTGTTACAAGTTTTTTGTCTACTCAGCTAGACTTGTTCTGTATTTTGGCATTTGTCAAGTCGGGTCATTAAGGACAAATCGGGACTATGAGGAAGAGTCGAGGCTTACGAAACACAGCAGGGCTTAGTCAAATTACGAAAATCCCAGTCGGAATTGAAATTTGAATGTTCTCCAACATTTTCCAATTGTGTTACAAGTTTCTTGTCTACCCAGCTGGACTTGTTCTGTTGTTTTGGCATTTGTCAAGTCAAGTCAGTGGGGACTAATCAGGACCATTAGGACAAGTCGAGACATACGAAGCACAGCAGGGCGAAGTCAAATTACGAAAATCTCAGTCGTAATTGAAATTTGAATTGTTCCCCAACATTTTCCAATTGTGTTATACATTTCTTGTTACCCAGCTGGACTTGTTCTGTATTTTGGCATTTGTCAAGTCGGGTCATTAAGGACAAATCGGGACCATTAGGACAAGTGGAGACATACGAAGCACAGCAAGGCAGAGTCAAATTACGAAAATCTCAGTCGGAATTAAACTTTGAATGTTCCCCTTATATTTTCCAGATGTGTTATAAATTTCTTGTTCTACCCAGCTGGACTTGTTCTGTAATTTTGGAATTTGTCAAGTCGGGTCAGTGGGGACAAATCGGGACCATTAGGACAAGTCGAAACATACGAAGCAGGGTAAGGAGAAGGCCAAATTACGAATAAGGTGTATCGTTCAATTTCATCGAAATTTTTTATTTCACACAATATTGAAAAATATTTGAAAAAATTTTGAATAAAAAATTACTATGAAAAATAATATTTCAGAGAAAAAGTCAGGTTTTGCGAATTTTATGATCTAGTAGGACTCGTCCTTTGAGTTTGGCATTTGTCAAGTCGGATCAGTAGGGACAAATCTAACCATTAGGACAAGTTGAGACATACGAAGCACAGCAGGGCTAAGTCAAAGTACGAAAATCTCAGTCGGAATTGAAATTTGAATTGTTTCCCAACATTTTCCAATTGTGTTACAAATTTCTTGTTTTACCCAGCTTGACTTTTTCTGTATTTTAACATTTGTCAAGTCGGGTCATTAAGGACAAATCGGGACCATTAGGACAAGTGGAGACATACGAAGCACAGCAAGGCAGAGTCAAATTACGAAAATCTCAGTCGGAATTGAAATTCGATTGATCCACAACATTTTCCAATTGTGTTACAAATTTCTTGTTTTAGCCAGCTGGACTTGTTCTGTAATTTGGCAATTGTTAAGTCGGGTCATTGAGGACAAATCGGAACCATTAGGGCAAGTCGAGACATACGAAGCACAGCAGGGCAAAGTCAAATTACGAATATCTCAGTCGGAATTGAAATCTGAATGTTCCACTACATTTTCAAATTGTGTTACAAAATTCTTGTTTTACCCAGCTGGACTTGTTCTGTATTTTGGCAATTGTTAAGTCGGGTCATTAAGGACAAATCGGGACCATTAGGACAAGTCGAGACATACGAAGCACAGCAGGGCGAAGTCAAATTACGTACATCTCAGTCGGAATTAAACTTTGAATGTTCCCCTTATATTTTCCAGTTGTGTTACAAATATCTTGTTCTACCCAGCTGGACTGTTCTGTAATTTTGGCATTTCACAAGTCGGGTCAGTGGGGACAAATCGGGATCATTAGGACAGTCGAGTCATACCAAGCACAGCAGGACGAAGTCAAATTACGAAAATCTCAGTCGGAATTGAAACTTGAAAGTTGCTCAATATTTTCCAATTGGTTTACAAATTTCTTGTTCTACCCAGCTGGACTTGTTCTGTAATTTTGGCATATGTCAAGTCGGGTCATTAAGGACAAATCGGAATCATAAGGACAAGTCGAGACATACGAATCAAAGCAGGGCTTAGTCAAATTACGAAAATCCCAGTCGGAATTGAAATTTGAATTGTTTCCCAACATTTCCAATTGTGTTACAAATTTCTTGTTCTACCCAGCTGGACTTGTTCTGTAATTTTGGCATTTGTCAAGTCGGGTCAGTGGGGACAAATCGGGACCATTAGGACAAGTCGAAAGATACGAAGCAGGGTAAGGAGAAGGCCAAATTACGAATAAGGTGTATCGTTCAATTTCATTGAAATTTTTTATTTCACACAATATTGAAAAATATTTGAAAAAATTTTGAATAAAAAATTACTATGAAAAAAAATATTTCAGAGAAAAAGTCAGGTTTTGCGAATTTTATGATCTAGTAGGACTCGTCCTTTGAGTTTGGCATTTGTCAAGTCGGATCAGTACGGACAAATCTAACCATTAGGACAAGTTGAGACATACGAAGCACAGCAGGGCTAAGTCAAAGTTCGAAAATCTCAGTCGGAATTGAAATTTGAATTGTTTCCCAACATTTTCCAATTGTGTTACAAATTTCTTGTTTTACCCAGCTTGACTTTTTCTGTATTTTAACATTTGTCAAGTCGGGTCATTAAGGACGAATCGGGACCATTAGGACAAGTCGAAATATATGAAGCACAGCAGGGCAAAGTCAAATTACGAATATCTCAGTCGGAATTGAAATTTGAATTGTTTCCCAACATTTTCCAATTGTGTTACAAATTTCTTGTTTTACCCAGCTTGACTTTTTCTGTATTTTAACATTTGTCAAGTCGGGTCATAAAGGACAAATCGGGACCATTAGGACAAGTCGAAATATACGAAGCACAGCAGGGCAAAGTCAAATTACGAATATCTCAGTCGAAATTGAAATTTGAATGATCCACAACATTTTCCAATTGTCTTTAAAATTTCTTGTTTACCCAGCTAGACTTGTTCTGTATTTTGGCATTCGTCAAGTCTTGTCATTAAGGACAAATTGGGACCATTAGTCAAGTCGAGACATACGAAGCACAGCAGGGCAGAGTCAAATTACGAAAATCAGTCGGCATTGAAATTTGAATGATCCACAACATTTTCCAATTGTGTTACAAATTTCTTGTTTTACCCAGCTGGACTTGTTCTGTATTTTGGCAATTGTTAAGTCGGGTCATTAAGGACAAATCGGGACCATTAGGACAAGTCGAGACATACGAAGCACAGCAGGGCGAAGTCAAATTACGTACATCTCAGTCGGAATTAAACTTTGAATGTTCCCCTTATATTTTCCAGTTGTGTTACAAATTTCTTGTTCTACCCAGCTGGACTGTTCTGTAATTTTGGCATTTGACAAGTCGGGTCAGTGGAGACAAATCGGGATCATTAGGACAGTCGAGACATACCAAGCACAGCAGGACGAAGTCAAATTACGAAAATCTCAGTCGGAATTGAAACTTGAAAGTTGCTCAATATTTTCCAATTGGTTTACAAATTTCTTGTTCTACCCAGCTGGACTTGTTCTGTAATTTTGGCATATGTCAAGTCGGGTCATTAAGGACAAATCGGAATCATAAGGACAAGTCGAGACATACGAATCAGAGCAGGGCTTAGTCAAATTACGAAAATCGCAGTCGGAATTGAAACTTGAATTGTTTCCCAACATTTCCAATTGTGTTACAAATTTCTTGTTTTACCCAGCTGGACTTGATCTGTATTTTGGCAATTGTTAAGTCGGGTCATTAAGGACAAATCGGGACCATTAGGACAAGTCAAGACATACGGAGCACAGCAGGGCGAAGTCAAATTACGAAAATCTCAGTAGGAATTAAACTTTGAATGTTCCCTTATATTTTCCAATTGTGTTACAATTTTCTTGTTCTACCCAGCAGGACTTGTTCTGTAATTTTGGCATTTGTCAAGTCGGGTCAGTGGGGACAAATCGGGACCATTAGGACAAGTCGAAACATACGAAGCAGGGTAAGGAGAAGGCCAAATTACGAATAAGGTGTATCGTTCAATTTCATTGAAATTTTTTATTTCACACAATATTGAAAAATATTTGAAAAAATTTTGAATAAAAAATTACTATGAAAAAAAATATTTCAGAGAAAAAGTCAGGTTTTGCGAATTTTATGATCTAGTAGGACTCGTCCTTTGAGTTTGGCATTTGTCAAGTCGGATCAGTAGGGACAAATCTAACCATTAGGACAAGTTGAGACATACGAAGCACAGCAGGGCTACGTCAAAGTACGAAAATCTCTGTCGGAATTGAAATTTGAATTGTTTCCCAACATTTTCCAATTGTGTTACAAATTTCTTGTTTTACCCAGCTTGACTTTTTCTGTATTTTAATATTTGTCAAGTCGGGTCATTAAGGACAAATCGGGCCTATTAGGACAAGTCGAAATATACGAAGCACAGCAGGGCAAAGTCAAATTACGAATATCTCAGTCGGAATTGAAATTTGAATGATCCACAACATTTTCCAATTGTCTTTAAAATTTCTTGTTTACCCAGCTAGACTTGTTCTGTATTTTGGCATTCGTCAAGTCTTGTCATTAAGGACAAATTGGGACCATTAGTCAAGTCGAGACATACGAAGCACAGCAGGGCAAAGTCAAATTACGAAAATCAGTCGGCATTGAAATTTGAATGATCCACAACATTTTCCAATTGTGTTACAAATTTCTTGTTTTACCCAGCTGGACTTGTTCTGTATTTTGGCAATTGTTAAGTCGGGTCATTAAGGACAAATCGGGACCATTAGGACAAGTCGAGACATACGAAGCACAGCAGGGCGAAGTCAAATTACGTACATCTCAGTCGGAATTAAACTTTGAATGTTCCCCTTATATTTTCCAGTTGTGTTACAAATTTCTTGTTCTACCCAGCTGGACTGTTCTGTAATTTTGGCATTTGACAAGTGGGGTCAGTGGGGACAAATCGGGATCATTAGGACAGTCGAGACATACCAAGCACAGCAGGACAAAGTCAAATTACGAAAATCTCAGTCGGAATTGAAACTTGAAAGTTGCTCAATATTTTCCAATTGGTTTACAAATTTCTTGTTCTACCCAGCTGGACTTGTTCTGTAATTTTGGCATATGTCAAGTCGGGTCATTAAGGACAAATCGGAATCATAAGGACAAGTCGAGACATACGAATCAAAGCAGGGCTTAGTCAAATTACGAAAATCCCAGTCGGAATTGAAACTTGAATTGTTTCCCAACATTTCCAATTGTGTTACAAATTTCTTGTTTTACCCAGCTGGACTTGTTCTGTATTTTGGCAATTGTTAAGTCGGGTCATTAAGGACAAATCGGGACCATTAGGACAAGTCGAGACATACGGAGCACAGCAGGGCGAAGTCAAATTACGAAAATCAGTCGGCATTGAAATTTGAATGATCCACAACATTTTCCAATTGTGTTACAAATTTCTTGTTTTACCCAGCTGGACTTGTTCTGTATTTTGGCAATTGTTAAGTAGGGTCATTAAGGACATATCGGGACCATTAGAACAAGTCGAGACATACGAAGCAAAGCAGGGAGAAGTCAAATTACGAAAATCTCAGTCGGAATTAAACTTTGAATGTTCCTCTTATATTTTCCAGTTGTGTTACAGATTTCTTGTTCTACCAAGCTGGACTTGTTCTGTTATTTTGGCATTTGACAAGTCGGGTCAGTGGGTACAAATCGGGACCATTAGGCAGTCGAGACATACGAAGAACAGCAGGGAGATGTCAAATTACGAAAATCTCAGTCGGAATAGAAATTTGAATGATCCACAACATTTTCCAATTGTATTACAAATTTCTTGTTTTACCCAGCTGGACTTTTTCTGTATTTTGGCATTTGTCAAGTCGGGTCAGTAGGGACAAATGAGGACCATTAGGACAAGTCGAGACATACGAAGCACAGCAGGGCGAAGTCAAATTACGATAATCTCAGTCGGAATTAAACTTTGAATGTTCCCCTTATATTTTCCAGTTGTGTTACAAACTTCTTGTTCTACCAAGCTGGACTTGTTCTGTAATTTTGGCATTTGACAAGTCGGGTCAGTGTGGACAAATCGGGACCATTAGGCAGTCGAGACATACGAAGCACAGCAGGGAGAAGTCAAATTATGAAAATCTCAGTCGGAATTGAAATTTGAATTGTTCCCCAAAATTTTCCAATTGTGTTATAAATTTCTTGTTACCCAGCTGGACTTGTTCTGTATTTTGGCATTTGTCAAGTCGGGTCATTAAGGACAAATCGGGACCATTAGGCCAAGTCGAAATATACGAAGCACAGCAGGGCAAAGTCAAATTACGAAAATCTCAGTCGGAATTAAAATTTGAATGATCCACAACATTTTCCAATTGTATTACAAATTTCTTGTTTTACCCAGCTGGACTTGTTCTGTATTTTGGCATTTGTCAAGTAGGGTCAGTAGGGACAAATCAGGACCATTAGGACAAGTCGAGACATACGAAGCACAGCAGGGTGAAGTCAAATTACGAAAATCTCAGTCGGAACTGAAATTTGAATTGTTCCCCAACATTTTCCAATTGTGTTATAAATTTCTTGTTACCCAGCTGGACTTATTCTGTATTTTGGCATTTGTCAAGTCGGGTCATTAAGGACAAATCGGGACCATTAGGATAAGTCAAGACATACGAAGCACAGCAGGGCAAAGTCAAATTACGAAAATCTCTGTCGGAATTGGAATTCGATTGATCCACAACATTTTCCAATTGTGTTTCAAATTTCTTGTTTTAGCCAGCTGGACTTGTTCTGTATTTTGGCAATTATAAAGTCGGGTCATTAAGGACAAATCTGGACCATTAGGACAAGTCGAGGCATACGAAGCACAGCAGGGCGAAGTCAAATTACGAAAATCTCAGTTGGAATTGAAATTTAAATGTTCTCCAACATTTCCAATTGTTTTACAAATTTCTTGTTTTACCCAGCTGAACTTGCTCTGTTTTTTGGCATTCGTCAAGTCGGGTCATTAAGAACAAATCAGGACCATTAGTACAAGTCGAGGCAAATGAAGCACGTCAGGGCGAAGTCAAATTACGAAAATCTCAGTCGGAATTGAAATCTGAATGTTCCACTGCATTTTCAAATTGTGTTACAAATTTCTTGTTTTACCCAGCTGGACTTGTTCTGTATTTTGGCATTCGTCAAGTCGGATCATTAAGGACATATCGGGACCATTGTCAAGTCGAGACATACGAAGCAGAGCAGGGCAAAGTCAAATTACGAAAATCAGTCGGAATTGAAATTTGAATGATCCACAACATTTTCCAATTGTGTTTCAAATGTCTTTCTTTCCCAGCTGAACTTGTTCTGTATTTTGGCAATTGTTAGGTCGGGTCATTAAGGACAAATCGGGACCATTAGGACAAGTCGAGACATACGAAGCACAGCAGGGCGAAGTCAAATTACGAAAATCTCAGTCGGAATTAAACTTTGAATGTTCCCCTTATATTTTCCAGTTGTGTTACAAATTTCTTGTTCTTCTCAGCTGGACTTGTTCTGTAATTTTGGCATTTGACAAGTCGGGTCAGTGGGGACAAATCGGGACCATTAGGACAGTCGAGACATACCAAGCACAGCAGGACGAAGTCAAATTACGAAAATCTCAGTCGGAATTGAAATTTGAAAGTTGCTCAATATTTTCCAATTGGTTTACAAATTTCTTGTTCTACCCAGCTGGACTTGTTCTGTAATTTTGGCATATGTCAAGTCGGGTCATTAAGGACATATCGGACCATTAGGACAAGTCGAGACATACGAAGCACAGCAGGGCAAAGTCAAATTACGAAAATCTCAGTCGGAATTGAAATTCGATTGATCCACAACATTTTCCAATTGTGTTACAAATTTCTTGTTTTAGCCAGCTGGACTTGTTCTGTATTTTGGCAATTATAAAGTCGGGTCATTAAGGACAAATCTGGACCATCAGACGAGTCGAGGCGTACGAAACACAGCAGGGCTTAGTCAAATTACGAAAATCTCAGTCGGAATTGAAATTTGAATGTTCTCCAACATTTTCCAATTGTGTTACAAGTTTCTTGTCTACCCAGCTGGACTTGTTCTGTTGTTTTGGCATTTGTCAAGTCGGGTCAGTGGGGACAAATCGGGACCATTAGGACAAGTCGAAACATACGAAGCAGGGTAAGGAGAAGGCCAAATTACGAATAATGTGTATCGTTCAATTTCATTGAAATTTTTCATTTCACACAATATTGAAAAATATTTGAAAAAATTTTGAATAAAAAATTACTATGAAAAAAAATATTTCAGAGAAAAAGTCAGGTTTTGCGAATTTTATGATCTAGTAGGACTCGTCCTTTGAGTTTGGCATTTGTCAAGTCGGATCAGTAGGGACAAATCTAACCATTAGGACAAGTTGAGACATACGAAGCACAGCAGGGCTAAGTCAAAGTACGAAATTCTCAGTCGGAATTGAAATTTGAATTGTTTCCCAACATTTTCCAATTGTGTTACAAATTTCTTGTTTTACCCAGCTTGACTTTTTCTGTATTTTAACATTTGTCAAGTCGGGTCATTAAGGACAAATCGGGACCATTAGGACAAGTCGAAATATATGAAGCACAGCAGGGCAAAGTCAAATTACGAAAATCTCAGTCGGAATTGAAATTTGAATGATCCACAACATTTTCCAATTGTCTTTAAAATTTCTTGTTTACCCAGCTAGACTTGTTCTGTATTTTGGCATTCGTCAAGTCTTGTCATTAAGGACAAATTGGGACCATTAGTTAAGTCGAGACATACGAAGCACAGCAGGGCAAAGTCAAATTACGAAAATCAGTCGGAATTGAAATTTGAATGATCTACAACATTTTCCAATTGTGTAACAAATTTCTTGTTTTACCCAGCTGGACTTGTTCTGTATTTGGCAATTGTTAAGTCGGGTCATTAAGGACAAATCGGGACCATTAGGACAAGTCGAGACATACGAAGCACAGCAGGGAGAAGTAAAATTACGAAAATCTCAGTCGGAATTGAAATTTGAATTGTTCCCCAAAACTTTCCAATTGTGTTATAAATTTCTTGTTACCCAGCTGAACTTGTTCTGTATTTTGGCATTTGTCAAGTCGGTTCATTAAGGACACAAAACGGGACCATTAGGACAAGTCGAAATATACGAAGCACAGCAGGGCAAAGTCAAATTACGAAAGTCTCAGTCGGAATTAAAATTTGAATGATCCACAACATTTTCCAATTGTATTACAAATTTCTTGTTTTACCCAGCTGGACTTGTTCTGTATTCTGGCATTTGTCAAGTCGGGTCAGTAGGGACAAATCAGGACCATTAGGACAAGTCGAGACATACGAAGCACAGCAGGGCGAAGTCAAATTACGAAAATCTCAGTCGGAATTAAACTTTGAATGTTCCCCTTATATTTTCCAGTTGTGTTACAAATTTCTTGTTCTACCAAGCTGGAATTGTTCTGTAATTTTGGCATTTGACAAGTCGGGTCAGTGGGGACAAATCGGGACCATTAGGCAGTCGAGACATACGAAGCACAGCAGGGAGAAGTCAAATTACGAAAATCTCAGTCGGAATTGAAATTTGAATGATCCACAACATTTTCCAATTGTCTTTAAAATTTCTTGTTTACCCAGCTAGACTTGTTCTGTATTTTGGCATTCGTCAAGTCTTGTCATTAAGGACAAATTGGGACCATTAGTTAAGTCGAGACATACGAAGCACAGCAGGGCAAAGTCAAATTACGAAAATCAGTCGTAATTGAAATTTGAATGATCCACAACATTTTCCAATTGTGTTACAAATTTCTTGTTTTACCCAGCTGGACTTGTTCTGTATTTGGCAATTGTTAAGTCGGGTCATTAAGGACAAATCTGGACCATTAGGACAAGTCGAGATATACGAAGCACAGCAGGGCAAAGTCAAATTACGGAAATCTCAGTCGGAATTGAAATTCGATTGATCCACAACATTTTCCAATTGAGTTACAAATTTCTTGTTTTAGCCAGCTGGACTTGTTCTGTATTTTGGCAATTGTTGAGTCGGGTCATTAAGTACAAATCGGGAACATTAGGACAAGTCGAGACATACCAAGCACAGCAGGACGAAGTCAAATTACGAAAATCTCAGTCGGAATTGAAATTTAAAAGTTGCTCAATATTTTCCAATTGGTTTACAAATTTCTTGTTCTACCCAGCTGGACTTGTTCTGTAATTTTGGCATATGTCAAGTCGGGTCATTAAGGACAAATCGGAATCATAAGGACAAGTCGAGACATACGAAACACAGCAGGGCGAAGTCAAATTACGAAAATCTCAGTCGGAATTGAAATTTAAATGTTCTCCAACATTTTCCAATTGTGTTACAAATTTCATGTTTTACCCAGCTAGACTTGTTCTGTTTTTTGGCATTTGTCAAGTCGGGTCATTAAGAACAAATCGGGATCATTAGTACAAGTCGAGGCAAATGAAGCACGTCAGGGCGAAGTCAAGTTACGAAAATCTCAGTCGGAATTGAAATCTGAATGTTCCACTGCATTTTCAAATTGTGTTACAAATTTCTTGTTTTACCCATCTGGACTTGTTCTGTATTTTGGAAATTGTCAAGTCGGGTCTTTAAGGACAAATCGGGAACATAAGGACAAGTCGAGACATACGAAGCACAGCAGGGCGAAGTCAAATTACGAACATCTCAGTCGGAATTAAACTTTGAATGTTCCCCTTATATATTCCAGATGTGTTATAAATTTCTTGTTCTACCCAGCTGGACTTGTTCTGTAATTTTGGCATTTGACAAGTCGGGTCAGTGGGGACAAATCGGGACCATTAGGACAGTCGAGACATACCAAGCACAGCAGGACGAAGTCAAATTACGAAAATCTCAGTCGGAATTGAAATTTGAAAGTTGCTCAATATTTTCCTATTGGTTTACAAATTTCTTGTTCTACCCAGCTGGACTTGTTCTGTAATTTTGGCATATGTCAAGTCAGGTCATTAGGGACAAATCGGAATCATAAGGACAAGTCGAGACATACGATACACAGCAGGGCTTAGTCAAATTACGGAAATCCCAGTCGGAATTGAAATTTGAATTGTTCCCCAACATTTCCAATTGTGTTACAAATTTCTTGTTTTACCCAGCTGGACTTGTTCTGTATTTTGGCAATTGTTAAGTCGAGTCATTAGGAACAAATCGGGACCATTAGGACAAGTCGAGACATACGAAGCACAGCAGGGCGAAGTCAAATTACGAACATCTCAGTCGGAATTAAACTTTGAATTTTCCCCTTATATTTTCCAGATGTGTTATAAATTTCTTGTTCTACCCAGCTGGACTTGTTCTGTAATTTTGGCATTTGACAAGTCGGGTCAGTGGGGACAAATCGGGACCATTAGGACAGTCGAGACATACCAAGCACAGCAGAACGAAGTCAAATTACGAAAATCTCAGTCGGAATTGAAATTTGAAAGTTGCTCAATATTTTCCAATTGGTTTACAAATTTCTTGTTCTACCCAGCTGGACTTGTTCTGTAATTTTGGCATATGTCAAGTCGGGTCATTGAGGACAAATCGGAATCATAAGGACAAGTCGAGACATACGAAACACAGCATGGCTTAGTCAAATTACGAACATCTCAGTCGGAATTAAACTTTGAATGTCCCCCTTATATTTTCCAGATGTGTTATAAATTTCTTGTTCTACCCAGCTGGACTTGTTCTGTAATTTTGGCATTTGACAAGTCGGGTCAGTGGGGACAAATCGGGACCATTAGGACAGTCGAGACATACCAAGCACAGCAGGACGAAGTCAAATTACGAAAATCTCAGTCGGAATTGAAATTTGAATTGTTCCCCAAAATTTTCCAATTGTGTTATAAATTTCTTGTTACTCAGCTGTTCTGTATTTTGGCATTCGTCAAGTCGGGTCATTAAGGACAAATCAGGGCCATTAGGACAAGTCGAGACATACGAAGCACAGCAGGGCGAAGTCAAATTACGAACATCTCAGTCGGAATTAAACTTTGAATGTTCCCCTTATATTTTCCAATTGTGTTACAAATTTCTTGTTCTATCCAGCTGGACTTGTTCTGTAATTTTGGCATTTGACAAGTCGGGTCAGTGGGGACAAATCGGGACCATTGGGACAGTCGAGACATACCAAGCACAGCAGGGCGAAGTCAAATTACGAAAATCTCTGTCGGAATTGAAATTTGAAAGTTGCTCAATATTTTCCAATTGGTTTACAAATTTCTTGTTCTAACCAGCTGGACTTGTTCTGTAATTTTGGCATATGTTAAGTCGGGTCATTAAAGACAAATCGGAATCATAAGGACAAGTCGAGACATACGAAACACAGCATGGCTTAGTCAAATTACGAACATCTCAGTCGGAATTAAACTTTGAATGTCCCCCTTATATTTTCCAGATGTGTTATAAATTTCTTGTTCTACCCAGCTGGACTTGTTCTGTAATTTTGGCATTTGACAAGTCGGGTCAGTGGGGACAAATCGGGACCATTAGGACAGTCGAGACATACCAAGCACAGCAGGACGAAGTCAAATTACGAAAATCTCAGTCGGAATTGAAATTTAAATGTTCTCCAACATTTTCCAATTGTTTTACAAATTTCATGTTTTACCCAGCCAGACTTGTTCTGCATTTTGGCATTTGTCAAGTCGGGTCATTAAGGACAAATCGGGACTATTAGGACAAGTCGAAACATACGAAGCACAGCAGGGCAAAGTTAAATTACGAAAATCTCAGACGGAATTGAAATTTAAATGTTCTCCAACATTTTCCAATAGTTTTACAAATTTCATGTTTTACCCAGCCAGACTTGTTCTGTATTTTGGCATTTGTCAAGTCGGATCATTAAGCACAATCGGGACCATTAGTCATGTCGAGACATACGAAGCACAGCAGGGCGAAGTCAAATTACGAAAATCAGTCGGAATTGAAATTTGAATGATCCACAACATTTTCCAATTGTCTTACAAATTTCTTGTTTTACCCAGCTGAACTTGTTCTGTATTTTGGCAATTATTAGGTCGGGTCATTAAGGACAAATCGGGACCATTAGGACAAGTCGAGACATACGAAGCACAGCAGGGCGAAGTCAAATTACGAACATCTCAGTCGGAATTAAACTTTGAATGTTCCCCTTATATTTTCCAGTTGTGTTACAAATTTCTTGTTCTACCCAGCTGGACTTGTTCTGTAATTTTGACATTTGACAAGTCGGGTCAGTGGGGACAAATCGGGACCATTAGGACCGTCGAGACATACCAAGCACAGCAGGACGAAGTCAAATTACGAAAATCTCAGTCAGAATTGAAATTTGAATTGTTCCCCAAAATTTTCCAATTGTGTTATAAATATCTTGTTACCCAGCTGGACTTGTTCTGTATTTTAGCATTTGTCGTCGGGTCATTAAGGACAAATCGGGACTATTAGGACAAGTCGAGACATACGAAATACAGCAGGGCGAAGTCAAATTACGAAAATCTCAGTCGGAATTGAAATTTGAATGATCCACAACATTTTCTAATTGTGTTACAAATTTCTTGTTTTACCCAGCTGAACTAGTTCTGTATTTTGGCAATTGTTAAGTCGGGTCATTAAGGACAAATCGGGACCATTAGGACAAGTCGAGACATACGAAGCACAGCAGGGCGAAGTCAAATTACGAAAATCTCAGTCGGAATTTAACTTTGAATATTCCCCTTATATTTTCCAGTTGCGTTACAAATTTCTTGTTCTTCCCAGATGGACTCGTTCTGTAATTTAGGCATTTGACAAGTCGGGTCAGTGGGGACGAATCGGGACCATTAGGACAGTCGAGACATACCAAGCACAGCAGGACAAAGTCAAATTACGAAAATCTCAGTCGGAGTTGAAATTTGAAAGTTGCTCAATATTTTCCAATTGGTTTACAAATTTCTTGTTCTACCCAGCTGGACTTGTTCTGTAATTTTGGCATATGTCAAGTCGGGTCATTAAGGACAAATCGGAATCATAAGGACTAGTCGAGACATACGAAACACAGCAGGGCGAAGTCATATTACGAAAATCTCAGTCGTAATTGAAATTTAAATGTTCTCCAACATTTTCCAATTTTGTTACAAATTTCATGTTTTACCCAGCTAGACTTGTTCTGTATTTTGGCATTTGTCAAGTCGGGTCATTAAGGACAAATCGGGACAATTAGGACAAGTCGAGACATACGAAACACAGCAGGGCTTAGTCAAATTACGAAAATCTCAGTCGGAATTGAAATTTAAATGTTCTCCAACATTTTCCAATTGTGTTACAAGTTTTTTGTCTACTCAGCTAGACTTGTTCTGTATTTTGGCATTTGTCAAGTCGGGTCATTAAGGACAAATCGGGACTATGAGGAAGAGTCGAGGCTTACGAAACACAGCAGGGCTTAGTCAAATTACGAAAATCCCAGTCGGAATTGAAATTTGAATGTTCTCCAACATTTTCCAATTGTGTTACAAGTTTCTTGTCTACCCAGCTGGACTTGTTCTGTTGTTTTGGCATTTGTCAAGTCAAGTCAGTGGGGACTAATCAGGACCATTAGGACAAGTCGAGACATACGAAGCACAGCAGGGCGAAGTCAAATTACGAAAATCTCAGTCGTAATTGAAATTTGAATTGTTCCCCAACATTTTCCAATTGTGTTATACATTTCTTGTTACCCAGCTGGACTTGTTCTGTATTTTGGCATTTGTCAAGTCGGGTCATTAAGGACAAATCGGGACCATTAGGACAAGTGGAGACATACGAAGCACAGCAAGGCAGAGTCAAATTACGAAAATCTCAGTCGGAATTAAACTTTGAATGTTCCCCTTATATTTTCCAGATGTGTTATAAATTTCTTGTTCTACCCAGCTGGACTTGTTCTGTAATTTTGGAATTTGTCAAGTCGGGTCAGTGGGGACAAATCGGGACCATTAGGACAAGTCGAAACATACGAAGCAGGGTAAGGAGAAGGCCAAATTACGAATAAGGTGTATCGTTCAATTTCATTGAAATTTTTTATTTCACACAATATTGAAAAATATTTGAAAAAATTTTGAATAAAAAATTACTATGAAAAATAATATTTCAGAGAAAAAGTCAGGTTTTGCGAATTTTATGATCTAGTAGGACTCGTCCTTTGAGTTTGGCATTTGTCAAGTCGGATCAGTAGGGACAAATCTAACCATTAGGACAAGTTGAGACATACGAAGCACAGCAGGGCTAAGTCAAAGTACGAAAATCTCAGTCGGAATTGAAATTTGAATTGTTTCCCAACATTTTCCAATTGTGTTACAAATTTCTTGTTTTACCCAGCTTGACTTTTTCTGTATTTTAACATTTGTCAAGTCGGGTCATTAAGGACAAATCGGGACCATTAGGACAAGTGGAGACATACGAAGCACAGCAAGGCAGAGTCAAATTACGAAAATCTCAGTCGGAATTGAAATTCGATTGATCCACAACATTTTCCAATTGTGTTACAAATTTCTTGTTTTAGCCAGCTGGACTTGTTCTGTAATTTGGCAATTGTTAAGTCGGGTCATTGAGGACAAATCGGAACCATTAGGGCAAGTCGAGACATACGAAGCACAGCAGGGCAAAGTCAAATTACGAATATCTCAGTCGGAATTGAAATCTGAATGTTCCACTACATTTTCAAATTGTGTTACAAAATTCTTGTTTTACCCAGCTGGACTTGTTCTGTATTTTGGCAATTGTTAAGTCGGGTCATTAAGGACAAATCGGGACCATTAGGACAAGTCGAGACATACGAAGCACAGCAGGGCGAAGTCAAATTACGTACATCTCAGTCGGAATTAAACTTTGAATGTTCCCCTTATATTTTCCAGTTGTGTTACAAATATCTTGTTCTACCCAGCTGGACTGTTCTGTAATTTTGGCATTTCACAAGTCGGGTCAGTGGGGACAAATCGGGATCATTAGGACAGTCGAGTCATACCAAGCACAGCAGGACGAAGTCAAATTACGAAAATCTCAGTCGGAATTGAAACTTGAAAGTTGCTCAATATTTTCCAATTGGTTTACAAATTTCTTGTTCTACCCAGCTGGACTTGTTCTGTAATTTTGGCATATGTCAAGTCGGGTCATTAAGGACAAATCGGAATCATAAGGACAAGTCGAGACATACGAATCAAAGCAGGGCTTAGTCAAATTACGAAAATCCCAGTCGGAATTGAAATTTGAATTGTTTCCCAACATTTCCAATTGTGTTACAAATTTCTTGTTCTACCCAGCTGGACTTGTTCTGTAATTTTGGCATTTGTCAAGTCGGGTCAGTGGGGACAAATCGGGACCATTAGGACAAGTCGAAACATACGAAGCAGGGTAAGGAGAAGGCCAAATTACGAATAAGGTGTATCGTTCAATTTCATTGAAATTTTTTATTTCACACAATATTGAAAAATATTTGAAAAAATTTTGAATAAAAAATTACTATGAAAAAAAATATTTCAGAGAAAAAGTCAGGTTTTGCGAATTTTATGATCTAGTAGGACTCGTCCTTTGAGTTTGGCATTTGTCAAGTCGGATCAGTACGGACAAATCTAACCATTAGGACAAGTTGAGACATACGAAGCACAGCAGGGCTAAGTCAAAGTTCGAAAATCTCAGTCGGAATAGAAATTTGAATTGTTTCCCAACATTTTCCAATTGTGTTACAAATTTCTTGTTTTACCCAGCTTGACTTTTTCTGTATTTTAACATTTGTCAAGTCGGGTCATTAAGGACGAATCGGGACCATTAGGACAAGTCGAAATATATGAAGCACAGCAGGGCAAAGTCAAATTACGAATATCTCAGTCGGAATTGAAATTTGAATTGTTTCCCAACATTTTCCAATTGTGTTACAAATTTCTTGTTTTACCCAGCTTGACTTTTTCTGTATTTTAACATTTGTCAAGTCGGGTCATAAAGGACAAATCGGGACCATTAGGACAAGTCGAAATATACGAAGCACAGCAGGGCAAAGTCAAATTACGAATATCTCAGTCGAAATTGAAATTTGAATGATCCACAACATTTTCCAATTGTCTTTAAAATTTCTTGTTTACCCAGCTAGACTTGTTCTGTATTTTGGCATTCGTCAAGTCTTGTCATTAAGGACAAATTGGGACCAATAGTCAAGTCGAGACATACGAAGCACAGCAGGGCAGAGTCAAATTACGAAAATCAGTCGGCATTGAAATTTGAATGATCCACAACATTTTCCAATTGTGTTACAAATTTCTTGTTTTACCCAGCTGGACTTGTTCTGTATTTTGGCAATTGTTAAGTCGGGTCATTAAGGACAAATCGGGACCATTAGGACAAGTCGAGACATACGAAGCACAGCAGGGCGAAGTCAAATTACGTACATCTCAGTCGGAATTAAACTTTGAATGTTCCCCTTATATTTTCCAGTTGTGTTACAAATTTCTTGTTCTACCCAGCTGGACTGTTCTGTAATTTTGGCATTTGACAAGTCGGGTCAGTGGAGACAAATCGGGATCATTAGGACAGTCGAGACATACCAAGCACAGCAGGACGAAGTCAAATTACGAAAATCTCAGTCGGAATTGAAACTTGAAAGTTGCTCAATATTTTCCAATTGGTTTACAAATTTCTTGTTCTACCCAGCTGGACTTGTTCTGTAATTTTGGCATATGTCAAGTCGGGTCATTAAGGACAAATCGGAATCATAAGGACAAGTCGAGACATACGAATCAGAGCAGGGCTTAGTCAAATTACGAAAATCGCAGTCGGAATTGAAACTTGAATTGTTTCCCAACATTTCCAATTGTGTTACAAATTTCTTGTTTTACCCAGCTGGACTTGATCTGTATTTTGGCAATTGTTAAGTCGGGTCATTAAGGACAAATCGGGACCATTAGGACAAGTCAAGACATACGGAGCACAGCAGGGCGAAGTCAAATTACGAAAATCTCAGTCGGAATTAAACTTTGAATGTTCCCCTTATATTTTCCAATTGTGTTACAATTTTCTTGTTCTACCCAGCAGGACTTGTTCTGTAATTTTGGCATTTGTCAAGTCGGGTCAGTGGGGACAAATCGGGACCATTAGGACAAGTCGAAACATACGAAGCAGGGTAAGGAGAAGGCCAAATTACGAATAAGGTGTATCGTTCAATTTCATTGAAATTTTTTATTTCACACAATATTGAAAAATATTTGAAAAAATTTTGAATAAAAAATTACTATGAAAAAAAATATTTCAGAGAAAAAGTCAGGTTTTGCGAATTTTATGATCTAGTAGGACTCGTCCTTTGAGTTTGGCATTTGTCAAGTCGGATCAGTAGGGACAAATCTAACCATTAGGACAAGTTGAGACATACGAAGCACAGCAGGGCTACGTCAAAGTACGAAAATCTCTGTCGGAATTGAAATTTGAATTGTTTCCCAACATTTTCCAATTGTGTTACAAATTTCTTGTTTTACCCAGCTTGACTTTTTCTGTATTTTAATATTTGTCAAGTCGGGTCATTAAGGACAAATCGGACCTATTAGGACAAGTCGAAATATACGAAGCACAGCAGGGCAAAGTCAAATTACGAATATCTCAGTCGGAATTGAAATTTGAATGATCCACAACATTTTCCAATTGTCTTTAAAATTTCTTGTTTACCCAGCTAGACTTGTTCTGTATTTTGGCATTCGTCAAGTCTTGTCATTAAGGACAAATTGGGACCATTAGTCAAGTCGAGACATACGAAGCACAGCAGGGCAAAGTCAAATTACGAAAATCAGTCGGCATTGAAATTTGAATGATCCACAACATTTTCCAATTGTGTTACAAATTTCTTGTTTTACCCAGCTGGACTTGTTCTGTATTTTGGCAATTGTTAAGTCGGGTCATTAAGGACAAATCGGGACCATTAGGACAAGTCGAGACATACGAAGCACAGCAGGGCGAAGTCAAATTACGTACATCTCAGTCGGAATTAAACTTTGAATGTTCCCCTTATATTTTCCAGTTGTGTTACAAATTTCTTGTTCTACCCAGCTGGACTGTTCTGTAATTTTGGCATTTGACAAGTGGGGTCAGTGGGGACAAATCGGGATCATTAGGACAGTCGAGACATACCAAGCACAGCAGGACAAAGTCAAATTACGAAAATCTCAGTCGGAATTGAAACTTGAAAGTTGCTCAATATTTTCCAATTGGTTTACAAATTTCTTGTTCTACCCAGCTGGACTTGTTCTGTAATTTTGGCATATGTCAAGTCGGGTCATTAAGGACAAATCGGAATCATAAGGACAAGTCGAGACATACGAATCAAAGCAGGGCTTAGTCAAATTACGAAAATCCCAGTCGGAATTGAAACTTGAATTGTTTCCCAACATTTCCAATTGTGTTACAAATTTCTTGTTTTACCCAGCTGGACTTGTTCAGTATTTTGGCAATTGTTAAGTCGGGTCATTAAGGACAAATCGGGACCATTAGGACAAGTCGAGACATACGGAGCACAGCAGGGCGAAGTCAAATTACGAAAATCAGTCGGCATTGAAATTTGAATGATCCACAACATTTTCCAATTGTGTTACAAATTTCTTGTTTTACCCAGCTGGACTTGTTCTGTATTTTGGCAATTGTTAAGTAGGGTCATTAAGGACATATCGGGACCATTAGAACAAGTCGAGACATACGAAGCAAAGCAGGGAGAAGTCAAATTACGAAAATCTCAGTCGGAATTAAACTTTGAATGTTCCTCTTATATTTTCCAGTTGTGTTACAGATTTCTTGTTCTACCAAGCTGGACTTGTTCTGTTATTTTGGCATTTGACAAGTCGGGTCAGTGGGTACAAATCGGGACCATTAGGCAGTCGAGACATACGAAGAACAGCAGGGAGATGTCAAATTACGAAAATCTCAGTCGGAATAGAAATTTGAATGATCCACAACATTTTCCAATTGTATTACAAATTTCTTGTTTTACCCAGCTGGACTTTTTCTGTATTTTGGCATTTGTCAAGTCGGGTCAGTAGGGACAAATGAGGACCATTAGGACAAGTCGAGACATACGAAGCACAGCAGGGCGAAGTCAAATTACGATAATCTCAGTCGGAATTAAACTTTGAATGTTCCCCTTATATTTTCCAGTTGTGTTACAAACTTCTTGTTCTACCAAGCTGGACTTGTTCTGTAATTTTGGCATTTGACAAGTCGGGTCAGTGGGGACAAATCGGGACCATTAGGCAGTCGAGACATACGAAGCACAGCAGGGAGAAGTCAAATTATGAAAATCTCAGTCGGAATTGAAATTTGAATTGTTCCCCAAAATTTTCCAATTGTGTTATAAATTTCTTGTTACCCAGCTGGACTTGTTCTGTATTTTGGCATTTGTCAAGTCGGGTCATTAAGGACAAATCGGGACCATTAGGCCAAGTCGAAATATACGAAGCACAGCAGGGCAAAGTCAAATTACGAAAATCTCAGTCGGAATTAAAATTTGAATGATCCACAACATTTTCCAATTGTATTACAAATTTCTTGTTTTACCCAGCTGGACTTGTTCTGTATTTTGGCATTTGTCAAGTAGGGTCAGTAGGGACAAATCTAACCATTAGGACAAGTTGAGACATACGAAGCACAGCAGGGCTAAGTCAAAGTACGAAATTCTCAGTCGGAATTGAAATTTGAATTGTTTCCCAACATTTTCCAATTGTGTTACAAATTTCTTGTTTTACCCAGCTTGACTTTTTCTGTATTTTAACATTTGTCAAGTCGGGTCATTAAGGACAAATCGGGACCATTAGGACAAGTCGAAATATATGAAGCACAGCAGGGCAAAGTCAAATTACGAAAATCTCAGTCGGAATTGAAATTTGAATGATCCACAACATTTTCCAATTGTCTTTAAAATTTCTTGTTTACCCAGCTAGACTTGTTCTGTATTTTGGCATTCGTCAAGTCTTGTCATTAAGGACAAATTGGGACCATTAGTTAAGTCGAGACATACGAAGCACAGCAGGGCAAAGTCAAATTACGAAAATCAGTCGGAATTGAAATTTGAATGATCTACAACATTTTCCAATTGTGTAACAAATTTCTTGTTTTACCCAGCTGGACTTGTTCTGTATTTGGCAATTGTTAAGTCGGGTCATTAAGGACAAATCGGGACCATTAGGACAAGTCGAGACATACGACGCACAGCAGGGAGAAGTAAAATTACGAAAATCTCAGTCGGAATTGAAATTTGAATTGTTCCCCAAAACTTTCCAATTGTGTTATAAATTTCTTGTTACCCAGCTGAACTTGTTCTGTATTTTGGCATTTGTCAAGTCGGTTCATTAAGGACACAAAACGGGACCATTAGGACAAGTCGAAATATACGAAGCACAGCAGGGCAAAGTCAAATTACGAAAGTCTCAGTCGGAATTAAAATTTGAATGATCCACAACATTTTCCAATTGTATTACAAATTTCTTGTTTTACCCAGCTGGACTTGTTCTGTATTCTGGCATTTGTCAAGTCGGGTCAGTAGGGACAAATCAGGACCATTAGGACAAGTCGAGACATACGAAGCACAGCAGGGCGAAGTCAAATTACGAAAATCTCAGTCGGAATTAAACTTTGAATGTTCCCCTTATATTTTCCAGTTGTGTTACAAATTTCTTGTTCTACCAAGCTGGACTTGTTCTGTAATTTTGGCATTTGACAAGTCGGGTCAGTGGGGACAAATCGGGACCATTAGGCAGTCGAGACATACGAAGCACAGCAGGGAGAAGTCAAATTACGAAAATCTCAGTCGGAATTGAAATTTGAATGATCCACAACATTTTCCAATTGTCTTTAAAATTTCTTGTTTACCCAGCTAGACTTGTTCTGTATTTTGGCATTCGTCAAGTCTTGTCATTAAGGACAAATTGGGACCATTAGTTAAGTCGAGACATACGAAGCACAGCAGGGCAAAGTCAAATTACGAAAATCAGTCGTAATTGAAATTTGAATGATCCACAACATTTTCCAATTGTGTTACAAATTTCTTGTTTTACCCAGCTGGACTTGTTCTGTATTTGGCAATTGTTAAGTCGGGTCATTAAGGACAAATCTGGACCATTAGGACAAGTCGAGATATACGAAGCACAGCAGGGCAAAGTCAAATTACGGAAATCTCAGTCGGAATTGAAATTCGATTGATCCACAACATTTTCCAATTGAGTTACAAATTTCTTGTTTTAGCCAGCTGGACTTGTTCTGTATTTTGGCAATTGTTGAGTCGGGTCATTAAGTACAAATCGGGAACATTAGGACAAGTCGAGACATACCAAGCACAGCAGGACGAAGTCAAATTACGAAAATCTCAGTCGGAATTGAAATTTAAAAGTTGCTCAATATTTTCCAATTGGTTTACAAATTTCTTGTTCTACCCAGCTGGACTTGTTCTGTAATTTTGGCATATGTCAAGTCGGGTCATTAAGGACAAATCGGAATCATAAGGACAAGTCGAGACATACGAAACACAGCAGGGCGAAGTCAAATTACGAAAATCTCAGTCGGAATTGAAATTTAAATGTTCTCCAACATTTTCCAATTGTGTTACAAATTTCATGTTTTACCCAGCTAGACTTGTTCTGTTTTTTGGCATTTGTCAAGTCGGGTCATTAAGAACAAATCGGGATCATTAGTACAAGTCGAGGCAAATGAAGCACGTCAGGGCGAAGTCAAGTTACGAAAATCTCAGTCGGAATTGAAATCTGAATGTTCCACTGCATTTTCAAATTGTGTTACAAATTTCTTGTTTTACCCATCTGGACTTGTTCTGTATTTTGGAAATTGTCAAGTCGGGTCTTTAAGGACAAATCGGGAACATAAGGACAAGTCGAGACATACGAAGCACAGCAGGGCGAAGTCAAATTACGAACATCTCAGTCGGAATTAAACTTTGAATGTTCCCCTTATATATTCCAGATGTGTTATAAATTTCTTGTTCTACCCAGCTGGACTTGTTCTGTAATTTTGGCATTTGACAAGTCGGGTCAGTGGGGACAAATCGGGACCATTAGGACAGTCGAGACATACCAAGCACAGCAGGACGAAGTCAAATTACGAAAATCTCAGTCGGAATTGAAATTTGAAAGTTGCTCAATATTTTCCTATTGGTTTACAAATTTCTTGTTCTACCCAGCTGGACTTGTTCTGTAATTTTGGCATATGTCAAGTCAGGTCATTAGGGACAAATCGGAATCATAAGGACAAGTCGAGACATACGATACACAGCAGGGCTTAGTCAAATTACGGAAATCCCAGTCGGAATTGAAATTTGAATTGTTCCCCAACATTTCCAATTGTGTTACAAATTTCTTGTTTTACCCAGCTGGACTTGTTCTGTATTTTGGCAATTGTTAAGTCGAGTCATTAGGAACAAATCGGGACCATTAGGACAAGTCGAGACATACGAAGCACAGCAGGGCGAAGTCAAATTACGAACATCTCAGTCGGAATTAAACTTTGAATTTTCCCCTTATATTTTCCAGATGTGTTATAAATTTCTTGTTCTACCCAGCTGGACTTGTTCTGTAATTTTGGCATTTGACAAGTCGGGTCAGTGGGGACAAATCGGGACCATTAGGACAGTCGAGACATACCAAGCACAGCAGAACGAAGTCAAATTACGAAAATCTCAGTCGGAATTGAAATTTGAAAGTTGCTCAATATTTTCCAATTGGTTTACAAATTTCTTGTTCTACCCAGCTGGACTTGTTCTGTAATTTTGGCATATGTCAAGTCGGGTCATTGAGGACAAATCGGAATCATAAGGACAAGTCGAGACATACGAAACATAGCAGGGCGAAGTCAAATTACGAAAATCTCATTCGGAATTGAAATTTGAATTGTTCCCCAAAATTTTCCAATTGTGTTATAAATTTCTTGTTACTCAGCTGTTCTGTATTTTGGCATTCGTCAAGTCGGGTCATTAAGGACAAATCAGGGCCATTAGGACAAGTCGAGACATACGAAGCACAGCAGGGCGAAGTCAAATTACGAACATCTCAGTCGGAATTAAACTTTGAATGTTCCCCTTATATTTTCCAATTGTGTTACAAATTTCTTGTTCTACCCAGCTGGACTTGTTCTGTAATTTTGGCATTTGACAAGTCGGGTCAGTGGGGACAAATCGGGACCATTGGGACAGTCGAGACATACCAAGCACAGCAGGGCGAAGTCAAATTACGAAAATCTCTGTCGGAATTGAAATTTGAAAGTTGCTCAATATTTTCCAATTGGTTTACAAATTTCTTGTTCTAACCAGCTGGACTTGTTCTGTAATTTTGGCATATGTTAAGTCGGGTCATTAAAGACAAATCGGAATCATAAGGACAAGTCGAGACATACGAAACACAGCATGGCTTAGTCAAATTACGAACATCTCAGTCGGAATTAAACTTTGAATGTCCCCCTTATATTTTCCAGATGTGTTATAAATTTCTTGTTCTACCCAGCTGGACTTGTTCTGTAATTTTGGCATTTGACAAGTCGGGTCAGTGGGGACAAATCGGGACCATTAGGACAGTCGAGACATACCAAGCACAGCAGGACGAAGTCAAATTACGAAAATCTCAGTCGGAATTGAAATTTAAATGTTCTCCAACATTTTCCAATTGTTTTACAAATTTCATGTTTTACCCAGCCAGACTTGTTCTGCATTTTGGCATTTGTCAAGTCGGGTCATTAAGGACAAATCGGGACTATTAGGACAAGTCGAAACATACGAAGCACAGCAGGGCAAAGTTAAATTACGAAAATCTCAGACGGAATTGAAATTTAAATGTTCTCCAACATTTTCCAATAGTTTTACAAATTTCATGTTTTACCCAGCCAGACTTGTTCTGTATTTTGGCATTTGTCAAGTCGGATCATTAAGCACAATCGGGACCATTAGTCATGTCGAGACATACGAAGCACAGCAGGGCGAAGTCAAATTACGAAAATCAGTCGGAATTGAAATTTGAATGATCCACAACATTTTCCAATTGTCTTACAAATTTCTTGTTTTACCCAGCTGAACTTGTTCTGTATTTTGGCAATTATTAGGTCGGGTCATTAAGGACAAATCGGGACCATTAGGACAAGTCGAGACATACGAAGCACAGCAGGGCGAAGTCAAATTACGAACATCTCAGTCGGAATTAAACTTTGAATGTTCCCCTTATATTTTCCAGTTGTGTTACAAATTTCTTGTTCTACCCAGCTGGACTTGTTCTGTAATTTTGACATTTGACAAGTCGGGTCAGTGGGGACAAATCGGGACCATTAGGACCGTCGAGACATACCAAGCACAGCAGGACGAAGTCAAATTACGAAAATCTCAGTCAGAATTGAAATTTGAATTGTTCCCCAAAATTTTCCAATTGTGTTATAAATATCTTGTTACCCAGCTGGACTTGTTCTGTATTTTAGCATTTGTCAAGTCGGGTCATTAAGGACAAATCGGGACTATTAGGACAAGTCGAGACATACGAAATACAGCAGGGCGAAGTCAAATTACGAAAATCTCAGTCGGAATTGAAATTTGAATGATCCACAACATTTTCTAATTGTGTTACAAATTTCTTGTTTTACCCAGCTGAACTAGTTCTGTATTTTGGCAATTGTTAAGTCGGGTCATTAAGGACAAATCGGGACCATTAGGACAAGTCGAGACATACGAAGCACAGCAGGGCGAAGTCAAATTACGAAAATCTCAGTCGGAATTTAACTTTGAATATTCCCCTTATATTTTCCAGTTGCGTTACAAATTTCTTGTTCTTCCCAGATGGACTCGTTCTGTAATTTAGGCATTTGACAAGTCGGGTCAGTGGGGACGAATCGGGACCATTAGGACAGTCGAGACATACCAAGCACAGCAGGACAAAGTCAAATTACGAAAATCTCAGTCGGAGTTGAAATTTGAAAGTTGCTCAATATTTTCCAATTGGTTTACAAATTTCTTGTTCTACCCAGCTGGACTTGTTCTGTAATTTTGGCATATGTCAAGTCGGGTCATTAAGGACAAATCGGAATCATAAGGACTAGTCGAGACATACGAAACACAGCAGGGCGAAGTCATATTACGAAAATCTCAGTCGTAATTGAAATTTAAATGTTCTCCAACATTTTCCAATTTTGTTACAAATTTCATGTTTTACCCAGCTAGACTTGTTCTGTATTTTGGCATTTGTCAAGTCGGGTCATTAAGGACAAATCGGGACAATTAGGACAAGTCGAGACATACGAAACACAGCAGGGCTTAGTCAAATTACGAAAATCTCAGTCGGAATTGAAATTTAAATGTTCTCCAACATTTTCCAATTGTGTTACAAGTTTTTTGTCTACTCAGCTAGACTTGTTCTGTATTTTGGCATTTGTCAAGTCGGGTCATTAAGGACAAATCGGGACTATGAGGAAGAGTCGAGGCTTACGAAACACAGCAGGGCTTAGTCAAATTACGAAAATCCCAGTCGGAATTGAAATTTGAATGTTCTCCAACATTTTCCAATTGTGTTACAAGTTTCTTGTCTACCCAGCTGGACTTGTTCTGTTGTTTTGGCATTTGTCAAGTCAAGTCAGTGGGGACTAATCAGGACCATTAGGACAAGTCGAGACATACGAAGCACAGCAGGGCGAAGTCAAATTACGAAAATCTCAGTCGTAATTGAAATTTGAATTGTTCCCCAACATTTTCCAATTGTGTTATACATTTCTTGTTACCCAGCTGGACTTGTTCTGTATTTTGGCATTTGTCAAGTCGGGTCATTAAGGACAAATCGGGACCATTAGGACAAGTGGAGACATACGAAGCACAGCAAGGCAGAGTCAAATTACGAAAATCTCAGTCGGAATTAAACTTTGAATGTTCCCCTTATATTTTCCAGATGTGTTATAAATTTCTTGTTCTACCCAGCTGGACTTGTTCTGTAATTTTGGAATTTGTCAAGTCGGGTCAGTGGGGACAAATCGGGACCATTAGGACAAGTCGAAACATACGAAGCAGGGTAAGGAGAAGGCCAAATTACGAATAAGGTGTATCGTTCAATTTCATTGAAATTTTTTATTTCACACAATATTGAAAAATATTTGAAAAAATTTTGAATAAAAAATTACTATGAAAAATAATATTTCAGAGAAAAAGTCAGGTTTTGCGAATTTTATGATCTAGTAGGACTCGTCCTTTGAGTTTGGCATTTGTCAAGTCGGATCAGTAGGGACAAATCTAACCATTAGGACAAGTTGAGACATACGAAGCACAGCAGGGCTAAGTCAAAGTACGAAAATCTCAGTCGGAATTGAAATTTGAATTGTTTCCCAACATTTTCCAATTGTGTTACAAATTTCTTGTTTTACCCAGCTTGACTTTTTCTGTATTTTAACATTTGTCAAGTCGGGTCATTAAGGACAAATCGGGACCATTGGGACAAGTGGAGACATACGAAGCACAGCAAGGCAGAGTCAAATTACGAAAATCTCAGTCGGAATTGAAATTCGATTGATCCACAACATTTTCCAATTGTGTTACAAATTTCTTGTTTTAGCCAGCTGGACTTGTTCTGTAATTTGGCAATTGTTAAGTCGGGTCATTGAGGACAAATCGGAACCATTAGGGCAAGTCGAGACATACGAAGCACAGCAGGGCAAAGTCAAATTACGAATATCTCAGTCGGAATTGAAATCTGAATGTTCCACTACATTTTCAAATTGTGTTACAAAATTCTTGTTTTACCCAGCTGGACTTGTTCTGTATTTTGGCAATTGTTAAGTCGGGTCATTAAGGACAAATCGGGACCATTAGGACAAGTCGAGACATACGAAGCACAGCAGGGCGAAGTCAAATTACGTACATCTCAGTCGGAATTAAACTTTGAATGTTCCCCTTATATTTTCCAGTTGTGTTACAAATATCTTGTTCTACCCAGCTGGACTGTTCTGTAATTTTGGCATTTCACAAGTCGGGTCAGTGGGGACAAATCGGGATCATTAGGACAGTCGAGTCATACCAAGCACAGCAGGACGAAGTCAAATTACGAAAATCTCAGTCGGAATTGAAACTTGAAAGTTGCTCAATATTTTCCAATTGGTTTACAAATTTCTTGTTCTACCCAGCTGGACTTGTTCTGTAATTTTGGCATATGTCAAGTCGGGTCATTAAGGACAAATCGGAATCATAAGGACAAGTCGAGACATACGAATCAAAGCAGGGCTTAGTCAAATTACGAAAATCCCAGTCGGAATTGAAATTTGAATTGTTTCCCAACATTTCCAATTGTGTTACAAATTTCTTGTTCTACCCAGCTGGACTTGTTCTGTAATTTTGGCATTTGTCAAGTCGGGTCAGTGGGGACAAATCGGGACCATTAGGACAAGTCGAAACATACGAAGCAGGGTAAGGAGAAGGCCAAATTACGAATAAGGTGTATCGTTCAATTTCATTGAAATTTTTTATTTCACACAATATTGAAAAATATTTGAAAAAATTTTGAATAAAAAATTACTATGAAAAAAAATATTTCAGAGAAAAAGTCAGGTTTTGCGAATTTTATGATCTAGTAGGACTCGTCCTTTGAGTTTGGCATTTGTCAAGTCGGATCAGTACGGACAAATCTAACCATTAGGACAAGTTGAGACATACGAAGCACAGCAGGGCTAAGTCAAAGTTCGAAAATCTCAGTCGGAATTGAAATTTGAATTGTTTCCCAACATTTTCCAATTGTGTTACAAATTTCTTGTTTTACCCAGCTTGACTTTTTCTGTATTTTAACATTTGTCAAGTCGGGTCATTAAGGACGAATCGGGACCATTAGGACAAGTCGAAATATATGAAGCACAGCAGGGCAAAGTCAAATTACGAATATATCAGTCGGAATTGAAATTTGAATTGTTTCCCAACATTTTCCAATTGTGTTACAAATTTCTTGTTTTACCCAGCTTGACTTTTTCTGTATTTTAACATTTGTCAAGTCGGGTCATAAAGGACAAATCGGGACCATTAGGACAAGTCGAAATATACGAAGCACAGCAGGGCAAAGTCAAATTACGAATATCTCAGTCGAAATTGAAATTTGAATGATCCACAACATTTTCCAATTGTCTTTAAAATTTCTTGTTTACCCAGCTAGACTTGTTCTGTATTTTGGCATTCGTCAAGTCTTGTCATTAAGGACAAATTGGGACCATTAGTCAAGTCGAGACATACGAAGCACAGCAGGGCAGAGTCAAATTACGAAAATCAGTCGGCATTGAAATTTGAATGATCCACAACATTTTCCAATTGTGTTACAAATTTCTTGTTTTACCCAGCTGGACTTGTTCTGTATTTTGGCAATTGTTAAGTCGGGTCATTAAGGACAAATCGGGACCATTAGGACAAGTCGAGACATACGAAGCACAGCAGGGCGAAGTCAAATTACGTACATCTCAGTCGGAATTAAACTTTGAATGTTCCCCTTATATTTTCCAGTTGTGTTACAAATTTCTTGTTCTACCCAGCTGGACTGTTCTGTAATTTTGGCATTTGACAAGTCGGGTCAGTGGAGACAAATCGGGATCATTAGGACAGTCGAGACATACCAAGCACAGCAGGACGAAGTCAAATTACGAAAATCTCAGTCGGAATTGAAACTTGAAAGTTGCTCAATATTTTCCAATTGGTTTACAAATTTCTTGTTCTACCCAGCTGGACTTGTTCTGTAATTTTGGCATATGTCAAGTCGGGTCATTAAGGACAAATCGGAATCATAAGGACAAGTCGAGACATACGAATCAGAGCAGGGCTTAGTCAAATTACGAAAATCGCAGTCGGAATTGAAACTTGAATTGTTTCCCAACATTTCCAATTGTGTTACAAATTTCTTGTTTTACCCAGCTGGACTTGATCTGTATTTTGGCAATTGTTAAGTCGGGTCATTAAGGACAAATCGGGACCATTAGGACAAGTCAAGACATACGGAGCACAGCAGGGCGAAGTCAAATTACGAAAATCTCAGTCGGAATTAAACTTTGAATGTTCCCCTTATATTTTCCAATTGTGTTACAATTTTCTTGTTCTACCCAGCAGGACTTGTTCTGTAATTTTGGCATTTGTCAAGTCGGGTCAGTGGGGACAAATCGGGACCATTAGGACAAGTCGAAACATACGAAGCAGGGTAAGGAGAAGGCCAAATTACGAATAAGGTGTATCGTTCAATTTCATTGAAATTTTTTATTTCACACAATATTGAAAAATATTTGAAAAAATTTTGAATAAAAAATTACTATGAAAAAAAATATTTCAGAGAAAAAGTCAGGTTTTGCGAATTTTATGATCTAGTAGGACTCGTCCTTTGAGTTTGGCATTTGTCAAGTCGGATCAGTAGGGACAAATCTAACCATTAGGACAAGTTGAGACATACGAAGCACAGCAGGGCTACGTCAAAGTACGAAAATCTCTGTCGAAATTGAAATTTGAATTGTTTCCCAACATTTTCCAATTGTGTTACAAATTTCTTGTTTTACCCAGCTTGACTTTTTCTGTATTTTAATATTTGTCAAGTCGGGTCATTAAGGACAAATCGGGCCTATTAGGACAAGTCGAAATATACGAAGCACAGCAGGGCAAAGTCAAATTACGAATATCTCAGTCGGAATTGAAATTTGAATGATCCACAACATTTTCCAATTGTCTTTAAAATTTCTTGTTTACCCAGCTAGACTTGTTCTGTATTTAGGCATTCGTCAAGTCTTGTCATTAAGGACAAATTGGGACCATTAGTCAAGTCGAGACATACGAAGCACAGCAGGGCAAAGTCAAATTACGAAAATCAGTCGGCATTGAAATTTGAATGATCCACAACATTTTCCAATTGTGTTACAAATTTCTTGTTTTACCCAGCTGGACTTGTTCTGTATTTTGGCAATTGTTAAGTCGGGTCATTAAGGACAAATCGGGACCATTAGGACAAGTCGAGACATACGAAGCACAGCAGGGCGAAGTCAAATTACGTACATCTCAGTCGGAATTAAACTTTGAATGTTCCCCTTATATTTTCCAGTTGTGTTACAAATTTCTTGTTCTACCCAGCTGGACTGTTCTGTAATTTTGGCATTTGACAAGTGGGGTCAGTGGGGACAAATCGGGATCATTAGGACAGTCGAGACATACCAAGCACAGCAGGACAAAGTCAAATTACGAAAATCTCAGTCGGAATTGAAACTTGAAAGTTGCTCAATATTTTCCAATTGGTTTACAAATTTCTTGTTCTACCCAGCTGGACTTGTTCTGTAATTTTGGCATATGTCAAGTCGGGTCATTAAGGACAAATCGGAATCATAAGGACAAGTCGAGACATACGAATCAAAGCAGGGCTTAGTCAAATTACGAAAATCCCAGTCGGAATTGAAACTTGAATTGTTTCCCAACATTTCCAATTGTGTTACAAATTTCTTGTTTTACCCAGCTGGACTTGTTCTGTATTTTGGCAATTGTTAAGTCGGGTCATTAAGGACAAATCGGGACCATTAGGACAAGTCGAGACATACGGAGCACAGCAGGGCGAAGTCAAATTACGAAAATCAGTCGGCATTGAAATTTGAATGATCCACAACATTTTCCAATTGTGTTACAAATTTCTTGTTTTACCCAGCTGGACTTGTTCTGTATTTTGGCAATTGTTAAGTAGGGTCATTAAGGACAAATCGGGACCATTAGGATAAGTCAAGACATACGAAGCACAGCAGGGCAAAGTCAAATTACGAAAATCTCAGTCGGAATTGGAATTCGATTGATCCACAACATTTTCCAATTGTGTTTCAAATTTCTTGTTTTAGCCAGCTGGACTTGTTCTGTATTTTGGCAATTATAAAGTCGGGTCATTAAGGACAAATCTGGACCATTAGGACAAGTCGAGGCATACGAAGCACAGCAGGGCGAAGTCAAATTACGAAAATCTCAGTCGGAATTAAACTTTGAATGTTCCTCTTATATTTTCCAGTTGTGTTACAGATTTCTTGTTCTACCAAGCTGGACTTGTTCTGTTATTTTGGCATTTGACAAGTCGGGTCAGTGGGTACAAATCGGGACCATTAGGCAGTCGAGACATACGAAGAACAGCAGGGAGATGTCAAATTACGAAAATCTCAGTCGGAATAGAAATTTGAATGATCCACAACATTTTCCAATTGTATTACAAATTTCTTGTTTTACCCAGCTGGACTTTTTCTGTATTTTGGCATTTGTCAAGTCGGGTCAGTAGGGACAAATGAGGACCATTAGGACAAGTCGAGACATACGAAGCACAGCAGGGCGAAGTCAAATTACGATAATCTCAGTCGGAATTAAACTTTGAATGTTCCCCTTATATTTTCCAGTTGTGTTACAAACTTCTTGTTCTACCAAGCTGGACTTGTTCTGTAATTTTGGCATTTGACAAGTCGGGTCAGTGGGGACAAATCGGGACCATTAGGCAGTCGAGACATACGAAGCACAGCAGGGAGAAGTCAAATTATGAAAATCTCAGTCGGAATTGAAATTTGAATTGTTCCCCAAAATTTTCCAATTGTGTTATAAATTTCTTGTTACCCAGCTGGACTTGTTCTGTATTTTGGCATTTGTCAAGTCGGGTCATTAAGGACAAATCGGGACCATTAGGCCAAGTCGAAATATACGAAGCACAGCAGGGCAAAGTCAAATTACGAAAATCTCAGTCGGAATTAAAATTTGAATGATCCACAACATTTTCCAATTGTATTACAAATTTCTTGTTTTACCCAGCTGGACTTGTTCTGTATTTTGGCATTTGTCAAGTAGGGTCAGTAGGGACAAATCAGGACCATTAGGACAAGTCGAGACATACGAAGCACAGCAGGGTGAAGTCAAATTACGAAAATCTCAGTCGGAACTGAAATTTGAATTGTTCCCCAACATTTTCCAATTGTGTTATAAATTTCTTGTTACCCAGCTGGACTTATTCTGTATTTTGGCATTTGTCAAGTCGGGTCATTAAGGACAAATCGGGACCATTAGGATAAGTCAAGACATACGAAGCACAGCAGGGCAAAGTCAAATTACGAAAATCTCAGTCGGAATTAAACTTTGAATGTTCCCCTTATATTTTCCAGTTATGTTACAAAGTTATTGTGGTTGGCAGATCGTTCGAGGACCACGTGAAAAACTTGGAAGAGTTATTTCAACGACTAAGAACCTCCGGATTGAAGCTGAGTCCCAAGAAATGCCATTTGTTCCAGAAGGAAGTACGATATCTTGGCCATGTTATCTCTGGAAAAGGAGTGGCAGTAGATGAGCAGAAGAACAAAGCTGTTAAGGAATAGCCCATTCCAAAAGACATACATCAGCTTCGAAGTTTTATTGGTTTGTGCACCTACTACCGCTGATACGTACTGGGGTTCGCCAACATAGCCAAACCGCTGACCAGGCTTACAGAATGGCAAAAAAGTTCCAGTGGTCTGAAGAATGCCAAGACTCTGAAGCTAAAAGGAGCATTGATCAACGCACCAATTCTGAGCTATCATCTTCCGGACGGAAAATTCATTTTGGACACGGACGCCAGTAACGTGGGACTTGGAGCTGTCCTGTGTCAGATCCAAGAGAAGGTCATCGGTTACTTCAGCAAGACCCTCAGTAAACCGGAGCGGAACTATTGTGTCACCAGGCAGGAATTGTTGGCTGTTGTCAAAAGATTAGAACACTTCTACAAGTACATGTATGGGAGAAGATTTCTACTGAGAACTGACCATGCAGCTCTCAAATGGCTCCTACAGTTCAAGAATCCCGAGGGTCAAGTGGCACGTTGGATCGAGAGTCTCCAAGAATTTGACTTTGAGATCGAACATCGAGCGGGAACCAGCCATAAGAATGCGGATGCCCTATCGCGAAGACCATGCCCAGAAGACTGTTCGCACTGCCGACGAGCAGAGGAGAAAGAGTCGACGCTCTGTAGAACTACGGTGGTGGATGATAACTGAGATGACAACAAGATCCAGAAAGATCGAGAGAAAGATCCAGATCTTGGTTCAGTCATCGGCTGGAAGAAGAGTGATCGAAGCAGGAAATAGCCAGTTGTTCTCCAGTCGTTAAATCTTAAATCTCTTAACCTTGACAATGGAGTCTTGAAGCGTGTATTGGAGTCGGAGGATGATGGGGAAGAAAGACGTCAAGTAGTAGTTCCCAGAAGCCGAAGACATGAAGTGCACCGAGAAATCCATGATGGGGTCAGCGGAGGACATATGGGAGTGACGAAGTCCCTCCAGAAACTGAGGCAACGGTTTTACTGGGTCAATTGCCAAACTGACGTCAAAGACTGGTGCAGAAAATGTGTTGTATGCGCTGCCAGCAATGGGCCTCGAACAAGACATGAGGCCCCGATGCGCCAGTACAATGTGGGCAGCCCATTTGAAACGCCATTGACATCGCTGGCCCGTTTCCCCAATCTGATCACGGGAATAAGTACATCCTTGTGGCGATGGATTACTTCAGCAAGTGGGCCGAAGCCTATGCCCTACCCAACAAAGAAGCCATCACCATTGCCGACGTCTTAGTAAAGGAGTGGATTTGTCGATTCGGCGTTCCGTTAGAGCTGCATT
Organism: Chrysolina americana; assembly: GCA_958502065.1. Taxonomy (NCBI): domain Eukaryota; kingdom Metazoa; phylum Arthropoda; class Insecta; order Coleoptera; family Chrysomelidae; genus Chrysolina; species Chrysolina americana. The sequence goes on along the minus strand of OY293415.1, from coordinate 43,802,536 downwards.
CAGATCAAGGCAGGAATTTCGAGTCAAACCTGTTCCAGGAGATATGTCAGATGCTGAACATCCGAAAGACGAGAACCACAGTTCTGCATCCGCAGTCAGATGGAATGTTGGAGCGGACGAATAAGACGATAAATCGCCACCTGGCCAAGGTAGTCTCTAACCACCAGGAAGATTGGGACCAGTACCTTCATCTGTTTCTGATGGTCTATCGTTCCGCTGTTCACGAGTCAACCGGCCAAACCCCTGCTAGTGTTATCCGAGAGCTGCGACTTCCATTTGACCTGAAGTTTGGGACGCTACCAGGACAAGACACCGCGGGAGATGACTACGCCAGTAAACTACGACAGCGAATGGACGACATCCATGAACGGGTCCGTTTGAACATCCAGAGTGCCAGCGACAGAATGATGGAGACCTACGACATCAAGGCTGATGCTGGTGGATATCAGACAGGTGACCTAGTCGGCTCTACAACCCTAAACGTCGCCGTGGATTATCACCAAAGCTTCGGAACTCGTGGGAAGGTCCATATAAAATCATGTAAAAAATAAACGACCCCATCCACCGCATATATAAGCCACCACAAGGAAAACCTAGGGTAGTACACTTCAATAGGTTGTCCCCTTATGCCGGAAACCACGACCAAGTCCGCACCGTCAGACCACCGGAGGATGAAATGACGTTTCAGAAGTTCATGTCCTTTACTCACACGGACAGAGAGTTCAACATGGAGTAACCCGAGAGGAGCCACGAGACCTTTTCAAGGTGCCTGCCAACGACGCGTTAGCTCACTGTGTGGCAGAAGATCTCCAAATGTCCAGAGGCATTGCAGTAGTTTTCTCCAAGAAGTTCGGTCGACTCTAGGAACTGCGGAAACAGAACCCGGAAGTTGGAGGGGTGTTACAGCTGAGGAAAGGTCAGAGAAACATCTACTATCTGGTTACCAAGAAGCGTTCTCGAGATAATCCGTCTTATGAAGATGTTTGGAAAAACCTTAACCAGAATATTATGGACCTGGCAATCCCAAATTGGCCTGTGGGCTTGATGGGTTGGACTGGAGAGTTATAAGAAGCATGTTGGAGACAATATTCAGATCCAGCGGCATTAACATTCTGGTGTGCTGTAACCATCTTCTTCGACCCAACTTAAAGACTCTGGAGTGCTACTTCCATCGAACGTCCTGGTGCAGATATGGAGAATCTTGCAGATATTTTCACACTCCAAGAATGACTTTTCGGGGCGAAACGTCTTTAAGAAGGGGGCAATGCAACGATTTCGAGACCGGCCCTGATCTAATTAATCATGCACCCTCGTTCAACTACGACAGCATATCTGCTGGCCTACGAATCGCCGAGAACAAGCTGGAATAAAATCGATCGTTTCGATACGGTTCAAAGAGCCATGTAGATGAAATGTTCTATACTTCGGAATAATCAAGAGCCGTAGATGGAATCTGCTTGGGAGTATATAAGCTGGTAGTCAGAGGCAGAGTGGAGAGTTAGTTACAGTTCCAGAGTTCGCTGATAGATAACCACAGTAGAAATAAATTGAAATAGTTATTGAAGTCTATGTTTTAGTGTAATAATTGTTTTAAGTAGTGTTTGAAATAAATTAGAAAAATTTGTTTAGTGCAGTTTTACTACAATACTTCTTCCTTAGCGCTGGTGACATCTCTAATATAAAATATAATTATGACTCCTTGCAAAACTACAATTCTTATCAGTATGGGCAACACTGTCTTTTGTTTTTATATAACCAATATCTCTGATGTATTTCATCCATTATTCAATAAATTAGCATTGGTAAAATATGTCTTTTACTTTCACATTGACTGATTCATCCTCAGTGTTGAGTTATAATTTCAAACCTCCGATTTATCTGGCTGATAATGCGGAATATGAAATAAGATTGGCAAATTTTTATTCATTCAATGTTATTCCAAACGTAATCAAATTCAACAATGTTTTGTGAACACGTCAGTTATATCATTCCTGAAGGATTTTATGACGTAACTGATATTCTTAATCTCATCATCAAACAAATGACCACTAACAATGATGATGTAACAGTATCCATCGACCCAAATTGGACAACTTTGAAAGTTATCACCGGACAAACACTAAAATAAAATTTTCAGTACAAAATTCTATCGGTCAATTATTAGGATTTGAGAAGAAATCACTCAATGCAAATGGCATCTACAAATCAGATCATGAAGTGAAAATTCTCTCAATCAACACATTGATTGTAATATTGCGATGGGGTTCATTTTTGAATGCAGATCCAGTGCATGTTATTCATCAATTATTTCCGACTGTGCCAAGAGGGTATAAAACAGTTGAGACCCCTTTCAACATTCTGTATTTCCCCGTTACTATCAAGACAATCACTGTGAGAATTGTGGATCAAAATTTGAATTTAATTGATTTTCGAAACGAAGAAGTTACTGTTAGATTACACTTGAGAAGAAGACTCTCTGAATAATGGTCTGGAGATAAATCAGCATTTTAACAACCATATAAAAAGAAGGTGAAGTTGACTTTGAAAGATAGTACGAAAGCAACTGTTGAATTGCTAACACCAGAACATAAAAAATACTTGAAATCTTTGGGATTAAAACTCTTAATATTATGGAATTGCTACAAATCACAAGTGAACCGTTCAGTGATAACACAATCAGTTCGACACATATCAACTCTATATTCCAATGACATCAAATATAATGATGAAATAAGAATTCCAATTCAGGACTAGACGCTTATACATTACCTTTTAACTCGTACATCTACATAGAGGGAATCCGAAAAAGATATCCCACTTATGCAAGCTTCATATAAAAGGACTCTGGATTTTGTTACTTTTTCCTGATTCACCAACAAAGTAACCTGAACCGTTTCCAATATCTTAATGCCATCTCCTTATTATCTTGGACAAACTGTATACACAAAAAAAATGTGAATTTACTTTGAAATCAGTTGATTGGAAATATACTTCTAATATAGACTAGAAATGAAAGTTTGTAATTTATCTCAAGTTCAAGTTTAGTTGAAAAAAAAAAACTAACAACTCATTATGGAAGACAATTTTTTTTATTTCATTTATTATTTTTCAGATGCAATTTCACGTGAATTTCCTATTGGTTATTACCTTAAAAGAATTAGAAATTTTAACCAGAGATTGGCTTCGCCATGCGAAGCAGCTCAAGGAAAGGGAACAACGTTAGCGCCCTAAAATATAAATTATTTTTTAACATTTATATATAACTTAATTTTAGTTGAGAATTCAAAGTTTCTTTCAAGATTTTTTTTATTTATTGTTATAAGTTTTGTGAAAAGTCACATTTTTATATAAGTGTATTTTCGTTGAGAATTTAAAGTTTTTTTCAAGATTTTTTTAAATTTATTGTTCAAATAAAGGGTTTTTAATAATCAATTTTTTTATCGAAACCTACTAGTATACGTCTATAAAGCTAGAAGAGCAAGGATGAGTAAACCTAAGATTTTTGAAATATTAGCCGATTAGAAGGCGCTTTTACAAAAGTTGTTTCAATGTAACTTGAAAACTAATAGGCAAGAGCAATAAGGCACACTAAGGTATCTGCCTTCAACTTGATGCATAGATCCAATCTCTTTAAGTTGAAGAAAACATCACAACATAACATAATAAGGTATCCTTCCACTGCAAAGTATTGAAAAAATTTCAATTTATCAAATTTTCGGTGCATATATTGAGGTATAAGAATAATGAAAAGGTAAAAAAATGAAAACTTGACATTGGAGCACTTACAATTTCACAAAAATTAAAAATAAATTCTGCCCAAGTTGCTCTGCTAGCTTCTAGACAACGGCACTGTTTCCATAAAGTATCCCTCCTCATCATCCTGTTGACTTCGGCTTAGCTCAATTTTTTTTACGATTTTGAGCCGCTCGAAAGTTATCTTACGAGACTTTGGAAAATTGAAAATGAATATTTGGCACCTTTGGTGTTGATACTAAATTCATGAAATAGAGTCTATTCAAAACATCGAAACTACGTCACTTTCACTAGACGCGCGTTTCACCGACAATGTTGGCATTCTCAAGAGCTTTGAGCTTATAGCTGTTGAGAATGCTAACTTTGTTGGCGACACGCGCGTCGAGTGAATGTGACGTGGTTTTAGTGTATTGGGTAGCTTCTATTTCTTGAATTGTGGAAATGTGAATCTTATGCAGTTCCCAGTGCAATGTAAACTCACTCGCATTGAGCGTTCTTGTGAAACCTTTGATTGGTCATGTGACAGAAATTTGAGTTCTCTAAGTCATCACATTTGACATCTTCATTGATCTACATGTGATTTCACAATCTACATAGCCATTTGGAGGCCATAAATCCACTATCAATTGGAGATTATAGGTGAACAATCAATCATTAGTGCACAAATTGAGGATGAAATCATCAAATTAGTAAATTAGCAAATTGATGATTTCTCCGTTAATTTGTGCACCAATGATTGATTGGTTACCCATAGTTCCCCTTTAAGAGTGGGTTTCTGGCCTTCAAGTGGATGTGAAAAAATTTTATTAAAAATTCTTTTTTCAACGTTAACAATGACAAGTGGGTGTCCATTTTAACTTCCAATATCTACCTAAATTTTATTTGTTTTTTACGAATTTCACATAATTTTAAAAATTGTGAGTTGTAATTTTTCTTTTTCAGTTCAACCCGCATTTGAACAACAGGAGATGAGCATTACTATGCTCGAAAACCCGTTTTTTATGTAATTGATGTATTATGCCCTTCAACAATATTTGGATAAAAGTTGCTTTGAAAATGTTTTCCATTCAATTTGAACCTATCATATGTATGTATTTGCGATCATGTGTCCAGAATTAGCCAATCAGACAAACATTACATTGATAATTGCCCCGAGTAAGTGCCCCGGGTAAATGCCGAACCGAACTTGCCATAACAAAGAAAAGCCTGAAGAAAGTGCAAAGACTAGCATGTCTTTGTATCACAGGAGCAATGAGGTCGACTCCAACAGCAGCAATAGAGGTAATTCTGGACCTCACTCCTCTCCATAAGCAAACCTCAGGTTGGCTAAAGTCGGACTCAAAGGGACAGCACACATCGTAAGGGGCTCAACCCCCACCGAAAGTGCACACCTTGCCGATCTCCCAACTGACGAAATTACAAGGAAATTCAGTTTCGAGAAATTCTTTCGAACGGAATTAAATACCCAGAGTGGATGGAGCATAGAATCCATTCGAGCACTGGGAAAGAATACCATAACATGGTACACGGACGGTTCCAAAACTCCCGACGGCACTGGAGCAGGAGTCTTTGGGCCTCGCCCCAAATACTCCGAACCCATGGGCCAGTTCCCCAGTATTTTTCATGAGGAGATTCACGCCATAGAAAGGTGCATTCAATTCAACCTCGACAGGAAATACCGGAACAAGGAAATCGCAATCCTCCCCGATAGTCAAGCAGCCATCTAAGCGTTGAGCTCATATAACATCAACTCAAAGATGGTTTGGGAATACCTAGACAAACTTGATGATCTAGGCAGGAACAATAAGGTAATCCTCCTCTGGGTGCCGGGGCATGTCGGAGTGAAGGGCAATGAACAAGCAGATACCCTGGCTCGAAAAGGGGCATCCACGCCACTGATCGGGTCAGAACAATTTTGCGGACTTGAAAAATCTTACTTTCAAGACGATCTCAATAAAACTGAAGAAGCAATGATAGCAACTTACTGGCAGAGACTTCCAGGGCTAAGGCAGGCCAAATATCTCCTCGGTAACTTCAACCGAGCAAGATCGAAGACATTGATTAACCTCAGCAAAACTAGTCTAAAAACAATCACGGGATTTCTTAGGGGGCACTGCAGACTCAAAGAACATCTAAGGAAGCTAGGCTTAGAAGAGAACAGCACCTGCAGATTCTGTGGGTAACATCCAGAAACACCACACCATATATTGATGGAGTGTTATGCTGTACATCACAGAAGATTGAATATACTGGGATCACAGCAGCTGAGTGTGGGAGAAATACCACGAATAGACACCCTCAAAATCCTTTAATTCCTCAAGGAATTGGGGCTTGAGGGACTGCTGTGAACGAAAACACCTTGAAATAGCAGAAGAAGATGGGGCACAATACATCTAATTAGGTCGCAGCGCATCAGTCACCATACATTTTTACCATTACCATTACATCCCTCGACTATTAATAAATTCTCATTTGTCTTGAATATCCTCAAGCAAGTTGCTTTTAGGTAACAGAAACTCGCTTTCTGTTAACTGTTACTGTATTTTTTTCTACTGATTATCTTTGTTTGATTTCATGACTCTGTATGTAATGTTCGTTTGACATGTGCTGATTAATTGATGACAGATGATGAAAGATATAAGTTGATGTATTCCGGATAAAAAGTAAAAAGAATTTTTTTGTACAAATTTTTTAGTAATCAGCAACTAATTAATCAGCTGCATAAAAATTGTAAGCTGTACTTTTTCTTATTCAGTTTAACCTGTATTTGAACAACAGAAGATGAGCATTGCTATGCTCGACAACACGTTTTTTATGTAATTGATGTTACAATGTATTATGCCCTTTTAACAATATTTTGCTAAAAATAGCTTTGAAATATTTTTCCATTCAATTTGAACTTATCATATCTACGTATTTGCGATCATGTGACTAGAATTAGCCAATCATACAAACATTGCATTGATAATTGCCCCGGGAAGTTATCACTGTTGAACAATCGTGTCACCAAGCAAATGACATATAGTATGACGTTTACAGAATTAAATTTTTAAAATGTCAGTTACTTCGAGTAGAAATGGAAATATCAAATAAAAATGACCCAATAGATATACTTAACTATAAGTGAAAATACTTCAAAAATATTACATTGAGTTAGAAGTACATGTGGAAAATGTTCAAAGAGTTTTGTGAGGTGAGAGATAGGACTTATAGGAATAGTGTACTGTTGAAGAGTTGCCCCGTATACTTGAAGATTGGGCCGTAAACATGAAGAATTAAGACGGATCAAAGATTGGAAAAGCCACCATCAAACTATTTGGAATGTGACTGATAAACTCTCACAAGAAAAATACTTCCAAAATTATGCGTTAGGTAGGTTACTGGTTTTTAAATTCTATGAAAAAAATGTTCTTACTAAATATCCCTTGACAATTAATACATATTCATTTGTCTTGGATTTCCTCAAGCGAGTTGCTTTTAGGTAACAGCAACTCGCTTTCAAAAATTAGCAATAAATTATTTCGAAATTATCAATAGCTTTGGGATATTATAAATGACAATATCCCGCGTACCAATTGGGGTTAAATAGATTTTGTGGAGACGATTTACTTGGTTCCCTAACATTGTTGATCTTCGATGATTAAAGTGTCAAACGACAACTAAAAGAGTTATTGAAAATGAACGGAATTGTAAATATAGGTGTGGAAATGAGTTTGCACTTTTCAGAGAATATTGAAGAAACCAAAGAGAGACAGGTGCTTTAATTTCGATAGGTGTGTGCCTTGCAAAACCCCTCCCAGCGTGATGAAATATTAAACTTTACTTTTAGATGACTAAACCAGCCCTGTGAAATATAAGCTGGGCAAGTATTTTGCAATAAAAAACAGCCTAGCAGGAAGGCAGGAACGGAATACTGGCCTGATACAAAAATGTATTCGTGGATATACGGAGAGAGCTTTTGTTAATATTCTTTTGCAAAAGGCAGACGCCTACTGAAACAGCATTGACGTTACTTGGTAGGTGGTCTCTCTTGAACACAGGATGATTCACCAGTATTTTTGTTCTAGGAAAAACTCAGTTGATGTCTGATATTATCATATGTCAATTCTATATTGCTTATGAAAAAATTAAAATTGGATTGTGTTTCAAAAATTATATTTAATTTATGAAAAAAAAATTATATCATTTCTGTTGATGCACATAAGATACAGAAATTCTAGTCCAATTCTTCAGTGTAAACATTTAAATGAAATATATCCAAATGAGTGGTCTCAGAGTCGCGTACGAACCAAGCGCTTCCCCACCATCAAACAAAACCTGTATCTTAGTCAAATAAGGTTTGGCAACGCTGTCGGAGGCGTCATGGCAAACATTCCTGTAGAAATTCATACAACAGAGGTCATTTCGCCACTTACTATTTGGAGGCCTGTTGCATTAAAACTTGTGTCAAAAATTTGTATATTTTTAAACTGAGTTTTCTCTTCCCCTCTCTTTCTGCTTTTATAGATGGCTGATATGATAGACTATTTGTTAACAATACACTCCGGTAATTATATTCTTTATGTAGGTGTTATAAAGCGGCGTATCGGCCTTAGACTCTGCACCGCTTAGAATATCCTAGAGTTTCTAACGCAAGGTCTCATTCGCCATCAGCGCTTGGTCTGATGATGGACGAGGCGTATCACAACGTCGGGACACCTAACAACAATAAGGAATATAACGTGAGCGGCTACGCTATACCCCTGACGGTCCTAGAAAGTACGTGACGTCCTGTTACGAGTGAAATTCGAGTATAGAAAGAAAACAAGATGGATTAATTTGATGAGTATATTAAATAAACATAGAGTAGTTCCGAATTGAATACAAATATTTCCACTTTAGATCTACATGCTATCCCGCAAGCCAGACATGTATCAAACACACAATTTAATAATATAATGCAAAGTAAACAACACCTTAAATACTTAAATTACTTTTGGAAACAAGCAAGCTTTCTAAACGCATATTCGACGAGACATTTCTTACATTGCTAGCGGTTATTGCTACTGTCGGAGGTATATTAAAAATAGTTGAATAAACAATGGTAGCAAGCACATAAATGTTTCTGGATGATAGTTCACATACGTAAACACACTATCAAAGATAGCAACCTCATAGTCATTACTAAATACCTTTGTTTGCGCAATGAATCAATATATACCAATAACACTCCCAGTAATCAAATATCAGAATAAACGACATAAATCAAGCAAAACGTGTACTAACAGTACATATTGAACTACATTGTACAGATAAATGCGATAAAATCATGCAAATAAATCAATATAACATTAATCAGACATGTAAGACATAACCAAAATGGATAATCAGTTCAAACAGTAATAAACACTATTACATGACACCTATGATAATACACCAAAATCCCAAGTAACAGTAATGACTTTCACTGTATATTGTTCTACTACTAGTAGAAGACGTAAACCTTTAGTACAATATAAATGATAGCTGTACCCATTGATGGTTTCTAAATAAAGGACAGCTCTTAAAATAACCAAACATACACACACTCGACAGGTGAAAATAATATAATAATTTCCCTTTTAGCAACCAGTACATGAACCACAGCCCTTGTATCAGGGTTAAAATATTAGGTTCCGTTCCGTATATGCTCATAAATTAAACAGGATTGCAGATATCTTTTAAGGCGGTTTATTTTCACGAGAAGGCACATAAATCTCCACACTCATTATATCTGTTCAGACATTATATTCATGATCGTTTCTGGGTAACCTTTAATAGTACGATAGTTTCATCTTACGGTTTTTACTGACGAAGTGATTTCAAACTCCCTTGACTATACTCCGAGGCACTCAGGTGTTCGCGATAGATTAGAATACATAGGTACTGCACTATTCCAAACGCACTTGTAACTAGAAGATATCCGCGGCAGTGAATAAACTATACTCCGAGGCATACATTTTCACTAATACATGACGACGAACTTCGTAACGCACTGGTATAATCCTTAGACGAACATGGCACGGGTCAAATATGAACTGAACTATTATCCGGTCAAACCGCAGTGTTTTATAGTAATATTTGTTTGGACACGTGTCGCCGTTATTCTTCCCTATGCCATACAATAGGACATCTGCATGATTAATCATGTTTTTAATAGCGATCATTTATTTATTTATTTATTTATTTGAAATAGAAATAATCCTAATTTACAAATTCTACTAATAAGTATATCATAATTAATTATTTGATTAAATGAATGAATATCGTCTGCTATTACTAAGTACAGTAGTTCGTGTATACATACATTCACATGATGAAGGTTAGTTTACATTGTTTACATTGATGTACTCCAGAAGGTTGCACTTGAATGAACTCATTGTTGCACTATCCTTGATATCAATGGGTAGATTATTATATTGAAGTAATCCTTTGTGAAACAAAGAATTTATGTTTTTTTTGTAATTGGTTCTATTTACATGGATGTTTGAACTTCCTCTGGTCTGGTAATTGTGAACTTGAATATTGAATGTGATAAATTGATTCAAATAATGAGGTAACTGTCCTTTCAACATTTTATAAATAAAAATCATTGAAAGATAATATAGTCGGGTTTTTAGTGGAATCCAGTTCAATACAGCTAACATGGTATTAATGGGAGTGGACTTCTTGCATTTGAGAATGATTCTCATTGCTCTATTCTGTCATTTTTGTAATGCCGCAATACTGTTAGAATCTAGTAACGACAGTAAAATTGAGCAATATTCGAAGTGTGGCTGGATTATAGTTTTATAGACCGTTATAGATGAAGAGAACGATAATTGTTGGCATATTCTTGAGAGGAAGAATATTTTTTTGCTTATTTTGCGATGAATATAATTGAAATGACTTTTGAGAGTTATAAGGTTATCCACTTTGAAGCCGAGGTATTTTATTTCTTGCACTATTTCAATGTTTTCATTATATATTGATATATTTATGTTAATTATTGGTTGTTATTGGTTTGGCTATATTTATATTTTGAAATTATTATCATTGCCTTGGTTTTTAGAGTATTTAATTTGAGCTTATTAATATTCAAGAAATTAGTGATAATTTCCAAACAATTGTTCATTTTCTCTATGGCCTCATCTAGGTTCAGACTGCTGACAGCTATGAGAGTATCGTCAGCAAACAAGTTAATGAACTCACATTCTTGAATAAAATTGATGTCATTTAAGTGAAGAATGAATAATAACGGTCCTAGGACACTGCTCTGAGGAACACCGGTGGTTATATTTTTTTCACTAGAGATTGCATCATTAACCTTGGTTACTTGAGACCGTCCTTTCAGGTAAGTATCGAACCATTTTAAAGCGGTCCCGTGCAGTGTTTATCTACCTAGTGATAAGAATGCATCAACAAGTTTTTGTTCAAAATTGAGCTGGATTAGAACACAAGTAGGCGACAAAAATAAATATTTAATTTGTGGAGACTTCAATTGTCCGAACGTGCAATGGGTAAGAAACTCAGATTTCCTGGAACCTGTTTATGTAGACAACGAAAAAACAGAACTCATTGATACTCTTTCTTTCTGTGGACTGATGCAGTTCAACAATGTCACGAACGCTAATAACAGAATTCTAGACCTCATATTATGTAACGATTCTATTATAGAAAACATTACTCGACAAAATAGTGTTGTTGAAAAGGAGGACTCACATCACCCCACGCTATCATTTTTTTGTAAAATTAAGAAATGTCACACTTTGCATGACTCCGATACCTTTTATTTGAATTACTACAAAGCAAATTACGGAAATATTAATGAATTCTTTAACTCCATATCCTGGATAGATCTCTTTCGTAGTTAATACAAATATTAAGTATTTTTACAACAAAATCCAACATGCAGTCGAAGAGTTTGTTCCTTCTAAACGGAAATACAAAAATTTTCCCCAATATTTCTTAAACTCTACCATCAAAGTAGTTAGAGAAAAAAATAAATTCCATAAAAAATGGAAAACTTATAAAAATCCTTTAGATTACCAGACTTTCTCGCTTCTCAGAAATCGTTCAAAGAATCTCATCAGAGTAGACTATCAGAAGTACGTTAAAAATATCGAAAATAATATACCTTCGAATGTTAAAAAATTTTGGCAACTTGTTAAAATCAATAAAGCCAATCAAATTCCTTCAGAAATGAAGTTGGGAAACACAGTTGCCTCAGATGGTCAAAGTATCAGCAACTTGTTCGGATCCTACTTTGCAAGCGTTTTTGTACCAAAATTAGATGGCCCACATCATACTTCCTGCTAAAACAACTTGCATTTATGTGAAGTACAGCTCACAGAGAGAGAAGTCATGGATGGTTTGCGCGATTTAGATCCGAATAAAGAAGCAGGATCAGATAAATTACCTTCAATATTAGTTAAAAATTGTCGTTTCAGTCTAGCAACACCATTAACACTATTATACAATCAATCTCTGTCAACTGGAGAATTTCCAGATTTTTGGAAATAAGCGTGTGTCATCCCAGTCCACAAGTCCCGGCAAAAAAACCTGATAAATAACTATAGGCCTATTAGTAAATTGTGCATCTTTGCCAAATTGTTCGAAACATTTGTTTACAAATCACTTTACCAGTTAGTGTTGCGGCAGATAATGCCAGAACAGCACGGTTTTTTCAAAAATAGATCTATCGAATCTAATCTCATATGCTACTCTGACTATATATTAAATGCAACTGACAATCAGATACAAGTGGATGATGATATCTACACCGACTTCAGCAAGGCTTTCGATAAAATAGATCATGGTATCTTAATCGGAAAACTTGCCGAGGTGGGTGTGGATGGTGTCCTGTTAACCTGGATCGTGTCATATTTATCTGGAAGAACCCAACACGTATCTCTTCAAGGCTATAACTCTGAAGTCACAGAAATTACATCAGGGGTGCCACAAGGATCGCACTTGGGACCCCTCATATTTTTAATTTACATTAATAACATATCTGTCAGCTTTAAGTACTGCAAATATCTAGCATATGCGGATGATTTTAAAATATTCCTAAAAATAAAAAACATTTCTGATTGCGCCAAATTGCAAAGTGATCTGAATAGGTTTGAGATTTACTGTAAGGAAAACAACTTATTCTTGAATTCTGACAAATGCCATTACATTACATTTACAAGAAACAAGAACGTATTTGATGGTCAATATACTTTGAATGGAATTTTCTTGAGACGATGCAGCCAGATAAGAGACTTAGGAGTCACGTATGATAGCAAACTTATATTCGATAGTCATATCAATAATGTAATAAAAAACTCTCTTAGGATGTTAGGTTATATCATGAGACAAACTAAATTTATATCTAACCCTCAGGCTATATTAGCTCTATATTGCATACGTATTTAGTAAGCTCAATTTTGCTTCTTCTGTTTGGAATCCTCAGTATAATGTTTACGTTGAACGACTTGAGAATGTTCAGAATAAGTTCCTGAAATACTTGTCTTTCAAGACACGCAGTCCTGCCACTTCCCTCATCACTATTTGTAACAAGTATAATATATCATCGTTAAAAAATCGTGAAATTGTGAACGATGTATTTAATCTGCATAAAATTCTAAATGAAAAAAGCGATAGCCCCGAAATTTTTAATAAAATAAGCTTGTCTGTGCCATTACGACCATTGAGAAATCAAAATTTGTTTAATATCCCTTTCAAAAACACGAACTCTACCAAGACGGCGTTCTACGTGTCAACGGAGAAGAGTTGGTACTTCACGGGAGAAGTGGAGAAATGATCCGGGTTGAGTTGGCTGAAGACATGAGCATTCCCGAGAGAGCTGAAACCATTCTAGAGGCTCGTATGGTTGGTGGAGTGAGCAACGGGAGCGTGGTGATGTTCGAGCCCGAGCTCCATGATGAAAAAATCGGACGAGGAATTGCCCTTGGGAAGACCTTACTGCGCGCCGATAAACTTATACCAGTAAGGGTCATGAACGTCCATTACCATTCAGTGACGTTGAAGAAAGGAACAACTTTGGGCCACTGCTCACCAATTTCATCTGTGGTCAGGAATGTACGCGGTACCATTAACCAAGCCAACAATCTACCCGCAGAATTAGGAAAGCTAGTTGCCATATCATCGAGAGGCATAAAACTGGCACAGCAGCCCAGATTAAAAGATTAAGTGAGGAGATACCAAGACGTCTTTGACACCGGACAGGAAAAAGGAAGTAGAACGAAGGTAGTCCAGCACAGAATTGATACTGGAGATGCCCGTCCAATCCGTCAATCAGCGAGAAGACTCCCTCTTGCCAAGAAGGAAGAGGCAGACAAAATAGTCAGCGATATGGGGAAAGAAGGAGTAATTGAACCATCTGACAGCTCTTGGTCATCTCCAGTTGTACTAGTAAAGAAGAAAGACGGATCAACAAGATTCTGCGTCGATTACCGACATCTGAATAACGTGACAAAGCTACCCACTACCTAGAATAGATGACACCTTGGACACGCTCGCCGGCTCTACAATCTTCTTCACCTTCGACCTGAAAAGCGGATATTGGCAGGTAGAACTGGCTCCAGAAGATCGAGAGAAGACAGCTTTCGTCATTGGCACAGGGTTGTGGCAATTTACCGATATGCCATTCGGACTTTGTAACGTTCCAGCCACTTTTGAGAGATTAATGGAGACTGTGTTGAAGGGGCTCTCCTGGAAGACTTGCTTGGTATACCTTGATGACATAATCGTAGTTGGCAGAACATTCGAAGGCCACGTGAAAAATCTGGAGGAGGTATTTCTGCGTCTGAGGAACTCAGGATTGAAATTAAGCCCTAAAAAATGTCACCTATTTCAGAAAGAAATCTTGGCCACATTGTCTCTGGGGAAGGAGTAGAAGTAGATGACCAGAAAATTAAAGCTGTTAGAGACTGGCCCATTCCTAAAGTTATCCATCAGCTTCGGAGTTTTCTTGGCCTATGTACCTAATATCGTCGGTACGTGCTAGGGTTTGCTAACAACGCCAAACCATTGACCAGGCTCACGGAAAGACAGACAAAGTTCCAGTGATCCGAGGAATGCCAAGATTCGTTCAGGAAGCTGAAGGGGGCATTAATCAACGCTCCAATTCTATGTTATCCTCTTCCGAACGGAAAATTCATTCTGGATACGGACGCCAGCAACGTGGGACTTGGAGCTGTCCTGTCTTGGGTCCAGGATGGACAGGAAAATGTCATCGGGTACTTCAGCAAGACCCTCAGTAAACCGAAGCGAAATTACTGTGTCACCCGACAGGAGCTGCTGGCTGTGGTCAAAGGAGTAGAGCACTTTTACAAGTATGTGTATGGCAAGAGAGTCCTGCTGAGAACTGACCACGCCATCAAGTCTTACTGGGCTCAATGGAACTCCCTTAATCTGGATAACGGAGTTCTGAAGCGTGTGTTGGAGTCCGAGGATGGTGGAGAAGAAAGACGTCAGACAGTTGTACCCAGAAGCAGAAGACCGGAAGTGCTTCGAGAAATTCATGATGGGGTCGCCGGAGGACATCTGGGAGTGACGAAGACTCTCCAGAAAGTGAGGCAACGGTTTTACTGGGCCAATTGTTAGGCAGACGTTCAAGACTGGTGCAGAAAGTGCGCTGTATGCGCCGCAAGTAATGGACCTCGAACGCGACCTAAGGCACCAATGCGTCAGTACAACGTTGGCAGCCCATTTGAAAGAATCGCCATCGATATTGCTGGACCGTTTCAACAATCTGACCACGGGAACAAATACATCCTCGTGGCAATAGACTACTTCAGCAAGTAGGCTGAAGCCTATGCCCTACCCAACCAGGAAGCCTTAACCGTCGCCGTCGTCCTGCTGAAGGAGTGGATTGGTCGATTTGGTGTCCCACTTGAACTGCATTCAGACCAAGGCAGAAATTTCGAGCCCAACTTGCTCCAGGAATTGTGTCGAATGCTGAGCATCCGGAAGACGCGAACTACAGCTTGACATACGCAGTCTGATGGAATGGTGGAGTGGATGAACAGGACAATGAACCGCCACTTATCCAAGGTAGTCTCTGACCACCAAAGAGACTGGGACCAGTATCTCTATTTGTTTCTGATGGCCTATCGTTCTGCAGTACAAGAATCGACCGGCCAAACCCCTGCTAGTATTATTATGGGCCGAGAGCTGCGACTACCATGTGACCTGAAGTTTGGGACGCCACCAGGACAAGACACTGCGGGAGAGGACTATGTCAGCAAACTTCGGCAGAGAATGGAAGACATCCACGAAAAAGTACGTTTGAACATCCAGAGTGCCAGCGACCGAATGAAAGAGAACTATGACATCAAGGCCGATGCTGGAGGATTTAAGGTTGGTGACCTGGTTTGGCTGTATAACCCCAAACGTCGTCGTGGCCTATCACCAAAGTTGCAGAACTCATGGAAAGGCCCTTATAAGATCTTGAAGAGGATAAATGACGTGGTCTACCGAATTAAAAAACCCACCTAGAGGAAAACCCAGAGTCGTCCATTTCAATAGGTTGGCCCCTTACGCTGGAAACCACGACCAAGTCCGCACCCTCAGACCACCGGAGGATGCAATGACGTTCCAGAAATTCATGTCCTTGTACTCAAACGGGCAGAAAGTTCGACATGGGGTGACTCGAGAAGAACCACGAGATCTTTTTAAGGTGCCTGCGGAATACGCGCTAGCCCACTGTGTAGCAGAAGACCTTCAAATGTCCAAAGGCATCGCTATGGTGTTCTCCAAGAAGTACGGTCGTTTTTATGAACTACGGCAACAAAACCCGGAAGTTGAAGGGGTGCTACAGTTGCGGAAAGGCCAGAAAAGCATCTTCTATCTAGTCACCAAGAAGCAGTCTCGAGACAAACCGTCCTATGAAGACGTATGAAACAGCCTTGAGAAATTAAGGGACATGATGGTGGAGCAGAATCTCGTGGACCTGGCAATCCCAAAATTGTCCTGCGGGCTCGACGGACTGTACTGGAGAGTCATAAGGAGCATGTTGGAGACGATATTCCAATCCACCGGCGTCAAGATCTTGGTATGCTGTAATCATCGTCCACAACCAAACCTGAAGACCGTAGAGTGCTACTTCCATCAAACAGCAAGGTGCAGATATGGAGAATCATGCAAATATCTCCATACTCCGAAAATGACATTTCGGGACGAAAAGTCTTTAAGAAGGGGGCAATGTAATGATTTCGAGACCGGCCTCGAGACTGACCCTGATCAACCAATTACACTCCACACTCGAAATATAAACAAGTTCTCTTCCGACAAACACATGACTCATCCGTAGAAGAGACGCGAACGTTCTAACCGAAGATTCTAGGAACCTCTAGAAGTCGCCAAAAAGACTGGAAAGATCGAAAACTGTAAATGCTACTATATACAGTAGCTGTATAGCAGATGGCGGAACAGTCAGAGTTTTCAGAGTTAGTTCCAGTTCCTGAGTTCGCAGATAGAGACTGACACAGTAGAAATAAATTTGAATCTAGCGAAGTCTATGTTTTAGTGAATAATTGTTTCAAGTGGTATTTTAAATAAATTGGAACAATCAGTAAGTGCAGTTTTACTACAGAAAATTTTAAAATTAAATGGAGTGCAAGCTAATGGTACAGTGTACTTACTTACTGTGTTAGTGAGGATAATTGCTATAGATATTTTTAAACAATTACATTTATACGAGAGTTGATGAAGAACGAATACATATTAAAATGTTCAATATCCAAACATTAAAAATTGCATGGAAATATTTTCTGCACGTGGCGACTTTCAGCGTCATTGAAACAGAAAAAAATTGATTAGGAATCAGACAAATTATATTGAAAGAAAAATTGAATTGACATGAAAGTCCAACCACAATTTTGGCTGCTGCTTCTAAGAATTTTAGCCGAGTGTTCACTCAAACAGGCGATCATGCTAATCAATGATATAAAATAGTTATTAAATTTTTGAAAATTGTTTATCAATTAATAGTAAATGTGAATATATTTCACTGAGATCATTGAGGTCTGTTCTTTTGTTTAAAGATTGATCCGTTTGTGAAATGAAAGCCATTTCCATTTCCGACCCGACCCGACCCGACCCGACCCGACCCGACCCGACCCGACCCGACCCGACCCGACCCGACCCGACCCGACCCGACCCGACCCGACCCGACCCGACCCGACCCGACCCGACCCGACCCGACCCGACCCGACCCGACCCGACCCGACCCGACCCGACCCGACCCGACCCGACCCGACCCGACCCGACCCGACCCGACCCGACCCGACCCGACCCGACCCGACCCGACCCGACCCGACCCGACCCGACCCGACCCGACCCGACCCGACCCGACCCGACCCGACCCGACCCGACCCGACCCGACCCGACCCGACCCGACCCGACCCGACCCGACCCGACCCGACCCGACCCGACCCGACCCGACCCGACCCGACCCGACCCGACCCGACCCGACCCGACCCGACCCGACCCGACCCGACCCGACCCGACCCGACCCGACCCGACCCGACCCGACCCGACCCGACCCGACCCGACCCGACCCGACCCGACCCGACCCGACCCGACCCGACCCGACCCGACCCGACCCGACCCGATCCGACCCGACGCGACCTGGCGATCTGAAACTAATTGCGAATTGAGTCGAAAAGATAAATATAGTGCCATGTTATTGGCTTTGGCGTAACACGGATGATACCGAATGCAGGTGGTGCTTGGAGGAAGAGGAGTCAGCAACCCACATTCTCACGGAATGCCCGGCAGTAGCAGCAATACGGGAAACACACCTCGGAAACATCGTACTGAACCCGGAGAGTGTGAGGGTGGTATCGGTTAGAATGCTGGCCTCTTTCGCTCGCGAGATAGGCTACCTTCAAAACTGAACCATTTCCCAGCAGTGGTAGGTGCATAACAGGCACGATTGAGATGCCTACATGCTTATGGCTCCGTCCGCCCACATACCTTATTCTATCATCTATCTATTGACTTTGGCGTCGATCTTACGTGGATCTTGGCGTTGATACTAATGTTGATAGTAGCGTTAACATTAACTCAGTTTGAACTTGTAAAAACAAATTTTGTCGCAGAATATTTTTTTTTTTGCAGTATTGAAAAATTTTGGCGAGATGAATCTAGACCAAAATATTCGGAAATTGAACCTGACCTTGATTTCAAAATTGTCTTTGTGGAGAAGGAAAATTGTCAGGAATTTATTCCTCATATTTTTTTTGCATGTTATGGGATACTTCTTTTGTTTCTTGTCCCGACTTGTCCCGACTTGACCCGACATGTCTCGACTTGACTCTACCCGGTTGAAAAGTCCGGAATAATTTTAAATTTAAATTTTCTCTATCAAAAAATATATTTACCCGACCCAACCCGACCCGACCTGACGATCTGAACCTAATTGCGAATTGATTCCAAGTCTACAAGATAAATATTAGTAGCCATGTTATCGACTTTGGCGTTGATCTGAGTTGAACTAGTGTTGATATTAGCGGTGACATTAACTTGAGTTTGACCTTATGAAGCGAAAAACAATTTTTTTCACAAAATGCAAAAATTATTTTTTTGCAGTATTAAAAAATTTTGGCGAGATGAATCGAGACCAAAATATTCGCAAATTTGACCTTGACCTTGACTTCAATATTGTCAGAGTGAAAAAGGAAGTTTTTCAGGAATTTATTTTTCTGTTATTTTTCAATTTTTTTTCTGCGCGTTATGGTATACTTCTTTTTCTTCCTAAAAAGTATTTGAATTGTGAAATTTGTTTTAATTCATAATTTTTAGAGGATTGAAAAAAAAATCTGAAAAGTGAATATTTTCTCAAAATTATTGTTTTGTTCTTTGCTGCAATATTAAAAAAAAAATACTCGTAATTTTTGTAACTTTTTATTTGTTATTTTGATTTATTTTCCAAAATAATTCATAGAAGTCCAAATAAAATTCCGGGAAGAAAGTCTAGGTAAGAGTCCAGGTGGAAAGTCTGGGTAAAATGTCCGAATGAAGTCAGGGTGAAATGTCTGGGTATGGAGCCTTGGTAAAAAGTCCGGAATAATTTGAAATTCTAAATGATTGTATCAAAACATATATCTACAATAATATTTCCCTCGATCCGACCCAAAAGTCTCGACTTGCCCCGACTTGTCCCGACTCGTCGAATTGTCCCGACTCGTCCAGACTTGTCCCGACTTGTACCGACTTGTTCCGACTTAACCTGACTTGTCCCGTCTTGTCCCGACTTGTCCCGACTTGTCCTGACTTGTCCCGACTTGTCCCGACTTGTCCCAACTAGTCCCAACTTGTCCCGATTTGTCCCGACTTGTCGTGACTTGACTTGTCTCTACTTGTCCCGACTTGTATTCGTGTTCGATTTGAACGGATTATATTCATAAGGTCGGTCCTGAAATACTTTTTTTTGTTCATTCCTAAAGAGATATTGTAACACTGGTATTTGGTTCATAATTTTGGTCAGATTGGAAAAAAATCTGAAAGAAATAGATTATTTTCTCAAAATTGTTATGTTGTTCGATAAATTTTGGCTGAAATATTTGAAAAAATTTTTGCAACATTTTGTAAAAAAAAATATTGTAACTGGGTAAGGAGCCCGGTTGAAAAGTCCGGAATAAATTTAAATTCAAATATTCTCCTCTATCAAAAAATATAATTACCCGACCCGATCTGACCTGACTATCTGAACGTAATTGCGAATTGATTCCAAGTCGACAAGATAAATAAGTTTAGATATTGGCGGTGACATTAACTTGAGTTTGACCTTGTGAAGCGAAAAACAATTTTTTTCGCAGAATGCAAAAATTATTTTTTAAAAGAACTTTTTCAGGAATTTATTTTTCTCTCATATTTTTTTAATTTTTATCCGCGCGTTATGGGACACTTCTTCTGTTTCTTCTTAAAAAGTAATTGGATTGTGAAAGTTGTTTCAGTTCATAAAATTTAGAGGATTGAAAAAAAATCTGAAAAGAGAATATTTTCTCAAAATAATTTTTTTGTTCTTTGCTGAAATATTAAAAAAAACTATTCATAATTTTGTAATTATTTTTTTATTTTGATTTATTTTTCAAAATAATTCAGAGAAGTCCAAATAAAATTCCGGGAAGAAAGTCTAGGTATGAAGTCTGGAAGGAGCCTTGGTGAAAAGTCCGGAACAATTTAAAATTCACAATGATTTTATCAAAAAAATATATCACAATAATATTTTTCTCGACCACTGGAACTTTGTTTGTCCTTACGTGAGCCTGGTCAGTGGTTTAGCGATGTTAGCAAATTCCAGCACGTATCGGCGTGAACTTGGAAGCTGGTGTATGTCTTTCGGAAACCTCAACAGCTTTGATCTTCTGCTCTTCTACAGCCACTCCTTTCCCAGAGACAACGTGGCCGAGATATCGTAATTCTTTTTGAAACAGATGTCACTCAGTTTCAATCCGGAGGTCGTTGGAATACCTCCTCCAAGCTTTTCACGTAGTCCTCGAACGATCTGCCAACCACAATAATGTCGTCTGGTGTACCAGATAGGTCTTCCATGATAGTCATTTGAAATATTTCGGAAGTGGCTGGAGCATTGCAGAGGCCGAAGCATAACTGTAAAATGCCACAAACCTGAACCGACGGTGAACTGTCTTTTCTCGATCTTCCTGGGACTCTACCTGCCAGTATTCATTCTACAGGTCAGGTCAGGAAAATCGTAGAACCAGCTAACATGTCTAGGGTATCGTCTATCCTTGGGGGAGGGTAGCTGTCCTTTTTCGTCACGTTGTGTTGACGATAGTCAACGCAAAAGCATGTTGATCCATCTTTCTTCTTCACCAGTACAACTGGAGAAGGATCAAGGACTATCGGATGGTTTGATGACTCCGTCTTTCTCCATATAATTGACTATTTTGTCAGCATCTTCTTTCTTGGAAAGGGGAAGTCTTCTAGCTAATTGCCGGATTAGTCGAGCATTCCCAGTGTCAATATTATGCTGAACCACCTTTGTTCTACCATCTCTGCCCACTCGAAGATGTCCTGATACTGCCTTCAGTTTGCGCTACTGTGCGGGTCCCATGTCCTTGGACGAGATGGCGATCAATTTCTCTAATTCTGCTGGCAAGCTTTTTGCTTGGGTAACGGTCCCCGTACACTCCTAATCACAGAGGAAATTGACGAACAGTGCCCCAAAATTATTCCTTTTCATTAAGGTTAGCGGGTAATTATTACCCTTACCGGCACAAATTTATCAACACGCAACAAGGTCATCCCTAGTGCGATTCATGGAGATTGGACTCGAACATCACCACGTTTCCGCTGGTCGCTCCTCCATCCAGTCGAGCCTCCAAAATGGTTTCAACCCTCTGTGGTACGCTCACATCTTGAGCCAGCAGAACACGAATCATTCCTTCCCTTCTCCCATGAAGCACCAACTCTTCTCCATTCACGCGTCCATGTCCATCCTTATGATTGCATCATACTCGATATCCGCTACTAGAGCCCGGTGTTTCACTATAGTACTGCCCAAAGTCAGTTCAATTGGAAGTTGCAGGCTCTCCTGTTGCTGTGCGGTAGCTTCCAATTCGATGATTCAATTTTTGCTGGTGGTTTTTTTGCAAAAGTAGGCCCAAGGATTATCATAGTCGCAACTGTATCTAGCAGCATGGTGCGAGGTTTGTTGTTGATGAGACAATCTACGAACACCTTTGTTCTGTCGTTGAAGAACAGCGACATATGCGTTGTTGTTAATTGGGGCTTGCTGAATACAGGCCGACGACTGCCCCTCTTCATCGACCTTCTTTAGTTCTCCTTCGTCGATCTTTGAATGCTGGGCATTTGCTACGCACATTTCCAACCTTTCCGCAATTCCAGCATCTTATCGGTCTTTTCTCGGGCATAACTTCGTTCGTCACTTTTCGCATCACAGCTTTCATATTAGTAGGCTCCTGTGGGCGTTCATCATCCTGACTCTGGCCTTTGCAGGATTGCTTTGCCGCTTCGAATTCCAGAGCGCGTGCCAATGCATCTACGAGATGTGTAGGACGAGCTAATGTCAATGCTTGCCTCGTTTCTTGGTCACGAAGCCTATCCAAAAATGCCTGAACTGCTAGTTGCTCCATTACATTTTCTGGTGTAGCTGGGTATGCAAGAGGAACCAAGCGTGCAATGTCTGCTTCAAATTCTTGCAAGAATTCGCTTGATTTCTGGCATCGGTTCTTCAGCTGTGAATGGTATACGTGTTCTAGGTGAGCTTGGCATAGCGAAGTTCCAACTGTTTAATCAGCTGTTCATAGTCCTTCTGTTGTTGGGCGGAGAGAGTTTGTAAAATATTTGTTGCTTCGCCACGCAATGCCAGTGTCAATGCTTAGCCTTATCCCCAGCATTCCATCCGTTCGCTTTGGCAGCAGCTTCAAATTGTCGACGGTAGTTTGCCCATGGAGTATTCCGTCGAAATAAGGCGGTTTCAATGAGAGCTTCCCTAGTTCAGCAATAACCTTAAAATCTTTTACGTCTTTTTGATCTTCCTTCAAGTTGGTACTCAGATCCGGCATTGAATTTCTGTTGAAAATTTCAGGGATGTGCACAGAATTCGCTTTTCTAGCTAACTAAATTTTTCCTTTATTTTGGTCTCGAAATCATCTTTGATTTTTTCTACTCTCGTGTTCATTCTCTCCAGCTCAGTCTCGCCGGTTCCCATTTTTTCTTCCAACCGATTCGTCACACTACAAACTTCTTCAAGCTCTTCTCTCAAATTCTTTGAGTTTTCCAGAAGCTTCACTTCTAGATTTTTTGACTTTTCTTCAAGCTTCTATTCAAAATCTCTCGAAAGTTGTTCTTTCAGAGTATTCGAATTTTCCAGAAATTTATTTCCATATTTTTCAAGCTGACCGAGTTTTCTAGATGATTTTCCTCCAGACTCTTTGAAGTTTGAATAAATTTATCTTCCAGACTCACCGAATTTTGTTGGGGCTTATCTCCATACTCAACGAATGCTGTAGAAGTTTATCCTCCAATGATTTCGTGTTTTCGTCGAGTTTGCTTATTATAGAGCTCAAATCTATTCCAGAAATTACGAATAAAAATATTTCCGGGTCTTCTGCTTCTTCAATAGTCGATCTGAAAGTCTTTTCTGGAGTACGGTATTCTTTCCAGTTGGTCTAGGTGAACTAACTCTCTTCGAAAACATTTTGTCTTTACCGAGATATCAGTCTATTATTTATTTCACACACTAAGTTTTCAGTTTATTTTTCCGCGACGCTCAAAACTGTCAACTACGAGACACAATAATGTTCAACGAGTCACTAGTCTATTGGCGCGAAATGTCTATCAGTTTTTAAGACGACGAACACTTCAACACTTTATTTTAAACATCCTACTTCAGACACCAAATGTAGTAAAACTTCACAAAACTAATTTTTCTAATTTATTTGAACACTACTTAAACATTTTAATTTATTTCTACTGTGGCTATCTATCTGCGTACTCTTGAACTGTATTGTAACTCTCTGTGACTGTCCTGCCCTTTGCTATCCAGCGGCTTATTTACTCGTATTTACAGTTCTCGATCAATCGAGTCTATCCGGCGACTTCTAGATGCCCTAAAAACTTCGGTTAGAAAGTTCGCGTCCCTTCTACGCGTCACTCATGTGTTTGAGAGAGGAGAACTTGTTTACTTGTCAAGTGTGCACTATTAATTAGATGATCAGGGCAGGTCTCGAGGCCGGTCTCGAAATCGTTACAATACACTGAAAAGTTATTGTGTGAAATAAATAATAGACTGATATCTCGGTTAAAGACA
Organism: Chrysolina americana; assembly: GCA_958502065.1. NCBI lineage: Eukaryota > Metazoa > Arthropoda > Insecta > Coleoptera > Chrysomelidae > Chrysolina > Chrysolina americana. The sequence continues at coordinate 43,777,974 of OY293415.1, read as the reverse complement.
ATAAAAGACAAAATGTTTCCGATGAGAGTTCACCTAGTTGACCTTCGAGATAGTGAATTAAAGCAAGAATTAGAGGAGTGTGAATTAGAAAGAACTGGGAAAGAAGGCCGTACTCCAAAAAAGACTCTCAGATGGACTAATTGAATTGAATTCTTAATCGAAGTTTCAGGAATCGACTAGAGTTCGATTATAAATAAACTCGAAGAAACTAAGTCTCTGAAAAACTTAAGTTTGAAGGAAGAATTTCAACAAAATTCGAAGAGCCTGGAAAAAACTTCTAGAAAGTTCTGTCAGCTTGAAAAAGAACTTCTCGGAAAGTCAAATAGTATAAAAGAGGAACTCAAGAAAATTTGAAGAGCCTGAAAGAATAACTTCACGAAAACTCGAAAAATCTAGAAGAAAGGCTTGAAAAAAATTCGAAAAATGTAGAAGTGAAGCTTCTGGAAAACTAGGAGAATTTGAGAGAAGAGCTTCTAGAAAATAATTCAAAAACTTGAAAGAGTTTGCAGTGTTGCGAATCGGTTGGAAGAAAGAATGGGAACCGTCGAGACAGAGCTAGACGGAGTAGAAAAAATAAAACATGAAGGAACAATTTAGTGGCTAGAAAAGCGAATTCTGTGCACACCTCTGAAATTTCCAAGAGGTATTCAATACCAGATGTGGGACCCATAGTGAAAAGTTGAATAGAATATGAATCCTAGTTGCCTATACCAAATATTGTTAAAAAAAAAGTTGTTGTTTATAAATGTTTTTATCTTTGACTTGACTTGTCAATAAAAGTTCTGATTTGACTAAGTAATTTTACTGAAAACTATAATGAATCAACCACTGTTACACCGGATCAAAAAGACGTAATAGATTTTAAGGTTATTGCTGAACCAGGAAAGCTCTCATTGAAACCGCCTCAGTTCGACGGAAATACTCCATGGGCAAACTACCGCCGACAATTTGAAGCTGCTGCCAAAGCGAACGGATGGAATGCTGTGGAAAAAGCAATAGCATTGACATTGGCATTGCATGGAGAAGCAACCCTCACCGCCCAACAACAGAAAGACTATGAACAGCTAGTAAAACATCAAGAACTACGGTATGGTCAGGCCCACCTAGAACACGTGTATCATTCACAGCTGAAGAATTGATGCCAGAAATCAAGCGAATCCTTGCAAGCATTTGAAGCCGATATTGCACGCTTGGTTCGTCTTGTGTACCCAGCTACACCTGAAAATGTAAGCCTCAACACTAGGACATCCTGTAGATGCATTGGCATGCGCTCTGCAATTCGAAGAAGCAAAGCAATCCTGCAAAAGCCAGATGATCGAGGAAGATCCACAGGGACCCGCTAATATCGAGACTGTTGTAACAAAAGTCCGTTTGAACATCCAGAGTGCCAGCGACAGATTGAAGGAGACCTACGAAGTCAAGCTGATGCTGGTGGATAGGTGACCTTGTCTGGCTGTACAACCTTAAACGTTGCCGTGGACTATCACCGAAGCTTAGGAACTCGTGGGAAGATCATAAAAAGAATAAACGACCTCGTCTACCGAATATATAAGCCACCACGAGGAAAACCTAGGGTAGTCCACTTCAATAGGTTGTCTCCTCACGCCAGAAACCACGACCAAGCCCGCACCGTCAGACCACCGGAAGACGAAATGACGTTCCAGAGTTATGTCTCTGTTATGTCCCTCTTTTATGTCCCTGTACTCAAACGGACAGAAAGTTCACATGGGGTAACCCGAAAGGAATCACGAGATCTTTTCAAGATGCCTGCCGATTACGCTAGCTCTTTGTGCGGAGAAAATCTCCAAATGTCCAGAGGCATTACTGTAGTATTCTCCAGGAACTGCAAGAACAGAACCCGATAGTTGGAGGGGTGCTACAGCTGAGGAAGGGCCAGAGAAACATCTACTATCTGGTTACCATACCCAGAAGCACTCCCGAGATAAACCATCTTATGAAGATGTCTGCAAGAATCTCACCAGATTAAGAGACATGATGTTGGACCAGAATGTTGTGGACCTGGCAATCCCAAAATTGGCCTGTGGGATTGATAGGCTGGACTGGAGAGTTAGAAGCATGTTGCAAGACAATATTCAGATCCGGCGGCATCAAGATTTTGGTGTGCTGCAACCATCTTCCTCGACCCAACATGAAGACTAGATTGTTATTCGAACATCGAAGTGCAGATATGGAGAATCTTGCAGATATCTCCACACTCCAAGAATTACATTTCGGGACGAAAGGTCTTTGAAGGGGGCAATGTAAGGATTTCGAGACCGGCCCTGATCATCTAAATGCACCCCAGACACGTAAATATTCCTAAGCTCTTAAACACATGAATCACGCGTAAAAGAAACGCGAACTTTCTAAGGAACGAGAGCGAAGGTTCGAGGGACATCTTAGAAGTCGCCGGATAGACTCGATTAATCGAGAACTGTGGACGGAATCTGCGTGAGGGTATTTAAGGCGCTGGATAGCAGAGGGCAGGTCAGTCAGAGATAGTTGAGAGAATCGCAGATATTATTCGAGAGTTCGCAGACAGAGAGCGATGTCAAGATAAATTTGAAATAGTGAAGTCAATGTTTTAGTTGAATGATTGTTTAAGTAGTGTTTTGAAATACATTAGCAAAATTAGTTTAGTGATTACTACAATTCCAGTTTTTTTAAATTATTTGAGTGGTGTTTCGAGGGTAATCCGTCATTTCTAGAGACCACTGACATAAAAAATTATCAATTGTGCATTTATAGCAAAAATTTTTGATTTAATCACAATTTGGCCAGTTGAGGATTTTTCAAAGTTGGTGAAATTTAGATTTTTTGGAAGTATTTGAGGAATGATTGCAGGGTGGATTTGCATCCCTCCATAACCATAATTTTTATCTCCATTCAGCATGTTGAGAAATTTTCAGAATTTGAAGGGTGGTGGGGTAGTTTAAGGTTGAAATCTTGCCCTAAAATACTCTGGTATAGGTCTGGTTCATTGAAATCTAAAAAGTGCATGACAGTAAGAACAATAGATTTCATCCCCATTTGGAATGTTGAGGATTTTTCAAAGCTCGTGATATTTCAATTTTTCTGGATGTATTCGAGATGTTTCAAGGGTGAATTCGCTACCCTAGTTACCACGAGAGCAAAAATTAATATTTTCATCTCCATTCAGCCTTTGAACGAATTTTCAAAACTCGCCGTTTTTTATTTTCTGGAATGTTGGAGGGGTAGTTTGAGAATGAAATTTCGACAGACAAAATACTCATTGTTATATCTTGTTCAATGAAATTGTAGAAGCCAAAATTTAGATTTCATCCAAATGTTGCCAGCTGAGGATTCTTCAAAATTCGCGATATGTCCATATTTGTTAATTATTTGTGGGGTGGTTTGAGGGTGAATTCGCTATCTCTAGAGACCATTGATATCAAAAATTATCAATTTCATCTCCAGTTAGCTTTGAAAGTAGCAGAAAAGTAATTTTTAAAATTCTCCATTTTTCGATTTTATGAAGGTGTTTGAGGGTCAGTATCAGGGTCAAATCTTGCCAGGCAAAATACTCTCTGGATAGGTCTTGTTAACAGGAATCTATTTTAAAATTTTTGAATTTATCCCAATTTGACCAGTTGAATATTTTTCAAATTTTGTGATATTTCCATTTTATTTTATTTTTTAGTGGTTGTTGAGAGTGAATTCGCTATCTAGAGACTACTTATAGCGAAAATTAGCAATTTCAACTTAATCAACTTTTTGAGGAATTTTCAGAATTCTCGATCATGGGGGTGTTGGAGAGGTGGTTTCAGGGTCAAATCTTGACCGGCAAAACACTTTCTGGTAGATATTGTTCAATGGAATTTGTATAGTGCATTTAAAGCAAAAAATCTTACTTCGTACTCTTCCAACTTAAAAATACATTTCGATTTTTTTTTTATTTACATGAGCAAAGCTCTGTAACCTCACATCCTCTGGAGATGTTACCCGAGGCTTACAGCCTGCAGAAGTTGAAGAAAAATACCAAATCCTATCTACTTTCCCTTGGCTCTCACGATGTTATCGAACATTATAGCTAAAAATTTAATACGCCTCCAAAAATCAGTCGCGGGTAGCGCCACATCGAATAATAAGCCGTCCTCTACCGTCACAGGCTATGCTTTTGGGTATATTCTACGAATGTTTATGAGGGGAATTATCATTTACCAATATGAGAAAAACTTTTAATAATAATTTATTTTCAAATCGGTTTTAGGTTTTGTATTGCTTTAAAATAGATGAAAAATTGATTTCTCGTGGTGGATGATGTGAATATCACCCTTTCGGAAATTTTTAAAAAGTCAAAGAGTTTGGTAAATATACAGTATAGTCAAAATTGGACTTAACGTGCGGGTGAGTGAGACTTTACTCGACTGTTTATTCCAGAGAAGTTCCGTGTTACACACACATGAAACCTACCGTGAAAATATACCTTAATAAATACAAAACATTTTGGTAACCACTAGGTTTTTCAATTTTTCATATACTTGCTGATATTTGAACCAGCACGATAAGACCGATTTTGACTATAGTCAATGATTTTTTGTTCAATGAGTGTGGCATCGATCAGTAATGACAAAAATCAATTGAAATATGTTTCTATCCTAAATGCTTAAACATCAAATTTGCTTGAAAGAAAATTCAACGCTTTTCTCGAAGGTAATTTGTTTTTATCTAAGAGAAGTTTCGTAGATAGTATTAATGCAAAAAACTAAAAGTTGCAATTGAACGTTCGTAACGACGTATATTGAATCTGAATAGAAATAACTTTCTTTAATAATTTTTGGAATTAAAGAAATTCGCATATTTTGAAGGATATGAAAAATTGTTTTTGAAGTTGCCAAAGTCACGTGACACCGTCGGAGTATGACATTTTTCATCTTCTTAATAAGTGTAATGAACTTTTTTCCTGACAACAAACTGCTATCTCATAACCTCGAAACGTGTTTCAGTCACCAAGTGAGCATCTTCCTGAGAGAAAGATTCAAACCGACACACGTATGGAGTCGTAAAAATAGCGGTTTTGTGTCGTTGTAAAACTCCAGTACATTGATTACTACACCAAAGGTTCCAAAAAATGCAATGCAAGTACATAATCTTCTTCAAAGCAAATTTTAAGAAAAGAAAGATTGAGGAGCCAAAACAACAAGAGAAGTTATAGATTCATTAGATAGCTGCACTCCAAGCAAGCACCAGATGTCGGGATTGGCATCTAGACAATTCAAATCGCCTATCGACTTCGATGAATTTGGGAAACATTTTATCTCACTCCGGATTCTCTCCTGGCCAAGCGATAATAGAAGTTTCAACAGCCGACATCTGGCCACTTCGCTACCTACCACCAGATATGAAAATAGACTAGGTCCAAAGTTCAGGTCATAACAGATCCGCACTATTCTGACATTTCAACTGCATGTCGTGAAAAAACGTATTGACGAAAATCTGAAAAATTTAGATGGTTGAAAAGAGAATTGAATTATCTTTTCAACGATTATTGTTATTGTACCCCTCGCCCCATCTTTCGAGCAATCACAATGTGTTTCATTCCAAAAATTAGTATCGGTGAAACCCTTTAAACAGTTTTTTTTTTTGAATTATTGGCGAAAATATCTAGTGCATATTCAGGCGTGACCTTTTTTTACACAAAAAAAAATAGCATTTCGACCGGAATCAGCAACAAGTCATAATTCTGCGGCAATAAAAAGTTTAAACAATTTATTTTCAAATATTTGAAGCATTGTAGATGCTAACGCATTTGATAAATTCATTCCTACTTTTTAAATTCAATGACATCAAAGATAAATCGAATAAATAATGTAGATAACAAACATCTTTATTTTCCCAAAAATCCACATTAATGGTGTTGCAAATATGATAACTGAATAAGTGAACAGGTGTTGTAGTGAGAGTACAATGAAGGCGATATGTACTTTTTTATTAGTCTGCTTCATTCAGCAGGTAATATTTTGATGTTTTTACTAACACTGAAGAGTTTTTTCTATGTTTATCTTGTTCTACTATTTTCCTGAACGACTGGCCCAAGGTTATTCAATTCATAAAGAATGGGAGACACTATTTGTCTGCTGGGATCTCATGTTAAAAAGTGATACCTTCGACATTCCTAGCTAGCATAAGTCTTCTGTAGACTTTTGAGGCATGAGATGACGGTCAGAACAAAATCCAATCTTTCGATAAACCCAATACAATAGGTATTTTCGTTGGAAAATAGAGAAATAGAGAACAACTACTGCCCCTGATCATTGAAATGAACACTTTTTAGCATGTGATCACTGCACCTTATCTCAATCTGCCGCGCTCGAGTAAATCCTAAAATCTCCTATTGAAACTTGCTCTATTATTATTAGCCCTTAGATAGCGCTAACTTGTATTTGAACAAATCGACTCGCCTGAACGGACCTATATTGATCATTTATTTGTTTATTTATTCGAGATTGTGATTTTCAAGAATATCGAAGAAAACAGTCAATGTTAGGTTTATTCATTCGAAGGTTCAGATAAAATAATAGATATGAATGTATAACTGCTGTGGAATGAAAGTTATTATTCATTATTTCACTAATCGTCTTCTTCATTATGTTATGTTCGTTTAATACTACAAGGGATCTGCGTAGGATGGGGAACACTTACAGTGATCGAGAAAAATTTTCTCAATTTCATAATCGATAGGTATCAGTCTAGATGCCAATCCCGTCGTCTTGTCTTGGAGTTCGCACCGACCACCCGTGGTGGTACTGTAGGTTTTCCGCGTTTTTCTACAGCTGAAAAGTGTATACGCCACCAAAAATCAGTAAGTCGCGCCGGAACGCTACGGCAAATAATAATAATGCCGTCCTGTACCCGCACAGTCAACCAGCGAAGTCGCAGTAAGTGGCAGGGAATTCGTTTTAATGTCTCTATGTGGATCAACAATGCGACTTTACAGATAAGTACCAGCGATTTCGCTTTGCGGATAATGATATGCAATAAATATTAACCTTGTGATTTCGCAAAATACCATTCAAAAGCAGTTAAAATCAATGAAATCTAGAGAAGTCCTACGACTTTCACTATGTTACCACCATGCCACATGTTTTTGACTGTTTTATGTTCATTTCGTGATATTTATTGAATTTTCAATAATATATTACTCGAGAAGTTCCATGGATTATGATCGGGCGACTTTTTTGAGAAGTAAACAGCACCTCTTTCGACACTAGGGCAGAGGATATCAACTGGCTACAGCCGGCCCAATGCAGACATTTTGACTTTGCCATTTGATGTTGATGAACTTGTAGCGCTATCGTTTGTTCAGTTTTAGAATTGTAAGTTGCTAACAAAACTCAATTATTGTATCGGTACTTTATAAAGTTGTGCATTTTATATATATTCGTGCATAGTTCAGTCCCTTGATGAAGAAAAGTTGCAAATTTTCTAAAAGTAAGTGAAACTTTTTGACTTCGTTTCGTAAATAAACAAAACAGTGGAAGGTGAAGAGCAGCAGAGAAAATCTATACTAAAAACAACTATAAATAACTGAAAACGTTATTGATTATGATTAGGTTAGATACAAATATGCCATGGGTTTCTATATGCAGATGAAAATCGAAATAGAGGAAATAATTGTAATAACATTTGTATTTGTTATCCATTCTCATGCCCTCAAATCATACAGGGTGGCTAAAAATCATTTTAGTGAAAATGACGAGGATAATAAGCAACTGAAAATTATAAAAATTCAATTGTTGTTTTTTGTTGCAAACGAAAAATGTATAGGTAGGTCTATGCGGATATACCGTCAAGTAGGGTCGTTCACTCTTCTTTGGTAAGAGTATTCTATAATTTTTTCCACCCCCACTTCATAATTTTGAAAAAGCTCCATTTCTGATTTCTGAAGCTGTGTTCTCTAAATAATTATATTTTCCACTCATATATTCTATTGAGGAGTAAAAATTTGAAGATTATGTAGTGGTGTAGTGGGGATGGCTAACAGGCATTAAATGTATTCCCCAAACTACAGCCTAAAATAGCGCAGCAACTATCCTTAACTTTTCATTTCAGGTTTGTGGAGGCTGCATGCAATGAAGGAAGTTTCTTTTAGTTGCGTCGATTTCTGTGATTAGCCACCATTGAAAATTTTGTTTGATTTCGTTATACAGGCCGTTTCTTTTATCATGTGGTAACATTGCTATATTCTAAACCGTAAAAGATACAAGACGATTAAATGGGAAAAAAGGAAACTATTGTGGTGAGCTGTAAATTGGTCATAGAAAATTTACAGGGATTTTCGCCCTTCCCAACTTTTACAGGTAAAACTGAAAATGATGTTTTCGGTTTTTTACGAATAGAATTGTTATTTCAGAAAATATAAAAAAATTAAAAAGGAAAGTTTTATTGTATTCAAAATTTACTAGAACTACGTAATGATAAATTTTTAATCAATCGTTTCGTGTCAACACCGCCATCATCAATAATTTTTTTCAAATACGGACCTGTCTATTTTATCACAAATATTGATAGAGCGATAAAACCACAAATCAGAGGTATATCTCACTCGAAATTTTAATAACATTTCATATAAAATAACTAGCATTATCAATGACACCAATTTTTAATTACGGTCCTGTCGTTAGTTTGTTTATGAATTCCACAGAATCTAACGCTTCCATATAAAAATAATCAGTGACGTTTTGATGGAATGTATCTATGAAAATTGTATTCATACTATAAAAATTCATAAAAGATTTCTGCAGTTTCAGAGACGAACGATAGCAATTTACTCCAGAAATAAACTTACTTAAGAGGAGAAGAAATGAAAGAAACAGAAAAACAATTTATTTCATAATGAATTTGTGGAAGAAAAAGAAATCAATACAGAAAAAAAATTCTACATTAAATGCTCGAATTGACGACCTCTTTGTTGAATGCACATGGGTTGTCTGTCCATACAATTTCTGTGGCAATTTTCTAGCATGATGGTTGTAATGCTATACATGCATCTCATATTTTCTGTTTGAGATGGTCGATATCGGTACCAGGGTCGAAAATACTTTATCCTTTATGTATCTCCAGACAAAAAAATCCAAAGGAGTTAGGTGGTGATCGAGCTGGCCAGGCAATTGGTCCATTGTTTCCAATCCACTTTGTTGGAAATATTGCATCTAAATGTTCCCTTACTATTACTGCATTATGGGGAGGGGCACCGTCTTGTTGAAAATAATGTATTTCACGGCGGGTGCTTAATGGCAATTCATCTAAGTAGTCATTGGATAAAATATGTAAATACATTTCACTATTCAAATGCTCATCGTAAAAGAATGGACCTAGTATGTTTGTTCCCAAAATTCCCAACCAACCTCTCCTGGAAATTGGTTTCTCTATGTAAATGTTCATACGTATTATTCCACCTATAATGGATGTTAACCAACCAAAATCCAAAACCAAAACCAAAAACTAACCATTGTTGGTGAATTTTGATTCGTCCGTCCATATTATTTTTTTATATACAAATATTTCGAACTTCCCTATTTCTACGTCTTAACTATTTCGCAAATCGTACTCTCTTTCCGTAATCCCTTTCATTAAGGTGATGAACTTTGCGTATCCTGTAGCATTTGTATTTGTTCTTTTTCAAAATATTTCTGGTAGATTTTACAGAGATCCCAAGTTCGTGGGCAATTTCTTGTAAAGAACAATCTTGATTAGGAATATTTTTGTAACTGACCAATCCTATATTTGAAAAAAAATACGTTATTTTTCACTTTTTAGTATTTATAAGGTAATATTTGCTTACCCAAAACATTTATTTGGTTCCTTATACTTCCAGTAACAACACATTTTCTAGTTTTATTTATGTCAAATGCACCACAGTCTCTCAAATTTCTTTCTAATCGTCTAAACATTTGAGTGTTTGGAATGCAACGATTCGGGTATAGCTCACCATACATATTTCTGCCAAAAATGGATTTCTATTTGATTTTGCATATAAATAGCATATCAGTCCTTTCGTCATTCGAATACATCTTCAATATGTAACCGAGTGCTTAAATGTCTGACAGTTCTTAACAGATATCAACAACTCATTTACTTTTCCTGCCATAGAAATCAAGCAAAACCTACGTGTTTAAATATGATAAAAGAAGTGAGATGCTATTTAATTGTACCAAATACAACACTTGTATTTTGATCAAAAACTGATATTTTCATTACTTCCAGGATTGAGAACTATGAAAATAATTCGTGTAAAAATTGATACAGGAGAAATTAGCCTTGAATCAAGGATTACTGTAATACAAAAATCCCCAAAAAGGAAAAATACGAATGTTCGTTGTGTTGGGGTATCTTCCTATCGAAAGTATTGGGTAATGACTGAAGTATCCTAATAGTTGAATGAGATTTGAAGAAATGAAAACAATTTACAAAAGAACTTACGACAGGACCGTAATTAAAAATTGTTTTCACTGATGATGCCAGTTATTTTATATGAAACGCTATAAAAATGTCAAGTGTGATATACCACTGAATTGTGATTTCATCGCTTTTTCAATATTTGTGATGAAATAGACAGGTCCGTATAAAAATTAGTTGATGGTGGCCGTGTTGACAGGAAACGTTTAATTAAAAATGTATCATTACGTAGTTCTAGTACATTTTGAATATTATAAAACTTTCCTCTTTCATTTTTTCATATTTTCTGAATAACCTTCTATTCGTAAAAAACCGAAAACAGCATTTTTAGTTTTCCCTGTATAAGTCGGGAAGGGCAAGAGTCCCCGTAGATTTTCTCTGACCAATGTACTGCTCACCACAATAGTTACATTTTTTCCCATTTAATCGTCTTTGAATCATTACGATTTAGAATATAGCAATGTTACCACATGATAAAAGAAACGGCCTGTGTATATATAAATATATATAAATATATTTTTTTGAGACTATGTTATTATTCTGCTGTTTTATGTCATTTTATATTAGTGTTAATAAATATGTTGAAAATTACATCAAATTGCTTTCCATGCATTTTCATTCCAGAGAAATTCCCAAACCTACATTTATTTCATCAATTTTGTAAATATAAAAGGAATGCTTTCAAAAGTTCAATACAGTAATTACAAATGTGTACATTCATTTAATTTCCGTGAGAGGTAAGTTTAAATTCCATTCAAATATTTATAATCTTTAAAAAAACCGCTGCTTTGTGAATTCGCTTTGAGGCTGTCTGAAACTTAAAAATATACGCTTCGCGACGTCTTGGGTAGTTACTGGCGATGAGCGTGTTTGCGGACATTAGCACTCGCAAATAATTACTAGTGCCTCTATTTTGTATCCACATTGCGAATTCTCAGATCCAGCAGTATCTCTTTGCATATTCTATGCAAGGGATTCTGGTTCACTGGGTGGGTACACTCTATGAGTGTTCATGGGGGGTATTATTGTTATCTTATTATTATGTATATTGGGTATATCAACACTATTACAGATGTATTATATGTGTTCCCACCTTCGACAGTTTTCGACATATCGAAGTTTGGAAAACTGACCCATGTATTAGTTCACGGAAAGACTGACGAAATTCATTTCAAATAAGGGACAAAATATAACAACGGTACCGAGAGTATTAAAATGTAATTAACAGTTACAAATTAGGTGTGGCTTATGCGGAGCCATTATAAAACAATTACTTGGTTATTACTTCAACAGACCTCTCAGACATAGGTGCAAATAATTATTCCTAATTCGAAAGAATAAAGATTCAATAGCTTTCCGAGGCAAATATGTAGCAGGAATAAAAAAATGTGGGTGAAGAACAGCGGCGGAATGCCACCCGACGATAATATGCTGAATGATAATGAATTAAAAGATATTAGTTCCTTCAATTTAACAAAAAACGATTAAGGACCATACTTTGTATATGTAGAACAACCGCAAAGGAATCATGCGAATGGTCGATACATTTTTCAGCGAAGAGTTTTTATGCAAAAATATCGAATGCGATGACTCGAAAGTCATTAGAGTCCAGCGTATGAATCGTAAAACCACTGATAAGGATGGGAAACAAATTATAATAAATAGGCATATGATAATTCTGACATTCTAGGGAAATTATATATGGAAGTTGCTAAGAGTTTCTGCTGGGATCTGCGACTTCGCAATGTGGATACAAAATAGAGGCACTAGTAATTATTTGCGAGTGCTTAATATCCGCAAACACGCTCATCGCCAGTAACCCAACGTCATGCATTTTTAAATTTCTGTGTTGCTGTCGCCTCGAAGCGAATTCACAAGCAGCGGTTTTTTGAAAGATTGCAAATATTTAAATGAAATTTAATGAATGTACACATTTGTAATTACTGCATTGAACTTTTGAAAGCATTCGTTTCATATTTACCAAATTGATGAATTAAATGTAGGTTTGGGAATTTCTCCGGAATGAATAAATGGAAAGCAATTTGATATAATTTTCAATATATTTATTAACACTCACTAATATAAAACAACCAAATAATATCACAGTGTTCAAAAAAAATATTTATATATTATATATATATATATATATATATATATATATATATATATATATATATATATATATATATATAAATATATATGAATAGTAACTTGTGACATCTACAGTCACTAGTTTGAAACTTAATTCGACACGAGCCATGGAATCCAAAGGTAGATGTTTACCTACAACATTGACAGCGCTGTCCACGGATCGTGAGCTATCGGAATTGAAACGAAAATACTCTATTCACTCTATATATATATATATATATATATATATATATATATATATATATATATATATATATATATATGTTAGATTGGATTCCACTCAAACACTCAAACCCGTTTTTAAAAACTTTATTTTTTTTTACAAACAATAAAATATTCAAATACAATAATTTAACTTGAACTTGCACGGACTAAAGCTTGTAGCAGTAATAGCGATTCGTCGATTTATAAGCTTGAAGATGCTGACTGGGCGTCTTATGGCTTCTACGTCTTCAATAAATAACTGAAATTACGTTACAGGATAACCTTGATAGTCGGCGACATCCTAGTACCATTGGGATCAACTGCGTAGATAACTACGTAGATAACTGCGCAATTTGGAATAAAGGCATTGTATTTTTTCATATAACATATATATATTGTTGTTTCACCTGCAATCAAGCGTTGCACATCCTTACACTTGCTTTCACCGTACTGAAGAGATCCCTATGATTGAAACACGTGTCTATGGTTGCAATTTTACCATAGGGTTTAGTCCAATAAAATGTTCCTTCTTGTTATATCACCGTACTGATGAGATCCCTAGGATCGAAACACGTGTCTACGGTTGCATTTTTACCAGAGGGCTTAGTCCAATTAAATGTCCTACTTGTTATTCACAATTTCCCTCGAGAGCACATATATATATATATATATATATATATATATATATATATATATATATATATATATATATATATATATATATATATATATATATATATATATATATATATATATATACAGTGTCACCGTTAAAGTCCGCATCATATGGGACTTTTTTTTATTATTCATTTATTGCAAATTTAGAGTTCGTAAACAGTTTTTGCTTTGAAAATAATGCAAAATGACGTTTACGATTGTTTTCCATCGATTGGCTACACCTGTCAAATTTGACATTTTTTCAAAAAAATTTCAAAATCTTAGGTTATTTCTCAATTTTTCGAAAAATCTTATATGGAAAAGTTGTTCATTTTTCGGTTTCCTACCCACCTACCAAATCTGAACCAGTTGAAAAACTTTGATTTTTTTCGAGTTTTCTTAACCTTACACTTTTTCGGATAATTTAAATTTGGTAAAATCTGAAATAACCAGTTGAGATGTAATAATCCCATCTTCTGGAAGGATTTTTTCTGTTTAAAAATGTTTCTACTTGGATATTTTCAAAAAAATACAAATATGCTAAAAAAATTATGTTATAGTTGATGCAAAGTGGCTCTAGTTTCGAATTATCGAATATTTTACTAAAGCTATAGACCTAAAGTATTTTCCACTTCACTGATGTATTGTGATAAAAATAATTGAAGCAAATTTTGCTATGGAATATTGAAACTAGAGCCACTTTGCATCAAATATGATGTTATTTTCTTAGCATATTTGTATTTTTTTTTTGAAAATATCCAGTTAGAAATATTTATAAATAGAAAAAATTCTTTCAGCAGATGGGTGTATTACATCTCAACTTTTTTTTTCCAGATTTCATCAAATTTAAATTATCCGAAAAAGTGTAAGGTTAAGAAAACGCGAAAAAAATAAAAGTTGTTCAAACTGGTTCAAATTTGGTAGGTGGGTAGGAAACCGAAAAACAAACAACTTTTTCATATAATATTTTTCGAAATATTGAGAAATAACCTAACATTCTGGAACTTTTTTGAAAAAATGTCAAATTTGACAGGTGTACCCAATAGATAGAAAACAATCGTAAACGTCATTTTGCATTATTTTCAAAGCACAAACTGTTCACGAACTTTAAATTTGCAATAACAGAATAATAAAAAAAAAAACCCATTTGATGCGGACTTTAACGGTGACACTGTATATATATATTTTGGAGCCATTTTCAAGAACTGAAAAGGAATGAAAATTAATAAATGGTTGAAACGTAATTCTACGCTGAGGTCTCAATCTGCCTACTCCTCAGGTATAATTACGTTAGGTTTTTGTGACTTGACGTCGGGGTCTCAATCTGCCTACTCCCCATGTCTCGTCACTGGTTCTCTCTAAGGTCTCAATCTGCCTACTATATATATATATATATACTATATATATATATATATATATATATATATATATATATATATATATATATATATATATATATATATATATATATATATATATATATTTGTGACATCTACAGTCACTAGCTTGAAACTTAAAAAAACGCACGAGAAACTTGTAGATATTCATCTACCTTTGGATTCCATGGCTCGTGTCAAATTAAGTTTCAAGCTAGTGACTGTAGATGTCACAAGTTACTTTTCATTTATGTAGTCATTACCTTACGGTACTAATCCAGAGTGCCTTCGTTTCAAGTTCGAGAGATCTCATAAAGCCGTGCTGATGAGTGGGTAACTACGAAACAGCGCTGTCCACGGATGATGGGATTTCGGAATTGAATCGAAAACACTCTATTCACTTTAGATTCTGTTTTGCGTTCCTCTTAACGCACGAGAAACTTGATTGAGCCTTGGGTTGGTTAGAACAACGAATTTTGTTGGCTGCCTGTCAATGTTGTAGATAATCATCTACCTTTGGATTCTATGGATGGTGTCAAATTAAGTTTCAAGCTAGTGACTGTAGATGTCACAAGACATGTCATTTATGTAGTCATTACGTTACGGTACTAATCCAGAGTGCCTTATATATATATATATATATATATATATATACACTTGTTCCAAGCTTTCAATAACTTTTTATTATCATCTTAACTACAAATATGTAAAGACAACTATGAGAATTACGCCAACGAAAAACGTGGAATAACTCACACTGTTTCGAGGTTACATGGCGTAAAAAATAATCATCTGTTCAGAGAACAGATAGGAAGATAGAACGTTCAGTAGAGCCATGAAGATGATAGCACAGACAGCTATCGAAAGCGCTCGTATGTAACATTTAGAAGCCATTAAAGTTTCATATTCTTTTTGTAAATAATGTCAATATTAAAACATTGAAAAAAGGGAAAACCAGTTGCATCAATCAAAATATATATATATATATATATATATATATATATATATATATATATATATATATATATATATATATATATATATATATATATATATATATATATATATATATATATATATATGAATGAATAGTAACTTGTGACATCTACAGTCACTTTATATATATATATATATATATATATATATATATATATATATATATATATATATATATATATATATATATATATATATATATATATATATATATATATAGAAAAGGGTAGTTTTGTTTGCTGACTGGTTAGGAAATGACTTTTTTAATATTTGGGATATGCAGCAGGCCAATAAGGGTACTCTTATACACTTGTTCCAAGCTTTCAATAACTTTTTATTATCATCTTCAGGGAAACTACAAATATGTAAAGACAACTATGGCGTAATTCTCATAGTTATCTTTACATATTTGTAGTTTCCCTGAAGATGATAATAAAAAGTTATTGAAAGCTTGGAACAAGTGTATAAGAGTACCCTTATTGGCCTGCTGCATATCCCAAATATTAAAAAACTCATTATATATATATATATATATATATATATATATATATATATATATATATATATATATATATATTATATATCTGTCGGATGAAACCAAGCCCGCTATATGCCCGGGTTGAGGGGAACCCTTGCGGGCGTATATAATATATACATTTTGAAAATATATATTATCTTAGATAAATTTTAATTGGGATTGTGCTGATTATATCTTTTATGAGTATTTATGTACTTTTAAGTGGAAACGCATCCGTCAATCTTTTCACATTACTCCTAAATCAAGAAAAAAAATCAATAATGCTGTCGTGCGAATGAAAATAAGTAGGTATACTTAGGAAAGTACCCATTTTCACATATTACTAGTAATGTGTTGACGCACTGTTCAAGTTGATTACTATCACGTGGAATTGAGGATGAGTGTATCCCCAAAGTGGATAATTAAAAGGAAAAAATCATTTGATATTATGTAATATATTGATTCTGAAATACAAATAAAATTCAAGACAGAAAATACAGAGTATTGAAAACTAAAACATAATATCCTCGATAAAACGTTGTTTACCTTTGAACTGTCAAAACTATTTGGGGTCAATTTCATTGACCGGGTCATATGAAACGTTATAATGATATTTTATTATTAAAATTAATGAAAAAAAAAATGGTTATTCACTTTTCAAATTGGCGAAAACAATTATTTTTTCAAATACAACTCGTTCATCGATTTTATTGAATTTTTTTTAATTTCATCACTCAAACACGTTGATTTGACAAAAACATTTAAACTAACCGAATCTAGATAAAATCACTCGTCCTAAAGGACTATCAATCGATTTGTTTTCATATTTTTGCCAAACAAAGAGTTTTCATGAAGAATAAAAAAATGTCGATAAAATTTTAAGTTGAATTGTTAAAATTGTTATTTCCGTCAAATAGCTGCACATCCTAAGGAGTACAACCCTCAAAAGTCTTCAAAAGTCTTGTCCGAGCTAGAGAAGACGCAGCCCTTACCTTTTGACGTGTGATGCCATGCACGAGACCAATGACCATGCTGGGAATCAAACCCATGACCCTCAGGTTGAGAAACAAGTGCTCTACCATCATGACCATCACGACCCATTGTGCTCGTGGTATTACCTTTGATAAAATAAAAAAATACGTTAACATCTAGGGTACTTTTATCTTGAAAATCTTTACTGAACAATCTGAAAAATGTGGTGCTCTTTTAGGTTAAAATCACAAAATTAGTGGCATCCTCAATTTCCCACAGATTTCTCCATAAAAAATGATATACCCACTTAAATTATACCAATGTTACTCACCTTCAACAGGATCCCTATTCAAAATCATTCAACCTTATTTCACCTCTGGTAGAGGACATATTTAAAACGAAATTTCACACAACCACCCTCAACGCGTCGAATTAAAAAGCTCGCCTGACCGTTTCCCTTTGAATATTAAAAAAACATCATGCCTTCCACAGACTGCCTTACTGCCAATAAAGGGCTTCGAATAATACGCGGAACTCTACGGGACTCCCGTGAACTGTATGATATCTACAAATCATATGTGGCCTTACATAGACTGCCTTACTATCCATAACGGGCTTCTAATAATACGCGAAACTCTACTGGACTCCCGTAAACCGAATGATATCTACAAATCATCTGTGGTTACACATTCAACAATTTTAACATGCCAATGGAAGTAAACAGTTTTTGTTTTTACGAACTTTTTTGTTTTTATTCTTACGAATCACCCAGGTTTCCGCAGATACTCCTCAGAGCTTGTGCGAGCAAGGGTGATTCGGTATCTACAATTTATCAGAGTGTATTTCGAACCAACCTAGCTCCGTGGCAGACCGTCG
This sequence comes from Chrysolina americana, assembly GCA_958502065.1. Lineage (NCBI taxonomy): Eukaryota > Metazoa > Arthropoda > Insecta > Coleoptera > Chrysomelidae > Chrysolina > Chrysolina americana. Next base: position 43,759,806 of record OY293415.1, on the reverse strand, counting down.
GGGTCCAGGATTTGAACCGGATACCCCTTGGGAAATCCAAGTGAATCGACGATGCTTTAACACTACGACCACGTGTTACAAATAATTTTTCAAAGCACTATTTGCACAAGGAGTAAATTACTAGCGCGTTATGTTTCGAAAAAATTTGAAAAATACTATTAGACATGAAAAACACAAGTAAGAAGGATGTATCGATGTATGCGCGATTCAGTTAGGTACATAGGAACCTGAAATGCTGATGAATGTAGCCTCAAAATGGATAATAAATAATAAAATTCCACTATTGCTGACATATAACTAGAATGCAAGTTGGCTTCTGCTTCAAGTAGAAGCGGAAATAAACGGTAACATTTCGTTTTATACCAAGTAAAATGCTACCCCGTTCTCGGAAAAGTTCCGAGGAAGAGGTGGCAAGGGGGTTTTATGTAGTCTTATACATGCACGGCTAAGAGGGGTGGGTTAATTAAACTCGTATAAAAGAATTAGGTTTATTAGCGACCGATGACAAGGCTGTTAACGGATAACTTGTCGTTGCACTGTGAAAATGCCTTTAGCGACTAAAGTCAAAATGTTGAATATTGCAATTTGTCAAAGAAACTAACCATCTGACAGTGACAGCTACAAGGATGTATTGAACAATATAAATTGGAAAACTATTGCGATTATAAGAATTACAAGCCATAAGATCTACACCATCTAATATCTGCTGTAGGGTTATACATAGCCCTCTGGTATGATCATACTAGAGTTTACACAATATAGATATAACTTCCTTTACAGGTTTTTTTTCCGCACGAATAACTAATATATTTAGGTTTCAATAAAGTTCATTGATTTGACTTGAGATAGAATACACTGTCACTGGCAAAATATGAGAAAGACTAAGCTAGGGCTTATCTGAATTCGCTGTCGATATCCGCCTCCTTAGTGTTCTAGTGACGGTTGCTTACGGCGGATCGTGACGGGTGGGTTCTGCTCTTCGTACGGGAGGTGAGTTTGATGATGCTCTCATATACTATGGCTTTGTGAACTCGTAGGATGTAAGGTAGAAGGTAATCGAGTAAAGCAACCAAACAGAAAAAAGGCCTTGGATGGTGGATGGCCTTAACGTAAAGTAAACTTGAAAATGAACCGGAATCCACAAATGTGTAGACCGAACTAGGTCTATGTTTCTTCAAGTTATTTGGAATTCCGGCTAGAAAATATCCGCAGTTGCGATTTGATTCAACACATGTATCTAGCTGGATATTCGCGACAAAAGGGAGATCTTAAAGCTTTCAGAAAATTGTCCTTTTCTGACACCTCATTTGTTGAACTGGTACCCATAGAGATAACATACAGGAAGATACAAAATTATGATTTCATTTCCGTCTTTTCTCTGAACCGTAACAAAAATTACATTTCAAACGGATGATAGATAAACATATTGATGTAATTATAACTTGGACCCATCGAAATTTAATAGGATCAATCAAAAAGTACAACACTCAAATCGCGAACTTTACTAAATATGGAATAGACGACGATATAAACTTTTGAGACTTCTGTTGGTCAACGAGAAATTACTTCAAATTGAACTTCTTTACTTCAGAGAATCATAAGACACTGTTGGCAGAAACTAACCAATGCATCTGCATTTTTCAAGATGGCAGAGGTTCATGAACATAACGAACTAGTGGATATGATACTAATTTATCGTGAAATACATCATAAGGTTGAAGCAGCATGCTGCCTTCATGCAGGACCCTAAAAAATATTAGGTTTTTAAGAAGCCCGAGAACGATATATATATATATATATATATATATATATATATATATATATATATATATATATATATATATATATATATATATATATATATATATATATATATATATATATATATATATATATATATATATATATATATATATATATATATATATATATATATATATATATATATATATATATATATATATATATATATATATATATATATATATATATATATTATATGTGTTCAGATAGGTTTCCGCGGTCAGATATTTGAAAACTAAAAGTTCGGATCGAACCCGTCTAGAATTTGTTGAAATTCGACGTTTCGATTTTGTAGGGTTTCATTCGATCTCTTTAATGGTTTAAGTTTCATTCATACAGAGTGTCTCAAAAAAGCACGGTGACTTAGAAGTTAATTTTTTTAAATGGGACACCCTGTATTTCAGTGCATTATTACACTCTACGTTGAATTCTGAACAAGTTTGATAAATGGTTTTCTATCAAAAAAGTTAATAGTTTTGGACTTATGAACACTTGTAAATAATTATTTCGACTACTTTTGCGCCAGTTCAATGAGAAAATTGTAACAAATGGATCACAATGTATTCCACTTTCCTATCCTAACTTTTTGAAAGCTATCCAATGTTGCAAACTGCTGATGGCACCATGTGTAACTTACCTCGTCGTATCATTTTACAATTGTTAAGTTGTTGAATCTCTCGAAAAACTAGTACAAATGAAGTTGAAACATTTTATTAACAAATAAGGTAGTCCATAAATACAGATCAAGAATCATTAAAAACTGAAGAGATATTTTAATTTATAACTAAAAACGGTGAGTTTTTATCTATTTCAAAAGATGTTCGACATGTCCACCATGCATTTCTTGACACATAAATAGTCGGGTTGTAAACTCTTCCCTAACGTAATCAAGGTTTGAGATGATATTTCTGAACACACTTCAATAATTTGACGGCGCAGTTCATCTAACGACCCACAAACTGTCTTAAAAACTACGGATTTCACATAGCCCCAGAGAAAGAAATCAAGCGGTGAGAGGTCCGGTGAGCGAGCTGGCCACTCTGTTGTACCTCGACGTCCAATCCACCTACCTGGATACCTTTCATCTAAGTAATTTCTCACCTCCCGAAAATAGTGTGGTGGCGCTCCATCTTGCTGAAATGTTACATCCAAGTAAAATTCATGTGGGTTTTGCGCAACGATCTCATCGATACTGCGACTTATTGTGTCTTGCAGCATTTGGAGGTATCTGGGACCATTTAAATTTTCTTTCAAGAATATGGGACCTACAATGTGGTTACCTAAAATAAATTGAGTATGCTCCTCGCGGAATTCATGGGGATTCTCATCACTCCAATATCTACAATTCTGGGTATTCACATTTCCATTTAGGAAAAAAGTGCTTTCATCACTAAAGCAGATGTGTTGCAAATAAAGTCGATTTGCAACAATTCTTTCTGCCATGGTCTCGCAAAATTCAAGTCGCCGGTCTGGATCATCTTCAACCAATTGGTGCAAAATTTATATTTTGTAAGGATGGAATTTATTTTGTTTTAAAACCCTCTTTACTGATGTTTTAGAAACATCACATGTCTCAGCTACTTGCTTAGTTGATTGTTGTGGGTTATTTACCGTTTCGGCTAGTACTTGAATTTCAACATCTTCCATAATTATTTTCGGCCTCCCAGATCTCGGAGCATCTTTCACGGTGCCAGTTTGGTTGAATTTTGCCACCAATTTCTGCAGATATTTTCGACACATCGGACGTTCTGGAAACCGTTCATTGAAAATGCGAATAGCAGCGTGGTAATTTCGGTTAGCTTCACCAAATATGATAACGGCTTCAACTTTGTCTGCTACTGAACGAGCCATATTAATCAACAAGAGAAATTGAAAACCGTTTGAAACAAGGTTTTGAAAACCTACAAAATGTCAATGACATTTGGCAAAATCAGATAAGAGTTTTTTTTCGTTGTCATGGATAAAATGAACGCGCCTAGCATGCATAGCCTACCTCATTAATTTATTCGTGAACTGGTGCAAAAGTAGTCGAAATAATTATTTACAAGTGTTCATAAGTCCAAAACTATTAACTTTTTTGATAGAAAACCATTTATCAAACTTGTTCAGAATTCAACGTAGAATGTAATAATGCAATGAAATACAGGGTATCCCATTTGAAAAAATTAACTTCCAATCCAAAGGTAGATATTTACCTACAACATTGACAGGCAGACAAATGTTTATTTGTTCTGTCCAACCCAAGACTCAATCAAGTTTCTCGTGCGTTATGAGGAACGCAAGCAGAATCTAAAGTGAATAGAGTATTTTCGTTTCAATTCCGAGAGCTCACGATCCGTGGACAGCGCTGTTTCGTTGTTACCAACTCATCAGCACGGCTTTATGAGGTCTCTCGAATTGAAACGAAAATACTCTATTCACTTTAGATTCTGCTTGCGTTCCTCATAACGCACGAGAAACTTGATTGAGTCTTGGGTTGGAAAGAACAAATAAACATTTGTCTGCCTGTCAATGTTGTAGGTAAACATCTACCTTTGGATTCCATGACTCGTGTCGAATTAAGTTTCAAACTAGTGACTGTAGATGTCACAAGTTACTATTCATTTATATATATATATATATATATATATATATATATATATATATATATATATATATATATATAACGAAGCGACGTTTCGGCTCCTGCTTTGGAGCCATTTTCAAGAGACCACACCCAGAAAACAGGCCACCGGTTTGATTATTCAAATCCAAAAATTCTAGACAAAGTCAGCAATCAAAAAAACAGGTTATTCCTTGAGATGGTCCATATCTACAAAAATCCTAACACAGTTAACTACAAAACCGATACAGGACAACTTAGTAGTATATATTGTAATATTTTAAATACCATTCAACGTTGTGTGTAGTTTTGACAGATGGTACCAATGGAATACCTATACTAATTAACACCATTGTATTTAAACGAATCCTTATTCAAACCATAGTAACACTCCAGTCAGGTAAATTAAGCGATTAGTCTGCAGCGGAGAATAACAATTGTCCTCCCAAATGTTCCATAGGTTAGAACTAACTCTGTGAATTTTGTAAGTTATCATGTTATTTTTATGTAGTCCTTCAACAACTTATATTCCTTTTCAATTGTAGCTCTTCCTGAAGAAGTCAATAAAGGTTGACAAAATATTGAAGATTTAAATCGAATGAGTTTCATTGTTCAACAGACCGCTACGAGAATTCCTACTTAGTTCATAGAGTTCGGTCGAGAATACTTTGTTATTATATATATATATATATATATATATATATATATATATATATATATATATATATATATATATATATATATATATATATATATATATATATATTTATATATATATATATATATATATATATATATATATATATATATATATATATATACTACCTCTCTCCTATATATATATATATATTTATATAGATATATATATATATATATATATATATATATATATATATCTATATAAATATATATATATATATATAGGAGAGAGGTAGTATATATATATATATATATATATATATATATATATATATATATATATATATATATATATATATATATATATATATATATAGGAGAGAGGTAGTCGTTGCTGACTAGTTAAGATCAAGCTAGGGAACTTGTTGGGTAAGCAGCATGCAGGAAAGTATACTCTTATAACACTTTATTCCAATATTTCGACAAGTTTTATTGTCATCATCAGGGAAAGCTACAAATCATGATCAAAATATAGTGAAAACAATTGAACAACATGGATTCTAAACCACTTACGTGTTGTTGAGATTGATTGCAATGGATGAAGTAAAAAGACGTGTACAGTTATTGAACATATTTAGAAACAGTTTGTGAGATATACATAAAGACAATCGTCACACATTAAAACATTATTTTGTTATGAATAAAAACTAATTATATTTGAATTTATGTAAAATGGATACCATACCGGTGTCCGTAACGGCCGGCGTGAAGAAGAGAAACAATTATATTATTTAAAATTAAGTTGACATGTGAAGTTTGTTTGGGTACGTTCCTGCATGGAACTGTATTAGAATGTACATTTAGACAGATTGAACCTACTCAGAACTGGAAAAGTGTAACACGAGCTTGGAACAATAGATTAGACATTGTTTCATGATTATGACACATGACAGTTGTAAATTTATCAGTTTATGATTCAAATAAATTTGGAGAAAAGAATTTTGAAAAGTTACTGTTTTATACCTGTTTACGGTGGTCAGCCGTTATTTAACGACAAGTAATTCATGTATCTACCCGAACTCATGGGTTTTCTGTACCACAAGGAGTCCATCAAAGTGAACCTTGTCAAACAAATGAAACAACGAGTCCTCAACATCTCTGATAGTACCCTCTGGAACAAGAACTTGGGTATCTTGTACAATTTATTTCGCAACAATTCATATCCTCATTGTCTCTTGAAAAAAAATTTATATAGCTCAACAATGGAGGCTCGCCCAGATAACATTAACAATACAGGTATTTTGGATGTTGCAGTTAGTGATAATGCGGTCCATTCAATTAATACTTTTTATGCATCTCTTCCCTACATAACGGATATAACTCCAAAACTTACTAGAATCTTCAAATCTTTTAATAATATAAAAATTGCTAATAAAACGAGTTTAACTGTCAACTCTCTCTTCACGAGTGTTAAAGACAAAACTCCAGTAACTTTTCAATCACATGTTGTCTATTGTATTCCTTGCTCCAATTGTTCGAATGAATATATAGGTCAAACTAACAGGTTGTTAAAAGACAGAATTTGTTCACATAAGAGTGACTGTCGATTGCACCCAGAGAGATGTGCACTAAGTGTCCATGTACATCATGAGGGCCACAATATGAACTTTGAGGCAGCAAAAATCTTAGCCAGAGAATCAAACAATTACAAAAGAATCTTTCTGGAGATGGCTTTCATATCACAGTCATCCTCATGTTTAAACAAAAAAAACGGATATAAAACATTTAAGCGAAATATATTCATTTTTATTGCACTTGGATAAACAGAAATACAATGTCAGAGAGCTTAACTCTCAATCCATATTATAATTGAACTGAATCCTTTTTTAATATATACAATTTTTAAATAACGGCTGACCACCGTAAACAGGTATAAAACAGTAACTTTTCAAAATTCTTTTCTCCAAATTTATTTGAATCATAAACTGATAAATTTACAACTGTCATGTGTCATAATCATGAAACAATGTCTAATCTATTGTTCCAACCTCGTGTTATACTTTTCCAGTTCTGAGTAGGTTCAATCTGTCTAAATCTACATTCTAATACAGTTCCATGCAGGAACGTACCCAAACAAACTTCACATGTCAACTTAATTTTAAATAATATAATTGTTTCTCTTCTTCACGCCGGCCGTTACGGACACCGGTATGGTATCCATTTTACATAAATTCAAATATAATTAGTTTTTATTCATAACAAAATAATGTTTTAATGTGTGACGATTGTCTTTATGTATATCTCACAAACTGTTTCTAAATATGTTCAATAACTGTACACGTCTTTTTACTTCATCCATTGCAATCAATCTCAACAACACGTAAGTGGTTTAGAATCCATGTTGTTCAATTGTTTTCACTATATTTTGATCATGATTTGTAGCTTTCCCTGATGATGACAATAAAACTTGTCGAAATATTGGAACAAAGTGTTATAAGAGTATACTTTCCTGCATGCTGCTTACCCAACAAGTTCCCTAGCTTGATATATATATATATATATATATATATATATATATATATATATATATATATATATATATATATATATATATATATATATATATATATATATATATATATATATATATATATATATATATATATATATATATATATATATATATATATATATATATATATATATATATATATATATGAAAACTAAAAGTTCGGGTTGAACCGCGTCTAGAATTTGTTGAAATTCGACGTTTCGGCTCCGATTTTGGAGCCATTTTCAAGAACTGAAATAGAAAGAAAATTAATGAAAGGTTAAAACGTAATTCTACGCTGAGGTCTCAATCTGCCTACTCCTCAGGTATAATTACGTTAGGTTTTCGTGACTTGACGTCGGGGTCTCAATCTGCCTACTCCCCATGTCTCGTCACTGGTTCTCTCTAAGGTCTCAATCTGCCTACTCCTTCGAGAGAACTGAGGAATTGTGGGTTGAGGAACTGTATTTATAGTGGACGTGGCTGTAATGGCCGTGTCCAATGTATTGGCGCGAGGTGAACTATGGGCGGGAACTGAATTGGCGCTAGATGAGCTGTGTGCGGGAACTTGGTTGGCGCTAAGTGAGCTGTGTGCGGGAACTGGGTTGGTGGAAAATGAGTTTATGCGTGCAATGAGAGGCTTCCAGGTATTGGGAAGTCTACGTCCGTCGTCGCGAGTGTTGAGGCAATTGGGGCGCTTCTCTATCTCAAGGGCTTCTCGGATGATCCTGGTTTGCAGAGTTTTCTCGGTGGAAATTGTTTTTGTGTTTTTGAAGTCTATTTTGTGACTTGTGTCTTCTCGATGTTTATGAAGTGCGGAAGTGGAAGATGTTTGACGCACAGCAAGTTCGTGTTCGTAGACTCTGGAAGTTACTCGTCTGTTAGTCTGGCCAATATAAGTTCTCGGGCAGTCTGAACATGGTATTTCATATATACCTTGAGAATCGTTTGGTATTGTGTCCTTGGGAGATCTGATGAATTTGGATATTTGGTTGTTGGCCGTGAATATTGTTTTTATCTCGTGTTTTCTCAAGATATTACTGATTTTGTCTGTCACACCTTTGATGTATGGTAGGAAAGCTTTGTGTGGCTGAATACTCTCTAGTGGATCGTTCGTTTTTGGAGGACGGGTCAGTTGATGGCGGATAGACTTGTCGATTAGCGAATTGTTGTAACCATTTTGGAGTAAGACTGATTTCAGTTTGTCCAGCTCTTGTGGTCTATTCTGGTTGTCGGTAAGCTGCATTGATCTGTATATCAGGGAGTTCAATACGGAGTTTGTTTGTGCTGGATGGTGATGAGAGTTTGCGTGTAGGTATCGGTTGGTGTGGGTCTGTTTCCTGTGTACTGTGTGGGTGAAAGAGTTGTTGGATTTCGTGATGAGAACGTCCAGGAAAGCTAGGGAGTTGTTCATTTCGGTCTCCATTGTGAATTTCATGTTGGGATGGATATCGTTTAGGTGATCTAAGAACGTGTTCAAGATTTCGTAACCATGAGGCCATATGACGAAAATGTCGTCAACGTATCTGAACCAGCAAGTAGGCTTGTGGTCAAATGCTTCTACAGCCCTAGTTTCGAAGTCTTCCATGAAAAGGTTTGCAAGGACTGGAGAAAGGGGGGAACCCATGGGAGCACCTTTCACTTGTTTGTAGTAAGTTCCTCGAAAGAGGAAGTACGTGTTGTTCATACAGTGACTGATGAGGTCCAGGGTGTCTTTTGGAATTCTGTGTTTAGTTTTAAGGATTTCTAGCGTGTCCGTTAGGGGAATGTTTGTGAAGAGGGAGACAACATCGAAGCTCACTAGGATATCGGTGTTCTGGATTCTATAGGATTTGAGAAGGTCTAAGAAGTGGAATGAATTTTTCACGTAGGATGAAGCTTCTTCTGCTCGTGGCTGAAGAGTACTCGCCAGATACTTGGCCAGGTTCTGGGTTGGTGATCCAAAGACACTGACAATAGGTCGGAGTGGGATATCAGGCTTGTGTATTTTTGGTAGTCCGTAGATACGAGGGGTGCGTGATGACTTCTCTCTAGGGATAGTGGCTTTCTTGGTTTCGGCTGGTAGTTTAGAATTATTGATCAGATTTTTGGTCTTCTTTTCGAGGTAGGTTGTCGGGTCTCGTTGGGTGATCTGATACTCGGATGAGTTTAACAGTGTGCTCATTTTGTCTACATAATCTGAGGTATTCAGAACTACCGTGGCGTTGCCTTTGTCTGCTGGGAGAATGATTATGTCAGGGTTGTTGTGGAGGTTTCTGAGGCAATGTTTTTCGGCAGGTGTTATGTTGGATGGAGGGAGTTTTGCTCTCCTAAGTGTGGTGGCAATATCTTGTCTGGTTTCTTCAGCTGTGTTTTCTGGTAGATGGGTTATAGCGCTTTCTATTTGTGTAATGATGGTTTCTGTTGGGATTCTGTTTGGTGTGATGGAATAATTGAATCCTCTTGATAGTAGTGCAAGGCTAGTTTGATCTAGTGGTGTGTCGGATAAGTTATGTACTAATACAGGTGATGCGGCTGGGACCAAGGGTGTGATGGTATTCGTTAACAATGCACAAAGTTTGTTTTTCTGTGTTTCTGTTTTCTTATTGCTGATGTGATCTGCTTTGTCTTGAGATATCCTGGTCAAAGTGTCCCAACCAAGTTCCCGCACACAGCTCATCTAGCGCCAATTCAGTTCCCGCCCATAGTTTACCTCGCGCCAATACATTGGAAACGGCCATTACAGCCACGTCCACTATAAATACAGTTCCTCAACCCACAATTCCTCAGTTCTCTCGAAGGAGTAGGCAGATTGAGACCTTAGAGAGAACCAGTGACGAGACATGGGGAGTAGGTAGATTGAGACCCCGACGTCAAGTCACGAAAACCTAACGTAATTATACCTGAGGAGTAGGCAGATTGAGACCTCAGCGTAGAATTACGTTTTAACCTTTCATTAATATTCTTTCTATTTCAGTTCTTGAAAATGGCTCCAAAATCGGAACACACACACATATATATATATATATATATTGTGTCCTGACTGATATAATTCAATATCTGTCGCGGTATTAGCCAGAGAAGTAGTTGTTTTCTGTCGGACACATGCCATACATACTATACAAAGTTATAGTCACTTCCTAAAGGATTGTTATCGACTGTTTTACAGTCACTTGGACATATATATATATATATATATATATATATATATATATATATATATATATATATATATATATGTGTTCAGATAGGTTTCCGCGGTCAGATATTTGAAAACTAAAAGTTCGGGTTGAACCGCGTCTAGAATTTGTTGAAATTCGACGTTTCGGCTCCGATTTTGGAGCCATTTTCAAGAACTGAAATAGAAAGAAAATTAATGAAAGGTTAAAACGTAATTCTACGCTGAGGTCTCAATCTGCCTACTCCTCAGGTATAATTACGTTAGGTTTTTGTGACTTGACGTCGGGGTCTCAATCTGCCTACTCCCCATGTCTCTTCACTGGTTCTCTCTAAGGTCTCAATCTGCCTACTCCTTCGAGAGAACTGAGGAATTGTGGGTTGAGGAACTGTATTTATAGTGGACGTGGCTGTAATGGCCGTGTGCAATGTATTGGCGCGAGGTAAACTATGGGCGGGAACTGATTTGGCGCTAGATAAGCTGTGTGCGGGAACTTGGTTGGCGCTAAGTGAGCTGTGTGCGGGAACTGGGTTGGTGGGAAATGAGTTTATGCGTGCAATGAGAGGCTTCCAGGTATTGGGAAGTCTACGTCCGTCGTCGCGAGTGTTGAGGCAATTGGGGCGCTTCTCTATCTCAAGGGCTTCTCGGATGATCCTGGTTTGCAGAGTTTTCTCGGTGGAAATTGTTTTTGTGTTTTTGAAGTCTATTTTGTGACCTGTGTCTTCTCGATGTTTATAAAGTGCGGAAGTGGAAGATGCCTGATGCACAGCAAGTTCGTGTTCGTAGACTCTGGAAGTTACTCGTCTGTTAGTCTGGCCAATATAAGTTCTCGGGCAGTCTGAACATGGTATTTCATATGTACCTTGAGAATCGTTTGGTATTGTGTCCTTGGGACATCTGAGGAATTTGGATATTGTCAGTGCCTTTGGATCACCAACCCAGAACCTGGCCAAGTATCTGGCGAGTACTCTTCAGCCACTAGCAGAAGAAGCTTCATCCTACGTGAAAAATTCATTCCACTTCTTAGACCTTCTCAAATCCTATAGAATCCAGAACACCGATATCCTAGTGAGCTTCGATGTTGTCTCCCTCTTCACAAACATTCCCCTAACGGACACGCTAGAAATCCTTAAAACTAAACACAGAATTCCAAAAGACACCCTGGACCTCATCAGTCACTGTATGAACAACACGTACTTCCTCTTCCAAGGAACTTACTACAAACAAGTGAAAGGTGCTCCCATGGATTCCCCTCTTTCTCCAGTCCTTGCAAACCTTTTCATGGAAGACTTCGAAACTAGGGCTGTAGAAGCATTTGACCACAAGCCCACTTGCTGGTTCAGATACGTTGACGACATTTTCGTGATATGGCCTCATGGTTACGAAATCTTAAACACGTTCTTAGATCACCTAAACGATATCCATCCCAACATGAAATTCACAATGGAGACCGAAATGAACAACTCCCTAGCTTTCCTGGACGTTCTCATCACGAAATCCAACAACTCTTTCACCCACACAGTACACAGGAAACAGACCCACACCAACCGATACCTACACGCAAACTCTCATCACCATCCAGCACAAACAAACTCCGTATTGAACTCCCTGATATACAGATCAATTCAGCTTACCGACAACCAGAATAGACCACAAGAGCTGGACAAACTGAAATCAGCCTTACTCCAAAATAGTTACAACAATTCGCTAATCGACAAGTCTATCCGCCATCAACTGACCCGTCCTCCAAAAACGAACGATCCACTAGAGAGTATTCAGCCACACAAAGCTTTCCTACCATACATCAAAGGTGTGACAGACAAAATCAGTAATATCTTGAGAAAACACGAGATAAAAACAATATTCACGGCCAACAACCAAATATCCAAATTCCTCAGATCTCCCAAGGACACAATACCAAACGATTCTCAAGGTACATATGAAATACCATGTTCAGACTGCCCGAGAACTTATATTGGCCAGACTAACAGACGAGTAACTTCCAGAGTCTACGAACACGAACTTGCTGTGCGTCAGGCATCTTCCACTTCCGCACTTTGTAAACATCGAGAAGACACAGGTCACAAAATAGACTTCAAAAACACAAAAACAATTTCCACCGAGAAAACTCTGCAAACCAGGATCATCCGAGGAGCCCTTGAGATAGAGAAGCGCCCCAATTGCCTCAACACTCGCGACGACGGACGTAGACTTCCCAATACCTGGAAGCCTCTCATTGCACGCATAAACTCATTTCCCACCAACCCAGTTCCCGCACACAGCTCACTTAGCGCCAACCAAGTTCCCGCACACAGCTCATCTAGCGCCAATTCAGTTCCCGCCCATAGTTTACCTCGCGCCAATACATTGCACACGGCCATTACAGCCACGTCCACTATAAATACAGTTCCTCAACCCACAATTCCTCAGTTCTCCCGAAAGAGTAGGCAGATTGAGACCTTAGAGAGAACCAGTGACGAGACATGGGGAGTAGGCAGATTGAGACCCCGACGTCAAGTCACAAAAACCTAACGTAATTATACCTGAGGAGTAGGCAGATTGAGACCTCAGCGTAGAATTACGTTTTAACCTTTCATTAATTTTCTTTCTATTTCAGTTCTTGAAAATGGCTCCAAAATCGGAGCCGAAACGTCGAATTTCAACAAATTCTAGACGCGGTTCAACCCGAACTTTTAGTTTTCATATATATATATATATATATATATATATATATATATATATATATATATTATATATATATATAATATATATATATATATATATATATATATATATATATATATATATATATATATATATATATATATATATATATATATATATATATATAGCTTCAAAAATAAGTCACAAGATTTAAAAAAAAAATACCATCAATACATTCGTAACATTATCACAATCATCTAAAGGATAATGATGTGTTTATTGACTTTCAGATTCAGAGTCCTATACTCTTGAGGTAGAAAGTTGTATAGTTTGACATCTAACGAGTTTTTTTGTGAATTTAGTCTGAGATGAGAAGGTCTCAAGTTATTTGCTCCACGAGTCTGATGATTATGAAAATCCGAGTTGACGTAAATGCTCCTTCGTTCTTATGTATCTCTAAGACTGTGGCATATAAATCGATGGATCTCTGGAAATAGGTTGACAGTGATCTCTGTAACCAGCACTAGTAATAATTCTTACGGCTCTTTTCTGCATTTTGAAAACCCCAATAGCGTGACAAGAGTTACCCCAACAAGAATACTGTGGGAGTAAAAATATGAAAAGTAACATGTTCGAACTGTATTGGGGCATATATGGTTCATCATGTTATGCAACAAATATATCGAACTGTTTTTGTATCTTCTGATATTTGATTACTAGGTGTGTAATTGGTATATAATGGTTTTTTGCGCAAAGCAAAAGTATTTAGTAATGACTATGAGGTTGCTATCTTTGAAAGTATGTTTTTATGTATATGAACTGTTTCCAGAAACATTTATGTGCTTACTACAATTGTTTATTTAACTGTTTTTAATATACCTCCGTCAGTAGCAATATCGGCTAGTAATGTAAGAAATGCCTCGTTGAATGTGCGTTTAGAAAGCTTGCTTGTTTTCAATGGTAATTTAAGTATTTGAGGTGTCGTTTATTATGCGTTATATTATATTGTGTGTTTATACATGTTAAAGAGGTTTGACATGCGGGATAGCAAGTAGATCCAGAATGGAAATACTTGTACTAATTCGAAACTTAATCTGTCTTCTATCTTTCTTATTCTATATAAAGCGAGTGAAGATGCCAACAAATGCCTAGACCACCCTTGTTCACGGAAAGCGTCGCTTGAAGCAATGTTAGATCGTTGAAGTGTCTGCTCCAAAATCGCACGAAGTGTTGAATCAAATTGACAGCACATCTCAATTTAGGTATAGCCTAACTATCATTGGGCAATCTATCTCCATTCGATTTGTGATCTCTACACTTGCATCTATCTCTCAGATGTAGCAGTTTTTTAATGTTCTAGTAATTATCAGTATTATCCTGTTTAACGAATGATAATCCTCAGCAAACCCCAGGAGATAATTGAGAGGTAGCCGACTTCGGAATATATGGCTTATAGGATCCAAAATATCCTGTTTTAATAATAATATGATAATAATATTCCAGTAAGACCATATTTCATGGTATTGGACAAAATCTATACATTATACCGGGTGGCTACGGAAGTATTGCCTACGGAATATCTCAGTTATTGTATGAAGTAGGTTTGTGAAATTTGGAGCGTCGATATAATGACATAAGAGCTAGAATTTGAGCATATTGACATGTCGAAGTTAACTTCCGGTCTGACCGGAAGTAACATCAACTTTATTATTTTAAATGGAAACCCTATTTTTTTTTTTTTTTTCGCTTTATTCAGCATTCAATTCACTTTCTAATGACATATCACAAGTTGGTATCTAACCAGAAACTAGATCAGAAAAAAATTATTATTGAAATTCACCGAGTAGGCCGTGGAAGCAAAATGAAAGCCAAAAATTGAAAAGTTGGCTATGGAAACCATACGTCACTTGATAACAGTTGCCACTACTGTGATATTTTATTTTCATTCGTCGGCGTTATAAAAAGCCGCCAAAAAAAATATTGGAAAAATTGGGAAAAAAACAGTACTCTGTAGGTCCATAACTTAAATAGGAACATACAACTTTTTCTTGCCTGTATTATTCAGCATAACCATTCCTTTCTAATGATATAATAGAAAGTAATTTTTTGAAATGAAATACCAAAAATCCAATTATTATTATTCAAATAACAAAAAAACAGATTTATCGAAAAAAAAAATTCAAATTGATAGGATTAAAGATAAAATAAATTCAAAACAAATGTTCGAAATGCATTCCCTCAGCGTCAATACATTTAATGAGTCTGGTGACTATGGGGGCATCTTAAAAATAGGGTGTATTCCACACAGCCTACAACTCTACATGAGCTAGAAGTAAAAATTCGTAGAGCTTTCCAAGATATCACGCCCCAAATGTTGAGAAACGTTTTACATGAAAATATCACCAGAGTCAATAAATGTATTGACGCTGAGGGAATGCATTTCGAACATCTGTTTTAAATTTATTTTATCTTTAATCCTATCAATTTGAATTTTTTTTTTTCGATAAATCGGTTTTTTTGTTATTTGAATAATAATAATTGGATTTTTTGGTATTTTATTTCAAAAAATTACTTTCTATTATATCATTAGAAAGGAATGGTTATGCTTTGTGTTGTTTTTTCCCAATTTTTCCAATATTTTTTTTAGCGGCTTTTTATAACGCCGACGAATGAAAATAAAATATCACAGTATTAGCAACTGTTATCAAGTGACGTATGGTTTCCATAGCCAACCTTTCAATTTTTGGCTTTCATTTTGCTTCCACGGCCTACTCGGTGAATTTCAATATTAATTTTTTTCTGATCTAGTTTCTGGTTAGATACCAACTTGTGATATGTCATTAGAAAGGGAATTGAATGCTGAAAAAAGCGAAAATAAAAAAAAATAGGGTTTCTATTTAAAATAAGAAAGTTGATGTTACTTCCGGTCAGACCGGAAGTTAACTTCGACATGTCAATATGCTCAAATTCTAGCTCTTATGTCATTATATCGACGCTCCAAATTTTACAAACCTACTTCATACAATAACTGAGATATTCCGTAGGCAATACTTCCGTAGCCACCCGGTATACATAAAAACACTTATGAGACCATAAGAAGTTACACTTATTGTTCACATATAGACTTTCATACACATTGTTCAATATAATTTAGTCAACTGTCAATACAATATGGTTAAGAAATCAAAAACTCACTTGTGCTCAATACAAATACATTTCTCGATCAAATAACTTTTTAGTTGTTTTTAAAACTTGCTACATTTCTTTCACTTTTTATTTTTTCCCCAAACTATAATGTCATAAATAATTCGAAAGTATACGAGCGCATAATAAACATTGAGAGTTGTTCATTATTGATTATCTTTTTTAGTTGACTTTCTTGCTGACATGCTCGATAGCAGTTTTGAAAGACATGTCTGAATCCAGATAAGTTCGTGCAGAAAAAACTGGTTGTAACGAAGCTGTTCCTATATTCAAATAAAAAACGTTTTTAAAGCTGAGTATCTTTCCATTTTTTTGTGACCATTTGGTGATTTTGTCTGCTGAATGATTCACCTCTCCTGTAATATTTTGGGATTATCACCATATGCTGCTAGTGAAACATCATCTGCATACAACACTAAGCAGTCAGTATTCATAACATTCGGAAGAACTATGAAATGTTCTTAATTCCTGTTCAGTTATATTATTATCAATTTTAGGCCAACCATCATTGACCAGCTTATTATCTGTTTGGTAACCTTATCTTCCACTGTTGCACTTGCTAACTGGTTAGCTATAGTCTGAAATGGGTAATCTATATCTAAACAGTGAACTATTTCATTTAATGAGGGATCATCTTTTACATACTTCAGTAATTTTAATATAATTCTTTGAAGTCTAGCACTAACTTTATTAAAGTTTTTTTTTTACAATTGGACTGCGTTATGCATTACTTGACCAAGCACCATTACCGAATATTGAGATAGTGGTTGGTGTCTTCTAACGAACAATAGTCCAACTTGTAGCCAAACGCAATCGCTCAAATTTCGGATTTAGTTATAAAGTGTTGAGCCAGGTTTCAATACGAAAGTACTGATTTGTAATTGACTGGTAAAGTTTTTTCGCTCTCCTGAGAAAATTTGTCTCTTGGTCAAGTCATGCATAACGCGGTCAGTTTCGACTATCACTTTACGACCATAAATAAATTGGTTATATTTTTCTAGCGATATACGTTACCCTTTCTCTATTGATGCCCGCCTAACCTCTGATTATCAGTGTAACTTCTGGATTAGAAGGATACTGGCTCACCATTTTGCAATAAACATGCAACCATTCCTGACTTAGAACTATCAGTTTGCAGCACTAAGGCCTATCTAAAATTAGAGAGGTGCACAGCTGAGTTTTGATTTAATGTTTTTGAAAGCATTAATTGCTTGACATTCACTCCACACCTGACAATGGTGCCAGGTAAAACATATATTGAAACAACAATATTCTAAAATGTTGTTTTATATCGGTAATATATTATTTTAGTATTTTACAACACTGTAACATTGTTACTAGTGTTGCCAACCTGTCAACGATATCTTAATCTAGAGCATAAACATATACAACACAAGTCAAATTCAAAAGGAATTAAGAAAAGTGATCAGTATAAATCTGTGTTGATCTGTTGAAATAAATTTTTCACGAAAATATAGCATTAATCACATTTTGTTCGCTGAACCCAAAACCAAATCAAGAAATTATGTTCTAATTACCCATCGCTTCCTCAGCTGTTATTATATTTATATTTAGTTGATAGGCGATATATTTCCACTTGATATTCACTGTACCATTGCAATTATTTTTCAGGTGCACTATACAACAACAGTTCCTTTGGTCAATAAATATATCCACGAAGTCATCACACCCTTTAGAGAAGTAATCCAAATTGTCAACGAAAACACTATGAGAATTGCCAAATACGAGGAAATCTCAAATCATATGGTATCTACAGCGAAAGATTCCATAAATGAATCAATTCAGCAGCTGAGACAGTTCATTGAGGAATCAAGAATTGAAGCACAAAGTATTGGAGCCAATATTGATGAATGTCTGATTAAAACGACAGCTGTTAATTATAGTATTATTGATGATATCCAAAATTGTAGAAGCCAAGATATAGTACTGGAATTACAGAAAGAATTAGCGGAGATCACCAAAACTTTATCGGCACTTCCGAATGACGAAATAAAAGTATTCATTCGGAACATATCTTTCTTCAATACAAGGGTCGATTCAGTTGTTTCAAATGCTTCAATATTTTGTTTTCAGTGCGTTCAATCCACCCTACTGATGCTTGATGAAGGTATAGACGTAATTGCCCATGACTTCATGAGATGTATTGATGAAAATGTGAATCAGAATTGAAAGTAACTATAGATTGTGTACCTTCAATCCTTTCAGGGAGGGACTAGAAATACTTGAAATCAGAAACGAATCAGTCTCTGACCTATGAATCATAGTTCCAAATTTCAACAGAAATATTATTAAGTTGAATTATATTCACAATGATATACGTATTTAAAAAAAAATTGTAACAGAATTTTTTCAATAATTTTTTCGCATACAATTTCAATGTATAACAGAAAGTAAATAACTTATTCAAAGTTCTTGATGGAATACGTTTTTTCTCGTCGATGCACAAAGTATTGATATACAAACTACTCCAATATACCACAGGGCTAAACATATTTTTAACCTCAGTGACTGTCCAACTATTCTCAATAAAATAAGTGTCGAACAATTTTGGAGCAATGCGGAAGACATCCTTCGAATATTGATCTGACTTGTGAGGTAATGAAAATTCAATGAACGTATTCTATACAGTGCGGCTTTTAATTGTCCCCCCAGTTAACTTTTGAACGGTGAGGTACAAACTCAAAAAAAACTGGGTTTCACCGATACTATATGAAATAAAACACATCGTGATTGCTCGATAGATGGCGCGGGGAAGCTCAACTGAAAAATTTTAAATAGATAATTCAATTCTCTTTTCAACATCTAAATTTTTTTAGATTTTCGTTTTTTCACAAATTGAAATAGTAGAAGTAGGGGTGGCCAGGCAAGTAGGCCCCAATGGGCCCTTTTTGCCATCCCCTTGACTCCTCATCCTTGACATTCTATTAAACAACCTTCTTCTCCTCCAAATAAATATGTGTATGTGCATGACAAGGGAGCGAGTTCCTTCAATCTGCCTATTCCTGGAAGTACTGGAAGGCTAGTTCTCAACCGGGCGATTCATTCATCCGATTCAAGGCCCCTGCTCAGCTCCCACAGAAGACAGATTTTCAAGTTCTCGCTTCCCTCTGTAATGTGTGTGAGTGTGTGTTAAGTGTCGGCGAATCTTGTGTGTTTTGACGTCGGTGTACGGTAAGCTAGGGCCCACGAGTGGCTACTCCCGTTGGCTGCAACGCTTCAGCCACTCTGGTTCACTGATAAGGAATAATAGAAAGACTCCCTCTAAATCTATAATGAGAAAGGTGTCCATATTATGTGAATTCTACGCATCACCTCTATATGATATCCTCGTAATTTTTTTTGTCAATAAATGAGAGAAATAAATGAGTTTTTAGAATAATTACCAATTTATTTGAACCCGGAGTCGTGATATATGATACCTAATTTGTCTTACCAAACCAACATATGCGTTTTCCAAATCTGCTCTGAGCAGACTTTATCATCTGATTTTTCACGTACTCCAGGAGCCATGTAAATTCTATAGTTTATCCATTCTCAGTTGAATGAGCTGTATAGATTCAAAGGATACACCGCGGTCCAAAAGAACCTAATTAACGTGTCTTAAAATGCAAAATCGTTGGCTGGCGGATAATAAATCATCACTTAAATGAGGTGTCGGCAGATCAAATGAAATTGTCGGTATAATGGTTTTGAACGGGTTTTTATGTTCTGCAATTGATATTGGAAAGACTATACCTGGATTCAATTCCGAAGTCAACGAAATTTCGTGTTTGCTGAGTTTTCCAACTCTGGACCCTGTGCTCTTACGGGGGGAAGGGGAAACGTGATTTTTCCGGACTTTTTTCGTTTATATTCCTATACTTTCTAAAGTATGTTGTTTAGCGAAAATCCGGATCCGGAGAAACTACGTGAATAGTTTTTTTCGATAATATCCAAGATACAGTAAAAAAAAGTAAAATTTCTCAAAATGTGAGAAAATGCAGAAAAATGCAGTTTTGGGCTAAAAAACATTTACAATTATAATATTAAAAAATAAATAGTGTACTAGAATTCAAAATGAATTATTTATAAATCACTAAAGTCTCTCGACTGCCTCCTCCTCGCGAGCACACATCTGATCAAAGAGTTTCGGCTCAACATCGTTTTCTGCATAGATATCTTCGTCGTTCATTCAGCTTCTGGAGAATTCTCGCAGCCATCCAGCGCAGTTCTTGCAGTTTCTTGCAGTTTCGCACAAGGGCCTGCTTTTTTACAGGAACACCTTCCTGCACTGCATCCACCACTGCACTTGCATACTTGAATCTGATGATGTCAAGATGTCATATGGAGCAGCATCCATCTTATGGTTGTAGGTACGACTCCTGAAAAAAAACGAAATGAAAATCGATATTAATCCCGGTCGGCATGCCATGGCACCAGGTGGAGCTTCAAAACTCCGGGAAAATAAAGAAAACGTCACATCAGTCAAGTGGCAGTTGACGAATTTTCGGAATTTTAAATATTTTGTTGATATTCTTTTGAATTGAATTTTCATCTTAATTTTGTTTTCCTTAAATTTAAAATGCCTGTGGTGGGGATTCATTTGGCTGAAAATGTTCAATATTTAACCGGAAAAAGTAAGTCTATTATCGAAGGGGATGCAGTATTCAATTCCAATCATGTTTTATCTATTTATATGTGAGGTAGAGAAATCGATAAGTGACGTGTTTTTGGAGTTTGTTTGCAAAGTTCCGACATGAAATGAAAATTGAATGGGATCTCCAGATACACCAGTTACGAAGTGGAACTGTGAATGCATTTGGAAAGGTGGCTAATCATTCTGTAAACATGTAGTGCAGTCATGAAGAAACGAGTTAAGCTGTACTGATGTCATTAAGTTTGGAGCAGAGAAAAAATGTTGACGCAGTTTATGCTGCTGAAGGAGCAGAGGACTTCTGCCATTTCGAAAAGAAACATCAATATGAATTCAAATCTAATGAAGAAGTTGAAAAAGAGAATTGAACTTGTGTTATAATCTGTGATTGTGAGAAATTTTGCAACATCCCATCAGTATGAATTGAAGTGTACACTTCACCTCACATCAACAACGATATGCATATTTTGTTATCCTATTGGTGTTGAAATGTCGTGGAAGGGTTACTTGTGAAATGTATTATACCACAGTATAAATGAACTAATTTTAGGAAATACAATAGATGAAGTCATTCGATTACCTGTCTAGGTTTTCATTACTATGTATCAAATAATAAACAGTAGAATTATTTAAGGACAATTTAGGCAGATTACAATAATGTGCAGACAGTTTGAAGAAACAATATATAAATGTGATTATGGGCAACCTTGGCTACCTTAAAAAGTTCATTTTTTTTATACAGTATTTACAAATCATAGTTGTAACACATTACCTAGATGTTATATAAAAATGTTACGTATTACAGTATTACGTCGTAGACATTGCGTATTTTGATCGAATGTCCTATTTACCTTGGAGTCACTGTCACCTCTAAAACCTTTTTTCCAGTAAACAAGCGGAAACCTATAAAAGAAGAGGACCCAGATGCACTCGTATCCAGATTACTGATCAGTCTAGGTTACCGTTCAGCCCAGATTCACGCTCATGATCGAGTAACTGTTCCAATTAAAGTCCGGTGCATATTAATAGATCTGAAAGTTCTTTATATGTTATTAATTATAATAAATGTATTGAAAAATAAGGTTTGTTTTTAAAAGTCTTTGGGAAATCCAAAGTTTAACATAGATTAGAGATTTTATTAAAATACCTATTGGTTCTAGATCTTAAGAGGTAAACACTTTCAATAATGAGGCAAAACCTTTACAATATTACAGGATCACTAAAAACTGTGTCAGCAAAAAGTATGGTTGCATTTCTTATGGTCACGAGCCATGGTGGCATACGGGTTAAACAATTCCCAGGTAGCCAGCGTAGGTCATAATGACGTCAGATTTTAATGATATTTTGGTCAGTCACGTCATGGTACCAAAAAATGAGGTGATTTTGACATCACCAATAAATGACGTCAGTTAAAACACCTCATTTTGACATCATTTCACTTAGACGTCACTTGAGAATACATACAAAATGATATGAAGTGGAAATATTCAAAATTAAATTAGGTAAAAAAGTTATAAAGTTTGATTACAGTCTTATACCGTGTACAATATTCCACTAATTCCATATTATGTAGTTTGTAGTATTTGATCAGAATACATGAAAACATGAAGAGTGGTTTATTATATTGTCAATTTGAATTCCTAATGTGAACGAAAACCTGAAAGATTTACTTGAAATATCTACAAACAATGAGGGATCTTTCGGGAATGTTCGTATCAAATTGAATGTTGAAAATTGGAAAACGAAGAGGTGAAGATAAGCATTGATATTGTATCAGATGATTCATCCTGCAGAAATAATTTATAATTTTTCGGTAGACTTTAAGATACGATGAATTATGATGATATGATTAATATGGAAGTTATTTCGTTATTTGTGATATCCGAAAACACCCGAAAATCCACTTCCCAGTGCATACTGTGCTGAGGACTGGGAGTGCAAGCGAGAGATCAGAGATCAAGTAAATCTAGTCACCAATCACTGGCACAGTCGACACAGCGCATGGGCACTTATTCAGTTTGCTGTGTTAGGTCCTGAATTATTTAATAAATAAAACACTGGATGAACTAAATACTTGTTTACTCGTGCTCAGTCATAAAGTACATAACCCCTCGTCATCGACGAGCCCGTCAAAAACTCTCCTCACCCTCTGTGGTGTTCTCAAGAACTAGGGAATAACAGGGCCGTATCTGGACCTAACAGAACATCTCCCTTTTATATATATATATATATATATATATATATATATATATATATATATATATATATATATATATATATATATATATATATATATATATATATATATATATATATATATATATATAAAAGGGAGATGTTCTGTTAGGTCCAGGTTAATGGAACTAGTAAATAGTGGGGCTATGCAGCAAAATCAAAGAGTACTCTTTTAAGTTTGTCCAAGCTTTCGGAAATTTAATTAATCGTTTCCATCATCAGGGATACTACAATTTGCATGAGTAAGTAATATATAAAAAATATACATGGATGGTTAACTTACATCTTAGTTGAGGGTGTTTGACGCGATGTTATTCAACAAAAGGGGGCACATTGTACAAGATGAATTTCAATATAAAACAGGTAAAATTGGAAGGATGTCATAAAAGTTTTGTAAAAATACGTTACATTTTGATCACATAAGGCCAAATCAATGCTATTGGTTGGGAGAAGACAGACAGTTGACATGGCATATGACTTAGTCAGTGGTACCAATTTACAGTTACCAACCTATGTTGGAGTCCGTAAATCAAAATTTAGTTGGTTGGGCGACACCTAGTGGCCCATGGAGGAACCTGAATTAAGTACATCTGGCAATCACTGAGTGTCTTTGGTACACTTTCGATCTGGATATTATGTTTTATTTTGTAGTATAACAAAGTTAAGTCCTTCAGTGAGCAAAATTTTAGTACAGGTTAAGTATCTGGTGAATTTTAAGTCAAATTTAGGAAAAAGGGTTAATTTTTCTTTATAAAATTATTTAATCATTTGATAGATTTGAAGAATTAATGAATGGTGGATTCTTATCTAACGTCAGAAGGTAAGAATAAATTTCACTTAGATGATTAATATCTGTTTTTTTATTAATGCAATTACTATTTTCTGAAATAAAGGCCATTTCGAGAAAGGTCCTTTTGGGTAGACGTGATTCACTAGCTAAGACCTTAGTGGCATCATAATTCATATGGTGGTCAAACTTGTTGACATGTTCAGCTAACGCACACCGTTCTGGATGTAATCTACAGTCACATTTATGTGAAACGATTCGGGAGCCTAGAGATCTCGAAGTCTGACCAACATACATTTTATTGCACGATTGACACGGAATACTATATATTACATTCGCTTGAGAAAATAGAGAAAGTTTGTCTTTGACTTTAGAGTGAATTGTTCTAATAGTTAATACTGATTTATTTGCAATTTTCAAATTCGGTAAATCATTAAAAATTCTGGAGAGTTTGGGAGTGATCTCCTTTATGTAGGGTAAAGAACTATAAAAAGCAATTAATGGAGCAATATTGTTTTCAATGTGATTATTATTGCTATTATTACTGTCAATTCGTGTAATTGTTGAGTTGTTAATTATATCAAAGGAGGATGAAGAATTAAACAAAATATTTTTAATCATAATCGGTGGGTAAGAATTTTCAAGAAATAAATTTAAAAGGATAGCAAGATTTTTTTTGTGAAATTGACTGTCAGAGATTTTTAACACTCTATCTTTCATTTGTTTTACTAGATTCACTTTCATTGAGTGTTTGTGGTAAGACCAATAGTTAATGTATCTTCCTGAGCTACATGGTTTTCTATACCAGTCTATCAGAATTTTGTTTTCTGATGACCGTATGAACCTTGTGTCAAGGAATGGCACGGAGAAATTTACATCTTCAGTTTCCATGGTGAACTGAATGAAAGGATCATAACTGTTGAAGGTGTCAAGAATCTCTTCAGTACAGTCAATTGGTAAGGCCAGAATAATATCATCCACATATTTTTTTATAAAGTGGGGTCTGAAAGACAGAACCGGTAATACTGTGTCTAACAAGTCATCCATTACATAAGCTGCTAAAATTGGGGAAATTGATGCACCCATGGGTGTTCCAAAAGTTTGTTTATAGAATTTATTATCAAAGGAGAAATATGTATTGTTAAATAGAAATTGTAAAAGGTTTATGAAATTATCTTCAGAAATACTGCAATGTAAACTAATATTGTTCCATTGTTTGTGGACTGCTCTTATGCAGGTTTCAACATAAACATTACTGAATAGGGATATCACATCCAAACTTGCAAGAACATAGTTTAGAGGTAACAGAGTGTTATTGAATTGATTATTTACTTCAAACGAGTCTTTTATATAGTAATCATTGTCTAGGTTATAGGCTTTAGTCAAGATATTTGTTAGGAAGGCAGCAATTGCTTCTGTAGGGGATCCTATCGAAGCCACAATTGGTCTTACTGAGAGTGTTGGTTTATGTATCTTGGGTAAAGCATAGAACCTTGGGGAAGTACCATTGTATCAAGTCAGTTTCTTCTTCATCACATCATTGATTTGATTTGAGTCATTTAACTGTTTGATTAAAATATTTGATTTCCTTTGAATAGAGTTCGTAGGATCTTTATTTAATAGTATGTAAGAGGAGTTATTGGATATAATGGCATTGGATAATTGTAAATATTGTAGTTTCTCCATTACTACTGTTACGTTACCTTTATCAGAAAGAGTGAGAATTAAATTTGGATTATTTTTCAGAAAGCGTTTAGATTTAAAGAACAAATTTCGAACAGGAGAAAATTGATGAGGAGGATTATGAATGTGGTTTGTGATGATGTTTGTAGCCCTCGCTACAAGGATGCTTCTTTGTATGGGGTCTGAGATAGTGGATGTAATGCAATCTACATCTGCTAAGATATTCTTGATGGGAATATCTTTACCTATTATAGGTTCAATGCAAAATTTTGGGCCTAAGGCCAGAAAAGAGGAAATATCTTCCGGAATTGTTACATTTGAAATATTTTTTAACCATTTCTGGTTGGATTTGATTTTCGAATTGGAGTTTTGAATTTTTAAATTGTTCAATTTATTGATATTTTTGAATTTTACTCTATGAAAAAGTTTGTTATAAGCCCGTAGCTGTTTAGAAGAAAAATTTTGATAGGTTAAATCGTTGGTAAGTGTAGTTATACTCTCACCTAGTGACGTTAAAGAAGATTTCAATTTTGAGATAAGTTTATGATTGGAAGCAATTTCAATATTTATAAGTTTCAACCCTAACCTGTAATTTTTTTCTTTGATGTTTGTGTGTGCTTCATGTCTTAGCAGGAGGTTTTCAATTGGTCTGGTGGATGCCGTTATATGGGGAGGAAGAACATTCTGTTTTCTGCACTGTAGAAGGAAAATTCTTCTGTTAATTTCCTTTGCCAATTTCATCTTTGTCTTAGACCAAAGTTTCAATTCTTGTACAGCTGTGTCACCAAAAGTTGTAGCGATGGATTGGTAGAACCCCATGTCTGTAGAGTAAAGGAAGGGTAGTCGTTGCTGACTAGTTAGGAATGGAACTAGTAAATAGTGGGGCTATGCAGCAAAATCAAAGAGTACTCTTTTAAGTTTGTCCAAGCTTTCGGAAATTTAATTAATCGTTTCCATCATCAGGGATACTACAATTTGCATGAGTAAGTAATATATAAAAAATATACATGGATGGTTAACTTACATCTTAGTTGAGGGTGTTTGACGCGATGTTATTCAACAAAAGGGGGCACATTGTACAAGATGAATTTCAATATAAAACAGGTAAAATTGGAAGGATGTCATAAAAGTTTTGTAAAAATACGTTACATTTTGATCACATAAGGCCAAATCAATGCTATTGGTTGGGAGAAGACAGACAGTTGACATGGCATATGACTTAGTCAGTGGTACCAATTTACAGTTACCAACCTATGTTGGAGTCCGTAAATCAAAATTTAGTTGGTTGGGCGACACCTAGTGGCCCATGGAGGAACCTGAATTAAGTACATCTGGCATATCACTGAGTGTCTTTGGTACACTTTCGATCTGGATATTATGTTTTATTTTGTAGTATAACAAAGTTAAGTCCTTCAGTGAGCAAAATTTTAGTACAGGTTAAGTATCTGGTGAATTTTAAGTCAAATTTAGGAAAAAGGGTTAATTTTTCTTTATAAAATTATTTAATCATTTGATAGATTTGAAGAATTAATGAATGGTGGATTCTTATCTAACTTCAGAAGGTAAGAATAAATTTCACTTAGATGATTAATATCTGTTTTTTTATTAATGCAATTACTATTTTCTGAAATAAAGGCCATTTCGAGAAAGGTCCTTTTGGGTAGACGTGATTCACTAGCTAAGACCTTAGTGGCATCATAATTCATATGGTGGTCAAACTTGTTGACATGTTCAGCTAACGCACACCGTTCTGGATGTAATCTACAGTCACTTTTATGTGAAACGATTCGGGAGCCTAGAGATCTCGAAGTCTGACCAACATACATTTTGTTGCACGATTGACACGGAATACTATATATTACATTCGCTTGAGAAAATAGAGAAAGTTTGTCTTTGACTTTAGAGTGAATTGTTCTAATAGTTAATACTGATTTATTTGCAATTTTCAAACTCTCCAGAATTTTTAATGATTTACCGAATTTGAAAATTGCAAATAAATCAGTATTAACTATTAGAACAATTCACTCTAAAGTCAAAGACAAACTTTCTCTATTTTCTCAAGCGAATGTAATATATAGTATTCCGTGTCAATCGTGCAACAAAATGTATGTTGGTCAGACTTCGAGATCTCTAGGCTCCCGAATCGTTTCACATAAAAGTGACTGTAGATTACATCCAGAACGGTGTGCGTTAGCTGAACATGTCAACAAGTTTGACCACCATATGAATTATGATGCCACTAAGGTCTTAGCTAGTGAATCACGTCTACCCAAAAGGACCTTTCTCGAAATGGCCTTTATTTCAGAAAATAGTAATTGCATTAATAAAAAAACAGATATTAATCATCTAAGTGAAATTTATTCTTACCTTCTGACGTTAGATAAGAATCCACCATTCATTAATTCTTCAAATCTATCAAATGATTAAATAATTTTATAAAGAAAAATTAACCCTTTTTCCTAAATTTGACTTAAAATTCACCAGATACTTAACCTGTACTAAAATTTTGCTCACTGAAGGACTTAACTTTGTTATACTACAAAATAAAACATAATATCCAGATCGAAAGTGTACCAAAGACACTCAGTGATATGCCAGATGTACTTAATTCAGGTTCCTCCATGGGCCACTAGGTGTCGCCCAACCAACTAAATTTTGATTTACGGACTCCAACATAGGTTGGTAACTGTAAATTGGTACCACTGACTAAGTCATATGCCATGTCAACTGTCTGTCTTCTCCCAACCAATAGCATTGATTTGGCCTTATGTGATCAAAATGTAACGTATTTTTACAAAACTTTTATGACATCCTTCCAATTTTACCTGTTTTATATTGAAATTCATCTTGTACAATGTGCCCCCTTTTGTTGAATAACATCGCGTCAAACACCCTCAACTAAGATGTAAGTTAACCATCCATGTATATTTTTTATATATTACTTACTCATGCAAATTGTAGTATCCCTGATGATGGAAACGATTAATTAAATTTCCGAAAGCTTGGACAAACTTAAAAGAGTACTCTTTGATTTTGCTGCATAGCCCCACTATTTGCTAGTTCCATTCCTAACTAGTCAGCAACGACTACCCTTCCTTTACTCTACAGACATGGGGTTCTACCAATCCATCGCTACAACTTTTGGTGACACAGCTGTACAAGAATTGAAACTTTGGTCTAAGACAAAGATGAAATTGGCAAAGGAAATTAACAGAAGAATTTTCCTTCTACAGTGCAGAAAACAGAATGTTCTTCCTCCCCATATAACGGCATCCACCAGACCAATTGAAAACCTCCTGCTAAGACATGAAGCACACACAAACATCAAAGAAAAAAATTACAGGTTAGGGTTGAAACTTATAAATATTGAAATTGCTTCCAATCATAAACTTATCTCAAAATTGAAATCTTCTTTAACGTCACTAGGTGAGAGTATAACTACACTTACCAACGATTTAACCTATCAAAATTTTTCTTCTAAACAGCTACGGGCTTATAACAAACTTTTTCATAGAGTAAAATTCAAAAATATCAATAAATTGAACAATTTAAAAATTCAAAACTCCAATTCGAAAATCAAATCCAACCAGAAATGGTTAAAAAATATTTCAAATGTAACAATTCCGGAAGATATTTCCTCTTTTCTGGCCTTAGGCCCAAAATTTTGCATTGAACCTATAATAGGTAAAGATATTCCCATCAAGAATATCTTAGCAGATGTAGATTGCATTACATCCACTATCTCAGACCCCATACAAAGAAGCATCCTTGTAGCGAGGGCTACAAACATCATCACAAACCACATTCATAATCCTCCTCATCAATTTTCTCCTGTTCGAAATTTGTTCTTTAAATCTAAACGCTTTCTGAAAAATAATCCAAATTTAATTCTCACTCTTTCTGATAAAGGTAACGTAACAGTAGTAATGGAGAAACTACAATATTTACAATTATCCAATGCCATTATATCCAATAACTCCTCTTACATACTATTAAATAAAGATCCTACGAACTCTATTCAAAGGAAATCAAATATTTTAATCAAACAGTTAAATGACTCAAATCAAATCAATGATGTGATGAAAAAGAAACTGACTTGCTACAATGGTACTTCCCCAAGGTTCTATGCTTTACCCAAGATACATAAACCAACACTCTCAGTAAGACCGATTGTGGCTTCGATAGGATCCCCTACAGAAGCAATTGCTGCCTTCCTAACAAATATCTTGACTAAAGCCTATAACCTAGACAATGATTACTATATAAAAGACTCGTTTGAAGTAAATAATCAATTCAATAACACTCTGTTACCTCTAAACTATGTTCTTGCAAGTTTGGATGTGATATCCCTATTCAGTAATGTTTATGTTGAAACCTGCATAAGAGCAGTCCACAAACAATGGAACAATATTAGTTTACATTGCAGTATTTCTGAAGATAATTTCATAAACCTTTTACAATTTCTATTTAACAATACATATTTCTCCTTTGATAATAAATTCTATAAACAAACTTTTGGAACACCCATGGGTGCATCAATTTCCCCAATTTTAGCAGCTTATGTAATGGATGACTTGTTAGACACAGTATTACCGGTTCTGTCTTTCAGACCCCACTTTATAAAAAAATATGTGGATGATATTATTCTGGCCTTACCAATTGACTGTACTGAAGAGATTCTTGACACCTTCAACAGTTATGATCCTTTCATTCAGTTCACCATGGAAACTGAAGATGTAAATTTCTCCGTGCCATTCCTTGACACAAGGTTCATACGGTCATCAGAAAACAAAATTCTGATAGACTAGTATAGAAAACCATGTAGCTCAGGAAGATACATTAACTATTGGTCTTACCACAAACACTCAATGAAAGTGAATCTAGTAAAACAAATGAAAGATAGAGTGTTAAAAATCTCTGACAGTCAATTTCACAAAAAAAATCTTGCTATCCTTTTAAATTTATTTTTTTTGAAAATTCTTACCCACCGATTATGATTAAAAATATTTTGTTTAATTCTTCATCCTCCTTTGATATAATTAACAACTCAACAATTACACGAATTGACAGTAATAATAGCAATAATAATCACATTGAAAACAATATTGCTCCATTAATTGCTTTTTATAGTTCTTTACCCTACATAAAGGAGATCACTCCCAAACTCTCCAGAATTTTTAATGATTTACCGAATTTGAAAATTGCAAATAAATCAGTATTAACTATTAGAACAATTCACTCTAAAGTCAAAGACAAACTTTCTCTATTTTCTCAAGCGAATGTAATATATAGTATTCCGTGTCAATCGTGCAACAAAATGTATGTTGGTCAGACTTCGAGATCTCTAGGCTCCCGAATCGTTTCACATAAAAGTGACTGTAGATTACATCCAGAACGGTGTGCGTTAGCTGAACATGTCAACAAGTTTGACCACCATATGAATTATGATGCCACTAAGGTCTTAGCTAGTGAATCACGTCTACCCAAAAGGACCTTTCTCGAAATGGCCTTTATTTCAGAAAATAGTAATTGCATTAATAAAAAAACAGATATTAATCATCTAAGTGAAATTTATTCTTACCTTCTGAAGTTAGATAAGAATCCACCATTCATTAATTCTTCAAATCTATCAAATGATTAAATAATTTTATAAAGAAAAATTAACCCTTTTTCCTAAATTTGACTTAAAATTCACCAGATACTTAACCTGTACTAAAATTTTGCTCACTGAAGGACTTAACTTTGTTATACTACAAAATAAAACATAATATCCAGATCGAAAGTGTACCAAAGACACTCAGTGATATGCCAGATGTACTTAATTCAGGTTCCTCCATGGGCCACTAGGTGTCGCCCAACCAACTAAATTTTGATTTACGGACTCCAACATAGGTTGGTAACTGTAAATTGGTACCACTGACTAAGTCATATGCCATGTCAACTGTCTGTCTTCTCCCAACCAATAGCATTGATTTGGCCTTATGTGATCAAAATGTAACGTATTTTTACAAAACTTTTATGACATCCTTCCAATTTTACCTGTTTTATATTGAAATTCATCTTGTACAATGTGCCCCCTTTTGTTGAATAACATCGCGTCAAACACCCTCAACTAAGATGTAAGTTAACCATCCATGTATATTTTTTATATATTACTTACTCATGCAAATTGTAGTATCCCTGATGATGGAAACGATTAATTAAATTTCCGAAAGCTTGGACAAACTTAAAAGAGTACTCTTTGATTTTGCTGCATAGCCCCACTATTTGCTAGTTCCATTCCTAACTAGTCAGCAACGACTACCCTTCCTTTACTCTACAGACATGGGGTTCTACCAATCCATCGCTACAACTTTTGGTGACACAGCTGTACAAGAATTGAAACTTTGGTCTAAGACAAAGATGAAATTGGCAAAGGAAATTAACAGAAGAATTTTCCTTCTACAGTGCAGAAAACAGAATGTTCTTCCTCCCCATATAACGGCATCCACCAGACCAATTGAAAACCTCCTGCTAAGACATGAAGCACACACAAACATCAAAGAAAAAAATTACAGGTTAGGGTTGAAACTTATAAATATTGAAATTGCTTCCAATCATAAACTTATCTCAAAATTGAAATCTTCTTTAACGTCACTAGGTGAGAGTATAACTACACTTACCAACGATTTAACCTATCAAAATTTTTCTTCTAAACAGCTACGGGCTTATAACAAACTTTTTCATAGAGTAAAATTCAAAAATATCAATAAATTGAACAATTTAAAAATTCAAAACTCCAATTCGAAAATCAAATCCAACCAGAAATGGTTAAAAAATATTTCAAATGTAACAATTCCGGAAGATATTTCCTCTTTTCTGGCCTTAGGCCCAAAATTTTGCATTGAACCTATAATAGGTAAAGATATTCCCATCAAGAATATCTTAGCAGATGTAGATTGCATTACATCCACTATCTCAGACCCCATACAAAGAAGCATCCTTGTAGCGAGGGCTACAAACATCATCACAAACCACATTCATAATCCTCCTCATCAATTTTCTCCTGTTCGAAATTTGTTCTTTAAATCTAAACGCTTTCTGAAAAATAATCCAAATTTAATTCTCACTCTTTCTGATAAAGGTAACGTAACAGTAGTAATGGAGAAACTACAATATTTACAATTATCCAATGCCATTATATCCAATAACTCCTCTTACATACTATTAAATAAAGATCCTACGAACTCTATTCAAAGGAAATCAAATATTTTAATCAAACAGTTAAATGACTCAAATCAAATCAATGATGTGATGAAAAAGAAACTGACTTGCTACAATGGTACTTCCCCAAGGTTCTATGCTTTACCCAAGATACATAAACCAACACTCTCAGTAAGACCGATTGTGGCTTCGATAGGATCCCCTACAGAAGCAATTGCTGCCTTCCTAACAAATATCTTGACTAAAGCCTATAACCTAGACAATGATTACTATATAAAAGACTCGTTTGAAGTAAATAATCAATTCAATAACACTCTGTTACCTCTAAACTATGTTCTTGCAAGTTTGGATGTGATATCCCTATTCAGTAATGTTTATGTTGAAACCTGCATAAGAGCAGTCCACAAACAATGGAACAATATTAGTTTACATTGCAGTATTTCTGAAGATAATTTCATAAACCTTTTACAATTTCTATTTAACAATACATATTTCTCCTTTGATAATAAATTCTATAAACAAACTTTTGGAACACCCATGGGTGCATCAATTTCCCCAATTTTAGCAGCTTATGTAATGGATGACTTGTTAGACACAGTATTACCGGTTCTGTCTTTCAGACCCCACTTTATAAAAAAATATGTGGATGATATTATTCTGGCCTTACCAATTGACTGTACTGAAGAGATTCTTGACACCTTCAACAGTTATGATCCTTTCATTCAGTTCACCATGGAAACTGAAGATGTAAATTTCTCCGTGCCATTCCTTGACACAAGGTTCATACGGTCATCAGAAAACAAAATTCTGATAGACTAGTATAGAAAACCATGTAGCTCAGGAAGATACATTAACTATTGGTCTTACCACAAACACTCAATGAAAGTGAATCTAGTAAAACAAATGAAAGATAGAGTGTTAAAAATCTCTGACAGTCAATTTCACAAAAAAAATCTTGCTATCCTTTTAAATTTATTTTTTTTGAAAATTCTTACCCACCGATTATGATTAAAAATATTTTGTTTAATTCTTCATCCTCCTTTGATATAATTAACAACTCAACAATTACACGAATTGACAGTAATAATAGCAATAATAATCACATTGAAAACAATATTGCTCCATTAATTGCTTTTTATAGTTCTTTACCCTACATAAAGGAGATCACTCCCAAACTCTCCAGAATTTTTAATGATTTACCGAATTTGAAAATTGCAAATAAATCAGTATTAACTATTAGAACAATTCACTCTAAAGTCAAAGACAAACTTTCTCTATTTTCTCAAGCGAATGTAATATATAGTATTCCGTGTCAATCGTGCAACAAAATGTATGTTGGTCAGACTTCGAGATCTCTAGGCTCCCGAATCGTTTCACATAAAAGTGACTGTAGATTACATGCAGAACGGTGTGCGTTAGCTGAACATGTCAACAAGTTTGACCACCATATGAATTATGATGCCACTAAGGTCTTAGCTAGTGAATCACGTCTACCCAAAAGGACCTTTCTCGAAATGGCCTTTATTTCAGAAAATAGTAATTGCATTAATAAAAAAACAGATATTAATCATCTAAGTGAAATTTATTCTTACCTTCTGAAGTTAGATAAGAATCCACCATTCATTAATTCTTCAAATCTATCAAATGATTAAATAATTTTATAAAGAAAAATTAACCCTTTTTCCTAAATTTGACTTAAAATTCACCAGATACTTAACCTGTACTAAAATTTTGCTCACTGAAGGACTTAACTTTGTTATACTACAAAATAAAACATAATATCCAGATCGAAAGTGTACCAAAGACACTCAGTGATATGCCAGATGTACTTAATTCAGGTTCCTCCATGGGCCACTAGGTGTCGCCCAACCAACTAAATTTTGATTTACGGACTCCAACATAGGTTGGTAACTGTAAATTGGTACCACTGACTAAGTCATATGCCATGTCAACTGTCTGTCTTCTCCCAACCAATAGCATTGATTTGGCCTTATGTGATCAAAATGTAACGTATTTTTACAAAACTTTTATGACATCCTTCCAATTTTACCTGTTTTATATTGAAATTCATCTTGTACAATGTGCCCCCTTTTGTTGAATAACATCGCGTCAAACACCCTCAACTAAGATGTAAGTTAACCATCCATGTATATTTTTTATATATTACTTACTCATGCAAATTGTAGTATCCCTGATGATGGAAACGATTAATTAAATTTCCGAAAGCTTGGACAAACTTAAAAGAGTACTCTTTGATTTTGCTGCATAGCCCCACTATTTACTAGTTCCATTCCTAACTAGTCAGCAACGACTACCCTTCCTTTATTTATATATATATATATATATATATATATATATATATATATATATATATATATATATATATATATATATATATATATATATATATATATATATATATGTGTGTGTGTGAGGCAACTTAAGGTTAAGCAAAGCTAAACATAGAACACATATCAAACTATACCTAAACTACAGATGACGATTTACCCAAACCCTAGCACCTAAACATAGTCCTCAAATCTTTTTGGTTTAACCTTGGTTCGTACCGGTCTGCCCAAAAGAGCTTCGGATGAAACTTTACTATCAAGATTACGAACTGGTGTTCTTCCTGAAGGCGGAGGTTCGGTTTGGGGTTCTGTCTCAACCTGACGATCGGTTTCATCATCTGCTGGGATATCCAATGGTTCCCTGCAGTAAATTATTCTTATAATCATCATTACGAGCACCAATTTGGGAATTTATTAGAGAATATTCCTTCTCATGATTTTGCTTCATTATTGGCATATAATGTGGTGCTGCAATTAAGTGCCATCTATTACGTCTAAAAGTACCGTAATCAGTTCTTACATTATAGGAACGTGGTTCCCGCAAAACGTCTACTATAACCCCGTACTACCTATTATCTAAAACCCAAACCGGATCTCCCACCGACAGATCGGGAAGATTTCTAGCGGAGTGCCTGGAATTATGTAACTTTTCTTGGTGTCTTTTCCCCTCCTCCTCCCTAACAAGGAATTGAGAAGTATCCACAAAGCTATTCAATTTGTTTGGAAGCACAGGTAAATTAGTTCTAAGTTTCCGAGACATAAGCAATTCTCCAGGACTGAATCCGCAAGCTAACGGAGTACTTCTATATGCTAAGATCCCCTCAAAATAATCATTTCCATTTTTTTCAACAAATTTTTTGCTATGTTTACCGCCGCTTCAATGCATCCATTAGATTGAGCAAAATAAGGACTACTTTTGGTATGAAGGAAATTGTAGTCGACTGCAAACTTATAAAACCCTGATTTGAATTGGGATCCGCCATCCGAACGTACAATTTCTGGGATGCCATAACGACTAAAGACTTCTTTACAATTCCGAACTATGACGTCCTCTGTTAAAGAATTCAGCTAGAATATTTCAAAGAATCGTGAATAGTAATCGGTAACTATTCGATACCAATGGTTGTATTTAAATAAATCCAAGGCTTCTTTTTGCCAAGGACGTGAAGGAATTTGATCTTTATGAAAAGTTTCCTTATTATTAGTC
This sequence comes from Chrysolina americana, assembly GCA_958502065.1. Lineage (NCBI taxonomy): Eukaryota > Metazoa > Arthropoda > Insecta > Coleoptera > Chrysomelidae > Chrysolina > Chrysolina americana. Next base: position 43,723,069 of record OY293415.1, on the reverse strand, counting down.
CTTTCTTCTATGCAATTCGGGCAGTTACGCACTAAGTTTTCTATTTGTGTGGATAGTCCTATCCACCAAACTGAAATTTTTGCCCTCTCGCGACATTTCACGATTCCGAGATGGCCTGTATGAATGAACTCCAAAACTTTAAACTGCAACGATTTTGGAATAATTATACGAGAATTATATAAGAGTAGACTTTCTGCGAACGAAATTTGGAACCTATATTGGAAATAAGGCAACAGTTCCAATGGCACTTTACTTTTATCTGGCCACTCTGATGTACATACAATATGACATAAGCTTAAAGCAAACTGGGTCACTCTGTTGTTCCCGCATAATTCGTTCTAGGAACTTATCTTTAATTGGTAAAGTCTCAATTATCATCCGAACATGAGCGTCTGTTTCTAGCATCAACTCATCATGCTTAGGTGCTGAATCCTTAATGGGTGCACAAGATAACGCATCTGCCACCGCCAAATCTTTACCTGGGGTATAGATAACATTATATTTATACCTCATGAGCCTCATCCAAAATCTCTGAAGACGAGGGGTGAGGTCATCCAGAGCTTTGGTCTGTAAAATTTGCACTAGTGGTTTATGATCCACCTCCAAAGTTACCTTTGGACTTCCCGTAATGAATTCTGAGAAGCGTTCGGCTGCGTACGTGGCAGCTAAGGTCTCTTCTTTTATCTGAGCATACAGCTTCTCTACGGGTGACAGTGACCTTGAAGAGAAAGCTACAATTTGACGTATATTGACGTCCTCCTCATATTGCATTAAACAAGCCCCGAGCCCATAAGATGAAGAATCTGAACTCACTATAATATTTTTGTTTGGGTCAAAATAAGCAAGGAACGCAATTTCAATTTAATTTCATCAAATGCGTTATTTTGCGCCTCTCCCCAGACAAATTCGATATTTTTTTTCAACAGCGCTGTTAACGATTCAAGAATATCGCTCTTACATGGAACAAATTTACTTGCAAAATTAACCATCCCCAAAAACCGTAAAATCTCCGTTTTACTAGTGGGGCGTGGAAACTTCGTGATCGCTTCCACACGTTGTGGATCAATACAAATTCCTGTATCACTTAGAATATGACCAAGATATTGAACACAATTTAACCCTATAACACACTTTTTTTTATTTAGAGTCACTCCTTCGTCATGTAGCCTCTGGATAATTTGCCTTAAAATAGTATCGTGCTCCTCTACCGACTCTGCGAAAACTAAAACATCATCCATGTGGATTACCACCCCTTTCATACCTCCTAATATTTTGGTGAAAAGCATTACAAAATACTCTGGCGCACATGAAAGACCAAATGGTAAGCGTTTGAAGCGAAATTTCCAAAAAGGTGTTGTGAAAGTTGTTAAATCTTGGCTCTCGCTGTCCAGCTTTATTTGGTAAAACCCAGACGTAGCATCCAATTTAGAGAATATTTTTGCACCTTTCAGTAACCCCAAAGTGGTTTCCACCTTGGACATAGGATAATGTGACCGTTCCACACTATTATTCAACTTGGTATAGTCCACACATAGTCTTACCCCTACAGAATCCCCTCCTGAACCTGACTTGCTCACTACTAATATGGGACTCACCCATTGTGTAGGATAATCGACCAGTTCAATAATATTTAAAGTTATTAACCGATCCAGCTCCGCTTTTAATTTTTCTCGTAACGGGATGGGCACACTTCTTGGGGCAGATTGTACAAATGGTTGTACATCTTTAGTTAGCTTGATAGACATCTCTTTTTTAAATGTGCGTTTATTAGAGAAAATATTAGGAAATTCGCGAGCAATGCTTTCCTTGGACTTATAACTTAGACCCTTATAACTTATGTTCAGCAATTCCCTGTTAGGAAAGTTGAGGATCCCCAAATTAATAATTCCAGGTCGACCCATTACAGGAACCTTCAGATTCTCAATTCTATAAACATTAGTAGAGAAGCTGGAATCTTCGAAGGACAATTTAACTTTTACTATATCTAAAATGTTCAGATTAGATCCATCTGGGCCTGTAAGAACGTCTTTGCGACTAACTAACTGACCTTTTAGGTTATCCCCCCACATAGTATCTGGGACACATATCACATCTGCCCCAGTGTCCACAAGGAATCTAACTTTGTCTGTGTCATTTACCAAAATGTCTACATACCATTGTCCTGAAGATTTTTGGATACTACCTACGAACAGCTGATCTTCGTATGGCTCAGGCCCCTTTTCTCCACCGACATCCTCAATGGTTCGCACTGCCTTGTTTTCCTGACGACACTTCCTGGCGCAATGGCCTCTCCTTTGGCATTTATTGCACACCGAATTCCTAGCTGGACACTCACTCCGAGGGTGCTTCTTCAAACCGCAGTTTCCGCACCAAGCACTTTCCGCACTATGCACTGCACCTTGAGCCTGAGAGCCTTCACCACCATTGGACTTGACCTGCTGATGACTTTGTGTCCGATCTTGACCTCTGAACTGGACTCTGTTCACTCTGCTTTCTTGTCGAAGAACAATATTTCTAGCTGCTTGGAGCTCCACTTGCTTGACTGTATCGATTGTTGTAGCCAGGGTAAGCCCTTTCTTAAGCTGTAGTCTCGAACTAGTTTCCACATCTAACATACCTACTAAAATGCGGTTTCGTATTAAGTTATCCTTCAGAGTTCCATATTCGCAATGTTCAGCTAGGTATGTAGTGCAGTGATGAAAGAATCGATTCCTTCTCCTGGGTTTTGTACCCTAGAGTTGAACTTGAATCTTTCAAAAACCTCATTCCTCTGTGGCACGAAGTGTTTATCAAATCAAACAATCCCAGCATCTCTGTATATGCGGTAGGAACTGTCTCAAATGTCAGTAATACTTCATCCGCTTTCGGTCCCATTAGGTATAACAATAAATCAATTTTTTCGGAATCTTCCTTGGACCCGAATCCAGATACTGTTACATATCGAGTAAACCTTTTCTTCCATTGTGGCCACGAATCTGGGTCTGCGAAGTTGAAACTCTCTGGCTGTGTAATTGAGCCTGTAAGTGAGCCCGACATTCTCTCTAAAATTGCGGCAATGTTTTCACCGAATATCACTGTAACTCGGACTTTACTATAGAAACGTGAGTTACTTATAACGCTGCCACCATGCTGTGTTAGGTCCTGAATTATTTAATAAATAAAACACTGGATGAACTAAATGCTTGTTTACTCGTACTCAGTCATAAAGTACATAACCCCTCGTCATCGACGAGCCTGTCAAAAACTCCCCTCGCCCTCTGTGGCGTTCTCAAGAACTAGGGAATAACAGGGCCGTATCTGGACCTAACAGAACACAGTTGACCACCGGTTATGACGCTAGCGAGACAACATGCGACATGCGATGGTCGCCATGACATGAGGCAGGAATAAGGTGGTTTTTTGGGCAAGAGAAGTTAATGTGATTTTGACTATTATTTGAGTCGTTTCGCTGGTGTTTCTGATGATATTTTTGGTTTTAAAATTATTATTACAGGTGAAGTTTTGTAAATCATATCCGCCTAATCTTCTTCGTATGTTAATATTTTTAAATTGTGCTTTTAGGATGGAAGCCATTTCTGCCATGTTTGTTGTCGTAGAATTTGAAGAGAACTGTGGCGGGGGCTTGGCAATTGAATCAATAACTGGTTAACTCCGCGAAAAAAGGAGGTATTTTGGCCTCCCTATAAGGAGAACTCCCAATACTTACGACCACTTTTTCCTTCTTTGAAGATTTTATAAATGAACTCGAAAATTTAAAGAATAATGGTTTTATTATTAACAAAAAACAGTATAAAATTGACATTCAAAATTTTATCTGTAATGCTCCAGCTCGAGCTTTTGTCAAGTGCGTTAAAACTCATGGTGGATATTCTGCATGCGATAAGTGTGTAGAGGAAGGTGACTACATCAATGGAAGAATGATATATAAAGGGACTAAAGCTCACAGACGAACAGATGTGTCATTTTTATTGCAGCAGGATCAAGACTATCCCATATTAGCTCTAGATGTTGGTTTAGTAAGGTTAACTATATGCACTGTGTGTCTTGGTATTATGGAAAAACTTTACGTCTTGGATCAAAGGAAATTTTAATGTAAGATTGAACAGCAGATTGATTACAGTTATTTCTGATCATTTAATTAATTTAAAAGTTTCTGTTCTAAATGATTTCAACAGGAAGCCCAGATCCTTAAATGAATTACCCCGCTGGAAAGCAACAGAATTTCTTATTGTATTTGGGTCCAGTGGTACTCAAAGATATCTGTATCTGTAAACGAGCACTTTCATCTTTTTAACTGTGGTATTTCAATCTTAGCTTCTACCAGGAATATATCGAATATTGGGATTGGATATGCTAGAGAAATGTTGAATATATTTGTAGTCATTCTGAGAAAATATACGGTCTGGAATTTCTTGTTTATAATGTACACATTCTTTCCCATTTGACTGATGATGTAAATATTTTTGGGCCTTAGATTCATTCTCTGCCTTTCCGTTCGAAAATTTTCTGGGACAACTTATAACATTTATTCATTCTTCTAGAAAACTACTTGAACAAATTTAGTGTCGTTTGAAAGAGTTCTCACAGGAAACTAAAACATAATGCGAAAATTTGCGTAATGAACAAGATTTTCTTTAGAAAATTCTGATGGACCGTCATGAATGTGATTGATTGACTTCAATTATAGGCAGTTCAAAAAAAATTTCTATAGAGGAATGAATTTCTCCGTAAACTCACATACAGAATCAAATGCGTATGTCTTCTGAAGCTTAATAAGGTGTTTCAAATTCACAATATTTTTACTTCTGATGAGTCCACTTTTTTGATAGGCAAACATTTCACATCTTATGAGGACTCTATTCTTATAACGCCACAAAAGTTTCATATATACGTCGTAGATGTCTATTAGACTTGGAAATGTGGGATGGTGATATTATTGTAATTAAATGTTTCGTGATATCTTCTAATGAAGGAAATTCTTTAGTATCGTTTCCCTTACTCCATAATAATTTATTGATTTTTATATCAGTATTATATCTTATTTTTTAAGTCATTTCACTTTAAATTATTCATTTCTCCTCAACTAAATTTTTCAAATCATGAATTACACTCTTTTGTACTCGCATTTTGACAAATACATGTTGACGAATATACCTACCCTATTCAAACCCAATAAAAGCTACCTCACGAAGGATTGATCAGTCTTTTCAGTTGGCATGCTGAATCATAAAAGCCACATACCAATACAGATATTGGAGTTTGATTTGAGTTAATTTCCTTCTTGTTATACTCACTTCAGGTATCGCATGAAGGAATAGAAAGTTGCTGTTTAAATTAAATTTTTTGAAGTCACTGATGTTAGGAGGCTTTCAATTGTTTATATCTTTGACGCTGTTCCCATATGATTATGAGTAGCTTATTTTAATTTTATTTTTCTGAACATCTTGAGAGAAAATGTTAATTTATTAAAATTCTATATGTAATAAAGAATATATTATTTTGAAACAAGTTGTTTTATAACTGTTTTTCATAAAATTTCCAACGTTATATTTAAAAATTATGGACGTTATTCTGCACGTGAATACCGATCTGTGTACGTGATTATGACGTCATTTGAGAAACAATTCGACATCATTTTAGACGTAAATATACGTCAATTCTTACGTAAAAATGACGTTACTTTATGATGTCACTGGGCTGTGACATTGTCACGACATTTTAACGCGATATATACGTCAATTGAGATGTTGATAAAGACGTAAGCAATGACGTAAAGATCACGTCGTTATGACGTACGCTGGCCACCTGGGTTGCTCTTCTCAATCCAATTATCGATAGGTGTATGGGTTCGAACCGTTTTGTGCATGGCACCACACGTTCTAGAAGGTGGGGGATAATTCTTTCCTAGGTCGTAAATCTCTCAAAGAGTGTTGCTTGTGAGTGAGAGAGTTGCTTGGAGATTATCTGGAAAATCTTCTGAATTAAGAATATTTTCGTTTCTAGAGTTTTCACACAAGTAGAACACATCACATTGTTTGATTGAAGATTGCACTGAGATTGTATAAACGAAATGGTATTCAAACAGATTTGTCTGGAAATTTATCTAATTTAATGGAAAGTGGTTCCGTGTCAATGATGCCATATAGCTGCATCTGTTCCGAGACTGAAAATGAACTGTTACTTCTCCATCAACAGCATCTAACCTTAAAAGGTGATGAAATCATTAAACAATCACAGTTAGAAAATCCTGTTCCGTTTTCTCCCAGATCGGTTAACATATCCATGCATGATGAACTAGTTTCTGAAAATTTTTGAGATGGAATGACCCGTTTCATCAATCGTTTGAATGTTTTGCTTCTTGCGTCTAGAATATAACTGGATAGATTCACGCCAATTATTATGAACAAAATAATCCTACCATGTATGAAATCTTCCAAAATAAAGTATTCGCTGCAAACACACATATATTTCAGTCTAATTCCCCAGCTTTAGCTAATTTCTGGCACTTTTGGTTTCTGGGAAAAGAGTGCATGGACAAATTCACAGATAAATAATTCTTGCCTGCGGCACTTAACATTTTTTAAACATACCAGTCACAGTTATCAAAAAAACCGAACCAAATATAGAACGACAAATTATTAACTCGAGATCTTATGGCAGAATGTTTGTTTTTCCGGGGTTTGACATTTCAAAATGTAGATGTCGCCACTCCGTGGCGACCCCGAATAGGCGATTAAAGCCATGCGATACGACCCCCTTTGTTGAAATTTGGAATTTTAACAAGGCAGATAGATTTGTAAATAAACCATATGTACTATTGATTTTGAGGTTTGCTGTTTGCTGTTTTCTGTGCTGTTTACGAGCTCCATCAGGACCGGCTGAGGAGAAATCGTCACAACAAGAACAATATTAATTTATTATAGTATTCCTGGATGTGAATCCAGGAGATAAAAACAAATTTTCTACCAAAAACAAGAAGGAAAACTCAAAAATACATTTGAGATTCTAGAAGGATTGGCAAATTAATATTTTGTTAATACCAAAATTTGAAAAAAAATCAGCTCCAGCATGAGGATATTTGAGTACATTTCATTTTATACATGCTGTTGAAGTTAAAATATGATCAAGGCAAATGAAACTCATACGCTCACCAATATACCATCTATTTCTACAATAGTGGATAACTCGGAACATGAAACTTCTATTAGTAGTAGCAGAATTAGAGACTTCTCTGGAATAGAAATGTGTCGAATTTTTCTCTTCATTTTATATGTTATATCAAGTCAAATTGATCTGTATATTTCGGTCCCGTCTAGTAGTTTTCATGAAAATAGCAACAACGCATAAATAGTGCAGTGCACTATACTTTTTAGATATGAGAAAGTAGCTTATACTTCAATGAGAACCACTATAATCAGAACCACTACTTCAACAAAATAATTTGAGAAAATTCTGTGGACTTTGAATTTTAATCGTTTTTCCTGCGCTTTTCGGGCTATATTCGTTTAGCCCAGAGCCAAATTCGATGACAGAATTGACCCTTCTTTTTTTGGTCGAGAAAGACTACAGTAGGCTTATTATCTTGTATTTGCCCAAATGTTTTATCAATAAATTTGACACTTTTCATTGTTGACAACAATCTCAATCAATATCCCTCAGAGCGTAACACAACACATGTCTCGGCAACTTCGTTCGGCTTTCGAAGATGATGGATGTTTTCCCATCGTTACTAGAATGCACAGGGGAGGGATTTGAACATATTTTGATTTCATCAATTCAATCCGATACTGTATATGATTCTTTATATGAACAGGATAACTCTCTGTATTGTTTCGTACTCCTTAGAAACGTGGCATAGTTGGTCAATCTTCCACCGTTACGGACTGATTTAAGTTTTTCTCTTTCGAGAAATACATGTAAAATTCAACAATGTTAAATGAATGGGTGTGCCTATTATCTATAAAGAATATTTCACCTGAAATTTTGGAGAAATTCGTTTATTCCAGGAATATTAAACTTTCTCTAAAACCAAACCATTGAGTTTGTCGGGAATTCCTCCATTTGATAGATGTATAGATTAAGATTTTACCAGAGGGCTTAGTCCAATAAAATGTTCCTTGGTATTCACAATTTCCCTCGAGAGCTCATACCTGTTTCATATATATACAGTGTGATTCACTTCTCATGGAAACACCCTCGTATCTTCCGTAATTTTCAACGTAGAACCATGAAATTTTCAGGATCGATAGATTCACTAGAAATGAACTCGCTGCAAACGTGTCCTCAAACTTTTTCGTTGGACGGAATCATGGTTATTTTGAGGGCATTTGAAATTCTCCCTTGTGATTGATTTAAACTCAAGATATTTGAATGTTTTTTTCACTTCTTGAAGTCTGTAATTGATGTTTTCAGTTCCCATGAGCAATAGGAAAAATAAGATGGTTGACATAAACATATTGTGCTGGATCCATAGAGTCCTCATTTTCATTTATTTTCAATTTTTCAATATTTTCCGTCAGCTACAACACTCAATTAGCACACCAGATAACTCCAGAAGCCATTTTTTTCACCACTCCTGTGACACTACAATCACTGAAAGCTGCTCTATTGAGACTCACCATGAGCTACTACCCGGTAGCTATCTGCTTTTCCTAGCACATCAATGTTATTTCAAAATTGAACGAGAAAAATATATTTATGGTAATGATGCTGTATCTCCAGTTACACTGCTGAACTTGCCTATACTCAATATGACATCCTTACTCAGGCAACCTACGCAGTCTCGATTTAGAAGAGATCACACAACTTACTTCCAAACTGAATGCTCAGCACCAATTGTACTACCACCGGATCCTGTATTTGGTTCCACTGGACTACCTTTATGGCTTATTATTACCATATGCGTTGCTGCCTGCCTCTGTTTCTACTGTGGTGTAACATATTACTACAAATTATGTTACCCTTACACTTTGGTTCACCACTAGCGTGCCCAATGATGTTCCTCACCTGTAAATATGGAGGACCTTTCTCAAACTAGCCAACCATGCCAACCCTAGTCTTCGATCTTTGAGGGGAGGATACGTATGCAGACCCATCCTGGAGCCGGCCCACCGCTTCTTATCTTCATACCGATTGTTACCTTCAATATGATGATTTCACATTTGTACGCACCGATTTTTATAATTGTACCGAAACTTATCTCTTTAACAATTTGCTATTTTATAACTATGAAATTACCTTTTTCAGCGGAATATATACTTACTATGCACTATACCGTACTTTATCTCTTATACCAAAAATTAACAGTTACATAGAAATCATGTTAGAAATCTTTATTCTTTGTCTCAAAAGTGTATAAAATGAAATGTAACTATGATTGACCAGTTCAGTTTTAATAAAGTATTCTTCACACTTTTTGCCTGCTTTGCTTCTCCGGAACCTAGAGTAATTCAAGAAGGAGAGAACTAAGTTAATTTCTGTTCTCAAAAATCGAGTAGTGCTTTCCGAACCAAAGGCTACGAGGGCACGCAATATCGTGATTTCGGGCCGGGTCGGGTAAATATATCTTTTGATAGAAGAAATTTGAATTCAAAATATTCCGGACTTTTCAACCGGACTCCTTCAAAGACTTTCCACAACTACTGTTCACTAGGACTTTTCACGCTCTCCACCCAGACTTCTTACCCAGATTTTCTAAACGGAATTTTTACCTGAACTTCCCTGAAATATTTTGGAAAATAAATCAACGTTACAAAAATTTTTTTTACAAAAAGTTTGAATATTTTTTTCAAATATTTCACCCAAAATTTATAGAACAAAATTACATACACTTTTGAGAAAATAATCTCTTCCTTGCAGATTTTTTTTTTCCATCCAACCGAAATTATGAACCAAAACCAGTTACAATCAATTTCTCCTTAGGAAGAAACAAAAAAATATTTTACGACTAATCTCACGAATATCAACTGTTCAGGTCGAACAGGAATTGACAAGTCGGGACAAGTCGGGAAAAGTCGGGACAAGTCGGGAAAAGTCGGGAAAAGTCGAGACAATTCGAGACAAGTCGGGATAAGTCGGGACAAGTCGGTACAAGTCGAGGCAAATCAAGTCGGGACAAGTAGGGAAAAGTCTGGACAAGTAGGGAAAAGTCGGGACAAGTCGGGAGAAGTAGGGACAAGCCGTGACAAATCGGGACATGTCGGGAAAAGTCGGAACAGCTCGAGACAAGTCTTGACAAGTCGTGACAAGTCGGGACAAGTCGGGAAAAGTCGAGACAAGTCGAGACCAGTCGAGACAAGTCGAGGCAAATCAAGTTGGGACAAGTAGGGAAAAGTCTGGACAAGTCGGGACGAGACGGGACAAGTCGGGACAGTCCGGACTATTCGGGACAAGTGGGGACAAGTCAAGTCGGGACAAGTTAAGTCGGGACAAGTCAAGTCGGGACAAGTCGGGACAAGTCGGGACGAGTCAGGACAAGTTTGGACAAGTCGGGACAAGTCTGGACAAGTAGGGACAAGTAGGGACAAGTCGGGACAAGTCGGGACAAGTCGGGACAAGTCGGAACAAGTCGGGACAAGTCGGAACAAGTCGGAACAAGTCGGGACAAGTCGGGACTTTTGGGTCGGGTCGAGAGAAATATTATTGTAAATATAATTTTTGATAGAATATTTTTGAAATTCAAATTATCCTGAATTTTTTACCCGGGCTCCCACCCAGATATTTCACCCTGAATTTTCATTCGGACTTTTTACCCGGACCTAACTTTCATCTCGGAATTTTATTTGAAATTCTCCGAATTATTTTAGAAAATAAATGAAAATAACAAAAAAAAAATTACAAAAACTGAATATTTTTTAAAAATATATAAGCAAAATTCCGTGGAACTGAAAAATAATTTTCATACAATATTCTCTTTTTAGATTTTTTTCAACCCAATAAAAATTATGAACCGAAACAACTTTTACAATCCAATTACTTTTTAGAAAGAAACAAAAGAAGTATCCCATAGAGCAGAAAAAAAATAAAACAATATCAGAAAAATAAATTCCTGAAAAATTTCCTTTTTCACTTTGACAATATTGAAGTCAAGGTTAGGGTCAATCCGAGTATTTTGGTCTCAATTCATCTCGCCAAAATATTATTGTAAATATATTTTTTGATACAATTATGATAGTCAGGCTCAGGGTGTGAACATTGATGCTAGAAATGACGTGTTGGCTCTTTTCTATGCAGATGATCTGGTGATTCTTGCCCACTCAGAAACTGATGTCGTGAATAAAATACAGATTCTAGAAAAATATATTACATAGAATGAGCTGACCGTTAATTTACAAAAAACTAAAATCATGCTATTTTCTCGAGGTGGATATCGTAAACCAAACTATGATTTTCAATTTAACGGACAACCACTAGAGGTAACTAACAAATATGTTTATCTGTGAGTAACTTTCACCTCTTCAGGATTATTCCGTGAAATGTCATCAATAGCTAGCATTAAGGGAAAACAGGCTATTGGATCAGTAATCCCTATTTTGTCTAAAGCTAAAATTGACACCTGGTACCCACGAATAAAATTATTTGAATCATTAGCTATGAGTGTTATGTTCAACTCCGTTACGGCATGGGGCATTAGATATTTGGAAGTAATAGAAAGAGTACATCTCAGATTCTTAAAAAGAATTCTTTTAGTGCCTATTAATACAACTGACGCAATAGTACGTTTGGAAACGGGGCGAGTTAAACTTGCATATAATATTTTTAAAATTACCTTAAACTGTCTGTACAAGATTCTTACCATGATGAGTGATCGTTATCCAAGACTTTGTTTTCAACAACAAATATGATTAATGAATACGAGTGATGCAAAATATAATTGGGCACTTCAAGTCAAGAAATTTTTTATGATAGCGGATCTCTGGAAATTTGGGACAATATGACTGGTCACACTTTGATTTCAAATAGGAGAAATGTAGTAAATAATTATTACAGTTACCTGTTCAACAAAGATGGCATCTCGTTACCCTTTCATGTATATGTACAATACTCTGAGTACCTCAAATGAACCAAGCTCATATCTGCTGTTAAAGTTACCTATACAAATTACCCGCACTCTTGCACAGTTACGCATGGCCAATCATTTTAAAATTAAGTTCACATTGAATGGAATTGTGTATTCGATCGATCCAGATGTAATATGCACTGTTTGCAATAGTAATAAAGCTGAAACTTTATTTCATATCATGTTCGAATGCCCGATTTACACTGTTATGAAACGAGATAAACAATGCCTTCAGAATTTGGAAGAACTTATCCATGTTTTAGAGAATATAACTATTTCTGTAGCCAAAGAAATATCAGAATATATCTGGAACATTATCAGGTTACGTTCATTTATATTGAGTGAATGATGTTTAGTTTATTATCAATCCACTGGTAGCAGATTGTTATTTTGTGCATTTATCTATATATGTATATAAATGTATTTTTTGTATTCTCACACACATACTTCTTGCTGTAAACCCGTTTTTAGAAGCAATAAAATTATTATTATTATTATATTATTATTTCAAATTATTCCGGACTTTTTACCAAGGCTTGTCTAAAAGGGGAAAACTCAAAGTACTCAAAATCTATCAAATTTTGTTCTGTCTCATTGACTTGTACGGGGCTCGAGACGAACCGGCTAGCTCGGGGTCTGGGTTGGTCGCCTAATGGAGCATTGGGTAACGACATAATAGATAAGATTTATTATTACTAAATAAAAATTGTAAAGGTTGTCAGGCGGAGAATAATTCTCCTCCAGGGGAGAACAAGATCGACTCGATAAACCCATTAACAGATGCAAACACCGAGTAATGGTAAGAAAAATTTGGCACTTAAAGTTTGACACAATAGTTGTACACATATAAGGCGTAAGAAATTATAGATATCACCTTCAAATTCTCAGGTTTAACGTCTGTCTCTTCCTTGCACCTTACGAATTTTTTCTAATTTAATTTGGGTAATATCTTCAAGACCTGCAGCTCAGTGGAGTGACTTGATCTGAACCCAAACTGTTCATTGGGCAGGACATTCCTGTCAGTAACCTCATCATTGACTCTTTCCAGAACAACTCGCACAGTAAGTTTCCCACCGAACTGAGAAGACTGATAGGGCGATGATTCTGTGGAAACATCGGATCCAAACCAGGCTTCGGGATCATTACAACGACGGCATGCTTCCATCTACTGGGGAAGTGCCTGAGACGCAAACTGTTGTTAATAATGTTTCTAATAGACACTATCTGACTGTCCGGGAGCTTCTTCAACATCAGATTAGTGATGCGATCCACTCCCGGAGCCTTTCTCTTATGAAGGCCACGAATTTGCGCCTTAAGCTCATCCTCAGTAGCAGGTCGAATGACATCATCATCCCCCTCCCGAAGAATGTGCAGGACACGATTCTCCACAAACTCATCCCTGTCATCGTCATCATTCTCGTCGATGTTGAGAACAAACTGCCGCTCCATTGAATCTGCAAAGGCAATGGCCTTGTCAGCGGAGCTATAACACATACCGCGCTCATCGTGAATGGGTGGGAGTTCAGCCCTCCGACTATTGCGCCTTTTGACAAGTCGCCAAAGCTCCTTGTCTCCAGGCTCAAAGTTAGAGAGCGTGTCGCTCCACCTTTGGTTCCTAAAATCTTGGATCGCGGATTTAACTTCATTAGCCTTCTGGCTGGCTCTTACCCTGTCTCCAGGGAACAGTGTCCTCTGATACACCCTTCGCAGTCGATTACGCTCCATTATGAGGTTTTTAATACTCTGGGGAAACTCATAATAGGATCTCAGAGGACACCGCTCACTGGTCGTGGAGGCCTAAAGTGCGTCATTCACAGTACGCTCGAATGTAATTACAGCTTCATCCATTTCGGCAGGTCTGGATTCTCTCAGGAGCGACATAAGCACCTTCGAGGACCGCCGTGAAGCTCTCCCAGTTCGTTGACTTATGCAGGCAACTTCCCTGGGGAATAGGATCATCACCCAGCCCCAAAACAACCGGGTTATGATCCGAACTCAGCTCTGAAAGAGGGTACATCTCCCAAGTCCATGAGATATTCCTGACAAGAGCAATATCAAGCACATCAAATGACCATAATGTGTTGGCTCATCAGGACCCACAACATGATAATCATGTCTGTCCATATGCGACCAGAGCGCCACTCCACACTGGTTTGACACCCGGCTCCATGTCACGTGCTTGGCGTTAAAATCCCCAGCGATTATGGTCGGAGTATTGGATTCCATAAGCAGAGAATCCAACGTATCACCCTGTATTCGATTAGGCGGAGGGTTGTAAGCAGAGGCTACCCTAAGGACACCCCTACTCGTCTCAATTTCAACACCCATCACCTCCATGCCGTCAGTGCGCGCATCATCAATGCCGTATTGAGAAACCCGGAGAGAGCGCTTTGCCAGAACAGCAACTCCTCCTCCACGTCTCCCAATACAGTCCTTTCTGAAGACTCTGTAGTTTGGAATCCCAATAGGTTCATCGTTAAGGTGCGTTTCTTGAAGTAGCACGAGGTCGACATTATGTCGCACCATAAATTCTTCAAGATCGTACTTCCTATCTCTGAAACCATAGCAATTCCAAAGAACAACCTTCAAGGAACTGGGCCTTGTTACAGGCGCAGCCATTACTTGGTGGCATCAATCACGGCTTGGCTGGGCACAAATATGTGTTTCAACCCAGGGAATCTGGTGAATAGATCCTCCATCTGCTTCAAGGCAGCAAAGATATCGTTCGCGCCGCCACTAGTTGGCTGGGGAGAGGGTTTTTTACCACCCAGAGCACATGCATAGGAGGTCCCCACACGGACAGCTCCCGAACCAGCAGGGATCGCAGTCAGGTTTGTACCCGCTCTTTCTGCCCGTACGGCAGCGGAGGGTGCACCCCTTCCCGTTCCCCGAGTATTGCCACCCTTGGGTTTGGGGAAGCTGGGACACCCCCTATAGTTGGCCGTCTGTTGACCACCACAGTTGCAGCATTTGGCCCTCTCAGTGCGCGGCTTTGTGCAATCGCGGGACAAATGCTTTCCTGCGCATTTGACACACGCAGGAACTACCATGCAGTTTTTCTGGGCGTGCCCGAAACGCTGACATTTATGGCATTGACCTACCAAACCCCTGGTACGCTGAGGCTCGATTGAAATCTTCACATTCAGTATGTCTGTCAACTGGTAGATATGACGTTCCGCTTTCGGAACGAGTATCAGCACCAGGAGCATCGGTTTTTTGAATCTGTTAAAACGTCTTGCCACGGTTTTGAGGTTGAACCCTCCACCCAGCAGATCATCCCCAATATCTTGGGTGCTGATGAATTCTGGGACGCCTCTCAGGATCACCCTGAGTGGCTTGTCCTCGGGTAAAGCATATGAATGGTGTGGGATCTTTTCCTGCACCAACATATGTGTTAATTGTATTTATTTGGGCAATGCCCCTATACCCCACTGGGTGTACAATATTTTGTCCCTATCCTATATTTTACAATATTAACTTAACAGTCTAATTAATTCTACCTGTTCTAGCTAACTTTCGAACTAACTTATGCTAAATGTCCAAGTTTACAATATTCTTATTCTACAGGGATATTTACAATTAACACCTTCAGGATAGAGTTATATCCAGTGTTCCACGGGCCTAATCTTAATCTAAAAGAAGGTATATTTACATTCACGGGCTAGTCGTCTTCTCCTAAAGCAAGAGTAGGACGAAGATCCAGATGGTCTTGGTCACTTCTGGGATCCGGGGCAAGTCGGATATCGTCCGTGGTAATAATTTGCTCGTATCCTCCTTTGAGGACTACATAGCAGTTAGGGCCGATTTGTCTTGCGACTTGGAATGGGCTGACCCACGTCTGGCCAAAGTTCTTCCTCCGAGGACCAAAATTACGACATAAAACCCATTGACCCGGTTGAAATGTGATTGGTTGCTCTTCGTCGCGATTAGGGAAATGCTCTCTCCTATACCTAGAAGAGGAAGCGGCTGCCTTTGCAACGCGCTCCGCCCGATTTTCATTGCGACGTTTCTTTTTCTTCTGTGAGGGAGTAATACATTCACCGGGCTGAGGTACTTCGTATCCAAGTAATAACATGCTCGGGGACATTCCAGTAGCTGCATTATATCGGGTTCTTGAATCAAATAAGATGCTTGGGACTTGCTCTTCCCAGAGAGTTTCGTCCTTGTTCAACAAGGCAGCCCGCAACATCTTTTTAATTTCCTGCACCCGTGTTTCGACCAGGTTTGCTTGTTGGTGGTAAATGGGTGACCATTTGGCTTCAATATGGTAGTGCTCCGCGAATTGTTCGAAGACTCTGTCCTTGAATTGGCCGCACTATCCGATATTATCATTCGTAGGTTACCCCATCTACCAAATACGTCCTCTTGCAGGAATTTAACGACAGCTTCGGCGTCGGCTTTTGGCACAACCTTGGCTTCTACCCACTTACTGAAACAATCCGTGGCCAGTAAAATGTATCGATTCCCGTTCCTGGATGCGGAATATATACCCATGGCGTTGATCGATACGATCTCCCAAGGCCTCTCCGGACAATTTGGCCGTTGATTGTCTTCTTGTTGTTGGGCAGCACGTTTCGTGGTTGCGCAAGTGGGGCACCTTTTTACGTAATAGTTAACTCTTGTTTTAAAAGGGGTGAAAGTTGGAAATGTTTCGAGATTTGTCGATATGTCTCTTGCCCCCAGGATGCCCTATGTCGTCATGATACCTCTTCAGCACCTGGTGCAGAAAATTCTTGGGTATCACGACCCGTCGACATTCAGGCTCCTGGCCTACGAAGTAGAGCACACCATCCTCTATGACAAATTCGTCTCGAATTCTCACTCCATAGTTATTCGGGTTAGGTGAATTCCTTGCTCTTATAATTCGTTCAATAAAGCGTTGAAGACTAGGACAATCCGTTGTCTATCTTTAACTTCCTCATAAAAAGTCCTTATTTGTGTCAATGTTGGTTGTTCTTCCGAAATGGGGCTTCCATTACTTTTTTTGATCGGAAATATCATTCTCTCAGTTTCTGTGCTCAGGTCATGGCCAGTTGTTTCATCTGATGGGTTTCTGCTCAGAAAATCCGGGAGCTGATTCAATTTCCCGGATATGTGTATAATTTCAAAATCATACTCTTGAAGTAGTAACGACCGCCTGGTCAATTTTGCTCTTTCATCTTTCATCTTCCCAAGCCACAGAAGTGCAGAATTGTCTGTAAAAAGTTTGAAATGTTTGTCTTGGAGAAAATGTCTATATTTTTTAATACTCCAGACGATTGCTATGCATTCGAGCTCGTAACGTGGTATCGTTTCTCTGTCTTTGATAATTTTGCACTCGCATATGCAATAATATCACGATTACCACTTGAATTCTCTTGAAAGAGTACTGCCCCCATTCCTATGAGGCTTGCATCGGTTTGTAGACAATAAGGTCTCTGGGAATCAGGTCTGGACAGTTCGAGGGGTTGACTGACCAGTTCTTTAATTTTATTAAATGCTGCTTCGGCAGCAGGAGTCCACTTGAATCGCTTTTGGGTGTCAATCAAGTCTGTAAGTGGGGATGCAAGTTCTGCAAAATAAGGGATATATTCCCGTAGCCAACAGGCTGTTCCAAGAAAGGCTCTAAGTTGTTTAAGAGATTTCGGGGTAGAGAAATTAACTGTATTCAGGACATGGGCTTCTTGCGGCCTGTTTCCTTTCGCGGAAACCATCCTTCCTAAATAGTGAAGTTCGCTCGATCCAAAGTGACATTTTTGGGGTGACAGCCACAATCCGTGCGTCCTCAAGCGTTCTAAAATTCTCCTGAAATGCACGCAATGTTCCTCAATGCTGCGGGAATACACTATGATGTCGTCTAAATAAACTTTACAAAATACATCTTTGTAACCCACGATTACTGAAGACATTAACTTTTAAAATACAGCTGGGCCGTTCTTCAGGCCAAAGCTGAGGACTCTAAATTGGTAAACCTGATCATCAGGAGCACCAAATGCGGTGTGTTTTTGAGATTGAGGAGTTAGGGGTGCTTGCCAAAACCCATTCCTTAAGTCGAGCATTGTAACAATCTTTGCCTGCCCCATCTCTTTAACCGTCTCCTGAATAGGATGCAGATTCGGGGCTTCTGAGACAATTAATTTATTTATTTCTCTGTAGTCCACACAAAATCTTAACTTGCCATCCTTCTTGGGGACAAGTACTACTGGGGAGCAATAAGGGGAGTCGCTTGGCACTATGACGCCAGCCTCTGATAATTTTCTTATTTCATCGTGAACAATATGTTTTCGTTGCTCAGACATTTTGTCATAACGGAATCGACGAAATGGACGTCTTTGATGTCATGAAGAACAGCTCTAGTAATTGGCTGCCGAATCGTCTCTTCGAAGACGTCTGGGAAGTCTGATATTACATCTAAAATTTGTCTCCTAGTTTCCGGTGAAAATTGTTCTTCCAAAAATTCGGCGAGCTGAATTTCAGAGATCGCCCTCTCCGAGGCTAGACTCCAAAATATTGTTTTCCGAGTTTGACTACCCAGATATAAGCATTTCCGTTTAATATCCATGATTGCCTCATTTTCATCCAGAATGGGACTCCTAATATCAAATATCAATCTCAAACGGCTTCGACTGAGATCGTCCCAACGAGCAATTAGACCCATACAAAAACCCTAAAATGATTATTGTTCATAGAATGCATCCAAGTGAATAATTGCATAAATATGACATACCTCTTTGATAGAGGGTCTTTGGTAACACTAAACGTGAAACAGAAAATAGCAACGCTATTATGTGGTGGAAAGTGTTGCCTGAAAGAATGATTTGCTTTCGAATCGCAGAAACTGAATAGGTATACAAATTTATTACAGATACGTGGAGATGACTTGAACGAACCTAAAACCCTCAACAGTACTAGTTTCATAAGTTTAACTACACAGTTTACTTACTCACAACGGAGAACTAGTATTACATAAGTTTTCACGAAAAAAAATCCCAATAATGGATGAACAAAATAATCAGCTCTTCGTGAATCGTTCGTCACGTATCTTCAAAATAAAATCTCTCGATTTTTATCGTCGCATATCCAGTTCAGATCAAAAAAAGTATTGACCTACTTACGGTCGAGTACACCTTTTTGTGCGGTACTCGAAATATCAACTTCCCAGCGTTTCAATGGAAATCACAGGGTGATTAATCTATTTCGAAGAACCTTGAGAATTTGATTGATGTAACGCAAAACTAGCCGTTACATTGACACAAATGAAGCCATCTGCTTTCTTTGTGACTTTATAAGAAAGCATTATCTCAACCCTCTTGCTTTCTCTCTCTCTGTTTCTCCTCAGTCAGGAGATACACATGACGTTGGAAATTGACTATTAAATTGAAAAATAATAGAAAACAATATCTTTTGAAATTTTTTTTCTTATGCTCGCTTGAGATTGAACTCTTCTCTAACATTGCTTGATAAATTACTAAATTTGAGCTTCATTGTAAAATTGAATTATCTTTGAATGATAGAAGTTAATCATTTCAAAGATAATAATATATACGACCTTTCATTTCCTCGCTCTAGAAAAATTTTAAATTTCCCGAAGGGAAAACTGAGAAAACAAACCACCGCATTGAATGCTCACTTCAGAAAGGGGCGATAGAAGTTCTCCAAGGGAGGAAGTCAATCTCTCTCACTCTGTCTATCGTCAGTGTTACCAATCGCATAGCGCAATTGAATAAATTGGAACAGCTCAATGAGGTGGTGTTACCAACATAAAATTCAACAAACTGAATAAATGTAACGCAATGTTTTACATTTCGATACAGAGTCCGGGTAAAAAGTCCAAATAAAAAGTCAGGGTAAAAAGTCCGGAATATTGAAATTCATAATAATTCTACCCGACCCGACCCGACCCGACCCGACCCGACCCGACCCGACCCGACCCGAACCGACCCGACCCGACCGGCCAGACCCGACCCGACTTCTCAAAATATTAGGAAGAAACAAAAGAAGTATCCCATAATTACAATATTGAAGTCAAGATCGGGGTCGAATTCCGAGTAATTTGGTCTCGATTCATCTCGCCAAAATATTATAGTAAATATATTTTTTGATATAATTATTTTGAATTTCAAATTATTCCGGACTTTTTACCAAGGCTCCTTACCCAGACATTTCACCCTGACTCTTCATTAGGACTTTTTACCCGGACTCTCCACCTGGCCTTCTCCTAGACTTTCTTCCCGGAATTTTATTTGGACTTCTCTGAATTATTTTGGAATCTTCTGACCAAAGTTCCTTGATTACCTTGGCAAATGATCTGATTAAAGCTCTCTTGCTAGATGTACTAGTGTTTGAATCAAATACTCCAATAACTAATTTTATGTTCGATAAACACTGGATAACACAGTTCATGAGCAAGTGTTTAATGGTGTTTGAGCTGCGTTTATCGTCTGTTCGAGTTTCGTTGTTGGGGTTGAATTCAGCAGATCTTTGAGGTCGAAAGAAAATTTCATCTAAATGATGGGAAGTGGCAATAATTCCGAGTACAGAAGCAGCGTTCCCTCTCTGAATGGCAATGCTGATTCGCTCTAAAAAGAAGATTCTAGCTCTAGAATCACCTGTTATCTCAATGAGTTTCTCGCCGATCCTTAATATGAACTCAAAAGCGTAATGACCAAAGGCGCCGAAAGTTTCAATGGCTACCGGATAAAATATGTAGTGGTCTTTCAACATGGAGTATTTTCGCAATTTCGTTATTTCAGCGGAATCAGCAGCTCCCCCCACTTTGCAGGAAGTTGACTGAAGATTAGATTGAGCGACATTATCCACACAAGTAAAATCCCATACAAGTGGTTTTCCTTGGCTCCATGGAATGAGATCCCCGAAGGTTCCAAAATGGAAGGAATTTCAGATGTTGTCAATACCCGTTTGATAAGATCATTGATTGCTGCGTGCCGGGAGAAACGACCAGAACTGAATTTGCAACTCAATCCATGGTAACCTTTTTCATCAACAGCAACTCCACATTTACATATATGTTCAACGCAAATTGCACTGCCCAAACGAAGTCTTATTGAGATCCTGAAAGATTCGTTATCCAACAAACTCCCCAGAAATGCAACGGGAAGTGCATTGAGTCAAGTACCAGATTCCTTTGTGCTTACTGCTTTAAGACGAGCCTTTTCGGCCAAGGAGTTTGCAGCCGAATTAAGCAGTTTGCGAAATAAAATCTCGAGTAGGGGGAAATCCCAGGATTTTTGGGAACGTTTATATTCAGGTGCTGATAATTTTGTTTCTGAATACCATATACTCTCACATTCATCATAAAAATAATCAAATACACTGGAGAAATAACTGGGCAGGATTGAACTGAAGAAATGCTGAACGCTGTTGAAAGAAGAAAGTAGAGCTAGAGAGGATGCTTTTCGAACGCCCAGACCACCCATATTTACGGGAAGCGTTGCTTGCAACCATGTGTTATCGCTAATTTTATTGTTTGTAATTTGCTCAAGGATCTTGCGTAGTGCAGATTCAAAAT
The DNA here is from genome assembly GCA_958502065.1 of Chrysolina americana. NCBI lineage: Eukaryota > Metazoa > Arthropoda > Insecta > Coleoptera > Chrysomelidae > Chrysolina > Chrysolina americana. Next base: position 43,701,503 of record OY293415.1, on the reverse strand, counting down.
CAGAGAGCATGCTGCTGTTAGGATTCGAAATACCCCAGCCTGGTGAATGGATTACTCCTTCGCAACGGAAAAGGAAAAGACGCAATGAGAACCGAGCGGAGCGTGTTGCAGAGGCAGCCGCTTCTTCTTCTACGTATAGAAGAAAGCATTTCCCCAATCATGAAGACGAGCAACCAGTCAGATTTCAACCAGGTCAATGGGTTTTGTGTCGAAATTTTGGTCCGCGACGGAAAAACTTTGGCCAGACCTGGGTCGGCCCATTCCAGGTCGAACGTCAGATCGGCCCCAATTGTTATGTGGTCCTCAAAGGAGGCTACGAACAAAATATATCCGCAGACGATCTCCGACCAGCCCCGGATCCTAGAAGTGGCCAAGACCACCTAGATCCCCGTCCTACTCCAGCTCTAGGAGAGGATGACTAGTCCGCGAAATTGTAAATATATCCCCTTTAGTTTTTAAGGTAGGCCCGTAGAACACCGGACATTACTCTGTCCCGAAGGTGTTAATTGTAAATACCCTGCTAGTATAAGTCCATTGTGAAAACAAGATCCTAGGATTAGTTAGCTCGAAGTAGCTAGAATAGGTAATTAAGGTAGAATTGTACATATTAGGCTAGGGCCACAATATTGTACACCCGGTTGGGTATAGGGGCATTGCCCTGTAAATATTGTAAAAATTGTGGTTTGAAAAGATTTGAAATAAAGAGAAAGAAAAATAATTCCTTCCCGAGGCGCACGTTGCTCCGACAGTAAAAATGGTTGGCATTCCACTACCAGAAGAAATGTTAGCGATCTTTATAATGACGAGATTCAGATAGAATCAGTCTCAGTATTCGCAGAGAAATTATCGACGAGAAAGAAGCCAGAAAATTTCTCGCCCGAGTTTTGTTCGGCGTCCGAGAGCGCGATTGGTCAAAGCCAGGCCACGCCCTCCGGCCCGCGACTATAAATATAGAGCGCTTTTCGCGTCTCGAGGTAGTCGATTGCCAACAGTCGACGCGTGCTGACGTGTTTTTAAGGGGCGTGTCTATCTGTGCATTTCGCTGCTAAGCTATCAGAATATTTTTGAGGTTATTTTTGGCCAACGTGGCAACCCAAAAATTTTACTAACGCGTTGTAGAAAAGGGGGAGTGGCCTTAAGCCGGGAATTTCCTCAGTTCGGAACTGGGGATCTTTTAGTGTGGTGAATACAGGGTGAGTAGATCTCGATAGTGTATTGCGTTCGAAAATATCAAACAAAGCTGAGATGTCTGATCAAATAGGTAAACTTTTGGAAAATGCGACGAAAACGGATCTGTTATTGATTCTCATACATATTATTGTGAGATTCGGCGTCGGACCGGAAGACGTTGCGAAATTGGTGAAAGATGATGATGACATCTCATCATTTAACCCAAGTCTTGGGGACGATTTCCCAAGTCTTCCGGCCCCCAGGGTCGAAGGTACCGGGTCTGTCATCAGACCTAAGCGAGTTTGCATCCGCAAAGGGTCGGCCCAGTTCCTTGAACATCATACTTTGGAACTGTAATTGTTTCAAAGATAAGAAATGGGATCTTGAAGATTTCATGGTGCGACATAACGTCGACCTCGTGCTCCTTCAAGAGACCCATCTTGACAATGAACCTATTACGATTCCCAATTATCGAGATTTCAGAAAGGACCGTATTGGTCGACGCGGAGGGGGCGTGGCTGTTCTAGCCAAACGTGCACTCCCCGTCGCACAATACGGCATTGACGACCAAAGAATCCACGGTACGGAAGTGGTTGGTGTCGAGGTTCAGACGAGCAGGGACGTTCTTAGGGTAATCTCTGCTTACAACCCTCCAAACAATCCAATACAGGATGATACGCTGGATTCTCTCTTAATGGAAGACAATACTCCGACGATCGTCGCAGGCGATTTTAACGCCAAGCACGTGTCGTGGAGCCGGGTGTCAAACCGCAATGGGATGGCGCTCTGGAGACACATGGACAGACATGACTATCATGTCGTGGGTCCAGGTGAGCCCACACACTATGGTCATGGCAGACCGGATGTGCTTGACATCGCGCTGGTCAGGAATATCCCCTGGACTTGGGAGGTCTACCCCCTTTCCGAATTGAGGTCGGATCATAACCCAGTCGTTTTATGGCTGGGCGATGATCCTATTCCCCAGGGAAGTTGGCTACGGAAGTCGGTAAACTGGGATGCTTTCACGTCGAACCTCGCGGAGGCACACGTCGTGCCTGAGGTACTCCAAGATTCAGCTGAGTTGAAAGATGCAGTAGCGCACTTCGAGCGCACTATGAAGGACGCACTTGAGGCCGCCACAACCAGTGAGCGGGGTCCTCTGAGATCGTATAACGAGTTTCCAGAGAGGATTGAAATCCTCATCCGAGAACGAAATCGGTTAAGACGAATCTCTCAGAGGACACTGTTCCCTGGTGACCGGGTAAGAGCCAGCCACAATATAGGAATGAAAGGTGGCGCTCTTGAGCCCGGAGACAAGGAGCTTTGGCAAATTGTCAAAAGGCGAAAAGATCGGAAGGCGGAGCTACCGCCTCTTCATGGTGCACGCGGAATGTGCTATGCGTCGATCGACAAAGCCATGGCCTTTGCCGACACGTCTCGAGACAGTGCTCCAGTTACGCTCGATAACGAAAGAAAAAGCACCGTATACTCAGCTGAGTGAAAAGTATAGTGAAATATTAGTTGAATATTAATAAGTTTAATAAGTAAAGGTTTTCAAAGTATTGAAAAGTATTACAAAATCAAAGTTTCAGAAAAGTCATAGGAGATTTTCCTGCAATAGTTTGTTGAAATATTGGAGAATAGAAATTCTAGAAAAGTCCTTCAACCTGGGAAGGTGAAGAAATCTGAGAGAGAAAAATCGAGAAGTCCAAATATTGGGTATTCAAGAAGAAAGAAGATTCCAGAAGGTGTCAAGGTTCAAGAAAGAAGATCTTCGGCCAACATTTTTCTGTTAGTGTAACTTGCGTTTCTTGGAGGGATATCAAGAAAGCCCAAGATCCCTCCAAAAAGAATTCGTTTTGACTGTATGTCAGTTAACACACTTTTGTTCTTTTCAGAACAAACATAAAGTGTGAAACATTTGGGACTCAGTACGAGCCCACTACAAAAGAGTTCGTTATTGACTTTGACTTTGAATTTACTAATTATAATTTTCTCTTTCAGCTTAGCCTGGCCTCCACCGCCGGTGGAAGCAGCGGCTCCGTATTGCCTGGATTAGATTGCGTGCTCCCGGAATCTATGCCAGGTGATGCCTACAGGATCACTGGGGTGAGTCTTCCGTTATAAGACAAGCCAAGCCATTGCACTAAGGTGAGACGGGGCAGTAAAGCGCAACTTCTCTCCCGGGAGAGACACGGGTAAACTCCCTGGATAGGCGCGTAAAATTATATCATTTTATTTGTTGTATCAGATTTTCTTAGCTATTTACTAATCTTCTTTTCTTTCAGCTATCTGGTAAGTTCTGGTAGGGACTTTAGGGCTTGCTAGGTAAAGGCTATTTTATAGACAAAATTACTGGTTTTTCCCTATCATAACAGATTACTCTTTGTTAAAAATGGCGAGACTCTGGGCGGCGAGAATGCGGTCGAACCCGGAGCTGGCCGAGGCATCTCAAAATAATTCATTATATTTTTTTGATAATTTCACCATTCCACATTCTCGACAGAGCTAGGGTTTTGTTCAGCCAAGGGCGACGCGACTCTGGGCGGCGAGAATGCGGTCGAACCCGGAGCTGGCCGAGGCACCTCAAAATAATTCATTATATTTTTTTGATAATTTCACCATTCCACATTCTCGACAGAGCTAGGGTTTTGTTCAGCCAAGGGCGACGCCCACTTTGGCCCTCTAGGCCAAAGGGTGTCACGGATTCAGCAGCCAGGATTGCATAAATATGCAAGCAGCGAAGAAGCCCACAGCCACTATTTCTTGTCGAATTGCAGCGTAATAATCAATTTCGTGTTTCCGTTAAATAACTAACTTTTGTTTGGCTTTGCCTTTTGTCACTGCAATTCATCGTTTTGGCTAGCAGTCAGGTTCTCGGTAATAATCAATCATTTCACAGTAGATTCATAACGTTTTGTTTCTATCTTAAAAGGGGTTAGACTCACTTGTACGGTTTACAAGTGTTTTATTCGCGCTACGAAAGTACGTTGATAGGTAGTTTAACTCTCGTGCAATAATCAAGTGTAAAGTGATCTTTTGCAACGGACACTATTTCGGGATTTAACTTCATCAAAGTTATTTCCCGACTTAATACCTGTACGCGACGTTGACGAAAAATCCCCATCGTATGAAAAGGGGTCAGGCACCAAAACGAGATCTCACCTGATACAATCGGCTCGATCGTAGAGTTCCACGAAGAATGTATCGTTCGAGCTTAAATTCCTCGGCCTGTCAAGACATCATTAGCTGCGACTTTGTCGTTGGCGAGCCACATTTCCTGTGGTACCTAGGGGTTTCGCGTCCTTCCCATACCTATTTCCTGCGGCTGTTCTCGGCTTTTCCACCTGAGACAGTCTGGTTAGGCTCCGTGATCCTTTTACCCAAATCTCTGTCTTGGTTTTTTGTCACGTTCATTTGTCGAAGTAAAAATTTTCAAGTTTTCAATTTTTCCTTTTTGGTGCTTCACACATTTTTGAAGTTAGTAAATTTTAATTAGATAGTTTTTCTAAACCGTGAATCCTTCCACCCTCGTCCATTTCCCGGCGAGGTCTTGTTTGGTGTTAGGTTAGTTAGCTATAGGGTGACCCTTCTCATCGTCACACTTGAGTTGTGTCGACGCGAGGTCGATTTCAGTGCACTTCTCTTTTGCCACACACTTGCACACGCATGTAGCCCGACAATTTATTACATTCGTAATTATTGTCCTTTAGAGCAATGACGAAGATGAGATTGAGATCTCATATGCTCGCGGAGGAGAATAACCAAGCCCTGTTTGCCGGCGCTGGGCTTTCTCGAACACCTCCGCCGTCGGATGACTTAGACGCCAGGTGTCTATTCTCCGAAGCGTCGCGACGTCTCGACGGAGACGTCCCCCAGGTACGTACTACCGGGGAATACCGTGAGTTGACGATGTCGACTACCCTGTCCCCGAAAAGTGTGCTAGACCAAGGTACTTTAGAGTCGAGTTTAGACGGGGGGAGGCAGCCTTCCCCGTCGGCTCAGTTAACCTTAGTAGTCGATTCCGTGGGAGTTGTTACAACTCCACCACTGGAAGCGCGATTTAAACAATTTCGATTAACGGAAAATATTTCTGTTTGTAGGTCGGAAGGCTACACAGGAGTCCGTGCTGGCGAAGATCGCGAAGTACGCCTCCTCGGAATGCGCCGAAGCGCTCCGAGGTCATTGGGTATGCCTCACGCACAACAGCAGAGGCTGGATATGGATGTGCATACCCTAAGGGAACCGGGTGATGCTGACGCCCTAGTGGACGAACTAGGGGTGGTGGAAGGCTCTTGGAGGGAGTTGGGAATGTTCGCATTCCCATATCTCTCCAGGGGCGGGTTCAGCGTACCTCCCAAGGGACATTCCATACACAGCCTACATATGCAACAAGAGCTAAACAGGCAGATTTCGGAATAGGTGTCGGCAGGGACACGGAGGCTGCCACCCGAAATCCCTGGGTCTTTGCCCTCCAGGCGACCTGGAGCAGAGCGGCTGGTGACTGATGATGGTTTCGGAGAAATCCGAAACTTTTCTAAAGTCGGCCATGCACACGCCTTTTCGAGACATGGCGCCCAACGTGGGGCTGCTGACGAAAGACCATCTTCAGGGATCTGCAAATGTAGCCTTCCTCCGACCAACAGATTTAGAGTTCGGCGCCCATATGGCACGTTTACCCGGTTGCCAACCGGGAATTGCCACTTTAGGGAATCTGAGGATGTCCCAAGAAATGTTCAAAACGTTGCTTCCAACCCCGGTAATGTCCGCAGGAGTGGGTATTACCCAACGAGGAGGCCAGCGCCTACAGCCCGGGTTCAGGAGAACCCCAGGAGGGCAGTGACGGGGGTCGACGACGTGATCGTGCGACTCGCGGACCTGCTCGAGAATAGACGTCGGGGAACCCTTAACGGTGTTGATGGTGGTTTAATCAATAATAAACCACATCCTAGTTTCAGTGGGCTTCCTCACGAAGATCCGATTCAGTTCATTCAATCCTGTGAGGATTATCTAGGGGGCTTTGATCCAACCGTCTGGGTGAGCGTTGCAGCTCAGTGGCTCAAGGGAGCAGCTCAGCAGTGGTATGCTCCATACCGAAATTCACACCTAAACTGGCAGTTTTTCACTAACCGGCTCCAAGAGCATTTCGACAACGATTTGTTGGTCTCCAGTTTAGAGGCGGAATTCTTTGGCACTGACCAGCCGAAGGGAGAGTCGATAACTTCCTTCATCTTGAGCAAGTGGAGTCTCTCACAGAGGCTCTACCCAGAGATGGACGAAGGAAGAGTAGTATGGTTAATCTTGAACCGGATTAAGCCAGACATAAAAGTCCATTTACAATTGCATAGTTTTGCAACAATTGAAGAGCTGACACAAAAAGCTCTTGTTGTCGAGACGCTTCTTCGTAGCACCAGCTCAAGTGTTCACTCAGGACCGAAACTTGTTTCGAACACCAACAGACCTCATCAGGCTGACGATGTGCCACCTAAGCGTCCTCAGGGACAGACACAGGTAAACAGGGATTCGAACCAGGCTAGGTCCAGTAACGTTAACAATAATGGCAATAAGTTCCAGAATTTCGATCGGTCGAAGCGTTCTGGAGGAAACAACGTTCCATCGAACGGGTGTTTCCCTTGCGTTCGATCAGGCCAATAAGTCACATGCGGTCAATACCATACAGGCGAGTAAAATCTCGCGTCGTAAGGCGTCAGTTAAGGACGCAGACAAAATCACAGTTTGTGAAGATTCAAAAATCTCCAATAGGGGGCTCCATCGGAGTAAGCACTCCTTCAACACTGTTTTGCGGATCTGTGACAGTGTTGGACTGTCGTAGAAATTTTGCAGCGTGTATTTCCAACGAGGAGGAGGATAAAGGTGTTCCAGGATGTTGAAGCTGGAGTCGTTTCAGCCGAAACGCCACCGTCATCAGGCAAACTACATTGGGCAGACCGGTCAAATTATGAATCCGTTTGTTTCAGTGTGGTAGATGAGCGAGAAGGTTTCGGAACGAAAAAATCGTCGAAAGTGACGTACTCTTTTCGGTTCCACTTCGGGGTAGTGAAGACACCGAGGGTGGTGGTCTGTCACTCACTCCCACACAGGACGCAGGTTTCGAGGTCAATGCATGCCAAGTCTCAGGGACGGTATCGAGGGGCAGAGCAGATGGGTTCGCAGGTGCGAAACGCCATTCCCCGCTGGTAGATACCAGAGGCGTGGTAGGCATGTCATCTGAGAGTGTTACACGTCTTAGTCGGGGTGGAGGCGAGGTTCCTAAGGGATGCAATCGCCAAGTCCCATCGTTAGCTGCAATCGCAAGTCGGAACTTCGGAGTTTCATTGAGACCGACCCGCTTAAGAAGAAGTCGGAGGTGGATCTGCTGGATCCATTGTGTCTATATCGTTGCTGTAATACTAGCTTAGCGAACAACAATGTAGAGGGACGATTGCATCAATTGTCGCGAATCGAGGCTGAATTGATGGATCATCGAGTTAGGGTTTTGGTGGACAGCGGAAGTTCGCTAAATCTCCTAAAACGTAGTTTGTTGCCTGTCACCTGGAGGGTGGATAGGAAGCAAGTGACACCGTTGCAGCTTGCATGCGCCGGTCGTGGCATCACCAGTCTAGGGGAGACAATAGTCGAACTACTAATAGATGGTGTTGTTCACGAAGTTTTCGTGCAAGTGGTGGATGATCTTGTCAAGGATCTTCTGCTCGGGTGCCCCTGGCTGGCATCAAACGAGGCTATGGTCGACTTTGCACATCGCACCATGTACGTTGGAAAGGGGCCTAGGCAAATCATTTTCTGGACGGAGGAGGTTTATCTTCCACCAGAAAAGTTCCCTGAGCCACAGGTAGCGGACGTACAGCTACCAGCATTTTCGAGACATGAATTTCGAAGTCTTATCCGAGAGTTTGGAGATGTCTTCTATGAATCTCCAAGGCAACCAGTGACGAGGGCTGCTTGCCACAAAATCCAATTGAAGGAGGAGCTACCCTTCAAGCTCCGTCCGTACAAAGTTTCCGATCAGAAGAGGGCTCTTATCCAAGAGGAGGTGGATAAAATGCTTGCTGCAGGTGTAATAAGTAGGTCCCATTCTGCCTTTATTAGTCCGGTCGTTATCGTCACAAAGAAGGACGGTACGGCTCCGTTTTGTGTCGACTACAGGAAGTTGAATAGTCTGACAATACCAGAGTCGTCGGTATTGCCAGGTATTCACGAGACTAATCAAAGAGCTCGGAACAGCGAAAGTGTTCACTTCTTTGGATCTGAAGTCTGGGTTTTGGCAGGTACCCATGGATGAGGCTAGTAAAAAGTACACAGCTTTTGCTACGCCTGATAGCTTGTTATGAGTTTAACTCAATGCCGTTTGGTCTATTGAATGCACCTGGAAGTTTCCAAATCCTTATGACGGAAGTGTTGGTTGGTTATGTCGATAAATTCGTCAAAGTCTATCTGGACAACATTATCATTTACAGCGAAGATGAACAGAAGAACCTCTACCATCTCCGCCTTGTGCTGGAGAGGTTCAGAGTACATGGCCTGTGGTGCAGTTTAAAGAAGTGTAACTTCGCTCAGCGTAGGCTGGAGTACTTGGGGCATGTGGTGACGGAAACGTCAAACGAACCGATGCCAGGTCATGTGTTAGCGGTTCAACAATTCCCGCTGCCCAAGAATGTCTCTCAGGTCCGAGGATTCTTGGGCACCGTTGGTTGGCTACGGGAGTTCATCCCGAACTTAGCGGAGTTGGAGGCTCCGATAAGTGACATGCTGAAATCGAAGAAAGGTCGAGATCTTAAGTGGAACTCTCAAGCATTGGAGGTGTTTGAGAGGATCAAGGAAGTCGTGGGCCGTCCGATGGTCTTGGCCAGGCCCAACATGACTCTCCCGTTTTTCCTACAGACCGATGCATCTGGGGTAGGCATCGCTGGGTTGAAGCCAAGGCCACTAAGACATGCACGTCGGAGGTAATTTCTCGATTTCTAGACGAAGAGGTTTCAAAGCAATCATCTGCTGAAGTACTATGATTCGAAGAACATCGAGGTCAAATTTCCACCTGTTTTTCATCAACAGGCGAACCCTGTCGGGCGAAGGGTCCAGGAACTGAAGAAGTGTCTAAGAGCAAGGATGCTGGAAGCCACTTCAGAAAGGTTTTGGGAAGAAGGTCTGGCTGCAAGTCTCTATTGCTTACGAAACCGTAAGAATAGAGCAACAGGGAAGACTTCAGCGGAGTTATTGTTAGTTTATACACCTGGTCGTCCAGGAGATTGGAGGCTACCTGTGTACCAAGATCCGGTACACAATAGTCCCGAAGATAGGCAAGAACGTCTTGCAGAAGCAGCCAGACGTTAGGTAGTTTATCAGAGGAATTTATTCCCTGATAAAGATCTACCGTCGCCACGGACCTACGGGGTCGGTGAACTCGTTTTAGTTAATAAACTTCATTAAAGGAAATTTCGGAGGTACACTGTCAGGACCGCATCCGATCACGAGGGTGATGGGGCGAGACAGTTACCTCATAGATAGGAACGGCACCGACAGGCTGGTGCACGTAGACGATATCCGTTCTAGGGTAAGCAGGACTTTGCCGGTTGGCGACCACCACGACGATGGTGGCCCAGGTCCAGATCAGCCAGAGTCCGACCACGCTGACCAAGAAGTGACAGGGGAAGTCACACCTAGGCCGACGACTGGGGGCAGTCCGAAGCCGCGTTCGTTAATCCGGGTACAAGCTGACGCACCCAACTCAACGAACCCACGGGAAGTAACTGTCAGTTTCGATCCAAAGGACAAAGCAGTCCGGCGAACAGTGAAGAGGTTGAGAAGGAATACACACGAATGAAAACGCGACTCAGACTGCGCGGAGAAGGAAGCAGTATCCCGTAGGAGTCCGTCGCCAGTGGTGAACTCTGGCCTTTTGGAGATCAGCGACTCTGAACTCCCCGTCGTAAACTCACCAGTAGGGGGGCGTGCTACTACGGAAGTAGATGCTCTTACCCGCCAGGCGGTCGTTTCAGACCAAGGTTCGGATTACGATTTAGATTTGGAAGTGGAAGCTGCTATCCGAGAGTTAGCACTTTCAGTAGAGGGGTCTCCATCACCATCGGTGGTCGACCCAAAAGTGAATATGAGACAGGAAGGCTCAGTAAGGACTGAGATTCCTAGTACGAATACAGGACGGCGAAGTAGATGCCGAATTGTGGCACTGGATTCCAACCGAGCTCCGATCCAGTGGCCACCGACAAACTCCGCCCGTCAGTATGTTTCGTTGACCGGGTCTGACGAAGATCCCGTACCAGCCCAGAGCTACAGCGAAGCTCCTAGAGGTAGTAGAGACTGTACTGAGAACGATTCCGACATGGAGGATGACGTTCCAGTAACTTTGGTGGTTCCAGCCATGGTTCATCAGAGTGCGGAAGGTGACTATTAGGGAGTTAACGTAAATTTAGCTATTGTCGGTTGTTTCGTTTGGAAATAACTTCGACCAAGTTAAACTCTTTAGTAGGGGGGTGTCGCAGGGCAGGCTCGCCGTGCTCCAACGATAATTTTTTTGTGTATGGTCACCTTTAGTGAGCCATTTTTACACTTGATAACTCTCAATTTTCACCTAGAAGCCAGTCGAATAATATTAGATTTTTGCATTATATTCAAGTCCCTAGTCTAGTCTGACCCTGTATGATGTAAAATCCCCAATCTCCACCCAGTGGAACTCCACTGTACGTAGTTTTCCCGATTTGCCGAAAATTCCTGAATAGTTTTCAATTTATTAATTTGTGGTCCCAAACAGTCGAGCACCCGGTATACAGAACACTTAGAGCAAGGTTTCGACACGCTAGTCTCTTGTTGGGTGGAAAGTTTCCGTGGCTCCATTTGTTTTCACAAACTATTTTATTTCAATTCGATTTCTCATCAGGTAGGCCAAATCGGAAAACGGGTACAGATTCCTCAGCGAAGGAATACGTGCATTTTTTCGGCGTTCAAGAATCACGTTGGTTTATGGTTCTTCTCGGGGCTCTCCGAATATCGGACCGTCTCAGGAATCATGATATCGGAAGTTCTGACTCTCCATATCCCCCTAGATTTAGGGAGTATTTAGTGACTTTTGTCAAATACTCCATAGAAAACGCAGATAACGGGACTTTAACGGTCATTTGCCAAATTCCCGCGCGTTTTCGCGAGTTGTCGAGAATGGGAGTTGGTTGAATTGTTAAAAAAAATAGAATTGTTAGTTTGAGGTGCCTCAGCCAGCTCCGGGTTCGACCTCATTCTCGCCGCCCAGAATCTCTCCATTTTTCACAAAGAGTAATTCTGCAAATGATAGGGAAAATGCCAACCAATGATTTTTATAAACTAGCCTACTCCTAGCAAGAGCCCTAATGTCCCTAATTTAACTTACCAGAGTAGCTGAAAGAGAAAGTTTTATTAGTAGATAGCTAACAAAATCTAACAAAATAAAACTAAGTGTTTTAACGCGCCTATCCAGGGAGTTTACCCGTGTCTCTCCCGGGAGAGAAGTTGCGCTTTACCGCCCCGTCTCACCTTAGTGCAATGGCTCGTCTTATAACGGAAGACTCACCCCAGTGATCCGGTAGGCATCACCTGGCATGGATTCCGGGACCACGCAATCCAATCCAGGCAATACGAAGCCGCTGCTTCCACCGGCGGTGGAGGCCAAGCTAGGCTGAAAGAGAAAGTAGATTAGTAAATATAAAAAAAATATTCAAAAGTACGAATTCTTTTATAGTGGGCTCGCACTGAGTCCCAAAATTCAACAAAATTCTCTTTCTCGAACTTTCGATTTCACCTTCGTCGAAGGACTTTTCTGGAACACAATTTCGCCAAAATCGTAATAATCTCTTTCTCTGATAACTTTCTGGAACTCTCGTACAATAAGATTTCAATACTTTGAAACTTATGAAAATACTGATTTTTCACTATACTTTTGTAATATTTCACTCAGCTGAGTATACGTAGCTTTTTCGTTTTCAAAACGTAGTGAGCCGGAACACTGTCTCTAGACGCGCAAAGCGCTCTATATTTATATTCACGGTTCGGAGGGCGTGGCCTGGCTTTAGCCAATCGCGCTCGAGAACGGCGAACAAAACTCGGTCGAGAAATTGTGATGCTCATTTCTCGACGGAAATTTCTTGGCGAATGCTGAATTGGATTCATTCTGAATCTCTTCGTTAAAAATTTCAATCATATATTGGGTTTTCATGACACTCCCCCCCTTCAAAAGATCGCTGACATCTTTTCTGCTAGTGGAATGCCAAACATTTTTGCCGCCGGAGCAAAGTGCGCCTCGGGAGGGTTTTATTTTCTTTCTCTTTATTGATTTTTTTTTCAAACCACAAGTACAATTTTCTTTAATGGGCAATGCCCCTATACCCAACTGGGTGTACAATATTTTGGCCCTAGCCTAACTTGTATAATGCTAACTTAACTACCTACGATAGCTAGAATGAGAACTAACTTATATTAGGGAGATAAATTTTTACAATGTGCTTACACTACAGGGACGTTGACAAATAACACCTTCTGGGCATAATAATGTCCGGTGTTCCACGGGCCTATCTTACAGACTAGAGAAGGATATGTACAATATTCAGGGTCTACTCGTCCTCTCCTGGGGCTGGAGTTGGACGCGGATCCAAGTGGTCTTGGCCACTTCTGGGGTCCGGGGCTGGTCGGAGATCATCGGCGGAGATATTCTGTTCGTAGCCTCCTTTGAGGACCACATAACAGTTGGGGCCGATTTGCCGTTCGACCTGGAATGGGCCGACCCAGGTCTGGCCAAAGTTTTTACGACGCGGACCAAAATTCCGGCACAAAACCCATTGACCTGGCAAAAATGATACGGGTTGCTCGTCTTCCAGATTCGGGAAAAGCTTACTTCGGTAGGTTGAAGAAGCGGCTGCCTCTGCAACGCGCTCTGCACGGTTTTCGTTTCGTCTTTTCCTCTTCTTTTGGGAAGGAGTTATCCACTCTCCGGGCTGGGGTATCTCGTAGCCTAACAGCAGCATGCTCGGTGACATCCCTGTTGCGGCGTTAAATCGAGTCCTTAAATTGAAGATAATACTAGGAACCTGCTCTTCCCAAAGGGTTTCCTCCTTGTTCAGTAAAGCAGCTCGTAGCATCTTCTTTATCTCTTGTACTCGCCTTTCTATTGGATTCGCCTGTTGGTGATAGATAGGTGACCACTTAATTTCGATATGATAGTGCTCTGTGAACTGTTCAAAGACTCTGCCCTTGAATTGGGCTGCACTGTCTGAAATTATTAACCTTGGGTAACCCCATCTTCCAAAGACGTCCTCCTGCAGAAATTTGACAACAGCTTCGGCATCAGCTTTTCGTACCACCTTGGCTTCAACCCATTTGCTAAAACAATCTGTGGCCAGAAGGATGTACCGGTTCCCGTTCCGGGATGCGGGATACGGACCCATGGCGTCTATAGAGACGATTTCCCATGGCCTCTCCGGACAATTTGGCCTTTGGATCATTTCCTGTTGAGGGGCAGCACGTTTAGTTGTCGCGCAAGTGAGGCACCTCTTGATGTAGTCATCAATGCGAGATTTAAGGGGAGAAAGTTGAAAATGCTTAGAGATTTGCCGATAGGTCTCTAGGCTTCCAGGATGCCCTATGTCGTCGTGATACCGTCTAAGCACTTGGTGCAGAAAGTTCTTCGGTATCACAACCCGCCGACTTTCAGGATCCTGGCCTGTAAAATAGAGCACGCCATCCTCTAAGACGAACTCGTCACGAATTCTTCGCTCATAGGGGTTTGGATTTGGCGTATTCCTTGCTCTGATGATTCTTTCGATAAACCTTTGGAGGCTAGGACAATCTCTCTGTCTGTCTTTAACTTCCTCGTAAAACGTTCTTATTTGTGTGAGTGTTGGTAATTCTCCTACAGGGGATTTTTCCTGAGTCTCTTTGACTGGAAATATCATCCGCTCTGTTTCAGAGTGTATATCATGGCCTGTCGGCTCGTCTATTGGGTTTCTACTAAGAAAATCCGGGAGCTGATTCAACTTCCCTGGAATGTGTATAATCTCAAAATCGTATTCTTGTAATAGCAAGGACCATCGTGTTAGCTTTGCTCGTTCGTCCTTCATTTTGCCTAACCACAGGAGTGCTGAATTATCTGTGTACAGTTTGAAATGCTTATCCTGCAGGAAATGCCTGTACTTTTTAATGCTCCATACTATGGCCAAACATTCGATTTCATTCACGTGGTACTTTCATTCAGTTTTGGATAGTTTCGCGCTCGCATACGCGATAATGTCTCTATTACCGTTTATGTTTTCTTGAAACAGGACTGCCCCCATGCCGATGAGGCTTGCGTCCGTCTGGAGACAATAAGGTCTCTGAGGATCAGGTCTGGAAAGCTCAAGTGGTTGGCTGACCAGCTCTTTTATTTTATTAAATGCTGCTTCGGCAGCAGGAGTCCATTTGAACCTCTTCTGGGTATCAATGAGATCTGTAAGTGGAGACGCAATTTCTGCAAAATTGGGAATGTATTCCCGTAGCCAACTGGCTGTTCCAAGAAACGCTCTCAGCTGTTTCAAGGATTTGGGTGTAGTAAAGTTTACTGTGTTAAGGATGTGAGCCTCTTGTGGCCGATTTCCTTTTGCGGAAACGATTCTGCCTAACTAATGCAGCTCTCTTGAGCCAAAGTGGCATTTTTGTGGGGAGAGCCATAGTCCGTGTGTTCTGAGGCGTTCTAAAATTCTCCTTAGATGCACGCAATGTTCCTCGACATCGCGGGAATAAACAATAATGTCATCGAGATATACTTTGCAGAAAACATCAGTATATCCAACTAGGACTGAGGACATAAGTTTCTGAAATACGGCCGGGCCATTCTTCAGGCCAAAGCTCAGAACTTTGAATTGGTACACTTGTCCGTCAGGAGCACCGAATGCTGTGTACCTTTGAGACTGCGGTGTTAAGGGTGCTTGCCAAAACCCGTTTCTCAAGTCTAATGTGGTAAAAATCTTTGCCTGCCCCATTTCTCTAACGGTCTCCTGAATAGGAGGTAAGTTTGGAGCTTCCGAAACTATCAATTTATTAATTTCCCTGTAGTCTACGCAAAATCTTAGTTTTCCGTCCTTCTTTGGGACGAGTACTACAGGGGAGCAATATGGGGAGTCGCTTGGCACTATCACGCCAGCCTCCGAAAGTTTTCTTATTTCCTCATGGACAATTTGTTTCCGGCTTTCTGACATCTTGTCATACCGAAAACGTCTGAATGGACGTTCCTCTTTGACCTTAATATCGTGCAATACTGCCTTAGTAATCGGCTGCCTGATGGTTTCCTCGAACACATCAGGAAAGTCCGTTATTACTTCCATGATCTTGTCCTTCGTTTCGGGCGAAAATTGCTCTTCGGCGAATTCTGCCAACTGTATCTCGGCAATTGCCCTCTCTGAAACTGGACTCCAATAGACCGTTTGCCTGGTCTCACTTCCCAAGTAAACGCATTTTCGTTTCACATCTAGGATGGCCTCATTATCGTCCAGAAATGGGACTCCTAGAATTATCGATTCATTAAGGTCTGATAGGACAGTAGCAGTTATACGGAACTCTTGTCCTTCAATGTCCAATGTTATCTCTTTCTGTCCTAAACTGTAGGACGTATTATCCCTGCAACCTAGTCGGATAGCAGTCGGATTCGGAAGGTTTGACAGATCACATTCTTCAAGCAAACTTGCTCTTATAAAGTTGGTGCTTGCTCCTGTATCTATTAGGGCAGATACCTGTTTGCTGTCGGCGCACACAGGGATCCTAGGGAGCCTTCGGCACTTTATGTGTCCATCTTCTAGGCTTACTAAAGCCTCTAGAGGGGAAAATTTATATACAGGGGCTTGAACAGACTCATCTGTTTGAATTGAAATATTTACACAAGGAAAATTGTTTTCGGGGTTTGCGTTTCCCAAAGTTTGGGTGGAAATGTTTGAATGAGTGACGATTTCCACTTTTGGGATGTAAGTGGGGACTCGGCTTATTGGCGAGCGGACGTCACCATCGCCGTAGGTGGTGCGTCTTGCCTGGCGTTTCCCGAACAATAAGCATCCTCTTCCGCTATATAGTTGAGTCTACTGTCTGCAGATCTCTGATTTTGTGTGGGTGGGGGATTCCTCTGTCCCACGTTTCCATGTGAGCCTCTGCCCCGAGCAGCAGAAAACTGGCCTCTTACATAATTTCGAGAGTCCTCTCTTTCTCGTTGAGAGTCTCTGTTTTCACTTCTGTTATTATTGGAATTCCTCCATCCATTGGAGTTCGAATTCTGATTGCCCCTCCAGTTTCCATTATACTGGCCTTGGGTATTAGTATTTCTAGAAGTATTAACATTGTTCGAACCCACGTTAGCTTGTCTAGTAGGTTCCTGGACAGTGGCTTTACTATTCGTTTTGAAGCAACTTGGGGCCGTCAAGCTGGCCTCTATTTGAATACAATGCCTTGTGAATGCTTCGAGGTTCACAATAGGCTTGTCTCGGAGAAAATATTGTATTGCGGGGTCAATCAGTTCTGTGATTAAACGTATGGCCTCCAGTTCGGGCAGATTTGGCATCACTTGACAGATAAGGGCCATTTTCTCCCCGATGAAAATATCCGTCTTACTCTTTGTCTGCTTTTCTCCGTAAATTTTAGCAAGGAGTCGTGAGTGTAGCTCCTGGCTATCAAATCTATCAAGGAAGCGGTTTACGAAAAATTGCCATGTGGCATTAATGTCATTGTATAAATTCATCCACGTTTGGGCCTCACCTTTAAGCTGACTTCGAGCATGAGCCACCCAATCGTCCAGATCTAAATCCGCTTTCCTGAATTCAGATACCAATTTGTTCAGGAAATATCTAGGATTTTCCGAATCCTTTCCACTGAAAGTGGGTAATTTGTTTCTATCAAGAGTTTTCGGCTTCGAATGGCCTGTTAGTTCCTTGAGAACTTGCACCAGCTGCGCCATGTCACTTTGTAGCGGAGCAGGGGCAACAGTATTTATAGTTTCCGGATTTATCGTAGAATTTCCGACTGGAATATTATCCTCCGGAGCAAAAGAAACCCTTCTTGGGCTTTCTTCGCTTTTAAAGTTTGGGCGCCACCTGTTCCCACTTAATTTTTCGTCGCTGGGATCGGAAGTAGGCGACGTTTTGAAAAGTAATGAAAATGGATTATTGGCAGATGCACTCTGCAAATATGAAGCTTCCGCCCGCTCACCATCGAGGGTGCGTGTCGAAGCTATTGAGCGAGTATGCCAGTCGCTATCATTCATGATTGTAGAAATTCGTGGATCGAACGTTTCGACCCGAACACGTTCCTCCTCAGACATATGTGCATGGCGTTCCCTATCAAGGAATTGAGTTCGTTCACTGATCTCAGTGAAATAATCGCCATTTCGTTGTCCAGAATTTTCTGGAAATTCGAAACTTCGAAAATCATCATTTCCGACGTTTCGGACATTTTGCTCATCATCAGTATGACGATTAAAGGCCCCACGTTGGGCGCCATGTCGAGAATGGGAGTTGGTTGAATTGTTAAAAAAAATAGAATTGTTAGTTTGAGGTGCCTCGGCCAGCTCCGGGTTCGACCTCATTCTCGCCGCCCAGAATCTCTCCATTTTTCACAAAGAGTAATTCTGCAAATGATAGGGAAAATGCCAACCAATGATTTTTATAAACTAGCCTACTCCTAGCAAGAGCCCTAATGTCCCTAATTTAACTTACCAGAGTAGCTGAAAGAGAAAGTTTTATTAGTAGATAGCTAACAAAATCTAACAAAATAAAACTAAGTGTTTTAACGCGCCTATCCAGGGAGTTTACCCGTGTCTCTCCCGGGAGAGAAGTTGCGCTTTACCGCCCCGTCTCACCTTAGTGCAATGGCTCGTCTTATAACGGAAGACTCACCCCAGTGATCCGGTAGGCATCACCTGGCATGGATTCCGGGACCACGCAATCCAATCCAGGCAATACGGAGCCGCTGCTTCCACCGGCGGTGGAGGCCAGGCTAGGCTGAAAGAGAAAGTAGATTAGTAAATATAAAAAAAATATTCAAAAGTACGAATTCTTTTATAGTGGGCTCGCACTGAGTCCCAAAATTCAACACTTTGTTTTTAGTTCTGAAAAGAACTAAAGTGTCCAGCAATCATGCGATCAAACGAATTCTTTTTGGAGGGATGTTTGGTTTTCTTGATATCCCTCCAAGAAACACAAGTTGGCCTAGCAGAAAAATGTTGGCTGAAGATCTTCTTTCTTGAGCCTGCACACCTTCTGGAATCTTCTCTCTTCTTTTGAAAACCCAATATTTCCAATATTCGGACTTGTAAAATTCTCTTTCTCGAACTTTCGATTTCACCTTCGTCGAAGGACTTTTCTGGAACACAATTTCGCCAAAATCGTAATAATCTCTTTCGCCAATTATCTCTGATAACTTTCTGGAACTCTCGTACAATAAGATTTCAATACTTTGAAACTTATGAAAATACTGATTTTTCACTATACTTTTGTAATATTTCACTCAGCTGAGTATACGTAGCTTTTTCGTTTTCAAAACGTAGTGAGCCGGAACACTGTCTCTAGACGCGCAAAGCGCTCTATATTTATATTCACGGTTCGGAGGGCGTGGCCTGGCTTTAGCCAATCGCGCTCGAGAACGGCGAACAAAACTCGGTCGAGAAATTGTGATGCTCATTTCTCGACGGAAATTTCTTGGCGAATGCTGAATTGGATTCATTCTGAATCTCTTCGTTAAAAATTTCAATCATATATTGGGTTTTCATGACAGAGTTAGGGTTTTGTTCAGCCAAGGGCGACGCCCACTTTGGCTCTCTAGGCCAATGAGTGTCACGGATTCAGCAGCCAGGATTGCATAAATATGCAAGCAGCGAAGAAGCCCACAGCCACTCTTTCTTGTCGAATTGCAGCGTAATAATCAATTTCGTGTTTCCGTTAAATAACTAACTTTTGTTTGGCTTTGCCTTTTGTTACTGCAATTCATCGTTTCTCGGTAATAATCAATCATTTCACAGTAGATTCATAACGTTTTGTTTCTATCTTAAAAGGGGTTAGACTCACTTGTACGGTTTACAAGTGTTTTATTCCCTCTACGAAAGTACGTTGATAGGTAGTTTAACTCTCGTGCAATAATCAAGTGTAAAGTGATCTTTTGCAACGGACACTTAGGGATTTAACTTCATCAAAGTTATTTCTCGACTCACTACCTGTACGCGACGTTGACGAAAAATCCCCATCGTATGAAAAGGGGTCAGGCACCAAAACTAGATCTCACCTGATACAATCGTCTCGATCGTAGAGTTCCACGAAGATTGTATCGTTCGAGCTTAAATTCCTCGGCTTGTCAAGACATCATTAGCTGCGACTTTGTCGTTGGCGAGCCACATTTCCTGTGGTACCTAGGGGTTTCGCGTCCTTCCCATACCTATTTCCTGCGGCTGTTCTCGGCTTTTCCACCTGAGATAGTCTGGTTAGGCTCCGTGATCCTTTTACCCAAATCTCTGTCTTGGTTTTATGTCACGTTCATTTGTCGATTTTTAAAGTAAAAATTTTCAAGTTTTCAATTTTTCCTTTTTGGTGCTTCACACGTTTTTGAAGTTAGGAAATTTTAATTAGATAGTTTTTCTAAACCGTGAATCCTTCCACCCTCGTCCATTTCCCGGCGAGGTCTTGTTAGGTGTCAGGTTAGTTAGCTATAGGGTGACCCTCCTCATCGTCACACTTGAGTTGAGTCGACGTGAGGTCGATTTCAGTGCACTTCTCCTTTGCCACACACTTGCACACGCAAGTAGCCCGACAATTTATTACAGCCGTAATTATTGTCCTTAGAGCAATGACGAATATGAGATTGAGATCTCATATGCTCGCGCAGGAGAATACCCAAGCCGTGTTTGCCGGCGCTGGGCTTTCTCGAACACCTCCGCCGTCGGATGACTTAGACGCCAGGCGTCTATTCTCCGAAGCGTCGCGACGTCTCGACGGAGACGTCCCCCAGGTACGTACTACCGGGGAATACCGTGAGTTGACGATGTCGACTACCCTGTCCCCGAGAAGTGTGCTAGACCAAGGTACTTTAGAGTCGAGTTTAGACGGAGGGAGGCATCCTTCCCCGTTGGCTCAGTTAGACTTAGTAATCGATTCCGCGGGAGTTGTTACAACTCCACCACTGGAAGCGCGATTTGAACAATTTCGATTAACGGAAAATATTTCTGTTTGTAGGTCGGAAGGCTACACAGGAGTTCGTGCTGGCGAAGATCGCGAAGTACGCCCCCTCGGAATGAGCCGAAGCGCTCCGAGGTCATTGGGTGGAGAGGCTGGAGGTGCAGAGGCTGAATATGGATGTGCATACCCTAAGGGAACCGGGTGATGCTGAGGCCCTAGTGGATAACTAGGGGGTGGTGGAAGGCTCTTGGAGGGAGTTGGGAATGTTCGCATTTTCATATCTCTCCAGGGGCGGGTTCAGCGTACCTCCCAAGGGACATCCCATACACAGCCTACATATGCAACAAGAGCTAAACAGGCCGATTTCGGAATAGGTGTCGGCAGGGACACGGAGGCTGCCACCCGAAATCCCTGGGTGACGGCGTCTTTGCCCTCCAGGCGACCTGGAGCAGAGCGGCTGGTGACTGATGATGGTTTCGGAGAAATCCGAAACTTTTCTAAAGTCGGCCATGCACACGCCTTTTTGAGACATGTCGTCAGGGTCGTGTCGAGTCTTGACAGTCGACTAGAGCAGACGTGTGTGTAAAGAGGCGGTGTCCTTGTGCGAATCATTTCGCAAAGTTAATCCAGTGCTTTTGAGGTTAGGTTTTGGCCAACGTGGCAAAACAAAAGCAATTTTGAATCGCTTTGAAGGAAGGGGGAGTGGCCTCAAGTGTTTCTGGATTCTCAGCTCGGTACTGGGGATTGTTTGTTGTGACGAGCTTCAGGGTGAGTAGGCCTTGTTTTCCAAAGAGTACGTTCGAAAATATCGTTTATAGAGTGTGATGTCTGACCATATCGGTCAATTCCTAGAAAATGCTTCGAGGTCTGACTTGCTTCAGATCTTGAAGTATATCATCGTGAGATTCGGCGTCGGGCCGGAGGACGTGGCCAAATTTGTCAAAGATGACGACGATATTTCATCATTCAACCCAAGTCATGTCCCGACTTTTCCCGTCTTGTCCCGACTTGTCCCGACTAATCCCGACTTTTTCCTACTTGTCCCGACTTGATTTGCTTCGACTTGTACCGACTTGTCTCGACTTGTCTCGAATTGTCTCGACTTTTCCCGACTTGTCCCGACTTGTCCCGACTTGTCAATTCCTGTTCGACCAAAACAGTTTATATTCGTGAGATCAGTCCTAAAATATTTTCTTGTTTCTTCCTAAGGAGAAATTGATTGTAACTGGTTTTGTTTCATAATTTCGATCGTTCTCTACCCTTGCATCAGATCCTGACAAATATTACCCAAATTAAATTAGAAAGAATTCGTAAGGTGCAAGGAAGAGACAGACGTTAAACCTGAGAATTTGAAGATGATATCTATAATTCCTTGCGTCTCATATGAGTACAACTATCGTGTCAAACTTAAAATGCCAAATTTTTCTTAACATTACTCGGTGTTTGCATCTGTTGTTGGGTTTATCAAGTCGATCTTGTTCTCCCCTGGAGGAGAATTATTCTCTGCCTGACAACCTTCACAATTATTATTTGGTAATAATAAATCTTATCTATTATGTCGTTACCCTATGCTCCATTAGGCGACCAACCCAGACCTCGAGCTAGCCGGTTCATTTCGAGCCCCGTACAAGTCAATGAGACAGAACAAACTTTGATAGATTTTGAAAACTTTGAGTTTTCCCCTTTTACACAAGCCTTGGTAAAAAGTCCGGAATAATTTGAAATTCAAAATGATTGTATCAAAAAATATATTTACAATAATATTTTGGCGACATGAATTGAGACCAAAATACTCGGAATTTGACCCTAACCTTGACTTCAATATTGTCAGAGTGAAAAAGGAAATTTTTCAGGAATTTATTTTTCTGTTTATTTATTTGTAAAACTGATTTTGGTTCATAATTTTGGTGATATTGAAAAAATATCTGTAAGGGAGATAAATATTTTCTCAAAATTGTTAATTTATTCCATAAATTTTGGCTGATTTATTTTAAAATATTATTTAAAATTTTTGTAAACCAAACGTTTGATTCTTTGTTTTTTGTTTTTCAAATTATTTCAGAGAAGTCCAGGTAAAAATTTTTGGTAGTCTGCGTAATATCCGAGTGAAAAGTCGTGGTGAAGAGTCTGGGTGAGTCGCCTGGGTAAAAAGTCCGGAATAATTTGAAATTCAAAATGATTCTATCAAAAAATATATTACAAATATATTTCTCTCTACCCAATCCAAAAGTCCCGACATGTCCCGACTTGTCCAGACTTGTAATGACTTGTCTCGACCTGTTCCGACTTGTCCTGACTTGTCCCGTCTTGTCTCGTTTTGTCATGACAAACATGTCCTGACTCGTTCCGACTTGTCAATTCATTGTTGAATTGAACAGTATATTCGTGAGATCAGTCCTTAAATATTTATTTTCTTCCTAAGGATAAATTGATTGTAAAACTGATTTTGGTTCATAATTTTGGTAATATTGAAAAAAAACTGAAAAATATATATTTTCTCAAAATTGTTAATTTGTTCTATAAAATTTGGCTGATTTATTTAATCAAAATTTTTGTAAATCAAATTTTTGTATCTTTGATTTTTTTTTTAATTTTCAGAGTATTCTAGGTAAAAATTTCTGGTAGAGTCTCGGTAACATCTGGGTGGAGAGTGTAAAAAGTCCGAGTGAAAAGTCTGGGTAAGTCGCCTGGGTAAAAAGGCCGGAATAATTTGAAATTCAAAATGATTCTATCAAAAAATATATTACGATAATATTTCTCTCAACCCGATCCAAAAGTCCCGACTTGTCACGGCTTGTCTCGACCTGTTCCGACTTTTCCCGACGTGTCCCGATTTGTCCTGGCTTTTCCCTACTTCTCCCGACTTGTCCCGACTTTTTCCTACTTGTCCAGACTTTTTCCTATTTGTCCCGACTTGATTTGCCTCGACTTGTACCGACTTGTCCCGACTTATCCCGACTTGTCTCGACTGGTCTCGATTTGTATCGACTTGTCTCGAATTGTCTCGACTTTTCCCGACTTGTCCCGACTTGTCAATTCCTGTTCGACCTGATGAGTTTATATTCGTGAGATCAGTCCCAAAATATTTTTTTGTTTCTCCTAAGGAGAAATTGATTGTAACTGGTTTTGGTTCATAATTTCGGTTAGATGGAAAAAAAAATCTGCAAGGAAGAGAATATTTTCTCAAAATTGTATGTAATTTTTTTCTATAAATTTTGGGTGAAATATTTGAAAAAAATATTCAAACTTTTCCAAAATATTTCAGGGAAGTTCAGGTAAAAATTCCGTTTAGAAAATCTGGGTAAGAAGTCTGGGTGGAGAGCGTGAAAAGTCCTAGTGAACAGTAGTTGTGGAAAGTCTTAGAAGGAGTCCGGTTGAAAAGTCCGGAATATTTTGATTTCAAATTTCTTCTATCAAAAAATATATTTACCCGACCCGACCCGGCCCGAAATCACGATAGTGCGAGCCCTCGCAGCCTTTGGTTCGGAAAGCACTACTCGATTTTTGAGAACAGAAATTAACTTAGTTCTCTCCTTCTTGAATTACTCTAGGTTCCGGAGAAGCAAAGCAGGCAAAAAGTGTGAAGAATACTTTATTAAAACTGAACTGGTCAATCATAGTTACATTTCATTTTATACACTTTTGAGACAAAGAATAAAGATTTCTAACATGATTTCTATGTAACTGTTAATTTTTGGTATAAGAGATAAAGTACGGTAGAGTGCATAGTAAGTATATATTCTGCTGAAACAGGTAATTTCATAGTTATAAAATAGCAAATTGTTAAAGAGATAAGTTTCGGTACAATGATAAAAATCGGTGCGTACAAATGTGGAATCATCATATTGAAGGTAACAATCGGTATGAAGATAAGAACCGGTGGGCCGGCTCCAGGACGGGTCTGCATACGTATCCTCCCCTCAAAGATCGAAGACTAGGGTTGGCATGGTTGGCTAGTCTGAGAAAGGTCCTCCATATTTACAGGTGAGGAACATCATTGGGCACGCTAGTGGTGAACCAAAGTGTAAGGGTAACATAATTTGTAGTAATATGTTACACCACAGTAGAAACAGAGGCAGGCAGCAACGCATATGGTAATAATAGCCATAAAGGTAGTCCAGTGGAACCAAATACAGGATCCGGTGGTAGTACAATTGGTGCTGAGCATTCAGTTTGGAAGTAAGTTGTGTGATCTCTTCTAAATCGAGACTGCGTAGGTTGCCTGAGTAAGGATGTCATATTGAGTATAGGCAAGTGCAGCAGTGTAACTGGAGATACAGCATCATTACCATAAATATATTTTTCTCGTTCAATTTTGAAATAACATTGATGTGCTAGGAAAAGCAGATAGCTACCGGGTAGTAGCTCATGGTGAGTCTCAATAGAGCAGCTTTCAGTGATTGTAGTGTCACAGGAGTGGTGAAAAAAATGGCTTCTGGAGTTATCTGGTGTGCTAATTGAGTGTTGTAGCTGACGGAAAATATTGAACAATTGAAGAGATATCAATATGCAATCATCTTCTATTTGTAGATGGTTGTGGCAGAAGTACATGTCTTCCATTTAGGATTAGGAAGGGTTTTGGTGGTAAAATAATTTGGTTGTTCACAGGTATAGGGTGAATAAAATAGGTACGGAATACGAAGGGTTGCAATATGGAATAATGTGTGAAGAAAACAAGTTCTAGAAGCAAAACAAACTGGTTTATTGTTTTGACGAGGTACGGCCTCAATGGCATAATTTGAAGCATCTGTAGTCACTGTAAATGGTTTATTAAAATCGGGATGTTGAAGAATAGGGTCGTTGCAAAGAAGTTGTTTGCATATGCTAAAGGCTTGTAGAAATTCTGGGGTGTGTTCAACTTTTCTTCCTTTGCGTAAGCAAAGTGTCATTGGTTTAGTTATTTTTGCTAAATTATCAATGAATTTTCTGTAAAATCCTACCATACTTAAGAAGCTTTTGATGTCTTTGTGAGTTTTAGGTGATGGCAAATTTACAATAGCATCAATTTTTTTTGGTGGGTTCAATCCCGTCTGTTGTGATAATGTGTCCGAAAAATTCAACTTTTTTGTGTAGAAACTCACTCTTGTCAGGTTGAATCTTGGGGTTATGTTTAAGATGAAACTCGTGTGGGATCTGCTAGTTCTTTATCCGAAATGAAACACCAAGACGTTCTCAAGGACCAAGTTTAATGAAGAATACGTGCTGGTCGCTTAACAACTTGTGAAAGATCACTATCTTGCAACTAAAAGAATGTTTCATTCTGAATACATATGTCACAATATTGAATGTCTAACTTTCTTACCTAAAAGAATGACCGAATCCCAAACCAATAAATCATCTGTGACAAAATATTCAGAATTCATCTACTCTTAACTACAAAGATGCTCTCAATCTCCTGTTCTGATCGAGGTTCACAGCCAAAAAGCACCGTAAAGAACGTGAAATACTGATTTCAGTCAGTCAAAATAAATTAATAAAAAAGCTATAGGATTGCCGTATTTGAATAGTGGAACGTGCACCTTAAGGGTATACAACCATTTATACAGGCGCTTGTTAAGCTGATTGCATAAACATATATTGTTCAAAAATCAAAACAAATGGTCATCATGACGTCACAAGACAAGATGGAGGTTGGATGAAAATGAAAAACACAAGTTTTGAGAATAATAATGATGGAGTGAATGAAACTACCGTTTCAGCACATGTTCTAAGAATTTTGAAAATATTATTTTCATATTTGTGATATGTTCTTCTAAGGTAGTTGAAAATAGGATTACGTCATCCATATAAACTGAACATATTTTATTAACATGTTCTTTAAGAACTTAATTTATCATTCGTTGGAATGTAGAGGGCGCGTTCTTAAGCCAAAAAGGCATTCTGAGAAATTCAAATTGTCCTCTATCGGTAGAGAAGGCTGTTTTAGGTAACTGCAGGGTGCATCCTCATTTGATGGAAACCTAACTTCTTACCCAGACTTTCTAAACGGAATTTTTTCCTGAACTTCTCTGAAATATTTTGGAAAATAAATCAAATACAAACAAGAAATAATTTTAGGACAAGTTGGAACAACTTCGGGACAGGTCGGGACAAGTCGGGACAAGTCTGGACAAGTCGGGACAAGTCGGAACAAGACGAGACAAGTCGGGAAAAGTCAAGTCTGAACAAGTCGGACAAGTCAAGTCGGAACAAGTCGGGACAAGTCAGGAGAAGTCGGGACATGTCGGGACAAGTCGAGACAAGTCGGGTCAAGTCGCGACAAGTCTGGATAAGTCGGGACAAGTCGGAACAAATCAGGACAAGTCGTGATAAGACGGGAAATAAATCAAAGTTATACATTTTTTTTTAAGTTTCAATATTTTCTGCAAATATTTCAGACAAAATTTATAACAGTTTAATAATTTTGAGCAAATAATTTATTTTTTAGGTTTTTTCTCAATCTTACCAAAATTATGAACAGAAACAAGTGTCACAATCAATTTCTTTTCAAAAAGTTTGTGGAGATGATTTTGAGTTTTTCTTCATCGTGAATCTATACCACTCCACTTCGAGACACAATGGACTTCTACGTACGCGTACATGTTACCACTTTGTTCTCATTGAAACTTGGATCTAATTTAAGGAAATTTCTAGTGTTCTCAAAAGATTGAAAAAAAAAACATATTTCATGTGAAATAATCTTAAGAGTTGTGGACCGCAATGGAAACATTTTCGAATTATTCATTTGCAACTTCCAATAACGCAATTAAGAATTTCATAAATAATCGGGAATAGAAGCGCAGAAAATCAACTATTGTTCATCAACTGCATTATTTTTTCGGTTTCAGCTAATATTTTGTACATCCAACTACAATTTTGTAATTTCGTTGTTAAAGATAAATATTATAGGTATCTACTTCTTTGTTTCTTGAACCGTTTTTGTCACTCCACCAATTAGTGTAAATTTGAAACATACAAGTTTATTTTCACGATACTGGAATTTGTAGCTACAGATAATAATGGATACTTGTTTCGTTCATTTAGAGCCCAACAATCAAAAAATCAATTAAATATTTCAAATACATCAATTCAAATATATTGCTACAACAATTTGCCCAATTCACTGGATTTTCATTTGTACATATTTTTGGCCGTGGTGGTCGTGATGGTGGAGCGCTCACTTTTTAACCATTGGGGCATGGGTTCGATTCCCAGCAAGATAATGGTTCGGCTTCGTCTTCCCTAGCTATCAAATGTCTCTCGAGGACTTCTGAGAGTTGCGTGTAGGAGTGCAGCCGGCTGACGTATATAATAATTTTAATAATCTAACTCATAATTTGTACTCCACAATTTACATAAACCTGACTAACTTAACTTGTCGGTTCACTCATCTCCTTCCTTATACATTTAGAAGCATTGAGAACTACTGTGGCATCTACAAGGCATACTCATCCATTCCACTATTAGTCTGCAACTCTAGAATTTCCGTTGTTGGTACACGCTTCGATGGTGACGTAATTCAACTTGCACTGGTCGATATCTGCTTTACCTTGACTGCATTTTTGAAAGTTTATTCGTTGCTAAACAATAGTAGTGTAATTTTGATCGTACTAATTCTGTTGACCACGTCGTCGATCCTTATTTTCAACTAGCACGGCCCTTCCGGATGCTTGTAGTTTTGGAAACAAACCTTTCTTTCTACCAGGATTACACAACCAAACTTCGAATCCTTTGAATCTTCTCGAACAAGTTTTGAAATCATAACGAGCTTCCATCCTTTTATCCGTCAATGTCAACATCTCTCGAGCTGTTCAACGAGTTTTCAGAAAGCTGTCCCTCACTTCATCTGAGTAGTCATACACATCTGAATCATGGAGCTTTGTGATCTGGATACTGAATTTTTATACACTCGATGAACATGCTCATATGGTGAAATAATTTGTGAACCAAAACTACCCCTCTACAACCCTCGGAGAGAGAAGAATCCTGAAAGAGTTGAAATATCCGTTGATCATGATGTTTTGACTGGAATTACTTTTTCTACACTCGATGAACATGCTCAATACGGCGAAAGAATTTTTGAACCAAGAACTACCCCTCAACAACCTTCGGAAAGAGAAAAATCCTGAAAGAGTTGAGATATCCGTCGCTCAAAGTTTTTTGACTAAAATGAATTTTTCTTTCCTTAATGAACACGCTCTATAGTGAAGAAAAATCATATTATACAGAAAACTTCGAGCAACGGGTATTTTAACTGTTTTATTAAGATTTTTCTGTTTCGGTCAGTTGTTGAGGGGTTCACCCAATGGAGCGTATTCAGCAGGTGTAGAATAACTCATTTCAGTCAAAAAACCTCGAGCAACGGATAGTTTAACTGTTCGAAGATTTTTATACTCCGGAGGGTTGTTGAGGAGTAGTTTTTGGTTTACAAATTATTTCACACTGAAGCGTATTCAGCAGATGTAGAATAACTCATTTCAGTCAAAAAACTTCGATCAACGGATATTTCAACTGTTCCGATATTTCTCTACTCCGGAGGGTTATTGAGGGGTAGATTTTGGTTGACAAATCATTTTACCCTATGGAGCATATTCGGCAGGTTTAGAAAACTCATTCCAGTAATAAATTCTTGAGCAACGGATATTTTAACCGTTTCAAGATTTTTCTATTCGGAGAGTTGTTGGAGTACTTTTTGGGTCACAAATTATTTCCCCCAAGGGAGCGTATTCAGCAGGTGTAGAGTAACTCATTTCAGTCAGAAAACCTCGAGCAACGGATATTTTAAATGTTCCAAGAATTTTCTACTCCGGAAGGTTGTTGAGGGGTAGTTTCTGGTTAACAAATTATTTCACCCTATGGAGCTTATTGGGCAGATTTGGAATAACTCATTTTAGTCAAATAACCTCGAGCAACGGATATGTTAACCATTCCAAGATTTTTCTAATTTGGTTTGTTGGGGGGTAGTTTTTGGTTCGCAAATCATTACCCAATGGAGCGTATTTAGCAGGTGTAGAATTACTCATTTCAGTCAAAAAACTTCTAGCAACGGATATTTCAACTGTTCCAAGATTCTTGAGGGTGTTTGGGGTAGTATAGGGTGGTCAATAGGTTACAATTATTTTACCTGCAGAATAGTGATCTCACATCAATAAATCACCAGCAATGGAAGTTATTCCTGGATAGGCCATAAGCGAAAATTAAATAAAAACCGTTGCTAGAAAAATCGTTGCTGCTTTCTCACCCGTTCAGAGTTTAGTAATGGAAATGGAAACACTGCGGACGTCCAAATGACGCATTTTGTACAAAATATATAAATATTGGTCGTTTCAATGATAATATGATGAAAATCTAACACTGCGGACGTCCAAATGACGCATTTTGTACAAAATATATAAATATTGGTCGTTTCAATGATAATATGATGAAAATCTAATATATTCTACGGTCGTCGGATGTCTGGATTATTTAAACACGTTGCAATGATATCAGTTTGCAAATTTTCCAAACACAGTGGTGAATTATCAGGCAGGTAAAAACTCAATATACACGAAAGTATATTACAATATACGCCTTTCTTCCAGTGGACGTCCAACTGTAGAAGCATCACAATGATAGTGAGATGTATTATACAGGCCGTTTCTTTTATCGTGTGGTAACATTACTATATTCTAAACCGTAATAGACACAAAGACGACTAAATGGGAAAAAATGTAACTATTGTGGTGGCAGTACATTGGTCAGAGAAAATCTACGGGGACTCTCGCCGTTCCCGACTATACAGGGAAAACTAAAATGCTGTTTTCGTTTTTTTACGAATAGAATGGTTATTTCAGAAAATAAAAAAATATGAAAGAGGAAAGTTTTATTGTATTCAGAAACTACGTGATGATAAATTTTCAATTAAACGTTTCGTGTCAACACGGCCACCATCAACAATTTTTTTTTCAAATACGGACCTGTCTATTTCATCACAAATATTGATAAAGCGATGAAATCACAATTCAATGGTATATATCACACTTGACATTTTTATAGCGTTTCATATAAAATAACTGGCATCATCAGTGACAACAATTTTTAATTACGGTCCTGTCGTTAGTTTGTTTATGAATTCCACAGAATCTAACGCTTCGATATAAAAATTATCAGTGACGTTTTGAATGAATGTATCTATGAAAATTGTATTTATACTATAATATACTTCACTGTGAGTGTCGTCTTTTAGGATTCGAATTTCAGATATCCTAACACTGTTTCTATTGTATTTGTAATAAATTTGTATCAAACCACTTTTCGCCAAAAATTCAATGAATTGTACAAAAACAAATTATTATAGAGTTGAAATAACAAATTGAAAGTAGAATTTAGATTCAAAGTCAAAGCCTATGATTTTTTTAATATCTCCAGTATTTCCAAAAAGAATGATAACCAGTAATACATTATTGATACATTATCTGGTTCTATTCGCACTGACCACCCGGGGTGGTGCTGTGGGTTTTCCAGGTTTTCCTACAGCTAAAAAGTGAATACACCTTCGAAAACATCAGTAAGTCGCCCCTGAGCGCCACGGCAAATAATAATAATAGCCGTCCTCAACCCGCACTAATTGTGGATTAATGCCACGTTAATTAAATGAATGAGAATAATGCAGGAATTCAATCTGAATTTTTAAAACTGTCGTTTCTATATTTACCGGGATTGCCGTAAAAATGTATAAGCAGCCAGAAGCAAAACACCGTTTTGAAAATACCACGGGCTGGAGAAACTGTTTTCAAAATGTCCTGTTCTCATTGGTTCGAAATAGGAAATTTATGGCATTTGATTGGTTTATATAATATGAGGGACATTGTCTTCACCAGCTCAAATCGGTATACGGTATAGCAAACAGGAGGGCTTAAAGACGTCTCGGTTTCATGAAAAATTCTACAAATGGAACGTGGTTTAAGTGGCTCGTTCTTTCTAAAAACTTCACCTCCACTATGAATCTCGAATTTCAATGGGTTATAGTAGATATACAATGCCGAAACTGTGGCCGAAGAGTGTCACAGAATCGGCATTGCTCCACACGGTGAATCTCTCAATGGCCGCGTCCATCGAGCTCTTGCCGTTGGTGGAGGGTTGGTGCTGAAGAAGATGACGTGTTCGCCGAAGAGTTTCGGGGTGGGGGTCTTCAAAACGTTTCACCCTAAGTGGCGCGCGTCTTTTCTGCAAAAAAACATGGCGGCGATGCAGCGGAAGGCACAAAAACATGGCGGCGATGTAGCGGAACGCAAAAAACATGGCGGCGATGGAGCGGAAGGCAAAAAAACATGGCGCGATGGAGCGGAACGCAAAAAACATGGCGGCGATGGAGCGGAAGGCAAAAAAACATGGCGCGATGGCGGAAGTTATGAAAAATCTTCTTTCCCTCACGTGATTCGCTGAGAGCAATTGGCTGGAAGAGAAAAAAACATGGCCGCCGCCGCCACCTTAATTGACAAAACAAAAAAATTAAATATGAAAAATGTCTCTACTGTCTTAGAACACACACACACAACAGAAAATTATGATGGACGACTTATTATTAATTCACTCGCTCTCGAATGAAATTCCAAAAGAAAAAAAAAACGTCTCCGCGCGCTGTAGTCGTAAACAGCGATAAGAGCCACATCTGGTGTTTACTCTCTCTTCAATGAAATTCTAAGAAATACGATTTGGCCTTGGACTTGTTTACTATCTACTCTCTCAAGTTGAACGAGATTCTCAGTAAACACGACGATGATCCATTTTCGACCTTGAATTTGTTTTTCAGATTTATCTCACACATCCGGTATCTGTTTACGCTGCTCGAGCTAAATTGACCTTGGAGTTGTTTACTGTTATTGCGCAATTTGGGTTTCACCAGATCGACCGTTGGATACATTTGCAGCGTGGGTTACGCGAACTCGGCGTGGAGGTGGACGGCGTAGGTCACGTGACACAGAGAGTTAATACGTACGTTCACAGCGAGCCTGCGTCATTTCATTTTCTGCGTTCGAAGCAACAACAAGGGCCTCTCTGCCGCTCATCTGTCTCTCGCTTTTTTTCTATACAAGTGCATTGTTTTATTGTGAGTGCCATTTAATTCGTGATTTGCAAAGGTCAGTAGAAGTAGTAGTTATTCTTTTTTATTTTTCGCGATTGTTTCAAGTGTGCCTATTTCTTTCGATTCACTTTTTATAGTGTTTCTTTTGCAAAAAAATTCAGAAAAGTTCATTTGTCATATTTGTTTTTCGTCTCATACAGAGTGTCTCTCTCATAAAACGTCATATTTTTTTTGTTTTTCATACAGTGTGTGTGGATTGCATTTTTATCATAATTCCTTCTCATACAGGGTGTCTCTCACAAAGTTCCATTTGCTATATACAGTGTGATTGGAATATTTTATTTTTATCATATTTATTTCTCATACACATGAATCATAAAATTCATTTTTTATTTTGAGTGAGTGAGTGAGAGTTATAATACAGCGTGTATGAATTTTTTTTTCATTTTTCAAATGATTTCGCAGATGTCTCATCTTCTCGACGAAATTAACAAGATTTCGTTGACTTGCAGGAAGAACCTGCGGAAGTGGTCTGAGCTACCGAAGGACAAACCCCATCTGATCCTCGGCGCTGAAGCGAAAACAACCAAATTTGGAGAGTCCATCCTAGTGGAGTTGGAGGAGTGTAAAGTATTTCTACCAAATCGAGTGCATTCAAACCCATCCTCGACAAATTAACCGAGTCCCAGCATATGCTCATCTACAGGGGCGAGCAGAAAATTGCCAATCAAAATCATCCGCAGCAGCTATTTGAGATCGCTAAAGCCTGAAGACGCTGACGACGCCGCCGCCGCCGTTGGAAACAAAGAGTGAGTTTCTTGTATTTTCATTTGACATTTTCTTGAAATTTTGTGTGTCTGTTGAATAATCATCATCATCATCATGTCATCTGACGCTATTGTTGCACACAGTATGGAGATGGTAGCCAAGTTGCGTAAGGTCAAAAAAATCCTCAAAAAGGGTTGTACTGATGAAGAACGCAAATATTGGCTGGCCCATTGCAAGTACACCGCCCGCCTGATCAATAGTGCGATCGCGGCAGTGGATTGCATAGGCTCTCTGAGAAAATTACAAACTTTATGCGGACACTTGAAAATTATACGAAATTCAATCAAAAAGTCAGGTCAACAACAGCCAGGCGTCGACGTGGTGGTGGGAGAGGGAGTCAAATCAAAATTAACATCTCGAGTAAAGTGGGAGGACTTGAAATCGGCATTTTCTTCGCGTTTACGCACCGGTATAATTATAAACTTGAAATATAAAGATATTGGACAATTTTTCGGTGATGCATTCATTCTATTCAAAAGCAGAATTCAAAATTTATTGAAAAAACATCCAAGCATCAAAGTCAATGCGACATTTTGTGGTAAATTCGTGAAAAATTCCTTGAATCAAGAACAAATAATAAGCGACTATAAATATTTCAACACTAAAAACGTTGTTATCGATAGGGGTACAACTTTGAAAAAGTGGTTCCTAGAAAATGTCATCGATCAAATTCAAAACAAACTGTCGGAATTCGCGGACAAAGAAAGTGGCTGGAGTCTTCAGAAAATTGTTAGTTTGGAAATCAATACGAATAAATCGGACGTGGGAAACGGGTCGTCTTTCATCGAGCTGCCAAAATGTATTGCGAATAAAAAAGCTTGCATTAATTTGAAAAATGCAGATGATGCGTGTTTCGCTTGGGCCGTCGTTTCGGCCTTGTACCCTGATGAATCGGTTAGAAATCCATACAGAATTTCATCATACCCTCACTATTCAAATGTACTGAACTTGGATGGAATCGACTTTCCTATGAAATTAAAACAAATTACCAAATTTGAGCGGTTGAACAACATATCTGTGAATGTGTACACCTTGAAATTGATTCAGCCGCAGGCGAACAAGGAGGCATTTTTCGTTACTGTTCCGAGCCGACTCACGAAATAAAAATTAGACAAACATGTCAATCTTCTCCTCATTCAATATGAATATCACCCGAAATTAAATGATTACGAGGCACCACCACTGGAAATCGCCGAAGACGACAACGCCATCGGTGATGACATAATATTCCATTATGTTTGGATAAAGGATTTATCTCGCCTACTCAGTCACCAACTCAGTAAAAATGGACATAAAAAATTCATTTGCGACAGGTGTTTAAATTATTTTACGAGTGAGGAGAAACTCGACAGTCATACTGTTGATTGTCAAAAATTAAACAAGTGCAAAATTTCATTTCCTTCGTATGATCATGTAGAATTTCGGGATTTTGTACATAAAGAAATAGTGCCCTTTGTAATTTACGCGGATTTTGAGTCGATTTTGGAACAGTTTAATGACGAAGAATGCACCTCACATACGACAAAGTACCAAAAACACATTCCTTTCAGCGCTGGATTTCATCTCAAGAGTGCATATGACGATACTTTGTCATTTTATGATAGTCATCGGGGCCTCGACTCTATGGATTGGTTTGCGGAGAGAATGGGGGCCATAGCCAAATTTGTGGAAGCCAAAACTTTGAATATTGTCCCCATGATTGTCTCACTTCCAGATAGAGCGACAGCGCCATGTTGCCACATCTGCGAAAAACCTTGGAAAACTGACGACAAAATTGTAATAGATCATAATCACTACATGGGAGCGTTCCGTGGATATGCGCATGCGCATTGCAATTTGAACTACAAAAAGTCGTTCGTTGTGCCAATCATTTTCCACAATTTATCCGGATACGACAGTCATTTTATTATTCGAGATATAGCAAAAAGGGGTTGAGTCAGCCTGTTGCCTGTCAACAAAGAAAAATACATTTCTTCCACCCAGTACGACGGCAACACTGACATTAAATTTCGATTCATTGACTCTTTTCGTTTCATGGGCATGAGCTTGGAGCATTTGGTGCAAACACTGACCATCCATGACTTGAAGATATCAAGGCGCGAATTTGCCAATTTCGATGCCGACCGGTACGAGTTACTCACTCGAAAAGGGGTATTCCCATACGATTTCATCGATTCGATGGAGAAATTGAAATGCCCAAGTTTGCCGGCGCGCGATCAGTTCTACAACAAGTTGAACGATTGTGGCATCACCGATGCCGAATACGAGCATGCGCAGAACGTGTGGCGGTCGTTCAACTTGACAACATTGGGCGAGTACTCTGACCTATACATGAAAACCGACATATTGCTCTTGGCGGATATTTTCGAAAATTTTCGAAATATCGGTCACGAGACGTATGGGCTGGATCCTGCGTGGTATTACACCCTCCCGGGATATACGTGGTCCTGTATGTAGAAGTACACCCAGTGCAAATTGCAGATACTGAAAGACGTCGACATGCTTCTCTTTGTCGAGCGAGGAATTCGTGGCGGCATCAGTCAGTGCTGCAACAGATTCTCCTCGGCCAATAACAAGCACATGGGTGAAAGGTATGACGCCTCCAAACCGTCGACCTATTTGCTATATCTCGACGTGAATAATCTGTACGGTTGGGCCATGATGGTATATCTTCCGTACGATGGCTTTAAAAGGCTCGAAAATGCAGCCTATTTCGATGTGTCGGAAGTGTCGGACACCTCGCCCATCGGCTACATTCTCGAAGTCGATTTGGAGTACCCCGAACATCTGCATGACAAACACAAAGATTTACCCTTGTGTGCCGAGCACCGTACACCGCCAGGCTAGAAATTACCAAAATTGATGACCACGCTGTACAACAAGGAAAAATATGTTGTGCACTACAGGGTGTTGAAACAAGCACTCAAACACGGCCTTGTACTCAGGAAAATCCACAAGGTGTTGCAATTCAATCAGTCAGCGTGGCTGCGTCCCTACATTGAATTAAATACGAAATTACGCTCTCAAGCAAAAACTAATTTTGGCAAAAATAACTACAAACAAGCCAATAACGCAGTGTTCGGGAAAATCATGGAAAACATACGGAAGCACCGTGTGGTGAAAATGGTCTCAAAGTGGGGGGGACGATATGGCGCAAAAAATCTGATTGCCAGTCTAAATTTCAGGAGTCGCACCATTTTCGACGAGAGCCTCGTCGCTATCGAGATGGCAAAGACGGATTTGTTATTCAATGAGCCCTTGTACATAGGAATGTCGATTCTCGATATTTCCAAGGTATGCGTGTACGATTTCCATTACGGCTTCATGATGGAAAAGTACACGCACGATCAGTGCAAATTGATGTATACGGATACTGATTCGCTCATTTATGTAATTAAGTGCGATGAAATATCATCGCAAAATATATCGATAAATATATCGGGATTTGATTACCAGTCACATTGAAAAATTCGATACGAGCGACTACCCAAGCGACAACCCCTTTGACATTCCCCTCGAAAATAAAAAGTACCCGGCTTGATGAAGGACGAAGCCAATGGTCGTATCATGACAGATTTCGTAGGGCTTCGATCAAAGTTGTACACCTACAAGATACAAGGTGGAAAAACCGTAAAAAAATCCAAAGCGGTCAAATACAGCGTTGTCGAAAATCACATCACTTTTGAAGATTATGTGGAATGCCTGAAAACCAATGTGGAAAAAATAACTTCGCAACGCTGTATTCGATCCTTTTCACACAAAGTTTTTAGTGTAGAGCAAACAAAGATCGCTCTCAACCCCCACGACGACAAGCGCTGTTTGATTGTCGGCTCTCATGACACTCTGCCGTGGGGTCATTACAGTCAGTTAGATATCTAATAGAATTTAAATGTTTTTTCAGAGAGTACATACCCACACACGCACACACACTCACACCACCACCATGGTAGACACTTTGAAAAATTCATGCTGTTTGCAAGTAGTCAGATGTACATCATCAATAGTTGAATTCATCGAGGCCTCACCTCTACCATGGACGCTCACTGATCGAATTTTGAAAATGTTTGCCGATGAAAAATAGGTACAAATCTATAAGCAGGCTCAGAGCGTCAAACGAAATTTCAATGATTTGAGTCACTTAGAGTACACGAGAGAAATCAGCTTTAAAGATAGGTGTGAAGCTCTCAAAAATCAAGACTGGGAGGGTCATTTGCACGAAGACCAATACTGTGTGTGGGCGAATGCATATCGTATTCCAAAATATAATTTACGATTTTGCCGCACTTGCTACAAAGCATTCAGAAGGGCTATGCAAAACCATCCGGTTCACAGCAACAGAGACCATCAACATATGGTGTTCGGTGTAAAGCACATGGACAATATACAGGGTGTCTCAACGAAAACTTTCCACACGGATTTACTGGGAAGTGACAAATTATTTTCGGAAACGCTGAAACACGTCGATTTTGATTTCTAGGGGGACACATGTCATTGATGAATTTAGTCACGCAACTTCATCCCCCTGACAGGGGCGGCTACCCCATTGCGAATCATCATAGGGAACTTTGGTCGAGTGATACATCATCTTAAAGCTCTCGTCATTCTCTACCCAAACGTTCATATTTTTTCAAAATCGAATGACTGGTAATTGAGATTAGTGTGGTAATAGGTTTAATTTAAATAATCAATATCGTACCTGTTCTTATCGAAATTCAATTTATTAATTGCTCGAAATGAGCCCCTCCTACCTCCATACAATGATAAAGTCTACTTTCGAAACTATTACGAACGTTTGCCAATACTTCTGCAGTTATTCTGCCGCACTCGTTTACAATTCGACCACGTAGATCCTCTAATGACTCTAGCGGAGTGGCAAAAACTTTGCTTTTGAGATGCCCCCATAAAAAATAATCCAACGGGTTGAGGTCCGGTGATCTAGCTGGCCACTCAATTGGTCCTCGTCGCCCTATCCAATGATTGGTA
Organism: Chrysolina americana; assembly: GCA_958502065.1. Lineage (NCBI taxonomy): Eukaryota > Metazoa > Arthropoda > Insecta > Coleoptera > Chrysomelidae > Chrysolina > Chrysolina americana. The sequence continues at coordinate 43,663,310 of OY293415.1, read as the reverse complement.
TATCGTTCATCCAGAAAGTTTCTAACCGCCACTGCATAGTGAGGTGGTGCTCCTTGTTGAAAATGGAGGTTGTCTTCCGAATAATCTCCATCGTTTTCGATAATATCCGTTATCATGGGATCGATGGCATTCTCAAGAAGATTTAAATACATTTGTCCATTCAAATTATCATCTATAAAATGTGGTCCAATAATATTTTTGACAAAAATACCACACCAAACATTCAACTTCTGCGGAGTTTGTGTGTGGACCTCACGAATTAACCTGGGATTGGTATCGCTCTAGTAGCGGCAATTGTGACGATTTACGTTTCCATTAACAAAAAATGTACTCTCGTCTGAAAAACAAATATTGAAGAGCAAATTGGGATTTGTTCTCAGACGCTCAGACATTTCCTCACAAAACTGTTGACGTCTGTCAAAATCGTCTTCGTTCAGTTCATGTACAAGTTTTAGTTTGTATGGATGGAATCGCTGTGACTTGAGAATTCTCTGAATACTCGATCGCGCTACACCTGACGCGTCAGCCAAGCTTTGAATACTTTGAGTAGGACCCATAGCCACGTGTCCCAAAACCGCTACCTCAACAGCCTCGTTTCTTATCAGACGTTCAGGATGATGTTTCTGGTTTCCCATAGACCCAGTTCTTTCGAATTTCTCAATCAACGTTTGAACATAGGTATGAGATGCATTTTTCCCTGGATGCCTTGTATTGAAAATTGTAGCTGCAGATCTTAGACAATCATCATTTTTGTAGTAAAGTTTCACTAACTCAATTCGTTCTTCTGATGCGTAAACCATTGTCAGGCAGAAACTTAACTCACAGAATACGAATCAAATGATATTTCCATAAGAATCATGCGAACTGTGAGTTCATGCTGAGAACATACACGCAGGAGAACCATAAAAAACAGGTATTTTTTGTCTATGAAAAAGTCAACAGAACAAAAACTAAGAAATATGGTTTTCGGGCTTCAGTGCCGTGGTCGGTTCACCTCTGTGGAGGAGGTTCCTTTGGACGATTCGCTCACAATTGGGGTGGGCATCTTCCGCTTGTAATGTTGTATTCGCGAATAGCGACATAAAACTGATACTTGGTTGAAAGATCTTCGCAATTAATAGTCCCAGCCTGGCTACTTACTTTGTTTCGACTAATTTGTTTTCGTTTTTCGTGGGGTGACTGGGTTACCTGACCGGATGGGATGTTGCCATTTTCTATCTGTCCACTCAATGAGTCTTAAAATAGTTATTAAATTGAATTTGAATAGGAACAGGTAAGATATTGACATTGAACCTGTCAACAACACTAATTTCAATTATCATTCATTCGATTTTGAAAAAATTATAGACGTTTGGATAGAGAATAAAGAGAGCTTTAAGATGATGTATCACTCGACCCACGTTCCCTATGATGATTCGCAAGGGGGTAGCTGCCCCCGTCAGGGGGATGAAGTTGCTCGACTAAATCCATTACTAACATGTGTCCCCCTAGAAATTAAAATCGACCTGTTTTCGCGTTTCCGAAAATAATTTGTCATTTCCCAGTAAATCCGGGTGGAAAGTTTCCGTTGGGACACCCTGTATATCAATGTGACAAATTTTGGTGTCACAACAGATTTGATGAAGTACACTTTGAAAACGAGCAGCCAATGCTACTGTGACCTACATCTGTGTGGTGGTGGTGAGCCCTACGGATTAGATCTCACATATAAACGCTTCATAGGCTCAGGGGATGAGGATTCAGAATTCGATGAATGAGATTGCCAAACACATAAACACACACACACACACACACAAAATTTCAAGAAAAATATCAAATAAAAATTCAAGAAATTGTGCTCTTGTTTGTTTCTTTCCATACACACACTACATTATATATTATTAATCAAATAATAGCCGATTATGTTTTATATTTATGATTGAATAAAATCAATATGTTATCCGTGTCTGGATATTATTATATTTTGTTTCACCCTTCCAATCTCCCATTCAAAATCCCACATATTTTTAGAGATTACTTTTGCATCAAAAAAGGGTTACTTTTTTGCGCAAAAAAGTATCATTTTTTTATACAAAAAAGTATAACTTTTTTCATGAAAAAAAGTGTCACTTTTTCATGCAAAAAAGTAACACTTTTATTGACATGGTGGAAAAAGCTGAGTGAGAGCTGAGTGATTCACTCAGCCACTCAGCTTTCACTGAAAATGCTTCACTCAGCTTTTACCACCATGTCAATAAAGGTGTCTCTTTTTTTCATTTAAAAATACATGTATTCTTATGGGAAAATGGCAATTTTTTTTATCAAAAAAATTACCCAAAATTGACATGGTGGAAAAAGCTGAGTGAATGCTGAGTGAAAGCTGAGTGAAAGCTGAGTGAATGCTGAGTGACTCAAAATTCACTGAAAATGCTTCACTGAAATCCTTCCACCATGTCAATTTTGGGTGTTTTTTTAATCGAAAAAAGTGTCACATTTTGTATCAAAAAAGAGCACGTTTTTGCACCAAAATTGGAAGAATAATTCAATCAAAAATGTGATACTTTTTTACATAAAAATTGGCATGTTTTTTCAAGCAAAAAAATGGGGAAGGGTATTTTCGAGTAGCAAAATAAAAAAATCAAAAATATTCTAAGATATATATATTTTCATAAATGTATTGATGGGTGATCTACAAACTACGCATGTGTCGCACCTGATGGCGCACTGTGAGCAGCACGCCAAGTGTCTACATGGCATAAACAATACATTTAGTTCATTCAAAAGACATACACGACACATCATCACCGTGTTCTGTGAGTCTATGTCTATGTTTATGACATCTGTGGTCACTTTGCTGCTCATGTCACCGTTCACTTGTCGTTCTTCTGGAGCAACATCAGCGCCATCTGTCGGTGGTGGTGTTGGTGGCGGTGTCATCCATGTGTCATCTGTCACTCTGCTAATGACATCTGACACTCTTGGTTCTGGAGGGACATCAGCGCCATCTGTCGTCGGTCTGTGTCTGTGCTCAGAGTAATAACTACGAACGAAATCACAATGGGGGCTCCATCGACGATGATCAGCCATAGAATCGTCATTGGGCAGCCATCTGAACCCTTCTACTTGACACGAAAGACATGCAACTACATCTTCCGATCCGGTATACGTAAAGCCTGCTTCGGCTAACTTACTTGCAGGAAATGTCGAAGTCCAGCTTCGATACGAGTCGAGTCTTGTTTCGTACTGCTGCATCTCTCTCGCTCTCTCTCTCGGCATACACACAGACACACTGCACACTGCATACTGAATTAAAACGCCAACTCTGCTCTCAATATATACATTTATTTCGTTTCGTAATCAAACATTACTTTATCCGGCATATAGCATAGGTATTCACGAAAACATAGATGTTTATCATCTTTTGATGATATAGTACACAAGTTTATAGCCTCATCAAATGACAAACCATTGTTTTTAGCTAGAGTTTTTGCACTGCTTAATAAATCGTGATAATATTGACTAAATATTCAATAAATATTCAAATCTTGTCGCCATCACAGTAGCATCTAGATGTAGGATTTCTTGAACATCCGCTTCCGTCAGGTAGAAGTAGGTGTCATTCTTGGAAACTCGCACTTGTTGACTCTCTGCATACGTGTGTAATTCCAAATCCATAACATCGTCCCAGTCGAGTTTGATTCGAATAGTCTTGGCTGCTGCTGCTGCTGCTGCATTCGGGCCATTTCGGCTAATGTAAAGCAACTGATTAATGGCCCCCACGAATTGGCCCCATTCAAACATGCTGAAGGACAGGCTGGAGCATATGGTGTATTGGACCTTGCACACGAGTTTCACTGCAGGCACGAAACTCCGAGCAAAACTTATGCCGCATTGCAAGCTCAAAACGTCGGTGTTGCGAAACTCGTAAGTGGCGTTGCACGCGAAGAAACGTTCCGCTTTGATAGCCTCCTTGTACAAGTCACATATTCGATCTAAATCTGCCATTCGATCTGCCCACTCTCGGTCCGATGATGATGATGATAATGATGATGATGAAGCTGACGCCGCCGACGCCACCGACGCCGACTCGTAACCAGAGGACTCTTCAGAAGACTCGACAACGACGTTGTTCACTGCACCAACTATGTTGACTGACTAATCTCTCTGCACCGTTTGGCATCGGTATATTTCTCCGCTGCCGCCGCCGCCATCACCCCCCACCCTCCCCCCATACACCGGCTCGAGTTTCTACGTCGTCGAAAGCTGAGAGACGACGACGATGAAAGGCCCCCTCTTCCAGTTGAGATTGTGCCAATTTTCCATTGAATTACATGCGATTTGTCGCATCAATCCAACTATTGTGCGTACTATCGAACCCCAGCCATTTCACAAGTACTTTACGATTCTTACGCCTGAGGATTTTTTCCACTAGATTTTTTGTTTTTTGTAGTTCTTGTTCGTAGAAAGCGCCGCTGATTGGTCGCCCTTCCAAGTCCTTCAGCAAATACGTGATTGGTTGGGTGATTTTCACTTTGACAACTTTGAATAGTTCCGTAGTCCAATTAGGCGTATACCCTTTTTCGAAAACATGCTTGGCCTTGCTAATTCTCACGAAATCGCCAATTTTTTTTTCGACCAGCACGTTCGGCATAATCATACGTTGACTTATACACCTGTTTTTCATTGTCTTTGGTGACGTCACACGGTTTCATGCCGATCGTTCGATGTTTGCGCTGGTTGTAGTTTTTGGCAATGTCCGGCAAAATGTCCAGCCATTTGTAGGTACCGTTCAAACTGAAATACTTGAAGAGATTCTCCTTGAGAGTACGTATAACTCTCTCTGCGATCGCGGCTTTCTTCACGGTATACGTGCTGTAGTGTTTGATGTTGTACTTTTTCAGGCGAGTCTGAAAGCTGGAATTGTAAAATTAAGTTCCGAGATCTGACTGGAGGAGCTTGGGACATCTTTTCGCTTTCGACAATATGTCACTCATCGCTTCGGTGACGTCTCGACCAGTTCTGGTCTTCAGGGGGCGCACCCATAGGTACTTGGAAAAGGTGTCAATCACCACGAGAATATAATTGAAGTTTTTATTGGCTTTGGAGTATTTTTGAAGATCAGCCAAGTCCATCTGCCACAGATCGTCGAGTCCTTTGATGATGGTACGTCTGCGAGGAAAATTCCTTCTGGCTGGAGCATGGAGCTCATCAACCAAATGTTTTTTCTCAGATAATGATGATGATGATGACGTCATTTCGCTAATGGCGGAGTCAATACACTAACTGCACTGGGCGTTACACCTTCTACTTAAGAGGCTGGAATATTAACAATATCCAGTGCCAATTTATCCAAGCGTTTCTTGGTATTTTCATGCTTTTTCATAGAAAGTGACATGAATTTCATCACTCGAATATCCAAGGCTGTTAGATTGTTTCTGGTGGTGTCCAGCTCGTCTTTGAGTTTGTGTATGACGTCATCTTTGAGCTTCTGTATGACGTCATCAACGTATTTTTTGTTGGCAACATCATTGAGTGCACTTGGCGTTTCCACATTACATATTTTCACATGTTCAGCATCAATGTCCCCATTTGTCGTATAGTTGAGTATGACACCAGGAAAATGATAGGGCTGCTGCTGCTGCTGCCGTGCACGGCGAGCTGACGAAGTTTGACCGAACTTGTTGATGCTCATGATGCGATAGTCCCGGAGTGCCCTCGTATGTTACACCATCAATGCGAATGTCCCCCGTATCTTTGTCGAAGTCCATCAGCTTTCTACCGAGCAACCATTGCGCTCTTGGTTTGTCGTAAATGGGGCCGTAATTCACATCTATTTTGCCGGATTTGGCGCGATGTTCATTCACGAATTCAGTTGCTACTTCGGGATAAACTTCCAAGTAGTCATCCTCATCATCATCATAATCACCATCATCTGTGTGGTAGCTTTCTTCGTCTTCTTCCTTTTTCATGAAGTCTGGAGTCGTTGGTGTCGACGGTTCCTCTTTCTCTTCTTTTTGCACTGCCAGTCGTGATCGCTTGGTGAGTGGCGGCACTGACGCACTCAATCTTTTCAGCGGCACCGTAATGGGTTTGAATAATTTACTCAGTGCTTCATCATGCTCGGATTTTCCGAGTTTCAGACTCAGATACTTTTTTCGCACAATTTTCGACAACTGATTGACTTGACGTTTGCGTTCAGCTTTAGCAATCTCCGTCTCGATGCGGGGTGATGTGGTCGGCGCCATGGCTTCAGTACGAATACCGTGCCACCTCGCATCACATTTGTATATATTTCTCAAAGCCCAGGCGGTAGCGTCCTTTGTTCACATCAAAGTCTTTGACAATGACCAGAGATCCGAATTTTTCCTTCCAACAGGCGGCGCACATGCGGCGAAATTCCTCAAAGGTGTAATCCGGAGAGACGTGCTCGTCGAAGGCGTGCTTCAAATTCATATTGTCTTGCCGAAAAAGCACTATAATGTTGCAATTGTCCCTGATCAGCTGTTTGGGTATTTTCGAGTAGGTTTGACACAAGTAGGTTGGGTCAATGCCCTTGTGGCGTGCCATGGCATAGAACTCTCTGATTTTATTCTGTTTGTCACACGCCACATCGTCAAATATGAAAATTGAGTTTTCTTTCGCCTTTGACAGATCGATTACCTCGCCGTTGTCCCTGTATGGAAAATAACCTACGCCCTTGACTCGTTTGAGTACATCGTGCAGTAGCTGATATTTAGGTTGGTACAGCGACTTTGAATAAACGTAAACATTCTCGAAGCGTGCTCCGTTCGGGCTGAACAGCAGGCTGAGTACAGCGTTGGTCTTGCCACATCCGCTGGGGCCACAAAATATCGCTCGGAATGAATAGCAGGGAGTAGCAGGGAGCCGTGTTTACGTATACCGTCGTCGTCACCGACAATACCTCCTCCACCTATGGTATCCAAATTGACTATTTCCAGAGCTGGCTCTTGTTGCACCACTTTCATGTTTGAGTTGATTGATTTTTTGCAGAAGTATGTGTGTGTGTGTGTGTGTGTGTGTGTGTGTGTGTGTGTGTGTGTGTGTGTGTGTGTGTGTGTGTGTGTGTGTGTGTGTGTGTGTGTGTGTGTGTGTGTGTGTGTGTGTGTGTGTGTGTGTGTGTGTGTGTGTGTGTGTGTGTGTGTGTGTGTGTGTGTGTGTGTGTGTGTGTGTGTGTGTGTGTGTGTGTGTGTGTGTGTGTGACCACGCCCACATCTGACATTCGAATGACATTTTGAGTGGAGTACAGTTATGTAAGTAGGTGTGCAACATCATTCGCGTCAGTGTCATGCTGACTGTCGAGCACGAAGGTCGTGGTGTGGTGAACTCTCTGATTAATCATCTGCCATTCGAGCTTCATTTGCCTGGATACCAGTACTGTGGACCGGGTACCAAACTACAGAAGAGATTGGCACGTGGAGACCCTGGTGTGAACCCTTTGGATTCGGCTTGTAAGACTCACGATATTGCATACTCGCAAAACAAGTCTTTGAAGGAGAGACACAGGGCCGACTGGGCGCTGGAAAATCGAGCTTGGGAACGTGTCAAATCAAAAGACGCCAAATTTGGTGAGAAAGCTGCTGCTTGGCTGGTCACCACGACCATGAAAGCAAAACGTAATTTGGGAATGGGTCTGAAGAAGAAGAAGACTGCTGCTGCTGCAAAGCCAAAGTCTTTCCGTCGAGATGTGGTTAAGAAAATTACCAAGACTCTGCGAAAAACACTGAAACCTGATCAGCTGAAAGATTTGAGTGCGAAGGCTCTGTGAAAATCCTCCTTGGTGGCACTGCGTGCTGCCCGTGCACAAGTGAAAAAATTGGGTGGCCGCAAAAAAATCAGAGTACCCCGAATAATACCGTTCGAAGCGAAGAGCGGTGGTGTGCTGCATCTGCTTCCGATATTCGCCGCTCTGGGAGCGCTGGGCTCGTTGGCAGGCGGTGCCAGCACCATAGCCAGGACCATCATCTCCTCGGCCAATGCCAAGAAGAAATTGGAGGAAGACAAGCGTCATAATACCGCAATGGAGAGCATTGGTGGCGACAACAAAAATGTAGGAGGTTCCGGTGTGTTTCTGCCCAAGACCGCTTAAGGCGGCTACGGTTTGTTTCTCAAGAAGAAATTTTCAAAAAACTCCCGCTGAAGCTGCCCAATAGAGCGTTGTACGATGAGGAATTACTCAAATATGTGAAACGTTTGAAAATACCTCATTTCATTGGTGTTTTCATGCGAGACAACTTACCTCGATCCTCATCATCATCATCGAAATTTCCCAAGTACAGAGAATGCGCAATCATCAATCTGGACTCGAGCAGGAATCGCGGAACGCATTGGGTAGCTTACGTGAAACGCGGACATGTGGTGAAATACTTTGACAGTTTCGGAAATTTGGTGCGATATCTGGGTAAAAAAGTGAAAATCTACAACAACGATCGCTATCAGACATTCAACCAAGTTAATTGCGGTCATTTGTGTTTGAATTTTCTATACGAGAACACACTATGAGTGTGTGTGTGTGTGTATGCGCGCGCGAAAATGAATAGAAAAGTGGTGACCTTTAATGACGAGCGCAATGAGGTTCATTATATGGTGACGTGGCGTTTTGCATACAAAACTTCGCGCAAATCGTATTGGATGCAAGTGGCCATGGCCAGGATACGTTTCGCTAGACGAATAGCGCGAGCCTCACACGTCTTGAATCCCATACTAGACTCTGAGCACAGAGCGCGCATATGGAATGGCTTAAATTGAAGTACATAACCCTATCCAGTGTCAGTCATGTCTTTGCTGTTGACAGTGACAGGTCAAACGTCGACGCTAACCGCAGACTTTTCTCCGCCGCTCCAATTAGACGAAGATAGCACTTACGGCTTGGCATTGATTGGTTTCCATTCATACAACAGCATACCGAACATATCGAGTGGTCGATTCTATTATTTTGTCAAAGGAGCGCCATCTGTTAGCATCATCCAAATACCGACTGGGTGTTACGAAATAAGCGACATTGCCAAGTTTATACATAAACATATCGAGAGGCCGAAAGAAGCAAAGAAGAAGAAGAGAGCCGTAGTGTCTAGTGACGTTGGCAACGTCGACGACGACGACGGTACCAACAAAAGCAAGGCTTTGTTCTCTCTCAAACCCAACACCAATACGCTGCAGTGTGAGATATACAGCAAGCTCTATAACATCGATTATCGTCCCAAGGATTCCATAGGACGATTACTGGGTTTTTCCCCGAGACTATTGGAGGCTGGAAGCGTTCACTCATCCGACCTACCTATGAACATTATCAAAGTTCGAACTGTTCACATCGATAGTAACATCACATCGGGTGCCTTCTTCAACAATCGTCCGGCTCACACCATATACGAGTTTGCCGTTCGAGAAGACCCCGGCTTTGCCATCGACGAAACGCCCTCGAATTTGATTTACCTGCCTGTGAACAAGACGGAAATACACAACATAACCTTGAATATTCTCGACCAGGACTGTTGCAGTGTGAATTTCCGTGGAGAGACCATTATTATACGACTTGTGCTGCGCAAGCTGTCATAAAAATGTGGTTGGTATTTGATCAGAATGATGATCATGATGCCTTTGGGCATAAAAGTGCAGAGGGTGCTGGCATCAATTCAGTCAGTCAGGACATCATGTTATCAAGACAAGTGTTCGACGTGTACAATCATCCAAAGTTCGACGAATCCATCAACAGAGTTGAGACTCGAACGCACCACCCGTACGTCAAGTCCTTTCAAAATAATGACATCATCGAAATTGTCATTCAGCAGAGCGATGTGTGGATACTGATGAACGATGCCCTTGTGTGCATAGAGGGCTCTCTGACTCGTACCGCAGGAACGGGCAATGTTAGATTTATCAATAATGCCGGCGCATACCTTTTCGAAGCCATCTACTATGAAATCAATGGCAAAGAGGTGGACTCTGTTCGATCGCCGGGTATAGTGAGCACCCTTTGCGGCTATACTTGTTACGAGGAAAATGATGTGCGACACTTGAGCACAGCCGGCTGGACCTATCCTGGCGGAACGGTTCACAACGCCCCCGACGGTTCGTTCGCCATGTGGATCCCGCTTAAGCATCTGATGGGCATATTCCATGACTATAGATATGCCACCATTGGACGACAGTGTATTCGCTTGGTGAGAAGTAGAAATGATAATAATTGCATGCTGATAGAGGAGGTGGCGAATCCAGTAGTCGAAGCCACCACAGCCACACTGACGATCATGAGCGTTGTACTCAGAGTCAAACATGTGGTCCATCAAAACAGACGCCCTGTAGTGATTTCGTATCGCAAGTGGGACATACACGAGTTACCTGCACTCACTCAGGGTTCCACCAAGGTAGTTTGGGCAGTGAAAACTTGCACGGCCATGGAGAGTCCCCGATTCGTCATTGTGGCCTTCCAAACAAATTGGATTGGCAATGCGGCTCGAGATGCGTCCTATTTCGATCACATCGACATCAGCGACATACGCCTAACCATGAACAGCGATACTTACCCGCATGAACGTATGCACTTGGAATTCAACAGAAACAACTTTGTCGAAGCCCATCGAGCCTACACGGAATTCTATCTGAGCTATGCCAATTGTCCGAAGAAGCGCCCTCTACTCGATTACGGAGCACTCAAAAGCAGAGCGACCGTTATCGTAATAGATTGTTCCCGCAGAGCGGAATTCATGAAATCCTCCACTGTCGATGTCAAACTTGATATCGAGGCCAGAGTCGGATTTCCCGCCCATATTCGAGCCTATTGCATCATTATTCACGACTGAATGCTGGAACACTTGCCCTTGAGCGAGATTGTACGCCGTCTGTCATAAAAAAAAATAGTGACATACAGTAGTAACAGTAAGTAGTGGGGGAATCCACTCTTTGTTTGTGTGTATGCATGTAATGCAGGCATCGACAGGTCGAGAGCGTCAGTTGTGAGCCAAACGTTCAGTTGTTCAGTCGGTGTTTATTAATCTCGCTCTCCCTCTCTCCGAGTGTGTGTCTCTCAGTTAATCAAAGCAGTGAATCAGTTCGACAATCATCAAACAAACAAAAACGCAACAAGATGAAACTCGTAGCCTGTGACATTCAGGGTTTCACTGTGGGCGGTGAATTCCAACCCAAAGAGCTTGCCATCACCGACGGGCATCGCACAAACCACTTTTTATTCAAAGCCGTAGTGCCATTCCATGACCTGAGCGAAGCAGATAAACGGCAAGTACGATATTTGGAGAAAAATATCCACGGCATTCCATACTCTGATGGCTATGTCGAATTCAACGAGATCCAGGAAGTGCTGCGCCCCATCATCGAGGCTGATGTGGTTTACGTGAAGGGTAATCAAAAATTCGATTTTTTGCTGAAGTGTGTGCTCGATCTGCCTAAGAGACCACACATCGTCGATATTGCGGCTACTACAAGTACAGTCGTCACAACGCCTCCACCGACACTCGAGAAGCAAAGCCCGCTCTATTTGAATCATAAAGCATCCGGAGAAATAGAAGTGCATTGTGCCGTGAGACACTGTTTCGATATCTGGCAATGGATATCGTCACACCTGATATAGTGCGGCCCCACGGCGATCACGACGACCACGACACTCCTATCAATCGGCACTTGCAAAATTTGCGCGAGCTCAAGGCGCACATAGCAGAGTACGAGCACAAGCTGTGTATTTTCAAACGCTTCCAAAATATGCGAATTAACGAAGGTAAATGGATGGGGCAGCAGCAGCAGCAGCAGCAGCATTCACCGATACACCACGTTCCGCCGCCGTCGCCGCCAGCACCAAGTCCATGACGTCAGCCACACCAAGACTAGCCGAAAAACACACACGAAATGTTACTATTCATATTGTATTATTATTCATATTGTATTATTATTATTATTATGTATTAATAGATGTCTAAATCCAATTTTTCTCGATTTATTTTGCGGATCGAATGAATGAGAGAGAGAGAGAGAGAGAGAGAGAGAGACTGAAAGAAATACGAGTAATGTACATTGAGCAATGGGGTATGTGTGTGTGTTCCTCTCAGTGTATATATTTGAGTGACATATACGCTGTTTCTCAGTGTACATTGAGTTGTCGTCACGATGACATCAAATTATATAATTCTAGCAGCCGTTCTGTCGAACGTACTGTATATTAGCCCGCCATATGAGTACGGTGAGGTATTAGTATCGTATTTGCACGACGATGATTCGAGTACTTCGAATTGGACGAAAATGACTCAGGCGCTAGCCAATGATGGATATTTGCCTGTGTTGAGAGCCGAAATCCCGATGAACACCTCCTCGTACAGACTGCGAAAGATTTATACAAATCTCACCTATAGCGATACGCAGTGGTTTCCGCTGAAGATGTCTTGCCCCTCTAGCAGCAGCACTTCAAGACCATCGTCGTCTTCGTCGACGCCCCACCCAACTACCCAACCCGAGAAAGTAAGGATTCCAAATGTGAGCTGCCGCCGCCAACACTGCACGATTGGTTTATGTTTTTCGTGTCAATGGTTTTGAGTGTTCAAATATCCGAATCCATATATAGATTTATTAAATCCATGCATCAAAAATATTTTTTAATCGATAATGATAATGTATCTTCATACTACGCCACTGGCACTGAAGTGTGATTTTTTATGTGAAAAATAAATGTATTTTTCTCGAACTGACGTTATTCATTTCAATAAATGCAAACAGAGACAAAGATAAACATACAATGCCATGGGTTAGAGTGAGACATTTAAAATGCCTTGAATCGATCAATTTGGCTTCAAACTCGACTCTCTTATCTCTTCCTGGAAAACAAACATCTGAGACAGTAAACAACTCCAAGGTCAATTTAGCTCGAGCAGCGTAAACAGATACCGGATGTGTGAGATAAATCTGAAAAACAAATTCAAGGTCGAAAATGGATCATCGTCGTGTTTACTGAGAATTTCGTTCAACTTGAGAGAGTAGACAGTAAACAAGTTCAAGGCCAAATTGTATTTCTTAGAATTTCATTGGAGAGAGAGTAAACACCAGATGTGGCTCTTATCGCTGTTTACGACTACAGCGCGCGGAGACGTATTTTTTTTTCTTTTGGAATTTCATTCGAGAGCGAGTGAATTAATAATAAGTCGTCCATCATAATTTTCTGTTGTGTGTGTGTGTTCTAAGACAGTAGAGACATTTTTCATATTTAATTTTTTTGTTTTGTCAATTAAGGTGGCGGCGGCGGCCAGTTTTTTTCTCTTCCAGCCAATTGCTCTCAGCGAATCACGTGAGGGAAAGAAGTTTTTTCATAACTTCCGCCATCGCGCCATGTTTTTTTGCCTTCCGCTCCATCGCCGCCATGTTTTTTGCATTCCGCTCCATCGCGCCATGTTTTTTTGCCTTCCGCTCCATCGCCGCCCCTTCCGCTCCATCGCCGCCATGTTTTTTGCCTTCCGCTGCATCGCCGCCATGTTTTTTTGCCTTCCGCTGCATCGCCGCCATGTTTTTTTGCAGAAAAGACGCGTGCCACTTAGGGTGAAACGTTTTGAAGCCCCCCACCCCGAAACTCTTCGGCAAACACGTCATCTTCTTCAGCACCAACCCTCCACCAACGGCAAGAACTCGATGGACGCGGCCATCGAGAGATTCACCGTGTGGAGCAATTCCGATTCTGTGACACTCTTCGGTCACAGTTTCGGCATTGTATATCTACTGGATATTCAGCACAGAACTTCTTTATCAGAAGAAATCTCAACCTTGTATTTTCAAGACTACCTACTAATTGTGGAAAGCTTAAACTTTCTATACACAGTCAGTTTTTGACTCTTGGAATACATTCATCCCACTCAATGAAGGAATTGAAAATTCTCATTTACGTAATATGATCAATTGAACCATCTCATATTTCTTAATGCCATAGAAACTGAAAAAATCAGGTACAGACTTGAAGAATTCAGAATGCCCAATTTCAAATATTTGTCTAGTTTAGAGATGGCACGAATAGTGATTTTGACAAATACTGAATACCGAATATCAGGCCACGCTCTTGGCCGAAGCGTCGAATATTCAGTGCATCAACAAGTTACGACTTTCGACCTGTCTCATTGTCAATGTAGACTGTAGAGCGAACGGTGCGACTGCGTAGGCAGCGAGAGCAGGGAGGTGTATTTGTGTTTTATTTCATTTGCGAGTTAATAGTGTCACGACACGATATTGCTGAAAAAAATTCGTTATTCGTTCGTCGAACGCAGAACATGGCACCATTTAGCCTATTTGGAAATTTTATAATATTTGTAGTGACAACAATAAAATGGCTTTGTGTTTGCTGTGTAACAAGAGTTCACGTGGTGGGGAAGGAAAGAAAGTAAGTAAGTCAAATGTTTTCATTGATTACCTACTTATAATGTCTTTTTTTTTTGTTTCCACCTCCACCTCCAAAACCACCTCCAAAACAAACATTCAGAGGAGTATGCTAAGATTGCTAAGTTAGTTGTTGCTCCCACAGCAAGTGGCTGCAAATATGATGGTAATCGTAATATTCCTAATGGTACTTCTACTGATTCCAGGATAGTGGCACTACTGGCAGTACCAGGTCCAGGTAGGTCAGAAAAGAAACAGTTAACTCTGAAAACAATTGAAAGGAAATTATTATGGGATATTAATGATCCGAAGTCAATACAATATCATTATTCAATCGGTGAAATGATTGCCTTAGACAATGAACCATTATCACTTGTTGAACGAGTCGGCTTTCAAAGGCTTATGGAAAAAGTAGTACCTCTATACAAAATACCTAGCCGCACTTATATGACTGAGAAAATTATTTCTGATATATATCGAATCTAACTCTAAAATTGATGCTAGTATTTCGCAAGCAACAGCAATATCACTTTTCGAAAACCTCCGTTTCAAAGCCAGTTTCCTGGGATTCGTTCAAACACAAAAAGCAAAACAGAAAATTCTTTTCGAAGCTCTAAAAATGAGTTGTGATGAGTCTTGGAGTACCGATGAAGAATATGAGATACTTCTACACTTCGTAAGAACATAAAGACCAATGAAATACACGACAGTTTCTGGAATTGTTTTGAGGAAGTCACTACAGAAAATATGGAGAATAATGAGGATGTGAAAAAGAAAAATGCTGTTGCAAATGGGATTGATTTTTATCTGAAAACGGCACGCCTAGATCGGACAGCAGACCCTTACAAGTTGTGGTCAGCAAACGTACAGTGTTAAAGCATCACATATTCAATTTCTTGAACATGATGTATATTTATTTCGTGTAATTTTTTCTGTATCTATGTAAAAAAAAAGTTGTGGTCAGGAGAGATCTGAAGAATAAATAAATATATTGTCATCGACGATTTTGAATCTATAATAATTGAATAAAAAGGAAGGATAATTCGAATACTGTCGATTATACAGTCCATTAGGAACCAAAAGTTCCAATACCGAAAAGAGAACGAAATTTGGTTCGATTCGAGCCGTATAGTAAAATTTTGGAACAGTCGAGTAGTATAGCAGCTAGCCCCAACGTGCGCCAGCAGAAGAAACAGTCAAAGTATAGTACCAGCAAGTGAGTTCCTTTTATCCTTATCCTTTCCTTGCAATTCCTTTTACCGAAATTGATTCAATCTGAGGGATGACAGATCTCGCGGAATTGAAGTTTAATCGAAAAATTATCAAATCAAATTTGACAAGAGTGAAAACTTATTTGAGCAAAATCAACCTTGATTCATTCGATGAGATTACATGCAATGAATTAAAATCTAGATTAGTAAAATTATAATTACTCTTAGATCAATTTAATGAATTACAGAGTTCATTTCAGAGCCACCAGAAGTAGATGATGATGGAAGGGAAAAATTTGAATGCCTTTAATATTCTTTACAAGCTCAATTCGATGAATCAATTCAGAAATTTTACAATAAAAAATCTAATTATGAGGCAAAAAGCCGAGAGAAGACAATTTCTGAATAAACGAGTATAGGTGCTAATTCTAAAGCAGGATGATTTTGTCGAATTAAAAGTTCAAAAAGAAATTAATGAAGGTAATGAGCGCAACTCGCTCAACGAATGTGTAAGTATTGGTAGGAATTTCAAAGTGAATAATAAATCAGTCCCAATTCCTGAAATGCCTGGGAATAACAATTTCAATTTCAATTCTATGATCCCTTTCAACATGGCAAAATTACCTCCAATGAGTATTCCCGTTTTTGATGGTAGATGAATGAATAAATGGGTAGAATTCAGAGACGCTTTCAAATCTATGATAGATGAAAATGTTGCACTTTCTAATTTGAAATAATCTCAGATCATTTTTAGTAGGGGAGGCCCTAGAAATAATCGAATCTATCCCTATCACTTTTTCTAATTATTCTGTTGCGTGGAGTGCTCTAGAGGAAAATTTTGAACAAAGCAAAATAATCGTCAATACTCACGTTCGTGCAATTATTGATTATCCAAAACTAAATAGAGAGTTTTCAAAATATTTGAGGAAAATGTTAAATACTTTGATAAAAAGGAACCGAAAAGTGGGATACTTTGCTTATTCCCATAATTGTTGATAAATTCGATAAGAAGAATGGGAAGCATACTGTAACAGACATGAAGGTAATAAGAAAATATGTGAGATAAATAATTTTCTGAGAAAGCGATGTGAATTTCTGTTAAACTTGAGACCCATAAGATTCAAACTGAAAATAATAAATTTGATCCAAAGAATAAGGTTTATCATAGACCACAATGGAGCGTTCATACTACTTCATCAAATTCAGGAAACTCAGTAAAGTTGCAATGTTTTTTTTGCAAGGGTAATCATACAATTTATGGGTGCCAGGATTTCACGAAATTGGCTACGTCTATGAGAATTGAAGAAGCAAAGAAACATCATCTATGTTTGAATTGTTTGAAGCCTTATCATAATACCAAAATTTGTTCAGCGCCGAAATGTAGGAAATGTGGAAAACCACACAATTCGCTTCTTCATATATATCCCCGACAGGTTCGAAAAAATTTCCCTCCTGCACAGGAACATCGCGAAAACACTGATTAGCAATACCTTCTCAAAACTCGCACGGAAATAATTCTGAAATATCTAGACATGAAACCGTTACGCATTTGGTATCAGAAATCATTTCAAACGCAGCGACATCTTCGCAAATTCTTCGATCCACTGCTGTGGTACTCATTGAAGATTCAAAAGGAATATTGCATCAATTCAGAGCACTTTTAGATAGTGGTTCGATGAGCAACTTTGTTACCGAAAGTTTATGCAAAAAATTAAATCTGAAGATGACTCCTATTGAATATTCGGTAACTGGGGAAGGTCAACTTAAAACAAGCATCGATTATATGACTGATATACGAATACACGCTGGTGCAAATGCTTATAAAAATGTAGTCAAGTGTCTGGATAACTGATAATTTACCTATCATTTCTATGAACGTAAAACCACTTGAAATTGCCGAAAATTATATATTAGCTGTTCCTACATTTTTCGAGTCAAGTCCAATATATTGTATTATATATTATATTGGGATCTAACGTATTTTGGGATATACTTTGTATAGGGAAAGTACGAATAGGAAACACTAATTTATTTTTGCGAAAAACCAAGTTAGGCTGGGTAGTAGTAGGCAGTGTAGACAATTCAACCGAGAAACTCAAATCCATAAATTGTTGCAATATGAACGCGAATTTGGAAAATCAAGTGATAAAATTTTGGCAGCTTGAAGAAGTAGGAAAAAAGTTAGTTTTATCGGAATCTGATATATGTGAATCTCATTTTGCTAATACTCATCGCCGCGATGAAGAAGGTCGATTCATTGTGAGCATGCCGCTTAAAAACAATTTGAATAAATTAGGTCAATTTCGCGAATATGCATTGCAACGATTTTATTCTCAAGAACGTAGATTGGTAAATAATCCTTCGTTACAAATTTATTATAAAGAATTCATGGATGAATCACATGAAGGAAATCGCTGAAAATTTAGATGAAGAAGAACTGAAATTTTATTTACCCCATCATGCAGTAACACGCGAAGAATCTACTACTATCAAAGTCCGTATAGTGTTTGATGCCAGTTCAAAAACAGATAGTGGCTTGTCCTTCAATGATGTTCTACATGTAGGTCCAACCTTACAAAATGACTTATTCGCGATTCTTTTGCGCTTTCGAATATTTAGCTTGGTTATTTCAGGAGATATTCCTAAAATGTACCGTATGGTTTGGATCGATCCAGCTCAAACGCGATTTCAACGAATTTTTTGGCGAGCAGATCCAAATTACAAATTGAAATGTTTCGAAATGAAAACAGTTACATACGGTAACTCATCTTCTCCTTACTTAGCTATAAAATGTCTTCACCAGTTAGCCACGGAAAAAAATTGTTTTTATGTCGATGACTTTTTGGTTGGTGCTAATAATAAGCAAGAATTATTACAGTTACAATATGAAGTCACGAACATACTGTCGAAGGCAGGATTCCATTTAAGAAAATGGAGATGCAATGATGCAAACTTACTAGAAAAATTTGAGATGAACGATACATAAGAATCCAATATTTTGAAAATTGGAGAAAATGAATCCTGTAAAACACTCGGTGTTTTATGGAATTCTCATTCAGATATGTTTCAATATTCGCAACCACGTTTTGATGAATGGATCATAACAAAAAGAACTATATTATCAGAGTTATCGCAAATATTCGATCCTCTGGGTCTTTTAGGGTCAATTGTTGTGAATGCCAAGTAGATAGTTCAACGGTTATGGCAATTAAAAATATCGTGGGACGCGACAGTTCCTGAAACGATAAAAGATACTTGGTGAAATTTCGTTCAAAATTACAAGAATTATATTCTATTCAAATTCCTAGGCACGTGTTGATGAATAAATATGAAAGCGTGGAGCTTCATGGCTTCGGAGACTCCAGCGAAAAAGCCTACGGCTGTTGCGTGTATCTGAGATGTAGATCATCTGAAGGTACTTATCAATCTCGATTGCTTTGCGCGCGATCAAGAGTTGCTCCAATGAAAAGTGCTGCATTACCCAGACTCGAGTTATGCAGCGCTTTACTACTCGTGAGAAGGATACAAAAAATTCGTGAGTCCATCAATATCAATTTTGAAAAAGTCGGACTCCACAATCACTTTGTCATGGATAGAGGCACCCGCGAATCGCTGGAAAACATTTGTCGCAAACCGTGTGAGTGAAATTCAAGAGTCCTCAAACATATCAGATTGGCACCATGTCTTATCGAATGAAAATCCAGCAGATTTGCTATCTGTGAAAAAACTGCTAGATTCCTCTCTATGGTGGACAGGTCCAACCTGATTTAAAACTAACATTGAGAACCAAAAAAAATATTACTCATTGAATGAAATTCCCGAAGAGCGCACAGTAAATTTTGCAACGACTATAAACGATTTCAATTTTATTCATATATATTCGACTTTACGAATACTCCAAAGAGTTACTGCCTTTTGTTTAAGATTCTTTATAATTGCAGGAATAAAAATAAAGTAAATCAATCTCCTGTAGTTGAAGAAATACAAAATGCATTATATGTTATAATAAATATTGCTCAAAAAGAAGTTTTTGAAAAAGAATATGATAGTTTAATGCAAAACAAAGTTGTTAATAAAAAGAGCTCTCTACTTTCGTTGAACCCTTTTATAGATAAGAACAACTTGATTCGTGTAGGTGGTAGGCTGCAACAAAGCAATATGGATTATGACAAAAAATATCCAATAATTTTACCTGCCAAACACAGAATAACGAAACTTATTTTTCATCATGAATATATCCGTTTACTGTACTGTGGGCCTACCATGCTTCTTTCAAATATTAGAGACAGATTTTGGCCTATATCTGGTCGTAACATGGCAAAAAAAAGTTGTGAGGGAATGTGTTACATGTTTTAAAGTTCAACGAACTTCTCCAGAATACATCATGGGTAACTTACCTGAATGTAGGGTAAACCAATATTTCTCGTTTTACAATACAGGTGTCGACTATGCAGGACCATTTCTACTAAAAGATCGAAACACAAGAGGTACCAAGCTCATCAAAGGATTTGTTTGCTATTCATTTGTTTGAGAACGAAGGCTATTCATCTTGAAGTCGTCTCTGAATTGACCACCAAAGCATTTTGGCAACTTTAAAACCAGATCCGACCCGACCCGACCCGACCCGACCCCAAACGACCCGACCCGACTGACGATCTGAAACTAATTGCGAATTGTGTCCATGTCGACAAGATAAATATTAGTAGCCATTTTATTGACTTTGGCGTTGATCTTAGCCTGGAATTAGCGTTGATCCTAGTGTTGATATTGGCCTTGACATTAACTTGAGTTTGACCTTGCAAATATCAATTTTTTTCGCAGAATACAAATAGTTATTTGTTTTACTAGGCATAAAAGCACAAGATTTAATGCCGCGGCTGGTGTTTCATATGAAACCAGCCAAGGCATTAAATCTGCTTTTCTGCCGTGAGAAACTTTTTCTTCAAATTTGTTCCAATTCCATGCAAAATCGACTTTTTCATATTTAAATTGCGTTTTGTTATCAATATCCAAATAACTAAATTATTTCAACAAAGGTAACTGGGCCCTGCGTTACTATGTTTACCGCTGATGACGTTTGTTGAATTTGTTTGTTTACTGTTTACTTTGTCATTGTCAATATTAATAACCAGTTTTATTTAAATTATTACTTGGAAGGTTTCCTAGCAACGAACGTTTTCTGCCTAGGCAGTAAAAGTGGACTTTTTCTGCTTAGGCATTAAAAGTACAACTTCTAAGCCTGCCAGGTGTCATTAAAAGGCCGCTGTTGATGTCATTTTGAGAAAAAATAATTTTATTGCAGTAGTGAAAAATTTTGGCGAGATGAATCGAGACCAAAATATTCGGAATTTGACCCTGACCTTGACTTCAATATTGTCAGAGAGGTAAAGGGAATTTTTCAGGAATTTACTTTTCTCTTATATTTTTTTTTTATTTTTTCTGAGCGTTATAGGATACTTCTCACTTTTCCCGACTTGTCCCGACTTGTCCCGACTTGTCTCAACTTGTCCCGACTTGTCCCGACTTGTCCTGACTTGTCCCGACTTGTCCCGACTTGTCCCGACTTGTCCCGACTTGTCCCGACTTGTCCCGACTCGACCCGACTTGTCCCGACTTGTCTTGACAAACATTACCTGACTCCTTCCGACTTGTCAATTCATGTTCTAATTGAACAGTTTATGTTTTTTGAATCAGTCCTGAAATACTTTTTCTTTTATTCCTGAAAAGAAATTGATTGTGACACTTGTTTCTGTTCATAATTTTGGTTAGATTGAGAAAAAACCTGAAAAAGAAATTATTTGCTCAAAATTGTTACACTGTTCTATAAATTTTGGCTTAAATTTAAGAAAAATATATTAAAACTTTTTGTAATATATTTGTTTGTAACTTTGATTTATTTTCCGAAATATTTCAGAGAAGTTCAGGTGAAATTTCTGTGTAAAAAGTCTGGGTAAGTAGTCTGGGTGGAGAGTGTAAAAAGTCCGAGTGAAAAGTAGTGGTGAAAAGTCTGGGTAAGGAGCCCGGTTGAAAAGTCCGGAATTTCTTTGAATTCAAATTTTCTCTATCAAAAAATATATTTACCCGACCCGACCCGATCTGACGATTTGAACCTAATTGCGAATTGAGTCCAAGTCGACAAGATAAATATTAGTGGCCATGTTTATTGATTTTTGCGTTGATCTTAGCGTTGATACTAGTGTTGATATTGGCGGTGACATTAACTTGAGTTTGACCGTGTGAAGCAAAAAACAATTTTTTTCGCAGAATGCAAAAAAAATTGTTTTCTCATATTTTTTTTATTTCTTTCCGCGCGTTATGGGATACTTCTTTTATTTCTTCCTAAAAAGTAATTGGATTGTGAAAGTTGTTCATAATTTTTAGACGATTGGCAAAATATCTGGAAAGGGAATAATTTCTCAAAATAATTTTTTTGTACTTTGGTGAAATATTTCAAAAAAATATTCATACTTTTTGTATATATTTTTTTGTTATTTTGATTTATTTTCCAAAATAATTCAGAGAAGTCCAAATAAAATTCCGGGAAGAAAGTCTAGGTAAGAAGTCCAGGTGGAGAGTCTGGGTAAAAAGTCCGAATGAAAAGGCAGGGTGAAATGTCTGGATAAGGAGCTTTGGTAAAAAATCCGAAATAATTTGAAATTCAAAATGATTGTATCAAAATATATATTTACAATAATATTTTGGCGAGATGACTCGAGACCAAAATATTCGGAATTTGACCCTGACCTTGACTTCAATATTGTCAGAGTGAAAAAGGAAGTTTTTCAAGAATTTATTTTTCTGTTATTTTTCAATTTTTTTTCTGCACGATATGGTATACTTCTTTTGTTTTTTCTTAAAAAGTAATTGGATTGTGAAAGTTGTTTCAGTTCATGATATTCATTAGCTTGAAAAAATTCTGAAAATAGAATATATTCTTAAATTTATGTTTTTGGTCAATGAATTTTTGCTGATATATTAAAGAATATATTCAGATTTGTGATATTTTTGTTGTGATTTTGATTTGTATTCCAAAATAATTCAGAGAAGTCCAAATAAAATTCCGGGAAGAAAGTCTAGGAGAAGTCCCAGGTGGAGAGTCCGGTTAAAAAGTCCTAATAAAAAGTCTGCACTCTGCACGGTCTGCCAAAAAGTTTTCAAATTTTCCAAAGTGGGTTTCTTAGAAGAACTTTTAATAACAAGTGTGTCCCAGTTGGAGGTAGGTTCCTTCAATATGTATATAGCGTGCAAATGTTTCGTTACATTGTCTGATAATGTTTGAATAGATACAGAAGATTCTTCCCTGCTGGTAACTTAGTTGAATATGCTACTAACCTGATTGTTAACCAAAATTATGTCATTATTTAAACGATTACAAATGGGTGACCAGACTGTCTCATAGTTTTCTTCACAAAATTGTAAAGAGCGCGCGTGCATCACCTTCTAGGGATGCGCAGAGGTAATGAAAATTTTGAATTTTTTGAAATGCTAGCCAATTTTCGTAATTACCACCAAACATTTTCAACTGAATTGTTGATAATTTTATATAATTTTGTGACAAGTTCTCATTGGATGAGCTGAGTGTAGAATGTACAGATTGAAGGGTATACTTTGCCAGTATGTCAAAAAGTGTAAATGCCTTTCTAGCAGCCGCGTAGAAAGAAGTTGTGAAACTTTCGCGTTCGTCCACTTCTTGATCACAATTTTGAGTCAAAATTTCGATTTTCTTTTGAATTTGTTCAAACTTTTCTAATTCCAACATGTTAGCATCACGTCTCAATTCGAGTTCGAAATAACTTTTCTTGTCTGCTACTATAAATTTGGGATATGTTGCTTCTAAATTGCTCAAATATTTCGTGTAAATGGTTATCTTCCCTTTGATACTAGCTATTTTTCGTTCTGCTTGTCAAATCAGACAGTACATATACAAAAACGCAGGGGTGTTCAAGGCGTTGCTAATTCGAATACGAAGTGAAATAAAACTGAACACTAGAATTTTTTTGCAAATCTATACGGCTGCAATTTGATTACTTTTGGCGATAGATGCCGGCTATTATTGCTCCGGGGCGACTTACTGATGTTTTAGGTGATAAATTGACTTTTCAGCTGTAGAAAAACCCGAAAAACCTACAGCACCACCTCGGGTGGTCGGTGTGCACTCCAAGCTAGCACTAGACGAGATTGGCATCTAGACAACTCACCATACACTTGCTTTTCAACAAGGCATGCGGTCGCCTATGGATCCGATATAAAGTAGTTGAAAAAAATTCTCGTACCTACATCGGACTCGAACCGACTATCGCTATGCTGGAGTTTCGAACGGCCTGTGCCTGATCCACCGACCACCGTATGAAAGCTATCAATGTGTACCAATTCAAAAACTCATATTATTCTTACCTTATGGATCGAAAATGATAAGTTGAACATCAGGGTCACAAATCTTTCACCTTCCCCACATCTTGCGGAACACTTCAGGACAGCGTATTAGCCCCACTCTCTCAGAGATACTGCCACCTGAGGAAATATTTGCATTTGCTGAGGATACACCAAGACTCCACACTATGCAGCTTAAATATAGAATAACCTGCCCTGATAAGGCTTTCGATTGCTTTTCTCGAATACTCCTGTATTATTATGAAATATCTTTTCCTATTAAAAAATGTAATGCCTATCTTCATAAAAATAACGGTACTGTTTGTTGATTTTTCATGGGCCTTTGATTGCGTAGATCATGAACTGTTAATCTACAAATTGTCTCGATATGGAATACGAGGCCCTTGTCTGGATTAGTTGAAATCATATGGGCCTCAGTGGTCATGATGGTAGAGCGCTAGTCTATCAGTCAGAGGGACGGAGTTATGAATATACAATGCATACTGTAGAAATCATTGAAAACTGTGAAAAATAAACCTTCATTTATTTATTTATTCAGTCAGAGGGACGTGGGTTCGATTCCCATCATGGTCACAGGTCTCGTACTAGGAATCGCATGTTAAAAGGTAAGACATCGTTAATCCTCGCACAAGCTTCGATTTCTGAGGGTTGTCGTTCGTAGGGGGATGACAGCTGGTTAACGGAAAAAACAATTTTGAACAATTTTAATTTTTAAACAATTTTTTAAACAATACCTGGCAGGTAGATCTCAAATAGTAAAAATGGGGAATTTGTTGAGTACTGAAAAATTTATTAATAGGGGTGTTCCTCAGGGTTCAGTCTTGGGTCCATATCTCTTCATAATATATTCGAATGATTTAATAACTTCTGTGAATAAAATGTCTCCAAATTCCCAAATAGTCTGCTATGCAGATGGTACAAATATTCTTGTTGCCAATACAAGTTTAAAACAAGTTAGGATCAATATCTGTAAAATATATCACCATATTAATGACTGGTGGAGAAAAAACAGTCTGATCTTGAATGAATTTATGCGAGCATCACAACAGACTCCTGAGCCCCTTTCAACTGATGATTGTGAAATTTCATTCGTTGAAAATACTAAACTGTTGGGTATTGTTATAGATTCAAGAAGTCAACGGACAGAACATATAGAAACTTTATGTAGAATGCTACGTAGTGGCTGCTATTCACTTAATTTTATTGTCAAACAGTGTAGTAAATAAATACTTCTCACTATTTATTATGCTAGTTTTCATTGTCACCTACGTTACGGTTTACTTAACGGGGATGTTCAACCAACATAGAAAGAGTATTTATACTACAAAAATATGCCGTTAGAATTACAGACAAACTTGCACGACAAGATTCATGTAGATCAGTATTCAAAAATCTGAAAATACTTACCTTAGCGGAAATATATATCTATGAAATAAGTCATTATGTGTACAAACATAGATCATTATTTGTATCCAATCAAAATACTCACGAATATTTATTTGTACCAGATGTTCACAGGTCTTCATTTTATTGTAGTAAAACTGCACTAACTAATTTTCCCAATTTATTTAAAACACTATTTACAACAATTATTCACTAAAACATTTACTTTAATAACTATTTCAATTTATTTCTACTGTGGCTATCTATCAGCGAACTCTGGAACTGTAACTTACTCTGAATTCTGACTGTCCCGCCATCTGCTATACAGCGGCTATATATAGTCGCAAGGCTCTCTCGATTATTCTGGAGTATAGAACATTTCATTTAGATGGCTCTTCGAACAGTATCGAATTGATCGATTTTATTCCAGCTTGTTCTCGGCGATAGGCCAGCAGATGTGATGTTGTAGTTGGACGAGGGTGCATAATTAATTAAATCAGGGCCGGTCTCGGGGTCGGTCTCGAAATCGTTACATTGCCCCCTTCTTGAAGACGTTTCGTCCCGAAACGTCATTCTTGGAGTGTGAAGATATCTGCACGATTCTCCATATCTGCACCTGGACGTTCGATGGAAGTAGCACTCCACAGTCTTCAAGTTGGGTCGAGGAAGATGGTTGCAGCACACCAGAATGTTGATGCCGCTGGATCTGAATATTGTCTCCAACATGCTTCTTACAACTCTCCAGTCCAGCCCATCAAGTCCACAGGCCAATTTTTGGATTGCCAGGTCTACAATATTCTGGTCCAGTATCGTGTCTCTCAATCTCGTAAGGCTCTTCCAAACATCTTCATAAGACGGCTTATCTCGAGAATGCTTCTTGGTAACCAGATAGTAGATGTTTATCTGGCATTTCCTCAGCTGTAACACCCCTCCAACTTCCGGGTTCTGTTCTCTCAGTTCCTGGATTCGACCGAACTTCTTGGAGAAAACTACTGCAATGCCTCTGGATCTTCTGCCACACAGTGAGCTAACGCGTAATCAGCAGGCACCTTGAAAAGATCTCGTGACTCCTCTCGGGTTACCCTATATTGAACTTTCTGTCCGTTCGAGTACAGGGACATGAACCTCTGAACCGTCATTTCGTCCTCCGGTGATCTGACTGTGCGGACTTGATCGTGGTTTCCGGCGTAAGGGGACAACCTATTGAAGTGGACTACCCTAGGTTTTCGTCGTGGTGGCTTATATATGCGGTGGACGAGGTCATTTATCCTTTTCATGATCTTATATGGACCTTCCCACGAGTTCCGAAGTTTCGGTGATAGTCCACGGCGACAATTAGGGTTGTATAGCCAGACAAGGTCACCTGTCTGATATCCACCAGCATCCGCCTTGATGTCGTAGGTCTCCTTCATTCTGTCGCTGGCACTCTGGATGTTCAAACGGACCCGTTCATGGATGTCGTCCATTCTCTGTCGCAGTTTGCTGACTTAGTCATCTCCCACAGTGTCTTGTCCTGGTGGCGTCCCAAACTTCAGGTCACATGGAAGTCGTAGCTCTCGGCCCATAATAACACTAGCAGGGGTTTGGCCGGTTGACTCGTGAACTGCGGAACGATACGCCATCAGGAACAGATGAAGGTACTGGTCCCAATCCTTCTGGTGGTCAGAGACTACCTTGGACAGGTGGCGGTTTATCGTCTTATTTATCCGCTCCACCATTTCATCGGACTGTGGATGTAGAGCTGTGGTCCTCGTTTTCCGGAGATGTTCAGCATATGACACATCTCCTGGAACAGGTTTGACTCGAAATTCCTGCCTTGGTCCGAATGCAGCTCTAACGGGAAACCGAATCGACAAATCCACTCCTTCACCAAGACGTCGGCAACGGTAATGGCTTCTTGGTTGGGCAGGGCATAGGCTTCGGCCCACTTGCTGAAGTGATCCATCGCCACAAGGATGTACTTGTTCCCGTGTTCAGATTGTGGGAACGGGCCAGCGATGTCAATGGCGATCCTTTCGAATGGGCTGCCCACATTGTACGGGCTCATCGGGGCCTTAGGTCTTGTTCGAGGCCCATTACTGGCAGCGCATACAGCACATTTTCTGCACCAGTCCTTGACATCAGCTTGACAATTGGCCCAGTAGAACCGTTGCCTAACTTTCTGGAGGGTCTTCGTCACTCCCAGATGTCCTCCGGTGACTCCATCATGGATTTCTCGGAGCACTTCCTGTCTTCTGCTCCTGGGAACTACTACCTGACGTCTTTCTTCCCCGCCATCCTCCGACTCCAACACACGCTTCAAGAGTCCATTGTCTAAGGTGAAAGAGTTCCATTGGGCCCAGTAATTTTTAACGACTGGAGAACAACTGGCTATTTCCTGCCACGACGGTCTTCGCTCACTCTTCTTCCAGCCGATGACTAAACCAAGATCTGGATCTTTCTCTTGGTCTTTCTGGATCTTGTGGTCATTCCAGTTATCATCGACCGCCGTGGTTCTGCAGAGTGTCGACTCCTTTTTCTCTGTTCGTCGGCAGTGCGAACAGTCGTCTGGACATGGTCTTCGCAATAGGGCATCCGCATTCTTATGGCTGGTCCTGCCCGATGTTCGATTTCAAAGTCGAATTCCTGGAGCCTCTCAATCCAGCGTGCCACTTGACCCTCGGGATTCTTAAACGGTAGGAGCCATTTGAGAACTGCATGGTCAGTTCTCAGTAGGAATCTTCGACCATACACGTACTTGTAGAAGTGCTCAACTCCCTTGACAACAGCCAACAGTTCCCGCCTGGTGACACAGTAATTCCGCTCCGGTTTACTGAGGGTCTTGCTGAAGTAACCGATGACCCTCTCTTGTCCTTGGATCTGAGACAGGACAGCTCCAAGTCCCACGTTACTGGCGTCCGTGTCCAAAATGAATTTCACGTCTGGAAGGGGGTAGCTCAGGATTGGTGCGTTGATCAAAGCCCCTTTCAACTTCCTGAATGAATCTTGGCTTTCATCTGACCACTGGAACTTTGTTTGTCCTTCCGTGAGCCTGGTCAGTGGTTTTGCGATGTTAGCAAATCCCAGCACGTATCGGCGATAGTAAGTGCACAAGCCAAGAAAACTTCGAAGCTGGTGAATGTCTTTCGGGACGGGCCATTCCTTAACAGCTTTGATCTTCTGCTCATCTACTGCCACTCCTTATAAAGCGACATACGCGTTGTTATTTGGGGCTTGCTGGATACAGGTCGACGACTGCCCCTCTTCATCGACCTTCTTTAGTTTTCCTGCGTCGGTGTCGTATCTTTAAAAGTTGGGCATTTGCTACGCACATTCCCAATTTTCCCGCAATTCCAGCACCTTATTTGTTTTCTTTCAGGCAGGACTTCCTTCATTAATTTTCTCATGACAGCCTCGATATTAGCGGGCTCCTGTGGCTGTGGATCTTCCTCGATCATCCGGACTCTACTCTGGGTTTTGCAGGATTGCTTTGCTGCTTCGAATTCCAGAGCGCGTGCCAATGCATCCACGAGATGTACGGGGCGAGCTAGTGTTAGGGCTTGCCGGGTTTCCTGGTCACGAAGTCCATCCAAAATTGCCTGGACCGCTAGTCGCTCCATTACATTTTCCGGTGTAGCTGGGTACGCAAGACGAACCAAGCGTGCAATATCTGCTTCAAATTCTTGCAACGATTCGCTTGATTTCTGGCATCGGTTCTTCAGCTATGAGTGATATACGTGTTCAAGGTGGGCTTGGCCATAGCGAAGTTGCAAGTGTTTTGCCAGCTGTTCATAGTCTTCCTGTTTTTGGGCGGTGAGTGTTTTTAAAAAATTTGTTGCTTCGCCTCGCAATGCCAGTGTCAATGCTAAAGCTTTTTCCCCAGAATTCCATCCATTTGCTTTGGCAGCAGTTTCAAATTGTCGATGGTAGTTTGACCATGGAGTATTTCCGTCGAACTGAGGCGGTTTCAAGGAAAGTTTTCCAGGTTGAGCACTAATCTTGAAATTTTTTGTGTCTTTCTGAACTTCCTCCTGGTTGATTCTCAGGTCCAGCATTGGGTTTTTGTTGTAAGTTTCTGGGGTGTGCGCAGAATCCATTCGCTTTTCCAATTCACTGAATTTTTCCTATATTCTGCCGATTTCTGTCTCGATTCCGCCTTTTATTTCATCGTGGAGCGTTTCCTTAATTTTTTTTATTTCTTCCTCCATGTCATCTTTGATTTTCTCCATCTCTGTTTCAACAGTTCCCATTCTTCCTTCCAACCGATTCACCACACCACAAACTTCTTTCAAACTCTTCGAATTTTCTAGAAGCTCCTCCCTCAGACTATTTGAATTTTCTAGAAGCTCTTCTCTCAAATTCTCCGAATTTTCCAGAAGCTTCACTTCTAGATGTTTCACTTCTAAACTTTTCGAATTTTCTAGAAATTTGTCTTGGAGTTCCTCTTTCAGACTGTTCGAATTTTCTAGAAGTTCTTCCTTCAAACTATTCGAATTTTGTTGGACTTCGTCTTTCAGAGACTTAGTAGTTTCTTCGAGTTTATTCATAATCGAACTCAAGTCGATTCCAGAAACATCGAATAAAAATGTTTCGGGGTCTTCTCCTTCTTCAATCAGTCCATCTGAAAGTCCTTTCTGGAGTACGGCCTTCTTTCCAGTTGTTTCTAACTCACGCTCCTCTAACTCTTGCTTTAATTCACTAACTTTAAGGTCAACTAGGTGAATTCTTCTCGGAAACATTTTGTCTTTACCGAGATATTAGTCTATTATTTATTTCACACACAGTTTTCAGTTTATTGTCCCGCGACGCGCAAAACTGTCCACTTTGCACTCAAATGTTCAACGAGTCATTAACTGTCTATTAGGCGCGATAAACGTCAGTTTTTCAACGCGACGAACACTTTAACACTTATTTATTTTAAACATCCCACTTCTGACACCAAATGTAGTAAAACTGACTAACTAATTTTCCTAATTTATTTAAAACAATATTTACAACAATTATTCACTAAAACATTTACTTCAATAACTATTTCAATTTATTTCTACTGTGGCTATCTATCAGCGAACTCTGGAACTGTAACTAACTCTGAATTCTGACTGTCCCGCCATCTGCTATACAGCGGCTAGATATAGTCGCAAGGCTCTCTCGTTTATTCTGGAGTATAGAACATTTCATCTAGATGGCTCTTCGAACAGTATCGAATTGATCGATTTCATTCCAGCTTGTTCTCGGCGATAGGCCAGCAGATGTGATGTTGTAGTTGGACGAGGATGCATAATTAATTAGATCAGGGCCGGTCTCGGAGTCGGTCTCGAAATCGTTACAATATCAAAGAAATCTACAATATGGGCTGTAAATTCTTCAACTCACTGGCTGAAGATATACAGACATCCCCCAATCTCTTTATTTTTAAACAACGGGTGAAAGCACTACTACTATCGAGAAATTGTTACACATTGGAGGAATATTTTAATAGTTCTTAGTTTTAAACGTCAATTATATAGTTTTCTACGTTTAATCTTCTATGTAATTTTCCACATTTGGCTTTGACGTTTTCTTTTATTATTGTGCTATGTGTACTGTTCAGTATCATGTACTTTTAAATTGAAGAAATAAAAATTATTATTATTATTATGTGCTGAGGAGGATGAAACAGCGTTTCACATTATATTTGAATACGGAGCTCTTGCCCGCATGAGGATGGATATTTTCGAACACTGAATTGCAAAAGATATCATTCCACAAGGAAACGCATTGAGAAATCTCCAGGAGTTCATTAGAAGATCTAAAGTTCTCATTAGATAGACCTCACAGCGGGGTACAGAAAAATTCTATGCAGAACTACCTGCATTTCGGCTAATCGCCGATCAATAATAATAATATACCATTTTACCTTATTTGTATAATTTATATTTCTGTAGATGAGATAAATTCCAATCAGATGAAAAGACCACACCAAGAAGTGATTTTTTTAATAATTTTCGAATATTGATATGAGTTGAGTGTGCTCAAAATGCTACTGTCAATTAATTCGTATGCCTACATGCCAACCGCCTTCATTATGGTGAATGATACACAATATCGAGGATACTCTTTGTGAGACCGACAAGGTTTAGTCGATGATCAGTTCATTATTACTTTTGATTGCGGGTTGGACTACACCTGAAATTCATATCATCATTAATATTTTCTCACGGTTGGCACATCGCTCCTTTCTCACATTTGGGTAATTTGGTAAGATAATCAGATCTTTATTTATAATAATGGCGAGAATAATTGGATTTATAAAATTAGTTTTGAAGAATTGCAGATTTTTCCATCGAGTTTTCGATTATCTACATATTATTTATGACATGCTTCAATACATTTTGATTGATATTTCCTGTGTATCAGTTTACATTGAAGATATCAACTTGAATAATTTATATAGCATTTTCACATAATTTTCTCAGATAGGAAAATTTTGAATATGATACTTTACTGGCAAAATTTAATTATTTCGTAAACGGTGTAACTTATCGGGTCAATAAATGAAAAGAAATTATTCCGACTACGGTCAAAAAACCCCTTCTCTCTACACATTCCCACAAAGTGGAAAAATGAGGCACATATCTAACAGAAAACAACTACTTCCCCATACGGACATTGATCTACATCTATTATCCATTGGTGCAATGTTCCTTAATGAGGATATTTTTGAAAGTGCTGATTGTAATGAAGCCATTGAATATTATTCTTTATTTTGTTGGAAATGACCCCCTGCAAATTTGTTTTGTTTCGAAGTTTTTTCTTCTCATCAGTGCAAGGATAGGTCAGACAATAATAGAGTCGTCTTGTTCCACAAAACGAAAGATAGCATTCAAAAGCCCTATACTATTTCCCCACGAATGATGCCCTGACTTACAATAAGTCAGTATCAGCACCAACCGCGAGAGAAAAACAAAATGGCATTCCTTGGTTTCACATACTCCAAGAAGAGTGAATGCAATAAATCGAATGAATTTCAGAAACTGTGTATCGGAAGAGTAACAAGTACATGGAATAATCCCATCCACGGTCGTAAATACTCTTCTCTCCGCACATGAGGAGAATATCTGACAGAAAACTACTACTTGGGGATACCATCCATTTGGGTAACGTTCTTCAAGGAGGACACTATAGAATTGATTTGCCATTCTGCACTGAAAATTTCATTTTGTTGCTTCAACATTTTGTTCATCACCGCCGAATGTTGCTGCATCAGGAATATTTTCATCGCTATCATCGCCACTTCTTTAAGTTTTCTTCATCTGACGGTTATACTTCTCGTTATGTTAGATTTAGTCTTGCCATTCTGAAAAAAAAAATATTCTGAGATCTGAACGTGTACAAGGACAAATGAGTCCCATTTAAAATTACTATTGAGACATTTATGTGCTCTACTATTCTGTATTTCCTGTACATACATGCATTACGGAAGTTATAAAGAACATACTCAGTGTTTGGGAAAGCTCGTTGATGTTTGCTAATTTAATTCAATCATATTTATTATCATCAATACCAATTGGACCGATCGACAGATCGGACCAATAGAACAGATTTGATTGCGCCACGGCACAGAAATTCACTTTACCAACAGGCAGAGGTCAGTACAGAAATATGGTTTTGAAATAATTTTTACCCTTTTTTGACAGCACGCCTTGCATACATGCTTAAGTGGATCGGATATATGCGACATAACATCCTCAAATTTCTCAGATCACAACGAGAAGATCAACAGACGGGACGCCCCTACTATATGATGATTTCAGTTATTACAAAGTTACAGTGCATTATTATCGAACCACTTGCGAGCTAACGATAAAATACTCAATGTCTCGCCACCACCAAGTTCCTACCAAGCTCCATACTGCAGTAATAATAACCATCAATGGCGCTTCCTAATATTTGTATATTTTTCAGAAAGATTTTACCTCTTCTTTCCTTATGCGATCCAGTCGCTTTTCGATTCAAACCTTCTTATCTCTGCTAAATAGCAGCGTCTCAAGTCAGTTTGAACATCAGTTGCAGCTATTCATTAATCTTTGACCGAAACTGAAATTGCTATTCCTCATTAGTCTGCCGAGTGATGGCACCGGGCACAAAATTGTGTACATTTCAATTCAATGATTTGTTATCATGAACATTTTGAATCTTCCGGTCAATCGAAAAGGAAAATTATGAAATTCCTGAAAATCAATTACCCATGGAGAAGGAAACAAATGAGATAGACACTAGTATTCTACTGTACGAGTCTCTAAAAGTTATACTATTGTCGTTCTGTGGTAATTTCGTCCCTACAGATGCCTATTTTCTTCGGTAAATGCTCCTCTGCCATATTTCAATGGGCGTTAAAGAGATTTGAGGGGACCACCCCATATATATTTATAATATTTCTGATAACCAATCCTGTTTTCTATATTATGTTATCGAAGCTTTGTCTAAACGTTTCATGAAAATGAATTTTGTGTAGAAGACATCACTTCGGGTCAGTTCACAGTTGCCACTTTTGAAGAGGTGCTGGAATTATTAGTTCTATTCTTTACTACTGGTGAATAGGCGAGAACACGAAAAAATATTTTTGGTTCAAATGTGTTTTTAAATACATAATACACTGTATATTTTATTCATACTTGCAGGTTGTGCTATTTTTGTTTATATAATATACAATACAGTGCATTGCTCTGAGTGGAAACCGTTAACACTTGCACTATATTATATGTTTGCTGTGTTTTTGTAATGTACATAAGTATTATGTTATCTACTATATGATTTTGCATTTATGGAGTATGCATTAAAGCCATCATTATTTAATTTCAAATACAAATTTGTGGGTAGTAGTTGATATAATTAATATCTATTTGGGCCTTTAAAAATTAAAGTAGGCGTTTTTGCAGAATGTAGAAATCAATTAAAAAACTACTAGCATAGGTTATCGCAATTTTATTCACAAAAAATGTAATTCAAAAATTGTCAATAAATGTTTTCTGAGAATGTATACATAATACGTACATCCAATGAACATGCAATGGGCGTACATGTGCTGTAGGGATGGAATGAAATAAAGTAGTAAGTCAAAGTTATGAAATTCTGAGTAACCAAGTCAGAATTCCGAGATACTAAGTCGGAATTATAAAATTCCGAGTTACAAATACGGAATTCCGAGATACTAAGTCGGAATTATAAAATTCCGAGTTACCAATTCGGAATTCCGAGATACTAAGTCGGAATTATAAAATTCCGAGTAACCAAGTCGGAATTCGAAAAATAAAATTGGTGTGGCTTGGTGTGGCCTTCGTAAATTCTTAACTTTTTGGCTAATTCTCTCTAATTCTGTCGAATTTCAGATTTTGTACCTTTCACTTTATTTGTGAAATAGTCTTGTAAAATTCCACTTGTGATTGCATTCATCTCATGAGTCTGTCTTCCATTTCTGAACTCACCTGAATTGATTCGAAAAAACAATACTCGTGGTGTTTTTTGTCGAAGATATTCAATTTCGTTCAGAAATTAATCGACACACTTATTGCGAAAATTCAATCACTCGTGGTATTACTAGTGAAAATTCACTAATTACTATTAATACTAATGTAAAGAACACAATTTGTTGCATTTTGCAAATAAGTCAGAA
The DNA here is from genome assembly GCA_958502065.1 of Chrysolina americana. Lineage (NCBI taxonomy): Eukaryota > Metazoa > Arthropoda > Insecta > Coleoptera > Chrysomelidae > Chrysolina > Chrysolina americana. The sequence goes on along the minus strand of OY293415.1, from coordinate 43,628,342 downwards.
TAGCCGGTCCAGAGTAGTTAGTTGGTGGTAACTGGCTGTAAAGCGTAGCACTCGTAGATTGCAAAGTGCATGAAGATGACGGAGATGGCATCTGTTGCAAGTTGTGAGTTACCATCAATAATAATAGTAATAATATAATAAAAACAATTTTTACAATATATCTACAATCATTTTCAACAGTAAAATAGAGAATCTAAATAGCAAAAACTTACATGATGAAAGGGTGGGGTTCAGCTAAGAAGCTGCTTTTAAATCCAACCGTTTGAAAGAAAAAAAAAACAATAAGGAATTAAAATTCAAATATAAATTTAAACTTTAACAAATATATACACACATATATCAGTACTCATAAACATAAATACATTCTTTCATATACAAAACTCGCTATTATGCAAATTACCCTAACAAACTTTAATAGCTATAACTTGTGAACTTGTAATACAAATAATTGAAACAGATAAATATATTGATGCATAAGGTCGTCATATTATTTTCACTGTAGCCTTGTCAAAAACAAGATTTTTAAACGTTTTTTGAAATTATTCAGAGTAAAATCCTTGAATTCTACAGGAGTGGTGTTGTAAATTTTTGCAGCATTGAAGGAAAAGCATCTGGTGTAGATTGTTTTAGAATGCCTTACAATGAAAAGTAGGTGCTTAATGCGCGATAACTTTTTCAGAAAGAGAAGAGCTAATTTTTTTCGTAAATATGACGGTAAACCCGTAGTCAAAATTTTGTGGGTGAAGGTAAGTAAATGAATTTCTCTCAGATATTTTAATTTCAACCATCCAGACTTAGCGAATGCTGCACTGATGTGGTCATATTTGCGGATGCCGTATGAAAAACGATGTGCTGAAACCCTCAGCTCTTAAAATGTCTTGTTAGTAAAACAAGTCAATTTTTATTTATTTCACTTATTAACCGTTTTCCACACTATTAATAAATCAGATTGAATCTCTACATTCATTATTTTGTTTATTAATTTACGAGTATAGAAATCGGGTTTGCATTCTATATGAGTTGAGTATTATGGATGGATTAAGTACGAAGTAATGGCAACTTGTAGGTAGTCTTCATTCATAGATGGTCGCCTATGAGTGCTGCCTCTTTTGATTGAGTGGAAGTAATTACTAAAGACTCTGCAACCAGTAAAACATTTAGATGTTTCTCCATGATCGGCACGTACACGTACAGTTTTATTTTTTGCTGCAATAAAAAGTCGTATTTCTTATGATATGTTTTTCTTTATTGGGAATGTTCTGGTTATTGGAAAGAAGGCATACAGAAAATTTCACCGAGATAAACAGTGTCTCCATAAATGAGCTTTAGATATGAATGCAATACTACATTTATTTATGAAATAAGTGTATATTGGTGTTTGGTCATTCTTGTAGGTGAGTAGGTAAAATTTGATTTGTTAAAAAAGTTAAAATATATTTCTGATGGAAAGTTTTGAGAAGAAAAATCACTTTGTGATATTTGAAATGAAGAAATAAATTCTTGTAGATACTTCAACGAAGTGGAGCTGTAATTTTTGAAGATTTTTTTCTCATTCTCTTGCTAAAAATGGAAAATCAAAATCCAAAATATAATTTGAGAACTGGTAAGAGGGTAGACTATGATAGACTTCATCATGGAAGGGAACAGCTAAATAGAGGTGACGAAGATTCCATAGAAAACCAAGGTAGGAGTATACAAATATTTCTGAAGGCCAACTATTGGGCAATAGCCAGGGAGCTATTCCTAAAAATGTGGAAAAAAGTTAAACTAATATCAAATTCGTATGCAACACCTCATGGAAGATCACGTACTGTAGAAAATGCTAGTTATTCCGCACCTCAAACACAATCAGGGCATTTTTTGGAAACACCTAGACCTTCAAGGAAATTTTTTTCAAGTGTGCCATTACATCGGGTAGTAGTAACCAATCCTTCATTCTGGGAACAGCCAGACGATCGAAATTTTCTAATAAATATACAGGGGCCCAGTATGCTCAACATTACGGAAGTATGGAGGCAACTAACTACAGTTTTCCACCCCCTGGATTGCAACCAAGAAGTTCACAAGTGCCACTCTTCTCTTTTCAAACTGAAAATCAAATTAATAGTTTTATTGCTCAAATAGTAAATAACACAATGCAAAGTTTACAAAATCAGAACATGATTAATAATAATATAAATACAAATAGTTTTGTACAGAGATCAAATGTACAGAGTGTACCAAACACAAATATTGCTTTCAACTTTTCCAGGTTAAATCTAGAAAATGAGGTTAAATGTAGGTGAACTATAGGCTTACGAATCGACCTTGAACTTTGGACTATCGGTACGTCGCTGGTCTGCGTTCATCGTGTGACGTAGTCGAGAGAGATCTCTTGGATTGATAACAATTCTCCAGTACCGCGCGCTGCTAAATTTCGGTGCGTCGCTGTGTTTGGCGTTCATCAAGTCGCGATAGATCCCTTAGATTGATAACAATTCTCCACTACCGCGCGCTTATAATATATAATAAGAATAATGATTGTGGATGACATATTCAGATTCAAAATACGGGATTTAAGAGAAAAAAAAAAACATGGCGGCTGTCAAATGTTATACCAGGTGGCTCAAAATACAGTATTTAAGAGAAAATAAAAAAACATGGCCGCTGCCAAATGATATACCGGATGTATCAAATAACAATATTTAAGAGAAAAACATGTCAGCTTAACGGAGGTCGTCACCTTCAATGTGCGATACCCATTGGAGTATTCAGAGGCACAGTTATGTTTGCTAAGTACACAATTTAATGTATACAGAGCGCCGCATAAACGTATGCAGTGTCGTGAAATGAAGTCGTGATTTTTAATGTGCGATACCCATTTACGTTATTGTTTTCATTTTTCATCACCATCATCAGGTGGGAGGGGGGGAGATAACATTATTTTTGGAAAGTATGTGTGTGTCATTGGGTAGTTGAAATAATCAGTAATAAAATGGCATCTGAAGAATACGGATGGAAGGTGGAGCAGTTTTGTAGACGTATTCAAGAACTAAAGTCAGATATTCAATTTTCCGAAGAAAAGGAGAACGTTTTGAAGCAGTTGAATAATTTGGGCATTCGAAACAAAGTGTTCAATCGAAAATTGCCGCAAACGAGATATCCGTTAAGAAGAATCCAGCCTCACGCATTGTAGAATATGTCTCTGCAATTGAAAACAAATTTTATACTTTTGACAGCAATATTGAATAATGTTTTATACGTCAACGTACCAAAAAGAGTGAAATACATGGCAATATGCATGAAGCAAGAAGATTTCGATTGGGGCTGCAATAGAACTCAATGGAAAACAATGTATTTAACATCAGTCAATGGAGGGCAATTAGCAGTATTTGTTAGCCATGTTCCGAAGAATATAGCGTTCAAGTACAAGCTGAAGCTGATATTTGAAGATCTTCGAGAAATTAACACAAAAACTAAGGAATTTGTTCCAGCAGGGCGTGAGAAAAACAAATCCAAAATGGAATTTCAGCTTTACAGAATCCTCATCATAGTATCTACGATATTAGCATGTATATTGATCAGAATTGTGAAGGAAATAATTGTAGTGGTTAATAGAAATGGCATAACTTTTTTTAAATAAAAAATGTAAAACTGAATTCCAAATTGTATTCATCGAAGAGTTGAAAAATATTTCATTATAGATATAAATACCACATCCAAAGGAAATAGTTGAAACTGATAAAGAGTTTCTGAACCACATTCGAACGAAATCGTTAGAACTGATAATGATTATCTCGGGGACACAATACCAACTACACCGGATATTCACACTCGTTATCTAATCCGTGATTAAAATGTTTTTCCGTTACTTGAATTATATCGGAGTGTTCTAGAAAAATATGTCCTTATCTCGCATTTTATAAAACCAAAGTGCACACAATAAGTGAAAAGTAGGTACTTTTTTTATTTGCTTTTCGGTTTGATTGTGATATTTGAAATTTTTGCAAGTCATTTAGCGTTTTTCATAAGATTTTTTGGAAAAGTCGTTTAGCGTTTTTCGTAAGATTTTACTGCTTCACAAACGTTTTGAATTTTTTTTTTTTTTTTTTTCACCTATGATTCCACAATTCTGTTTTTTCTTACGCTCTAATATTTTTTCGGAAAAGTCATTTTGTGTTTTTCATAAGATTTTTTGATAATTCTGTTGAAACGAGTTCTTTTTTAACTGTTTTTACAATGGAGAATGTTTTTTTATTTAGATGGATTTATCGAAAGTTAATTAAGTGTGTTTTCTCAACAGAAAACCAATAAAGAAGTTAGCTGACCTCCCAAGAAACACTCCTCAAAACATATCATCAGCTAGAGTAACCAAGAGCAAATTTGGCGAGGCTGTGCTCCTAGAGTTGGACGATTGTAGCATATTTCTACCAACCCGTGTTACCGAAGTAATCAAGCCTAACATTCAATATTTCTGCGAGGGAAAATACTCCATCATTTGCAGAGAGTCCCAAGATTTAGGGAAGCCAAACCTCGCTCAGCAGTTCGAATTCATAGAAAATTAGCGACCACGGAAAGAAAGGCCTATTGTGAGTTATACTGTTGTATTATATTATATTACAATGGTTGATTTTTCGAAAACTATGTCGAAAATTAACGAATACATCAAAATTATCAGAGATAACTACTCTAGTGCTCTTGCCAATCAAGTTTCGAATTTCATTAATCAACATATTAGGAAGTGTAATTTAGCGATGAAAAGAATTAAATTTTCTGTGGGGGAAAAAATGAAAATTATTTCAAAAATTTGGGAATTAAAACGATTCAGATCACTTATCAACATTATGGGGTGTTCAAAAATGGGTTCTGGATTGATGCGAAGCAATAGAGTGAAATGGCAAAATTTTGAGGCTATTTTCGATTGCAGAGTTTAAACAGGAGTCATTATCAATTTATCGCATAAAGACGCGAAAAATTTTTTGGAAGATGCTTTTTTTCCACTCCGATCGAAAATATCTAAAACTTTGAAGCGAATGAAATGCCTGAAAGTAAATACAACATTATTGTGGGATTTTGTAAAAAAATCGAATGATGGTGAAATAGTTGATAGGAAATATTTTAATACTCCCAATGCAGTCATAAACCAAGGTACTAACTTGGCTGTTTGGTATAATAAAAATGTTGTAGCATTATCTTAAATAAATTGAGCGAGTTTGAAGAAAAAGAAAGCGGATGGGCTTTAAGTAAAGTTGTTTTGTTGGAAGTAGCAATAAATAAATTCGAAAATGGAAACAACGGCACATCCTTCATTAGTCTACCCAACCAAATCGCTAAGAAACAAGCTTGCGTTAACGTTCAGAATAATGATGAAATGTGCTTCTATTGGAGTGTTGTTAGCGCATTATATCCTGTAGCAAAACATACAGAAATGCTGTCAAAATATTCACATTATTCTACAGTTTTGAATACTGTAGGGCTAGACTCTCCAATGAAGTTACAACAAATTTTAAAGTTTGATAAACTAAACAATTTTTCAGTAAATGTGTATGCTTTAGAATTGAATGAAGTTAACGAAAAATCATTTTATGTAGTAGTGCCAGCAAGACTGACGAACAACAAATTATAAAGACATGTTAATTTATTACTCATTCAGGATAAATATTTTCCAAAATTAAACGACTATGACGCCCCACCTGTTGACAATGAAAATATTGATATAAAGTACCATTATGTTTGGATAAGAGATATGTCTAGTGCGATCGGTGTCTCAATTATTTCAATTGCCAGCAGAAATCGAAAGGCCATGAAGCACTTTGCAAAAATTCAAATAGTTGTAAAATTTCTTTTCCATCATACGATTACGTGAATTCCGTAATCATGTTTATAAACAACAATGCCCTTTCATCATTTACGCGGATTTTGAATCAGTTTTGGAAAAATGTAACAAGAAAATTTCTCAAAAAACGAAAAAATATCAAAAACATAAAACATTTAGTGCGGGCTACTCAAATGTTCTTTCAATGACAGCTATTCACAGTTCAAAAGCTATCGAGGTAAGGATTGCATACAATGGTTCACAGATGAAATGGCTAACATTGCCAAATTTGTAGAATCAAAAATCAAAAATATTGTGCCAATGACATGCAATCCCGATATTGTTAATGCTAGAGTGTGCAATATTTTCGAAAAACCCTTCAGTAAAGAAGATATTATTGTACGTGATCATGACCATTTTACAGGTAAATTCAGAAACTTCGCTCACCAAGCCTGTAACTTGAATTTTCAAAAACTGTTTGTTGTACCCATTGCTTTCCACAATCTCTCAGGCTATGACAGCCTCTTCATTATCAAAGATATTGCTGAAAAGGGAAACGTTAGCATACTTCCTTCAAATAAAGAAAGGTACATTTATTTTACTTAATTCGATGCTGATACCTCAATCAAATTCCGTTTCATAGATTCTTTTCGTTTTTTGGGAGCCAGCTTAGATGAGCTAGTTTCCACGTTGAAAGTTGATGATTTAAAAATATCGAAGAAAGAATTTCAACAATATGACGATGAGAAGTTCACCCTTATCACTAAGAAGGGTGTATTTCCCTACGATTTTGTCAATAATGTGAGAAAACTAGAGGAAACTGTGCTTCCATCAAGGGAACATTTCTATAATAAATTGAATGAGGAAAATATTTCTGAAGAGAAGTATGCTCACGCTCTACATATTTGGGAAACTTTCGAAATTCAAAATTTGGGGTAGTACTCAGACTTATAACTCAAAACCGATATTCTGTTGTTGGCCGATGTATTTGAAAAATTTCGAAAAAATTGTATAGCAACTTATGGCTTGGATCCGGCATAGTTCTACACTATGCCCGGATTCACGTGGGATGCTATGTTGAAATATACTAAATGCAAATTACAAATTTTGAAAGATATCAATATGATAATGTTCATAGAAAGGGGTATAAGAGGTGGAATTTCAGTTTGTTCAAACACATTTAGTGAAGCCAATAACAGGTATATGGATGTCTACGATCCCAATAAACCTTCGAAATATATTTTATATTTGGACGTCAACAACCTTTATGGCTGGGTGATGTCAGAGTTTTTGCCTTACGATGGCTTTCAGTGGGTAGATAATTTCAATTTGGATATAACTGATATCCCAGACGACGCATCAGAAGGGTGTATCTAAGAGGTAGACTTGGAATATCCTGAGAGATTGCACGATTCCCATAAAGATTTCCCTTTTTGTCCTGAACACCGCGCTCCCTCAAATGCTGAACAAAAGAAATTAATAGGTACTCTATACAACAAATCCAAATATATTTTGCACTATCGGAATTTGAAACAGGCATTGCGAAACGGTTTGATTCTAACGAGAATTCACAGGGTGTTGAAATTTCGACAATCTGCGTGGCTGCGACCCTACATCTAGTTGAATACTCGTTTAAGGGTTGCAGCTACCCGTACCTTTGAAAAAAATCTCTTCAAATTAGCTAACAATGCAGTTTTTAGTAAAACGATGGAGAACATCCGGTTGCACAGGGTAGTTAAACTTGTCAAATTTTGGAACGGGCGTTATGGTGCCAAAAATTTGATTTCAAGCCCTAGGTTTCAGAGTAGAACCGTTTTTGATGCAGACTTGATGGCTATGAACTATAAAAGGCTGAACTAACATTCAATAAACCTATGTATATTGAAATGGCTATCCTGGATATTTCAGAAACGTGTGTGTTTGATTTTCATTATGATTTTATGGTACCCATCATGGGAGATGGATGTAAGCTGCTGTATACTGGTACAGACAGCTTCATGAATTAATTAACTTGTGATAACGTCTATTCCGAAATAATAAAAAATCATCCTTCAAAATTCGATACCTCTGATTACTCTCAAAATAATGAATATAACATCTCCCTTCTAAACAAAAAGTACCAGGTCTAATGAAGGACGAAGTCAATGGTAAAATAATAACACATTTTGTAGGTTTAAGATCCAAAATGTATACATTCAAAGTCCAGGGTGGGAAAGTAACAAAAAAATCAATGCGGATGAAATACGGTGTGGTATAAAACAAAATTCAATTCGAAGATTATGTCAATTATCTTGAAAATTTTAAAGAAAAAATCGTCACTCAAAACACCATTCGCTCATTTGCTCACAACGTTTTCAGTATCGAGCAGACTGAAGTAGCCCTGAGTCCTTATGATGATAAGCGTCAACTGATTCCTCAGTCATTCAATACTTTACAATGGGGGTATCGGGCATAGTTTTCGAGAATTCAATCATTGGATTATTATATATTTGCAACTGTATAACAGGTCTAAAATTTCCTAAAAAGGTTACAGATTCAACATGGCTAATAGGTGCGTTACACCAGGAATTGAAGGAACAATATGCACTCCGCCAAGTCTACAAGAATTGTCTGCAATCGCAATTGCAATTTATTGGACTCCCAAAAATCGTGCTTCGTTTGATGATAAACTTCATATTGAAATTTGGTATTCCAAAAATATGCCAAGTACTTGTTATTTCATTATTCCAAAAGAATTTAAAGAATTACTTAAATGTATTAGAGAACTGAAAAAACAAATGAGGAAAAATTACTATTTTACTGATTTAGATTGGCATAATTTTTTTTAATTTAAATTTGTAGCTCACACAAGGTATAGATGAAAATTTGAGTATTTATATGTAATAAAAAATATATTTTAGAAGTTTATTCCAATTATGTATCCGTATCCGTATCCGTAAACATTTTCCTGTTGACGCACTGTCATTTTTTTATGTAATAAAAAATATATTTTGAAATTTGCTTTCATTTACGAACGATAACTACTGCTTTCAACGAACGAAATGATCATGTAATTATATATTCTATGTAATAAAAAAGAAAAAAAAATTGCTTTTATTTAAACATTATTCATAAAAAGAAATTATTCTAGAAAGGAAGGTTTTCAATCAAAATCTCCAACTTCCACTCTGAAATTATTTATATTTGAAGTAGGTATTTCCAGCATTTGCTGTAAATACCTACTTCAAGTATGAAGAATTTCAGAGTAGAAGTTGGAAATTCTGATTGGAATACCTGCAACATCCAAAATAAATGTCTTTTTCCAGCATATGCTGGAAATACTTACTTACGCTTCGTTTTCGTGAAAGCGCAGCGTTTAAAATATTACAATGAATTATTTTATACATGCATGTACCTGCAACATCTGAAATAAGTATCTTTTTCCAGCATATGCTTGAAATTCATATACTTGAATAGGTATTTCCAGAATATGCTGGAAAAAGTCATTTATTTCAGATGTTGCTACTACATGCATATCTGAATAAAATATGCATTGTTTATTTTTCAAAACCTTTTTAATAATCGTTAAACAAAAAGAATCATTTTATGTAGTGAATTGAAAAAGTGTCTCAGCATTTGTTTTTTTGAAAGATCAGAATATGAAGTATTTTCTATGGAAATGTCATCATTCTTACAATGGAGGACAGTGAACCCAAGCTTTGTATAGTGTTGAGCAAAAAAAGGTGAGTTAAAAATGTTTTTATGTTTGAGTGTCTGCAAAGTAATAAAAATTTAAACTTGAAATTAAACACACAGAATTCATTATTTTCATTTATAACCTAAATCATTTCCAAATTTTTGTTTATAATAAAATAAATATTCACGTAAAGCATTAGCCAACATACTATCTAAACATGCTTACCTTAGATTTTAACAATACACCCAAAGCTTGAAATAAACTCGTTATACTCGTTCGGGTTGATGAATTGTAGGTTAGAAAATTGAGGAAAATATTTGGAATTCACTATGAGTGTAGGCTTTGGGTTGTCGTCCGGTTTAGCGAAGATAGCGAGCAAACTCACACTTGCCTCAAATTCACACTTACCAGAGCTTACCTTACTTGAAGTAGGTATTTCCAGAATATGCTGGAAAAAGTCATTTATTTCAGATGTTGCTGCTACATGCATATCTGAATAAAATGAGCTTGAATAAAATATGCATTGTATATTTTTCAAATTTTTTTTAATAAAATATGCATTGTATATTTTTCAAATTTTTTTTTATAAATTTTATCACATATGACAAAATAAGATTCAGTGCAACTACCTCAGTGAATTCTACAAGGCTCTATTATCGTCGTCGTTCTCCTCCGATGATGTTGACAAAAATCGATGACGTTGTCTTGGCGGCTCCTCGATGTCCGTCTCGTCATCGTCTGAGCTCAACCTCATCTTCATCTTCGTTGCAAAACCTGTCGGAATCACACACCCATATTATTTTGACATGGGATGTCCTCACCGCTTTTTATGGCACATATCAAACAATGATAAATCTTCCGGCAAGTCTTGCAACTCACCAACTCATTTTCATTCTTACACTTATTGACACTCTTGATAATCATTTTTCATGTTGTGTTGCGAACAGCAGCTAAAATAGACTGACTGACTGACTGACATACACAAATGGTGCACCTTGTCACCAAAAAGAATGATTTTCTAATGGGTTACAAAGCACGGTTACTCATGTAGCGGATAGCTGGACCGAAGGTAAGGACACTCTTGTGGTTGGCTTTGTTGAGCACCACCTTATTTGAAAAGTTACAAAAAGGGAAAAAGGTATATCGGTACCTAAAAAAATAACACCCTTGACTAAGAAATGAATTTAATGACTTGGAGTTGTTCAAAGCTGTGATGTAAGCTCTGTTGTAACACTGATAATCAAATTACCTATATGTAAGTTACATTACTATCAAGATAAGATTTAAATTGAGAAAATATATAAGACCTTGAAGAGGCAACAGGTATTTGAAAAAGTAAATGTAATGTAACTAGGGAGTTTTCAGCTCTGCTAAAGGCTGAACTTTACATCATATTAGGTCACATCAAAAACAATGATTGCAATCAAATGTGGTAAAAGGTACCTATTATAGATTTATAATGGTTTACACCAAGTATATGTTAAATTAAGATTTTAACTAATAATTCTTAAAAAGATAAAACCATTGGGCTGCTACAAAAATATGGTTGGATCTGACCTGAACTTTCCTCGAAGGTTACTAGGTACTGGGGAATGTACTGCGATCTGTCAAGACATTTCCAATGTATCCAAATTTCATTTGGTATCAAAAACTCCTTCCTAGTGCCTTTTTCTGTATAATAAAAATATTTCAGGAACTCAGGAACTTGGGCATCCTGTGGGTATTCCCATTATTTCTACTACCCTACTACAAAAATTGTGAGTGACTGACGCTACTCTCCTCTCATATCATCATCATCATGGCCACATGCCAGTTAGATGTTAGATGAAATCAAAACGTGATACTTCCTAGGTTCTAGGACTTTTCTACTTGGCCTTCAGATCTTCAACTTAGGAATGGCCAACATGCAGGTATACCTCGCTTGGAAGACAAATCGCAAAAGGGCTGATCTATCGGTGTGAAATCATAGCTTGGCTATGGTATCATTTTTTATGTTTACTAATAAAAAATATCTGTGTTGTGGAAATGTCCGTTTCACATTATCGCATAAAAATTGAAATGTTTCACGGAATGACAGAGAACAGAAACAAAACACAAGTCACATTAGCCCAGCTGATGTGGATGAAGTATGTTCGTAGTACGTTCAGTTAGTTGCGCTTGGAATATATGATTCCTAACGAACTCTTATTACACTATCGGCACACACTAGGTGTTCGCCCTTTGCAACGTTGTGAGTGTTTTGACAGCTGCTAAACTGAGATGACCGTATTAGAAAAGCGAAATTCAATAGTAAACAAGGAAATTTGAAGGTTATCATTTTTGGAAAGATAAATGGAAATTATGTTATAAACAAAAATAGATAAATTGCACCCTTGGTGTAAATAAAACAACAATAATAATCATCCTTCAGTCTAGCTTGAAGAAAATACTTTAGGAACCATCAGTTTGCACTCAGTTATTGTGATTACTATACCAGGGTCATCAAAAAGAAAATTTTAGCGTTACAACCTATCAAAACCACGAATTCGTTTTCGAAGAAGATTGTTGAAACTGATAACGAGTACGAATTTCCGGTGTAGTTGGTATTGTGGTCTCAAGAAAAACAGAAATGATGGAAATCTAAGCAAATCTTCAAATAAAGCATTAGCCAACATACTATCTAAAGATGAAGCTTGACAAAAACCTTCTATAATTTCTTCCAAACTGAAATTGGTTTTATTTTCACTTAACCAAGATTGAATAGTATCAAAAACACCTCGATAATAGTCACAAAAGTTCATAGCATCCAGCATAGCGATACGGTCAGACAGCACCCCCAAGTGTGCATTTAGAATGTTGGTTACATCTTGTTGGGACAACTCCATGTTCGTGATATCCTTGGAAATGGAAATTTGTTTGGTATTACTTTCGATGTACTGTGTGATGTAAATGTAATTCCCGCAACGTGTTGTGATTGGGTGATACATATCTACATACTCATCGATTTGTGATTCAAAGAAATTTTCCTTTATTTCTGCAGAATGTCAATGAGGGTTGCCCATTCAAAAGAAGCAAAATTGATGGATCGAATGGAGAACTGCTGCTTCAAAATGATGCATGAGCTAAAATCCCTGCCTTATGCCACATCGAATTTCGTAGGATGGCATAGGGAAGACCATCAACATCAACTGATGTTCGTTCCGAGCTGCCATTTCGTATTGCCCCAATGCTCTGTCGATGGCATTAGGAGTTCCTTTATAATCTTCTCCATCACTATCGTACATTACTTCAACTTCACTGACGTAACCACTATCTTGAGACATTTTCGTTTTCAAACTGAATATTCGTCTGTGCTTGCATACGCTTTTATAGCTTCAGATCACGTGGTCAATTTTAAAATTGTTGTTGCATGTTTATTGACTGTGAAAAAAATATTTGAAAGACCCCTCGGAATTATATGATTTGTGTTTGTTTCCCATAAGATTCTATCCAAAATCAACGTTTTCGATCCAACTGTTATGTTTGTTATCCAAACCGAGCCATTTAACGTACATTTTTTTGCCTTTCTTCCTCAGAACTTTTTCCACGAAATATATATCTGGATTTGCAGTTTTTTGTAATTCCTCTGCACAAAAAGCACCCTTGATAGGAGCACCCTGCATATCTTCCAGCATGAAGGTGGCAGGGTTGGTGATATTGACTTTGATGATTTTGAATAATTCCGTAGTCCAATTGGGTGTGTAACCTTTTTCGAAAACGTGCTTTGCCTTACTAATTCACACAACATCGCCGACTTTGAATTTTCTCGATCCAGCTATTTTTAAGTGGCTGTATGTTGATTTGAGAATTTCTTTTTCGTTGGTTTTATCAATTTCCGAAGGTTTCATACCCGTCTTTGAATGGCGCGTATCATTGTAAGATTTTGTGATTTCAGGTAATATATTCAGCCATTTGTAGGTGCCATTCAAACTGAAATACTTGTACAATCTTTCCTTCAAAGTTCTTATAATCCGTTCGGCCATAGAGGCTTTGAGGATGCTGTACGTATTGTAGTGATTTATCTCATGTTTTTTCATCAAACTCTGGAATTTACTGTTGTAAAATTTCTTTCCCTGATTGGTTTGTAGATTTTTTGGACATCGTTTCGTGTGTACCAAAATATTTGCAAACGTTTTGGTAATTTCCTCCCCCGTTTTCGTTTTCAACGGTCGAGTCCACACGAACTTCGAAAAACAATCTATAACGACTAGAATGAGTTTGAAATTACGATTTTGGTGGGCGTATGGTCTCATTTCGGCCAAGTCCATTTGCCATAAATCATCTAAGCCTTCAATGATGGTGCGACGTCGAGGAAAATTTTTTCTAATTAGTTTGTGCAGTTCACGGACAAGTTGAATCTTGTCTTTGGAAGCCATCACGCACATATGTGATGGCGAAACTGTGAAACCTACTATTTTATTATGGTGATGCATACTCTACATTTTGTCTTTTAATGATCTCATCGACAGCAGATTTTACACTCGCTATATCTAATTTAATTTTGGAGATTTGTTGTGAGATATCAACTCCCTCGTTATAACGTCCCACATTTCTTTGCGACATTTCATTAAAATTAGTATCTAGCGTTTGATTTTTTTTTCAAACTGATTCCTCATTTCACCCACTTCTCTATTCGTCTTCATCAGTTCCTCAACCAATATTTCCAATGCATCGGTGTTGTCATCTAAACTAGTACCAATTTTATCCGTAATTTTATCCACATATTGTTTATTGGCAGCATCAGTATTTTTGGTGGGCCTCTTTACATTACTCAATTTAAAATTATCAAAATCGATGTTACCATCTGGAGTGTGCAGTAAGCCGCCGCATCCAGAGGGCGTAGGTTAATTTCATCATATACAATTATATTTGCCTCTTTAAGTTCACTCAAAATGGCAATAATCTCATTGTCATGCGAAGTATTTCCGGCATCCCGAGAGGCTATCAATAATTTGAGGCGTTCGCATAGTTCGTTTGGGTCATCCCAATAAACAAACTCCATAGGTTCGGTATTGAATGTCATTGCAATAGGTATATTTTTAGGTAAACCGCTACCTTTTGCTGCAGGGTTAGATGATTAAGGTAAACCGGTACGTGTCGATATTTTACGTTGATTTCGTATAGGAAACATCGGTTTAATTATTTCGGTATACTTGTATCTTTTACTACCTTTCGGATAGCCTAGGGAGTTTTTGTGAATGTTCGACGAATCTACAATAAATTTGTATGCCTGCATATCTTCATTATTATAGTTTTCAGGTATGTTTAAAAATATGAGTTCATATATACCGGGTGTTGCTTTCCACTGATATCAACCCATTTCAATGTATCCGCTGCGTTTATCGAAATCTATTTCTTTGTTACCTAGGAACCATTATGAAGATACACTATCATATACAAAACCGTAAACTTTATCTATTTCTTTGTCATTACTCCAATGTTTTATAATGTACGGTTGAGCCATTACAGGATATTGATCGATATATTCCTGTAAAACTTGTTCATTCATGTCTGACACAAAGCTCTTATCTTGTTCCTCTTGTGTGCCTACGCTAAAGATATCCTCATCATCACCATCATTATTATCTGTACTTGCAACATGTTCGAGGGATTGGAATGGAGTCGTCGTTTCGATGGATTGGAATGGAGACGTTTCACGCTCTTTCACTTTCTCTTGTTTGAGTTCAGATTTTACTTCACTTTTCATTGGGGTAGTAGGAGATTGCGACGGCGACGGCATTGCTGCTATTTTCCTCAATGGGACAGATACAGGTTTAAAGAATTTTTGCAACGACTCATCTTCTTCAGATCTACCCAATTTCAAAGCCAAATATTTTTTTCGAATAGCTTTTGCAATTTCATTAATTTTAGTCTTTCGAATAACATCAACTTCTTTGCTCAACGGTTTCATGATGATAACTGTGGGATACATCAATCTCTCTGTATATTTATATATTAATCGAATCCTTGACGATAACGTCCAGCATTTATATCAAAATTATAATTAAAATTATATTAAAAATCACAACGGTTCCATATCGATGCTGTCGCCAACATTCTGCACACATTGCCTTGAATTCATCGAACGTCATATTTGGGGAAACGTGTTCATCGAATACATGTTTCAAATTCATTTCATCCTGCTTGAATTTTTGAATATGTCTGACAAAGATATGCAGCATCAATATATCGGTGTCTGCAAAAGGAGTAATATTCTCGAATTTTCTGTTGACCATCGCATGCAACATCATCGAAAATGAATATGGAATTTGATTTGGCCTCGTGAGGGCTTATGATTTCTTTATTTTCCCTGAACGGATAATATCCCAATCCCTTGACTTTCCCCAAAATTTCTTGAACCACCTGATATTTGGGTTGGTACAAAGATTTTGAATATACGTAGATGTTTTCGAATTTTGCTCCATTCGTGTGAAATAACAGTGTTAAGATGACATTTGTCGAATTGCACGAAACGAATTCGGTAATAATTTACCATGCTTCCCAACCATACTGCTATCGAGGTCTCCAAATAAATAAATTTTCAATAGGCACTGTCTTGTCTTGTTGAACGACCTCCATGATGTGATGAAAAAGCATGAGTGCGCCACGGTTATAAATAAACGCATTGAAGGTATCTTTCATCATTATCAATGTTGACTTACTCTGGTGCAGGTGTTGTCAATTCAATCATCAATAAGCTCCCGTTCGAATTGCATCTACCAGGTTATTCGTTTTGCGGGCCTGGCACCAAATTGAGGCAGAGATTACAACGCGTAGAAACTGGCGTGAATCCTTTGGACGAAAGCTGCAGAGAGCACGATATTGCATACTCTCAATCCGACTCTCTAGAAGACCGCCATAAAGCAGATCAAGTATTGGAAAATAGAGCTTAGGAACGAGTTAAATCTAAAGACGCTAAATTTGGGGAACGGGCTGCAGCTTGGCTTGTTACTTCCACCATGAAAGCCAAACGTAGGCTAGGTATGGGCGTGTCCTTTTGCCGTAACTTGCTTCAAAAAATTATTAAAAATTGGAAACACAATCCTACTAATATTAAGAAATCTAGTGCTTCGGCTTTGGAAGCTGCAAAAATGTCATTGAGCCAAGCTGGAGGACGTAAGAAAATACGAGTACCTAGAATAATTCCATTCGATGCAAAGTCTGGAGGAATTTTACCACTTATACCTATATTTGCTGCACTTTCGGCTTTGGGTGCGTTGGCAGGTGGAGCGAGCTCCATAGCAAAAACCGCAATAGACGCAAAAAATCCTAAAAAGTAACTTGAAGAAGATCAACGTCACAATAAATCCATGGAGCATTTGGGTTCGGGTTTGTACCTGCGGAAAACCCCTCGAGGATTTGGACTGTTCCTGAAAAAACAACATCAGCGCAAAGGACGCGGTCTTTACCTGAAAAAGCAAAAAAACTGCTAGATAAGCTACCCCATAGAGCATTATACGATTCGGAAATTCAGGAGTGTGCTCGTCAGATGAAAATACCATATTTTCGTGGAGTGTTTATGCGTGATACGTTACCAACTTGTGGTCCTTGGCTGCGAGAATGCGCTATATTGAACTTGGATTCCCACTTGAATGCGGGCACTCATTGGGTAGCTTACCATAAAAACGGCAATGTCGCAAAATATTTCGATAGTTTTGGCAATCTCAAACCTCCATTGGAATTGGCAAGATATTTTGGGAGGGGTGTAAGAATTACATATAATAATAGTCAATATCAAAATTACAATTAGAGTAAAGTTTCTACTTCATAATGTCCACCACTGAGATGCATAAATCGTTATTCGTCTACCATGTTTCATTCATTATCAAAATGAGTTTGGACTGTCAACGGCATCACTAAAAGAAGCAGAGTATCATGGACCAGTTAGTGCACATTTTCAATGTTATTATTGTAATAATAAATTATTTTTCATCCAAGTTGTTGTTCATTATTTGAGGCGGGTCGCTTCCGACACTATATCAGTCATGTCTATGATATTGACGTTAACGAGTCGTTCTTCAATGCTTTCCATCGATTTCAATCCGCCCATTCAATTGGATTCTGATTCAGAATACAGTTTGGCTTTGCTCAGCTTCCATTCGTACAACAGTATACCCATCATTGAAGAAGGTACAAAATTTTACTACTTTGAAAACGGCGGCAAAACTAAACAGAGTATCGATATCCCTACTGGCTCTTACGAAATTGGTGATATTGAGGCTTTGATCAGCAAACACATCACACCCAAAACGTACAAGGAAAACCCCGAGGAATTTCTCTACCTCAAACCGAATAATAACGCGCTGAAAAGCGAAATATTCTGCCTTAAACACTCAATTGATTTCCGACCTGAAAACAGTTTCGCTTTTAGGGTTTTCGTCTACTCTTCTCAAACCCAACTTGCATTACGCATCAGATCTACCTGTAGATATCATTAAAGTACGTACCATACACATAGATAGCAACATTACGTTCGGAGCATTCTACAACGACGCACCGTCTCATACGATATACGAATTTGCTGTTAGTGTTGATCCTGGTTAAGCAATCGACGAAACACCCAACCACCTCATTTATCTACCCATTGCTCATAGAGACGAAATAAACAATATTACGCTGCGAGTGCTGGACCAGCATTCTCAACTCGTTGATTTTCGAAACGAAGAAATAATCGTTCGTTTGGATTTGAAGCGAAAGTATGGTGCTAACTATTCATAAGAATAATTCACCACCATACTCCCCTTCAGTCTTCACCAAGACCTTCAACGTGCGTCAACTACTATCACCGGAGAATAAACTGTTTTTGGAATCTCTCGGTTATCATGTTGTCCAATCAAGTGTTCAACATTTTCCGAAAACCACAAAACGATGAATCCATACACAAGGTGGAATGGCGGACTTACTACCCATAGTCCTTTCGCAACAATGATGTCATTGAAATCAACATCAATCAATCTGATGCTTACGATGCTTTGTATGATAGCCTGTTATTCATCAGTGGAAAAGTTGTGAAAACCAAAGGAGATGGTCGTGTAACATTCGTAAACTATGCTGGTGCTTTCATGTTTCAATCTGTTAGTTATGAACAAAGCGGTAAGGAATTGGAGACGGTCCGTTAAGTTGGAATTGTTAGTACTGTCAGAGGCTTTCTCACCTACACTGACGAAGATATCAAGCACTTGGCCAATTCAAGTTGGACTTTTCCCAGCAACGCTGGGGTTATCAGCACCACTGATCTAACATTCAACATGCTCATACCCATCAAGCATTTTTTGAATATTTTCAACGATTATCAATGTGTTTCCTATGGCAAACATACCATCCGATTAGTACGAGCTGCAGATGATAGCAACTGCTTCAAAATAGAGGAGACCGCTGGATCGCCGGCTGGTACGACAGCAGTCAAGTTGGAAATTGAAAATATTGAACTCAAAGTTAAGAGAATCTTTCCGCATGATCAAATTAAATTGCAACTCTTAAAGGCCATCCAAGCTGATACTCCAATTCTCATGCCGTTCAGAAAATGGGAACTTCATATGTTGCCTGCTCTCACACAAGGTGCAAAAAGTGAATTATGGGCCGTCAAGACTTCCTCGTTTCTCGAAAGTTCTCGCTATGTGATTGTATGTTTCCAAAAAGACCGTGATTACACCAAATTCAACAATGATCTAACAAAATTCGCTCATTCGAATATCACCAGTATAACGCTCACTCTGAATGGTGAGAATTATCCCAAAGAGAATATGCATCTGAATTTTGCAATGGGGAATTTTTCGCAAGCCTATTTCAACTATGCACAATTCGGTCTCAGCTACAACATTACTAATCAACATAATCCTCTGCTGAGCTCCACCGAATTTGATGGCAAGACTCTCTTTGTCATCGATTGTTCCAGAAGGGATGAGAGCATAAAAAGTTCCACTGTTGATGTGAAACTCGAAATCGAGGCATCTGAAGGATATCCCCAAATTACTAGAGCCTATTGCGTTATTGTGCACGACACTGTTATTGAGCACCTCCCACTCAGCGAAATCATTAACAAATTAAACTGAACATATGCTTGTCACTTCAATATCAATCACAGAGTCAACATGAGGATAGCTGTTGTAGATATTCAGTGCTTTACCATCGAGCAACAATTCCATCCTAAGGAGATTGCCATTAGGATTGGAATTCAATGTAGTAATTTTCTGCTGCTGCCAACTATACCATTTTCCTCTTTGAGTAGAGCAGATAAACGTACTGCCTGTTTCTTGGAGCGAAACGTTCATGGATTGAGGTATTCCTCTGGCTTTGTGGAATATCATTAATTAGATTCCATCCTCAAGAAAAATTTACAGAATGTTGATATCATTTATGTACGAGGACTCCAAAAACGTGACTATCTTACAGAGAAATTTCATCAATTGACCTACACGTGTTGTGAATTTGGAGGACTATGATAATACGTCATGGATGGTTCCCACATTCGGCGACAATGATGGTATATCACCCTGTATGCATCACATTGATAAGCAACCCCACTATAATTGCAGTCTCCGAAACGTAGATATTCTATACAAATGGTTATGTGATATGTTACCAAAATAAAAATGCTCAATAAATTTGTATTCAAACTGTTTTCTTTTCTTTTTACTTTATAATTTTATAATTTTTCATTAAGTGATGTATCAAAGTTAATACCAGATTTTGATGGTGAAACTTCTTTATAGCCCTTAGATTACTTACAATTTTTGGAAAATAGTATTGACATCTCAAGAGTGCCTTCCAACAACATCAAAATTTTATTAAATAAATCATTTAAAAATTCTGCCAAACTCTGGTGGGATGCATTTGCACAATCTTTTGTTGAATTTCAAACATTCAGAAGTGAATTTATTCAACATTTTTGGAATGCCAAAAAACAAAGAAAAATTAAAGAAAAATTGGAAAATGATGAATATCGTGGTGGACTTTTTGTAGATCATTTTTATTTTTGGGTAGCAAGGTCAAAACATATGCAACCAACATACTCACAGAGTTGATTGATCTGATAGCGCCTCATTATCCACCAAGTGTTTCTTGTGTCCTAAAAATAATACAAATACAAATTATTGCTCAAATAAAAATTCATCTGCATTCCATCCTGCATCAGTCCCTAAAAAATATTTTGATCAAGCAAAAAATATTATTATTAACTTAGAGTGTGAGGAAGAATTGAGAGACTTTACGGAAAACGAGTCGTCTCCCCACATGTAACTGAGCATGTGAGGAAAAGTAAAATGTATAGTGAGTTGTTGATCAACAACAACCCCTTGGAAGATCTTCTTCAGGAAGAATGTGATTTTGAACATATTTCTGAGAAAAATCGTTGTCCGACTATTCTAGTAAAACTTTACGGATACAAATTTGCAGCAATAGTAGACACTGGTAGCAAAGTATGTGCCATTTCTATGGAGGTATGGGATCAAATTAGTAATTTTTCTGAAACCATTCCTCATTTTCCCGTTACAGGAATAAAAGTAGTTGGTGCTTTTAAAGCAACTTTTCAAAGGGGTTTTTTACAGGCTTTGTTAACATTTATGTTGAATAATTGTAATGAATTTCAATTTGAGTTTTTAGTAATAAAAAAGTAAACTCATCCAATCATTATTGGCTGTGATTTTCTCAGGTTGTTTCAAGTGGATGTTCAGTTATCGCAACAGTGTTTGATTATGAAGTGTGGTGATGAAATAGTAAAAATTCCAGAAGTTAAAATAAATCACAACTTTTCAGGACCAGAAAGTTTGTGTGTGAGTACAATAATTAATAAAAGTGAAAAAATAAATAGTATGGTGAATAGTGAACAAAATAAGTTGAAAAACTTTTATGAAGTGGTGAACAAGTGTCATTTGTCAAATGAACGAGAAAAATTTCTTGAGACATTGGAAGAAATCTCTAAAGTCTTTTCTGATATACCAGGTTGCACAAAAGAATATGTTCATATCATGAAGTTAAAATATAAAGCTGAATTCTTTGTGAAGCCTTATCCAATTCCGATAGCACACAGAGAAGCTGTGCAAAAGACCATAGAGCAGATGCTTGAGTGGAAAATTATTGAACGAGCACCCTCAAAATACATTTCGCCATTGATGACACGACATCTGAATAAAGTTATGGAATCAGATTTTGAGTATCCGAGACCAATCCATGAAATAATCAAGCTCATGTCTGGAAAAGGGGTAATGAGCTCGCTCGATCTCACTCATGGGTATTGGCAGTGTCCTATAAAAGAGGAGGACAGGCAATATACTAGATTTATTGCGGTGTATATGGATGACATTTTGGTGATGTCAAGGTCTGTGCATTTAGTACATTTGGCAAGAGTGTTTCGAAGGCTGTCTGAAGCTGGGTTAACGCTAAAAATGGACAAATGCAAATTTTTCAGGGAGGAAATATCTTATCTAGGATACATACTAACAAAAGATGGTGTTAAACCTGATTGTACAAGAATATAGGCAATAGTAGATTATCAACAACCATCCAATGTAAAAGATCTTCAAAGATTTCTTGGAGTATGTCAATACGATCGAATGTTCATTCCAAAATTTGCAGAACTATCAGCACCACTCACTCAGCTATTTAAAAAGAAAACATCATGGAAATAGACTGAGTCAGAAGAACAGGCATTCAACAATCTGAAAGATGAGCTGAAATCAGACATTCTAGTATATCACTCTGATCCCAATTTACCCTGGAATGTGTCCAGTGATGCAAGTGATGAAAGAATTGCAGGAGTTCATTTCTAAATGGTTGATGGCCAGAAGAAAGTAGTGGCGTGTGCATCTAGATTGCTGTTGTATCGTGAAAAAAAATATGGCATATATGAAAAAGAACCATTGGCTGCATTATGAGTAATTCAACGATGGCGTATCTATTTACTGGGAAGTAAATTCACACTCTATACTGATTGTAGGGCTTTAACCTATATAAATACCTGCAGGTTACTTTCCCCAAGAATAACCAGGTGGGCTCTAGCCTTGCAGGAATTCAGTTTTGATGTTGCATATATTCCTGGGAGTGAAACTGTACAAGCTGATGGCCTTTCTAGGCATGCCTGCGTACGACTGCCTGTTACTGTGGATGAATGTTTCTAAATATTAGCTTTGACATTCTCGAAGGATTTCTTGCCTGTCCTAAAAAAGTACAGTATTATCAGGAAAATGACAATAAGTTGTCGTCAATAAAACAAGAACTTCCAACAAGTGAAAACTCACAAAGACAGTTTTTGTTGCATGAAAATGTTCTGTATAAGAGAGGTTCGGTTGAAAATGAGTGTTTGCTGTGTGTTCCAGCAGAAATTGTTTCGAGGTTTATTGGTGAGTATCACACCGCGCTAGGTCATAGAGGAAAACACAAAACTTGGCAGTTTATGTGTGCTGAGTTATGGTGGACAAACATGCATAGACGAATAAAACAATTTGTCAAGAGCTGTGACATCTGTCAACGAGCTTCTCCCCCTCACGGAAAAAAATATACCAGAGGGCAGAGATGATCTCATAACTATAGACATTTATGGTCCATTGATCAGAAGTCGGGGTGGAGTAATGTATATTTTAGTGGTAGTAAATTTGTTCACAAAATATGTTGAACTATACCCACTTAAGAATGCTAAGTCTCGTGCAATGGACAACCTAGGAGAATTCTTCATGACAGAGGCACACAATTCACATCGAACATCTGGAGAAGCACCATGCAGGACGCTGGAGTTCAACTGGTCTACACCTCTGATCGACATCCTTCAGCAAATCCAGCGGAAAGAATAATGTGAGAGCTTGGAAGATTGTTTCGAACATACTGTTCTGATCAACATTCCAAGTGGACATATGAAATACCTCGTTTTATAGAATTTTTGAACGAAATTGTACATGAATCCACCAGATACGCTCCCAAGGAACTTCAATTTATAAGCGACCGAACCAAACTTCTACCAAAAACGCTTCAAGTCCAAACTTCACTAAATAACACTGACGAGCTTACTCTAAGTCAGAAACTCCTCCTTGCTGAAGCCACACTGTTAAGTAAAGCAGAGCGACGTGCTTTTCGAAATCCAGGAAAGAAGTGGACTATTTTTCAAAATGGAGATTTGGTGCTATTGAAGGCAAACAACACTTCCTCTTTATTGGAAGCACAAACAAAAAAAAATTTGTTGTTTGAGGGACCATACAATATAAAGGAGAAGATTCATGATTACACTTACCTCTTAGAGTCACCTGATAGCCAAGTTGAACGTGGTATTTCCATGCCTCACATTTAAAACTTTATTGTGTTCCAGCTCAAGTCCAGTGACATAAAACTTCAGTTCTTCATAACAATCATAACTGATAACTGCACCCTCAGTTCTTAAAATGTCTTGTTAGTAAACAAGTAAATTTTTCTTTATTTCACTTATTAACCGTATTCCACACTATTAATAAATCAGATTGAATCTCTACATTCATTATTTTGTTTATGATTTTACGAGTATAGAAATCGGGTTTGCATTCTATATGAGTTGAGTATTATGTATGGATTAAGTAAGAAGTAATGGCAACTTGTAGGTATTCTTCATTCATAGATGGTTGCCTATGAGTGCTGCCTCTTTTGATTGAGTGGAAGTAATCACTAAAGATTCCGCAACCAGTAAAACATTTAGATGTTTCTCCGCGATCGGCAAGTACACGTACAGTGTTATTTTTTGCTGCAATAAAAAGTCCTATTTCTTATGATATGTTTTTCTTTATTGGGAATGTTCTGGTTGTTGGAAAGAAGGTATACTACCTCATTTATTTATGAAATAAGTGTATATTGGTGTTTGGTCATTCTTGTAGGTGAGTAGGTAAAATTTGATTTGTTAAAAAAGTTAAAATATAATTCTGATGGAAAGTTTTGAGAAGGAAAATCACTTTGTGATATTTGAAATGAAGAAATAAATTCTTGTAGATACTTCAAGTCGTCTTCAAAATTCAATCCAGTTAACCCAGACCCCGGTTTCTCCGCAGCGAATGCAGCTGTTTTGAATTTTTGCACGCGGGTAGTATCACTTTGTGAAAGAGCTGTTCCGTAGATAGAATCGCAATAAACCAGTCTTGAGAAAATGAGGGATTTGCAAAGCATTAATTTTGTTTTTTTCGATAATAAATCTCTACTCGAGTGTAGTTCTCTCGACACACTTAACGAAGATTTACATGAATGTTTAATGTGTTTTGTGAACCTCATGTCAGTGTCTAACCATAAACCCAGGTTCTTACATGGTCTTTACATTCATCCACGAACGGAATGATTGATTCGGATAGAAAGAGATTCACACATTTCATTTCTTCTACATTTTGGACCAAACAGCATTACCTGAGTTTTCTTCGGATTCAGTTTCAAATTATGAGCACAGGACACATCGAACAATAGCTGAAGGTTTCTATTGATGTCTCTTTCACAGAGTTTAGACTCTGAAACACGGAAAGAACTATAGAATTGTGTGTCATCAGCGTAATGATGTATGCTTCCCGATTTGATGTGTTGATAAAAGTCACTAATGTATAATGCAAAAAGAAGGGGTCCAACAATAAAGCCTTGTGGGACACCGAATGGTTCAAAAAGAGAGTTCGATTCGTTGTTATCTGAAATAACGGTCTGGGTCCGGTCTTATAATTAACTCTCTAAAAGGCAGATTGCTGTGTCTGAGAAACCGAAACACCGGAATTTCTTACATAAAACTTCCGAATCGAGTGTGTCGAAGGCTGTGCTGTAATCCAGTAATACGAGGAACGTTAAGTCACCGTTATGTAGCGATTTGAAAATATCATCAGTTATTAAACTCAGAGCTGTTGTAGTGCTATATGGGGCACGGAAACCTGATTGTACTTCAGTTATCAAATTTCTTATGTTAGAAAAATTAGTGATCTATTCTTTAAGAATTGTTTCGAATGCTTTCGAGAAGGAAGGTAGAATACCGATAGGTCTAAAATCAGAAAATTCTTGAGGGTCATTACATTTTGAAAGTGGAAGGACTCTTGCATTCTTCCATCGAGAAGGGAAGATGGAGGATGTAATGGCATAATTGAATATGTGTCTTATATGTTGCAATAAGTTGGGTAATACGAGGTGTAGCATAAGGATTAAGACATCATCTGAGCCTTTGGCATTACTATTTATTTTATCTAGGTATTTCAAGACAGTTCCTGTATTTGCAGCACTGGAAGTAAATTTAGGTTCATGTTTTGGGATGAGGTACATGTCAATCAAGGCCTGCTGGTCATCTGTTTTGTCTATAGTCGGTACATTATTGAAGTGTTCATTCATCAAATTCCAATTCAGATTCCGTAATCGTTCAGAAATGACAGAAGTGTTTTTATTCCGGAGGACTTCAAGGAATCTTAGTGTATTCTAGGTGGTCCTAGAGTTTTGATGTCGTATCACGTAATTGAGATACGCATCCTTATAATAAATCCAAGATGCAGGTGTTCTCAGTCTTTTGTAGCGCATTAGGGCTTCCAGCATTTGTTTTATATTATGAGTGATCCATGGCTTTGGTGGTTTGATTTCTCTGAGTACGGTAAGGTGCATGGTGATTGAATATAGTGATAAAGTTTCCATTTAGAAAGGAGAGCATATCTTCCACATTATCGTACGTGTAATTAATTTTCAAATCAACACTTGAGAGATCCGTGTTGAAAGTGGTTATATCAAAGTTGGAGAAGTTACGATGAGTTATGTGTTTTTCATATTTGTATGTTGGGAAGTTGATTTTACAAATGAGGGCAAAGTGGTCGGAGATACCATCTATATCCAAAACATCTATGTGAGTGATGTGTTTTGAATCATCCACAATGAGCACATCAATGAGAGTTTGAGTCACATCGTTTTCTCAGGTTGGCGAGTTAATTAGCTGGTGAAAATTATAGGAGTCGAAGAAAGTACACAATAGTTCTTTCTTGCGATCACTTTTTAGCATACCAATGTTTAAATCTCCAACAATGGGGAAAATATAACTCTCAGGTAGAAAATTTACCACTGCGTCTTCAAACTCATTTATGCAGTTCGGAATTGAGGCAGAAGGGAGGCGGTAAACCACAGACAGAACAATAGTTTTATGATTAATTTTGATAGAAACCCAAAGTTGTTCAAGAAATGGACTGATATTTGAATGTAAAATTGATCAATCTAAAAGATGTTTCTTATATAGAGCAACACCTCCACCTGGACCAAGCCTATCTACATTTAAAAATTTAGAGCCTCTTATCGCGAGTAAATCTATATCACTCCGCTCGTTAAGCCATGTTTCTCACAAGGCAACAATGTCAATATCACAACCAATGATGTAATCGCGTAATATGCCAAACCCTGTAGAAAGGGACCTAACATTCAGGAGCAACAAGTTAATTTTTTTATGCATATCGCCAAGGATTTCAATTTAATAGTGATAGTGGGCCAGGCTCAACAATGTAAGGGAATGGCGACAAAATTAAAATTATTCGTAACACCAGATGGAATAAAATTGGGAAATCGAATTCAGCCTTACTATTGGGAGAACTCACATCCGTCCGGCTAGTTTTAAGTAACCGAGCGGGTTCTGGGTTTCTCCTGTAAAAGTTTCGGAACTGGTTTCTTCATTGCAGGATTCCTTGGAGTAATGAGGTCTTTTCGTAATACAGACTAGACGGAGGCTTCCACTGTGGGGGTAGAACGTGCGCTGTTGGGTTTGTGCACTGGTCTATCACCTTCTAGATCGTCAATACCATATGAAACTCCATCCACAACCAGTTTGTTCCCTCTTATAAAACATTGTAGGTTGCTTCTTGCTTGGCAAGAAAAAGATGCTTTCTTGGTATTTTGTTTTCACTCCTCTGTGCAGGTGTGAGATCATGAGCGATGGAAACATTTATCCCTTGCAACCTACTACAGTTCTTCAGTACTTCCTTCCTCTCGAGGTTTGAAATTAACTCAACTTTCATGAGACAGTCTTCCCATTTTCCCAAAGGGTAAATGTCACCATACTCACTTTTTTCAAGATTCACTCCAAGTGAATCGGTTAATTTTTTACACAAATTATCTGCATATACTTCTTCTCTCTTCTTGTTCAGCCCAAAAATTATAATATTTTTCCTATTCTGTGCTCACTTGGGGTATTCCACTTCTTCATTGAGCTTACGATTTTCCTCTTCTAATGTTTCTTTTCAGTTCTTCAAGATTCAATAAAAGTCGTGTTTCGGTAGCTTGGATGCAGTTCTTCATTTCCGTACGATTGTTCACTATTTCTTCACGAATACGTTTAACAGTTCTCTCCAATTTTGACATCTTACTATTCCTATTCCTCTTTCGTCATTCACATTATAAAAAAAATTTGAAGAATAGTGTTGGTGAATGAATACAAAATATCCACAGAGGGATCAACCTGATCATGGAATGAAATATATGCAATAGAAACATCAAAATACTTGCACATTAGTAAATAACATTAATATTGAAATACTAATTATAATAACATCAATTTTTCAGAGACGTAACTGATAACAAGTGTAGGTTAATGTATGTACCGATCATAAAAACAAACAAGGGTGTGAGGTCTTGTGGTGTCTAAGATTTATTTTGGAATGGACTGTGATATGTTCTTATTGACAACTCCGTAGCTACCACTTGACTGTTTGTAATTCGCTGGAAAATGATCTCGTAGTTTGCTTTATTTGAATATATTTCTGAGATTCATACATAAATTGACGTTAGTGAATTATTTTACAAAATCATAATTATGGAAAAAATAACAATTCCGTTACTTAACAATCAATCCGCAATAGGTGTATTAATAAAAGTATTAATGATATTCAACATAGGCCCCCCGTTGAAAGTCTGTACTCCTTTCAAAAGAGATAAATTGAGACAACTAAATATTACAATCAAAACTAAATTAATCAAGAGTTATTTGGCAACACACTAACTTTGGTTACTGATCGTTTCACTACGCCAGCGTTAGTTTCCACAGTCACAACTCGAATCTTCACTAGGATGCAGCTGAAGAATTCAATTCATCTTCCATAATAATGTTGAAGTGTTGTCTTCTCTCAGGATATCTAGGGAGCCAATGGCTACACTGCTTGTAGAATCACTTCGCCATTTGGACCTCTGCTGTGAGTTGTGCAGATAATCCTTCGACCATCTTGCCCGAAAATTTTGTAGAAGGAATTTTATATGCTTGAATCTTGGTACATGGAAAATTTGGATATGAAGTTTACCACTTTCGAAAACTGCCAGTAAACTGCTTCCAATGAGGAAATGTCAATGCGTTAATGGTTCCAAATCATTTGAGTCATCTGTGAGGGGGAGTAGAGGACGGGAGATCAAGACAGATTCTACCTGTGCAAGTAGCTTATAAAACTCTTCATTATATGATGATTTAATATTATTCAACACCCTTTTCCAATGATATTTTGTTAATCGAACAGCGGACTCGCTATTTCGTTCAGAATGTTTTCAGCGACAATAAAATTGGTGGCATTATCTGAATGTAGATCAATGCAAAGGCCACGTCTTGACACAAAGCGCTTGAAAGCATTGAGAAATCCTTCAGCAGTAAGATCACTCACCAATTCCAGGTGAATACTTGCCTTTGTAGAAAAACATATAAGAATGCAAACATCAGACTTGATGAATTTTGTATTGCAAATTTTACTATCTTTTATGAGATGGAGACCACAATAGTCTATACCACTTACTAAAAATGGTCTAGAAGGAGATACCCGAGTGATAGGTAAATCACTCATTTTTTGCCTTATTAGTCCGGGTTTCACTTTGAAACAAATGACACACTGGCGCAACACTCTGCGCGCAGCCTGTTTTTCACTAAGAGGCCAATACTGGAGCCTAATACTTGATAAAACTGATGCTAAGGTCTTATCAATTAAGTCGTGAAATGGTGTTTGGGAGGTATAACTATTGGATGTTTGTTATAATATGTCAAATCCGCGTTTTTTAGTCTTCCTCCAACCCGAATGATTCCGTGTTCACGTAAAAGAGGATTTGAGCATGCTAATTCACTTTTACGATTTACGGATTGGAAATTCTTCAGCGCTTGCAAGTCTGCTGAACGTAATATTCTTTCTTCATGTTTGTTATGTAACGATTCCCCGTTTTGTGTAGATAACGAAGACAGCATCCCAGAGTGCATTTACATTGAAGATCATCGGGCTAGACACATAGAATCCGCTGAATTCTGCATTTTTATCCGAGATAACATGAACTTATAAATATATGCTTTTTCCATTTTTTATTCAGTTATAATTGTACCATTGGCTTTGACATTGCTAATAAAAATACGTTGTAACTCATAATTTTTGGTTTTCGAGGTTTTTGAAAGTAATTTTTGTTTTTTAAAAATTAAGTTCGGAGGCTCCCAAACTTAATTGACGCAGTCGTTGTAGGATAGCACCAGCCCTTGGCGATGTAATATCGACGCTTATCCAGTGCTATTTCGTGAACCGGAAGATTTCGAACAAAATCGTCGGAGTTATTTCCAACTATTTATAAGAACTATTGAACTTTAATTGAACTATTGCAAAATAAGTGAATTGAACATTACACATAATTGGATTATCAGTGCCAATATTGGATTATCAGTGCCAAATTATTGGATTATCAGTGCCAATCAAGGATATACCAATCCATTTGTACCAATGAAGATCATATTTATTTTAATTTTAGTGATTGCTCAATTCCTAATTTTCCTATTATCATTATTTCCTTGTTTCTTCGCAATTTTATGTCTGATATTGACCAACTCACCACTCTCATTTCAAACATAAATCTTGGAAACAACGCAAGTGAAAATAGCGTAGGGGAGGAAACCAACGAAATGACGACCGCATTTCAAACTAGTTACCTGGATGCTATTCCAAAATTCGAAGGCGAACCTGCAGAACTTGCCGATTTCATCGAAGCTTGTGACATCATAGTCAATCAGTTATCTAAACCATTGGAACCACTTGCATTCATCAATAAATTTTTGGTAACCTATATCAAGAACAAGCTACAGGGAGAGCCAAAACTATTACAGGAGCAAGAGAAGTAAAGTCATGGGACGAACTTCGGAACTTACTCCAAAGAAACTTCGCTGATCAACGCGACGAAAATTCATTACTCAGAGATCTCATGCTCCTGAGACAAGAAATTAACGAATCACCCCAACAATATGGATCTAGATGTCAAAACGTAAGAAGCTTACTTCTTTCAAACCTCGCATGCAACGAACCCAATGCACCAGTGAGAGCAGTCAAAACTACTTTATACGATAACCTCACATTGAAAGCTTTCCTCACCGGACTGAAGGAACAACTTGGATCAATAATTAATTCAAGAGGACCCACAAATATTGAAACAGCACTTGCACAAGTTTTATGTGAAGAAAATATTTCATATGCCAGGAACAGAACGAACAATCTGATTCAGCAACAGAGAAGAGAACCTAGAACATCTCCACCAAATTTCAACAACTTTCAATCAAGAAATCAAGCAGTTAGACTCATGCAAGCACCCCCTCAAAACCGCCAAAATTTTGTACCCAGACCAATAAGACCATTCGTACCTGCGAACCAGCCAACGTTTCAGAGACCACCTTCAAGGCAACCTAATTGGAATTTTACTCAACCTCAAGGCAACCAACAATTTCGACCACCACAAAGAAATGTTTTTCAATCTAATCCATATCGCCCACTCTCTAGACCATCCCCAATGGACACATCTTCGCGAAATTTTTCTAAAAATACGCAGCCGAAACCTAAACCCAATTTCATAGCAGAAGAACTATTCTGGCAGGAAGATGGAGACCAATCAGCGGAATATCAAGATTATCAATACGATCAATATTATCCAACCGATCAGATCGAAGAAAACTACTATCCAGGATATTCAACCGAAACAACACAACCCCAAAATGAATATGAAAACGAATCGCATGAAGATCAAAATTTTCAGATTACCCCATCGAACAATCAGACAACGTAGTTATTATCAATGCAACAACGTTTTCGAAACTTCCATATATTATTATACCAGAAACCAAAACAAAATTTATGATCGATACCGGATCCACAAAAACACTCATTAGCCCATGCGTTGCAAGTACATTTTACCCACACCACATTCAGGAAGATCCTTTTCAAATACAGTCTGCCCACAACACATCTACACACAAATATAGTATAACTATACCACTACCAAAAATTTTCAAAAGGCAGGACATCTACTAAATATTTTATATATTCGATTTCAACCCCAAATATGATGGACTCATTGGAATCGATTAACTTCGAAATATTGGAGCAACTGTTGACCTGAACAAGAACGCCCTGGTCACGAAGGAAGCGATCATCCCACTCAACTTCGATAAAGATCAAGCTAAACCAAGACGATCTACGCAATCAAAAAAATCAATATTCCATCTTGAGTTATGGCCAAGAACGGAACAAACACAAAAATTTCAAGATTTGGAAATGCCAGCAGCGTACGTGTTAGTCAAAAATCAAAAGGCTTTCACAACATTGATCAACCCAACTGATCAAAAACTCTCTTTCGATCTATTCGAACCCATCTCCAAAATTAAAATTTTTAAAAAACTAATTCTTGAATTGATAATTTTATTTAGTACAATAATTTGTATACTGTCAATAATTTTTATATTCAATTGAGCCAATAGAAGCATTTGAAATCAATACTTTTGACGAACCAGGAGTACAGATAAATGAAAACCACTATGAAAATCTTCGAAACAAAAACTTGAAGAACATACGATTGGAACACATGAATCCTGAAGAAAAATTAGCGATCCAACAACTCTGCCGTGACTATAAGGATATATTTCACTGCGAACAAATTCCTCTCACTTTCAATAACCAAATCAAACACCATATAAAACTGACAGACGATACCCCGATATTCACCAAATCGTACAGATACCCTCAAATACATCAGCAAGAGGTCCGATCCCAAATTCAGTCTATGTTACAACAAGGAATCATACGACCATCTACATCACCATGGAGCTCACCTATATGGGTAGTGCCCAAGAAAATGGACGCATCTGGAAAAAAGAAATGGAGACTAGTGATCGATTATAGGAAGCTCAATCAGAAAACGGTGGACGACAAATATCCACTTCCCAATATCACGGAAATACTCGACAAACTTGGGAGAAGCCAATATTTCACGACCCTTGATCTTGCTTCAGGCTTTCATCAAGTTCAAATGGAAGAACGTGACATTGAGAAGACGGCTTTCAGCACTGAAAATGGTCACTATGAATACCAACGCATGCCATTCGGGTTGAAAAATGCCCCTGCTACTTTTCAACGCGTTATGGACAACATTTTACGAGGCATACAGAATGAGAAGTGTTTAGTATATCTAGACGATATTGTAGTTTTTTCGACGTTTTTACAAGAACATATAGAACGTCAGAGAGAAGTATTCGAAAGATTAAGGCAATCAAACTTCAAAATCCAACTAGATAAAAGTGAATTCCTAAGAAAAGAGGTCGCCTACCTCGGGCATATCATCACGCCACAAGGGGTCAAGCCAAACCCAGAGAAAGTGAAAGCTGTTCAACACTTTCCTATACCTAAGACACAAAAAGAGATAAAGGGATTCCTAGGCTTACAAAAGCTTATAAAAGACTTCGCTAAACACACCAAGCCATTGACCAGATGCCTAAAGAAAAACGCCAAAGTCATTCATTTATTGAAATTCATTGAAAGCTTCGAAAATTGTAAGAAAATTTTATTGAATGATCCAATATTACAGTTTCCAGATTTTTCAAGGCCATTTATATTGACTACAGATGCCAGTAACGTTGCACTTGGAGCCGTATTATCACAAGGTGAAGTTGGAAAAGACAAACCAGTCGCCTACGCATCAAGGACACTAAACGATACCGAGCAGAAATATTCAACGATTGAGAAAGAATTACTAGCCATCATTTGGGCCACAAAGACATTCCTCCCTTATTTATATGGAAGAAAATTTACCATCTATACTGACCACCGCACTCCGACTACGTGTCGACTTCAATATGAAGCCAGAAACATCATAAAAGATACCATACCTATAGTATAGGTTTCTTGCGGAAGATTGGATTACGTAATCCACCATAATTCATTATTAGTTTTATGATCTTCCGTCAAGTAGTGTCGCCCATCTTTTATGATGTTTCTGGCTTCATATTGAAGTCGACACGTAGTCGGAGTGCATTTTAATCTGGAACCCAGAGATGGCGCTGAATTCATACTTCAGTGTTTGTCTCAGGGATTTCCAATTAGGATGAAAGGATTTTTCGATTCAATTGGGTCGAACTAGCCTTCGCTGATGATTGGCAATGACCATGAAACCGGTTCGGAGGTGTTCCCCCGATTAAATCGAAAAATAATTTCAGCTTTGATATTTGAAATGCATTGCAAAGTGGTTCCTGTAGAAAACTTTGCCAAGTATTAAACAGATATAATTCAATGGTTGTAGGGGGCAGTAGTTGTTTTCTGTTGAATACTTGCCGACGACCATACCTATAGTATAGGTTTCTTGCGGAAGATTGGATTACGTAATCCACCATAATTCATTATTAGTTTTATGATCTTCCGTCAAGTAGTGTCGCCCATCTTTTATGATGTTTCTGGCTTCATATTGAAGTTGACACGTAGTCGGAGTGCATTTTAATCTGGAACCCAGAGATGGCGCTGAATTCATACTTCAGTGTTTGTCTCAGGGATTTCCAATTAGGATGAAAGGATTTTTCGATTCAATTGGGTCGAACTAGCCTTCGCTGATGATTGGCAATGACCATGAAACCGGTACGGAGGTGTTCCCCCGATTAAATCGAAAAATAATTTCAGCTTTGATATTTGAAATGCATTGCAAAGTGGTTCCTGTAGAAAACTTTGCCAAGTATTAAACAGATATAATTCAATGGTTGTAGGGGGCAGTAGTTGTTTTCTGTTGAATACTTGCCGACGACCATACCTATAGTATAGGTTTCTTGCGGAAGATTGGATTACGTAATCCACCATAATTCATTATTAGTTTTATGATCTTCCGTCAAGTAGTGTCGCCCATCTTTTATGATAATATGAAACTAGCCAGATGGAGACTACGCCTCGAAGAGTATGACTATGTTGTAGTATATAAAAATGGTAAATACAATACAAATGCCGATGCCCTCTCCAGAATACAAATCAATCCCATGGACATCGATGTCAGATCGACACAGGTTGAGATGGATCCCGAACTAGATCAACTACTTGACGATTTAGTAAGTATGGAGGAAGATCACCGTAGCCAATTGAACACTCCAGAACTAATGGATCTTGATAATCAAGAAAGAAACCATCGATTACCCAATTCACCACCTGAACTTTCAGAACAAATGGATCTCACAATTCCAATACTACCGGAACACACACCCGAAAATACGGAAATCACTATGAACTCCAGACAAGAATCAGACCTGCCAGACAGCATATCGATTATTCAAGATGCGATCGACAAAAAAGAAAAGCGGTTCATTATCACCACTGTTTTCAACAACCCTGTGCAGCCCAAAATCATTCGACGAGGAAAACAAGTCATCATCCATGCCAAATGTCGCAAGATAACAACGAAGATGAAATCAAATCTTTTTTGATTCAATAATGTGAACCTCGGAAAAAATATTTCTGTTTCTTCGATAAGGAAAAAATGTACAAAGATTTCTGTAAGACGTTCTGTACAACATTCAATAAAGACCACCCGATTTTGATAAGGTGCGTGAATAGAACCATCACCATAGACGACCCTGCAGAGCAAAAAGAATTAATAAAAATCTACCACGAAGGAAAAACTAACCATCGCGGTATAAATGAAACATACAAAAACATTAATAGAAAGTACTTTTGGCCTAACATGAAAAAATCAATTGAAAATTTCATTAATTCTTGTTTGGTATGTAAGAAAACTAAATATGAAAGACATCGACCAACGATACCTCTCAGAATCACAGAGACTGCAACGAAACCCTTCGAGAAATTGAATGCCGATCTATTCACAATCGAAGGTCAAACATTTTTCACCATAGTGGACGAATTCTCTAAATTTGGTCAAGCGTATCCTGTCCAAAGCAAGAACGCTATAGAAATAGCAGATAAATTGTTAGAATATTTTCGTAACTTTGGAGTACCGGAATCTATAACGTTCGACTCCGGGACAGAGTTCGAAAACGAGACCGTTTCATCACTCTTAAAACTACACAAGGTCAATGTACACTTCACTACACCTCAACATCCTCAATCTAATGGATTGATTGAAAGACTACATGGAACTTTAACGGAGCATTACACAATCATAAAAGAACATTCTACAGACACACCGACAAGACTCATGGCATATGCCGTTATCGGATACAACAACTCTATACATTCAGCAACAGGATATACCCCTTTGGAACTTTTGTATGGACATACCGCTTTAAGGAACCCATATGATATATTCTACGATCAACAATACTACGGACAATATGTGGAAGATCATCGGAAAAAAATATCTTTAACCTATGAGAAAGTCAAAGATAAACTACAAAACGAAAAGACCAGGACCATAACGAATCGAAACCAGAAACAAACAAACCAAAACGTTTATAAAGTTGGAAATCAAGTATTTGAGAAGAACCCAGAAAGTGAAAGAAACAAATTGAAAAACCGCTATTTAGGACCAAGCAAAATTATCCAAATTAATGAAGACAACACCTGTTTCATAGCGAATTCCGAAAATCAAACACGAAGAGTACATTTCGACAATCTAAGACACCCTATTGTTCCAGATTCACCTGCTGCAAATGCTGCACCCTCGGATCTGCCGAAGGAAGTGGAGTAATAACAACGAAATTTACAGAAAACCCAGGACTGCTACCCCAAAAGCTTGGTACAGCCCGCAAT
The DNA here is from genome assembly GCA_958502065.1 of Chrysolina americana. Classification (NCBI taxonomy): domain Eukaryota; kingdom Metazoa; phylum Arthropoda; class Insecta; order Coleoptera; family Chrysomelidae; genus Chrysolina; species Chrysolina americana. The sequence continues at coordinate 43,591,918 of OY293415.1, read as the reverse complement.
ATCGTCAACTACTGGACTTTCATCAGGATATTCGACATTCAAAGTATCTATCAAGAATATGTACGAATCCAAAACATAACCAATCATATGAAAATCACATATCAGTTTGAAAAAATGGGGCCAACCACCATAGAGAGCAAAATTATATCACTATAATGGACAACCTCTCCAATGAAATTCAAAGAAAACTAACACAGATATTCCCAACAACAACAATACACCGCAAAAAACGTGGACTGATCAATATTATGGGAAATGTTGTTAAAGCAATAACAGGAAACTTGGATGCAGAAGATGGTAAAAAATTCGAAGAAGCCATCCAAAAACTTCAAGCACAACAAAGGAAACAAAGGATGCTAACAGAGGAACAAATTTCACTGACTACAAAGGCGATCGAAAAATTCAATTCAACAATACGTTCGATCGCGACAAACCAATTAAATATTCAAACAAAATTTCGGCAAATTGAAACAGCCATTAGAAAACAGTTCCTTTAAAATACTGATACATATGAACTACTGAACTCAAATACTGTGTTCACGCAAATGATAGCAACCACAGATGCCATCATAAGGATACTGGAAGACTTAGAAACAGCAATGACCTTTGCCAAAATAGGAGTGCTTCATCCATCCATCATAGAAGCCGATGACGTATTGGAAGAGTTAACGTTCATCTCTCACAACTTAGATGATGCCATCCTCTCATATGAACCGAGCAGAGATAAAATAGTCATCTTTGAGAAGATAACGAGAATAAAGGCGTACCAAAAAAATGATAAAATAGTATTTATCTTAGAAGTACCAATTACAGAACAATATCGTTACAATTACTATCACCTTTACTCCCTTCTCATCGAAACACAACATAACCTTTTCCAAATTATAGTACCCAAAACTAAATTCCTTTTTCTCAATGAGCATCACTACTTATTTTCGAATGAACCATGCCATGAAGTCATTTCCGGAGAAGCGCTTTGCACCCTACCAGAATGGAACCCAATGGAATTCGAGACGCCATGTGAAGTACAACTCATCCGTTTCACCAAAGACTATGGAAGCTGCCATCCGGAACACCTCAAACTCCAGGACCAGAAAATTCAGAAGATAAATACTAATCAATGGATTGCAATATTCCCCAACGAAACCACTGCATTATCTATTTTTATTAACGATGAAGAGATGTCATCCCTGAAGGGCACCTATGTCATAGAAGTTCCCGAATATTGCAAAATGAAAATCGACACTACCATATTACAGACGTACAGGAACCCGAATGCTGTTACCGAAATCATGAAAGTGCCACACCTAGACATAGACATAGAAGAAAACGTCAAAAGAAACCTTCAATAAATGCCACCAATTCATCTAGAATCTTTGGATCTTGACGACCTAGAAACCATCCGAGACAGACTGGATAACGTGAAGGAAAAACTTCAAGAATATGAGCCTTTCATTTCTTCACGAACCAACATATGGACCGTTTTGCTATACATCGCCATAGCCTGTATTGCAGCCTACTTCTGCTTAACAATATATATAAAGAAGTACAAGGTGACGAACGGTTCCGTAAGTTCCACTAGTGTATTGGAACCATCAACTCATCCCATACCAATAGAAGACCTGAGGATTGGAAATCAGGATCGATAAATCAATCCCGATTTCCAAACAATGTGGGGAGGTGTTATGTAACGATTCCCCGTATTGTGTAGATAACGAAGACAGCATCCCAGAGTGCATTTACATTGAAGATCATCGGGCTGGACACATAGAATCCGCTGAATTCTGCATTTTTATCCGAGATAACATGAACTTATAAATATATGCTTTTTCCATTTTTTATTCAGTTATAATTGTACCATTGGCTTTGACATTGCTAATAAAAATACGTTGTAACTCATAATTTTTGGTTTTCGAGTTTTTTGAAAGTAATTTTTGTTTTTTAAAAATTAAGTTCCGAGGCTCCCAAACTTAATTCGTTTTACCCTTGTGATAGAATAGCTACAGTTCGAAATAAGTCGAGACGTTTAAGCCAAATGACGTCTAAATGTAGAATGCCGTGGCTAATATCCCGATAAAATTACAACGTGTAGGTAATAAGATAGGATAATGAATTACTGAATTAACATTTTCAAATTCATGAAAATGGCGAACCACAAACAATGAGAGTGTTTTTTAGTTCCAACAGAAAACCGTGTGACACTCTCATGGGTACACTCCCCTTTTCTTCTTTCCTTTTTTCCTTTATTTTCCAAATATGTCAAAAAGTGCCGTACAGTGAGCATATTCAATGTTCCAAATTAAAAAAATATTGCTGGAGATACAAAGGAGAGAGGGAATGAATCTTTAAAATTATTTTTTCCGTTAACCAGCTGTCGTCCCCTTACGAACGGTAGCCTTCAGTAGTCGAAACTTGTGCGAGCCAGGGATTAACGAGGTCTTACCTTTTAACGTGCGATTTCTAGCACACGGTGTTTTCCAATAATTATTACGAATCTAGTGACACCAGGTTTGATAGGATAATAAAACATGGAGGCAGTGAGTTTACTAGAAACTTTTGACCTCCCTACTGTATTCTAATTTCAGTCACACTCACATAAGGAAGTTGTTTTATCCCTACCTCCGCAGCCATTTGACATAAATCCATCACATCCTAATTTTATCCACATTAATGCAAGTTCTCTAGGTAATAGTTAACGAAAAAAGTTGTTCAAAAAACTAGGTTGGAGTGCAATATTTTCAAAACCTTTGCAATTTGCATACGGAGAAATCAAAAAATGAGTTTCCATTCAAACATGGCAGAGTTTTATGACGACACATTCTAATGTTTCACTAAATATTTGATAACATATATCTTTTTTAGCCATGATTATTCATTATGTATACACCTACACGCCTGCACTGATTTTCGTCGGCTATATTTGCGTATTTTAGTACTAAATTGCATGTTATTGATTTATTACTTACATGACTAAAACTCAGTTGAAACATATTTGGTAATGAAATACTCACACATGATTAACAAAAAATGTATCCATACATTCATTTATGTAATGCGAGCATGTAGAACTAAGTACCATGTACGAAAGTAAAAATTAATATATCACTTTCTGATTCAGAACTGTCATCAATGTTTATAATAATGGGTTCAATAACCATATCACAAAGGAGCTTTTCTCGTTCATACCATTTTTCAATGAGCGATTCGGTGTGTTTTACACATTTTGCCCAGGATTCAGTGTTGTACTCCTCTAATGCTTCATTCCACATATCCAGTACTTTTTCATCACTGTATGCATCTCTGCCAATATGAATAATTCAATAGCATTAAAGTCTGGGTGATAAGGTGGTAATCTTAATATTTCATGCCTATGTTCTCGCACCAGTTCATCTATAATATACCGGGTGGCTACGGAAGTATTGCCTACAGAATATCTCGGTTATTGTATGAAGTAGGTTTGTGAAATTTGGAGCGTCGATATAATGACATAAGAGCTAGAAATTGAGCATATTGACATGTCGAAGTTAACTTCCGGTCTGACCGGAAGTAACATCAACTTTCTTATTTTAAATGGAAACCCCATTTTTTTTTCGCTTTATTCAGCATTCAATTCCCTTTCTAATGACGTATCACAAGTTGGTATCTAACCAGAAACTAGATCAGAAAAAAATTATTATTGAAATTCACCGAGTAGGCCGTGAAAGCAAAATGAAAGCCAAAAATTGAAAAGTTGGCTATGGAAACCATACGTCACTTGATAACAGTTGCTACTACTGTGATATTTTATTCATTCGTCGGCGTTATAAAAAGCCGCCAAAAAAAATATTGGAAAAATTGGGAAAAAAACAATACACTGCAGGTCCATAACTTAAATAGGAACATACAACTTTTTCTTGCCTGTACTATTCAGCATAACCATTCCTTTCTAATGATATAATAGAAAGTAATTTTTTGAAATTAAATACCAAAAAATCCAATTATTATTATATTCAAATAACAAAAAAACAGATTTATCGAAAAAAATAAATTCAAATTGATAGGATTAAAGATGAAATAAATTCAAAACAAATGTTCGAAATGCATTCCCTCAGCGTCAATACATTTATTGACTCTGGTGATATTTTCATGTAAAACGTTTCTCAACATTTGGGGCGTGATATCTTGGAAAGCTGTACGAATTTTACTTCTAGCTCATGTAGAGTTGTAGGCTGTGTGGAATACACCCTATTTTTAAGATGCCCGCATAGAAAAAAGTCGCACGGAGTAAGATGAGGTGACCTTGGTGGCCACCTGACTGGACCATGGGTTGTTATAAGTCTCTCTTGAAAGCGATTTTGAAGATAATTTCTCGCTATTCTTGAATTATGCGGAGGGGCGCCATCTTGCTGGAAGTACATTCTCTCAGTTATTTCCGCTGGTAGGTTGTTAATGAATTCCGAAATTTCAGTCGTTAAAAAATTATAGTATCTCTCTCCGGTTAGTTGGCCTTGAAAAAGAATGGGGCCAACAATATGAGTTCCAACTATTCCTGCCCAATCATTCACACCAAATCTCTCCTGGAAGCCACCTTGTCGAAACCGGTGCTCGTTTTCTATCGCCCAGTACCTGAAACAAAAGACCGTTCACACTTTTAGCACTTTACACTTCGACTATCGACAATAATCCAGATAAAGTACAGTACCTACCTTGTATTATTTCTGTTAAATAATCCATTGTTGGTAAATCTTGACTCGTCCATAAACAAGATATAATAGTTAAATAGGTGATTCTCAGCATTTTGTCGAAGAAACCAATTACAATATTCCAGGCGCCTTTCACCGTCATTTTCATACAAATGTTGATGCAAATGATACTTGAAGGATTTAAATCGATGTTTTTTCAAAATTTTCCTAGCAGAGTCCTTACTTATAGCTAATTCGGCGCCAATCTGCCTTTCCAAGATATCACGCCCCAAATGTTGAGAAACGTTTTACATGAAAATATCACCAGAGTCAATAAATGTATTGACGCTGAGGGAATGCATTTCGAACATTTGTTTTGAATTTATTTTATCTTTAATCCTATCAATTTGATTTTTTTTTCGATAAATCTGTTTTTTTGTTATTTGAATAATAATAATTGGGTTTGGTATTTCATTTCAAAAAATTACTTTCTATTATATCATTAGAAAGGAATGGTTATGCTGAATAGTACAGGCAAGAAAAAGTTGTATGTTCCTATTTAAGTTATGGACCTACAGAGTATTGTTTTTTCCCAATTTTTCCAATATTTTTTTTGGCGGCTTTTTATAACGCCGACGAATGAAAATAAAATATCACAGTAGTAGCAAATGTTATCAAGTGATGTATGGTTTCAATAGCCAACTTTTCAATTTTTGGCTTTCATTTTGCTTCCACGGCCTAGTCGGTGAATTTCAATTATAATTTTTTTCTGATCTAGTTTCTGGTTAGATACCAACTTGTGATATGTCATTAGAAAGGGAATTGAATGCTGAATAAAGCGAAAAGAAATAGGGTTTCCATTTAAAATAAGAAAGTTGATGTTACTTCCGGTCAGGCCGGAAGTTAACTTCGACATGTCAATTTGCTCAAATTCTAGCTCTTATGTCATTATATCGACGCTCCAAATTTCACAAACCTACTTCGTACAATAACTGAGATATTCCGTAGGCAATACTTCCGTAGCCACCCGGTATATGTTTTCCTTTCGGTTCATCTTAGCCAATTACAATAGCTCTGGTTTTGTTAATTTCTCATCAAATTCAATATTATTTTCATGTAGCCAATAAACAATTTCCGATTTTCTTGAAGAAGTGGTAGGCTGTTCATTCAAAATTTCACTGTGGTATGGTGCATTGTCCATTATTATCAAAGATGGCTCTTCCAAACTGGGAATTAACTGTGAAGTGATCCACTTGGTGAACATTGTACTATTTACTTATCCATGATAATCTAGAGTCAAAGATTTCGAACAGAACAATAAACTGGCTTCTGGAACAAACCCTTCCGCAGAACCAGCATGCACAACAATAAATCGTTTACCATCATATCCTTCGGGTTTGCGTACACTTTTGACATTATCAAAAAAAAAACACTTCTCGTGGATATACACTTTTTCGGTTCTCTTGGTATTTACGTAAAAAATATGATCTTTGTGAAACAATATGAGTCTTTTCAATCAAAGCTATTCGATTATCATCTTTTTTAAATTTGAATCCCAGCTCTTTCAGTAAAACATTCAAAGATAATTTGCACATCGAAGCAATCTCCTTATTTTTCAGTTCATCGTTCAAGGATTGAAGGGTAACATGTTTTTCTGGAAGAAAAAATTTCAAATAAATATAGGTACATGTCAAAATTCATACGATAGGACTGATATTATAGCATTTCAAAAACGAGATACAAGTGAAGTTTCAAATGAAAAAGAAAACTAGATGTGACAATAAAGTTTAACTTTTCAACTAATATACATAAATCTAATGACTCTCCTGATGAAAATGTGATTGATGAAAATGGGGCGGTTACATTTGTTCAGAAAATTTTCTCACTTGTCAGTGTCACATCCATCCACCAAGTAATAAGGAGGTATACTCACTTTTTTCATACATATCGTACAAAGTATTTCGTACTCGATGTCTACTTTTTCCTGAAGTTGATGGAATGGGTTTATTTTCGTTTCTTATTTTGATGTTGTACACCGTTTTTCGAGATATTTTAAGTGTATCTGCAACTCTCTAAAATACAGTAAAGAAAAGTTATGACATTTCTTTGGAGGTAAGACCTCGTTAATCCTTTGCTCGCACAAGTTTCAACTTCTGAGGGCTGTCGTTCGTAGGAGGATGACAGTAGGTTAACGGAAAAAACAATATTAAACAATTTTTTTTACCCATTTTCATAAAATATAAAAATAAACATAGCAACCGTGAGGCAATTATCCAAAACAAATTATCTATCAACATCCTGTTTATTCGGACCTACTTATTTTCAAGACGTGCATCCTCTGGTATTTCGTGATGCATCCATACACATCGTTCACTTCCAGATACCCTGACACCGAGATAATAAAACATTTGAAAAAAACTCCTACCTTTTGGTAATAGACGACTAGTTTCCATTCATCACTTAGTATATTAGCTTACCTGAAACCAAAAAAAAAAACAATAAAAAAAATACCAATCTACGTTGTTAGATGTTACCTTTTGATATAAACGACAATCATATAATAAAATGACATATTGTATTTTACAAATTATAGGTGTACCTAACCAAGACAATTGTTTCGACATACAATAGCTCCTTGGTATATACCCATATACTGTAACAATAGATTAATAAGATTTCAGTTAGTGTTACTGAACGCTAATCGATTTCCAAAATGTAATTCTCATCTATCATCTCATGCATATGGTTCATTACCTGTAAGCAAATTCAAGAATAGTATTTCATTCATTTATCTCTCATTAATAATTAACTTCTGATAAGTTTTTAATTTATTGACCTCTAGGAAACTTTCATAATATTCAGTTTCATGCCCTTGTTTTCAACATAAGATTTCAAGACGTCTTTAAAAATTGTTTTCTATTATTGAGTAGGAAGCAGAAGTTGAATTAAATTTTCAATTCACTTACAGAACTATATTTCTATGTTCAATTGATCTCTTTATGAAGGTCCCACCTGTTTATCCTATGTTAAATCTAGGACATGCACCACAAGTTGAATCATCTACTCCACTCTTTTATTGTTTTTCTAGTTCTCCCTTGTGCTTTCTAATATGTCTATTCAGGGGGTTATTTATTTTAAAAGCAATATTAAAACCTTGCTGTTTCTATTGTTACCTCTTGAAGAGATGAAAGTGGTAAAAAAGGTCCAGCATTCGCTCTTTCTCTTTCAAAATACTCGCACAAGTTCAACACAAATTGTTGTGCTTGTAAGTGTAGAATAGTTCCAGGCATAATCTAAAAAAGAATTAAACTATATTATGAATGTTTTTGACCTGTATTTATAGATTCAGGTTATGTTTTTTTCTCGCAATAGTGTTTCCACACTATGAATAATTGTTGTGTTAATATCCCGGTAGTACGGCATTATAGTCACAAATGTTATTTGTGAGGTTAAAAATTTTGAAGATTATTTGTGAATAAAATACATTGCATTGTACTTACTTTGAAAGTAATGATTCCAAGAGACGTTTAGCTTTGAAAAAAACTGTTTTTATAACATATTCGACTGCAAAACAAAGTTAAACTGGCGACAAACAATACCCCAATGACAGAAGACAATGAAGCAATTGATGGTACACGCTAACCAATACAATGTTTGGCAAGTTTAGTTGAAATGTAAAAGACTGTTGGTTTTATGGCTATCTCTTTTCACTGTTTTGAGTTATAATCGATCATCACAATACCATAATTCATAGCTTAGAAGACAAATGTTAACGAACTCATAGCGGTTGTTAGAAAGAGATGTTCGATAAAGGGTGTGTGATTTCTTCGATCATGAATTGATGACGCATGGGTGAAGATACAATAATCGAACTGTACGAACGGAATGATATATATTCACCATATTTTTGAATGAAGAAAAACGGTTCAAAATGTCGTTCGGAGGATTGGAAACCATCAGAGTTACCTTTATCGTTTCTAGCACAACTTTATCTAATAGAGGTTGATGCGGTCAGAAGACGGAATCCAAAGACAACCACTTAGGGCCATTCCACTATAGAAAGTTGCTTTCTATTTCATCTGGGTTTACTCCCCTAGATATAATATCAGCAGGATTGCAGTCGGTTGGTGCATATCGCCAGTTTTGTAAATGAGTGAAAGCTATCCAAGCTAGAACTATAGTTGAGTCGCACCAGTAATATATATTAGTGATATTGATTTTTAATGATTCTAATTCAGTGGGAATCTCATCATTCCAATTCAATCGCTGTTGCCACAACTCTTGCTAAAATAGTTTGGCGGTTATTATGACTGGGCCGATGAGACCAAGTGAATAAAAAATCTGCGAGATTATCAAGAGTATCCTACGTTTTGTAAATGTAGAATGTCTGATATATTTGTTTATAAATTGAAAATGATCACTACTGAATTCCAAAAAATTCCCAATGTTTTTGTCTTCTGATTATTCATGATAACAGACTAGAATATATCAAAAATATTCAAGATTTGATTGGATAAAACTTGATAATCATCCGATATCCATTGTCGTAAAACGAACTGTAACGAAGTCGTCGTCAAAGAGTAAATATTTGTAGTCACAGAACGCTTTTACTTGTTTATTTAATCAGAAATATATAAAAGTAATCTTTTGACAATACTTCAAATTGATTGTTATTACGATTGTATTTCAACTTGTAAATATCATAGCAACTGAAAATGGCAATCGTTTAAAAATCACATAAAGAGTCCTTTTATAGTCGAATCCGCTACATTCTCCCCCTTGATGATGAATTAAATTTTCATCTGGGTCTTCGATTTTCAGAGGGCACAGCTTTGAAACAGATCGTCTATAAACTCCATTTTGGGTCCTGACGTCTACTGCTCTTACTCTTCCATCAGGCCCGAGACATAATTTCTGTATCACCCCAAGTTTCCAACAATTTCTTGGAGCATTTTCATCGATAATGATTACTCTTCGAGAAATCATTCGCCTTAATGCCATGATGGTTGAATCAGTTTTCAGAGAGTGAGCTACTTCTAGATGTATGGCTCTAACAGTTAAACAAGTGAAAATGACACCCTATCGCTTTTCTTTTCTTCTTCCAACTGAAACACTCATAGGTCCGAAATAATCCATTCCAGTATCTGTGAACGGAACAACATTGGGAGTAAGTGTTGGGGAAGGTAATTGTCCCATTATCGGAATCCTTGGTTTGTGCTTTACGTTTCCTACATTTTAAACATTACAAAAAGGATGTTCTCACTACTGATCCTCCATCTATAATCCAGAATCGTTGTCTTAACTCACACAGAATGAGTTTGATCCCTTGGTGTCCACATTTTTCATGATAGTTGTAGCAATAGTTTAATGTAGGCATTCTTTGGATCCATTCACTGTTCTATCTAGATCTCTTGCTTGGTCTAGTCTCCCTCTGAGAACGAGCTATCCTTCATTGTTGATTTCTGGACATAACTTTCTCAATCGTTTTTTTTTGTTCACAATTTTTCTATGTTCAAGTAGATTCATATGTTCGGAAAAACTATCATACTGGCTCTTCTCAATCCATTTTAATTCAGCTTCGGCCATCTCACCTGCAGTCAAATATTCTGGAAAATCAGTGTTTTGTTTTCTAACTTTCCACCTCAAAATCCAAACTGTTGTACAGATCAGGCGAAACCATTTTGAGAATCTCTTTATATCAGGAAGAATTTTGAGTTGGTTAATTTTTGAAATGAGATTAACGGAGGCACTTCTCATGTTTTCTTCGTCATCATATTCAACAAAAGATCTTATAGGCCATTACTTATGAGTATCTATCTCTTCGAGAAATACAGGTTCATTGAACTATTTGTCAAAATTGATTTGTTGAAAGTTTGCAGAATATGTTCGTGTAGCTTCATCTGCTATGTTAAAACTAGTAGAAATTCAAAACCAGTCCCAGGAATTCGTCAACTCTTAAGTCTCCCAAACCCTGTATGATTCAAATTGTCCAAGTTTTTTTCCGTTTCCTTTCATCCAATCTAAGACTGTTGAAGAATCGGTCCAAAAGTAGCTTTTATCAATGGTTATTTCTAGTTCTTCGTTGATACAGTTTGCAAGGCGGCTTCCCATTAGAGCTGTTTATAATTCAAGTCTGGGAATCGACAGAGCTTTAGTAGGAGCTACACCATCAATGTTGTTACTTTCAGTTCTGACATTACTCTCAAGTAGGCAAGAGACGCGAATGCTTTTTTACTGGCTTCACAGAAGACATGTTACCCAATTTTGTCAGTATTTGGAATTATGAGTGAGTAACATCTAGGAATTTTTTAGAATGGTATTGTCTCTATTGAGTCTTTTTTCCAAAGTGTCCATGTTTCATAAATTTCATCGTCAATAAAGTCATCCCATCCTATACCAGATCTCGAAAAGTTTTGACTCAATATCCTCCCACGAATCGAAAAATTCACAATTAATCCCAATGGGTCAAAAACTGACATGACTGATTTTTAAATTTCTCTTTTTGTAGGTTTTTGTTTTTTAGAATTTTAATAATCATTGTAAGTTGGATCAAATTTATATTGAAAATAGTCGTCTTTGGCATTCCACCATAGTCCAAGAATACGTTGTAAGTTATTTTCGTCAGAAAAATTAATATCCCTCGCTATACTATCATAAGAACAAAGTTCATGAATTACCTCTTTAAAATTGGAAATCCAATTAACTAACTGGAATCCACCCTTTTGTTGAACTCGTTGAACTTCAAGTATCGTTGTTAGAGCTTCTTCGTCAGTTTTTTTACTATCAAGGTAGTCATCAACATAATGTTTCTTTAAAATCGCATTTAATATATCTAGAGAGTCAGTTTGTTTTTTGTCATTAAATTTTTAACATATTGAGCACAAGCCGGAGAGCAAGTTGCACCAAACGTCATTACCTGCATTTGATATACCTGATATTCCTTGTTAGGATCACCATGTCTCCATTAAAATCGTTGAGCACATTGATCTTCTGGTCTGATTCTTACCTGATGGAACATCTCCTTTGCGTCAGAACAAAATGCGACTGTATATTGTCGGAATCTCATCAATACTGCTACTAAAGGGGTTAATAAGTCAGGTCCTGCAAGCAAATTATCATTCTAGCTCACGCCGTGTAATTTTTGTCTGAAAATTTTAATTCTCTCTAAGTAACTGGTGCTTTCAGAATAAACTCTACTTGAATACTAACAAATGTGACAATGCTGATAATAATGCGAAACATTAAATCAAGGGACTTGGGACTTACTTTTGATCAAAACCTCACGTTCCCAAATCATATTGAACACATAATTACTGCTCCCACGAAAAATTTGGGCTTTAATATACGAAACTGTAAAGACTTCAAGTCATTTGACTGTTTGAAAAGCATCTACTTATCTTTAGTAAGAAGCAAACTTAACTATTGCAGTGTTGTTTGGAATCCTTCCCATACTAAATACATCATGGCTATTGAGAATGTTCAGATTTTTTTTTAAATTTCCATATTATGAAAAATATGGTATTCATTCCGCTAGAGGCTATAACTATGACCTTCTGCTTCATGAGTTTATTCTGATATCACTAAGAAAAAATCGTGAAATCGTGCTTTATACACAAAATAATACACAATCAAATAGATTGTTCAACCATATTGTCATAAATGACTTTCAATTACCTCGAATCTCATCACGCTCATGTAACACATTTTACATACCCGTTCCAAACCCTCTGCATAACTTCAACTTGCCTATAACAACAATGTCAAGGAGCATAAACAATCTGCCGAATGATAAAGAAAATTTGCGGCATTCATACAGATTTTTAAAATTCCAGGAAAAAGATTCTCCTCGAGCAGGTTTCGAACCCACGACCTCTGGATTGCGGTACAAATAAATAAAATAAATAAATGTTTATTGTTACATAGTTGGTAATATGTCTACACATCATTTGGTATACAGAAACTCCGTCCTAAGCTCAACTCTTCGCCCAAGAGGGACCAGGGGAGAGGAAGGGTCGGGAGGACGCACTGAGAGCCGCCTCCTTTCCTCCACAGACATTGCTGGCTGCAGATCAAGGGAGCGCTTGTGCCAAGAGGCACCCAATGAAGGATAATTTTCTGTTCAATTACGAGACAAGCACTTGCAATTGGGTCTTCTTTGAAGAACGTTGCACGAATATCTGTCAGTTGTAGTTTAATGTCCGTCGTAGTATTAGCCAGGGAAGCAGTTGTTTTCTGACAGATGTTTGCCTGTTATTTTCCACTTTGTGAAGACGCTTAGAAAGAAAGGTACCCCGTATTCTTTCAACATTGTTGATACCTCTCTGGCACAATATATTCGAACTTGTTCGAATTTTACAGATTTCTCTTCCCAGAGACTGTGCTGCTTGGGAGTGTTTCGTCTTGTTCCGTGCGGATGGCGCTTCAATCAACTTGGTTGTAGATCGTGGTGTTATCCGTGGGGAAATATTAGTTTAACAGTCGATTATCATTCATTTGGCAGGGACAGGACAATTGTAATGTTGTCCGACCTACCCTGTCACTGATGAGAGGCAATAAACCTCGAAACATGCATGTCTGCAGGTGGTCGTTCCCAGCCAAATGAAGGATAATTTTTTGTTTAATTAAGAGACAAGCACTTGCAATTGGGTCTTCTTTGAAGAACGTTGCACAAATATCTGACTGATGTAGTTCAATGTCCGTAGTGGTATTAGCCAGGGAATTAGTTGTTTTCTGACAGATGTTTGCCTGATATTTTCCACTTTGTGGAGACGCTTAGAGAGAAGGGTACCCCGTATTCTTTCAACATTGTTGATACCTCTCTGGCACAATATATTCGATCTTGTTCGAATTATACAGATTTCTCTTCCCGGAAACTGTGCTGCTTGGGAGTGTTTCGTCTTGTTTCGTTCGGATGGCGCTTCGATCAACTTGGTTGTAGATCGTGGTGTTATCCGTGGGGAAATATTAGTTAAACAGTTGATTATCATTCATTTGGCAGGGACAGAACAATTATAATGTTGTCCGACCTACCCTGTCACTGATGAGAGGCAATAAACCTCTAAACATGCATGTCTGCAGGTGGTCAATCCCAGCCAAATGAAGGACAATTTTCTGTTTTATTACGAGACAAGCACTTGCAATTGGGTCTTCTTTGAGGAACGTTGCACAAATATCTGTCAGTTGTAGTTCAATGTTCGTCGTGGTATTAGCCAGGGTAGTAGTTGTTTTCTGACAGATGTTTGCCTGTTATTTTCCACTTTGTGGAAACGCTTAGAGAGAAGGATACCCCGTATTCTTTCAACATTGTTCATACCTTTCTGGCACAATATATTCGAACTTGTTCGAATTTTGCAGATTTCTCTTTCCGGAGACTGTGCTGCTTGGGAGTATTTCGTCTTTTTCCGTGCGGATGGCGCTTCGATCATCTTGGTTGTAGATCGTGGTGTTAAAACGTGGGGAAATATTAGTTAAACAGTTGATTATCATTCATTTGGCAGGGACAGGACAATAATAATGTTGTCCGACCTACCCTGTCACTGATGAGAGGCAATAAACCTCGAAACATGCATGTCTGCAGGTGGTCAATCCAAGCCAAATGAAGGATAATTTTCTATTTTATTACGAGACAAGCACTTGCAATTGGGTCTTCTTTGAAGAACGTTGCACAAATATTTGTCAGTTGTAGTTCAATGTTCGTCGTGGTATTAGCCAGGGTAGTAGTTGTTTTCTGACAGATGTTTGCCTGTTATTTTCCACTATGTGGAAACGCTTAGAGAAAAGGGGACCCCGTATTCTTTCAACATTGTTGATACCTCTCTGGCACAATATATTCGAACTTGTTCGAATTTTAAAGATTTCTCTTCCCGGAAACTGTGCTGCTTGGGAGTGTTTCGTCTTGTTCTGTGCGGATGGCGCTTCGAACAACTTGGTTGTAGATCGTGGTGTTATCCGTGGTCAAATATTAGTTAAACAGTTGATTATCATTCATTTGGCAGGGACAGGAAAATTTTAATGTTGTCCTACCTACCCTGTCACCGATAAGAGGCAATAAACCTCAAAACATGCATGTCTGCAGGTGGTCATTCCCAGCCAAATGAAGGATAATTTTTTGTTTAATTACGAGACAAGCACTTGCAATTGGATCTTCTTTGAAGAACGTTGCACAAATATTTGTCAGTTGTAGTTCAATGTTCGTCGTGGTATTAGCCAGGGAAGCAGTTGTTTTCTGACAGATGTTTGCCTGTTATTTTCCACTTTGTGAAGACGCTTAAAAAGAAAGGTACCCCGTATTCTTTCAACATTGTTGATACCTCTCTGGCACAATATATTCGAACTTGTTCGAATTTTACAGATTTCTCTTCCCGGAGACTGTGCTGCTTGGGAGTGTTTCGTCTTGTTCCGTGCGGATGGCGCTTCGATCAACTTGGATGTAGATCGTGATGTTATCCGTGGGAAAATATTAGTTAAACAGTTGATTATCATTCATTTGGCAGGGACAGGACAATTGTAATGTTGCTTGACCCACCCTGTCACTGATGAGAGGCAAATAAGCTCCAAACATTCATGTCTGCAGGTGGTCATTCCCAGCCAAATGAAGGATAATTTTCTGTTTGATTACGAGACGAGCACTTGCAATTGGGTCTTCTTTGAAGAACGTTGCACGAATATCTGTCAGTTGTAGTTCAATGTCCGTCGTAATATCAGCCAGGGAAGTAGTTGTTTTCTGACAGATGTTTGCCTGTTATTTTCACTCTGTGGAGACGCTTAGAGAGAAGGGTACCCCGTATTCTTTCAACATTGTTGATACCTCTCTGGCACAATATATTCGAAATTGTTCGAATTTTACAGATTTCTCTTCCCGGAGACTGTGCTGCTTGGGAGTATTTCGTCTTGTTCCGTGCGGATGGCGCTTCGATCAACTTGGTTGTACATCGTAGTGTTATGCGTGGGAAAATATTAGTTAAACAGTTGATTATCATTCATTTGGCAGGGACAGGACTATTATAATGTCCGACCTACTTTGTCACTGATGAGAGGCAATAAAACTCGAGACATGCATGTCTGCAGGTGGTCATTCCTAGCCAAATGAAGGATAATTTTTTGTTTAATTACGACACAAGCACTTGCAATTGGGTCTTCTTTGAAGAACGTTGCACGAATATCTGTCAGTTGTAGTTTAATGTCCGTCGTGGTATTAGCCAGGGAAGCAGTTGTTTTCTGACAGATGTTTGCCTGTTATTTTCCACTTTGTGAAGACGCTTAGAAAGAAAGATACCCCGTATTCTATCAACATTGTTGATACCTCTCTGGCACAATATATTCGAACTTGTTCGAATTTTACAGATTTCTCTTCCCGGAGACTGTGCTGCTTGGGAGTGTTTCGTCTTGTTTCGTGCGGATGGCGCTTTGATCAACTTGGTTGTAAATCGTGGTATTATCCGTGGTCAAATATTAGTTAAACAGTTGATTATCATTCATTTGGCAGGGACAGGACAATTATAATGTTGTCCTACCTACCCTGTCACTGATGAGAGGCAACTAACCTCCAAACATTCATGTCTGCAGGTGGTCATTCCCAGCCCAATGAAGGATAATTTTCTGTTCAATTACGAGACAAGCACTTGCAATTGGGTCTTCTTTGAAGAACGTTGCACGAATATCTGTCAGTTGTAGTTTAATGTCCGTCGTGGTATTATCCAGGGAAGCAGTTGTTTTCTGACAGATGTTTGCCTGTTATTTTCCACTTTGTGAAGACGCTTAGAAAGAAAAGTACCCCGTATTCTTTCATCATTGTCATACCTCTCCGGCACAATATATTCGAACTTGTTCGAATTTTACAGATTTCTCTTCCCGGAGACTGTGCTGCTTGGGAGTGTTTCGTCTTGTTCCGTGCGGATGGCGCTTCAATCAACTTGGTTGTAGATCGTGGTGTTATCCGTGGGGAAATATTAGTTTAACAGTCGATTATCATTCATTTGGCAGGGACAGGACAATTGTAATGTTGTCCGACCTACCCTGTCACTGATGAGAGGCAATAAACCTCGAAACATGCATGTCTGCAGGTGGTCGTTCCCAGCCAAATGAAGGATAATTTTTTGTTTAATTACGAGACAAGCACTTGCAATTGGGTCTTCTTTGAAGAACGTTGCACAAATATCTGACTGATGTAGTTCAATGTCCGTAGTGGTATTAGCCAGGGAATTAGTTGTTTTCTGACAGATGTTTGCCTGATATTTTCCACTTTGTGGAGACGCTTAGAGAGAAGGGTACCCCGTATTCTTTCAACATTGTTGATACCTCTCTGGCACAATATATTCGATCTTGTTCGAATTATACAGATTTCTCTTCCCGGAGACAGCTGTTTGGGAGTGTTTCGTCTTGTTTCGTTCGGATGGCGCTTCGATCAACTTGGTTGTAGATCGTGGTGTTATCCGTGGGGAAATATTAGTTAAACAGTTGATTATCATTCATTTGGCAGGGACAGAACAATTATAATGTTGTCCGACCTACCCTGTCACTGATGAGAGGCAATAAACCTCTAAACATGCATGTCTGCAGGTGGTCAATCCCAGCCAAATGAAGGACAATTTTCTGTTTTCTTACGAGACAAGCACTTGCAATTGGGTCTTCTTTGAGGAACGTTGCACAAATATCTGTCAGTTGTAGTTCAATGTTCGTCGTGGTATTAGCCAGGGTAGTAGTTGTTTTCTGACAGATGTTTGCCTGTTATTTTCCACTTTGTGGAAACGCTTAGAGAGAAGGACATCCCGTATTCTTTCAACTTTGTTGATACCTTTCTGGCACAATGTATTCGAACTTGTTCGAATTTTACAGATTTCTCCTTCCGGAGACTGTGCTGCTTGGGAGTATTTCGTCTTGTTCCGTGCGGATGGCGCTTCGATCATCTTGGTTGTAGATCGTGGTGATATCCGTGGGGAAATATTAGTTAAACAGTTGATTATCATTCATTTGGCAGGGACAGGACAATAATAATGTTGTCCGACCTACCCTGTCACTGATGAGAGGCAATCAACCTCTAAACATGCATGTCTGCAGGTGGTCATTCCCAGCCATATGAAGGACAATTTTCTGTTTTATTACGAGACAAGCACTTGCAATGGGGTCTTCTTTGAAGAACGTTGCACAAATATCTGTCAGTTGTAGTTCAATGTTCATCGTGGTATTAGCCAGGGAATGGGTTGTTTTCTGACAGATATTTGCTTGTTACTTTCCACTTTGTGGACACGCTTAGAGAGAAGGGTACCCCGTATTCTTTCACAAGCACTTGCAATTGGGTCTTCTTTGAAAAACGATGCACAAATATCTGTCAGTTGTAGTTCAATATTCGTTGTGGTATTAGCCAGGGTAGTAGGTGTTTCCTTACAGATGTTTGCCTGTTATATTCCACTTTGTGGAAACGCTTAGAGAGAAGGGTACCCCGTATTCTTTTAACATTGTTGATACCTCTCTGGCACAATATATTCGAACTTGTTAGGGTATTAGCCAGGGAAGTAGTTGTTTTCTGACAGATGTTTGCCTGTTAATTTCCACTTTGTGGAGACGCTTAGAGAGAAGGGTACCCCGTATTCTTTCAACATTGCTGATACCTCTCTGGCACAATATATTCGAACTTGTTCGAATTTTACAGATTTCTTCTCCCGGAGACTGTGCTGCTTGGGAGTGTTTCGACTTGTTCCGTGCGGATGGCGCTTCGAACAACTTGGTTGTAGATCGTGGTGTTATCTGTGGGGAAATATTAGTTAAACAGTTGATTATCATTCATTTGGCAGGGACAGGACATTTATAATGTTGTCCGACCTACCCTGTCACTGATGAGAGGCAATAAACCTCTAAACATGCATGTCTGCAGGTGGTAATTTCCAGCCAAATGAAGGACAAATTTCTGTTATATTAGGAGACAAGCACTTGCAATTGGGTCTTCTTTGAAGAACCTTGCACAAATATCTGTCAGTTGTAGTTCAATGTTCGTCGTGGTATTAGCCAGGGTAGTAGTTGTTTTCTGACAGATGTTAGCCTGTTATATTCCATTTTGTGGAAACAATATATTCGAACTTGTTCGAATTTTACAGATTTCTTCTCCCGGAGACTGTGCTGCTTGGGAGTGATTCGACTTGTTCCGTGCGGATGGCGCTTCGAACAACTTGTTTGTAGATCGTGGTGTTATTCGTGGGGAAATATTAGTTAAACAGTTGTTTATCATTCATTTTGCAGGGACAGGACAATTATAATGTTGTCCGACCTAACCTGTCACTGACGAGAGGCAATAAACCTCTAAACATGCATGTCTGCAGGTTGTCATTACCAGCCAAATGAAGGATAATTTTCTGTTTAATTACGAGACAAGCACTTGCAACTGGGTCTTCTTTGAAGAACGATGCACAAGTATCTGTCAGTTGTACTCCAATGTCCGTCGTGGTGTTAGCCAGGGAAGGAGTTGTTTTCTGACAGATGTTTGCTTGTTATTTTCTCTTTGTGGACACGCTTAGAGAGAAGGGTACCCCGTATTCTTTCAACATTGTTGATACCTCTCTGGCACAATATATTCGAACTTGTTAGGGTATTAGCCAGGGAAGTAGTTGTTTTCTGACAGAAGTTTGCCTGTTATTTTCCACTGTGTGAAAACGTTCAGAGAGAAGGGTACCCCGTATTCTTTCTGGCACAATATATTCGAACTTGTTCGAATTTTACAGATTTCTCTTTCCGGAGACTGCTGTTTGAAAGTGTTTCGTCTTGTTTCGTGCGGATGGCGCTTCGATCAACTTGGTTGTAGATCGTGGTGTTATCCGTGGGAAAATATCAGTTAAACAGTTGATTATCATTCATTTGGCAGGGACAGGACAATTATAATGTTGTCCTACCTACCCTGTCACTGATAAGAGGCAATAAACTTCAAAACATGCATGTCTGCAGGTGGTCATTCTCAGCCCAATGAAGGATAATTTTTTGTTCAATTACGAGACAAGCACTTGCAATTGGGTCTTCTTTGAAAAACGTTGCACGAATATCTGTCAGTTGTAGTTCAATGTCCGTCGGGTTATCAATCAGAGAAGTAGTTGTTTTCTGACAGATGTTTGCCTGTTATTTTCCACTTTGTGGAGACGGTTAGAGAGGAGGGTACCCCATATTCTTTCAACATTGTTGATAACTTTCTGGCACAATATATTCGAACTTGTTCGAATTTTACAGATTTCACCTCCTGGAGACTGTGCTGCTTGGGAGCGTTTCGTCTTGTTTCGTGCAGATGGCGCATCGATCAATTTGGTTGTAGTTCGTGGTGTTATCCGTTGGGAAATATTAGTTAAACAGTTGATTATCAATCATTTGGCAGGGACAGGACAATTATAATGTTGTTTGGCCTACCCTGTCAGTGATGAGAGGCAACTAACCTCAAAACATGCATGTCTGCAGGTGGTCATTCTCAGCCCAATGAAGGATAATTTTTAGATTAATTACGAGACAAGCACTTGCAATTGGGTCTTCTTTGAAAAACGTTGCACGAATATCTGTCAGTTGTAGTTCAATGTCCGTCGGGTTATCAATCAGAGAAGTAGTTGTTTTCTGACAGATGTTTGCCTGTTATTTTCCACTTTGTGGAGACGCTTAGAGAGGAGGGTACCCCACCCCGTATTCTTTCAACATTGTTGATAACTTTCTGGCACAATATATTCGAACTTGTTTGAATTTAACAGATTTCACCTCCTGGAGACTGTGCTGCTTGGGAGCGTTTCGTCTTGTTTCGTGCGGATGGCGCATCTATCAATTTGGTTGTTGTTCGTGGTGTTTTCCGTTGGGAAATATTAGTTAAACAGTTGATTATCAATCATTTGGCAGGGACAGGACAATTATAATGTTGTTTGACCTACCCTGTCACTGATGAGAGGCAACTAACCTCGAAACATTCATGTCTGCAGGTTGTCATTACCAGCCAAATGAAGGATAATTTTCTGTTTAATTACGAGACAAGCACTTGCAATTGGGTCTTCTTTGAAGAACGATGCACAAATATCTGTCAGTTGTAGTTCAATGTTCGTTGTGGTATTAGCCAGGGTAGTAGGTGTTTCCTTACAGATGTTTGCCTGTTATATTCCACTTTGTGGAAACGCTTAGAGAGAAGGGTACCCCGTATTCTTTCAACATTGTTCATACCTCTCTGGCACAATATATTCGAACTTGTTAGGGTATTAGCCAGGGAAGTAGTTGTTTTCTGACAGAAGTTTGCCTGTTATTTTCCACTTTGTGAAGACGCTTAGAGAGAAGGGTACCCCGTATTCTTTCAACATTGTTGATACCTCTCTGGCACAATATATTCGAACTTGTTCGAATTTTACAGATTTCTCTTCCCGGAGACTGTGCTGCTTGGGAGTGTTTCGTCTTGTTCCGTGCGGATGGCGCTTCGAACAACTTGGT
Organism: Chrysolina americana; assembly: GCA_958502065.1. NCBI lineage: Eukaryota > Metazoa > Arthropoda > Insecta > Coleoptera > Chrysomelidae > Chrysolina > Chrysolina americana. The sequence goes on along the minus strand of OY293415.1, from coordinate 43,570,829 downwards.
TGTAGATCGTGGTGTTATCTGTGGGGAAATATTAGTTAAACAGTTGATTATCATTCATTTGGCAGGGACAGGACATTTATAATGTTGTCCGACCTACCCTGTCACTGATGAGAGGCAATAAACCTCTAAACATGCATGTCTGCAGGTGGTCAATTCTAGCCAAATGAAGGACAATTTTCTGTTTTATTAGGAGACAAGCACTTGCAATTGGGTCTTCTTTGAAGAACCTTGCACAAATATCTGTCAGTTGTAGTTCAATGTTCGTCGTGGTATTAGCCAGGGTAGTAGTTGTTTTCTGACAGATGTTTGCCTGTTATATTCCATTTTATGGAAACGCTTAGAGAGAAGGGTACCCCGTATTTTTTCAACTTTGTTGATACCTCTCTGGCACCATATATTCGAACTTGTTCGAATTTTACAGATTTCTCTTCCCGGAGACTGCTGTTTGGGAGCGTTTCGTCTTGTTTCGTGCGGATGGCGCTTCGATCAACTTGGTTGTAGATCGTGGTGTTATCCATGGGAAAATATTAGTTAAACAGTTGATTATCATTCATTTGATTATAATGTTGTTTGACCTACCCTGTCACTGATGATAGGCAGCTAACCTCGAAACATGCATGTCTTAAGGTGGTCATTCCCAGCCAAATGAAGGATAATTTTCTGTTTAATTACGAGACAAGCACTTGCAATTGGGTCTTCTTTGAAGAACGTTGCACAAATATCTGTCAGTTGTAGTTCATTGTTCGTTGTGGTATTAGCCAGGGTAGTAGGTGTTTCCTTACAGATGTTTGCCTGTTATATTCCACTTTGTGGAAACGCTTAGAGAGAAGGGTACCCCGTATTCTTTCAACATTGTTGATACCTTTCTGGCACAATATATTCGAACTTGTTCCAATTTCACAGATTTCTCTTCCCGGAGACTGTGCTGCTTGGGAGTGTTTCGTCTTGTTCCGTGCGGATGGCGCTTCGAACAACTTGGTTGTAGATCGTGGTGTTATCCGTGGGGAAATATTAGTTGAACAGTTGATTATCATTCATTTGGCAGGGACAGGACAATAATAATGTTGTCCGACCTACCCGGTCACTGATGAGAGGCAATGAACCTCGAAACATGCATGTCTGCAGGGGGTCATTCCCAGCCAAATGAAGGATAATTTTCTGTTTAATTACGAGACAAACACTTGCAATTGGGTCTTCTTTGAAGAACGTTGCACAAATATCTGTCAGTTGTAGTCCAATGTCCGTCGTAGTATTAGCCAGGGAAGGAGTTGTTTTCTGAAAGATGTTTGCTTGTTATTTTCCACTTTGTGGACACGCTTAGAGAGAAGGCTATCCCGTATTCTTTCAACATTGTTGATACCTCTCTGGCACAATATATTCGAACTTGTTCGAATTTTACAGATTTCTCTTTCGGAGACTGTGCTGCTTGGGAGTATTTCGTCTTGTTCCGTGCGGATGGCGCTTCGATCAACTTGGTTGTAGATCGTGGTGTTATCCGTGGGAAAATATTAGTTAAACAGTTGTTTATCATTCATTTGGCAGGGACAGGACAATTATAATGTTGTCCTACTTACCCTGTCACTGATAAGAGGTAATAAACCTCAAAACATGCATGTCTGTAGGTGGTCATTCCCAGCCCAATGAAGGATAATTTTCTGTTCAATCACGAGACAAGCACTTGCAATTGGGTCTTCTTTGAGGAACGTTGCACAAATATCTGTCAGTTGTAGTTCAATGTTCGTCGTGGTATTAGCCAGGGTAGTAGTTGTTTTCTGACAGATGTTTGCCTGTTATTTTCCACTATGTGGAAACGCTTAGAGAGAAGGGTACCCCGTATTCTTTCAACATTGTTGATACCTCTCTGGCACAATATATTCGAACTTGTTCGAATTTTACAGATTTCTCTTCCCGGAGACTGTGCTGCTTGGGAATGTTTCGTCTTGTTTCGTGCGGATGGCGCTTTGATCAACTTGGTTGTAAATCGTGGTATTATCCGTGGTCAAATATTAGTTAAACAGTTGATTATCATTCATTTGGCAGGGACAGGACAATTATAATGTTGTCCTACCTACCCTGTCACTGATGAGAGGCAACTAACCTCCAAACATTCATGTCTGCAGGTGGTCATTCCCAGCCCAATGAAGGATAATTTTCTGTTCAATTACGAGACAAGCACTTGCAATTGGGTCTTCTTTGAAGACCGTTGCACGAATATCTGTCAGTTGTAGTTTAATGTCCGTCGTGGTATTATCCAGGGAAGCAGTTGTTTTCTGACAGATGTTTGCCTGCTATTTTCCACTTTGTGAAGACGCTTAGAAAGAAAGGTACCCCGTATTCTTTCATCATTGTTGATACCTCTCCGGCACAATATATTCGAACTTGTTCGAATTTTACAGATTTCTCTTCCCGGAGACTGTGCTGCTTGGGAGTGTTTCGTCTTGTTCCGTGCGGATGGCGCTTCAATCGACTTGGTTGTAGATCGTGGTGTTATCCGTGGGGAAATATTAGTTTAACAGTCGATTATCATTCATTTGGCAGGGACAGGACAATTGTAATGTTGTCCGACCTACCCTGTCACTGATGAGAGGCAATAAACCTCGAAACATGCATGTCTGCAGGTGGTCGTTCCCAGCCAAATGAAGGATAATTTTTTGTTTAATTACGAGACAAGCACTTGCAATTGGGTCTTCTTTGAAGAACGTTGCACAAATATCTGACTGATGTAGTTCAATGTCCGTAGTGGTATTAGCCAGGGAATTAGTTGTTTTCTGACAGATGTTTGCCTGATATTTTCCACTTTGTGGAGACGCTTAGAGAGAAGGGTACCCCGTATTCTTTCAACATTGTTGATACCTCTCTGGCACAATATATTCGATCTTGTTCGAATTATACAGATTTCTCTTCCCGGAGACAGCTGTTTGGGAGTGTTTCGTCTTGTTTCGTTCGGATGGCGCTTCGATCAACTTGGTTGTAGATCGTGGTGTTATCCGTGGGGAAATATTAGTTAAACAGTTGATTATCATTCATTTGGCAGGGACAGAACAATTATAATGTTGTCCGACCTACCCTGTCACTGATGAGAGGCAATAAACCTCTAAACATGCATGTCTGCAGGTGGTCATTCCCAGCCAAATGAAGGACAATTTTCTGTTTTATTACGAGACAAGCACTTGCAATTGGGTCTTCTTTGAGGAACGTTGCACAAATATCTGTCAGTTGTAGTTCAATGTTCGTCGTGGTATTAGCCAGGGTAGTAGTTGTTTTCTGACAGATGTTTGCCTGTTATTTTCCACTTTGTGGAAACGCTTAGAGAGAAGGACATCCCGTATTCTTTCAACATTGTTGATACCTTTCTGGCACAATGTATTCGAACTTGTTCGAATTTTGCAGATTTCTCTTTCCGGAGACTGTGCTGCTTGGGAGTATTTCGTCTTTTTCCGTGCGGATGGCGCTTCGATCATCTTGGTTGTAGATCGTGGTGTTATCCGTGGGGAAATATTAGTTAAACAGTTGATTATCATTCATTTGGCAGGGACAGGACAATAATAATGTTGTCCGACCTACCCTGTCACTGATGAGAGGCAATAAACCTCGAAACATGCATGTCTGCAGGTGGTCAATCCAAGCCAAATGAAGGATAATTTTCTGTTTTATTACGAGACAAGCACTTGCAATTGGGTCTTCTTTGAAAAACGATGCACAAATATCTGTCAGTTGTAGTTCAATGTTCGTCGTGGTATTAGCTAGGGTAGTAGTTGTTTTCTGACAGATGTTTGCCTGTTACTTTCCACTATGTGGAAACGCTTAGAGAGAAGGGTACCCCGTATTCTTTCAACATTGTTGATACCTTTCTGGCACAATATATTCGAACTTGTTCGAATTTTACAGATTTCTCCTTCCGGAGACTGTGCTGCTTGGGAGTATTTCGTCTTGTTCCGTGCGGATGGCGCTTCGATCATCTTGGTTGTAGATCGTGGTGTTATCCGTGGGGAAATATTAGTTAAACAGTTGATTATCATTCATTTGGCAGGGACAGGACAATAATAATGTTGTCCGACCTACCCTGTCACTGATGAGAGGCAATCAACCTCTAAACATGCATGTCTGCAGGTGGTCATTCCCAGCCATATGAAGGACAATTTTCTGTTTTATTACGAGACAAGCACTTGCAATGGGGTCTTCTTTGAAGAACGTTGCACAAATATCTGTCAGTTGTAGTTCAATGTTCATCGTGGTATTAGCCAGGGAAGGGGTTGTTTTCTGACAGATATTTGCTTGTTACTTTCCACTTTGTGGACACGCTTAGAGAGAAGGGTACCCCGTATTCTTTCAACATTGTTGATAACTTTCTGGCACAATATATTCGAACTTGTTCGAATTTTACAGATTTCACCTCCTGGAGACTGTGCTGCTTGGGAGCGTTTCGTCTTGTTTCGTGCGGATGGCGCATCGATCAATTTGGTTGTAGTTCGTGGTGTTATCCGTTGGGAAATATTAGTTAAACAGTTGATTATCAATCATTTGGCAGGGACAGGACAATTATAATGTTGTTTGACCTACCCTGTCACTGATGAGAGGCAACTAACCTCGAAACATTCATGTCTGCAGGTTGTCATTACCAGCCAAATGAAGGATAATTTTCTGTTTAATTACGAGACAAGCACTTGCAATTGGGTCTTCTTTGAAAAACGATGCACAAATATCTGTCAGTTGTAGTTCAATATTCGTTGTGGTATTAGCCAGGGTAGTAGGTGTTTCCTTACAGATGTTTACCTGTTATATTCCACTATGTGGAAACGCTTAGAGAGAAGGGTACCCCGTATTCTTTTAACATTGTTGATACCTCTCTGGCACAATATATTCGAACTTGTTAGGGTATTAGCCAGGGAAGTAGTTGTTTTCTGACAGAAGTTTGCCTGATATTTTCCACTTTGTGAAAACGCTTAGAGAGAAGGGTACCCCGTATTCTTTCAACATTGTTGATACCTCCCTGGCACAATATATTCGAACTTGTTCGTATTTTACAGATTTCTCTTCCCGGAGACTGTGCTGCTTGGGAGTGTTTCGTCTTGTTCCGTGCGGATGGCGCTTCGAACAACTTGGTTGTAGATCGTGGTGTTATCTGTGGGGAAATATTAGTTAAACAGTTGATTATCATTCATTTGGCAGGGACAGGACAATAATAATGTTGTCCGACCTACCCTGTCACTGATGAGAGGCAATAAACCTCGAAACATGCATGTCTGCAGGTGGTCAATCCAAGCCAAATGAAGGATAATTTTCTGTTTTATTACGAGACAAGCACTTGCAATTGGGTCTTCTTTGAAAAACGATGCACAAATATCTGTCAGTTGTAGTTCAATGTTCGTCGTGGTATTAGCCAGGGTAGTAGTTGTTTTCTGACAGATGTTTGCCTGTTATTTTCCACTATGTGGAAACGCTTAGAGAGAAGGGTACCCCGTATTCTTTCAACATTGTTGATACCTTTCTGGCACAATATATTCGAACTTGTTCGAATTTTACAGATTTCTCTTCCCGGAGACTGTGCTGCTTGGGAGTGTTTCGTCTTGTTCCGTGCGGATGGCGCTTCAATCGACTTGGTTGTAGATCGTGGTGTTATCCGTGGGGAAATATTAGTTTAACAGTCGATTATCATTCATTTGGCAGGGACAGGACAATTGTAATGTTGTCCGACCTACCCTGTCACTGATGAGAGGCAATAAACCTCGAAACATGCATGTCTGCAGGTGGTCGTTCCCAGCCACATGAAGGATAATTTTTTGTTTAATTACGAGACAAGCACTTGCAATTGGGTCTTCTTTGAAGAACGTTGCACAAATATCTGACTGATGTAGTTCAATGTCCGTAGTGGTATTAGCCAGGGAATTAGTTGTTTTCTGACAGATGTTTGCCTGATATTTTCCACTTTGTGGAGACGCTTAGAGAGAAGGGTACCCCGTATTCTTTCAACATTGTTGATACCTCTCTGGCACAATATATTCGAACTTGTTAGGGTATTAGCCAGGGAAGTAGTTGTTTTCTAACAGAAGTTTGCCTGTTATTTTCCACATTGTGAAAACGCTTAGAGAGAAGGGTACCCCGTATTCTTTCAACATTGTTGATACCTCTCTGGCACAATATATTCGAACTTGTTCGAATTTTACAGATTTCTCTTCCCGGAGACTGTGCTGCTTGGGAGTGTTTCGTCTTGTTCCGTGCGGATGGCGCTTCGAACAACTTGGTTGTAGATCGTGGTGTTATCTGTGGGGAAATATTAGTTAAACAGTTGATTATCATTCATTTGGCAGGGACAGGACATTTATAATGTTGTCCGACCTACCCTGTCACTGATGAGAGGCAATAAACCTCTAAACATGCATGTCTGCAGGTGGTCATTTCCAGCCAAATGAAGGACAATTTTCTGTTTTATTAGGAGACAAGCACTTGCAATTGGGTCTTCGTTGAAGAACCTTGCACAAATATCTGTCAGTTGTAGTTCAATGTTCGTCGTGGTATTAGCCAGGGTAGTAGTTGTTTTCTGACAGATGTTTGCCTGTTATTTTCCACTTTGTGGAAACGCTTAGAGAGAAGGACATTCCGTATTATTTCAACATTGTTGATACCTTTCTGGCACAATGTATTCGAACTTGTTCGAATTTTGCAGATTTCTCTTTCCGGAGACTGTGCTGCTTGGGAGTATTTCGTCTTTTTCCGTGCGGATGGCGCTTCGATCATCTTGGTTGTAGATCGTGGTGTTATCCGTGGGGAAATATTAGTTAAACAGTTGATTATCATTCATTTGGCAGGGACAGGACAATAATAATGTTGTCCGACCTACCCTGTCACTGATGAGAGGCAATAAACCTCGAAACATGCATGTCTGCAGGTGGTCAATCCAAGCCAAATGAAGGATAATTTTCTGTTTTATTACGAGACAAGCACTTGCAATTGGGTCTTCTTTGAAAAACGATGCACAAATATCTGTCAGTTGTAGTTCAATGTTCGTCGTGGTATTAGCCAGGGTAGTAGTTGTTTTCTGACAGATGTTTGCCTGTTATTTTCCACTATGTGGAAACGCTTAGAGAGAAGGGTACCCCGTATTCTTTCAACATTGTTGATACCTTTCTGGCACAATATATTCGAACTTGTTCGAATTTTACAGATTTCTCCTTCCGGAGACTGTGCTGCTTGGGAGTATTTCGTCTTGTTCCGTGCGGATGGCGCTTCGATCATCTTGGTTGTAGATCGTGGTGTTATCCGTGGGGAAATATTAGTTAAACAGTTGATTATCATTCATTTGGCAGGGACAGGACAATAATAATGTTGTCCGACCTACCCTGTCACTGATGAGAGGCAATCAACCTCTAAACATGCATGTCTGCAGGTGGTCATTCCCAGCCATATGAAGGACAATTTTCTGTTTTATTACGAGACAAGCACTTGCAATGGGGTCTTCTTTGAAGAACGTTGCACAAATATCTGTCAGTTGTAGTTCAATGTTCATCGTGGTATTAGCCAGGGAAGGGGTTGTTTTCTGACAGATATTTGCTTGTTACTTTCCACTTTGTGGACACGCTCAGAGAGAAGGGTACCCCGTATTCTTTCAACATTGTTGATAACTTTCTGGCACAATATATTCGAACTTGTTCGAATTTTACAGATTTCACCTCCTGGAGACTGTGCTGCTTGGGAGCGTTTCGTCTTGTTTCGTGCGGATGGCGCATCGATCAATTTGGTTGTAGTTCGTGGTGTTATCCGTTGGGAAATATTAGTTAAACAGTTGATTATCAATCATTTGGCAGGGACAGGACAATTATAATGTTGTTTGACCTACCCTGTCACTGATGAGAGGCAACTAACCTCGAAACATTCATGTCTGCAGGTTGTCATTACCAGCCAAATGAAGGATAATTTTCTGTTTAATTACGAGACAAGCACTTGCAATTGGGTCTTCTTTGAAAAACGATGCACAAATATCTGTCAGTTGTAGTTCAATATTCGTTGTGGTATTAGCCAGGGTAGAAGGTGTTTCCTTACAGATGTTTGCCTGTTATATTCCACTTTGTGGAAACGCTTAGAGAGAAGGGTACCCCGTATTCTTTTAACATTGTTGATACCTCTCTGGCACAATATATTCGAACTTGTTAGGGTATTAGCCAGGGAAGTAGTTGTTTTCTGACAGAAGTTTGCCTGATATTTTCCACTTTGTGAAAACGCTTAGAGAGAAGGGTACCCCGTATTCTTTAAACATTGTTGATACCTCTCTGGCACAATATATTCGAACTTGTTCGAATTTTACAGATTTCTCTTCCTGGAGACTGTGCTGCTTGGGAGTGTTTCGTCTTGTTCCGTGCGGATGGCGCTTCGAACAACTTGGTTGTAGATCGTGGTGTTATCTGTGGGGAAATATTAGTTAAACAGTTGATTATCATTCATTTGGCAGGGACAGGACATTTATAATGTTGTCCGACCTACCCTGTCACTGATGAGAGGCAATAAACCTCTAAACATGCATGTCTGCAGGTGGTAATTTCCAGCCAAATGAAGGACAAATTTCTGTTATATTAGGAGACAAGCACTTGCAATTGGGTCTTCTTTGAAGAACCTTGCACAAATATCTGTCAGTTGTAGTTCAATGTTCGTCGTGGTATTAGCCAGGGTAGTAGTTGTTTTCTGACAGATGTTAGCCTGTTATATTCCATTTTGTGGAAACGCTTAGAGAGAAGGGTACCCCGTATTCTTTCAACTTTGTTGATACCTCTCTGGCACCAAATATTCGAACTTGTTCGAATTTTACAGATTTCTCTTCCCGGAGACTGCTGTTTGGGAGCGTTTCGTCTTGTTTCGTGCGGATGGCGCTTCGATCAACTTGGTTGTAGATCGTGGTGTTATCCATGGGAAAATATTAGTTAAACAGTTTATTATCATTCATTTGATTATAATGTTGTTTGACCTACCCTGTCACTGATGAGAGGCAAGAAACCTCGAAACATGCATGGCTGCAGGTGGTCATTTCCAGCCAAATGAAGGATAATTTTCTGTTTAATTACGAGACAAGCACTTGCAACATGGTCTTCTTTGAAGAACGTTGCAAAAATATCTGTCAGTTGTAGCTCAATATCCGTCGTGGTATTAGCCAGGGTAGTAGTTGTTTTCTGACAGATGTTTGCCTGTTAATTTCCACTTTGTGGAGACGCTTAGAGAGAAGGGTACCCCGTATTCTTTCAACATTGCTGATACCTCTCTGGCACAATATATTCGAACTTGTTCGAATTTTACAGATTTCTTCTCCCGGAGACTGTGCTGCTTGGGAGTGTTTCGACTTGTTCCGTGCGGATGGCGCTTCGAACAACTTGTTTGTAGATCGTGGTGTTATTCGTGGGGAAATATTAGTTAAACAGTTGTTTATCATTCATTTTGCAGGGACAGGACAATTATAATGTTGTCCGACCTAACCTGTCACTGATGAGAGGCAATAAACCTCTAAACATGCATGTCTGCAGGTTGTCATTACCAGCCAAATGAAGGATAATTTTCTGTTTAATTACGAGACAAGCACTTGCAACTGGGTCTTCTTTGAAGAACGATGCACAAATATCTGTCAGTTGTAGTCCAATGTCCGTCGTGGTATTAGCCAGGGAAGGAGTTGTTTTCTGACAGATGTTTGCTTGTTATTTTCTCTTTGTGGACACGCTTAGAGAGAAGGGTACCCCGTATTCTTTCAACATTGTTGATACCTCTCTGGCACAATATATTCGAACTTGTTAGGGTATTAGCCAGGGAAGTAGTTGTTTTCTGACAGAAGTTTGCCTGTTATTTTCCACTGTGTGAAAACGTTCAGAGAGAAGGGTACCCCGTATTCTTTCTGGCACAATATATTCGAACTTGTTCGAATTTTACAGATTTCTCTTTCCGGAGACTGCTGTTTGGGAGTGTTTCGTCTTGTTTCGTGCGGATGGCGCTTCGATCAACTTGGTTGTAGATCGTGGTGTTATCCGTGGGAAAATATCAGTTAAACAGTTGATTATCATTCATTTGGCAGGGACAGGACAATTATAATGTTGTCCTACCTACCCTGTCACTGATAAGAGGCAATAAACTTTAAAACATGCATGTCTGCAGGTGGTCATTCTCAGCCCAATGAAGGATAATTTTTTGTTTAATTACGAGACAAGGACTTGCAATTGGGTCTTCTTTGAAAAACGTTGCACGAATATCTGTCAGTTGTAGTTCAATGTCCGTCGGGTTATCAATCAGAGAAGTAGTTGTTTTCTGACAGATGTTTGCCTGTTATTTTCCACTTTGTGGAGACGCTTAGAGAGGAGGGTACCCCATATTCTTTCAACATTGTTGATAACTTTCTGGCACAATATATTCGAACTTGTTCGAATTTTACAGATTTCACCTCCTGGAGACTGTGCTGCTTGGGAGCGTTTCGTCTTGTTTCGTGCAGATGGCGCATCGATCAATTTGGTTGTAGTTCGTGGTGTTATCCGTTGGGAAATATTAGTTAAACAGTTGATTATCAATCATTTGGCAAGGACAGGACAATTATAATGTTGTTTGGCCTACCCTGTCAGTGATGAGAGGCAACTAACCTCAAAACATGCATGTCTGCAGGTGGTCATTCTCAGCCCAATGAAGGATAATTTTTGGATTAATTACGAGACAAGCACTTGCAATTGGGTCTTCTTTGAGAAACGTTGCACGAATATCTGTCAGTTGTAGTTCAATGTCCGTCGGGTTATCAATCAGAGAAGTAGTTGTTTTCTGACAGATGTTTGCCTGTTATTTTCCACTTTGTGGAGACGCTTAGAGAGGAGGGTACCCCACCCCGTATTCTTTCAACATTGTTGATAACTTTCTGGCACAATATATTCGAACTTGTTTGAATTTTACAGATTTCACCTCCTGGAGACTGTGCTGCTTGGGAGCGTTTCGTCTTGTTTCGTGCGGATGGCGCATCTATCAATTTGGTTGTAGTTCGTGGTGTTTTCTGTTGGGAAATATTAGTTAAACAGTTGATTATCAATCATTTGGCAGGGACAGGACAATTATAATGTTGTTTGACCTACCCTGTCACTGATGAGAGGCAACTAACCTCGAAACATTCATGTCTGCAGGTTGTCATTACCAGCCAAATGAAGGATAATTTTCTGTTTAATTACGAGACAAGCACTTGCAATTGGGTATTCTTTGAAGAACGATGCACAAATATCTGTCAGTTGTAGTTCAATGTTCGTTGTGGTATTAGCCAGGGTAGTAGGTGTTTCCTTACAGATGTTTGCCTGTTATATTCCACTTTGTGGAAACGCTTAGAGAGAAGGGTACCCCGTATTCTTTCAACATTGTTGATACCTCTCTGGCACAATATATTCGAACTTGTTAGGGTATTAGCCAGGGAAGTAGTTGTTTTCTGACAGAAGTTTGCCTGTTATTTTCCACTTTGTGAAGACGCTTAGAGAGAAGGGTACCCCGTATTCTTTCAACATTGTTGATACCTCTCTGGCACAATATATTCGAACTTGTTCGAATTTTACAGATTTCTCTTCCCGGAGACTGTGCTGCTTGGGAGTGTTTCGTATTGTTCCGTGCGGATGGCGCTTCGAACAACTTGGTTGTAGATCGTGGTGTTATCTGTGGGGAAATATTAGTTAAACAGTTGATTATCATTCATTTGGCAGGGACAGGACATTTATAATGTTGTCCGACCTACCCTGTCACTGATGAGAGGCAATAAACCTCTAAACATGCATGTCTGCAGGTGGTCATTTCTAGCCAAATGAAGGACAATTTTCTGTTTTATTAGGAGACAAGCACTTGCAATTGGGTCTTCTTTGAAGAACCTTGCACAAATATCTGTCAGTTGTAGTTCAATGTTCGTCGTGGTATTAGCCAGGGTAGTAGTTGTTTTCTGACAGATGTTTGCCTGTTATATTCCATTTTATGGAAACGCTTAGAGAGAAGGGTACCCCGTATTTTTTCAACTTTGTTGATACCTCTCTGGCACCATATATTCGAACTTGTTCGAATGTTACAGATTTCTCTTCCCGGAGACTGCTGTTTGGGAGCGTTTCGTCTTGTTTCGTGCGGATGGCGCTTCGATCAACTTGGTTGTAGATCGTGGTGTTATCCATGGGAAAATATTAGTTAAACAGTTGATTATCATTCATTTGATTATAATGTTGTTTGACCTACCCTGTCACTGATGATAGGCAGCTAACCTCGAAACATGCATGTCTTAAGGTGGTCATTCCCAGCCAAATGAAGGATAATTTTCTGTTTAATTACGAGACAAGCACTTGCAATTGGGTCTTCTTTGAAGAACGTTGCACAAATATCTGTCAGTTGTAGATCATTGTTCGTTGTGGTATTAGCCAGGGTAGTAGGTGTTTCCTTACAGATGTTTGCCTGTTATATTCCACTTTGTGGAAACGCTTAGAGAGAAGGGTACCCCGTATTCTTTCAACATTGTTGATACCTTTCTGGCACAATATATTCGAACTTGTTCCAATTTCACAGATTTCTCTTCCCGGAGACTGTGCTGCTTGGGAGTGTTTCGTCTTGTTCCGTGCGGATGGCGCTTCGAACAACTTGGTTGTAGATCGTGGTGTTATCCATGGGAAAATATTAGTTAAACAGTTGATTATCATTCATTTGATTATAATGTTGTTTGACCTACCCTGTCACTGATGATAGGCAGCTAACCTCGAAACATGCATGTCTTAAGGTGGTCATTCCCAGCCAAATGAAGGATAATATTCTGTTTAATTACGAGACAAGCACTTGCAATTGGGTCTTCTTTGAAGAACGTTGCACAAATATCTGTCAGTTGTAGTTCATTGTTCGTTGTGGTATTAGCCAGGGTAGTAGGTGTTTCCTTACAGATGTTCGCCTGTTATATTCCACTTTGTGGAAACGCTTAGAGAGAAGGGTACCCCGTATTCTTTCAACATTGTTGATACCTCTCTGGCACAATATATTCGAACTTGTTAGGGTATTAGCCAGGTTAGTAGTTGTTCTCTGACAGATGTTTGCCTGTTATTTTCCACTTTGTGGAAACGCTTAGAGAAAAGGATACCCCGTATTCTTTCAATATTGTTGATACCTTTCTGGCACAATATATTCGAACTTGTTCGAATTTTGCAGATTTCTCTTCCCGGAGACTGTGCTGCTAGGGGGTATTTCGTCTTGTTCCATGCGGATGGCGCTTCGATGAACTTGGTTGTAGATCGTGGTGTTATCCGTGGGGAATATTAGTTAAACAGTTGATTATTATTGTCCTGTCCCTGCCTTATGAATGATAATGTTGTCCGACCTACCTTGTAACTGATGAGAGTCAATAAACCTCGAAACATGCATGTCTGCAGGTGGTCATTCCCAGCCAAATGAAGGATAAGTTTTTGTTTAATTACGAGACAAGCACTTGCAATTGGGTCTTCTTTGAAGAACGTTGCACAAATATTTGTCAGTTGTAGTTCAATGTCCGTAGTGTTATTAGCCAGAGAAGTAGTTCTTTTCTGACAGATGTTTGCCTGTTACTTCCCACTTTGGGGAGACGTTTAGAGAGAAGGGTACCCCGTATTCTTTCAACATTGTTGATACCTCTCTGGCACAATATATTCGAACTTGATAGGGTATTAGCCAGAGAAGTAGTTGTTTTCTGACAGAAGTTTGCCTGTTATTTTCCACTTTGTGGAAACGCTTAGAGAGAAGGGTACCCCGTATTCTTTCAACATTGTTGATACCACTCTGGCACAATATATTCGAACTTGTTCGAATTTTGCAGATTTCTCTTTCTGGAGACTGTGCTACTTGGGAGTATTTCGTCTTGTTCCGTGCGGATGGCGCTTCAATCATCTTGGTTGTAGATCGTGGCGTTATCCGTGGGGAAATATTAGTTAAGCAGTTGATTATCATTCATTTGGCAGGGACAGGACAATAATAATGTTGTCCGACCTACCCTGTCACTGATGAGAGGCAATAAACCTCTAAACATGCATGTGTGCAGGTGGTCATTCCCAGCCAAATGAAGGACAATTTTCTGTTTTATTACGAGACATGCACTTGCAATTGGGTCTTCTTTGAAGAACGTTGCACAAATATCTGTCAGTTGTAGTTCAATGTTCGTCGTGGTATTAGCCAGGGAAGGAGTTGTTTTCTGACAGATGTTTGCTTGTTACTTTCCACTTTGTGGACACGCTTAGAGAGGAGGGTACCCCACCCCGTATTCTTTCAACATTGTTGATAACTTTCTGGCACAATATATTCGAACTTGTTTGAATTTTACAGATTTCACCTCCTGGAGACTGTGCTGCTTGGGAGCGTTTCGTCTTGTTTCGTGCGGATGGCGCATCTATCAATTTGGTTGTAGTTCGTGGTGTTTTCCGTTGGGAAATATTAGTTAAACAGTTGATTATCAATCATTTGGCAGGGACAGGACAATTATAATGTTGTTTGACCTACCCTGTCACTGATGAGAGGCAACTAACCTCGAAACATTCATGTCTGCAGGTTGTCATTACCAGCCAAATGAAGGATAATTTTCTGTTTAATTACGAGACAAGCACTTGCAATTGGGTCTTCTTTGAAGAACGATGCACAAATATCTGTCAGTTGTAGTTCAATGTTCGTTGTGGTATTAGCCAGGGTAGTAGGTGTTTCCTTACAGATGTTTGCCTGTTATATTCCACTTTGTGGAAACGCTTAGAGAAAAGGGTACCCCGTATTCTTTCAACATTGTTGATACCTCTCTGGCACAATATATTCGAACTTGTTAGGGTATTAGCCAGGGAAGTAGTTGTTTTCTGACAGAAGTTTGCCTGTTATTTTCCACTTTGTGAAGACGCTTAGAGAGAAGGGTACCCCGTATTCTTTCAACATTGTTGATACCTCTCTGGCACAATATATTCGAACTTGTTCGAATTTTACAGATTTCTCTTCCCGGAGACTGTGCTGCTTGGGAGTGTTTCGTCTTCTTCCGTGCGGATGGCGCTTCGAACAACTTGGTTGTAGATCGTGGTGTTATCTGTGGGGAAATATTAGTTAAACAGTTGATTATCATTCATTTGGCAGGAACAGGACATTTATAATGTTGTCCGACCTACCCTGTCACTGATGAGAGGCAATAAACCTCTAAACATGCATGTCTGCAGGTGGTCATTTCCAGCCAAATGAAGGACAATTTTCTGTTTTATTAGGAGACAAGCACTTGCAATTGGGTCTTCTTTGAAGAACCTTGCACAAATATCTGTCAGTTGTAGTTCAATGTTCGTCGTGGTATTAGCCAGGGTAGTAGTTGTTTTCTGACAGATGTTTGCCTGTTATATTCCATTTTATGGAAACGCTTAGAGAGAAGGGTACCCCGTATTTTTTCAACTATGTTGATACCTCTCTGGCACCATATATTCGAACTTTTTCGAATTTTACAGATTTCTCTTCCCGGAGACTGCTGTTTGGGAGCGTTTCGTCTTGTTTCGTGCGGATGGCGCTTCGATCAACTTGGTTGTAGATCGTGGTGTTATCCATGGGAAAATATTAGTTAAACAGTTGATTATCATTCATTTGATTATAATGTTGTTTGACCTACCCTGTCACTGATGATAGGCAGCTAACCTCGAAACATGCATGTCTTAAGGTGGTCATTCCCAGCCAAATGAAGGATAATTTTCTGTTTAATTACGAGACAAGCACTTGCAATTGGGTCTTCTTTGAAGAACGTTGCACAAATATCTGTCAGTTGTAGTTCATTGTTCGTTGTGGTATTAGCCAGGGTAGTAGGTGTTTCCTTACAGATGTTTGCCTGTTATATTCCACTTTGTGGAAACGCTTAGAGAGAAGGGTACCCCGTATTCTTTCAACATTGTTGATACCTCTCTGGCACAATATATTCGAACTTGTTAGGGTATTAGCCAGGGTAGTAGTTGTTCTCTGACAGATGTTTGCCTGTTATTTTCCACTTTGTGGAAACGCTTAGAGAAAAGGATACCCCGTATTCTTTCAATATTGTTGATACCTTTCTGGCACAATATATTCGAACTTGTTCGAATTTTGCAGATATCTCTTCCCGGAGACTGTGCTGCTAGGGGGTATTTCGTCTTGTTCCATGCGGATGGCGCTTCGATGAACTTGGTTGTAGATCGTAGTGTTATCCGTGGGGAATATTAGTTAAACAGTTGATTATCATTCATAAGGCAGGGACAGGACAATAATAATGTTGTCCGACCTACCTTGTAACTGATGAGAGTCAATAAACCTCGAAACATGCATGTCTGCAGGTGGTCATTCCCAGCCAAATGAAGGATAAGTTTTTGTTTAATTACGAGACAAGCACTTGCAATTGGGTCTTCTTTGAAGAACGTTGCACAAATATTTGTCAGTTGTAGTTCAATGTCCGTAGTGTTATTAGCCAGAGAAGTAGTTCTTTTCTGACAGATGTTTGCCTGTTACTTCCCACTTTGGGGAGACGTTTAGAGAGAAGGGTACCCCGTATTCTTTCAACATTGTTGATACCTCTCTGGCACAATATATTCGAACTTGATAGGGTATTAGCCAGAGAAGTAGTTGTTTTCTGACAGAAGTTTGCCTGTTATTTTCCACTTTGTGGAAACGCTTAGAGAGAAGGGTACCCCGTATTCTTTCAACATTGTTGATACCACTCTGGCACAATATATTCGAACTTGTTCGAATTTTGCAGATTTCTCTTTCCGGAGACTGTGCTGCTTGGGAGTATTTCGTCTTGTTCCGTGCGGATGGCGCTTCAATCATCTTGGTTGTAGATCGTGGCGTTATCCGTGGGGAAATATTAGTTAAGCAGTTGATTATCATTCATTTGGCAGGGACAGGACAATAATAATGTTGTCCGACCTACCCTGTCACTGATGAGAGGCAATAAACCTCTAAACATGCATGTGTGCAGGTGGTCATTCCCAGCCAAATGAAGGACAATTTTCTGTTTTATTACGAGACAAGCACTTGCAATTGGGTCTTCTTTGAAGAACGTTGCACAAATATCTGTCAGTTGTAGTTCAATGTTCGTCGTGGTATTAGCCAGGGAAGGAGTTGTTTTCTGACAGATGTTTGCTTGTTACTTTCCACTTTGTGGACACGCTTAGAGAGGAGGGTACCCCACCCCGTATTCTTTCAACATTGTTGATAACTTTCTGGCACAATATATTCGAACTTGTTTGAATTTTACAGATTTCACCTCCTGGAGACTGTGCTGCTTGGGAGCGTTTCGTCTTGTTTCGTGCGGATGGCGCATCTATCAATTTGGTTGTAGTTCGTGGTGTTTTCCGTTGGGAAATATTAGTTAAACAGTTGATTATCAATCATTTGGCAGGGACAGGACAATTATAATGTTGTTTGACCTACCCTGTCACTGATGAGAGGCAACTAACCTCGAAACATTCATGTCTGCAGGTTGTCATTACCAGCCAAATGAAGGATAATTTTCTGTTTAATTACGAGACAAGCACTTGCAATTGGGTCTTCTTTGAAGAACGATGCACAAATATCTGTCAGTTGTAGTTCAATGTTCGTTGTGGTATTAGCCAGGGTAGTAGGTGTTTCCTTACAGATGTTTGCCTGTTATATTCCACTTTGTGGAAACGCTTAGAGAGAAGGTTACCCCGTATTCTTTCAACATTGTTGATACCTCTCTGGCACAATATATTCGAACTTGTTAGGGTATTAGCCAGGGAAGTAGTTGTTTTCTGACAGAAGTTTGCCTGTTATTTTCCACTTTGTGAAGACGCTTAGAGAGAAGGGTACCCCGTATTCTTTCAACATTGTTGATACCTCTCTGGCACAATATATTCGAACTTGTTCGAATTTTACAGATTTCTCTTCCCGGAGACTGTGCTGCTTGGGAGTGTTTCGTCTTGTTCCGTGCGGATGGCGCTTCGAACAACTTGGTTGTAGATCGTGGTGTTATCTGTCGGGAAATATTAGTTAAACAGTTGATTATCATTCATTTGGCAGGGACAGGACATTTATAATGTTGTCCGACCTACCCTGTCACTGATGAGAGGCAATAAACCTCTAAACATGCATGTCTGCAGGTGGTCATTTCCAGCCAAATGAAGGACAATTTTCTGTTTTATTAGGAGACAAGCACTTGCAATTGGGTCTTGTTTGAAGAACCTTGCACAAATATCTGTCAGTTGTAGTTCAATGTTCGTCGTGGTATTAGCCAGGGTAGTAGTTGTTTTCTGACAGATGTTTGCCTGTTATATTCCATTTTATGGAAACGCTTAGAGAGAAGGGTACCCCGTATTTTTTCAACTATGTTGATACCTCTCTGGCACCATATATTCGAACTTGTTCGAATTTTACAGATTTCTCTTCCCGGAGACTGCTGTTTGGGAGCGTTTCGTCTTGTTTCGTGCGGATGGCGCTTCGATCAACTTGGTTGTAGATCGTGGTGTTATCCATGGGAAAATATTAGTTAAACAGTTGATTATCATTCATTTGATTATAATGTTGTTTGACCTACCCTGTCACTGATGATAGGCAGCTAACCTCGAAACATGCATGTCTTAAGGTGGTCATTCCCAGCCAAATGAAGGATAATTTTCTGTTTAATTACGAGACAAGCACTTGCAATTGGGTCTTCTTTGAAGAACGTTGCACAAATATCTGTCAGTTGTAGTTCATTGTTCGTTGTGGTATTAGCCAGGGTAGTAGGTGTTTCCTTACAGATGTTTGCCTGTTATATTCCACTTTGTGGAAACGCTTAGAGAGAAGGGTACCCCGTATTCTTTCAATATTGTTGATACCTCTCTGGCACAATATATTCGAACTTGTTAGGGTATTAGCCAGGGTAGTAGTTGTTCTCTGACAGATGTTTGCCTGTTATTTTCCACTTTGTGGAAACGCTTAGAGAAAAGGATACCCCGTATTCTTTCAATATTGTTGATACCTTTCTGGCACAATATATTCGAACTTGTTCGAATTTTGCAGATTTCTCTTCCCGGAGACTGTGCTGCTAGGGGGTATTTCGTCTTGTTCCATGCGGATGGCGCTTCGATGAACTTGGTTGTAGATCGTGGTGTTATCCGTGGGGAATATTAGTTAAACAGTTGATTATCATTCATAAGGCAGGGACAGGACAATAATAATGTTGTCCGACCTACCTTGTAACTGATGAGAGTCAATAAACCTCGAAACATGCATGTCTGCAGGTGGTCATTCCCAGCCAAATGAAGGATAAGTTTTTGTTTAATTACGAGACAAGCACTTGCAATTGGGTCTTCTTTGAAGAACGTTGCACAAATATTTGTCAGTTGTAGTTCAATGTCCGTAGTGTTATTAGCCAGAGAAGTAGTTCTTTTCTGACAGATGTTTGCCTGTTACTTCCCACTTTGGGGAGACGTTTAGAGAGAAGGGTACCCCGTATTCTTTCAACATTGTTGATACCTCTCTGGCACAATATATTCGATCTTGATAGGGTATTAGCCAGAGAAGTAGTTGTTTTCTGACAGAAGTTTGCCTGTTATTTTCCACTTTGTGGAAACGCTTAGAGAGAAGGGTACCCCGTATTCTTTCAACATTGTTGATACCACTCTGGCACAATATATTCGAACTTGTTCGAATTTTGCAGATTTCTCTTTCCGGAGACTGTGCTGCTAGGGAGTATTTCGTCTTGTTCCGTGCGGATGGCGCTTCAATCATCTTGGTTGTAGATCGTGGCGTTATCCGTGGGGAAATATTAGTTAAGCAGTTGATTATCATTAATTTGGCAGGGACAGGACAATAATAATGTTGTCCGACCTACCCTGTCACTGATGAGAGGCAATAAACCTCTAAACATGCATGTGTGCAGGTGGTCATTCCCAGCCAAATGAAGGACAATTTTCTGTTTTATTACGAGACAAGCACTTGCAATTGGGTCTTCTTTGAAGAACGTTGCACAAATATCTGTCAGTTGTAGTTCAATGTTCGTCGTGGTATTGGCCAGGGAAGGAGTTGTTTTCTGACAGATGTTTGCTTGTTACTTTCCACTTTGAGGACACGCTTAGAGAGGAGGGTACCCCGTATTCTTTCAACATTGTTGATACCTCTCTGGCACAATATATTCGAACTTGTTCGAATTTTACAGATTTCTCTTTCCGGAGACTGTGCTGCTTGGGAGTATTTCGTCTTTTTCCGTGCGGATGGCGCTTCGATCATCTTGGTTGTAGATCGTGGTGATATCCGTGGGGAAATATTAGTTAAACAGTTGATTATCATTCATTTGGCAGGGACAGGACAGTAATAATGTTGTCCGACCTATCCTGTCACTGATGAGAGGCAATAAACCTCTAAACATGCATGTGTGCAGGTGGTCATTCCCAGCCAAATGAAGGATAATTTTCTGTTTACTTACGAGACAAGCACTTGCAATTGGGTCTTCTTTGAAGAACGTTGCACAAATATCTGTCAGTTGTAGTTCGATGTTCGTCGTGGTATTAGCCAGGGTAGTAGTGGTTTTCTGACAGATGTTTGCCTGTTATTTTCTACTTTGTGAAGACGCTTAGAGAGGAGGGTACCCCGTATTCTTTCAACATTGTTGATACCTCCCTGGCACAATATATTCGATCTTGTTCGAATTTAACAGATTTCTCTTCCTGGAGACTGTGCTGCTTGGGAGCGTTTCGTCTTGTTTCGTGCGGATGGCGCATCGATCAATTTGGATGTAGTTCGTGGTGTCATCCATGGGGAAATATTAGTTAAACAGTTGATTATCATTCATTTGGCAGGGACAGGACAATTATAATGTTGTCCAACCTACCCTGTCACTGATGAGAGGCAATAAACCTCGAAACATGCATGTCTGCAGATGGTCGTTCCCAGCCAAATGAAGGATACTTATTTGTTTAATTACGAGACAAGCATTTGCAATTGGGTCTTCTTTGAAGAACGTTGCACAAATATCTTTCAGTTGTAGTCCAATGTCCGTCGTGGTATTAGCCAGGAAAGGAGTTGTTTTCTGAAAGATGTTTGCTTGTTATTTTCCACTTTGTGGACACGCTTAGAGAGAAGGGTAACCCGTATTCTTTCAACATTGTTGATACTTTTCTGGCACAATATATTCGAACTTGTTCCAATTTCACAGATTTCTCTTCCCGGAGACTGTGCTGCTTGGGAGTGTTTCGTCTTGTTCCGTGCGGATGGCGCTTCGAACAACTTGGTTGTAGATCGTGGTGTTATCCGTGGGGAAATTTTAGTTAAACAGTTGATTATCATTCATTTGGCAGGGACAGGACAATAATAATATTGTCCGACCTACCCGGTCACTGATGAGAGGCAATGAACCTCGAAACATGCATGTCTGCAGGGGGTCATTCCCAGCCAAATGAAGGATAATTTTCTGTTTAATTACGAGACAAGCACTTGCAATTGGGTCTTCTTTGAAGAACGTTGCACAAATATCTGTCAGTTGTAGTCCAATGTCCGTCGTGGTATTAGCCAGGGAAGGAGTTGTTTTCTGAAAGATGTTTGCTTGTTATTTTCCACTTTGTGGACACGCTTAGAGAGAAGGGTATCCCGTATTCTTTCAACATTGTTGATACCTCTCTGGCACAATATATTCGAACTTGTTCGAATTTTACAGATTTCACCTCCTGGAGACTGTGCTGCTTGGGAGTATTTCGTCTTGTTCCGTGCGGATGGCGCTTCGATCAACTTGGTTGTATATCGTGGTGTTATCCGTGGGAAAATATTAGTTAAACAGTTGATTATCATTCATTTGGCAGGGACAGGACAATTATAATGTTGTCCTACCTACCCTGTCACTGATAAGAGGTAATAAACCTCAAAACATGCATGTCTGCAGGTGGTCATTCCCAGCCCAATGAAGGATAATTTTCTGATTTATTACGAGACAAGCACTTGCAATTGGGTCTTCTTTGAAAAACGTAGCACGAATATCTGTCAGTTGTAGTTCATTGTCCGTCGTGGTATCAGCCAGGGAAGTAGTTGTTTTCTGACAGATGTTTGCCTGTTATTTTGTACTTTGTGAAGACGCTTAGAGAGGAGGGTACCCAGTATTCTTTCAACATTGTTGATACCTCCCTGGCACAATATATTCGATCTTGTTCGAATTTTACAGATTTCTCTTTCCGGAGACTGCTGTTTGGGAGTGTTTCGTCTTGTTTCGTGCGGATGGCGCTTCGATCAATTTGGATGTAGTTCGTGGTGATATCCATGGGGAAATATTAGTTGAACAGTTGATTATCATTCATTTGGCAGGGACAGGACAATAATAACGTTGTCCGACCTACCCGGTCACTGATGAGGGACAATGAACCTCGAAACATGCATGTCTGCAGGGGGTCATTCCCAGCCAAATGAAGGATAATTTTCTGTTTAATTACGAGACAAGCACTTGCAATTGGGTCTTCTTTGAAGAACGTTGCACAAATATCTGTCAGTTGTAGTCCAATGTCCGTCGTGGTATTAGCCAGGGAAGGAACTGTTTTCTGAAAGATGTTTGCTTGTTATTTTCCACTTTGTGGACACGCTTAGAGAGAAGGGTATCCCGTATTCTTTCAACATTGTTGATACCTCTCTGGCACAATATATTCGAACTTGTTCGAATTTTACAGATTTCTCTTTCGGAGACTGTGCTGCTTGGGAGTATTTCGTCTTGTTCCGTGCGGATGGCGCTTCGATCAACTTGGTTGTAGATCGTGGTGTTATCCGTGGGAAAATATTAGTTAAACAGTTGTTTATCATTCATTTGGCAGGGACAGGACAATTATAATGTGTTCCTACCTACCCTGTCACTGATAAGAGGTAATAAACCTCAAAACATGCATGTCTGCAGGTGGTCATTCCCAGCCCAATGAAGGATAATTTTCTGTTTAATCACGAGACAAGCACTTGCAATTGGGTCTTCTTTGAAGAACGTTGCACAAATATCTGTCAGTTGTAGTTCATTGTTCGTTGTGGTATTAGCCAGGGTAGTAGGTGTTTCCTTACAGATGTTTGCCTGTTATATTCCACTTTGTGGAAACGCTTAGAGAGAAGGGTACCCCGTATTCTTTCAACATTGTTGATACCTCTCTGGCGCAATATATTCGAACTTGTTAGGGTATTAGCCAGGGTAGTAGTTGTTCTCTGACAGATGTTTGCCTGTTATTTTCCACTTTGTGGAAACGCTTAGAGAAAAGGATACCCCGTATTCTTTCAACATTGTTGATACCTTTCTGGCACAATATAATCGAACTTGTTCGAATTTTGCAGATTTCTCTTCCCGGAGACTGTGCTGCTAGGGAGTATTTCGTCTTGTTCCATGCGGATGGCGCTTCGATCAACTTGGTTGTAGATCGTGGTGTTATCCGTGGGGAATATTAGTTAAACAGTTGATTATCATTCATAAGGCAGGGACAGGACAATAATAATGTTGTCCGACCTACCTTGTAACTGATGAGAGTCAATAAACCTCGAAACATGCATGTCTGCAGGTGGTCATTCCCAGCCAAATGAAGGATAAGTTTTTT
This sequence comes from Chrysolina americana, assembly GCA_958502065.1. Taxonomy (NCBI): domain Eukaryota; kingdom Metazoa; phylum Arthropoda; class Insecta; order Coleoptera; family Chrysomelidae; genus Chrysolina; species Chrysolina americana. The sequence continues at coordinate 43,547,343 of OY293415.1, read as the reverse complement.
TTTAATTACGAGACAAGCACTTGCAATTGGGTCTTCTTTGAAGAACGTTGCACAAATATTTGTCAGTTGTAGTTCAATGTCCGTAGTGTTATTAGCCAGAGAAGTAGTTCTTTTCTGACAGATGTTTGCCTGTTACTTCCCACTTTGGGGAGACGCTTAGAGAGAAGGGTACCCCGTATTCTTTCAACATTGTTGATACCTCTCTGGCACAATATATTCGAACTTGATAGGGTATTAGCCAGGGAAGTAGTTGTTTTCTGACAGAATTTTGCCTGTTATTTTCCACTTTGTGGAAACGCTTAGAGAGAAGGGTACCCCGTATTCTTTCAACATTGTTGATACCACTCTGGCACAATATATTCGAACTTGTTCGAATTTTGCAGATTTCTCTTTCCGGAGACTGTGCAGCTTGGGAGTATTTCGTCTTGTTCTGTGCGGATGGCGCTTCAATCATCTTGGTTGTAGATCGTGGCGTTATCCGTGGGGAAATATTAGTTTAACAGTCGATTATCATTCATTTGGCAGGGACAGGACAATTTTAATGTTGTCCGACCTACCCTGTCACTGATGAGAGGCAATAAACCTCTAAACATGCATGTGTGCAGGTGGTCATTCCCAGCCAAATGAAGGACAATTTTCTGTATTATTACGAGACAAGCACTTGCAATTGGGTCTTCTTTGAAGAACGTTGCACAAATATCTGTCAGTTGTAGTTCAATGTTCGTCGTGGTATTAGCCAGGGAAGGAGTTGTTTTCTGACAGATGTTTGCTTGTTACTTTCCACTTTGTGGACACGCTTAGAGAGAAGGGTACCCCGTATTCTTTCAACATTGTTGATACCTCTCTGGCACAATATATTCGAACTTGTTCGAATTTTACAGATTTCTCTTTCCGGAGACTGTGCTGCTTGGGAGTATTTCGTCTTTTTCCGTGCGGATGGCGCTTCGATCATCTAGGTTGTAGATCGTGGTGATATCCGTGGGGAAATATTAGTTAAACAGTTGATTATCATTCATTTGGCAGGGACAGGACAATAAAAATGTTGTCCGACCTATCCTGTCACTGATGAGAGGCAATAAACCTCTAAACATGCATGTGTGCAGGTGGTCATTCCCAGCCAAATTAAGGATAATTTTCTCTTTACTTACGAGACAAGCACTTGCAATTGGGTCTTCTTTGAAGAACGTTGCACAAATATCTGTCAGTTGTAGTTCGATGTTCGTCGTGGTATTAGCCAGGGTAGTAGTGGTTTTCTGACAAATGTTTGCCTGTTATTTTCCACTTTGTGGAGACGCTTAGAGAGAAGGGTACCCCGTATTCTTTCAACATTGTTGATACCTCTCTGGCACAATATATTCGATCTTGTTCGAATTTTACAGATTTCTTTTTCCGGAGACTGCTGTTTGGGAGTGTTTCGTCTTGTTCGTGCGGATGGCGCTTCGATCAACTTGGTTGTAGATCGTGGTGTTATCCGTGGGAAAATATTAGTTAAAAAGTTGATTATCATTCATTTGGCTGGGACAGGACAATTATAATATTGTCCTACCTACCCTGTCACTGATAAGAGGTAATAAACATCAAAACATGCATGTCTGCAGGTGGTCATTCCCAGCCCAATGAAGGATAATTTTCTGATTTATTACGAGACAAGCACTTGCAATTGGGTCTTCTTTGAAAAACGTTGCACGAATATCTGTCAGTTGTAGTTCAATGTCCGTCGTGGTATCAGCCAGGGAAGTAGTTGTTTTCTGACAGATGTTTGCCTGTTATTTTCCACTTTGTGAAGACGCTTAGAGAGGAGGGTACCCCGTATTCTTTCAACATTGTTGATACCTCTCTGGCACAATATATTCGATCTTGTTCGAATTTTACAGATTTCTCTTTCCGGAGACTGCTGTTTGGGAGTGTTTCGTGTTGTTTCGTGCGGATGGCGCTTCGATCAACTTGGTTGTAGATCGTGGTGTTATCCGTGGGAAAATATTAGTTAAACAGTTGATTATCATTCATTTGGCAGGGACAGGACAATTATAATGTTGTCCTACCAACCCTGTCACTGATAAGAGGTAATAAACCTCAAAACATTCATGTCTGCAGGTGGTCATTCCCAGCCCAATGAAGGATAATTTTCTGATTTATTACGAGACAAGCACTTGCAATTGGGTCTTCTTTGAAAAACGTTGCACGAATATCTGTCAGTTGTAGTTCAATGTCCGTCGTGGTATCAGCCAGGGAAGTAGTTGTTTTCTGACAGATGTTTGCCTGTTATTCTCTTCTTTGTGAAGACGCTTAGAGAGGAGGGTACCCCGTATTCTTTCAACATTGTTGATACCTCCCTGGCACTATATATTCGATCTTGTTCGAATTTAACAGATTTCTCTTTCCGGAGACTGCTGTTTGGGAGTGTTTCGTCTTGTTTCGTGCGGATGGCGCTTCGATCAACTTGGTTGTAGGTCGTGGTGTTATCCGTGGGAAAATATTAGTTAAACAGTTGATTATCATTCATTTGGCAGGGACAGGACAATTATAATGTTGTCCTACCAACCCTGTCACTGATAAGAGGTAATAAACCTCAAAACATGCATGTCTGCAGGTGGTCATTCCCAGCCCAATGAAGGATAATTTTCTGATTTATTACGAGACAAGCACTTGCAATTGGGTCTTCTTTGAAAAACGTTGCACGAATATCTGTCAGTTGTAGTTCAATGTCCGTCGTGGTATCAGCCAGGGAAGTAGTTGTTTTCTGACAGATGTTTGCCTGTTATTTTCTACTTTGTGAAGACGCTTAGAGAGGAGGGTACCCAGTATTCTTTCAACATTGTTGATACCTCCCTGGCACAATATATTCGATCTTGTTCGAATTTTACAGATTTCTCTTTCCGGAGACTACTGTTTGGGAGTGTTTCGTCTTGTTTCGTGCGGATGGCGCTTCGATCAACTTGGTTGTAGATCGTGGTGTTAACCGTGGGAAACTATTAGTTAAACAGTTGATTATCATTCATTTGGCAGGGACAGGACAATTATAATGTTGTCCTACCTACCCTGTCACTGATAAGAGGTAATAAACCTCTAAACATGCATGTCTGCAGGTGGTCATTCCCAGCCCAATGAAGGATAATTTTCTGTTTTATTAGGAGACAAGCACTTGCAATTGGGTCTTCTTTGAAGAACCTTGCACAAATATCTGTCAGTTGTAGTTCAATGTTCGTCGTGGTATTAGCCACGGTAGTAAATGTTTTCTGACAGATGTTTGCCTTTTATTTTCCACATTGTGGAAACGCTTAAAGAGAAGGGTACCCCGTATTCTTTCAACATTGTTGATACCTCTCTGGCACCATATATTCGAACTTGTTCGAATTTTACAGATTTCTCTTCCCGGAGACTGCTGTTTGGGAGCGTTTCGTCTTGTTTCGTGCGGATGGCGCTTCGATCAACTTGGTTGTAGATCGTGGTGTTATCCATGGGAAAATATTAGTTGAACAGTTGATTATCATTCATTTGGCAGGGACAGGACAATAATAATGTTGTCCGACCTACCCTGTCACTGATGAGAGGCAGTAAACCTCTAAACATGCATGTCTGCAGGTGGTCATTCCCAGCCAATTGAAGGACAATTTTCTGTTTAATTACGAGACAAGCACTTGCAATTGGGTCTTCTTTGAAGAACGTTGCACAAATATCTGTCAGTTATAGTTCAATGTTCGTCGTGGTATTAGCCACGGTAGTAAATGTTTTCTGACAGATGTTTGCCTTTTATTTTCCACATTGTGGAAACGCTTAAAGAGAAGGGTACCCCGTATTCTTTCAACATTGTTTATACCTCTCTGGCACAATATATTCGAACTTGTTCGAATTTTACAGATTTCACCTCCTGGAGACTGTGCTGCTTGGGAGCGTTTCGTCTTGTTTCGTGCGGATGGCGCATCGATCAATTTGGTTGTAGTTCGTGGTGTTATCCGTTGGGAAATATTAGTTAAACAGTTGATTATCAATCAATTGGCAGGGACAGGACAATTATAATGTTGTTTGACCTACCCTGTCAGTGATGAGAGGCAACTAACCTCAAAACATGCATGTCTGCAGGTGGTCATTCTCAGCCCAATGAAGGATAATATTTAGTTTAATTACGAGACAAGCACTTGCTATTGGGTCTTCTTTGAAAAACGTTGCACGAATATCTGTCAGTTGTAGTTCAATGTCCGTCGAGTTATCAATCAGAGAAGTAGTTGTTTTCTGACAGATGTTTGCCTGTTATTTTCCACTTTGTGGAGACGGTTAGAGAGGAGGGTACCCCACCCCGTATTCTTTCAACATTGTTGATAACTTTCTGGCACAATATATTCGAACTTGTTTGAATTTTACAGATTTCACCTCCTGGAGACTGTGCTGCTTGGGAGCGTTTCGTCTTGTTTCGTGCGGATGGCGCATCTATCAATTTGGTTGTAGTTCGTGGTGTTTTCCGTTGGGAAATATTAGTTAAACAGTTGATTATCAATCATTTGGCAGGGACAGGACAATTATAATGTTGTTTGACCTACCCTGTCACTGATGAGAGGCAACTAACCTCGAAACATTCATGTCTGCAGGTTGTCATTATCAGCCAAATGAAGGATAATTTTCCGTTTAATTACGAGACAAGCACTTGCAATTGGGTCTTCTTTGAAGAACGATGCACAAATATCTGTCAGTTGTAGTTCAATGTTCGTTGTGGTATTAGCCAGGGTAGTAGGTGTTTCCTTACAGATGTTTGCCTGTTATATTCCACTTTGTGGAAACGCTTAGAGAGAAGGGTACCCCGTATTCTTTCAACATTGTTGATACCTCTCTGGCACAATATATTCGAACTTGTTCGAATTTTACAGATTTCTCTTCCCGGAGACTGTGCTGCTTGGGAGTGTTTCGTCTTGTTCCGTGCGGATGGCGCTTCGAACAACTTGGTTGTAGATCGTGGTGTTATCTGTGGGGAAATATTAGTTAAACAGTTGATTATCATTCATTTGGCAGGGACAGGACATTTATAATGTTGTCCGACCTACCCTGTCACTGATGAGAGGCAATAAACCTCTAAACATGCATGTCTGCAGGTGGTCATTTCCAGCCAAATGAAGGACAATTTTCTGTTTTATTAGGAGACAAGCACTTGCAATTGGGTCTTCGTTGAAGAACCTTGCACAAATATCTGTCAGTTGTAGTTCAATGTTCGTCGTGGTATTAGCCAGGGTAGTAGTTGTTTTCTGACAGATGTTTGCCTGTTATATTCCATTTTGTGGAAACGCTTAGAGAGAAGGGTACCCCGTATTCTTTCTGGCACAATATATTCGAACTTGTTCGAATTTTACAGATTTCTCTTCCCGGAGACTGCTGTTTAGGAGCGTTTCGTCTTGTTTCGTGCGGATGGCGCTTCGATCAACTTGGTTGTAGATCGTGGTGTTATCCATGGGAAAATATTAGTTAAACAGTTGATTATCATTCATTTGATTATAATGTTGTTTGACCTACCCTGTCACTGATGATAGGCAACTAACCTCGAAACATGCATGTCTTCATGTGGTCATTCCCAGCCAAATGAAGGATAATTTTCTGTTTAATTACGAGACAAGCACTTGCAATTGGGTCTTCTTTGAAGAACGTTGCACAAATATCTGTCAGTTGTAGTTCATTGTTCGTTGTATTAGCCAGGGTAGTAGGTGTTTCCTTACAGAAGTTTGCCTGTTATATTCCACTTTGTGGAAACGCTTAGAGAGAAGGGTACCCCGCATTCTTTCAACATTGTTGATACCTCTCTGGCACAATATATTTGAACTTGTTAGGGTATTAGCCAGGGTAGTAGTTGTTCTCTGACAGATGTTTGCCTGTTATTTTCCACTTTGTGGAAACGCTTAGAGAAAAGGATACCCCGTATTCTTTCAACATTGTTGATACCTTTCTGGCACAATATATTCGAACTTGTTCGAATTTTGCAGATTTCTCTTCCCGGAGACTGTGCTGCTAGGGAGTATTTCGTCTTGTTCCATGCGGATGCCGCTTCGATCAACTTGGTTGTAGATCGTGGTGTTATCCGTGGGGAATATTAGTTAAACAGTTGATTATCATTCATAAGGCAGGGACAGGACAATAATAATGTTGTCCGACCTACCTTGTAACTGATGAGAGTCAATAAACCTCGAATCATGCATGTCTGCAGGTGGTCATTCCCAGCCAAATGAAGGATAAGTTTTTGTTTAATTACGAGACAAGCACTTGCAATTGGGTCTTCTTTGAAGAACGTTGCACAAATATTTGTCAGTTGTAGTTCAATGTCCGTAGTGTTATTAGCCATAGAAGTAGTTCTTTTCTGACAGATGTTTGCCTGTTACTTCCCACTTTGGGGAGACGCTTAGAGAGAAGGGTACCCCGTATTCTTTCAACATTGTTGATACCTCTCTGGCACAATATATTAGAACTTGATAGGGTATTAGCCAGGGAAGTAGTTGTTTTCTGACAGAAGTTTGCCTGTTATTTTCCACTTTGTGGAAACGCTTAGAGAGAAGGGTACCCCGTATTCTTTCAACATTGTTGATACCACTCTGGCACAATATATTTGAACTTGTTCGAATTTTGCAGATTTCTCTTTCCGGAGACTGTGCTGCTTGGGAGTATTTCGTCTTGTTCCGTGCGGATGGCGCTTCAATCATCTTGGTTGTAGATCGTGGCGTTATCCGTGGGGAAATATTAGTTAAGCAGTTGATTATCATTCATTTGGCAGGGACAGGACAATAATAATGTTGTCCGACCTATCCTGTCACTGATGAGAGGCAATAAACCTCTAAACATGCATGTGTGCAGGTGGTCATTCCCAGCCAAATGAAGGATAATTTTCTGTTTACGTACGAGACAAGCACTTGCAATTGGGTCTTCTTTGAAGAACGTTGCACAAATATCTGTCAGTTGTAGTTCGATGTTCGTCGTGGTATTAGCCAGGGTAGTAGTGGTTTTCTGACAGATGTTTGTCTGTTATTTTCCACTTTGTGGAGACGCTTAGAGAGAAGGGTACCCCGTATTCTTTCAACATTGTTGATACCTCTCTGGCACAATATATTCGATCTTGTTCGAATTTTACAGATATCTCTTTCCGGAGACTGCTGTTTGGGAGTGTTTCGTCTTGTTTCGTGCGGATGGCGCTTCGATCAACTTGGTTGTAGATCGTGGTGTTATCCGTGGGAAAATATTAGTTAAACAGTTGATTATCATTCATTTGGCAGGGACAGGACAATTATAATGTTGTCCTACCTACCCTGTCACTGATAAGAGGTAATAAACCTCAAAACATGCATGTCTGCAGGTGGTCATTCCCAGCCCAATGAAGGATAATTTTCTGATATATTACGAGACAAGCACTTGCAATTGGGTCTTCTTTGAAAAACGTTGCACGAATATCTGTCAGTTGTAGTTCAATGTCCGTCGTGGTATCAGCCAGGGAAGTAGTTGTTTTCTGACAGATGTTTGCCTGTTATTTTCTACTTTGTGAAGACGCTTAGAGAGGAGGGTACCCCGTATTCTTTCAACATTGTTGATACCTCCCTGGCACAATATATTCGATCTTGTTCGAATTTTACAGATTTCTCTTTCCGGAGACTGCTGTTTGGGAGTGTTTCGTCTTGTTTCGTGCGGATGGCGCTTCGATCAACTTGGTTGTAGATCGTGGTGTTATCCGTGGGAAAATATTAGTTAAACAGTTGATTATCATTCATTTGGCAGGGACAGGACAATCATAATGTTGTCCGACCTACCCTGTCACTAATGAGAGGTAATAAACCTCAAAACATGCATGTCTGCAGGTGGTCATTCCCAGCCCAATGAAGGATACTTTTCTGATATATTACGAGACAAGCACTTGCAATTGGGTCTTCTTTGAAAAACGTTGCACGAATATCTGTCAGTTGTAGTTCAATGTCCGTCGTGGTATCAGCCAGGGAAGTAGTTGTTTTCTGACAGATGTTTGCCTGTTATTTTCTACTTTGTGAAGACGCTTAGAGAGGAGGGTACCCCGTATTCTTTCAACATTGTTGATACCTCCCTGGCACAATATATTCGATCTTGTTCGAATTTTACAGATTTCTCTTTCCGGAGACTGCTGTTTGGGAGTGTTTCGTCTTGTTTCGTGCGGATGGCGCATCGATCAATTTGGATGTAGTTCGTGGTGTTATCCATGGGGAAATATTAGTTAAACAGTTGATTATCATTCATTTGGCAGGGACAGGACAATTATAATGTTGTCCGACCTACCCTGTCACTGATGAGAGGCAATAAACCTCGAAACATGCATGTCTGCAGATGGTCGTTCCCAGCCAAATGAAGGATAATTTTTTGTTTAATTACGAGACAAGCATTTGCAATTGGGTCTTCTTTGAAGAACGTTGCACAAATATCTGTCAGTTGTAGTCCAATGTCCGTCGTGGTATTAGCCAGGGAAGGAGTTGTTTTCTGAAAGATGTTTGCTTGTTATTTTCCACTTTGTGGACACGCTTAGAGAGAAGGGTAACCCGTATTCTTTCAACATTGTTGATACCTTTCTGGCACAATATATTCGAACTTGTTCCAATTTCACAGATTTCTCTTCCCGGAGACTGTGCTGCTTGGGAGTGTTTCGTCTTGTTCCGTGCGGATGGCGCTTCGAACAACTTGGTTGTAGATCGTGGTGTTATCCGTGGGGAAATATTAGTTAAACAGTTGATTATCATTCATTTGGCAGGGACAGGACAATAATAATGTTGTCCGACCTACCCGGTCACTGATGAGAGGCAATGAACCTCGAAACATGCATGTCTGCAGGGGGTCATTCCCAGCCAAATGAAGGATAATTTTCTGTTTAATTACGAGACAAGCACTTGCAATTGGGTCTTCTTTGAAGCTTTGAAGAACGTTGCACAAATATCTGTCAGTTGTAGTCCAATGTCCGTCGTGGTATTAGCCAGGGAAGGAGTTGTTTTCTGAAAGATGTTTGCTTGTTATTTTCCACCTTGTGGACACGCTTAGAGAGAAGGGTATCCCGTATTCTTTCAACATTGTTGATACCTCTCTGGCACAATATATTCGAACTTGTTCGAATTTTACAGATTTCTCTTTCCGGAGACTGTGCTGCTTGGGAGTATTTCGTCTTGTTCCGTGCGGATGGCGCTTCGATCAACTTGGTTGTAGATCGTGGTGTTATCCGTGGGAAAATATTAGTTAAACAGTTGATTATCATTCATTTGGCAGGGACAGGACAATTATAATGTTGTCCTACCTACCCTGTCACTGATAAGAGGTAATAAACCTCAAAACATGCATGTCTGCAGGTGGTCATTTCCAGCCAAATGAAGGACAATTTTCTGTTTTATTAGGAGACAAGCACTTGCAATTGGGTCTTCGTTGAAGAACCTTGCACAAATATCTGTCAGTTGTAGTTCAATGTTCGTCGTGGTATTAGCCAGGGTAGTAGTTGTTTTCTGACAGATGTTTGCCTGTTATATTCCATTTTGTGGAAACGCTTAGAGAGAAGGGTACCCCGTATTCTTTCTGGCACAATATATTCGAACTTGTTCGAATTTTACAGATTTCTCTTCCCGGAGACTGCTGTTTAGGAGCGTTTCGTCTTGTTTCGTGCGGATGGCGCTTCGATCAACTTGGTTGTAGATCGTGGTGTTATCCATGGGAAAATATTAGTTAAACAGTTGATTATCATTCATTTGATTATAATGTTGTTTGACCTACCCTGTCACTGATGATAGGCAACTAACCTCGAAACATGCATGTCTTCATGTGGTCATTCCCAGCCAAATGAAGGATAATTTTCTGTTTAATTACGAGACAAGCACTTGCAATTGGGTCTTCTTTGAAGAACGTTGCACAAATATCTGTCAGTTGTAGTTCATTGTTCGTTGTGGTATTAGCCAGGGTAGTAGGTGTTTCCTTACAGATGTTTGCCTGTTATATTCCACTTTGTGGAAACGCTTAGAGAGAAGGGTACCCCGTATTCTTTCAACATTGTTGATACCTCTCTGGCACAATATATTTGAACTTGTTAGGGTATTAGCCAGGGTAGTAGTTGTTCTCTGACAGATGTTTGCCTGTTATTTTCCACTTTGTGGAAACGCTTAGAGAAAAGGATACCCCGTATTCTTTCAACATTTTTGATACCTTTCTGGCACAATATACTCGAACTTGTTCGAATTTTGCAGATTTCTCTTTCCGGAGACTGTGCTGCTTGGGAGTATTTCGTCTTGTTCCGTGCGGATGGCGCTTCAATCATCTTGGTTGTAGATCGTGGCGTTATCCGTGGGGAAATATTAGTTAAGCAGTTGACTATCATTCATTTGGCAGGGACAGGACAATAATAATGTTGTCCGACCTATCCTGTCACTGATGAGAGGCAATAAACCTCTAAACATGCATGTGTACAGGTGGTCATTCCCAGCCAAATGAAGGATAATTTTCTGTTTACTTACGAGACAAGCACTTGCAATTGGGTCTTCTTTGAAGAACGTTGCACAAATATCTGTCAGTTGTAGTTCGATGTTCGTCGTGGTATTAGCCAGGGTAGTAGTGGTTTTCTGACAGATGTTTGCCTGTTATTTTCCACTTTGTGGAGACGCTTAGAGAGAAGGGTACCCCGTATTCTTTCAACATTGTTGATACCTCTCTGGCACAATATATTCGATCTTGTTCGAATTTTACAGATATCTCTTTCCGGAGACTGCTGTTTGGGAGTGTTTCGTCTTGTTTCGTGCGGATGGCGCTTCGATCAACTTGGTTGTAGATCGTGGTGTTATCCGTGGGAAAATATTAGTTAAACAGTTGATTATCATTCATTTGGCTGGGACAGGACAATTATAATGTTGTCCTACCTACCCTGTCACTGATAAGAGGTAATAAACCTCAAAACATGCATGTCTGCAGGTGGTCATTCCCAGCCCAATGATGGATAATTTTCTGATTAATTACGGGACAAGCACTTGCAATTGGGTCTTCTTTGAAAAACGTTGCACGAATATCTGTCAGTTGTAGTTCAATGTCCGTCGTGGTATCAGCCAGGGAAGTAGTTGTTTTCTGACAGATGTTTGCCTGTTATTTTCCACTTTGTGAAGACGCTTAGAGAGGAGGGTACCCCGTATTGTTTCAACATTGTTGATACCTCTCTGGCACAATATATTCGATCTTGTTCGAATTTTACAGATTTCTCTTTCCGGAGACTGCTGTTTGGGAGTGTTTCGTCTTGTTTCGTGCGGATGGCGCTTCGATCAACTTGGTTGTAGATCGTGGTGTTATCCGTGGGAAAATATTAGTTAAACAGTTGATTATCATTCATTTGGCAGGGACAGGACAATTATAATGTTGTCCTACCTACCCTGTCACTGATAAGAGGTAATAAACCTCTGAACATGCATGTCTGCAGGTGGTCATTCCCAGCCCAATGAAGGATAATTTTCTGAATAATTACGAGACAAGCACTTGCAATTTTGGGTCTCCTTTGAAAAACGTTGCACGAATATCTGTCAGTTGTAGTTCAATGTCCGTCGTGGTATCAGCCAGGGAAGTAGTTGTTTTCTGACAGATGTTTGCCTGTTATTTTCCACTTTGTGGAGACGCTTAGAGAGGAGGGTACGCCGTATTCTTTCAACATTGTTGATACCTTTCTGGCACAATATATTCGAACTTGTTCGAATTTTACAGATTTCTCTTCCTGGAGAGTGTGCTGCTTGGGAGCGTTTCGTCTTGTTTCGTGCGGATGGCGCATCGATCAATTTGGATGTAGTTCGTGGTGTTATCCATGGGGAAATATCAGTTAAACAGTTGATTATCATTCATTTGGCAGGGACAGGACAATTATAATGTTGTCCGACCTACCCTGTCACTGATGAGAGGCAATTAACCTCGAAACATGCATGTCTGCAGATGGTCGTTCCCAGCCAAATGAAGGATAATTTTTTGTTTAATTACGAGACAAGCATTTGCAATTGGGTCTTCTTTGAAGAACGTTGCACAAATATCTGTCAGTTGTAGTCCAATGTCCGTCGTGGTATTAGCCAGGGAAGGAGTTGTTTTCTGAAAGATGTTTGCTTGTTATTTTCCACTTTGTGGACACGCTTAGAGAGAAGGGTAACCCGTATTCTTTCAACATTGTTGATACCTTTCTGGCACAATATATTCGAACTTGTTCCAATTTCACAGATTTCTCTTCCCGGAGACTGTGCTGCTTGGGAGTGTTTCGTCTTGTTCCGTGCGGATGGCGCTTCGAACAACTTGGTTGTAGATCGTGGTGTTATCCGTGGGGAAATATTAGTTAAACAGTTGATTATCATTCATTTGGCAGGGACAGGACAATAATAATGTTGTCCAACCTACCCGGTCACTGATGAGAGGCAATGAACCTCGAAACATGCATGTCTGCAGGGGGTCATTCCCAGCCAAATGAAGGATAATTTTCTGTTTAATTACGAGACAAGCACTTGCAATTGGGTCTTCTTTGAAGAACGTTGCACAAATATCTGTCAGTTGTAGTCCAATGTCCGTCGTGGTATTAGCCAGGGAAGGAGTTGTTTTCTGAAAGATGTTTGCTTGTTATTTTCCACTTTGTGGACACGCTTAGAGAGAAGGGTATCCCGTATTCTTTCAACATTGTTGATACCTCTCTGGCACAATATATTCGAACTTGTTCGAATTTTACAGATTTCTCTTTCCGGAAACTGTGCTGCTTGGGAGTATTTCGTCTTGTTCCGTGCGGATGGCGCTTCGATCAACTTGGTTGTAGATCGTGGTGTTATCCGTGGGAAAATATTAGTTAAACAGTTGATTATCATTCATTTGGCAGGGACAGGACAATTATAATGTTGTCCTACCTACCCTGTCACTGATAAGAGGTAATAAACCTCAAAACATGCATGTCTGCAGGTGGTCATTCGCAGCCCAATGAAGGATAATTTTCTGATTTATTACGAGACAAGCACTTGCAATTGGGTCTTCTTTGAAAAACGTTGCACGAATATCTGTCAGTTGTAGTTCAATGTCCGTCGTGGTATCAGCCAGGGAAGTAGTTGTTTTCTGACAGATGTTTGCCTGTTATTTTCTACTTTGTGAAGACGCTTAGAGAGGAGGGTACCCCATATTCTTTCAACATTGTTGATACCTTCCTGGCACAATATATTCGATCTTGTTCGAATTTTACAGATTTCTCTTTACGGAGACTGCTGTTTGGGAGTGTTTCGTCTTGTTCCGTGCGGATGGCGCTTCGATCAACTTGGTTGTAGATCGTGGGGAAATATTAGTTAAACAGTTGATTATCATTCATTTGGCAGGGACAGGACAATTATAATGTTGTCCGACCTAACCTGTTACTGATGAGAGGCAATAAACCTCGAAACATGCATGTCTGCAGGTGGTCATTCCCAGCCAAATGAAGGATAATTTTCTGTTCAATTACGAGACAAGCACTCAATTGGGTTTTCTTTGAAGAACGATGCACAAATATCTCTCAGTTGTAGTTCAATGTCCGTCGTGGTATTAGCCAGGGAAGTAGTTGTTTTCTGACAGATGTTTGCCTGTTATTTTCCACTTTGTGGACACGCTTAGAGAGAAGGATACCCCGTATTGTTTCAACATTGTTGATACCTCTCTGGCACAATATATTCGAACTTGTTCGAATGTTACACATCTTACTTCATACCATTGGATTTTAACTTCTGCATTTATCATTTGAATAGTTTGAAATCGAACAGCTCAGAATGTTCTGGAAATCAGAGTCTAATCACGTGATACCTAGAATGGAGGATGATGAAGCAGCACATATTGGGTAAAAGCTAAACAAAGATCGCAGTAATAATTTTCACCTTTCGAATACTTTTGCGAATTCATACAAAGTTGAATAATGAATAATTAAAATAGACATGGGCGAGAGATGGCGTGGAAAGACCTTTGGGAAAGTCTCCAAACATTTCTGGGTGAGATTCATGCTTTTTTTCAATTTAAGTGAGCTTGTGAACGACGTGGGCATTGTATTGGTCTAGCATCTAACACCTGAAGACAATGTTGGAAAGAGTTGAAATATTCAGATCAGACTTGGAAAGTGGAATACCAACCTCCGCCGAAGAAATAAATGACTTCGAAGGTTGGAATATTTTTGAGTGAAGTCCATGGTAATTCGAATAGACAACGATGGTCTCGTAGCGACGAGGTCCGCATCAAAAAAGTACGATCCTGGGAAGACACCAAATCTGACGAATACATTTAAACAATAATGGAAACATTCAAGTGAGTGGAATGATTTCAATTAAACACATCTTCGAGTATTTCAGAGAAGTAATCGAGTTCGTGGAGAAGATTTTTGTTAAAAAAATGAAAATAACTTTATTATGCTGTAGACAGTATCAAGATGACTCGACATATATCTGAGTGAAATGTGTGTTATTCCAAATACAACAAGATGGTTCCTCAACAAAGTGGGGTTAAGACATATAACATACAGATTTGACACATTCTTGAAACGGATGGAAAAATCGAACTAATCAGATCGGATTCAATTAAACAATTCTTGTGTCCAGAGAAGTGAGCAAGTTCGTGAGAAAGACATCACCAATGGGACGAATTCAAAATACTGAAGGCATTATCAAGATGACTTGACATATTTCTGAGTGAAGTGTGTGTTACTTCAAATACACCAAGATGGTCCCGTAGCGAAGTAGTGTTAAGACGTATACATATAGATTTGATACGTACTTCAAACGGGGTGAGAAGATCGAGTTAATCAAATCCGTTTCAATTATAAAAGTCTTGTGTCTAGAGAAGTGGGAGAGTTCGTGAGAAAGACACCACTGACGAGACGATTTACTCAAAAAGGCTGATGGCATATGGGCCGCAGTGGTCATGATGGTAGAGCGCTAGCCTATCGATCAGAGGGGCGTGGGTTCGATTCCCAGCATGGTCACTGGTCTCGTGCTAGGGATCGAACGTTTAAAGGTAAGACCTCGTTAATCTTTGGCTCGCACAAGTTTCGACTTCTGAGGGTTGCCGTTCGTAAGGGGATGACAGCTGGTCAACAGAAAAAACAATTTTAAAACAAACAAAGAAACAAAACAGTATTGGCATATTTTTTAGAGAACTACATGTTATTGGTTACGAGTGAAAGTGGTCTCGTAGCGAGGTAGGGAAATACATTTGGCGCATACTTGCAATGGACGGAAATTATTCAGATCGGTTTCAATTAAACAAGTCTTATGTCGAGAGAAGTGAGCAAGTTCGTGAGAAAGACACCACCAATGAGACGAATAACTTCAAAATGATAAAGACAGTATCAAGATGACTTGGCATATTTTTGAGTGGTGTGTGTTATTTCAAATACACCAAAATGGTTCCGTAGCGTAGTAGGGTTAAGACATTTGACGCATACTTGCAATTGGCGGAAAGATCGAATTAATCATAACAGTTTCATTTAAGCAAGTCATGTGTTCAGAGAAGTGAGCGAGTTCGTGAGAAAGACATCACCGACTCAAAAAATCATGACAGCGATAATAGACGCAATAGGTTATCAGTGTAGTATACAGAGTGTATCAAAGAATAATCATCGAATTCAGTATATCAGAATTAATAATAATGATTGAAAAAATCGAAAAATCGATAAAAAAAACATGGCAGCAATAATTGACGCTACAGGTTTTCAATGAAGTATATAGAGCCAACACAGAGCGGTTATTGAGCGAGTTGAAATGTACATGTATATCAAACAAGTAATCATGAGGAAAAAAAACATAGTGGCTGCTTGTCAAATTCAATGTAGTGGGTGTGTCAACATTTACAGCGAGATAATAATAATGATGATTGAAAAAAAAACAAACATAAAATGTGTATAGAAAAGAACAGCAATAATTGACGCAATTATTATTGAATGGAGTCTACAGGGTGTATCAAAGAATATTCATTGGAAGAACGGTTATTTAGCGAGTTGAAATGTACAGAGTGTATAAAAAAAGGATTACTGGGGAAAACAACGCACGAGAAGCGCCAAACTCCGTATAGAGACAGTAGAGCAATTGATATAATCGTCGAGAACTGTCGAGAGCCATCAACAGCATTCCAGATATGTTTTAGATATGCTTTAATCGTTCATCTCACACCATATACGCCATTAGGAAGTACCCCGGCTTCGCCATCGATGATACTCGAGCAAATTTCAATTACCTGCCTGTGAACAAGAGCAAAATACATAACATAACCTAGAATATTCTCTGGCAGATGCACGCAGATGGCAAAGTGCTTCACTCAGTGACTGAATTGAATAACTGCTGAGTAATTCAATCAGTCGAGTGATTATTTCAGCTAATGACTGAGTGTGACATTTCTTGGCGGCTTCACAGAGTGATTCTTTTGCTCAGTGAGAGCTACAGAGTGATTCATTCACTCAGTGGCTGAAAAACAACTGAGTGATTGGTTCAGTTGAATGGCTAACTCATTCAACGCCTGTTTGTGACGGTCCTCGGTGACTCAGAGAGAGACATCGGTGCCATCTATTAGTCTGTCAAATATTATTAGCAACGTAGTGTCATCTGTCAGCATGTCACGTGTCACTTTTTGTTTAATGAGACTATCAGAGATGTCGTCATCATCTGTCGGCGACAATTATACATATTTGACTACTGGAGCTGATTTCTGCGGAGAAACCATCATCATAAGACTCGTGTTACGCAAGCTGTCAAATGGGGCTGGTATTTAGTAGAGATATAATGAGAGAGCTTTAGGAGGAGGGAGCCAATGACCTATTTTAAGGTCAACTATTCGTGTCATGTTACACACGTTTCCGGTTACATGTCTCACAGATCAGCAAAATTCAACACGGGTTCAGTGACCTCTTTCTAAGAGTGCATGTGTTACATATCAAATTACCTGTTATGTGGAATGTTTCCGGTCACAAACATGTTTATAAACGATGAAGAAATTCAATTCGAGTTCAATGACCTTATTCAATGTCAATAATTGCACCTGTCAGTATCATATTTCAGAATAGGTATGTGTCAAGTTGCAATAATCCAAGGTGACATTTTCCCCCCTACTACTGATAAAAAATATATAAACGGGTTACAATATCATAACAGACATTCCATTTTCAAAATGAGTAATACCGAGTCCAAATTTAGCTTGTCAAAGAACTATTTTTGCAAAGAAAAATCTCAAGTAGTGTTGGGTGAAAGAAAATTCCCATTAAATAAATCTAAATGTAAATTTGTTGTTGTGAATCATATGATTTGAATTTCACTCCATGTATTGAGATAGCTGAAAATAAGGGAGATCGGGTGATTTTCACAGAACATGAGTGGGAGCAGTTTTTGACACATCAAGGAGTTATAACCAATCATTTTTACTCATTCGATCAACAGACTGCCATTGAAGACGATACATTCACCGTTGAGTTCATCTAATTTGCAGATGTACGATTAGTCAAAATTATAAAAGATCACTCCTCAGTGTACTTGGGGTTCGAAACAGTCTGCAAGTTATGGGAACTCCTACCTATAATTGAAAATAGGATAGATATCTTGAAAAGACCACATTATGGAGAATATTTTCAAATTTTGAAAAACGGACTTTGTAAGCTGAGTGGTGATGTATTGCAAAATGCTGTAAATCTGCTGCAACCAGGAACTAACCACAATAGTGAAAACATAAGTTTAACTCTGGAATTCATCCATCTTCACCCAGAAGATTTCAAGGCTGAGTTTTCTCATAAACCATGAATAAGAGGGTGACAATTGATGAAAGTCGCAATAAAATTTATTATATGTTCTCATGGAAATTTGCTTACCAGAATTCTTGGAAAATGGATTGGAACCATACAGCAATCGATAGAATGCGCTTCGAGAGGCGAATAAGAGAAACTTCGAATATTATCGCACCCATTTTGGATTCAACCCATAGAAAAATTATTTACGATAAGAAATTTTGTGATTAATATATAATGTAATAATGGTATGAATAAAAGTTTTATGTGACTATTATATTGATTTATTTGTGAAAGTATCATACAAAGTAATTTTTTAATATCCATGAATTATACACATTGCTCAGACCTAACCATTTAATATAGAGTTTATCTCCCTTTTTTCTTAAAACTTCTTCAACCAGAAATACATCAGGATGTTTGACTTTTTGGAGCTCTTCATCATAAAATCCACCTTGTATATCAACATCTTCATGATCTTTAAGAAAATACACTACAGGGTTTGACTGGTGGATTTTTCTCACAGTGAAAATTTCATTGGACCAGTCTGGTGTATACCCTTTGGCAAACGCCTCTCGGTACTTACTTATTCTTACATGATCATTAATTTTTAATTTTCGTTTTCTTGGATCCACTGTTTTGAGGTGACTATAAGCATTTTTCAATAAATACTTTTCATTGCATTTTTTCACATCTTTCGGTTTCATTCCTATTGTTCTATGTACAGAATTGTTATGGCTAGAAACTATTTTTGGTAGAATATCCAACCATTTGTAGGTTCCTTGTAAGCTGAATTGTTTCTACATTATAATTTTCTAAGTTCTGTTTACTCGTTCAACTATGCTGGCTTTCAAATTGGAGAAAGTACTATAATGGTTAATTTTCTACTCGTCCATCAAATGTCTGAATTTTCTATTGTCTTTTCCCATATCCGTTTGTAGATTCTTGGTAGTAACGTTCATATCATTCAATATTTTTTGCATCGCATGAGTGACTTCTTCCCCACTTTTAGTTTTAACGGGCTCGCACCAAACATATTTGGAAAATACGTTAATAACAACCAAAATGTACTTGTATCCTTTGTTAATTTTTGAGTAGGGAATCATTTCAACCAAGTCAGCTTGAATGAGATCATTCAAACCTTTGATAATAACATGTCTTCTTTGAAATCGTTTTCGTGAACTTCTATGTAATTCTCCTACAATGTCTTCTTTGATTTCATTCATTTTCAGTTATAGGACACTGAAGTACAATTTCGACATACAGTTGATTATGCTGCTCCTGGCCGACTAAGAAAGTTATCTTATCACCTTTATTTAAAAACTTTCCAACTAGGCTATTCAGTGAAACAGTATCTGTATACTCTTCTCCTAGTGATATAGGTATATCTTTTGTTAGGGAATTGATGCTTTCAATCTTTCCAGAAACAAGAAAGCCGTAGAAAGTTGAATTATTTTCTAATACAAAAAAACCAACACTCTTCCTGATATCCTTAGCTGCCCTCAAATGAAGAATACATTTTGTATGATGCGAAGAGGGATTCCATAGGTAGAAAGGTGTGCTGATTGGTGGCGCTTTAGGAAGTAAATCTGATTTAGAATTTGGTGTTTGAGATGTCCTTAGGAAATGTCTTCCAAATTTATCGATGGGCATTGGGTCACGGTTGAACACTAAATGATAGTGAATCATGCGAGCTTTAATTTTATTATTCCTGCTTCTCGGAGTTCCTCAATTATGCTTATGATTTATTCACACCAGTATTTCCAGCACATTTTGATGCAATCAACAGTTTCAATCGCTCCACTAACTCATTGAAATCATTAAAATATTTATATTCAACCGGCATATTGTTGAAATCAAGCATAGTTAGTCCTGAACCCCTTTTACTTCTTGTAGTGGTGTCTGGAGCAGAACTAATTCTTGGTCTGGACTTGGAAAGAGATGATTTACCATCTTTTTGAGGTTTTCAAGTTTACGTTTTTTAGCCAAAGAGTATAGTGTTGTTATTTGTGGTTTCATTATATTAACAAACTTCGATGCATGTGATGTTGATAAACCTCTTGTAGGATCATGACGGAGATAATGTGCATTACTTCTTCTTATTATATCGATATATGAATCAAGATCTTTATTTTTGTAACCAAGGGGTTGTTTCTTGAACACCAATTCATATAAACCTGGAGTTCCGCTATATCTGAACTTATTATTAATAACAATATCATCCCCAACAAAATCCACAGTTGCGTCACCTATGGCGAACTTCTCTGTAGATGGTTCAAAATATACTCCAAAAGTGTCATCAAATTTATTTTGCATATCGGCAATTTTATCTTCTATATATGCACGAGGCAAAGGAATCGCAAACTGTTGTAGGTATTGTTCCTGTTGATTCATCTCAGGGCGCATACTTTCATCAAAATAACTCATCAGGAGTGATCTGATAAAATTCTTGAGGTGTAGGTTGGTGAAATTTTTGAGGTGTTGGTTGATGCAATTTTTGGGGAGTCGATTGATAGCGTGAATGGGGTGATTTGATTTCACGTTTCAATTCTTGCTTCAACCGAGTCGTTGGAGGTTGTTGAACAGCTGTCAAGAATTCTTTTAAAGGTTGGGTGATTGGTTCATATGTTTTTTCTAAATGTGACTGAGATTCTGCTATATCAGATTTCAAAGTCTCATATTTTCTTTTAAAAGACTTTCTTGCTTTCAATAGTTGTTCATGTAAATGACTATTCATGATGACTGACAATTATACCACAATCATAATGTTTATATATGAATAAATGTATCGAAACCTTTCCTATATCGTCCCTCGTTCAGAGAACAATCTTTATCGATAACTAGAAAATCAAATTTATCTTTCCAACGATGAGAACAGAGTTCTTTGAAATTCGGTAAGGACATATCTATACTAACACGGTCATCATATATATGCTTCAGATTTGTAAGGTTTTGTTGAAAAATTATGAGCAAATTTGCATTATCTCTAACGAGTTGCTTGGAAATGGCAGAATAGGTTTGGCATAAATAGAAACAATCCGTGTGTCTGTGACAACCGAAACAAAAATAATTTTTAATTATGTTTTGATCACATGTGTTAACATCATCAAATATGATGACTGAATGATCTTTTATATTTTCGGGCAGAATTACGTCATCAGAATCATTGTATTCATAGAACCCAATTTCTTTCATAGGTGCCAGCAAAATCCTCAAATAATTATACTTAGGTTGGTATAATGATTTTGAAAATAAGTACACATTCGTAAAACGAAGACCATTGGGTTGTTTCAGCAGAGACAACATTACATTAGTTTTGCCTGATCCACCTGCTCCAACAAGTAACCCACTTTTACATTGACCTCCAAATAGCGCACCATGTTTTCTTACATTATTCTCCACATTGATATCATCATGATTGAGAACTGGAAGCAATAACTTTTGTTTTTCAGTCTTCATCGCTTCGAAATAATCGTCAAACTGACATTAGTGCAGATGTGATAGGTATATATACATGTACGCAAGTTGTTTGAAACACAATATAATGGGACAGCGAAAGAAATCATTCGTTAGTACGAGTTTTAACACAAGGAAGAAAGGTCGAGGTCTTTTGAATACTCTCATCAACAAACTTCCTGTAGAAATACATGTCCCTGGATATAATTACTGTGGTCCTGGTACCAAGTTGGAAAAGAGGCTGTTGAGGGGGGACGTAGGCATAAATCCTCTGGATGAGGCTTGTAAGCGACACGACGTTGCTTACTCCAGAAGTGAAGATATAGAATCAAGAAATATTGCAGACAAGAAATTAGCAGCATTTGCTTCCGAACGTTTAAAATCATCCGACGCGAAGTTGGGGGAAGAAGTTACAGCATTTGGTATATCTAATATTATGAATCTTAAAAGCAAGTTGGGAATGCGTTTGAGACGAAAGAAAAAAACCATGAAAGAAAAGAAAGGTGGGGAATTGAAAGTTGCCAGAAAACGAAAGAGTAATTCCAATTCCAAAGAAAAGTGGATTTCTTCCATTTCTACTACCACTTCTAGGAGCATTAGGTGCTGCAGGGGATGAGGCAGCATCTATCGCTTCAGCAGTTAATAAGGCAAAATCTAATAAAGTACAACTTGCTGAACAAAGAGGACATAATTTGGCAATGGAACGAAAAGGAAAAGGTTTATATTTAAGACCTCGAAAAGGTTATGGAATGTTTGCTCAACCATATCAAAAATACTGCTGAAGTTACAACGCAGAGCCTTAACGAATATCGATCTGACGATGAATGAAAATGAAAGTATTTCTATGCAAAATGCTGGTTGGTCTACCACTTGATGCGAGTGATAAAATATTAGTTGATGATGAAGGATACATTTTAATGTATGTATTCCGCTCAAGATATGGGCTGGATGTTTTGAAGATTTCAGAAAAATTGTGATCAATATGAGACAAGAACTAGTTTTGATTCGTGAGAGTCATGATGAAAAGCCAAGTATTCAAGAACAACTACGATTGAATAAAATCATAAATAGCAATGTTGAACTACCGCTTAAATTCAGAAGATGGGAATTGGTTGAGTACCCTTCTCTAAATCAAACAACAAGGCATACTTGGGCTGTGAAAACAACTACAAAGGTTGAAACTCCTCGCCATGTTATCATTGCATTTCAACAAGATAAAAAAGAAAAGCTTACTACTGATATGAGTACATTCGACCACTGCAATCTGAGTAATTTAAGAGTATTTCTGAATTCTGAACGATATACTTTTTATGACTTGAATCTTCAATTTAATAATAACAAGTTTGCAAAACTCTATGAAATGTATGCCAACTTCCAAGAGAGTTACTATCATCTTATATACAACCAACCCATTTTCAATCCCAGTGAATTCAAAATTAAGGCACCGCTGGTGCACATCGACTGTTCACGTCAAAAGGAAGTGATTCAAAGCGGTGCCATAGTACTTAGAATTGAAATTGAAACTGCTGAAATCACACCCAAAAATTCTATATGAGAAAGAATTTTCATATAATCCATTGACGAAAATATGATATTGGTGATAGACGTGCAAGGTTTCAAAATTGAGCATAATAAATTTTTGACGAAGGAACTGGCAGCATTCGATGGAAGTAGAGTTTCTCACTATGTGTTTAAACCACCGTTTCCAATGAATATGCTCCCACCAAAATTTCATAGTCAGGCCACTGTTGATATCTACAGTCGTTTTCAAGTGTATAAATGCGACATTCTCAAGGATACTTCTTATATATGGCTGGTTTACATTTGTGTTATTAGCCTGGGGGTAATTTACCTGTGTCCAGGTACGTATGTTAATTACCGTGCCGTACTCCATAGCATCCGGTGACTAGACACCAGATATTTTCCACAAGGTCATTCACCTTGCAACAGATATACTTTTTCAGATTGATGACTTGACAGTCGTTCCACTTTGGCATCCGGTTGTCGTCAGGTGTTTTCCACAAGGTCATTGACCGCTATAGAAACAGCAATGCGCAAGCGCATACCAAGAGGCCAATATATTATTGTAAGGAGCACCATAACGAGTACAGTTAGTATTGCTACCACTGAGAATCATGAAGTGTGACAAATGCAATTTGAATTTTTCGAGAAGAGATAACCTACGTCGACATTTGCAAAAAACCTGTCCTTTCAAAGAAGCTGAGGAACCAGATGCTGTTTTATTGTTTATATATCCAAAATTAATAAGTGGGAAGGAGAATACTCACTCAGAACATATATAATACATTATGAGTGGGGAATAATAAGTCAGCATATTTCAGAGAACAGTATATACTGCTGACTCACTCACCTTGACAGGAGTCATTGAACCATCCTCAAATTTCGTTTAGCTGACTAAATATGTTTTGTAATAGGAAACATTATCACCCACAAATCATCAGTAATGTAAACATCCTGGTTGTTAAGAATTCCTAGTAGGCAAGTCATAGATATTTGTCAACACAGCAAATGTTATGCACTTGGTGTATTGTGTCTTCATATTATTATTCTATCAACCATGGAAGTTGACGAGGTTGATTTAGATTTCGAATCAAGAGTGTGATGAAATTATTTGTGATATTGGAAGTTTGGATTTTGTAACAACAAGTGTATTCCAAAGTATGTGCATTACTGATTACTACTTCACCACGATTTTGGAAAAAGAGAGAAAAATGTGCATCATATGTTTCTACGACTTTGCAGCAGAAGTGAATTATAACGTAGAGTGTCAGCAGGTGTCAAACCATTACTCGGGAATAATGGATCATGTCCTTGAACGCTCTATCTTCTGCCATGATTGTGGACTATCATTAGGGACAGTTTGCTTAATAAGAATTTGCATGGTATGCATAACTATAATTTCCAATTTCCTGAATAAATTTTTCTATACACATAAACAATGTATTTAATTTAATCATATTCCCTACTCCAGCAACAAAATTTTAAGTTATATGGATATGAAACTTTTCTAAATAAATTTAAATTATTTTGAATTGTTTATACAATCAATGAAATCATCTCCGTTATTAAATGGTTACAGACACCACGAAAATTATCTCCTTATGACTTTGCAAGTTTCAACGAACATCTCACCAAATTAACACACCCTATCTAACACCTTCCATGACATTTCAGGTTCATTCGGTCATTATGAGGTGTAGCACTTTCCTACACTCGGTGCAGGAATACTCAAATCGAGTGTAAATTACACCGACTATAAGAAAGTGCTAGACGTATCGTGCTGGCTAAATGCACCTCCATGGAAGCAAGGGCCAAGAGCTAAGATATCAGCTGAGACAGAGAACCTCGCCTTAGAGGTTGCAAAGTATCGGTTCGCCCAAATATCGATATATCGATACCGCTTCTGAAAAAACCTCGATATATCGATACTAAGTATCGATACTCTCATGAAGTATCGGTACCATTTCGTGCATTGCCACAGAACACTAAAAGAGCTCAGAACAAAAGTGTTCTGTTGTTCTATGGTCCAGTCTTAACCGCTTGTATACAGTTCTGACAGAAGTTAGTTTTTTAGATTATAGTTAGATAATGTTTACCTTCAATGTTTGGTATTGTCATTGTCCAGATCTTAAGGACTCCTAGTATTCCTGATCCTGAGTCTTTTGAATCTGGGTGGAAGAATTTCAAAGAACAAAAAATTAACATTTATATATTTTCTTCAGGCTTCACAAACTCAAAATATAACTCTGGTAAAATAAAAACTTCAAACTGAACCAGAAAAAGTCTAGCTTACCTATCTATATTTATCTGTTCAAAAAAGTATAATTTTTATTTATGAATATTATTTTATTTACGTTTTTAGACTTCAGTCTACTTCTTTTATTAGAAATGAGAATGCCAGCCTTTGAAAATATTCGCTCAGATGAAACTGATGTGGCAGGTACACACAAATATTTTTTTGCCAATTTAAACAGATCATCCTGGGTATGAGTTCTCCAATATTCAAGTGGATCTGAGTCCATGTTCAACGGTGGTAATTCAAAATATTGTCGTGTTGAAATAATGGCCTCTGTTTTTGGTGTTCGTTCTTCAACTTTTGTCTTACGCTCCACCAGGAACTTCAATAGATTTAGTTCATTTTCTGAAAATAAAATAATGAATATTTGGAATGGAAAAAAAATCTTGCAAACCTTTCAAATTGACTTCACTGTTGCTTTCATTAGTACTGGTACTAGGACCAGCAATCTCAGTACTGTTGCCATCAACTCTATGTGACATTATCATTCTCACCATTTCATCCTGCAGCAATTCTTGCCCACTCATAGCATTCTCAGCAGCCCGAAAACCCATTTTTTTTATTCGAGGGTCCAATAGAGAAGCCAATTTTGCTGTTACTCTAAGCTCATAGGGAAACAATCTTTTCACAATGCCTTGTTTCATTAATTTCAGGAGATTTTTGGAAATGTCATTAGTAAGTTTAGACTGCAGTTCATTCAATTCTAAATTCATACCCAGTACTAGAGGAATCACAAGAGATATAGTAGGATAAGAATCTGCTGACAATTGTACTGTTGCTCTTTCAAATATTTGTAACACCATAACTGCTTCCTTTAATACTAAGACTTCTTCAGCACTCAGTATCTGTGGGGCCTTGGGGCAATGTATCATAGCAATCATCAGATCATCACCTGAAATTATTCTGAGTGAATTTGAGTATAAAGAATTAATACACAAGTTTACTTACCTATTTCCAAAATTCGCCTGATCATAAATAATACACTATTCCAGCGGGTTGCAACATCCTGCAACAACTTCAATTGTTTACTCCCTGATTTATTTTGTTGGTCTCTCAATAAATCCATCGCTACATTACTTTTTTTGAAATAAGTAACTATTGACTTGACATTATTTAAAATCTGATGGAATGATTCTTCTGCAGAAATTGCATCTTCTACTACCAAATTCAGTGAATGGGCGAAGCATGGAAAATGACTAATTTGTAGTAGAGAACAGCATAATTTCATATTTGAAGCATTATCACTCACTATACAGGTGATTTTGTTGCCCAATTTGAATTTGTCTATGACTTCCTATAAAAATATTTTAATGAGAGTATTTTATATGCCATAAGTGAGACTGATAATGCACTAAACAGAAAATGAGACAACTTACCTGAATATGGTCCTTCAAATTTTCGGATGTATGGCGCATTGACAAGTTTACAGTCTGTAAAACTGCAGACTGCATTTTAGCACCCTCAATAAAATGGCACGTAATTGTGCAATAGGATTCCGTATTAGAACTTGAAGTCCACAAGTCTGTAGTAAGGCTCACCCAACTCACACTATTCAGAGCAGATTGAAGATTAGCATACACCTTGTCATAAATCTTCGTATTAAGAAGATTTTTTATAAAATTACTGCAAGGAACAATATATCTAGGATCTAATGTATTAACGAGATCCAAAAATCCTTCATCTCGTACTATACTGAAAGGCTGCAAGTCCCTTGCTATCAAAATTGCAAGTTTTTCATCAATTTTAATTTTTTTATAGTGTTCAGTTGAGTAACACTCAGATTTCACTTGATAGAAATCATTCACCATTTTCTGTTTCTTAGTTTTTTTGGTTGGGGGTTCTTTACCTCCACTTTCATTCCCTTGATCAGATTCCGTTTCTGTTTTATTTGTACAGAAATCAACCAAATCTTCCTTCTCTATTTCCTTTTTATGAATTTGCAAAAGATGCTTTCTGAGGTTTGAAGTGTTTCCACTGGTACAATATTCTTTTTTACATATTGTGCATATAGCATAGTTCAGCATAGTTTTTTCAAAGTATTTCCATATTATGGACTTCAACCCTTTCATTTTTTTGGTCTTAGTTTCTTTCTGATCTGAGATCTGACTGAATCTGCCCGAAATCATTGCGCGCCATGACCATCGACATGGACATAGCTTAAGGTTATGTCGATTATCGATGGCCACGGCAGCATGGCCCATGACATCGATAGTATCGATACTTGAGACACAGGGTATCGATATATCGATTATTGATAATTTTTATAAAAGTATCGATACATCGATACTCGGCATCGATACTATGCAACCTCTACTCCCGGCGTTGTTTGATTATTATGGTTATGTACGGTATATAACCTTATTGTTTAGTATGTTGGTGTAATTATTTATCAACAAAACAAATAATATTAATTTCATGACAAAATCAATAGTGGTTTTCTATCAGTATTTGTTACCAAACCCCAAAATGATGGAGTATTTTCCTGAATGAATAATTATAGTGATAGGTATAAAGAAAGCATTTTGCATACTAGTGCCCAGAAAGTGTTTTATGCTGAATCAGCAAAATGTTGACTACTGTGAAAAATTTTAAGTGGAAAGTTCAATAGTTTTTTTGTGTGATATTTCTTCTTGGGATTACTATTATTTATAAATTTTTTGGTAAGTATTTACTACTTGTATACTTAATGCCTCAAAAACTTTTCAAGAACTGGAGAATTTCAGTGTCTCAAAACAAAAATATTTTCAACTTGATATTGGAAATACTTAGACCTCTTGACTCATAGTCAAATAGTTTGTTAAAATTTTCATGAAGTGAAGGTACTTTTATAGTTTCATTTAAAACGAAGACAGATATAAATTTGATATTTCATCATGAGAATGAATAATAGAAAAGTCACAGGTACTGTTTTATTTTTATTGTATAAGTGGTAAAAAATGTGTAAATGTATAAGGAATAAAATAACTAAATAATGTATAATGAATATCATATAATACAACACATAATACCAACGGAATATTCGGTACATGAAGAAACATATTTTTTCAGCCTCCAAGTAGTATTAAAATTCTACTCAAGGGCTTTGAAAAATGCCAGCACCTGCCTGAAAGGTTTGTTTCAGGTCAGCAACTTCTTTTTTTATGTGCCGAACCTTTCGTTGGTATTTTTTCAATCTCTGCATCGCTTCATCCAATTTGGCCTCCTTTTCTCTCATAAAGTTCTCCACAACTTCACTGAACTCGTTGAGATGTCTGTTTCCCACATCCTCCTGGGTTTCATTGAGCGTGATGACAGTTGTGGAGTCCAAATCTCGTTCAGCAGCTATGTTGTCCTCCTCGGGTAATTCCATTGGTAACTCAGGTAACTCGGGTAATTCCTCATCACTCACTATAGGGCTTCCTACTTCGCTGATATCCTCATATATCGGGGATGATGATGTTGACTGATATCCAGGTACGGGCGTTGACTGATAAGTTGGTAGGAAGCCCTTCCGTGATGCATTTATTGGATGTACTTTTGAAAATGATCCATCCAGTATTTGGATCCCACTTCCTGTACTCGAAGTGGATGGACATTTCACAATTTTGAATGCCTTATCCCTAGGGAGCTTCTTCAGGTGTTGAATCAAGTGTAGCTGCTTCCCAGGGACTTTCGCTGCACTCTGCCCAACACTTTTTTGATTGTTTATAGTTTTCATTTTTGTTGATTTTCTTTCGCTAACGAGTCAAAAACTGTCACTATAATGATTAATTAACTCCAAGATTGCCCGTAATTATTTAGTTCTACAGTTCCACAAGAAATGTGGGGGGAAACATCACTCATTTTCATTGAATAAGCCAATACATTATTTTAAAAAGCATATTTTGGGAGTGTTTATGTTTTCTACCTATAAAAATACTCCACCACTCCAAACCAGACCATTAAATTAATTCATTCATTACTTAATGGGAGGAGTCCATTGATATATTTCTATGAAGTGTTGGGGGAAAGTACTGACATTACATTTTTAGCAAAAATTTGTTCCCATACATTTTTGTAGCATAGTGAAATTCATTGAACTTGTAATTTGAGTGAACCCTAATATTACAAATATTCTAATTGAACAAGAGCTGCACATCCTGAAATCAATTTGATTGATATGCAAATTATTCTGTGTCTAGCAGTTTGGCATGATGCAATCTATTGAACTTATAATTTGAGAGAATTCTGATATTACAATACTAGAATTGAAACAATATATCCATATCCTGAAAAAATATGTTGAAGTCATTCACTGTTTGCACATTATCATCATGTGAATTATTACTAGGGATTTTTACAACTAGACAGTTGTAATGGATTATTTCAACAGTTATGGAACTTATTCATGATTTGTTTCATAACACTAATCATATACAGAATGTTTCATGATTCCTAATACACCATTGAAAAAACATGTATAAAAATGGTTTAATATTATCACATAAAGAATGTCCCATGAATAATAAGATAAACAGGGTGGCTCATTAGTGTGAGGAAGTGCGATTTTTCGTCTGTCATGAAGATTATAAAAAAAAATTCATTTCAAAAATACAAGTTTTTGATATTCGAAGTTTGTCAAGTTAATGGCTCTGTATAAAATCTCCTGTTTGAGAAATGTAACTTTGAGTCAATACCGACATTTCATCTCACTCTTGGTGTTGCATGTCTCAAATAATTCTGCTTAAATTCTATCCATAATGTTTTTATGATGGCAATTGTGGTGATCTGTTTTTCCGAACATTTTCTTTCTTTCAGCAATAACTTGACAACGCCGCAAAATTTCCGAAAAAAGGAAATACCGCCTTATTTAAAACATTTTGCTCAGTTTAACGGTAAAAACATTTACAAGGGAGGTCCAGTTGAAAAAAATGATGATTTGTATTGCCCCGCTTTGAAGGAACACTCTATATATTCCAAAATATTTTTAAAATAAGCAGCAAAGTAAACCATATAACTTTACCCCCTGTATTTGGAACACCAATTGTGGTACGGGAGTTTAGTTTTTTGGGGATGAATTTCATGGGACCCTACACATATTCAGATGTCGATAGGATATTTTGTATAACAAAATATTTTTGACATGTCTTTACATGTATGGAAAAGTATAACCGGAAACGTGTGTAATATGACACGAATAGTTGACATTGGAATAGGTCATTGACTCCATCCTCCCAAAGCTCTCTCAATATATCTCTACTGTATTTGAAGAGGAGCATAAAAGTGTTGAGGTGGCAGGCGTCAGTTCTGTCGCGCCGACGCAGTCATCGAGAGCACACCACACTCTTCATAATCATACTCTCTCTTTCTCTAGTTCGAAGATGTTTTGCTTGCCATAATTCCATCATGAGTATCAACAAGTTCCGTCAAAGTTCCTCAGCTCACCGTAAGCAAAAGCAGTCTTACCATTCCCTGGCGCCATACCCATCTATACGGCCAATGGGGACATTGATGCTGAACATGTGAAAATATGTAATGTGGAATCGCCAAGTGCGCCGAATGATGTTGTCAATAAATAATACATTGATGATATTATGCGAAAGTTCAGAGTCGACTTGTACGCTGTCATTGACTCATTACAGCCTTGGATGTATGAGTGACGAAATAAATGACTGATTTTCTGAAGATTTTAATTTTGTGACTCGAAAATTACGTCCCATTTTTGCTTAAAAAAACATAATAATTTTTTATGCAAAAATGAGCACATTTTTGATTGAATTATTTCATATTCATATTTTACTTAAAAAACATGCTCATTTTTTTATGTCAATTTTCGATATTTTTTTTTATAACAAAATTAACATTTTTCTATAGGAATTCATGTATTTTGGGGTGAAAAAAAGGGACACCTTTATTGACATGATTGTAAAAGCTGAGTGAAGCATTTTCAGTGAAAGCTGAGTGGCTGAGTGAAACACTTTCAATTTTTAGGGCACTTTTTCATAAAAGGAGTGACACTTTTTTGCATTGAAAAAAGTGAGTGGTTTTATAGGAAAGTGACAGTTTTTGCATAAAAAAGTGACACTTTTTTGCATAAAAAAGGTTTTTTTTTTCATGAAAAAGTTAAACTTTCGTATGCAAAAATGACCTTCAAAAATATGTGGGATTTGAATGGGGGTTCGTACGCGAGATACAATTAGCTCACCACCACCACGCAGATGTAGGTCATAGTAGCATTGGCTGCTCGATTTCAAAGTGAATAATACCTCATCAAATCTGTTGTGACACCAAAATTTACAGCATTGATATACAGGGTGTTCCAAACTCGATGGCCTATTAGAAGTTTCTGGAAAAGGGAAGGTAGGATTATTTTGAAAATTTGGTTTCTTGGATAATCAGTTCTGCTCTATCGATCTGAAACATTATCAACATTGCGGCGTTGCCGTTTCTATCAAAAAGTAGCAACAACTTTGTGACGAACGTCATCCTTGCATAATTTTAATTAAACGTAATTGAAATGAAAATCACTAATTGAGCCAGACTGCGAAATCCGGCCCAATAATTAAATAGCAGACCGTAAAATAATTAAAGAATAACTCAATTAGGAGGAGTCGTTGGCGACAAAAACCAATGATTTATTATTTCTATTGAATAATGCCACCTTAAAAATACCCAATCTGCTATGGAATGGCCCCTCATTACAAAGGGTCATAAAACGAATCGCGACAACTCATCAAATGCAAGTGCTTGTCGGCAAATCGACTTCAAAGAGATATAATGACTTTTGCGAAACGTATATAAGCCGAAATCCGAATTATTCAACAAGTTCAAATGTACTCTCCGTGAAATCAAGTTCTCCGAGTGGACATGTCGAGATCGAGAAAATAGATAAAGTGTAATTATTTGTGAAATACATAAGTCGTGGTAAAGTATGGTTTTCTATAACAACTGCAGCTTATTATGCCGATAGTGACGAAACAGCCACGAACAAACAACCCGCCATTCTGCTACAGATATCCTTCCGCGAGAAAATATTTACTTTGCGACAACCATCATTCAAGAAACGCGAAGATCTGCTAATTTCGAACACTCGTTTCCCGGTCTATTTAAATAAAGACAGGTAAGGCAGAGAAGATGAATTTCGCATTCAGTAAGTTGGTTACTTTTAATATCCTCCGAACGTTCAACCTCGTTTAAGCGGTGTTATCTATGAATGGAGAGGAATTTATTGACTAGAAAATATGCGCTGTTCTGATATCGGTAATTGAGTGGCGATTGTTTCAGATAACCGATATTTGATATTTTTCCGTTTTATGAACAAGATGGTCTAGGTTAGTAGAATATGTGTGGTGTATACTGTTTATTTGCTGAAATATTTGAAGGTTACATGCAGTTGATGGTTATGCACCATTCAACATTGTTGATTGTAATATGATTTGTGTAAACTTTAACGATCTGATGTAGGTTCTGTCTAGAGTGTATATATATGGAACTAGTAAATAGTGGGGCTATGCAGCAAAATCAAAGAGTACTCTTTTAAGTTTGTCCAAGCTTTCGGAAATTTAATTAATCGTTTCCATCATCAGGGATACTACAAATTGCATGAGTAAGTAATATATAAAAAATATACATGGATGGTTAACTTACATCTTAGTTGAGGGTGTTTGACGCGATGTTATTCAACAAAAGGGGGCACACTGTACAAGATGAATTTCAATATAAAACAGGTAAAATTGAAATTCATCTTGTACAATGTGCCCCCTTTTGTTGAATAACATCGCGTCAAACACCCTCAACTAAGATGTAAGTTAACCATCCATGTATATTTTTTATATATTACTTACTCATGCAATTTGTAGTATCCCTGATGATGGAAACGATTAATTAAATTTCCGAAAGCTTGGACAAACTTAAAAGAGTACTCTTTGATTTTGCTGCATAGCCCCACTATTTACTAGTTCCATCCTTAACTAGTCAGCAACGACTACCCTTCCTTTATATATATATATATATATATATATATATATATATATATATATATATATATATATATATATATATATATATATATATATATATATATATATATATATATATATATATATATATATAATTAAGTAGGAATTCGCGGGTAGCGGTCTGTTGAACAATGAAACTCATTCGATTTAAATCTTCAATATTTCGTCAACCTTTATTGACTTCTTCAGGAAGAGCTACAATTAAAAAGGAATATAAGTTGTTGAAGGACTACATAAAAATAACATGATAACTTACAAAATTCACAGAGTTAGTTCTAACCTATGGAACATTTGGGAGGACAATTGTTATTCTCCGCTGCAGACTAATCGCTTAATTTACCTGACTGGAGTGTTACTATGGTTTGAATAAGGATTCGTTTAAATACAATGGTGTTAATTAGTGTAGGTATTCCATTGGCAAAATGGCAAAATACCCGAAGGCTATGTACTCATTTCTTTAGATGTAGTTTCACTTTTCACCAATATTCCCGTAGAACTTATCAACACTATTCTAGAACAAAAATGGCACTTAGTGCAAAATCACACTTCTATCTCAAAAAATCATTTTTTGAACCTCATTAACTTCATTTTCGACAATACCTACTTCAGTTTCGATGGAAAATTTTACAAGCAAATTTTCGGCACTCCTATGGGTTCACCAATAAGTCCAATTTTAGCAGAGATTGTATTAGACCACTTACTTGACTCCATTATTCCATTATTACCCTTCCAATTGCCCTTCATCTACAAATATGTAGATGACATCATTTGTGCAGTACCGGCAGACACTATACAGATGACGCTTGATACTTTCAATTCGTTCAATAAACATTTACAGTTTACTGTCGAAAAAGAAACAGATAACAGTGTCCCCTTCTTAGATACAAGGTTGATACGTACTGAAGACAACAGTATTTTGTTGGATTGGTACCAAAAAGAAACAGCATCAGGACGTTTCATCAACTTTGCCTCTCACCATCCCTTAAATCAGAAATACAACACCGTCATTGCTATGAAAAATAGAGTCACCCACATCTGCCATGAAACGTTTTTGAAAGCGAATCTGAGAAAGTTATTCGACATTTTTACACACAACGGTTACCCAAAACACATCTTAAAAAAACTAATCTATAACTCCAACTTTTATGACGGACCAACTGATGACGTTACAATACAATATAAGTACAAATCAATCCCATTCATCGACAAAGTATCCAACCGCACAATAAAAATTTTCAAAGACTTTCCACAAATCAAAATAGCCAAGCGTAATAATACAAAACTTTCCAACTTGTTCTCCAAAATCAAAGACAAAACACCAACTCCACTCCTTAGCAATGTAATTTATGAACTACCATGCCAAGGTTGTGAAGGTAGTTATGTCGGACAGACCTCACAGTGGTTAAAACAACGGCTAGCTTTGCACAAGAGTGATGCCCAATTGGGAAAAAACTCCTGTGCAGCAGTCGACCACACCCAGAAAACAGGCCACCGGTTTGATTATTCAAATCCAAAAATTCTAGACAAAGTCAGCAATCAAAAAAACAGGTTATTCCTTGAGATGGTCCATATCAACAAAAATCCTAACACAGTTAACTACAAAACCGATACAGGACAACTTAGTAGTATATATTGTAATATTTTAAATTCCATTCAACGTTGTGTGTAGTTTGACAGTTGGTGCCAATGGGATACCTACACTAATTAACACCATTGTATTTAAACGAATCCTTATTCAAACCATAGTAACACTCCAGTCAGGTAAATTAAGCGATTAGTCTGCAGCGGAGAATAACAATTGTCCTCCCAAATGTTCCATAGGTTAGAACTAACTCTGTGAATTTTGTAAGTTATCATGTTATTTTTATGTAGTCCTTCAACAACTTATATTCCTTTTTAATTGTAGCTCTTCCTGAAGAAGTCAATAAAGGTTGACGAAATATTGAAGATTTAAATCGAATGAGTTTCATTGTTCAACAGACCGCTACCCGAGAATTCCTACTTAATTAA
Source organism: Chrysolina americana (assembly GCA_958502065.1). NCBI lineage: Eukaryota > Metazoa > Arthropoda > Insecta > Coleoptera > Chrysomelidae > Chrysolina > Chrysolina americana. The sequence continues at coordinate 43,512,365 of OY293415.1, read as the reverse complement.
TAGAGTTCGGTCGAGAATACTTTGTTATTATATATATATATATATATATATATATATATATATATATATATATATATATATATATATATATATATATATATATATATATATATATATATATATATATATATATATATATATATATATATATATATATATATATATATATATATATAAAGGAAGGGTAGTCGTTGCTGACTAGTTAGGAATGGAACTAGTAAATAGTGGGGCTATGCAGCAAAATCAAAGAGTACTCTTTTAAGTTTGTCCAAGCTTTCGGAAATTTAATTAATCGTTTCCATCATCAGGGATACTACAATTTGCCACTAAGGTCTTAGCTAGTGAATCGCGTCTACCCAAAAGGACCTTTCTCGAAATGGCCTTTATTTCAGAAAATAGTAATTGCATTAATAAAAAAACAGATATCAATCATCTAAGTGAAATTTATTCTTACCTTCTGACGTTAGATAAGAATCCACCATTCATTAATTCTTCAAATCTATCAAATGACCAAATAATTTTATAAAGAAAAATTAACCTTTTTTCCTAAATTTGACTTAAAATTCACCAGATACTTAACTTGTACTAAAAATTTTGCTCACTGAAGGACTTAACTTTGTTATACTACAAAATAAAACATAATATCCAGATCAAAAGTGTACCAAAGACACTCAGTTATATGCCAGATGTACTTAATTCAGGTTCCTCCATGGGCCACTAGGTGTCGCCCAACTAACTAAAATTTTGATTTACGGACTCCAACATAGGTTGGTAACTGTAAATTGGTACCACTGACTAAGTCATATGCCATGTCAACTGTCTGTCTTCTCCCAACCAATAGCATTGATTTGGCCTTATGTGATCAAAATGTAACGTATTTTTACAAAACTTTTATGACATCCTTCCAATTTTACCTGTTTTATATTGAAATTCATCTTGTACAATGTGCCCCCTTTTGTTGAATAACATCGCGTCAAACACCCTCAACTAAGATGTAAGTTAACCATCCATGTATATTTTTTATATATTACTTACTCATGCAAATTGTAGTATCCCTGATGATGGAAACGATTAATTAAATTTCCGAAAGCTTGGACAAACTTAAAAGAGTACTCTTTGATTTTGCTGCATAGCCCCACTATTTACTATATATATATATATATATATATATATATATATATATATATATATATATATATATATATATATATATATATATATATATATATATATATATATATATATATATATATATATATATATATATATATATATACAGGGTTATGATAAAGTAATGCACAAAATTCATAAAACGTACAACGATAACTTTTGAAAAAAATACAAAAACACATCAAACTGTTCTTTTTATTCCGCATCTTTTGACATAAGTTACAAAAATAACACGTCAAAGTAGTCAAAGTTATGACGTCATCAACAAATTTTTTTAATGGGAAGCTAAGATTTTTATCACATTATGTGATAGAGCTTGTGTTTGTACACAAGGGAACAATAGTTGCAGTAGGGCTCACATAAGAAAAAAAACGAGAAAATGAATAAAAAACGAAATAAACGTAAGTTTCATAATACCTTTTCAATTAACTAAACAGTCCATTAATCCAAAACTATTTCTTATAGGAATTGTTCAAACTCTGTCCCGTTTAATAACTGACATAGGCCAAGACGATGGTAGACCGCATTTATAGAGTTTTCGATCATCTGCGGAGTTATACGAGTCATTTCGTGTCTAATTCTTTCCATTAAGTCTTCTAAATTGTCTGGCCGGTTAATGTAGACCCGACTTTCCAAATGTCCCCACAGAAAAAAATCAAGGAGGATTAAATCAGGTGACCTAGGTGGCCACTCCATTGGTCCACGTCTTCCAATCCACCGTCCTTCAAACTGGTTATCCAGAAACCTTCGAACAGTATGACCATAATATGGTGGTGCGCCATCTTGTTGGAATCAAATACTGGGATCTAAGTTATCCCCATTACTTGGATCCGGAAATGCCGCAAGTAGGTCCGGAAGCACTGCCATAAGAAGATGTTCCAAATATCGTTCAGCTGTTGAATTCCCGTGAAAGTAATAAGGACCAATAAATCTTTCCCGGACGATTCCTACCCAAACATTAATTTTTTGGGGACGCTGGATGTGTTTTGTCTGCATCCAGTGGGGATTTTCCCGAGCCCAGTAGCGAGAATTGTGTAGATTTACAGAACCACTTAGACAAAACGTTGCCTCATCGGAAAATACTACACTATTAAGAAAATTTGGATTTTCGTCACAATGCCGCATTAAGATTTCACAAAATTCCAAACGTCTGTCCGGATCATCTTCTGAGAGTTCGTGAACAAGATGAACTTTGTATGGGTGTAGTTTTTCTTTTTTAACATCTTTACTACAAACGACTGACTAACATTTTCTTGTCAGGCAATTTCTGTTGTAGTTGCATGAGGGTGTTCTTCTACTGACAGCAAAATATCTAACTTCATAGCGTCGCTTATTCCTGGTCGTCCAGATTTTGGAGCATCCCTCACGCATCCCGTTGCATCAAATTTTGCAACAATTCTGCTTACTGTGCTTCTAGCAATTGGAGGTCTTTCAAAATGTGTTGCGTTAAATAAAGCACATGCTTCTTCATGACTTCGAAGGCGATCGCCGTAACCTACCATCATTAGAATTTCTATCCTTTCTCTTTCGGTTAAACGAGCCATAATAATAAAACTGTGGTGACACTAATTGTACGACTGACACTGACAAACCGTTGTTTTAGTAAAACAATTGAAAAAATTTATAAGAACACATGTTCTTACTAGATAAGTTTAAGTTTGACCTCTTTTTATAATTGGTTTTGTTATTTCGTTTTTTATCCCTTTTCTCGTTGTTTTTCTTATGTGAGCCCTACTGCAACTATTTTTCCCTTGTGTAAAAACACAAGCTCTATCACATAATGTAATAAAACTCTTAGCTTCCCATTAAAAAAATTTGTTGATGACGTCATAACTTTGACAACTTTGACGTGTTATGTTTGTAACTTATGTCAAAAGATGCGGAATAAAAAAAACAGTTTGACGTGTTTTTGCATTTTTTTCAAAAGTGATCGTTGTACGTTTTAAGAATTTTGTGCATTACTTTATCATAACCCTGTATATGTATCGTGTATTGCTTTAAATAATGGGGTTTATTGTGGTATGGTTTATTTGTGCATGCTTAGGTAAGGTATATTCCGGTGTGTCGTTGACCTCGCCGTGCGTGACCTAAATGTCCAGGAACGTCTAACCCCCTCTGAAATAATGGTTGCTTATACTTTGATTTGTTTTTGAACAGGCTTGTGTCTCAAATTGTTGATATGTGATTGACCCTCTCTATAATATAATGACTTGATCGGATCCTACTAGATAATAAGTGTAATTTGGCTTTGGATGTCTTTGCCGAACCGAGTATTTTCTTGTAACGTTTGTACGTTTAGAGGATAAGGGCCTCGTACAACGTTACCACAGGGTTCATGTTGAGCCCCTTTTCATGTGCTAGGTTGTAAATAGCGCTGATTGTTTTAATATATATATGTGTAGCATTTTGTTAAGGCTTATAATAGAATATATTATATGATTTTTTTCAACTACTCCACGAGTGTTTCCTTTCACACCAAACCCTGACTAAACTTAGTCGAGCCCTATCAAACGGATCCACACTAGGGGCTGAGGCAGCCGCTCGACGAAGCCCCGCCTTTGGTGGTCGGTGTTGATTCACCGGTGACAAGGAGTCCCAGTTTGTTACATTTGTGTCAGATGTGGTCGGTGCCTTTTGATAGTGGAAAACATTTGGGTTAAACGTTGCCCCAAGGGGAGTGCCTTTTCCTCAAAAGGACCCACTTGCCTCGAACGGTTGTGTCAGTTTGGATAATACGCTGCTAGAAGGATGGCTACTCCACCCCAACTCCTCCCCTGGTACCACAACGCCCCGGCGCCATCGACGCTGGTGCCCCGTTGAAACTAACCCTTGAGAATCTGCCCATTTTTAATGGAAACACAAATATTCGGAACTTCGTTAATACAAACAAAAACACGGTTGCTCTAGCAGGTTGGGCAGAGAACCGTGTGGCATCCTTGGTTCGCCTCCGGCTCAGAGGAATTGCAAAACAGCTAATCGAAGCCAACGAACAGTTGCGGATAACAGCGGATTAGAATATACTCAGGAAAGGGTTGGTTGACCAGTTTGGTACATTTAAAATACCGGGTCAGGACCAAAGAAGGTTTGCGGAGTGCCGACAACAAAAGAACGAATCTTGTTGCCAATACTTGGCGAAGCTGAAAGTGCTTGCCACCAAAATTGCGTATTTTTCAGGAGATGACGCCATAGATGATGTGATTAGGCAGAAACAGGAAGCCGAAACAGCAGTTTTCTATGGGACTGCTAGACCCAATTAGGAGGAGTGTACTATCCGCCGGTCCCACGACGATACAGCGGGCCGTGAAGCTGGCGGAGAAGCAGGAAGTCATCGAGAGCATCGTAGGTCCCATCAGCAGGCCATACCGGCAGAACCAGGAGTTCGTCAGGAACTCACGAACCGTAGCAAGGTGCCAAATTTGTAAGCGCACCGGGCACGACAAGGGACACTGCCGGAGCGCCAGGCAAAATAGCGGCGCCTTAGAATGTGAATATTGTAGGAGGAGAGGACATTCCGTCAAAGACTGCTACCGGAAGCAAGAACTATGCTTCGGCTGCGGACCTCCGGGTCATCTGAGGAAAGATTGCTCTGTTAACCAGAGATTTTTACAACTAGATTATTGGATTATTTCAACAGTTATGGAACTTATTCATGATTTGTTTCATAACACTAATCATATACAGAATGTTTCATGAGTCCTAATACACCATTGAAAAAACATGTATAAAAATGGTTTAATATTATCACATAAATGATGTTCCATGATTAATAAGATATACAGGGTGGCCCATTAGTATGAGGAAGTGCGATATCTCGTCTGTCATGAAGATTATGAAAAAAAAATTCATTTCAAAAAAACAAGTTTTTGATATTCGAAGTTTGTCAAGTTAATGGCTCTGTATAAAATCTCCTGTTTGAGAAATGTAACTTTGAGTCCATACCGACATTTCATCTCACTCTTGGTGTTGCATGTCTCAAATAATTCTGCTTAAATTCTATCCATAAAGTTTTATGATGGCATTTGTGGTGATCTGTTTTTCCGAACATTTTCTTTCTTTCAGCAATAACTTGACAACGCCGCAAAATTTCCGAAAAAAGGAAATACCTCCTTATTTAAAACATTTTGCTCAGTTTAACGGTAAAAAAATTCACAAGGGAGGTCCATTTAAAAAAATGATGATTTGTATTGCCCCGCTTTGAAGGAACACTCTATATATTCCAAAATATTTTTAAAATAAGCAGCAAAGTAAACCATATAACTTTTATCTGAAACATTTTATCATATTCCTCATTATAGGCGAGATACTGTACTTCCTCACAATAATGGACCACCCTGTATTTGGAACACCAATTGTGGAACCGGAGTTTAGTATTTTGGGGATGAATTTCATGGGACCCTACACATATTCAGATGTCGACAGGATATTTTGTATAACAAATTATTTTTGACATGTCTTTACATGTATGGAAAAGTATAACCAGAAACGTGTGTAATATGACACGAATAGTTGACCTTGGATTAGGTCATTGACTCCCTCCTCCCAAAGCTCTCTCAATATATCTCTACTGTATTTAAAAAGAAGCATAAAAGTGTTGAGGTGGCAGGCGTCAGTTCTATCGCGCCGACGCAGTCATCGAGAGCACACCACACTCTTCATAATCATACTCTCTCTTTCTCTAGTTCGAAGATGTTTTGCTTGCCATAATTCCATCATGAGTATCAACAAGTTCGGTCAAAGTTCCTCAGCTCACCGTAAGCAAAAGCAGTCTTACCATTCCCCTGGCGCCATACCCAACTATACGGCCAATGGGGACATTGATGCTGAACATGTGAAAATATGTAATGTGGAATCGCCAAGTGCGCCGAATGATGTTGTCAATAAATAATACATTGATGATATTATGCGAAAGTTCAGAGTCGACTTGTACGCTGTCATTGACTCATTACAGCCTTGGATGTATGAGTGACGAAATAAATGACTGATTTTCTGAAGATTTTAATTTTGTGACTCGATAATTACGTCCCATTTTTTGCTTAAAATAACATAATAATTTTTTATGCAAAAATGAGCACATTTTTGATTGAATTATTTCATATTCATATTTTACTTAAAAAATATGCTCATTTTTTTATGTCAATTTTCGATATTTTTTTTTATAACAAAATTACCATTTTTCTATAGGAATACATGTATTTTAGGGTGAAAAAAAGGGACACCTTTATTGACATGGTTGCAAAAGCTGAGTGACGCATTTTCAGTGAAAGCTGAGTGGCTGAGTGAAACACTTTCAATTTTTTGGGCACTTTTTCATAAAAGAAGTGACACTTTTTTGCATTGAAAAAAGTGAGTGGTTTCATAGGAAAGTGACAGTTTTTGCATAAAACAGTGACACTTTTTTGCATAAAAAAGGTTTTTTTTTCATGAAAAAGTTAAACTTTCGTATGCAAGAATGACCTTCAAAAATATGTGGGATTTGAATGGGGGTTCGTACGCGAGATCCAATTAGCTCACCACCACGCAGATGTAGGTCATAGCGGCATTGGCTGCTCGTTAACAAAGTGAATAATACCTCATCAAACAGCTGATTGGAATATACTCAGGAAAGGGTTGGTTGACCAGTTTGGTACATTAAAAATACCGGGTCAGGACCAAAGAAGGTTTGCGGAGTGCCGACTACTTGGCGAAGCTGAAAGTGCTTATTTTTCAGGAGATGACGCCATAGATGCTGTGATTAGGCAGAAACAGAAAACCGAAACAGCAGTTCTCTATGGGACTGCTAGACCCAAATAGGAGGTCCCACGACGATACAGCGGGCCGTGAAGCTGGCGGAGAAGCAGGAAGTCATCGAGAGCATCGTAGGTCCCATCAGCAGGCCATACCGGCAGAACCAGGAGTTCGTCAGGAACTCACGAACCGTAGCAAGGTGCCAAATTTGTAAGCGCACCGGGCACGAAAAGGGACACTGCCGGAGCGCCAGGCAAAATAGCGGCGCCTTAGAATGCGAATATTGTAGGAGGAGAGGACATTCCGTCAAAGACTGCTACCGGAAGCAAGAACTATGCTTCGGCTGCGGACCTCCGGGTCATCTGAGGAAAGATTGCTCTGTTAACCAGAGATTTTTACAACTAGATTATTGGATTATTTCAACAGTTATGGAACTTATTCATGGTTTGTTTCATAACACTATTCATATACAGAATGATTCATGAGTCCTAATACACCATTGAAAAAACATGTATAAAAATGGTTTAATATTATCACATAAATGATGTCCCATGATTAATAATATATACAGGGTGGCCCATTAGTATGAGGAAGTGCGATATCTCGTCTGTCATGAAGATTATGAAAAAAAAAATTCATTTCAAAAAAACAAGTTTTTGATATTCGAAGTTTGTCAAGTTAATGGCTCTGTATAAAATCTCCTGTTTGAGAAATGTAACTTTGAGTCCATACCGACATTTCATCTCACTCTTGGTGTTGCATGTCTCAAATAATTCTGCTTAAATTCTATCCATAAAGTTTTTATGATGCCATTTGTGGTGATCTGTTTTCCCGAACATTTTCTTTCTATCAGCAATAACTTGACAACGCCGTAAAATTTCCGAAAAAAGGAAAAACCTCCTTATTTAAAACATTTTGCTCAGTTTAACCGTAACAAAATTTACAAGAGATGTCCATTTAAAAAAATGATGATTTGTATTGTCCCGCTTTGAAGGAACACTCTATATATTCCAAAATATTTTTAAAATAAGCAGCAAAGTAAACCATATAACTTTTATCTGAAACATTTTATCATATTCCTCATTATAGGCGAGATACTGTACTTCCTCACACTAATGGGCCACCCTGTATTTGGAACACCAATTGTGGTACCGGAGTTTAGGTTTTTGGGGATGAATTTCATGGGACCCTACACATATTCAGATGTCGATAGGATATTTTGTGTAACAAAATATTTTTGACATGTCTTTACATGTATGGAAAAGTATAACCGGAAACGTGTGTAATATGACACGAATAGTTGACCTTGGAATAGGTCATTGACTCCCTCCTCCCAAAGCTCTCTCAATAAATCTCTACTGTATTTGAAAAGGAGCATAAAAGTGTTGAGGTGGCAGGCGTCAGTTCTATCGCGCCGACGCAGTCATCGAGAGCACACCACACTCTTCATAATCATACTCTCTCTTTCTCTAGTTCGAAGATGTTTTGCTTGCCATAATTCCATCATGAGTATCAACAAGTTCGGTCAAAGTTCCTCAGCTCACCGTAAGCAAAAGCAGTCTTACCATTCCCCTGGCGCCATACCCAACTATACGGCCAATGGGGACATTGATGCTGAACATGTGAAAATATGTAATGTGGAATCGCCAAGTGCGCCGAATGATGTTGTCAATAAATAATACATTGATGATATTATGCGAAAGTTCAGAGTGGACTTGTACGCTGTCATTGACTCATTACAGCCTTGGATGTATGAGTGACGAAATAAATGACTGATTTTCTGAAGATTTTAATTTTGTGACTCGAAAATTACGTCCCATTATTTGCTAAAAAAACAATAATTTTTTATGCAAAAATGAGCACATTTTTGATTGAATTATTTCATATTCATATTTTACTTAAAAAACATGCTCATTTTTTTTATGTAAATTTTCGATATTTTTTTTATAACAAAATTACCATTTTTCTATAGGAATACATGTATTTTAGGGTGAAAAAAAGGGACACCTTTATTGACATGGTTGTAAAAGCTGAGTGAAGCATTTTCAGTGATAGCTGAGTGGCTGAGTGAAACACTTTCAATTTTTAGGGCACTTTTTCATAGAAGAAGTGACTCTTTTTTGCATTGAAAAAAGTGAGTGGATTCATAGGAAAGTGACAGTTTTTGCATAAAAAAGTGACACTTTTTTGCATAAAAAAGTTTTTTTTTCATGAAAAAGTTAAACTTTCGTATGCAAAAATGACCTTCAAAAATATGTGGGATTTGAATGGGGGTTCGTACGCGAGATCCAATTAGCTCACCACCACCACGCAGATGTAGGTCATAGTGGCATTGGCTGCTCGTTTCCAAAGTGAATAATACCTCATCAAACAGCGGATTGGAATATACTCAGGAAAGGGTTGGTTGACCAGTTTGGTACATTAAAAATACCGGGTCAGGACCAAAGAAGGTTTGCGGAGTGCCGACAACAAAAGAACGAATCTTGTTGCCAATACTTGGCGAAGCTGAAAGTGCTTATTTTTCAGGAGATGACGCCATAGATGCTGTGATTAGGCAGAAACAGAAAACCAAAACAGCAGTTCTCTATGGGACTGCTAGACCCAATTAGGAGGAGTGTACTATCCGCCGGTCCCACGACGATACAGCGGGCCGTGAAGCTGGCGGAGAAGCAGGAAGTCATCGAGAGCATCGTAGGTCCCATCAGCAGGCCATACCGGCAGAACCAGGAGTTCGTCAGGAACTCACGAACCGTAGCAAGGTGCCAAATTTGTAAGCGCACCGGGCACGAAAAGGAACACTGCCGGAGCGCCAGGCAAAATAGCGCCGCCTTAGAATGCGAATATTGTAGGAGGAGGGGACATTCCGTCAAAGACTGCTACCGGAAGCAAGAACTATGCTTCGGCTGCGGACCTCCGGGTCATCTGAGGAAAGGTTGCTCTGTTAACCAGAGATTTTTACAACTAGATTATTGGATTATTTCAACAGTTATGAAACTTATTCATGATTTGTTTCATAACACTAATCATAAACAGAATGTTTCATGAGTCCTAATACACCATTGAAAAAACATGTATAAAAATGGTTTAATATTATCACATAAATGATGTCCCATGATTAATAAGATATACAGGGTGGCCCATTAGTATGAGGAAGTGCGATATCTCGTCTGTCATGAAGATTATGAAAAAAAAAATTCATTTCAAAAAAACAAGTTTTTGATATTCGAAGTTTGTCAAGTTAATGGCTCTGTATAAAATCTCCTGTTTGAGAAATGTAACTTTGAGTACATACCGACATTTCATCTCACTCTTGGTGTTGCATGTCTCAAATAATTCCACTTAAATTCTATCCATAAAGTTTTTATGATGGCATTTGTGGTGATCTGTTTTTTCGAACATTTTCTTTCTTTCAGCAATAACTTGACAACGCCGCAAAATTTCCGAAAAAAGGAAATATCTCCTTATTTGAAACATTCTGCTCAGTTTAACGGTAAAAAAATTTACAAGGAAGGTCCAGTTAAAAAAATGATGATTTGTATTGCCCCGCTTAGAAGGAACACTCTATATATTCCAAAATATTTTTAAAATAAGCAGCAAAGTAAACCATATAACTTTTATCTGAAACATTTTATCATATTCCTCATTATAGGCGAGATACTGTACTTCCTCACAATAATGGGCCTCCCTGTATTTGGAACACCAATTGTGGTACCGAAGTTTATTATTTTTGGGATGAATTTCATGGGACCCTACACATATTCAGATGTCGATAGGATATTTTGTATAACAAATTATTTTTGACATGTCTTTACATGTATGGAAAAGTATAACCGGAAACGTGTGTAATATGACACGAATAGTTGACCTTGGAATAGGTCATTGACTCCCTCCTCCCAAAGCTCTCTCAATATATCTCTACTGTATTTGAAAAGGAGCATAAAAGTGTTGAGGTGGCAGGCGTCAGTTCTATCGCGCCGACGCAGTCATCGAGAGCACACCACACTCTTCATAATCATACTCTCTCTTTCTCTAGTTCGAAGATGTTTTGCTTGCCATAATTCCATCATGAGTATCAACAAGTTCGGTCAAAGTTCCTCAGCTCACCGTAAGCAAAAGCAGTCTTACCATTCCCCTGGCGCCATACCCAACTATACTGCCAATGGGGACATTGATGCTGAACATGTGAAAATATGTAATGTGGAATCGCCAAGTGCGCCGAATGATGTTGTCAATAAATAATACATTGATGATATTATGCGAAAGTTCAGAGTCGACTGTACGCTGTCATTGACTCATTACAGCCTTGGATGTATGAGTGAAGAAATAAATGACTGATTTTCTGAAGATTTTAATTTTGTGACTCGAAAATTACGTCCCATTTTTGCTTAAAAAAACATAATAATTTTTTATGCAAAAATGAGCACATTTTTGATTGAATTATTTCATATTCATATTTTACTTAAAAAACATGCTCATTTTTTATGTCAATTTTCGATATTTTTTTTTTTATAACAAAATTACCATTTTTCTATAGGAATACATGTATTTTAGGGTGAAAAGAAGGGACACCTTTATTGACATGGTTGTAAAAGGTGAGTGAAGCATTTTCAGTGAAAGCTGGGTGGCTGAGTGAAACACTTTCAATTTTTAGGGCACTTTTTCATAAAAGAAGTGACACTTTTTTGCATTGAAAAAAGTGAGTGGTTTCATAGGAAAGTGACAGTTTTTGCATAAAAAAGTGACACTTTTTTGCATAAAAAAGGTTTTTTTTTCATGAAAAAGTTAAACTTTCGTATGCAAAAATGACCTTCAAAAATATGTGGGATTTGAAAGTGAATAATACCTCATCAAACAGCGGATTGGATTATACTCAGGAAAGGGTTGGTTGACCAGTTTTTTACATTAAAAATACCGGGTCAGGGCCAAAGAAGGTTTGCGGAGTGCCGACAACAAAAGAACGAATCTTGTTGCCAATACTTGGCGAAGCTGAAAGTGCTTATTTTTCAGGAGATGACGCCATAGATGCTGTGATAAGGCAGAAACAGGAAGCCGAGACAGCAGTTCTCTATGGGACTGCTAGACCCAATTAGGAGGAGTGTACTATCCGCCGGTCCCACGACAATACAGCGGGCCGTGAAGCTGGCGGAGAAGCAGGAAGTCATCGAGAGCATCGTAGGTCCCATCAGCAGGCCATACCGGCAGAAGCAGGAGTTCGTCAGGAACTCACGAACCGTAGCAAGTTGCCAAATTTGTAAGGGCACCGGGCACGAAAAGGAACACTGCCGGAGCTCCAGGCAAAATAGCGCCGCCTTAGAATGCGAATATTGTAGGAGGAGGGGACATTCCGTCAAAGACTGCTACCGGAAGCAAAAACTATGCTTCGGCTGCGGACCTCCGGGTCATCTGAGGAAAGATTGCTCTGTTAACCAGAGGTGGCCTCAAAAGGTGGATACTCGTAATAGAGGACATACTTTAACCAGGAATTGGCTTCTCGCTCAGCCCCAGCAGAAGTCGTCGACGAAATGGAAAACTAAGTACCGAGGGGACGACCCTAGTACTTGCCTGTTCTGGAGAGAGTGCCCAGCGCAACACGATAGTACTAAGAGTCAACGTCGTAGAGCGCTATATGCTTTTGGATTTAGGTGCCAGCGTTTCTATGGCACGTTTGGACGTCGTTAGAGGCGAAGGGATTTTTATGAATAGGCAATACTTGTTAAGAGATGTACAAGGAAAGGTTATTCCTTATAAGGGATCTGTAATGTTAGATTTGGAGATCGGATATGGACAAACAGTCCGGCATCAGTTTTTAGTGACAGTTTCTATTGATTTTGCGAACCAGTTTATTATCGGCACGGATTTCATGCAGAAATTTCAAGTCCGTTTGGACTGGCGAATAAACAAGGTCTGCATTTTAGACGAGGAAATAGATTTAGAATACGAGCTTTGGTATAGTTTGAGGACCAAGTGTGAGAAGCTTGAGGAGGATAGAGTCGAGAAACTAGAGGAAGGTATGCGAGAACTCAGGGATGTTGTTGATTCATGGGATAGGAAGTTGAGTGAGGGTTTCTCTGTAGGTTCAGCACCGTCACTGCTGAGCTTACAAGGGATGAAAAGGAGTGACGGCCTTTTGTTTCCGAGACCAAGGGAACCCCCACCGATTGAGCGATCAAAGAACCGGAATGGGTTATATTATAACGGAGAGAGTGATAGCAGGGCAGACGTGTCCTCAAGGTCGTGGCCGCACCCCGAAGCGCGTAAGGGGGCGAGTATCAGTGAGAAATGGACAAAAGTAACCCCGTTTACGTTACAGTGCCTTGACAGGTATTATTCCAGTGACATTGGTAGTTCGAGCGATACAGTACGCAAAATTACGCGAGTACCAGAGTGAGTCGGGTAGGATCGACTGTCCCTAGTGAATCGTCATATACGTGTGTTTAGGCGATTTTTCAGTGCACGAAGGAAAAAAAATTCAAAAGTTGCGATGGATACCTTATTGGACACCGTGCAAGCAATACAAAACGTCGACTGCCGAAGGGACATCCTGAGGACCGTGTTGCGTTACCTAGTGCAGGAGGTGCAGGACGTGCCGGGAGGAGCCGCCCTCAGGGAGGATGTTACCATGCGATGTAGGTGGATGATATCCTACGTCATAGCTTATCATCTGGTGTATACCCGCACCATAATGGAGCTTGGTCTTCCCCGATGCCACTGCGAATGGTGCATGCCAACCCGAACGACGCCTGTTTTGCCCCCGGCGTCATTCTTTGCGACGCCTGGAGAGAGATACACGCCTGCATCAATGGCGGTGCCTGTCCCGAAGCCGAGAGAGCAGCCCTACCAGCCAGCCACGAGCTACTGCTACCTAACGGTGGGAACCACCTACCGATCGGGCCCGCAGCTCGGCCCGATTAGTCCGCCGCCCCGCCCCGAGACGCCCTGGCCACCCGCGGTGGAGTCACTGGCCATAGCCCGGAGTAATGGATACCTGCCCGAACGGATGGAGAGGGATCAGACGGTTCCGAGAGCTGGTCCGCCCCGTCCACTCGAAGTTTTCGACCGAGGCAATATGTGCCGCCACCGAGTTCAGAGTCGGCCTCGTCAGACCCGGAGCAGGAGCGCACGTCGCTCCGACGCGTCGCCTATGCAGAGGAGCATAGAGCCCTCCGCGGACCCCGAGGGAAATTAATGGTCGTGCGCAAGCGATCGAGGGATGACGACGTCTGAAGTGACGATAACATTCATTATGAATTGTTAAGAGTAAGTGTTGTATCAACAGATAGTAAGGAACGTATGTATTTAATTTTGTTTAATTTGAAGATAAATAGGTTAGTAAGATAAAAGGTTAGACAATTCTGGCATTTGCAGGAAAAATTACGCGCTTATAAATTAGATTAGCCAATATCAGTCCAAATGAACAATGTTAGATCACTAGCGATTTTAGTACAGTTGACAGAATCACCGGTGACGCATTTAGCGACACCGTTGACAGTTTAAGAGGGGAGGAATGTGACGAACGTCATCCTTGTATAATTTTAATTAAACGTAATTGAAACGAAAATCACTAATTGAGCCAGATTCCGCGTCCTGCGAAATCCGGCCCAGTAATTAAATAGCAGACCGTGAAATAATCAAAGATAAACTCAATTAGGAGGAGTCGTCGGTGACAAAAACCAATGATTTATTGTTTGTATTGAATAATGCTACCTTAAAAATACCCAATCTGCTATGGAATGGCCCCTCATTACAAACGGTCATTAAATTAAACGCGACAACTCATCAAATGCACGTGCTTGTCGGCAAATCGACTTCAAAGAGATATAATGAATTATTCAACAAGTTCAAATGTACTCTCCGTGAAATCAAGTGCTCCGATGTAGTAATGGTTTGGTCCACGAGTGGACATGTCGAGATCGAGAAAATAGATAAAGTGTAATTATTTGTGAAATACATAAGTCGTGGTAAAGTATGGTTTACGTTAACAACTGCAACTTATTATGCCGATAGTGACGAAAAAGCCACGAACAAACAACCCGCCATTCTGCTACAGATATCCTTCCGCGAGAAAATATTTACTTTGCGACAACCATCATTCGAGAAACGCGAAGATCTCCTAATTTCGAACACTCGTTTCCCGGTCTATTTAAATAAAGACAGATAAGGCAGAGAAGATGCATTTCGCATTCAGTAAGTTGGTTACATTTAATATCCTCCGGCCGTTCAACCTCGTTTAAGCGGTGTTATCTATGAATGGAGAGGAATTTATTGACTAGAAAATATGCGCTGTTCTGATATCGGTCATTGAGTGGCGATTGTTTCGGATAACCGATATTTGATATTTTTCTGTTTTATGAACAAGATGGTCTAGGTTAGTAGAATATGTGTGGTGTATACTGTTTATTTGCTGAAATGTCTGAAGGTTACATGCAGTTGATGGTTATGCACCATTCAACATTGTTGACTGTAATCTGATTTGTGTAAACTTTAACGATCTGATGTAGGTTCTGTCTAGAGTGTATATATATATTTTGTGTATTGCTTTAAATAATGGGGTTTATTGTGGTATGGTTGATTTGTGCATGCTTAGGTAAGGTATATTCCGGTGTGTCGTTGACCTCGCCGTGCATGACCTAAATGTCCAGGAACGTCTAACCCCCTCTGAAATAATGGTTGCTTATACTTTGATTTGTTTTTGAACAGGTTTATTTCTCAAGTTGTTGATATGTGATTGACCCTCTCTATAATACAGTGTGACCCATTTAAGATGGAAGCACCCTTATAAAACTTACATTTTTCAACCGATTGGAATGATTTTTTTTTTGTTAGGTAGATATTCAAAAAGTCTATTAGGATCATGAATAAATCTCGATTTCCAGGGCCAACTTATCTTATTTTTCAAGGTCAAAAATCTAAAAAAATTACTATCGATTTTTTTAGAAAAAGTCTGACTACACCACTGGATTCAAGACATTTTCAAATGATTTACATGTGAATTGCGTTGGAATGCGTCAATCAATAAAAAAGTTATAAAGGAATGAAATTTGAAAAATATGCCGTTTAATCAACCCACCAATTCATGTTCAGGAATTTTATGAAAATTCTGTATACTCCACTGGATTCAGGATGTCTTGAAATATTACTGATCACAGTTTAATCGAAATCTGTTCGGTAATAAAAAAGTTATAAAGGAATAAAATTTGAAAAATATGTTGTTCAATGGAATTTTAGCAACGTTCTTACTACACCACTGGATTAGGGGCAATATTCAACAAAATATTATTCAAATAAAATTCATGAAACGTTTATGGGAGAATCAATTTCCTTTAATATGTATGTCGAACCATATCAATCAATCAGTTTATCACAACAAACTTTAGTGTCAATAATTTCAAATGAATCTACAAAAAAATAACTGTAAGTACATTTTTCTAATTGCTACAAACTAGCGGAAAACAATCTTTTATTCACAATCAATGTAAAAATAGAAACCAAGAAGATACCGAATTGAAAAATAAATGAGTGCAATTCATATTCTGGTGGCCTCCACCAAACTTCCATCCAATTCAATGCATTTTTCATATCGCTTACGAATATTTTTTAAAGTATTCCTCAATTGTTGTGGAGTAATTGCATCGCAAGCTTGCTGAATTCTGGTGCACAGTTCCACTCAATTCCTTGGTCGTGATTTGTAAACCTTTTGTGTAACATAACCCCAAAGGAAAAAATCGAGTGAAGTAAGGTTAGGCGATCTTGGTGGCAATCCAATTAATGTACTCCCCCTTCCTCTCCAACGATTAGGGTAATTTTGATTCAGCTAATTCTTCACAATTCCCGCATTATGTATGGAATAACCATCTAACTGAAAATATAAATTTCTTGTTT
This sequence comes from Chrysolina americana, assembly GCA_958502065.1. Classification (NCBI taxonomy): domain Eukaryota; kingdom Metazoa; phylum Arthropoda; class Insecta; order Coleoptera; family Chrysomelidae; genus Chrysolina; species Chrysolina americana. Next base: position 43,495,592 of record OY293415.1, on the reverse strand, counting down.
CTGCAAGGGGAAGTTCATCTATTGCGTCCGAAAATTCATTCCTTAAAAATTGTAGGATAATTGCGCCATTCATGTTGCCGTCGAAAAAGAATGGTCCAATTATCCTTTCATTCAGTATTCCACACCAAACGTTCACTTTTTCTGAATACTGCCTTTTACAGTTTATCACCCAGTTAGGATTTTCAGTGGCCCAATAGCGAATATTTTGTGATGAAACCACTCCATTTGTTATGAAACTAGCTTCATCACTAAATAAAATTTTCTTTAAAAATTGCCTGTCATTAAGATACTCGCCCTAGGCCCATAAGCAGAATTCCAATCATTTTTCTTGATCACCTAGTTCCAGAGTATGTAAAAACTTTGGTTTAAATGGCCTCAATTTATTTTTCTTCAGACATCGCCTAATATTCTCCCTAGGTAAGTTTAAATCTAAGCTGGCAACCCTCAAACTACTATTTGGATTATTTCTGAAGTAATCTAATATAGTCTGGTTATTTTCGTTCCTTCTTCGTATATTGTTCTTTAAAATATATGTGGTTACTGCTCCAGTCCGATTGAAAACTTGGTTTATTTTATGTACCGTGCTGTTATTTATGGCTGGACGATTTGGGTGTCTTTCATTGAATATTCTAGTTACTTCTCTTTCACTCAGGTAATCATCACCGGAAAGACGTATAATTTCGATTTTTTTCTGAATTGACAATTGAGCCATTATCTGTTTTTATTTTGGAACACAAATTATTCAGTTCACTAATGGTGCGTAACAAAATGACAATTCATGCGCAAATAAATAGATGAGAAACTGTAAGTCACAGCTAACTTGTTTATTTCATTAATGCATTCTGAATAACAGGCAGTTAAAATTGCAACTCTCATTTTTTGCTATTCAACAAAAGGAAAAAATCACAGCTGATGTTACCTACTGGAATGATAATAATTATTATCCATTGCATATTTTTTTCGTTATAATTTCTATTGGGAGTACATTAGACTTGTCTTATATTGTTGAAATTGTTTTCATGAAGATTAACCAGGAGTTCTCTCCTGATTGTACTTGTTTATGTATCCACTCCACTTCGAGAAATACCTATAGACTATTTTTACCATCATGATTTTCAGATGTTATAATTGTACGACATTGCAATAATCACCCCAATAATTTTTTCAATAATCAACAGTGGTGTAGTAAGAACGTTGTTAAAATTTCATTTTACAACATATTTTTCAAATTTCATTCCCTTATAACTTTTTTATTACTGAACAGATTTCGATGAAACTGTAACCAGTGATATTTCAAGACATCCTGAATCCAGTGGTGTATTCAGAATTTTCATAAAATTCATGAATTCGAGTTGGTGGATTGATTAAACGGCATATTTTTCAAATTTCATTCCTTTATAACTTTTTTATTGATTGACGCATTCCAACGTAATTTACATGTAAATCATTTGAAAATGTCGCGAATCCAGTGGTGTAGTCAGATTTTTTCTAAAAAAATCGCTAGTAATTTTTTTAGATTTTTGACCTTGAAAAATAAGATTAGTTGGCCCTGGAAATTGAGATTTATTCATGATATTTGGTGTCCTAATAGACTTTTTGAATATCTACCTAACAAAAAAATAATAATTCCAATCGGTTGAAAAATGTAAGTTTTATAAGGGAGCTTCCATCTTAAATGGGTCACACTGTATAATGACTTGATCAGATCCACTAGATAATAAGTGTAATTTGCCTTTGGATGTCTTTGCCGAACCGAGTATTTGCTTGTAACGTTTGTACGTTTAGAGGATAAGCGCCTCGTACAACGTTACCACAGGGTTCATGTTGAGCCCCTTTTCATGTGCTAGGTTGTAAATCGAGCTGATTGTTTTAATATATATATGTGTAGCATTTTGTTAAGGCTTATAATCGAATATATTGTATGATTTTTTTCAACTACTCCACGAGTGTTTCCTTTCACAACAAACCCTGACTAAATTTAGTCGAGCCCTATCAAACGGACCCACACTAGGGGCTGAGGCAGCCGCTCGATGAAGCCCCGCCTTTGGTGGTCGGTGTTGATTCACCGGTGCCAAGGAGTCCCAGTTTGTTACAACTATGATATTTTAAATAGAATACCTTGTATATCATTGCATTTTTCGCTTTGCTATTGCTTTTCGATTATTTTTATATAATACTTCCCCATTTTCCCCTTATTTTTTGTACGAAACATAGTTTCAATTAAATGTTTATTACTGCATTATTTGACTACGTAGGAAGCTGAGATTTTGAATGTAGTTTGACAATGTCCTGTCTTTTAGTAATAACCAAGGGAATTCGGTCTTCATTATACAGGGTCGTTGAAAATTTGTGATCCTATCGTATATATACTAAATTGGTGAAAAGGACATTTTTTCAAATGGAACACCTTGTATATTATCGAATATCCTGAAAGAAAATTGAATTTTCTTTCAAATGATGTATCATGTTCCTATACCTAGAGAGTCAGACAGGTTTCCGAAATAAAAGCAAGTTTTCTATAAAATTGGATTATTCTGCCATATTTCGTATTGGATGAATATGAAATGTCATGGAACATGTCATTACGATAATTCGAAAATTAGTACCGTCAATCGGGGTAATTTCGATCAAAAATAAAGGTTTTTTAGCATAGCGCCTAAACGATTGAATTTTCAAAGAGTGATCGACTTTACCCCGCATATTGAGTAAAGTTGATCACCCATTCAAAAGCATAGAAAATCGACTTTATCCTCTCAGAGGATAAAGTCAATCAACAAAAATAAAAAAAAATAACCCCATCTAATTTTTCAACTTTACGTTAAGAAATTCACCAGAAAATATAAAAATGCTTTTTTATTCAGTCTTATTTTACAGCCGTGGATTGCTATAACTAAATAAAGTCAACGACACACTATAAATAATAGAAAAGAATAGGAACAAAACATAATCACAAATTCTTAGATCTACCTCAAAAAATAAAACATTGGTATTCTTTACATAGGTAGAATAATTCATTAAAAACTTGAATACAATTCAACATAAAATATAAAATTCTTAGCTGTACAAACAAAACTTATTTTAGAAGACTTCGTTCTTTTTCGCTTAAACGAAAGGTGTGCCTTCCACGTTTTTCTCCTTTCAGGTAAACTATCCTTTCAATCTGTTCATACGTAATTATTGATAGGTCCGAAATTTGCGGATACACAAAAAATACATCTTTGTTCGAGTCCTTTTTGCGCATCGTATTAACAGTTAGTTCTCTGTCTGAGATAGTTTCAATCTTGGCAATAAAATGTCTGTCTCTTCTGTTGGTTTTGAATTTTACTAATACTTAGTCGTTTACGATGAAAACTTCAAGATTTGCTGTTCTGTCAAGTTGTTCAAGATGATCTATTAAAGCACCGGTCCATGATATTTCACGTGTTTCATCAACTGCTTTACGTGGGATTTTCTTTAGTATAGCATCCGGATTGAATGGAACGATGCCACATGCCTTGAACCCTGCAATAGAGTTTGTTTGAGATTTGAGACCAACACAGCTTCCTTGAGAAGCTTTGGAAATAAAGTTCTGGGAAGCACTCCTCCATTTCTCAACTTCCATGTTTATAATGCTTTTCTCCAAAGCGCCTTAAGAGGTCGGAAGTAAGCTACATCCAAAGGTTGTAGCAGGTGTGTCGAGTTAGGTGGCAGCAGGACAAACCTGATATTGTTATTTTCGCATTCCTGTATAACGCTCAAAGTGACGTGGCTACTTAAATTATCTCCAACTAGAACTTTATTTCCATCTAACTTCTTAAAATGCGGCAAAATAATAGAAAAGAACCAGTCTTCAAAGATGGTGGAATAAATCCACCCGCTGAGAGTGCGATTGTATCTGGCTCCTTCTATACCCCCTTCAGTCCATCCCACATACGAATGTTTTGCCTTATTGACAATGTATGATTTTGTCGAACATAGTCTCTGTAGGCGTTTCAACGAACGTATGCATCTTCAAACGGGTCGAATTTGAAAATTGTATTTTTGCATTTTTTCAAAATTTAGTCTTGTTCAATCGATGACTAAAAACACGGTAAAAATAGTAAAAAAATTCATGAACCGTCGGAATATTTTTTTTTTGAGCGGTGATATGGGATGGGATACCGAATCCCACTGCACCTTGTAAGTTTTTCGCATTTTTCGACAATAAGTAGACACATTCGTTGATAATATGTAGTTATAGGAGGAAAGCTGAGAAAATTTTCAACATGAAAATGGAATAACCGCGGAAATTCCTTGGTATTATAGTATTTTTATGTCGTCGAAGTTCGACTGGACAAAATATTAGTCTTCTGGGTAGTGATAGCGTATGAAAAGAATATCGTGTAAAAATGTCTTTGCAGAATCTCGTGATAACTAATCTGGTGGCGTTGAATACAGGAAATATGTTGAAAAAATTCTAGAACTTTCGGAAGTATTTTTCTTTGGCGGTTATATGGGTAAGGATACCGGATTGACTGTTCGGAGCTTACCTGCGCCCACCAAAAATTTTTCAATTTTTTTTTCATATCATATTCGTGAAACACAATGTTTTTTATATATTTTTTTTGAATTTTGAAGCGATCACTGTTCGAACATAGTTTCGGTAGGCGTTTCAACGGACGTATGCATCCTCAAACAGTTCATAACTAATCTGATGGCGTAGAATACAGAAAAAATAGTGAAAAAATTCTAGAACTTTCGGAAGTATTTTTCTTAGGCGGTTATATGGGTACAGATACCGGTTTAACTGTTTGGAGCTGACCTGTGCCCACCAAAAATTTTTCCCATATCATATCCGTGAAATGCAATGTTTTTTTCATAGTTTCGTCGAATTTTGAAGCAATCACTGGTCGAACATAGTTTCTGTAGGCGTTTCAACGAACGTATGCATCTTCAAACGGGTCGAATTTGAAAATTGTATTTTTGCATTTTTTCAAAATTTAGTCTTGTTCAATCGATGACTAAAAACACGGTAAAAATAGTAAAAAAATTCATGAACCGTCGGAATATTTTTTTTTGAGCGGTGATATGGGATGGGATACCGCATCCCACTGCACCTTGTAAGTTTTTCGCATTTTTCGACAATAAGTAGACACAATCGTTGATAATATGTAGTTATAGGAGGAAAGCTGAGAAAATTTTCAACATGAAAATGGAATAACCGCGGAAATTCTTTGGTATTATAGTATTTTTATGTCGTCGAAGTTCGACTGGACAAAATATTAGTCTTCTGGGTAGTGATAGCGTATGAAAAGAATATCGTGTAAAAATGTCTTTGCAGAATCTCGTGATAACTAATCTGGTGGCGTTGAATACAGGAAATATGTTGAAAAAATTCTAGAACTTTCGGAAGTATTTTTCTTAGGCGGTTATATGGGTACAGATACCGGTTTAACTGTTTGGAGCTGACCTGTGCCCACCAAAAATTTTTCCCATATCATATCCGTGAAATGCAATGTTTTTTTCATAGTTTCGTCGAATTTTGAAGCAATCACTGGTCGAACATAGTTTCTGTAGGCGTTTCAACGAACGTATGCATCTTCAAACGGGTCGAATTTGAAAATTGTATTTTTGCATTTTTTCAAAAATTAATCTTGTTAAATCGATGACGAAAAATACGAAAAAAATAGTAACATAATTTCAGATCCGTCGAAAGTACAGGAAAACGGAATATTCGCAAAATTCCATGGTATTACGGTATTTTTACGTCGTCGAAGTTCGACTGGACATAATATTAGTCTTCGGGGTAGTGATAGCGTACGAAAAGAAAATCGTGTGAAAATGTCTTTGCAGAATCTTGTCATAACTAATCTGAAGTATTTTTCTTTGGCGGTTATATGGGTAAGGATAATGGATTGACTGTTCGGAGCTGACCTGCGCCCGTCAAAAATTTTTTCCATATCATATCTGTGAAATGCAATGTTTTTTATATAGTTTTGTTGAAGTTTGAAGCGATCACTGATCGAACATAGTTTCTGTAGGCGTTTCAAAGAATGTATGCATCTTCAAACTGGGCGAATTTGAAAATTGTATTTTTGCATTTTTCCAAAATTTGATTTTGTTGAATCGATGACATAAACACAGGAAAAATTGTATAAAAATTCCAGAACCGTCGGAAGTATTTTTTTGAGCGGTGATATGGGTTGGGATACCGAATCCTACTGCACCTTGTACGTTTTTCGCATTTTTCGACAAGTAGACACATTTGTTGATAATATTTATAATATGTAGTTATAGGAAGAAAGCTGAGAAAATTTTCAACAGGAAAATGGAATATTCGCGAAAATTCCTTGGTATTACGGTATTTTTATGTCGTCGAAGTTCGACTGGACATAATATTAGTCTTCGGGGTAGTGATAGCGTACGAAAAGAATATCGTGTAAACATATCTTTGCAGAATCTTGTGATGACTAATCTGATGGTGTAGAATACAGGAAAAATAGTAAAAAAAATTCTAGATTTTCCGGAAGTATTTTTCTTTGGCGGTTATATGGGTAAGGATACCGAATTAACTGTTCGGAGCTGACCTGCGCCCGCCAAAAATTTTTTCCATATCATATCCGTGAAATGCAATGTTTTTTATATAGTTTCGTTGAATTTTGAAGCGATCACTGGTCGAACATAGTTTCTGTAGACGTTTCAACGAACGTATGCATCTTCAAACGGGTCGAATTTGAAAATTGTATTTTTGCATTTTTTCAAAATTTGATCTTGTTGAATCGGTGACATATCCGTCGGAAGTTTATTTTTTGAGCGGTGATATGGGTTGGTATACCGGATCCTACGGCACCTTGTACGTTTTTCGCATTTTTCGACCACAAGGAGAGCCATATTATGTATGTATAAAAAGAAAGCTGAGAAAATTTCCTACAGGAAAATGGAATATTCGCGAAAATTCCATGGTATTACGGTTGTTGCGACTATACTTCTATTTCGTACAGTTGCTGAGGTTGCATATATTTCTGGCATTTATATCCACTTGGTTGTAAATTGAAACGACGTATTTTTCCACTGATTTTATTTGAACGGCTACACATAACCTCACAAAATTGGCAACAACTAACGACATGAGTTCAGCTTACTGACTAACTAACGAAGACTGTTTTTCCGCAGCCCTGTGTTGGCGGGATCGTAACGGCTCGCATTCCATTGCGAAAAAAAAACTATTTACCAGCCAGTGGCGTAACATACCGCCCGCCTTGAAAGTACAAACTTTCAAAACTATAAATGTAAAAAAAAAGAAAACTTTCTTAAACACTACTAATAGTAGCTTATACACTTGAAAACAATTACGCATTACTTCTCTAGCTTCTAAACTTATTCTATCGGTAAAACACACACCTTTGCAACCGCGCGTTTAAAACTACCCTTTTCCGTTTTCACTGAAACAACGCGCACTACCCCGTCCTTTCCTGGGAATAGTTTTTCGACCCGTCCTAATGACCACTTCAATGGTGGTAAATTGTCCTCCTTAAGAATCACCATATCCCCAGCCTTTAGATTAGGATCACTAGAGTACTTCCATTTAGAGCGCTTATTCAGCTCACTTATACATTCCTTGTACCAGCGATTCCAAAACGTTTGCACAATTTGTTGTAATCGCTGAAAGCGATTAATTCGATTACAGTCAATATCGCGAACATCTGATTCAGGTAAGGAAACCAAAGATTCACCAATAAGAAAATGTCCTGGTGTCAGTGGCAAAAAGTCATTTATATCATTCGACAACGGGCTGAGCGGGCGAGAATTAATACATGCTTCAATCTGAGTGAAAACCGTTGAAAGTTCTTCGAACGTTAAGGCAACATCGCCAACAGCTCTTTTTAAATAATATTTTGCTTGCCGCACGCCAGCCTCCCACAAACCCCCGAAATGAGGCGATCTTGGAGAAATGAAACTCCAATTTATTTGATCTAGAGACAAATATTCGGAGACCTCACTTTTGAGTTTATCGCTTTCTAAGAAATTTGCAAACTCACGCATCTCGATATTTGACCCTACAAAATTTGAGCCACAATCAGAAAAAAGGTTTCTACATTTACCACGCCTTGCTATGAAACGTTTTAAAGCATTTAAAAAAGACTCCGATGTCAAATCAGAAACTACTTCGAGATGTACTGCTCGTGTTACGAAGCATACAAAAATACATAAGTATGCTTTTAATATCTTGCTATTACGCAGTTTAGAAGATTTGATGTTAAAAGGACCGGCGTAATCAACGCCACTATTGAAAAATGGTTTAGTAGTGTTAGGCGCTGCTCAGGTAAGTCACCCATCAAAGTAACGATATTTCTTGGTCTAACCCTAAAACATAAAACACATTTACGAAGTACCCTTTTAATAACACCAATACCACCTGTAATCCAGTATTTTGTTCTAATATGAGAGAGCAAACTTTGAGGTCCCATATGTAAATTTTTTCGATGTTCATAATTGATTATAAGCTCACTTAAGAAGCTATTACCGGCTAATATTATAGGGCATTTCTGGTCGAATGAAATTGTAGCATTATCCAAACGGCCACCAACACGTAAAATTTTATTTTTGTTTAAAAACGGGTTGAAAGAAATTAGCTTGCTGCTACGTGAAATTTGTTTATTTGACTGCAATGCTCGAATTTCACCTTCAAAATCGGCATTTTGAGATACTTTTAGAAGGCAATTTATAGAATGTTCTAACTCTTCAACAGTTAAAATACCTTTTGTTTTATTATCTTTATTTACACTCGCATTTCTACAAAATCTGAAACAAAATGCAATAACTCGTTGTAATTTTAGAAAACTTGAAAATTTTGAAATTATATTTTTCGTTGAAACTGAAGCCAATGCTGTTTTATTATTTCTTCTTTCGGGGATATCCTTTTCACATAGATTGACATCATTGTTTCGACAATTATTATGTATTTGAATCGAGCACTCTGGTCCATTCCACCATAACTTTGACTCAATTAGCTGTTTAATGTCGCATCCTCGTGATATTAAGTCAGCGGGGTTTTCGCCACTTGGAACGTGGTTCCAGCTATTAATATATTGGTTTTGTTGTATTTCAGCAACACGATGTGACACAAAAACATTCCATCTTATAGGTTCTGCATCTAACCACGCTAAAACTATTTTTGAGTCAGTCCAACAATCAACCTTTGAAATTGTCGAGGTCAATGCTTCCATGGTTTTCTTTATCATTCTTGACAGCAGCAATGCTCCACACAACTCTAGCCTTGGCAAAGTTACCGTTTTGATTGGTGCAACTTTTGATTTCGAACACAACAAATGGACACTTACATTCCCACTATTATAGATAGCACGGAGATATAAGCACGCACCATACGCCTTTTCCGAAGAGTCACAATAACCTTGCATTTCTATTGTCTTCGCATTGAAAATGACTGCATGTCTTGTAATATGTAAATTTTGTAAGTGTGGCAAGTCATTATAAAAATGGTTCCACATCTCACTTACTTCTGGGGAAACTCTTTCATCCCAATCCACCTTTTTGATCCATAGCCATTGCATGATCATCTTAGCTCGAATTATAACTGGATCCACTAGTCCTAGAGGATCGAAAATCTTTGAAAGAATAGAAAGTATATTTCTTTTTGTGGGCTGAATATTACTTTCCATTTGAAAATTATATTGCAAGTAATCTTTCTTGCTATTCCAAACTAATCCTAAGGTTTTAGCAATATCTTGATCAACTATGTACTGTTCAATTTCTTCGCCTCCTATTTCATTCAATATTTCCTTTTTATTTGGCACCCATTTCTTTAGATTGAATCCTGAGCTCTTCAAAATATCTGTTATTTCTGATTTTAGTTTCATAACTTCTTCTACTGTTGACCCTCCAGTCAAGAAGTCATCAACATAAAAGTTTATTTTTATTTCATAACTTGCTCGAGGATATATATGCTCTTGTTCTTCTGCTGCTTTGTGAAGACAACGAATTGCCAGAAACGCTGCAGGAGTTGTCCCGTACGTGACGGTATTCAGACGATAGTGTTTTACTTCTTCGCTCGGTTTCGTTCTCCACAATATTCTCTGTAGGTCTCTCTGTTCTGGCTCTATCCAAATCTGTCTATACATCTTCTCTACGTCTGCTCCCAGAACAAAATTATGTTGTCTGAATCTTACTAAAATTGAATAAAGATCATCCTGTATAATCGGTCCATTTTTCAACTTATCATTTAGACTGATTCCACGATTTGTTTTAGCACTGGCGTCGAAAACGACCCTGAGCTTGCTTGTTGTACTACTTTCCTTTATCACCGCATGATGTGGTAAATAATATATTGGTGTTTCCACTTCTATTTCTTCTGGCAATTCTGTCATATGACCTAATTTTTCATACTCGGTCATGAATTGTTCATAGTCATATCTTAATTTCTCATTAGATTCTAATTTCTTCATTAATTTGAAAAATCTCTTCTCTGCCATTTCTCTTGACTCTCCTATATTCTCTATTCCTTCCTTGGTCGGTAACCTCACTATGAATCGTCCATCGTTATCATGTTTTGTTGTGCTTAAAAACAGATCTTCGCATTCTTGCTCTTCTTTTTTCAAGAATTTTGTAACCTGCACTTCATCCAGGCTCCAAAACCTTTCCAATTGTAGATCTATACTTGCACTTGAAACAAAATTACAAACAGTCTGTGAATTGCTCGTTCTTACTCTGTCAGACTCGTTATATTCATTTGGTGGTATGCTTCCTGATATCACCCACCCTAATCTGGTTTTTTGTAGAATCGGCATATTTTTGGCCGTTCTTATTTGTGCATTCATCAGAAGTTCATAAAATATACTAGCTCCTAAAAGTATATCAATTTTCCCTGGAACGTTGAAGCTATTATCAGCCAAATTTATATTCGAGGGGATTTTCAGAATTTCTTTATTAACTGGCAACATTGGTAAAGCACTTGTAATTTTATCAAGCACAAAACAATTTAAAATAGTTGAAAACATATTGAACTTCGATTTCAGTGTCACTTGAACCGATTTTGTTGATTTCGTAACGGAAGTATTTATTCCAACTACGGACATGCTCACTTCAATCATATTCAAATTCAATATGGAAACTAAATCCCTCGTTATAAAATTTGACTGCGAGCCGCAGTCCAACAATGCCCTTACTTCGAGTGCATCTCCATTACTATCAATCACTAACACTTTTGCAGTTGATAATAACACTTCACTTTCATTTTTGTCGCTCTGTCTACTGTGTGTACTAATCGAAGCCAAATCTGTATTTTCTGAAATAGCCTGCGCGACGAAATTTGTGTTCTCAGGCCGTTTATCATTCATTTCGTTTGAACAGGCGCATACATGTGCGGAACTACAATTGTTTTCGATTTGTGCCGCCGAAGTTTGCTTGTTCGACTCGACTTTATTTATTATGTTTGATTGAATATTTTCCGCGTTTTTTGCATCATCTTGGTTAGGGGTATTTTTTGAAAAATCAATGTGTAATAAAGTATTGTGTGGTTTTCCACATTTTCGACAACCACTGTAAGAACACCTAGTACTGATGTGATTTAATTTAAAACAATTGAGGCACAAATGTAACCTTTTAATTTCATTTACTCTCTGCGTTTCATTCGAAGCTAAAAATTTAGAACAATGATGTAAGGGATGTTTACTAGTTTTGCAATACAGGCAGATTTCAGTATTACCTGTTGAAACATTACTTTGAGATGTTTTATGCCCTTTATAAGCACTGGAATTATTATGAGGATTAGTACTTGCTTTATGTGATTCAAGGTTTTCTAATATAATGCATCTTTCATTCAAAAACTTGATAAAATCATCACATTTTATGTTGTTCTTTTTTACACTAAATGATTCCCATTCGCGTTTGGAATGTATGTCTAATTTACTACTGAACATATATAGTAACAAGGTGTCCCAGCTATCTACCGGTTCTTTTAAACATTTCAAGGCTCTCAAATTTTTCTGAATTGTGTCTACTAAGCTTCTCAAGTCAGCGAGAGTGTTTTTTCCTACAGCAGGTAAATTAAAAAGGCACTTGACATGGCTTTGAATAATAAACTTCGTATTTTCATATCTTTCACGCAATAATTTGAATCCAATATCATAATTCGCATCATTTACTTCAAGAGAATGAATTACCTGAGCGGCCTCACCTTTCAAGCAAGACTGCAAATAGTACAACTTTTCTACATTTCTTAAATTTTTATTTGAGTGTATGAGAGCAGTAAAAGTATCGTGAAAACCTAACCACGAATCGTAATTTCCACTAAAAGTTGGTAAATCTATTGCTGGCAATTTTACCAGCCTTTGCTGAGAGTTAGTTTGACTTTGAGGATCTGAAGTTTCATTTGGAGGTGGTTGATGATTCAATAATTCCTTGAACTTACATATTGTTTCAAAATAACGAATTTCAAATGTTACTCTATCCACAGTCCCGTTGGCTTCTAGATAATCGATCTCTAATTGCACTTTATTGAAGTCGTGCCAAAGAGTTTCACATCTGACAAATCTCTCATTTATTTTTATTTTACTGGTGGTATCATCACAACCCGCGATAAACTCAGAAAACCTCTCTAACTGTGACGAAATTTGAGATCGCTCACTTTTCAGCTTTTTTAACAATTCTTTTGTTTCTTTATTAGCCATTTTTATTTATGTTTGTAATGTAAGTACGAATGTATTTTTCAATTTTGAATAATGTAAGTAAATACAAATCGACTACGACTATTTACTACTTGCAAGCATGCAGAAAGCAAAATATTACCTTTTCTATCAACTGTTTTCTTGACAATCAAATGTACGAATAAAATTGCTCATCCTACCTCAATAAATCGCTACCTACGCAAGCCACTGAACGTCTAACTATCTTGACAAAACACGATTGTTCCGTTTGCTTCTTGCTGGCACGATGATGGCGCGAAATATCCATAAAACTCATAAACAGCAGGGCTTATCTCTTCAGTCTAGGTTAACTTCTTTCTTCTACTCTTCCAAGTATTTTCTACTCGATTTTCTACTAGGTATTTGTATTATTCTTACTGCATTGCAGTCGATCTCCTTGTCCCTGTATTTCTATTTGTGGTCCAGGAACAAAGTATTTTTCTATTACTTGTTTCAAAATACGTCTATTTTTCTATTTCCATCGGCGTTTGAAGGACCATATGTTGCGACTATACTTCTATTTCGTACAGTTGCTGAGGTTGCATATATTTCTGGCATTTATATCCACTTGGTTGTAAATTGAAACGACGTATTTTTCCACTGATTTTATTTGAACGGCTACACATAACCTCACAAAATTGGCAACAACTAACGACATGAGTTCAGCTTACTGACTAACTAACGAAGACTGTTTTTCCGCAGCCCTGTGTTGGCGGGATCGAAACGGCTCGCATTCCATTGCGAAAAAAAACTATTTACCAGCCAGTGGCGTAACAACGGTATTTTTACATTATCAAAGTTCGACTAGACATAATATTAGTCTTCGGGGTAGTGATAGCGTACGAAAAGAATATCGTGTAAAAATGTCTATGCAGAATCTTATCATACTCAAACTGATGGCGTAGACTACAGGAAAAATAGTGAAAAAATTCTAGATTTTCTGGAAGTATTTTTCTTTGGCGGTTATATGGGTAAGGATACCGGATTGACTGTTCGGAGCTGACCTGCGCCCGCCAAAAATTTATTCCATATCATATCCGTGAAATGCAATGTTTTTTATATGGTTTTGTCGAATTTTGAAGCGATCACTGGTCGACTATAGTTTCTGTAGGCGTTTCAACGAACGTATGCATCTTCAAAAGGATGGACTTTGAAAATTGTATTTTTGTATTTTTTTCAAAATTTGATCTTATTGAATCGATGACGAAAAACACGAAAAAAATAATAAAAAAATTCCAGAACCATCGGAAGTATTTTTTTTGAGCGGTGATATGGGTTGGGATACCGGATCCCACGGCACCATGAACGTTTTTCGCATTTTTCGACCACAAGGAGAGACATTTATCAATATTAGGTATGTATAAAAAGAAAGCTGAGAAAATTTCCTACAGGAAAATGGAATACTCGCGAAAATTCCATGGTATTACGGTATTTTTACGTTGTCGAAGTTCGATTAGACATAATATTAGTCTTCGGGGTAGTGATAGCGTACGAAAATAATATCGTGTAGAAATATCTTTGCAGAATCTTGTCATGACTAATCTGATGGCGTAGAATACAGGAAAAATAGTTAAAAAATTCTAGATTTTTCGGAAGTATTTTTCTTTGGCGGTTATATGGGTAAGGATACAGAATTAACTGTTCGGAACTGACCAGCGCCCGCCAGAAATTTTTTCCATATCATATCCGTGAAATGCAATGTTTTTTATATAGTTTCGTTGAATTTTGAAGCGATCACTGGTCGAACATAGTTTCTGTAGGCGTTTCAACGAACGTATGCATCTTCAAACGGGTCTATCTGAAATTGATTGATGAGGCTCAGAAAGATATAGTGGAAAAATAATTAAATCAGAATAAACTCTTTACGTGCATGGATGACCATCCCAAACGGGTCGACTTTGAAAATTGTATTTTTGCATTTTTTCAAAATTTGATCTTATTGAATCGATGACGAAAAAGACGAAAAAAAATAATAAAAAAATTCCAGAACCGTCGGAAGTATTTTTTTTGAGCGGTGATATGGGTTGGGATACCGGATCATACTGCACCTTGTACGTTTTTCGCATTTTTCGACCACAATGAGACACATTTGTCTGTAATATGTGTGTATAGGAAGAAAGCTGAGAATATTTCCTACAGGAAAAAGGAATATTCGCGAAAATTCCTTGGTATTACGGTACTTTTACGTCGTCGAAGTTCAACTGGACATAATATTAGTCTTCGTGTACAATTTTATTTCTCGGCGTAGAATACAGGAAAAATAGTTAAAAAATTCTAGATTTTTCGGAAGTATTTTTCTTTGGCGGTTATATGGGTAAGGATACAGAATTAACTGTTCGGAACTGACCAGCGCCCCCCAGAAATTTTTTCCATATCATATCCGTGAAATGCAATGTTTTTTATATAGTTTCGTTGAATTTTGAAGCGATCACTGGTCGAACATAGTTTCTGTAGGCGTTTCATTCAGTCTAATTTGAAAATTGTATTTTTGCATTTTTTCAAAATTTGATCTTGTTGAATCGATAACGAAAAACACGAAAAAACTAGTAAAAAAATTCCAGATCCGTCGGAAGTATTTTTTTTTGAGCGGTGATATGGGTTGGGATACCGGATCCTACGGCGCCTTGTACGTTTTTCGCATTTTTCAACCACAAGGAGAGACATATTATGTATGTATAAAAAGAAAGCTGAGAAAATTTCCTACTGAAAAATCGAATATTCGCGGAAATTCCATGGTATCATGGTATTTTTACGTCGTCGAAGTTCGACTGGACATTATATTAGTCTTCGGGGTAGTGATAGCGTACGAAAAGAAAGTCGTGTAAAAATGTCTTTGCAGAATCTTGTCATACTTAAACTGATGGCATAAACTACAGGAAAAATAGTGAAAAAATTCTAGATCTTTCAGAAGTACTTTTCTTTGGCGGTTATATGGGTAAGGATACCGGATTGACTGTTCGGAGCTGACCTGCGCCCGCCAAAAATTTATTCCATATCACATCCGTGAAATGCAATGTTTTTTATATAGTTTCGTCGAATTTTGAAGCGATCACTGGTCGACCATAGTTTCTGTAGGCGTTTCAACGAACGTAAGCATCTTCAAACGGGTCGACTTTGAAAATTGTATTTTTGCATTTTTTCAAAATTTGATCTTATTGAATCGATGACGAAAAAGACGAAAAAAAATAATAAAAAATTTCCAGAACCGTCGGAAGTATTTTTTTTGAGCGGTGATATGGGTTGGGATACCGGATCATACTGCACCTTGTACGTTTTTCGCATTTTTCGACCACAATGAGACACATTTGTCTGTAATATGTGTGTATAGGAAGAAAGCTGAGAATATTTCCTACAGGAGAAAGGAATATTCGCGAAAATTCCTTGGTATTACGGTACTTTTACGTCGTCGAAGTTCAACTGGACATAATATTAGTCTTCGTGTACAATTTTATTTCTCGTATAGTTTTGTCGAATTTTGGTACTTGTTAGAATTAATATCGGTATCAATATGCTAATATTACTTCACACTTCATCCATTGGTTATTAAAAATTTCAAACACAAAAATGACAGTCATTCAGTTTCAAAGAATAGTAATTCTCAGAATACTTCAGCAAGCTACCATTTTTAATTTGATTAAAAGCAACCCAATAATTACATTCTATAAATAACCGTGTAATAGGCGCATTGTCCACTAACTTGATTAAAAGGATGTACAGATCATCCCTTTTCTATAAAGCCACTTGTCCAATGTTGAATAAATCCTCATCGAATCTTCTTTCCACAAAGGCGTTCATTAGGCAAAAGGTTCAGAGCTAAAGGGTTGAAACGCCGATAATAATAATCGATGAACCTGTAATAGAATAAACGTAATCAACTTACATATTTTTTTAACACAAAACTGATTATAATTTATTAGCTGAAGCCATTAAGAGAACTCTCTGAGTATTTAGCGGCTTTAAATGATTAATCATGTTTTCCAACCAACTGGTATAAATCGTGGGGAGAATGTGGAGACTGAAATCTGAAATTGATTGATGAGGCTCAGAAAAATATAGTGGAAAAATAATTAAATCAGAATAAACTCTTTACGTGCATGGATGACCATCCCAAAAACTTCAAACTGTTCGATAGCCTACATAGGTAGCTTCAAGCAAGGAACAACATTACTTTTTGTCGACATGTGTGCATATAATATAATTAAGATTTTTGACAATTTTCGATAAACTTGCATTTGATTTATATATGTTGGTAAGCGAACCTTTCCAATCTTTCGAATTCCAAACAGGTATTTTTTTTTCACTTATCCTGGCATATGGCTTCACAGCTCAATCTATACAATTGAATTCATTTGAATTACCATAACCACCATGGAATATACCCGACTAATACTTTCTTCATAATTATGTCAAAAAAAACTTGTAATTTGGTATTCAGGAAGATTATTTAATTTTCTGGTATGGATTTGTTTATATATTATTACGTTTTTGCTAAATAATTGGCCGAGCATACTACCAAACTGTTTATTTTCTAACTTCACTATAAACAAACATACACTTCACTGACTAATAAAAAAGTTAGATCTATACAACAATACAACTAACTATTCCAAACACTTCTATACTTCTTCAAAAACTGCTTATCACTTCTTCATAATCTTCTTAATCCAACTTCTCTTCATAAAACTTCTTAATCCCAGTCAAATGTCTCGCGTTTATATAGGTACTCAAGTGTAATCAGAATCTTCGCGATGCGACGGTTCGGTTATCCCGAATATTCATAACCGGCAGTTATCTGCCTTTTTCTAGAAAACCATATCGACGATACGCGTGCAAGTCTATCCAGCGGCGTAGCTAGGGGATTTTTATCAGTCTCGTAACATTATCCCCCTCTCAATTTTGATCGTCCCGATCAATCAATGTGTCGTTGTCTCCATTATAACGTTCGAGTCTTTCTATGTGAACGACCTTCATTTTCGGTCTCGGGCTGCGTTGAATTCTATAGACTACGTCGTTTATTCTTTTGACTATCGTATATGGTCCTTCACAAGATGGTGTTAATTTGGGAGAAAATCCTTTCTTACGACGAGGATTGTACAGCCACACTCGATCTCCTTCTTTGAATCCACCAGTATTGGCCTTAAGATCGTATCGAGCTTTCATTCTGTCACTAGTTATCTTCAATCTTTTTCTTGCAAATTCGTGGATCCCATTCAAGCTATCTCGCAGTTCGTCTGCATAATCCTGTACCTCTTTTTCTTCAGAACTTGGTGATCCGAACACCAAGTCACAGGGCAACCGAAGTTATCTCCCGAAGATGATGCTGGCTGGAGAGAGCTTTGTGAAATCGTGCACAGAATCCCTGTAAGCCATCAAGAATAGTAGAAGATGTCGATCCCATGTCTTTTGGTGCTCCTCTACTACTTTGGAAAGATGTTCTTCCATAGTCCTGTTGAACCTTTCAACCATGCCATCAGACTGTGGGTGGAGGGCCGTTGTTCTGGTCTTGCTAATTCCCAATAATCCACAAACTTCCTTCAATAAATTTGATTCAAAATTTCTTCCTTGATCGGAATGTAGCTCCATTGGGACTCCAAACCTTGAAAACATGTTATCCACTAGAGCTCTTGCAACTGTGTATGCTTCTTGATTAGGCAAGGCATAAGCATCAACCCATTTGCTAAAGTAATCCATGGCAACGAGGATGTATTTGTTAACTTCAGTCGTCATCCGAAACGGTCCTGCTACATCGATGGCGATTCGTTCGAAGGGAGCGGCTACATTGTATTATATCATCCCTCCTCTCGATCTTGTCTTGGGACCTTTGCTTGCTTCACACTTCGGACATCTTCGGCACCATCTCTCTACATCTTCACGACATTGGACTCAGTAAAATCTCTGCCGTATTTTATCCAAGGTCTTATTTACTCCAAAATGTCCACCTGATTTGCTGCCATGGATCTCCTCCAAGACATCACTTATCCTCGACCTCGGCACAACCAATTGCGAAATCACTTTTCTGCCATCGGCTGGTTCCCAAGCTCTCTTCAATAGACCATTCTCAACAATAAGAGAATCCCATTGTGCCCACAATGGCTTGAAAGCTGGTGATCGTACGGAGATTTTCTTCCAGGTGAGTCTTTTTGCTCCGCTTTCCTTCCATCGTAGAATATCTGCATCGCTTGGATCACTTTCTTGGTCCTGTCTCATTTTCGCTGTGGTTCAATTGTCGTCAACCATTAATCTCACTTGGTTGATTCCTTTGCGACGTACAATTCGCTCACAAGTATCCGAACCAGGTATTCTGGACAAGGCATCTGTATTGTTGGGCAATTCAGTTGTTCTTAGCCTCTCAACTGAGATGGCCTCGGGGGCTTCATCTTTGCTAGTCGGCATGCGCCCAGGTATCAATTCGGTTGTTCTTACTCTCTTCAAAGGTAAGACCCTGGGTGCTATATCATTGCTAGCCGGCGTGTGCCCCGATATCAATTCGGTTGTTTGTAGCCTCTTAACAGGGATGATCCTGGGGGCTCCAACTTAGCTGGACGACTTGCGCTCCGAAATGTTGTCTGATTCTAATTTTTCCTGCCGCCAATTTGAGGACTCACTGGAAGACCTTGTCCACACAGGTGATAGCGAATGTGGTGGCATTCTTACCCTGCAGTATCGAATAAAATGTCCCAATGTTCCACATCAATAGCAAGCCCTGTTCTCCTGAATGCTCATTCCGCTTCTCAAAGATTTAATCGCATCCAGAACCTTCTCCGATAAACTAGTAACTGCGCTTGATCGTTGTTCGGGCTCTTCAATTGAAACCGCTCGTACTTTCGGACTCAAGGAGTTGAGGGCCGCCTCAAGTTCTAGAGAACGTACCAAGGCATCGCTACTGCTCTTAAAGTGTGTCAATCGCAGAGTCCTCTGGATTTCGGTGTCTCTCAGTCCATCTATAAATAACTGCACTGCTAGCTGTTCCTTGAATTCTCCCGGTGCTTCTGGGTAAGCCAGCTGAATTAGACGTCTCACATCCGCTTCAAATTCTCGCAAAGTCTCACCTGATTTTTGATTGCGCGTTTTCATTTGAGCCTGATATAGTTGTTCTCGATGTTGATCGCCATACCGCAACTCTAATGCAGTAATCAGGTCTTCATATTTATTTTGCTGTTCGATGGGTATCGTCTTCAACATACCCAAAGCTGGCCCTCTCAAAGCTACTGTAAGTGCCGTAGGTTTTTCTTCTTCGCTCCATACATTAGCCACTGCTGCGGCTTCAAATTGTCGGCGATACATGGACCAAGAGGACTGTCCATCAAAAGTCGGTGGTTTTACGGAAATTCCTGATGTGGCAACCCTGTCCCGACGATCTTGTTTCTTGAGGAGAGCTATTTGGTTTTCGATGAGTCCTTTCACCTCATCTCGCACTGTATCTACCTTCTTATTAAGCTCATCGTCGATTTTATTGACGTCTTCCTTCAGTTCTTCTTTCAGTTCCTCCATTTGTACTTCTGTTTTCTGTAATACATGTTGGAAGAACTTGTCATAATGTTCTAGAACCTTCTGAAAGTCTGTTTTCCTTTGATTCTCTATTCGTTCCAATTCATTCTTTTGTTGTTCGAGAAATTTCTGGAGGGCCTCTTCTCGTTCTTTCTTTTCATCTAACCGTCGCACTTCCTCTTCCTGTTTTACCTTTTCTCG
This sequence comes from Chrysolina americana, assembly GCA_958502065.1. NCBI lineage: Eukaryota > Metazoa > Arthropoda > Insecta > Coleoptera > Chrysomelidae > Chrysolina > Chrysolina americana. Next base: position 43,475,244 of record OY293415.1, on the reverse strand, counting down.
TTCTTGTTTTTCATCTTCTCGTTCGTTTCTCTGTTTTTCGGGAATTTTCTGAAGTGCCTCCTCTCGTTCTTCCTTTTCCTCCAACCGACGCGTTTCTTCTTTTTGTTTTTTCTCCTGGCGCCGCTTTTCCTCTTCTTGTTTTTCCTCCTGGCACCGCTTTTCCTCTTCTTGTTTTTCCTCCTGGCGCCGCTTTTCCTCTTCTTGTTTTTCCTCTTGGCGCCGCTTTTCCTCTTCTTGTTTTTCCTCCTGGCGCCACTTTTCCTCTTCTTGTTTTTCCTCCTGGCGCCGCTTTTCCTCTTCTTGTTTTTCCCCCTGGCGCCTTCTTTCCAAATCCGCAAATTGATTTTGGATAAATTTCACAATGTCCTCATCGTATCGTACGATGTAATCCTCGTATTCACCATAAATAGTTCATCATAAATAGTAAATGTTACGTTTTTGCTAAATAATAGGCCGAGCACACTACTAAACTGTTTATTTTCTAACTTCACTATAAACAAACATACATTTCACTGACTAGTAAAACACTTAGATCTATACAACAATACAACTAACTATTCTACTATACTTCTTCAAAAACTGCTTATCACTTCTTCATAATCTTCTTAATCCAACTTCTCTTCATAAAACTTCTTCATCCCAGTCAAATGTCTCGCGTTTATATAGGTACTCAAGTGTAACCAGAATCTTCGCGGTGCGACGGTTCGGTTATCCCGAATATTCATTACCGGCAGTTATCTGCCTTTTTCTAGGAAACCATATCGACGATACGCGTGCAAGTCTATCCAGCGACGTAGCTAGGGGATTTTTATCAATCTCGTAACAATATGCATCAATTCCTGTATTAGAAACGCGGCAATGTGTGTGAAGTTAGCAACCAATTTGCCAGAAACGAATTTGCCAGCAACGAATTTGCCAGCAACGAATTTGCCAGCAACGAATTTTCCAGCAACGATTTTGCCTGCAACGAATAAACCAGCAACGATTTCATGAAAAACGTTGCCAGCAACGAATTTGCCAGCAACGATTTCACGAAAGTTGTTGCCAGCAACGAATTGGTAAGGCGGATTGTTTGCAGTTAAATATTTTAATTATAACAAGATAAAACTTTTCGTCGTTGATTGGCGGGAGGTGTATAATAATAATGATGACATTGGCGTTGAAATAGAAAAAAAAATATCAAATCATGATAAAAAACAATTAAATATTCGGGTAAATCCATTGGTTGCGCGAAGTTTAACAAGGAACGAAAAAATACCTTCCCATACAAATGTTCACAGATATTTTGAAGTGTGTAATCGTGTGAGATTTTGAACTTAGACACAAATCTCAAAATAAATACCGCGGGTTTTAAGAATGATAATTTTGATTTTGCTATAAGTAGAAAACTTGAGGGAGGCCCTTGAAAATCTTACACATCAAGAAAATATTTGGGTTCTTTTGGAAATTGATAAGAGGACATTTCAAATTTGGACGGTACGGGAAAGATATAAGATTAGCGGACTTTTGAGATACCTAAAGAATCGTGAGTTAGTGAATGAAAAGTGGTCAACTCAAAAGTCCGTACAAAAGCAAACAATTGAAAAAATCGCCAAATTAGATGATTTTTTTGTTTATTTCATTATGTATCGAGAAAAAGGAAAAAAGCAGGCTAAAAATTTTTACAGGATGTGTTGATTAGCATAATCTTCCGAAATATGGGAAGTGGATCCTTCAAATTCCGGGACAAAAGCAGAAAATGATAAAAAACCACCAAATTACATGTTTTTTTTTGTTTATTTCATTATAAATGGAGAAAAAGGAAAAAAGCTAGCAGTAAATTCTCACAGATTGTGTTGATTAGCATAATCTTTCGAAAAATGGAAAGTGGATACTTCAAATTCTGGGACGAAAGCAGGAAATGATAAAAACCGCCATTTAGATGACTTTTTTTGTTCACTTCATTATGAATCGAGAACAAGGAAAAAAGCAGCCTGGAAATTTTGACAGGATGTGTTGATTAGCATAATCTTTCGAAAATTGAAAAGTGGATACTTCAAATTCCGGAACAAAAGCAGAAAATGATAAAAAACCGCCAAGTTATATGATTTTTGTGTTTATTTCATTATAAATGGAGAAAAAGGAAAATAGCCGGCTGCAAATTTCCACAGGATGTGTCTATTAGCATAATCTTCCGAAAAATGGAAAGTAGATACTACAAATTCCTGGACAAAAAACCGCCAAATTAGGTGATTTTTTTGTTTATTTCATTATAAATGGAGAACAAAGAGAAAAACCAGCTGGAAATTTGTTGATTAGCATAATCTTTCGAAAAATGGAAAGTGGATACTTCAAATCAAGTCAAATTATTGCATCATGATGGCTGACACAGTGGCACGCATTTCAGAGTGCTCTGATAATAATGTTAATTTCACATTCAAATGTTGTGAAAAAAGGCTAATACAGTATATTTTGTGTATGAGAAGTGCTTATGTGTGTTTCACAATAGCTGTTTAGGACGTATTAAAAACAAAACTTTCATTAGAGGACATATACTAATTTGCAATGATTGTGAGTACCTGGTAGATGAATCTACAAGTGAGATGAACGTGCTCCAGAATGTAATAGAAGAACTAAAATATGAAGACTCCCAAAAAACGGATTACATCAGCAAGATGAAGCAAGAAGACGCAAAATTTTATGAAGAATTTCTAGCAATAGAAAGTGACCTAAATAAAATAATATCCAATCACTTATAAAATATCAAAGACTTCCAGGATCAATTGAAAAAGTATGAAGGTAAAAAAACGTATGAAGATAAAAAAGATAATGTGAGTATGGTTGATACTAGCACTCAAACCATAACTAAAAATAATGGGCAATTAAAATTGAATATTTTTACCCAAACTGAAGAACATATCTTACAGGGGAGTCAGAGTTGAACAAAATCAAATCAGTAAACACTAATGAGTTAAATGTTAAATTGACAACAAGGGTGATTCCCTTGGAAAAAGAACACACCAGAGGTAGACAAAGAACAAAATCCATTAACAATACTTATTTAAAAAATTTAGAAAAATTTGACTCATCGTCTTCCAAAGAAAGGAAATTCTAAATTAAAGGCAAATTCAAAATTAATACTAAAAATGAAAAGAAAAAGAGTCAACCAAAGGATAAAAATGAGAAGCACTCTCCGTCCTTCCTTGTTGATGTTATGGAAAATAACATTATTCCCAGCATTTCGTCCCGTATTAGTACTAAAGGATCACCCAAACTTGATGTCACCGAAATGAATGAAGAAACCGATATCTCGTCGAAAGATATTAAAATTATATAAACTTGGAACATGAGCTCTCGAACATAGCAAATGTATCAAATCAAATGTGTATTACAGATAACAAAAATGAACATCCAACGAATACTCCTTTAAAAACAGACAAGACTCCGTACATTGAAAGGAGAAAAATTCATATTTATGGAGATCAGTATGGCTTAGGATTTACGTAAGTATTGAAGACCATAAATTATGTCAAAGATTTTGAGATACATGAATTTATTAAACCTAACGTAAACCTTTTTGAGCTTACAAATAACATTTTCAATGAAACTTTACATCCTGGTATGGATGACGTAGTAATTGTGCTCTTCAATACTAATAACATAAGTAATTCGAAGACTTCAAATGCATCTATGAAAAATATTTTGGGTTTGAGCAAAACAACAAATTCACTATTATTGCCTGAATTCAACTCAGTTTTGAACGGAAATATTCTTAGAAACATAATTCATCATAGAATCAAATCTTTTAGAAATAATGTTAGGAATGCATCTCTGATTGTCTACCCAGGATCAAAATATAAACGTACTCATCATGATGTTTACAACAACCTGATTCACTTTTTTTCTGTAAAGTCATGGAACAATATTGTTATCGAAACTATATCACCAAATAGCTTCTCCAAAAATTGTAATGACACCCCAAATACTGACAACACAAAACTAAATGAAGAACACTCAATAATCCATTCGAATATTAGTCAAAATGAATTTTTAGACATTTCTCATCTTCAAAAAACGACCACATAGTTCCGGTTTTGACACTCAATGTACAATCCATCCAAAATAAATTAGATGATTTGTATATACTTGAAAGCCAGAACTTACCTCACATTGTTTTAATCACAGAACATTGGCTAAAAAATGATCAACCTATACATGTTCCAAACTACACTGTAGTCTCTACTTTTTGCAGAACTAAGTTCAATTGTGGTGGTACTTTAGTCTTGGTTGATAATGATTCAATAACCTTGCTAGAATTTACTGCTATTCATAAATAAAACAATATCCTTGTTGAGAAACAATTTGAGTTTTCCCTGGCCTATGCTAGTAAAGATAATCTATTTGTGCTATGTATATACCGATCACCCAATACAGATGGTATTTTATTAAAAAAAACTGGAAACACTTCTTCTCGAAATACCACCTAAGGCAATGGTTATCTTGACGGGTGACTTTAACATTAATTATGATGACACTAACTCACTCCTGACGCAACACCTCTAGAATTTACTTGGAACATTTAATCTATCCATGCATACAAATGGTCCAACCAGAATTTCACAATTCTCGGAAAGCAAAATCGATTATAGGTATATGCACTATCGAGTGAAGAGAATGTAACTTGCTTGGTTATCTCAGCAAACATTTCTGATCATGAAGCCGTCCACTGTAATATCAGAGTCTTCTGCCAAAATATTGAATGCGAATCTAAATTTGGAAGATTATTCAGCAAAACCAATTATGATAAATTTTACACTAAATGTCTGAACAAAGAATGGAATGCGGTGCTGTAATCTAACGATCCGTTCCTTTCTTTTTATATTCTACTTTCGGACTGTTTTGGATCATCCTTTCCTATTCAGAAAATAAAAAACAAAAATAAATACAAAAAAATCTGATTAACCAAAGGAATCCGTACATCCGCAAGAAATCTGAGAAGCCTTCACTATATTAGAAAATACTCTAATGATATTTCCTTCCACACCCATTACATCGAATATAGAAGAATTTAGAGAGGTGTTGTTAGGGCTGCCAAAAAGAACTATTTCCACAACAGAATATCTGAAAGTAGTAACACTATCAAAGAAACTTGGAGGGTTGTGAATGAGTTCAGAGGAAAAAATAACATCAAATCAAATACAACACCAGATTCAAATACACTCAATGAATTTTACTGTTGCATATCCAAGAGACTGTCTGAAAATATCAAAGATGCTGCAGATTCACTGGTTTATCTGAATGGAACTTACGTTACAGTAACATTTTTTTGCGGGACATAAATCTCAAGGAACTAATGGATGCAATGAGCCAATTAAAGAACAAAACATCCAGTGGTTTTGACAATATTTCTATAAAAATCTTCCAAAATTTGCCAATCTTTGTTCTCGAATAGCTGGTCCACCTTATCAACGATTTTTTTGCGAAAGGAATTTTTCCGAACTTCCTGAAAACCAGCTTAGTGATTCCTCTTAATAAGGATGGTAACCCCACCGATCCCTAAGAAAATTGGTCGATAAATTGGTGAAAAATAGACTGATGGATTTCTTGGCTCTACACAAAATTCTGCATCCTCAGCAATTTGGTTTTCAACCTAGCAAAAGCACTGGAGATGCTATTTTTCACCTTTTGAGGAATGTATATTCAAATCTGAATTCGAAACAAGCAAGCGCTGCAGTGTTTTGTCATCTGTCAAAAGCATTTGACTGTGATAATCACCAGATACTGCTGCGTAAGCTCCTCCTTTACGGGTTCAGAGACCAAAGTCATGCCTGGATTGAGTCCTATTTGACTCAACAAACTCAAATTGTGAAAGCTAATAGCTATTCCGATATTGGTTTGATCAAACATGGTGTGCCACAGGGGTCTGTGCTTGGACCTATACTGTTTTTGTTATATTTTAATGACCTTGCAAATATCAAGACTGAGGGTGTATTCACTATTTGTGCAGACGACACAACGATCTTATGGCATGATCAAAATTCAAACAATCTTTTGAGAAAAATGTCTCGGTACATAACTGCTGTGAAAAACTGGTGTAATGCAAATCTGCTTTCATTCAACACTAACAAAACCAATCTTCTGTCATTTTAATGCAATATACCAGACATTCCCAAGGGGAATGATATTATTTCAGCTAACAATAGCAACACCTTCCTAGGGATTCATGTAGACAGTAACCTCAATTTTGAAAATCATATTTGCTTAATGAATAAAAAGCTGTCCTCGGGGTGCTATGCTCTGCGTGTTTTTTCAAACGAATGGGGCGCGACAACTGCAAAAGTAGTTTATCATGCACTATTTGAGTCACACGTCAGGTATGGTATCCCTTTCTGGGGAACTTTCACCAAACAGCGCTTCAACATGATTGTTACTCTTCAGAAATGTGCTGTTCGCTATATTTGCGGAGTTGGATCTCGAGTATCCTGTAAAGACCTATTCAAAAAGCAGAAACTCCTCACGATTCCATCTCTCTTCATTCTTGAAACCGTATGTCTAGTACATAAAAACAAATTAATGTACGATTCAATTCATGGACTCACCCGCCAAAATAACTACTTAAAACTACCCATTACATCTTCCAACTTAATAAAAAGCTCAATCATTTACAATGCTGCCAAATTTTATATCCATGTTCCAGAAAGTGTCAAAATCACTGATTCCATCACTTTATTCAGAAAATCAGTGAAACATATTCTTATAGAAGAAGTATTTTATGATGTTCAAGATTTCCTCAATAAAAACATGAGTGATCATTCGACTGAAATTTTAATTTTTCAACATGTACGTTACTATAACTATACTTTAGTTGTTATGTGAAATGTGTTTATATATATATATATATATATATATATATATATATATATATATATATATATATATATATATATATATATATATATATATATATATATATACCTTTATTTCATTTTTATTTTTACAAGACTTTGTCAATAAGATGTGAATCTTCAGATAATAAAGTATATTTTGATTGATTCATTGAAAGCAGAAAATGATAAAAAATCGTTTATTTCATCATAAATCGAGAAAAAGGAAAATAGCCGGCTGGAAATTTCCACAGGATGTGTTGATTAGCATAATCTTTCGAAAAATGATAAGTGGATATTTACTTCAAATTCCGGGACGAAAGCAAAAAACGCATATTATGCTATTTTTTCAACAACAATGTCACGATATCATCAGAAAAATCAACTCAATAATTTTTCTATCGACGACTGGACACAGTTGAAAGCTCCCAACATCCAACCCAAAGAGACAATTTTAATTGGGGTATTTTTGTATTAATGTTCGCATAAAGGAGAGAAGCTTAAAAAAGGAGGCGACCCTACTATGTATCGAAATTATTTGAAGAGAATATTGATAGAAAATGGATCTAATGTTCGAAATCCACCAACGACTCACATAATCAAAAAAGGTCCAGTGGATCCTATCAATTTTCATTCTAACATTTTCGAACAGATCTACAAATTTCTCTTTATTTTCGCAGAATGTTCTATTTGATCGGCTGTTTCGAATTAGTTGAATGCAATTTACCAGACTAACTTGTTCTCATCTATAGAGGAAATAACATTATTAATTGAGTTTCTCTCATTTCGCCAAAGAACATATGAAAATACCACACATCAAAAAACTAAACAAATTTCTTTTGATGTTCATTTTCCAGCAAAGATTTAATGATCAGGTAGGTACTAATTTCAATAGTTCCTGGTGATACAAAGTTGATGAAACGCGTGTCATGTGAAATTGGCGTAGTTTTGTTCATTGTTTTTGAAAAATATTTCATTTTGTATCTGAATAGTTGTGATATTATTGTCTTTATTTTATAAAGTGAACCTTGAAAGCATGTGCAACGAGTTTGAAGGCACGACACAACGCGGAGTGCTCTTGAATCTTGCCAGTGCTTTGAAGGCAATTGTACACGTCGCTAGAAAACACACTGACCGAACAGGACCAACCGTCCGCGACCATACAGCAACAACCAAAAGTTGAAAAGCCAGCTCACACTGATCTATCAAAATTTTCAGCATATTTGAATTTCAAACATGACCTTTGAAAACCGGTCGAGGACCATCATTCAGTGTGAGTTGAATTTGAGGTATTCACTTTTAATTTTTCTAAAGATTATGCTAATCAACACATCCTGTGAAAAATTCCAGACGATTTTTTCCTTGTTCTAGATATATAATGAAATAAATAAAAAATCATGAAATTTGGCCGATTTTATCATTTTCTGCTTTCTTCCCGGAATTTAAAGTATCCACTTTTCATTTTTCGAAAGACTTTGCTAACTAACACATCCTGTGGAAATCTCCAGCTGGCTTTTTTCCTTGTTATCCATTTATAATGAAATGAACAAAAAAAATCATCTAATTTGGCAATTTTTTATAATTTTCTGCTTTTGTCCAGGAATTTGATGTATCCACTTTCCATTTTTCGAAACATTATGCTAATCAACACATCCTGTGGACATTCCCAGCAGGCCTTTTCCCTTGTTGTCGATTTATAATGAAATGAACCAAAAAAATCATCTAATTTGGCGGTTTTCATTATTTTCTGCTTTCGTCCCGGAATTTGAAGTATCCACTTTCCGTATTTCAGAATATTAGGCTAGTCAACAAATCCTGTGAAACTTTCCAGCCGGTTTTTTTCCTTGTTCTCGATCTATAATGAAATAAACAAAAAAAATCATCTATTATGACGACAAAACCGATAGTCTCACAAATCAAGAAAATCTCGATAATTTTCTTTTTTTCTATAGAAACATTCCACATAGAGTTACTCAAGTTTCACCTGCTGAACTGATGCTCAAACAAAATCCCAAAACAAAACTATCTCTATTGAAGCCAAATTTAAATAAATATATCCAAGATAGGCAAAGAAACATAATAGAAAAAAGAAATAGTAATGTCAAATACTAAAAGGTTCATAGAATTTGAAGAGGAGGCTGAAGTGTTTCTGAAGAATTTTTGTGGGTAAAAGAATAGATGGTCTAGAGTGGTGAAAGTAAGAGTTAGTCCGGTTACGTACATTGTACTAGTAGGTGACAAACATAGATATGTGCACATTGATCATCTTCGGAAAGATGTTTCAACAAATCCATACAATTCGACAACTACATTTACTGGGACAAATTTTTCTAATGATAATGACCAAAAAGATGATTATGTCACAAGATGAAATACCTAGTATGATGACTGTATCTGGAAATGATATGATGTCCTCTATAGAAAAACAAAATGTTGTGAATGATGATAGAGATTTTGAAAGGAATGTCTTGAGTTATGATCAGGAAGGTGTTGGGGAGAATGATGTTGAAAATAGTTGTGTGGGTGAAAACGCAACTGAAATAGAACCTGATATTTTATGTAGATCGACTAGAGTTCGAAAAAAACCTGATAGATTTATGAATTGTTGTTCATTTGAATTTAGGGAAGAATAATGTTATATATTTGTGTTTAATATGTGAAGGAAGCTGACGGGACACACTATATATGATAAACAAAACAACGGAAAAAGGTTGTTGACTGTCAGACTCCAGTCAATCCGTGGTATCAAGAAAACTAATAAAGTTAATACAATATAAGTCCTGAAAATACTTAATAATATCCAGAAGAATCGAGTGTGGTCCAACATGCTTTGGATCAGGACCACCGATTGGATGACACAAGTTTGAGATTATTTAGACAGATTCATGATAATAGACTTCTTGATGCATTCAAAAGTCTGGAGATGGCAAAATGTAAATATGGTATGAATACAGACAAGGGTCCAATACCACACAGTGTTTTGTTTAAGTTATCTGGTACATTAAAAGTCATTAGTCACTAATTTTGAAGAATGTTGTCATTAAATCTAAATCAAAGGGGTAGAAATTGGAGTATAACAGGCAAACTAGAAAATTAGGTAAATAATTAATGTAGTCACACAATTGCTAGGAATCGCACGTTAAAAGGTAAGACCTCGTTAATCTTTAGCTCGCACAAGTTTCGACTTCTGAGGGCTGTCGTTCGTAGGGGGATGACAGCTCGTTAACAGAAAAAGCAATTTTCTATTTCAATTTTCAATTCAACATACTCACTCAAATAAGTAGTATAAATAAGATTAGGATAGCATTAGTAGGTAGTACGCTTTTGTGAGCTCCTGAGGATGTCAACTTTGTTGGCGAAACGCGCAGCGAGTGAAACTGACATTGTTTTGATTGTTTTTATTTCTTAAATTTCATTCACACCAAGATTTCAAATATTCATTTATTTGATAACTCCATACAGATTATTTTGAAAATTTACGTTTAGGAATTGTTAATGGGAATGGAACTTGTGAGATTTAAAACGAAAATATGGAGATCATGCAATAAAATTGATGCATCAATAGACCAAGTCACTAAGGGCCGATTGTACATTGGAGGCTTATAGCTAAGTTTTTCTTGATCCACAGATGAACTACTCAACCTCAGCTCCAGTTGAACCTCCAAAATTGACGGTTTAAGCTTCGGCGAGTCACAACCGAGATTGATCTACTACAACCATCACAACGAAAAGATTGGGTTCAATAAAGTTAAGATTGCCAATTCAGGATACATTTTAAAACAAACATCGATTTATGGAATAGATGATAGAATTGGTAGGTCTAAGAAGATTTCGTCCAGGAACATCATGAGAACTCATAAATGAAGAATCTTCATTGTCTAATATTATGAGATTCTCTCGTTTCTCCTAATGAGATGGAAAATAATTTTGTTTCACATATTTCATGAAGATATGATGTATATAGAAGAACTCTTTGCATCACAAAAAATATCTGAATCTTCAGCTTCTTCATGTAGGTCTGCAGTCACAATACCTACAACAATAATACAATATACATATTAGTATGTATCCAAGATGGTATGAATCACAACAATGAATAAAATTTATAATATGTAGATGTCATAGTTTCCGTTTTGTTATATACTGCTTTGCCTTTCGGTACAAATCCAGAGTGAATAAGTATTTATTTCGAGAGTTCTACAAAGCTGTCCTGATGATTGGGAAACCATGAAACGATCGTAGGCAGAGGGTGGAACTCTCGGAATTAAATCGAAAACACTATATTCCTCTTCAGATTCTTTTTGCGTTAACGCACTAGAATCTTGATTGAGCTTTGGGTTGGACAGAACAACAAATTGTTGGCTTCCTACCAATGAGTAGATAAACATCTAACTCTGGATTTCATGGCTCGGGTCAAATTAAGTTTCAACTAATGACTGTAGATGTCATAGTTTCCGTTTTGTTATATACTGCTTTGCCTTTCGGTACAAATCCAAAGTGAATTAGTTTTTATTTCGAGAGTTCTACAAAGCTGTCCTGATGATTGGGAAACCATGAAACGATCGTAGGCAGAGGGTGGAACTCTCGGAATTAAATCGAAAACACTCTATTCCTCTTCAGATTCTTTTTGCGTTAACGCACTAGAAACTTGATTGAGCTTTGGGTTGGACAGAACAACAAATTGTTGGCTTCCTACCAATGAGTAGATAAACATCTAACTTTGGATTCCATGGCTCGGGTCTAATTAAGTTTCAACTAATGACTGTAAATGTCACAAGTTACTATTCATTTATATATGTGCGGTTGGCTTCCTGTCTGTTGACTCCGTTCGTTTGTTGTTTCACCTGCAATCAAGTGTTGCACATCCTTACACTTGCTTTCACCGTACTGAAATAGAAAGAAAATTAATGAAAGGATAATACGTAATTCTACGCTGAGGTCTCAATCTGCCTACTCCTCAGGTATAATTACGTTAGGTTTTTGTGACTTGACGTCGGGGTCTCAATCTGCCTACTCCCCATGTCTCGTCACTGGTTCTCTCTAAGGTCTCAATCTGCCTACTCTTCTCTCGAAGGAGTAGGCAGATTGAGAGATATATATATATATATATATATATATATATATATATATATATATATATATATATATATATATATATATATATATATATATATATATATGTATATATATGTATATGTATATGTTATATATATATATATCTATATATATAATTTATATATATGTATATATATGTATATATATGTTATATATATATATATATATATATATATATACATATATATAAATATATATATATATATATATATATATATATATATATATATATATATATATTTATATATATATATATATATATATATATATATATATATATATATATATATATATATATACATACATATATATATATATATAAATATATATATATAGTAGGGATGTATTCTCGACCGAACTTTACAAAATCAGCTGGGGACTTCTCGGGTTTGCGGTCTGTTTACCAATAAAACTCATTCGTTCCATATCTCAATATTTCGCTAATCTTTATTAGCTTCTTCAGGAGAGAAAAGCTGCAAAAACATGTAAGGAATTTTGAAAAATCAAACCAAAAATTATACAACTGTTCCACTTACAATCATAGAGTCGGTAATCCTATTGTGTTCACTAGTGTTCTGGGGAGCTGCGAAATATTCATCAACACCAACTAACTGAAACTTTAGCTCTGGGTCACCGGCTTATATATCACGCAGGTAACCAAAAATCTAATGACCAGTAGGTAACAATGAAAAAAAAAATATATAAAAAAAATTTCTTAGAAACTATCATAGGTACACCACATGTTTACCAATAACAAAAATTAAATTGTGTTTAAAATGTTACTGTATATGTTGTTTAACTGATTCGTGTCGGTCTTGTAATTTACTGTGTTGGGTTTTTTGTTTATATGGTACATCTCAAGGAAGAGTCTAGTTTTTTGATTATTAATTTTTTCCAGGATTTTGACATTAGAGTAGTCAAATTGGTGGCCGTTTTTTTGTGAGTGATCAACAGCTGCACACGAGTTTTTGCCTAACCGGACATCGCTCTTGTGTAAAGCTATTCTTTGTTTCAGCCATTGCGAAGTCTGGTAAAAATAGCTAAATATAATAACACAAAAATTGCAAATATTTTTTCAAAAGTCAAGGATAGGACTCCAACTTCGCTTAACAGCAACGTAATATACGAAATTCCGTGTGGTGCATGTGATCAGTGTTATGTGGGTCAGACTTCGCAATGGCTGAAACAAAGAATAGCTTTACACAAGAGCGATGTCCGGTTAGGCAAAAACTGGTGTGCAGCTGTTGATCACTCACAAAAAACCGGCCACCAATTTGACTACTCTAATGTCAAAATCCATGAAAAAATTAATAATCAAAAAACTAGACTCTTCCTTGAGATGTACCATATAAACAAAAATCCCAACACAGTAAATTACAAGACCGACACGAATCAGTTAAACAACATATACAGTAACATTTTAAACACAATTGAATTTTTGTTATTGGTAAACATGTGGTGTACCTATGATAGTTTCTAAGAATTTTTTTTTATATATTTACTTTTTTTTTTTTTCATTGTTACCTACTGGTTGTAATGGCCGTGTGCAATGTATTGGCGCGAGGTGAACTATGGGCGGGAGCTGAGTTGGCGCTAGATGAGCTGTGTGCGGGAACTTGGTTGGCGCTAAGTGAGCTATGTGCGGGAACTGGGTTGGTGGGAAATGAGTTGATGCGTGCAATGAGAGGCTTCCAGGTATTGGGAAGTCTACGTCCGTCGTCGCGAGTGTTGAGGCAATTGGGGCGCTTCTCTATCTCGAGGGCTTCTCGGATGATCCTGGTTTGGAGAGTTTTCTCGGTGGAAATTGTTTTTGTTTATACCTGAGGAGTAGGCAGATTGAGACCTCAGCGTAGAATTACGTTTCAACCATTTATTAATTTTCTTTTTTTTTCAGTTCTTGAAAATGGCTCCAAAATCGGAGCCGAAACGTCGAATTTCAACAAATTCCAGACGCGGTTCAACCCGAACTTTTAGTTTTCAAATATCTGACCGCGGAAACCTATCTGAACATATATATATATCAAGCTAAAGAATTTGTTGGATAAGCAGCATGCAGGAAAGTATACTCTTATAACACTTTATTCCAATATTTCGACAAGTTTTATTGTCATCATCAGGGGAAGCTACAAATCATAATTAAAATATAGTGAAAACAATTGAACAACATGGATTCTAAACCACTTACGTGTTGTTGAGATTGATTGCAATGGATGAAGTAAAAAGACGTGTACAGTTATTGAACATATTCAGAAACAGTTTGTGAGATATATATGTGAAAATTCCACAAAAAGTAACTCATTAGTGGCAGAAATTATCTCAGTCTTGAGTAAGTTTAACCTGTTTTCAAGAATATTAAATAATTTATGATTCATATCTATTTCTAAGTTCAAAATCTTGGTTCCTAACCTGAGGCAAAACCTTCTTGAGATATCACAGAAGCTGATATCTTGTCGTTGTAGTAATCTATCTATATTTTTTGTTGAGTGTTTTAGGTGATTCGGTGTGATTCCAAGTGATCGGCATTTCAGTAAAAAACATCTCTTTTAAAAAATAAATTGAAGGGAAGGACACTAATGACAATATCTAAAATGTCGTCCATTACATAGCAAGCAAGAATGGGACTAATTTTTGTCCCCATTGGGGTACCGAAAGTCTGTTTGTAAATTTTATTATTAAAAGAGAAAACTGTATTATTAAAAAGAAATGTTATTAAGTCAAAAAATTATTGCTTTTGGATATTACAGATGGGGCCAACGCGGTGCCATTTTTTATCTCTCTGATGCATGCTTCTAAATATACATTACTAAATAATGAGACAACGTCTAAACTAGCTAGGACATAATTATCTGGGAGTTGCATTTTGTTGAACTTTTTGGAGACGTCAAAGGAATCTTTAATATAATAGTCATTATCGAAATCATAAGCCCTTGTTAATATGTCAGTCACAAAAGCAGACAAAAATTCAGTCGGTGAACCAATCGAGGCTACAATCGGTCTCATAGACAAAATTGGTTTGTGTATTTTGGGGAGAGAATAAAATTTTGGAATTGTGCCATTATATTTACTTAATCTTTTTTTTGTGGGTTCATCAATTTGTCCAGAAGTGCAAAGAGATTTTATTAGTAAGTTACATTTTGATTGGATTTGTTGTGTGGGATCTTTATTTAAAGTGGTATATGAATGACTATTTTCAATTAAATCATTAGAAAGTGAAATGTATTCATCTCTGTCCATGATCACATTGACGTCACCCTTGTCTGACTTTGTGACAACCAAATTGGGATTATTTTTCAAAAAAAGTTTAGTTTTATCATAAATATGATGAAATTGTGAGAACGAGGTGGGCGAAACATTAACAAAGTTAGTTATAACATTCGTTGATCTGGCAATTGTTGTATTACGAACTTGGTCATCTAATATGGATGACGTGATGTAATCAACATCCGCCAAGATCTTTTTTATAGAAAAATCTTTATTTAATCGGGGTTCAATACTAAATTTTGGACCCAATGCTAAAAAGTTTGAAATTTCTGAAGGAATAGTTGTATTAGAAATATTTTTTATCCATTCAGCTTTAACATTTAAGATGTTCCTGGATTGGATAAGTGAAAGGTGGTTTAATTTGTTTATGTTTGAAAATTTTATTTAATGAAAAAGTTTAAGGTAAATTGATTGTTGTCTGGCAGAAAATTCCACAAAAAGCAACTCATTAGTGGCAGAAATTATCTCAGTCTTGAGTCGGTTTAACCTGTTTTCAAGAATATTAATTAATTTATGATTCATATCTATTTCTAAGTCCAAAAGCTTGGTTCCTAACCTGAGGCAAAACCTTCTTGAGATATCACAGAAGCTGATATCTTGTCGTTGTAGTAATCTATCTATATGATGTGTTGAGTGTTTTAGGTGATTCGGTGTGATTCCAAGTGATCGGCATTTCAGTAAAAAACATCTTCTATTATTTTCTTTGGCTAGTTTCATTTTGGTGCGGGACCATCGTTTAAGTTTATTCACCACTGTTGTTCCATATGTAGCATTCACTTCTTGGTAGAAACTTGGTGGAAACTGTATAATTACGTTAGGTTTTTATGACTTGACGTCGGGGTCTCAATCTGCCTACTCCTCATGTCTCGTCACTGGTTCTCTCTAAGGTCTCAATCTGCCTACTCCTTCGAGATAATTGAGGAACTGTGGTTTGAGGAACTGTATTCATAGTGGACGTGGCTGTAATGGCCGTGTGCAATGTATTGGCGCGAGGTGAACTATGGGCGGGAACTGGCTTGGCGCTGGATGAGCTGTGTGCGAGAACATAAAAACAATATTCACGGCCAACAACCAAATATCCAAATTCCTCAGATCTCCCAAGGACACAATACCAAACGAATCTCAAGGTATATATGAAATACCATGTTCAGACTGCCAGAGAACTTATATTGGCCAGACTTACAGACGAGTAACTTCCAGAGTCTACGAACACGAACTTGCTGTGCGTCAGGCATCTTCCACTTCCGCACTTTATAAAGATCGAAAGACACAGGTCACAAAATAGACTTCAAGAACACAAAAACAATTTCCACCGAGAAAACTCTGCAAATTAGGATCATCCGAGAAGCCCTTGAGATAGAGAAGCGCCCCAATTGCCTCAACACTCGTGACGACGGACGTAGACTTCCCAATACCTGGAAGCCTCTCATTGCACGCATCAACTCATTTCCCACCAACCCACTTCCCACACACAGCTCACCTAGCGCCAACCAAGTTCCCGCACACAGCTCGCAAAATGTCTTATACACCTCCAAAATATATACGTTCTGGAACAACACGCCTCCAAAATCGGAGGCGAATTCGAAAAATCGGAGGCCAATACGATCACACGTGTATTTGCGTTCATTCTTATTTTTTCGTCACCAGAGGTCGTTAGAAAAATTTTTCCGTGGAGGCGTTCTTGGCAGTGAATCTTTACAGTTACACGATGTAGTGTACGGTTCTCTTCCTACGGGGCGCCACCATTTAACACGCATATACCGGGTGGCTACGGATGTATTGCCTACGGAATATCTCAATTATTGTATGAAGTAGGTTTGTGAAATTTGGAGTGTCGATATAATGACATAAGAGCTAGAATTTGAGCATATTGACATGTCGAAGTTAACTTCCGGTCTGACCGGACGTAACATCAACTTTATTATTTTAAATGGAAACCCTATTTTTTTTCTTTTCTCTTTATTCAGCATTCAATTCCCTTTCTGATGACATATCACAAGTTGGTATCTAACCAGAAACTAGATCAGAAAAAAGTTATTATTGAAATTCACCGAGTAGGCCGTGGAAGCAAAATGAAACCAAAAATTGAAAAGTTGGCTATGGAAACCATACGTCACTTGATAACAGTTGCTACTACTGTGATATTTTATTTTCATTCGTCGGCGTTATAAAAAGCCGCCAAAAAAAATATTGGAAAAATTGGGAAAAAACAATACTCTGTAGGTCCATAACTTAAATAGGAACATACAACTTTTTCTTGCCTATACTATTCAGCATAACCATTCCTTTCTAATGATATAATAGAAAGTAATTTTTTGAAATGAAATACCAAAAAATCTAATTATTATTCTTCAAATAACAAAACAGATTATCACCATACGCAAAAATATCATTAAAAATAATGTGGAATGATAAATTATATCCTGTAGGTTCTAGGTTAAATAGGAACATAAACGTACTTGGTCTGTGCCATCGTCCATAGATATTCTAATATCTACCTATGGACGATGTTGTTTGTGCTATTCAGAATAATCATTCCATTGCAATAATCATTCGAACCAAAATATTAACAAGTAGGCTGATTAAGATGTATTTTGGAATGAAACAAAAAAGAAACGAGAGCTCTCACGAACGCTGCTATCGATATTATTTTGACGTTCGAAGTAGTGTTTTTGATTCTGCCATTTTGAAAGGGTTTGGAAATCGAAATCAGTTAGTGGAATATTCAAAACATGCCCCGTTATTCACGAACCGAACAAATTGACATGCTTCTCATTTATGGTGAATGTTTAAAAAATTCTTATGCCGCTGAACGATTGTATTTAGAGCGATATCCAGGGAGGCAGCAACCGCCAAGAAGGTATTTCCAGTGGCTTGAAGAAAAATTAAGAACTGAGCCTGATGTTCACGAAGACCAAGAAGCATTTGTTATTAATGAGGAAACTGAAATTAATGTATTAGCTTTAGTACAATATGATAGCACAATTTCGTTAAGGCAGATTGGCGCCGAATTAGCTATAAATAAGGACTCTGCTAGGAAAATTTTGAAAAAACATCGATTTAAATCCTTCAAGTATCAGTTGCATCAACATTTGTATGAAAATGACGGTGAAAGGCGCCTGGAATATTGTAATTGGTTTCTTCGACAAAATGCTGAGAATCACCTATTTAACTATTATATCTTGTTTACGGACGAGTCAAGATTGATCATCAATGGATTATTTAACAGGAATAATACAAGGTAGGTACTGTACTTTATTTGGATTATTGTCGATAGTCGAAGTGTAAAGTGCTAAAAGTGTGAACGGTCTTTTGTTTCAGGTACTAGGTGATAGAAAACGAGCACCGGTTTCGACAAGGTGGCTCCCAGGAGAGATTTGGCGTGAATGTTTGGGCAGGAATAGTTGGAACTCATATTGTTGGCCCCATTCTTTTTCAAGGCCAACTAACCGGAGAGAGATACTTTAATTTTGTAACGAATGAAATTTCGGAATTCATTAACAACCTACCAGCGGAAATAACTGAGAGAATATACTTCCAGCAAGATGGCGCCCCTCCGCATAATTCAAGAATAGCGAGAAATTATCTTCAAAATCGCTTTCAAGAGAGACTTATAACAACCCATGGTCCAGTCAGGTGGCCACCAAGGTCACCTGATCTTACTCCGTGCGACTTTTTTCTATGGGGGCATCTTAAAAATAGGGTGTATTCCACACAGCCTACAACTCTACATGAGCTAGAAGTAAAAATTCGTAGAGCTTTCCAAGATATCACGCCCCAAATGTTGAGAAACGTTTTACATGAAAATATCACCAGAGTCAATAAATGTATTGACGCTGAGGGAATGCATTTCGAACATTTGTTTTGAATTTATTTCATCTTTAATCCTATCAATTTGAATTTTTTTTTTCGATAAATCTGTTTTTTTGTTATTTGAATAATAATAATTGGATTTTTTGGTATTTCATTTCAAAAAATTACTTTCTATTATATCATTAGAAAGGAATGGTTATGCTGAATAGTACAGGCAAGAAAAAGTTGTATGTTCCTATTTAAGTTATGGACCTACAGAGTATTGTTTTTTTCCCAATTTTTCCACTATTTTTTTTGGCGGCTTTTTATAACGCCGATGAATGAAAATAAAATATCACAGTAGTAGCAACTGTTATCAAGTGACGTATGGTTTCCATTGCCAACTTTTCAATTTTTGGCTTTCATTTTGCTTCCACGGCCTACTCGGTGAATTTCAATAATAATTTTTTTCTGATCTAGTTTCTGGATAGATACCAACTTGTGATATGTCATTAGAAAGGGAATTGAATGCTGAATAAAGCGAAAAGAAAAAAAAATAGGGTTTCCATTTAAAATAAGAAAGTTGATGTTACTTCCGGTCAGACCGGAAGTTAACTTCGACATGTCAATATGCTCAAATTCTAGCTCTTATGTCATTATATCGACGCTCCAAATTTCACAAACCTACTTCATACATTAACTGAGATATTCCGTAGGCAATACTTCCGTAGCCACCCGGTATACTATAATTATTGGCTCTGCAGAAAAAGCCTCCATATAGGCTCCACTCCAATAGGCCTCTGAAATATGGCAACGTTGTATGGAGGTGAATTAGAGCGATGAGGTTATAACTGTATGTATAATTCAAAATTCACCTTTTTCTTAGTTTCCCACACGTTCCTAATCGGACTCTAAAAATATTCGTGTATATAAATTCGAATGGTCGTCTAGCCATATCGTGATTGCTGTTATAGAGTATGTTCATTATGATTTTGAAAATAAGGATTTTTCCGTGCACGTTTGTCAAATTAATGCAAGCACGAAATAGTTACGTTTTAAGTGCGGAAAATACGTTTTTACAGTACGGGTAAGAATTTCGAAACGATTACTGGAAAAAGTTAACAGGACCTTTTAGGAACATTTCATTCAAAACTGATTACAAACAACAGGGAACATGAGTAGAGTTTGCGGAGAGTGTTTTAGGAATTTGATTGAAATGTATGGTCTAGTTGTAAGATACGCGAGCTAGGAAAAATTATTAATTATTTTGACACTACTGTAATCACAAGTTATCAATGGCAAAATGAATCATGAAAAATTACTTTTTCCTGAAATATTATGCGGAGAATGAAAGAAGCTACGGGAAACCTGATACCCAAAAAATCGTAATCTGGTTACGACAAAGAGTACATGTTTTTTGGTTAGTATCAAATAAATTCAAAAGTTCATCTTTCTGGACCAAATATTTTATGGGTGAGGCAATGATGATAATTCACGGAAACAGTCAGTTGGATACAGGCAATTAAGTCTAAAACGTTGACGAGAAGACAAGCCGATTCAGGCAGAAGCTCCTGGTAAGGAATATCTTTTGTTGAAGGTAATATAGACTAGAAGATATTAAAGATACTGGTACCCAGCTGGTAATTACAATACCAAACACAAAACTGAACCAAAGAATAGTGTAAATAAAACTGAAAAAATTCATTTTAAATTTACATAAATTTATATAAAACATATTTAGCATTACAGCACAAGGATATTCAACATCGGTTGATTTCGCAAAAAGTGCTAATCCATTCAATTAGAGATGTTTCCAAAAAAATAGCAAAATTTCTGAGGTTGTCTGATGCGAATAAAGATACGAGGCATTGTTTTCGAAGAACGTCTGCCAATTTACATTCGCCAGTAGAGCTGGATCCGATCTTTGGCTGCTTAAAACTTTAAAGACATAGGGGATGGAAAAGATCTTCTGTTGCAGAGTAATACACTGAGAAACCAATACAGAGAAAAATCCGGGTATCTCGCATGACTCAAAGTGGGTAAAATTTCGTTGAAGTGTTACAACAAAGATGTAAAAATGTACCAACATATGTAGGACCGTAATTGAGCCACTACATCAAAATTCCAACTTCAACTAATGAGATGGTTTTATGTTTGTAATTTTTGTCTTAAAACTAAATTGCTACTTTTTGAAGATATTCATAATTGCACAAACCTGTCCAGCCCACTAGAAAAATTTCAGAGGGCTAGTCCATTAAATTTTTTTTACAGGACTAGTCCAGTAAACTTTTTCATTACGGTACTCAATATCGTAAAAAGGTATTTAGCGAACTGAAAGCATGTAGAAGTGTGTTTTTCGACACAGTATGAAATATATATTTCTGGACGTGCATGAACAGTATTTTTAATTATATTTCTTTGAAAATAAAAAATTAGAATCAAAATGTAACATAAAAAGATTTAGGAAAGTAATTTCGAACATTTTTATTTCCATAAAAGTGGTGAGAATAAAAAAAATATATAGGTAACTACTTGAGCAAAGGAGTGAGGTATTGTTAAAGAAGTACAATGAAAAATTATTAGGAATGATACATTGTTGGTATAAAGGAAGTAGTCCATATTGAAAATGGAGTTGCAGTATAAGGGAACCAAATACTCCGAACCCATGGGCCAGTTCCCCAGTATTTTTCAAGCAGAAATTCACGCCATAGAAAGGTGCATTCAATTCAACCTCGACAGGAAATACCGGAACAATGAAATCGCAATCCTCTTCGATAGTCAAGCAGCGATCAAAGCGTTGAGCTCATATAACATCAACTCAAAGATGGTTTGGGAATGCCTAGACAAACTTAATGATCTAGGCAGGAACAATGAGGTGATCCTCCTCTGGGTGCCGGGGCACGTCGGAGTGGAGGGCAATGAACAAGCAGATACCCTGGCACGAAAAGGGGCATCCACGCCACTGATCGGGTCAGAACCATTTTACCGGCAGAGACTTCCAGGGCTAAGGCAGGCCAAAGATCTCCTCGGTAACTCAACCGAGCAAGATCGAAGACATTGATTAACCTCAGCAAAACTAGTCTAAATACAATCACGGGATTTCTTACGGGTCACTGAAACAGTCAAAGAACATCTAAGGAAGCTAGGCTTAGAGGAGGACAGCACCTGCAGATTCTGTGGGGAACATCCAGAAACACCACACCATATATTGATGGAGTGTTATGCTATAAATCACAAAAGATTGAATATACTGGGATCACACCAGCTGACTGTGGGAGAAATACCACGAATAAACCCCTTCAAAATCCTTAAATTCCTCAAGGAATTGGGGCTTGAGGGGCTGCTGTGAACGAGAACACCTTGAAATAGCAGAAGAAGATGGGGCACAATAGATCTAATTAGGTCGCAGCGTATCAGTCACCATCCATTTTTACCATTACCATTACATCCCTCGACTATTAATAAATTATCATTTGTCTTGAATATCCTCAAGCAAGTTGCTTTTAGGTAACAGCAACTCACTTTCGAAAAGTAGCAACAAATTATTTCGAAATTATCAATAGCCTTGGAATATTATAAGTGACAATATCCCGCGTTACCAATTGGGGTTAAAAAGATTTTGTGGAGACGACTTCGAGTTTCACTTGGTTCCCTAACAATGTTGATCTTCGATGATTGAAGTGTCAAACGACAAATAAAAGAGTTATTGGAAATGAACGGAGTTGTCAATATAAGTGTGAAAATGAGTTTGCAGTTTTCAGAGAATATTGATGAAACCAAATAGAGATAGGTAGGAATTGGTGCTTTAATTTATGCAGGTGTGTACCTTGGAAAACACCTCCCAGCGTGATGAATTTTAAAAATTTACTTTTTGATGAATAAACGAGCCCTGTGAAATATAAGCAAGGCAAGTATTCAGCAATAAAAAAATCTGCATGGCAGGAAGGCAGGAATGGAATACTGGCCTGATACAAAAATGTATTCGTGGATTCATGGAGAGAGCTTTTGTTAATATTCTTATCCACACTATCTGTGATAGTCAGGTTAAACTGTAGGATTTGATGTGCCAAAAAATAGCCGGGCTAGTGTTAAAAAACCTGGAAAATCTGAATAATAGAGCAGAGCAGAATAGAGTAAAACTATTCTGGGTGCAAGATCATAAGGAAACTCCAGGAAGTGAAACGGCTGACAAACCTGTATAGTAGAGATAGCCACTTTATCTGGGTATTGAGCCATTACTAACTGTTTACCAGAATCTACAGTGTGGACGTAATTCAACAAACGGTTCCCGATAAAGCATCGGAGTCTCTATCAGAAATAATTGTTATTGCCGAACCAAGCAAAAAGCAAACTTAAGATATCCTTTTTTTGCAAAAGGCAGACGACTACTGAAACAGCATTGACGTTACTTGGTATGTGGTCTCTCTTGAACACAGGATGATTCACCAGTATTTTTGTTCTAGGAAAACTCAGTTGATGACTGAAATTATCAGATATATATTCTATATGGCTTACGAAAAAATTAAAATTTGATTATTTCTGTTTCAAAAAATGATATTTGATTTATGATAAAAAAAAATTTAACACTTAGTTCAGAATAATAAAAAATATCCTAATTGTAAATGTAGAAATCCCTTAAAAGTGTCAATAAGTTCGTTTTTACTATAATGAATAGATTAATATTGGCACAATAAAAATTCAAATCAGTTTATTAAATTTTTTTCATCAAATTAATAAAAGTCCTGAATGCATGTTATTTTTTTTATGTCAAATTCATCTTGCGCTGAAGCAAACAATCAAGCAAATTTGTTCATTTTCATTTCTGTTGATGCACATAAGATACAGAAATACTTGTCTAATTTTTCAGTGTAAACATTCAAATGATGAATAACCAAATGAGTGGTCTCGGAGTTGCGTACGCACCAAGTGCTTTCCCACCACCGAACAAAACCTGTGTCTTGGTCAAATAAGGTTTGGCAACGCTGTCGGAGGCGTCATGGCAAAAATTCCTGTAGAAATTTATACAAAAGACGTCATTTCGCCACTTACTATTTGGAGGACTGTTGCCATAAAACTTGTGTCAAAAATTTGTATATTTTTAAACTGAGTTTTCTCTTCCCCTCTCTTTCTGCTCTTAAGAATTCCATGGCTCGTGTCGAATTGAGATTCAAACTAGTGACTGTAGATGTCACAAGGTCCTTTTCATTTATATATATATATATATATATATATATATATATATATATATATATATATATATATATATATATATATATATATATATATATATATATATATATATATATATATATATATATATATATATATATATATATATATATATATATATATATATATATATGTTCAGATAGGTTTCCGCGGTCAGATATTTGAAAACTAAAAGTTCGGGTTGAACCGCGTCTAGAATTTGAAATTCGACGTTTCGGCTCCGATTTTGGAGCCATTTTCAAGAACTGAAAAAGAAAGAAAATTAATAAATGGTTGAAACGTAATTCTACGCTGAGGTCTCAATCTGCCTACTCCTCAGGTACAATTACGTTAGGTTTTTGTGACTTGACGAACTGAGGAATTGTGGGTTGAGGAACTGTATTTATAGTGGACGTGGCTGTAATGGCCGTGTGCAATGTATTGGCGCGAGGTGAACTATGGACGGGAACTGAATTGGCGCTAGATGAGCTGTGTGCGGGAACTTGGTTGGCGCTAAGTGAGCTGTGTGCGGGAACTGGGTTGGTGGGAAATGAGTTTATGCGTGCAATGAGAGGCTTCCAGGTATTGGGAAGTCTACGTCCGTCGTCGCGAGTGTTGAGGCAATTGGGGCGCTTCTCTATCTCAAGGGCTCCTCGTATGATCCTGGTTTGCAGAGTTTTCTCGGTGGAAATTGTTTTTGTGTTTTGGAAGTCTATTTTGTGACCTGTGTCTTCTCGATGTTTATAAAGTGCGGAAGTGGAAGATGCCTGACGCACAGCAAGTTCGAGTTCGTAGACTCTGGAAGTTACTCGTCTATTAATCTGGCCAATATAAGTTCTCGGGCAGTCTGAACATGGTATTTCATATATACCTTGAGAATCGTTTGGTATTGTGTCCTTGGGAGATCTGAGGAATTTGGATATTTGGTTGTTGGCCGTGAATATTGTTTTTATCTCGTGTTTTCTCAAGATATTACAGATTTTGTCTGTCACACCTTTGATGTATGGTAGGAAAGCTTTGTGTGGCTGAATACTCTCTAGTGGATCGTTCGTTTTTGGAGGACGGGTCAGTTGATGGCGGATAGACTTGTCGATTAGTGAATTGTTGTAACCATTTTGGAGTAAGGCTGATTTCAGTTTGTCCAGCTCTTGTGGTCTATTCTGGTTGTCGGTAAGCTGAATTGATCTGTATATCAGGGAGTTCAATACGGAGTTTGTTTGTGCTGGATGGTGATGAGAGTTTGCATGTAGGTATCGGTTGGTGTGGGTCCGTTTCCTGTGTACTGTGTGGGTGAAAGAGTTGTTGGATTTCGTGATGAGAACGTCCAGGAAAGCTAGGGAGTTGTTCATTTCGGTCTCCATTGTGAATTTCATGTTGGGATGGATATCGTTTAGGTGATCTAAGAACGTGTTATCGACGCTCCAAATTTCACAAACCTACTTCATACAATAACTGAGATATTCCGTAGGCAATACTTCCGTAGCCACCTGGTATATATATATATATATATATATATATATATATATATATATATATATATATATATATATATATATATATATATATATATATATATATATATATATATATATATATATATATATATATATATATATATATATATATATATATATATATATATATATATATATAGGCTCTCCGTTTGAATCAGGCAAAGACCTGCTGTTTGTTTCAGAGAGCTCTTGCAAAGTTGTTCCTTCAAAGTATGGATCTTTGCACATATGTCTGACAGATATAATTCAATATCTGTCGAGGTATCAGCCAGAGAAGTAGTTGTTTTCTGCTGGACATATGCCATACATACTATACAAAGTTATAGTCACTTCTTAAAGGATTGTTATCGACTGTTTCACAGTCACTGGAACATTATTTGCTCCTTGAAACAAGTATATTACATATATATATATATATATATATATATATATATATATATATATATATATATATATATATATATATATATATATATATATATGTGTGTTCAGATAGGTTTCCGCGGTCAGATATTTGAAAACTAAAAGTTCGGGTTGAACCGCGTCTAGAATTTGTTGAAAATGGCTCCAAAATCGGAGCCGAAACGTCGAATTTCAACAAATTCTAGACGCGGTTCAACCCGAACTTTTAGGTTTCATATATATATTTTTTCAAGCATTTTTGTGGTCTCCATACATCCCTCCAATATCATTTACTATCTCCCTACCACTTGAGAGTTATACTTTTTTTTGTTAAAATAATGATATCTGCAGATGCTTACCAAAAAAATTCACTGTTCTCAAGATAATGGAATGTAGGAGGATATAATTATAATGCTATTTTTCAGATAGATGAGTGATATTTTTGAATCATTATCATTTCCAAAAATCATACAGGGTGGCTGAAAATGATTTTTCAATTTGGAAGTTTTTATTTTAATTTTCTCGCGTTTTTCAAATGGAACACTACGTATATTTTTCGACCATGTGATGTAGAATTGAGATGCGAGTGTTTTTTGTATAAACACCCCTGAGGCTATTCCTAGCCGTTTTCGAGTTATTCACTTGGACAACTTTCAGTAACTTATGTTTACTGACACCTGTTATAAAGGTTATGGAAACACAGTAGTTCAATTATTTTAACGAATTCCAACTTCTTTTATTTACACGTGATTGAAACATTGAAACAGAAACATGAAAGAACGAAATGAACAAATTATAATAAGTGCTCCACATGTTGCCCATTTTGGTTAACACACATTTCTACCCGCCTATGGAATGAGTTTTCCACCGCTCTCAACACTGCAGGTGTTATACTCCTGAATACATCTATTATTATTTCCTTTATATTTTCTTTACTTGTTGGTGTGTCTCTGTAGACAATTTCTTTAACATATCCCCATAAAAAAAAATCTATTTTAGTAAGATCTGGGGATCTGGCAGGCCATCGAATGGGTCCATTTCTTCCAATCCATCGAAGTGGGTAGGTATTATTCAGGTGCTCCTTTACTGAATTGAAATAATGAGGTGGAGCCCCATCTTGTTGAAACCACATTCTTTGTCTGTCAGGAAGATTCATTAGTAAATTTGGCAGATAGCGTTCTAAAAAATTTAAATAAAAAGCTCCTGTCAAAGTATCATCAAAGAAATGTGGACCTATTACAGGTTCTCCAATGATTCCACCCCAAACATTCAAAGACCACCTGTGCTGGTTATCAACTTGCCAGAAAATATGTGGATTTTCTGTTGCATAATAATGAAAATTATGCCTATTGACTAATCCATTTTTATGAAACCTTGCCTCGTCAGTAAACAAAACGTTATTGAAAAAAGCAGCATCTTCTTGCATTTTTTCGCTTGTCCAATTGCAGAACTGAAGACGCTTTCGGAAATCATCATCCCTGTGTTTTACATTTCAATATTTCAGTGGTAGTATATAAATAGTTCAGGTGAAACCATCGTCAGTTACTTCTTATGAATTGTTGAATGATGTTCATTTCTTGGTGTGAAATTTTCTTACCGAACCCCCCGCGTGCTTGAATTAATTGCCGAAAGTTTTTTTTTTTTTAATTCATGTTCTCGAAAAATTTTCGGCAATAATTCAAGCACTTGGGAGATTATAAGTGATTATTTCCCTCATCTGTCAAAATGTATGTGCCCACGATAAATGTTGTTCAATTAATAGCACACAATAGCAAACGAAAATAATTCCATATCAGGAATCACACACGAAATAAAGTTGAAGAATAAAAGAAGTTGGGATTCGTTAAAATAATTCAAACGATGTATTTCCATCATCCTTATAAGAGGTGTCAGTAAAAATGAGCTACTAAAAATTGTCTGAGTGGATAACTCGAAAACGGCTAGGAATATCCCCAGGGATGTACATACAAAAAATATTCGCCTCTCAATCCTATATCACATGGTCGAAAAATATACGGAGTGTTCCATTTGAAGAACTCGAGAAAATTTAATTCAAAAACTTCCGAATTGAAAAATCATTTTCAGTCATCCTGTATACTTTTTGGGAATGATAATGATTCAGAAATATCACTCATATGTCTGAAAAATAGGATTATAATCATGACCTCCTGCATTCCATAACCTTGAGAACGGTGTTTTTTTCGGTATGCATCTGCAGATAGTATTATTTTGACAAAAAAAATTATAACTCCCAAGTGGTTGGGAGATAGTAAAGGATATTGGAGGTGTGGATGGAGTCCACTAAAATGCTTGAAAAATGGATTGAAGTACATAGCATTTCATTTGAAAAATAGCAATTGATCCTGTAGGTTTTCCTTGGTTCACCCTGTATATTCGACAATAACTTCTAGATATAGACACAGTTCTCTAGTTATATTTGGTTTTTGAATTATCATCCTATCTTAGAACTCAAGCAATCGGACTCTGACGCACTATTGCCCCACCCTGTATATATACCGGGTGGCTACGGAAGTATTGCCTACGGAATATCTCAGTTATTGTATGAAGTAGGTTTGTGAAATTTGGAGCGTCGATATAATGACATAAGAGCTAGAATTTGAGCATATTGACATGTCGAAGTTAACTTCCGGTCTGACCGGAAGTAACATCAACTTTCTTATTTTAAATAGAAACCCTATTTTTTTTCTTTTCGCTTTATTCAGCATTCAATTCCCTTTCTAATGACATATCACAAGTTGGTATCTATCCAGAAACTAGATCAGAAAAAAATTATTATTGAAATTCACCGAGTAGGCCGTGGAAGCAAAATGAAAGCCATAAATTGAAAAGTTGTCTATGAAATCCATACGTCACTTGATAACAGTTGCTACTACTGTGATATTTTATTTTCATTCGTCGGCGTTATAAAAAGCCGCCAAAAAAATTATTGGAAAAATTGGGAAAAAACAATACTCTGTAGGTCCATAACTTAAATAGGAACATACAACTTTTCTTGCCTGTACTATTCAGCATAACCATTCCTTTCTAATGATATAATAGAAAGTAATTTTTTGAAATGAAATACCAAAAAATCCAATTATTATTATTCAAATAACAAAAAAACAGATTTATCGAAAAAAAAAATCAAATTGATGCTGCCTCCCTGGATATCGCTCTGAATACAATCGTTCAGCGGCATAAGAATTTTTTAAACATTCACCATAAATAAGAAGCATGTCAACTTGTTCGGTTCGTGAACAATGGGGCATTTTTTGAATATTCCACTAACTGATTTCGATTTCTAAACCCTTTTAAAATGGCAGAATCAAAAACACTACTTCGAACGTCAAAATAATATGGATAGCAGCGTTCGTGAGAGCTCTCGTTTCTTTTTTGTTTCATTCCAAAATACATCTTAATCAGCCTACTTGTTAATATTTTGGTTCGAATGATTATTGCAATGGAATGATTATTCTGAACAGCACAAACATCGTCCATAGGTAGATATTAGAATATCTATGGACGATGGCACAGATCAAGTACGTTTATGTTCCTATTTAACCTAGAACCTACAGGATATAATTTATCATTCCACATTATTTTTAATGTTATTTTTGCGTATGGCGATAATCTGTTTTGTTATTTGAAGAATAATAATTGGATTTTTTGGTATTTCATTTCAAAAAATTACTTTCTATTATATCATTAGAAAGGAATGGTTATGCTGAATAGTATAGGCAAGAAAAAGTTGTATGTTCCTATTTAAGTTATGGACCTACAGAGTATTGTTTTTTTCCCAATTTTTCCAATATTTTTTTTGGCGTTTTTTATAACGCCGACGAATGAAAATAAAATATCACAGTAGTAGCAACTGTTATCAAGTGACGTATGGTTTCCATAGCCAAATTATCAATTTTTGGCTTTCATTTTGCTTCCACGGCCTACTCGGTGAATTTCAATAATAATTTTTTTCTGATCTAGTTTCTGGTTAGATACCAACTTGTGATATGTCATTAGAAAGGGAATTGAATGCTGAATGAGGCGAAAAGAAAAAAAAATAGGGTTTCCATTTAAAATAAGAAAGTTGATGTTACTTCTGGTCAGACCGGAAGTTAACGTCGACATGTCAATATGCTCAAATTCTAGCTCTTATGTCATTATATCGACACTCCAAATTTCACAAACCTACTTCATACAATAACTGAGATATTCCGTAGGCAATACTTCCGTAGCCACCCGGTATATATACAGGGTGGGGCAATAGTGCGTCAGAGTCCGATTGCTTGAGTTCTAAGATAGTTAGGATGATAATTCAAAAACCAAATATAACTAGAGAACTGTGTCTATATCTAGAAGTTATTGTCGAATATACAGGGTGAACCAAGGAAAACCTACAGGATCAATTGCTTTTTTTCAAATGAAATGCTATGTACTTCAATCCATTATTCAAGCATTTTAGTGGACTCCATCCACACCTCCAATATCCTTTACTATCTCCCAACCACTTGGGAGTTATAAATTTTTTTGTCAAAATAATACTATCTGCAGATGCATACCGAAAAAAACACCGTTCTCAAGGTTATGGAATGCAGGAGGTCATGATTATAATCCTATTCGTCAGACATATGAGTGATATTTCTGAATCATTATCATTCCCAAAAAGTATACAGGATGACTGAAAATGATTTTTCAATTCGGAAGTTTTTGAATTAAATTTTCTCGAGTTCTTCAAATGGAACACTCCGTATATTTTTCGACCTTGTGATATAGGATTGAGAGGCGAATATATTTTGTATGTACATCCCTGGGGATATTCCTAGCCGTTTTCGAGTTATCCACTCGGACAATTTTTAGTAGCTCATTTTTACTGACACCTCTTATAAGGATGATGGAAATACATCGTTTGAATTATTTTAACGAATCCCAACTTCTTTTATTCTTCAACTTTATTTCGTGTGTGATTCCTGATATGGAATTATATTCGTTTGCTATTGTGTGCTATTAATTGAACAACATTTATCGTGGGCACATACATTTTGACAGATGAGGGAAATAATCACTTATAATCTCCCAAGTGCTTGAATTATTGCCGAAAATTTTTCGAGAACATGAATTAAAAAAAAAAAACTTTCGGCAATTAATTCAAGCACGCGGGGGGTTCGGTAAGAAAATTTCACACCAAGAAATGAACATCATTCAACAATTCATAAGAAGTAACTGACGATGGTTTCACCTGAACTATTTCTATACTACCACTGAAATATTGAAATGTAAAACACAGGGATGATGATTTCCGAAAGCGTCTTCAGTTCTGCAATTGGACAAGCAAAAAATTGCAATAAGATGCTGCTTTTTTCAATATCTTTTTGTTTACTGACGAGGCAAGGTTTCATAAAAATGGATTAGTTAATAGGCATAATTTTCATTATTATGCAACAGAAAATCCACATATTTTCTGGCAAGTTGATAACCAGCACAGGTGGTCTTTGTATGTTTGGGGTGTAATCATTGGAGAACCTGTAATAGGTCCACATTTCTTTGATGATACTTTGACAGGAGCTTTTTATTTAAATTTTTTAGAACACTATCTGCCAAATTTACTAATGAATCTTCCTGACAGACAAAGAATGTGGTTTCAACAAGATGGGGCTCCACCTCATTATTTCAATTCAGTAAAGGAGCACCTGAATAATACCTACCCACTTCGATGGATTGGAAGAAATGGACCCTTTCGATGGCCTGCCAGATCCCCAGATCTTACTAAAATAGATTTTTTTTAAGGGGATATGTTAAAGAAATTGTCTACAGAGACACACCAACAAGTAAAGAAAATATAAAGGAAATAATAATAGATGTATTCAGGAGTATAACACCTGCAGTGTTGAGAGCGGTGGAAAACTCATTCCATAGGCGGGTAGAAATGTGTGTTAACCAAAATGGGCAACATGTGGAGCACTTATTATAATTTACTCATTTCGTTCTTTCATGTTTCTGTTTCAATGTTTCAATCACGTGTAAATAAAAGAAGTTGGAATTCGTTAAAATAATTGAACTACTGAGTTTCCATAACCTTTATAACAGGTGTCAGTAAACATAAGTTACTGAAAGTTGTCCAAGTGAATAACTCGAAATCGGCTAGGAATAGCCTCAGGGGTGTTTATACAAAAAACACTCGCATCTCAATTCTACATCACATGGTCAAAAAATATACGGAGTGTTCCATTTGAAACACGCGAGAAAATTAAAATAAAAACTTCCAAATTGAAAAATCATTTTTAGCCACCCTGTATGATTTTTGGAAATGATAATGATTCAAAAATATCACTCATCTATCTGAAAAATAGCATTATAATTATATCCTCCTGCATTCCATTATCTTGAGAACAGTGATTTTTTTGGTAAGCATCTGCAGATATCATTATTTTAACAAAAGAAGTATAACTCTCAAGTGGTAGGGAGATAGTAAATGATATTGGAGGGATGTATGGAGACCACAAAAATGCTTGAAAAAATATATATATGAAACCTAAAAGTTCGGGTTGAACCGCGTCTAGAATTTGTTGAAATTCAACGTTTCGGCTCCGATTTTGGAGCCATTTTCAACAAATTCTAGACGCGGTTCAACCCGAACTTTTAGTTTTCAAATATCTGACCGCGGAAACCTATCTGAACACACATATATATATATATATATATATATATACATATATATATATATATATATATATATATATATATATATATATATATATATATATATATATATATATATATATATATATATATATATATATATATATATATATATATATATATATATATATATATATATATATATATATATATATATATATATATATATATATATATATATATATATATATATATATATATATATATATATATATAAACAGCAGGACTTTGCCTGATTCAAACGGAGAGCCTACTACAGACCGGTTTCGGAATATCGTACCTCATCAGTGCAGTCAAGGTTATCACGGTTGTATACACGCGAGGTCCCGATGTTCGTCATCGTCCTCCGAGAGGAATACTGCAATTGCTCACAGGATCCACCTCGGTGACAGATTAGAGAGCACCCCAGAAAGACATTTCGAATACGAAATGGTATATGTAATATACTTGTTTCAAGGAGCAAATAATGTTCCAGTGACTGTAAAACAGTCGATAACAATCCTTTAAGAAGTGACTATAACTTTGTATAGTATGTATGGCATATGTCCAGCAGAAAACAACTACTTCTCTGGCTGATACCTCGACAGATATTGAATTATATCAGACATATGTGCAAAGATTCTTACTTTGAAGGAACAACTTTGCAAGAGCTCTCTGAAACAAACAGCAGGACTTTGCCTGATTCAAACGGAGAGCCTACTACACACCGGTTTCGAAATATCGTACCTCATCAGTGCAGTCAAGATTATCACGGTTGTATACACGCGAGGTCCCGATGTTCGTCATCGTCCTCTGAGAGGAATACTGCAATTGCTCACAGGATCCACCTCGGTATTCCTCTCGGAGGACGATGACGAACATCGGGACCTCGCGTGTATACAACCGTGATAACCTTGACTGCACTGATGAGGTACGATTTTCCGAAACCGGTCTGTAGTAGGCTCTCCGTTTGAATCAGGCAAAGTCCTGCTGTTTGTTTCAGAGAGCTCTTGCAAAGTTGTTCCTTCAAAGTAAGGATCTTTGCACATATGTCTGACAGATATAATTCAATATCTGTCGAGGTATCAGCCAGAGAAGTAGTTGTTTTCTGCTGGACATATGCCATACATACTATACAAAGTTATAGTCACTTCTTAAAGGATTGTTATCGACTGTTTTACAGTCACTGGAACATATATATATATATATATATATATATATATATATATATATATATATATATATATATATATATATATATATATATATATATATATATATATATATATATATATATATATATATATATATATATATATATATATATATATATATATATATATATATATGAAAACTAAAAGTTCGGGTTGAACCGCGTCAAGAATTTGTTGAAATTCGACGTTTCGGCTCCGATTTTGGAGCCATTTTCAAGAACTGAAAAAGAAAGAAAATTAATAAATGGTTGAGACGTAATTCTACGCTGAGGTCTCAATCTGCCTACTCCTCAGGTATAAGTACGTTAGGTTTTTGTGACTTGACGTCGGGGTCTCAATTTGCCTACTCCCCATGTCTCGTCACTGGTTCTCTCTAAGGTCTAATATATATATATATATATATATATATATATATATATATATATATATATATATATATATCTATATATATATATATATATATATATATATATATATATATATATATATATATATATATCTATATATATATATATATGTGTGTTCAGATAGGTTTCCGCGGTCAGATATTTGAAAACTTAAAGTTCGGGTTGAACCGCGTCTAGAATTTGTTGAAAATGGCTCCAAAATCGGAGCCGAAACGTCGAATTTCAACAAATTCTAGACGCGGTTCAACCCGAACTTTTAGGTTTCATATATATATTTTTTCAAGCATTTTTGTGGTCTCCATACATCCCTCCAATATCATTTACTATCTCCCAACCACTTGAGAGTTATACTTTTTTTTGTTACAATAATGATATCTGCAGATGCTTACCAAAAAAATCACTGTTCTCAAGATAATGGAATGCAGGAGGATATAATTATAATGCTATTTTTCAGATAGATGAGTGATATTTTTGAATCATTATCATTTCCAAAAATCATACAGGGTGGCTGAAAATGATTTTTCAATTTGGAAGTTTTTATTTTAATTTTCTCGAGTTTTTCAAATGGAACACTCCGTATATTTTTCGACCATGTGATGTAGAATTGAGATGCGAGTGTTTTTTGTATATACACCCCTGAGGCTATTCCTAGCCGTTTTCGAGTTATTCACTTGGACAACTTTCAGTAACTTATGTTTACTGACACCTGTTATAAAGGTTATGGAAACACAGTAGTTCAATTATTTTAACGAATTCCAACTTCTTTTATTTACACGTGATTGAAACATTGAAACAGAAACATGAAAGAACGAAATGAACAAATTATAATAAGTGCTCCACATGTTGCCCATTTTGGTTAACACACATTTCTACCCGCCTATGGAATGAGTTTTCCACCGCTCTCAACACTGCAGGTGTTATACTCCTGAATACATCTATTATTATTTCCTTTATATTTTCTTTACTTGTTGGTGTGTCTCTGTAGACAATTTCTTTAACATATCCCCATAAAAAAAAATCTATTTTAGTAAGATCTGGGGATCTGGCAGGCCATCGAATGGGTCCATTTCTTCCAATCCATCGAAGTGGGTAGGTATTATTCAGGTGCTCCTTTACTGAATTGAAATAATGAGGTGGAGCCCCATCTTGTTGAAACCACATTCTTTGTCTGTCAGGAAGATTCATTAGTAAATTTGGCAGATAGCGTTCTAAAAAATTTAAATAAAAAGCTCCTGTCAAAGTATCATCAAAGAAATGTGGACCTATTACAGGTTCTCCAATGATTCCACCCGAAACATTCAAAGACCACCTGTGCTGGTTATCAACTTGCCAGAAAATATGTGGATTTTCTGTTGCATAATAATGAAAATTATGCCTATTAACTAATCCATTTTTATGAAACCTTGCCTCGTCAGTAAACAAAACGTTATTGAAAAAAGCAGCATTTTCTTGCATTTTTTCGCTTGTCCAATTGCAGAACTGAAGACGCTTTCGGAAATCATCATCCCTGTGTTTTACATTTCAATATTTCAGTGGTAGTATATAAATAGTTCAGGTGAAACCATCGTCAGTTACTTCTTATGAATTGTTGAATGATGTTCATTTCTTGGTGTGAAATTTTCTTACCGAATCCCCCGCGTGCTTGAATTAATTGCCGAATGTTTTTTTTTTTTAAATTCATGTTCTCGAAAAATTTCCGGCAATAATTCAAGCACTTGGGAGATTTTAAGCGATTATTTCCCTCATCTGTCAAAATGTATGTGCCCACGATAAATGTTGTTCAATTAATAGCACACAATAGCAAACGAAAATAATTCCATATCAGGAATCACACACGAAATAAAGTTGAAGAATAAAAGAAGTTGGGATTCGTTAAAATAATTCAAACGATGTATTTCCATCATCCTTATAAGAGGTGTCAGTAAAAATGAGCTACTAAAAATTGTCCGAGTGGATAACTCGAAAACGGCTAGGAATATCCCCAGGGATGTACATACAAAAAATATTCGCCTCTCAATCCTATATCACATGGTCGAAAAATATACGGAGTGTTCCATTTGAAGAACTCGAGAAAATTTAATTCAAAAACTTCCGAATTGAAAAATCATTTTCAGTCATCCTGTATAATTTTTGGGAATGATAATGATTCAGAAATATCACTCATATGTCTGACGAATAGGATTATAATCATGACCTCCTGCATTCCATAATCTTGAGAACGGTGTTTTTTTCGGTATGCATCTGCAGATAGTATTATTTTGACAAAAAAAATTATAACTCCCAAGTGATTGGGAGACAGTAAAGGATATTGGAGGTGTGGATGGAGTCCACTAAAATGCTTGAAAAATGGATTGAAGTACATAGCATTTCATTTGAAAGAAAGCAATTGATCCTGTAGGTTTTCCTTGGTTCACCCTGTATATTCGACAATAACTTCTAGATATAGACACAGTTCTCTAGTTATATTTGGTTTTTGAATTATCATCCTAACTATCTTAGAACTCAAGCAATCGGACTCTGACGCACTATTGCCCCACCCTGTATATATACCGGGTGGCTACGGAAGTATTACCTACGGAATATCTCAGTTATTGTATGAAGTAGGTTTGTGAAATTTGGAGCGTCGATATAATGACATAAGAGCTAGAATTTGAGCATATTGACATGTCGAAGTTAACTTCCGGTCTGACCGGAAGTAACATCAACTTTTTTATTTTAAATAGAAACCCTATTTTTTTTTCTTTTCGCTTTATTCAGCATTCAATTCCCTTTCTAATGACATATCACAAGTTGGTATCTATCCAGAAACTAGATCAGAAAAAAATTATTATTGAAACTCACCGAGTAGGCCGTGGAAGCAAAATGAAAGCCAAAAATTGAAAAGTTGTCTATGAAATCCATACGTCACTTGATAACAGTTGCTACTACTGTGATATTTTATTTTCATTCGTCGGCGTTATAAAAAGCCGCCAAAAAAATTATTGGAAAAATTGGGAAAAAAACAATACTCTGTAGGTCCATAACTTAAATAGGAACATACAACTTTTTCTTGCCTGTACTATTCAGCATATCCATTCCTTTCTAATGATATAATAGAAAGTAATTTTTTGAAATGAAATACCAAAAAATCCAATTATTATTATTCAAATAACAAAAAAACAGATTTATCGAAAAAAAAAAAAAATTCAAATTGATAGGATTAAAGATAAAATAAATTCAAAACAAATGTTCGAAATGCATTCCCTCAGCGTCAATACATTTATTGACTCAGGTGATATTTTCATGTAAAACGTTTCTCAACATTTGGGGCGTGATATCTTGGAAAGCTCTACGAATTTTTACTTCTAGCTCATGTAGAGTTGTAGGCTGTGTGGAATACACCCTATTTTTAAGATGCCCCCATAGAAAAAAGTCGCACGGAGTAAGATCAGGTGACCTTGGTGGCCACCTGACTGGACCATGGGTTGTTATAAGTCTCTCTTGAAAGCGATTTTGAAGATAATTTCTCGCTATTCTTGAATTATGCGGAGGGGCGCCATCTTGCTGGAAGTATATTCTCTCAGTTATTTCCGCTGGTAGGTTGTTAATGAATTCCGAAATTTCATTCGTTAAAAAATTAAAGTATCTCTCTCCGGTTAGTTGGCCTTGAAAAAGAATGGGGCCAACAATATGAGTTCCAACTATTCCTGCCCAAACATTCACGCCAAATCTCTCCTGGGAGCCACCTTGTCGAAACCGGTGCTCGTTTACTATCGCCCAGTACCTGAAACAGAAAACCGTTCATACTTTTAGCACTTTACACTTCGACTATCGACAATAATCCAAATAAAGTACAGTACCTACCTTGTATTATTCCTGTTAAATAATCCATTGTTGGTAAATCTTGACTCGTCCGTAAACAAAATATAATAGTTAAATAGGTGATTCTCAGCATTTTGTCGAAGAAACCAATTACAATTCCAGGCGCCTTTCTCCGTCATTTTCATACAAATGTTGATGCAACTGATACTTGAAGGATTTAAATCGATGTTTTTTCAAAATTTTCCTAGCAGAGTCCTTACTTATAGCTAATTCGGTGCCAATCTGCCTTGAGGAAATTGTGCTATCATATTGCACTAAAGCTAATACATTAATTTCAGTTTCCTCATTAATAACAAATGCTTCTTGGTCTTCGTGAACATCAGGCTCAGTTCTTAATTTTTCTTCAAGCCACTGGAAATACCTTCTTGACGGTTTCTGCCTCCCTGGATATCGCTCTAAATACAATCGTTCAGCGGCATAAGAATTTTTTAAACATTCACCATAAATGAGAAGCATGTCAATTTGTTCGGTTCGTGAATAACGGGGCATTTTTTGAATATTCCACTAACTGATTTCGATTTCCAAACCCTTTTAAAATGGCAGAATCAAAAACACTACTTCGAACGTCAAAATAATATGGATAGCAGCGTTCGTGAGAGCTCTCGTTTCTTTTTTGTTTCATTCCAAAATACATCTTAATCAGCCTACTTGTTAATATTTTGGTTCGAATGATTATTGCAATGGAATGATTATTCTGAACAGCACAAACATCGTCCATAGGTAGATATTAGAATATCTATGGACGATGGCACAGACCAAGTACGTTTATGTTCCTATTTAACCTAGAACCTACAGGATATAATTTATCATTCCACATTATTTTTAATGTTAGATTTGCGTATGGCGATAATCTGTTTTGTTATTTGAAGAATAATAATTGGATTTTTTGGTATTTCATTTCAAAAAATTACTTTCTATTATATCATTAGAAAGGAATGGTTATGCTGAATAGTACAGGCAAGAAAAAGTTGTATGTTCCTATTTAAGTTATGGACCTACAGAGTATTGTTTTTTTCCCAATTTTTCCAATATTTTTTTTGGCGTTTTTTATAACGCCGACGAATGAAAATAAAATATCACAGTAGTAGCAACTGTTATCAAGTGACGTATGGTTTCCATAGCCAATTTATCAATTTTTGGCTTTCATTTTGCTTCCACGGCCTACTCGGTGAATTTCAATAAATTTTTTTTTCTGATCTAGTTTCTGGTTAGATACCAACTTGTAATATGTCATTAGAAAGGGAATTGAATGCTGAATAAAGCTAAAAGAAAAAAAAAATGGGGTTTCCATTTAAAATAAGAAAGTTGATGTTACTTCCGGTCAGACCGAAAGTTAACTTCGACATGTCAATATGCTCAAATTTTAGCTCTTATGTCATTATATCGACGCTCCAAATTTCACAAACCTACTTCATACAATAACTGAGATATTAGGCAATACTTCCGTAGCCACCTGTTATATATATATATATATATATATATAATATATATATATATATATATATATATATATATATATATATATATAATATATATATATATATATATATATATATATATATATATATATATATATATACATATATGTTCCAGTGACTGTAAAACAGTCGATAACAATCCTTTAAGAGGTGACTATAAATTTGTATAGTATGTATGGCATATGTCCAACAGAAAACAACTACTTCTCTGGCTGATACCTCGACAGATATTGAATTATATCTGTCAGACATATGTGCAAAGATCCTTACTTTGAAGGAACAACTTTGCAAGAGCTCTCTGAAACAAACAGCAGGACTTTGCCTGATTCAAACGGAGAGCCAACTACAGACCGGTTTCGGAATATCGTACCTCATCAGTGCAGTCAAGGTTATCACGGTTGTATACACGCGAGGTCACGATGTTCGTCATCGTCCTCCGAGAGGAATACTGCAATTGCTCACCATATATATATATATATATATATATATATATATATATATATATATATATATATATATATATATATGAAAACTAAAAGTTCGGGTTGAACCGCGTCTAGAATTTGTTGAAATTCGACGTTTCGGCTCCGATTTTGGAGCCATTTTCAAGAACTGAAAAAGAAAGAAAATTAATAAATGGTTGAAATGTAATTCTACGCTAAGATCTCAATCTGCCTACTCCTCAGGTATAATTACGTTAGGTTTTTGTGACTTGACGTCGGGGTCTCAATCTGCCTACTCCCCATGTCTCGTCACTGGTTCTCTCTAAGGTCTCAATCTGCCTACTCCTTCGAGAGAACTGAGGAATTGTGGGTTGAGGAACTGTATTTATAGTGGACGTGGCTGTAATGGCCGTGTGCAATGTATTGGCGCGAGGTGAACTATGGGCGAGAACAGAGTTGGCGCTAGATGAGCTGTGTGCGGGAACTTGGTTGGCGCTAAGTGAGCTGTGTGCGGGAACTGGGTTGGTAGGAAATGAGTTGATGCGTGCAATGAGAGGCTTCCAGGTATTGGAAAGTCTACGTCCGTCGTCGCGAGTGTTGAGGCAATTGGGGCGCTTCTCTATCTCAAGGGCTTCTCGGATGATCCTGGTTTGCAGAGTTTTCTCGGTGGAAATTGTTTTTGTGTTTTTGAAGTCTATTTTGTGACCTGTGTCTTCTCGATGTTTATAAAGTGCGGAAGTGGAAGATGCCTGACGCACAGCAAGTTCGTGTTCGTAGACTCTGGAAGTTACTCGTCTGTTAGTCTGGCCAATATAACTTCTCGGGCAGTCTGAACATGGTATTTCATATATACCTTGAGAATCGTTTGGTATTGTGTCCTTGGGAGACCTGAGGAATTTGGATATTTGGTTGTTAGCCGTGAATATTGTTTTTATCTCGTGTTTTCTCAAGATATTACTGATTTTGTCTGTCACACCTTTGATGTATGGTAGGAAAGCTTTGTGTGGCTGAATACTCTCTAGTGGATCATTTGTTTTTGGAGGACGGGTCAGTTGATGGCGGATAGACTTGTCGATTAGCGAATTGTTGTAACCATTTTGAAGTAAGGCTGATTTCAGTTTGTCCAGCTCTTGTGGTCTATTCTGGTTGTCGGTAAGCTGAATTGATCTGTATATCAGGGAGTTCAATACGGAGTTTGTTTGTGCTGGATGGTGATGAGAGTTTGCGTGTAGGTATCGGTTGGTGTGGGTCTATTTCCTGTGTACTGTGTGGGTGAAAGAGTTATTGGATTTCGTGATGAGAACGTCCAGGAAAGCTAGGGAGTTGTTCATTTCGGTCTCCATTGTAAATTTCATGTTGGGATGGATATCGTTTAGGTGATCTAAGAACGTGTTTAAGATTTCGTAACCATGAGGCTATATGACGAGAATGTCGTCAACGTATCTGAACCAGCAAGTAGGCTTGTGGTCAAATGCTTCTACAGCCCTGGTTTCGAAGTCTTCCATGAAAAGGTTTGCAAGGACTGGAGAAAGGGGGGAACCCATGGGAGCACCTTTCACTTGTTTGTAGTAAGTTCCTTGGAAGAGGAAGTACGTGTTGTTCATACAGTGACTGATGAGGTCCAGGGTGTCTTTTGGAATTCTGTGTTTCATTTTAAGGATTTCTAGCGTGTCCGTTAGGGGAATATTTGTGAAGAGGGAGACAACATCGAAGCTCACTAGGATATCTGTGTTCTGGATTCTATAGGATTTGAGAAGGTCTAAGAAGTGGAATGAATTTTTCACGTAGGGTGAAGCTTCTTCTGCTCGTGGCTGAAGAGTACTCGCTAGATACTTGGCGAGGTTCTGGGTTGGTGATCCAAAGGCACTGACGATAGGTCGGAGTGGGATATCAGGCTTGTGTATTTTTGGTAGTCCGTAGATACGAGGGGTGCGTGATGACTTCTCTCTAGGGATAGTGGCTTTCATGGGATATCCATCCCAACATGAAATTTACAATGGAGACCGAAATGAACAACTCCTTAGCTTTCCTGGACATTCTCATCACGAAATCCAATAACTCTTTCACCCACACAGTACACAGGAAACAGACCCACACCAACCGATACCTACACGCAAACTCCCTCCCTCTTCACAAATATTCCCCTAACGGACACGCTAGAAATCCTTAAAATGAAACACAGAATTCCAAAAGACACCCTGGACCTCATCAGTCACTGTATGAACAACACGTACTTCCTCTTCCAAGGAACTTACTACAAACAAGTGAAAGGTGCTCCCATGGGTTCCCCCCTTCCTCCAGTCCTTGCAAACCTTTTCATGGAAGACTTCGAAACCAGGGCTGTAGAAGCATTTGACCACAAGCCTACTTACTGGTTCAGATACGTTGACGACATTCTCGTCATATAGCCTCATGGTTACGAAATCTTAAACACGT
This sequence comes from Chrysolina americana, assembly GCA_958502065.1. Lineage (NCBI taxonomy): Eukaryota > Metazoa > Arthropoda > Insecta > Coleoptera > Chrysomelidae > Chrysolina > Chrysolina americana. Next base: position 43,432,578 of record OY293415.1, on the reverse strand, counting down.
TCTTAGATCACCTAAACGATATCCATCCCAACATGAAATTTACAATGGAGACCGAAATGAACAACTCCCTAGCTTTCCTGGACGTTCTCATCACGAAATCCAATAACTCTTTCACCCACACAGTACACAGGAAATAGACCCACACCAACCGATACCTACACGCAAACTCTCATCACCATCCAGCACAAAGAAACTCCGTATTGAACTCCCTGATATACAGATCAATTCAGCTTACCGACAACCAGAATAGACCACAAGAGCTGGACAAACTGAAATCAGCCTTACTTCAAAATGGTTACAACAATTCGCTAATCGACAAGTCTATCCGCCATCAACTGACCCGTCCTCCAAAAACAAATGATCCACTAGAGAGTATTCAGCCACACAAAGCTTTCCTACCATACATCAAAGGTGTGACAGACAAAATCAGTAATATCTTGAGAAAACACGAGATAAAAACAATATTCACGGCCAACAACCAAATATCCAAATTCCTCAGGTCTCCCAAGGACACAATACCAAACGATTCTCAAGGTATATATGAAATACCATGTTCAGACTGCCCGAGAAGTTATATTGGCCAGACTAACAGACGAGTAACTTCCAGAGTCTACGAACACGAACTTGCTGTGCGTCAGGCATCTTCCACTTCCGCACTTTATAAACATCGAGAAGACACAGGTCACAAAATAGACTTCAAAAACACAAAAACAATTTCCACCGAGAAAACTCTGCAAACCAGGATCATCCGAGAAGCCCTTGAGATAGAGAAGCGCCCCAATTGCCTCAACACTCGCGACGACGGACGTAGACTTCCCAATACCTGGAAGCCTCTCATTGCACGCATCAACTCATTTCCTACCAACCCAGTTCCCGCACACAGCTCACTTAGCGCCAACCAAGTTCCCACACACAGCTCATCTAGCGCCAACTCTGTTCCCGCCCATAGTTCACCTCGCGCCAATACATTGCACACGGCCATTACAGTCACGTCCACAATAAATACAGTTCCTCAACCCACAATTCCTCAGTTCTCTCGAAGGAGTAGGCAGATTGAGACCTTAGAGAGAACCAGTGACGAGACATGGGGAGTAGGCAGATTGAGACCCCGACGTCAAGTCACAAAAACCTAACGTAATTATACCTGAGGAGTAGGCAGATTGAGATCTCAGCGTAGAATTACGTTTCAACCATTTATTAATTTTCTTTCTTTTTCAGTTCTTGAAAATGGCTCCAAAATCGGAGCCGAAACGTCGAATTTCAACAATTTCTAGACGCGGTTCAACCCGAACTTTTAGTTTTCAAATATCTGACCGCGGAAACCTATCTGAACACATTGCACGCCTCTACGGGGAGGATATTCTCCATCTCACGAAAAACTATTCATCACTCCTTATCCGAAGATCCAAACTCCTGTGCGACCTCACGTTCCACAAATCATGCAGAGACCACAGAGTCATTCCCAAAGCCTTCCGGTTGAAACATCATGATACCTCATCGTCAGCCCAGCGTATTCTCAATAAAGCTAGCCAAGCACTTATTCGAAAAACACTTCACGACATCAGACGTAATTTGGACATCACCAACACCTCACTCTACAAATGTTTTGGCAAATTATCCACCGTAGATATCCATCCAGTCATCTGGGACACTTTGACCAGGATATCTCAGGACAAAGCAGATCACATCAGCAATAAGAAAACAGAAACACAGAAAAACAAACTTTGTGCATTGTTAACGAATACCATCACACCCTTGGTCCCAGCTGCATCACCTGTATTAGTACACAACTTCTCCGACACACCACTAGATCAAACTAGCCTTGCACTACTATCAAGAGGATTCAATTATTCCATCACACCAAACAGAATCCCAACAGAAACCATCATCACACAAATAGAAAGCGCTATAACCAATCTACCAGAAAACACAGCTGAAGAAACCAGACAAGATATTGCCACCACACTTAGGAGAGCGAAACTCCCTCCATCCAACATAACACCTGCCGAAAAACATTGCCTCAGAAACCTCCACAACAACCCTGACATAATCATTCTCCCAGCAGACAAAGGCAACGCTACAGTAGTTCTGAATACGTCAGATTATGTAGACAAAATGAGTACACTATTAAACTCATCCGAGTATCAGATCACCTAACGAGACCCGACAATCTACCTCGAAAAGAAGACCAAAAATCTGATCAATAATTCTAAACTACCAGCCGAAACCAAGAAAGCCACTATCCCTAGAGAGAAGTCATCACGCACCCCTCGCATCTACGGACTACCAAATATACACAAGCCTGATATCCCACTCCGACCTATCGTCAGTGCCTTTGGATCACCAACCCAGAACCTCGCCAAGTATCTAGCGAGTACTCTTCAGCCACGAGCAGAAGAAGCTTCATCCTACGTGAAAAATTCATTCCACTTCTTAGACCTTCTCAAATCCTATAGAATCCAGAACACAGATATCCTAGTGAGCTTCGATGTTGTCTCCCTCTTCACAAATATTCCCCTAACGGACACGCTAGAAATCCTTAAAACGAAACACAGAATTCCAAAAGACACCCTGGACCTCATCAGTCACTGTATGAACAACACGTACTTCCTCTTCCAAGGAACTTACTACAAACAAGTGAAAGGTGCTCCCATGGGTTCCCCCCTTTTTCCAGTCCTTGCAAACCTTTTCATGGAAGACTTCGAAACCAGGGCTGTAGAAGCATTTGACCACAAGCCTACTTGCTGGTTCAGATACGTTGACGACATTTTCGTCATATGGCCTCATGGTTACGAAATCTTAAACACGTTCTTAGATCACCTAAACGATATCCATCCCAACATGAAATTTACAATGGAGACCGAAATGAACAACTCCCTAGCTTTCCTGGACGTTCTCATCACGAAATCCAATAACTCTTTCACCCACACAGTACACAGGAAACAGACCCACACCAACCGATACCTACACGCAAACTCTCATCACCATCCAGCACAAACAAACTCCGTATTGAACTCCCTGATATACAGATCAATTCAGCTTACCGACAACCAGAATAGACCACAAGAGCTGGACAAACTGAAATCAGCCTTACTTCAAAATGGTTACAACAATTCGCTAATCGACAAGTCTATCCGCCATCAACTGACCCGTCCTCCAAAAACAAATGATCCACTAGAGAGTATTCAGCCACACAAAGCTTTCCTACCATACATCAAAGGTGTGACAGACAAAATCAGTAATATCTTGAGAAAACACGAGATAAAAACAATATTCACGGCCAACAACCAAATATCCAAATTCCTCAGGTCTCCCAAGGACACAATACCAAACGATTCTCAAGGTATATATGAAATACCATGTTCAGACTGCCCGAGAAGTTATATTGGCCAGACTAACAGACGAGTAACTTCCAGAGTCTACGAACACGAACTTGCTGTGCGTCAGGCATCTTCCACTTCCGCACTTTATAAACATCGAGAAGACACAGGTCACAAAATAGACTTCAAAAACACAAAAACAATTTCCACCGAGAAAACTCTGCAAACCAGGATCATCCGAGAAGCCCTTGAGATAGAGAAGCGCCCCAATTGCCTCAACACTCGCGACGACGGACGTAGACTTCCCAATACCTGGAAGCCTCTCATTGCACGCATCAACTCATTTGCTACCAACCCAGTTCCCGCACACAGCTCACTTAGCGCCAACCAAGTTCCCGCACACAGCTCATCTAGCGCCAACTCTGTTCCCGCCCATAGTTCACCTCTCGCCAATACATTGCACACGGCCATTACAGCCACGTCCACTATAAATACAGTTCCTCAACCCACAATTCCTCAGTTCTCTCGAAGGAGTAGGCAGATTGAGACCTTAGAGAGAACCAGTGACGAGACATGGGGAGTAGGCAGATTGAGACCCCGACGTCAAGTCACAAAAACCTAACGTAATTATACCTGAGGAGTAGGCAGATTGAGATCTCAGCGTAGAATTACGTTTCAACCATTTATTAATTTTCTTTCTTTTTCAGTTCTTGAAAATGGCTCCAAAATCGGAGCCGAAACGTCGAATTTCAACAAATTCTAGACGCGGTTCAACCCGAACTTTTAGTTTTCAAATATCTGACCGCGGAAACCTATCTGAACACATTTCACGCCTCTACGGGGAGGATATTCTCCATCTCACGAAAAACTATTCATCACTCCTTATCCGAAGATCCAAACTCCTGTGCGACCTCACGTTCCACAAATCATGCAGAGACCACAGAGTCATTCCCAAAGCCTTCCGGTTGAAACATCATGATACCTCATCGTCAGCCCAGCGTATTCTCAATAAAGCTAGCCAAGCACTTATTCGAAAAACACTTCACGACATCAGACGTAATTTGGACATCACCAACACCTCACTCTACAAATGTTTTGGCAAATTATCCACCGTAGATATCCATCCAGTCATCTGGGACACTTTGACCAGGATATCTCAGGACAAAGCAGATCACATCAGCAATAAGAAAACAGAAACACAGAAAAACAAACTTTGTGCATTGTTAACGAATACCATCACACCCTTGGTCCCAGCTGCATCACCTGTATTAGTACACAACTTCTCCGACACACCACTAGATCAAACTAGCCTTGCACTACTATCAAGAGGATTCAATTATTCCATCACACCAAACAGAATCCCAACAGAAACCATCATCACACAAATAGAAAGCGCTATAACCCATCTACCAGAAAACACAGCTGAAGAAACCAGACAAGATATTGCCACCACACTTAGGAGAGCGAAACTCCCTCCATCCAACATAACACCTGCCGAAAAACATTGCCTCAGAAACCTCCACAACAACCCTGACATAATCATTCTCCCAGCAGACAAAGGCAACGCCACAGTAGTTCTGAATACGTCAGATTATGTAGACAAAATGAGTACACTATTAAACTCATCCGAGTATCAGATCACCCAACGAGACCCGACAACCTACCTCGAAAAGAAGACCAAAAATCTGATCAATAATTCTAAACTACCAGCCGAAACCAAGAAAGCCACTATCCCTAGAGAGAAGTCATCACGCACCCCTCGTATCTACGGACTACCAAAAATACACAAGCCTGATATCCCACTCTGACCTATCGTCAGTGCCTTTGGATCACCAACCCAGAACCTCGCCAAGTATCTAGCGAGTACTCTTCAGCCACGAGCAGAAGAAGCTTCATCCTACGTGAAAAATTCATTCCACTTCTTAGACCTTCTCAAATCCTATAGAATCCAGAACACAGATATCCTAGTGAGCTTCGATGTTGTCTCCCTCTTCACAAATATTCCCCTAACGGACACGCTAGAAATCCTTAAAACGAAACACAGAATTCCAAAAGACACCCTGGACCTCATCAGTCACTGTATGAACAACACGTACTTCCTCTTCCAAGGAACTTACTACAAACAAGTGAAAGGTGCTCCCATTGGTTCCCCCCTTTCTCCAGTCCTTGCAAACCTTTTCATGGAAGACTTCGAAACCAGGGCTGTAGAAGCATTTGACCACAAGCCTACTTGCTGGTTCAGATACGTTGACGACATTTTCGTCATATGGCCTCATGGTTACGAAATCTTAAACACGTTCTTAGATCACCTAAACGATATCCATCCCAACATGAAATTTACAATGGAGGCCGAAATGAACAACTCCCTAGCTTTCCTGGACGTTCTCATCACTAAATCCAATAACTCTTTCACCCACACAGTACACAGGAAACAGACCCACACCAACCGATACCTACACGCAAACTCTCATCACCATCCAGCACAAACAAACTCCGTATTGAACTCCCTGATATACAGATCAATTCAGCTTACCGACAACCAGAATAGACCACAAGAGCTGGACAAACTGAAATCAGCCTTACTTCAAAATGGTTACAACAATTCGCTAATCGACAAGTCTATCCGCCATCAACTGACCCGTCCTCCAAAAACAAATGATCCACTAGAGAGTATTCAGCCACACAAAGCTTTCCTACCATACATCAAAGGTGTGACAGACAAAATCAGTAATATCTTGAGAAAACACGAAATAAAAACAATATTCACGGCCAACAACCAAATATCCAAATTCCTCAGGTCTCCCAAGGACACAATACCAAACGATTCTCAAGGTATATATGAAATACCATGTTCAGACTGCCCGAGAAGTTATATTGGCCAGACTAACAGACGAGTAACTTCCAGAGTCTACGAACACGAACTTGCTGTGCGTCAGGCATCTTCCACTTCCGCACTTTATAAACATCGAGAAGACACAGGTCACAAAATAGACTTCAAAAACACAAAAACAATTTCCACTGAGAAAACTCTGCAAACCAGGAACATCCGAGAAGCCCTTGAGATAGAGAAGCGCCCCAATTGCCTCAACACTCGCGACGACGGACGTAGACTTCCCAATACCTGGAAGCCTCTCATTGCACGCATCAACTCATTTCCTACCAACCCAGTTCCCGCTCACAGCTCACTTAGCGCCAACCAAGTTCCCGCACACAGCTCATCTAGCGCCAACTCTGTTCCCGCCCATAGTTCACCTCGCGCCAATACATTGCACACGGCCATTACAGCCACGTCCACTATAAATACAGTTCCTCAACCCACAATTCCTCAGTTCTCTCGAAGGAGTAGGCAGATTGAGACCTTAGAGAGAACCAGTGACGAGACATGGGGAGTAGGCAGATTGAGACCCCGACGTCAAGTCACAAAAACCTAACGTAATTATACCTGAGGAGTAGGCAGATTGAGATCTCAGCGTAGAATTACGTTTCAACCATTTATTAATTTTCTTTCTTTTTCAGTTCTTGAAAATGGCTCCAAAATCGGAGCCGAAACGTCGAATTTCAACAAATTCTAGACGCGGTTCAACCCGAACTTTTAGTTTTCAAATATCTGACCGCGGAAACCTATCTGAACACATATATATATATATAGGTTCAGATAGGTTTCCGCGGTCAGATATTTGAAAACTAAAAGTTCGGGTATATATATATAATGGAAGGGTAGTCGTTGCTGACTAGTTAGGAATGGAACTAGTAAATAGTGGGGCTATGCAGCAAAATCAAAGAGTACTCTTTTAAGTTTGTCCAAGCTATCGGAAATTTAATTAATCGTTTCCATCATCAGGGATACTACAAATTGCATGAGTAAGTAATATATAAAAAAAAATATACATGGATGGTTAACTTACATCTTAGTTGAGGGTGTTTGACGCGATGTTATTCAACAAAAGGGGGCACATTGTACAAGATGAATTTCAATATAAAACAGGTAAAATTGGAAAGATGTCATAAAAGTTTTGTTAAAATACGTTACATTTTGATCACATAAGGCCAAATCAATGCTATTGGTTGGGAGAAGACAGACAGTTGACATGGCATATGACTTAGTCAGTGGTACCAATTTGCAGTTACCAACCTATGTTGGAGTCCGTAAATCAGAATTTAGTTGGTTGGGCGACACCTAGTGGACCATTGAGGAACCTGAATTAAGTACATCTGGCATGTAACTGAGTGTCTTTAGTACACTTTCGATCTGGATATTATGTTTTATTTTGTAGTATAACAATGTTAAGTCCTTCTGTGAGCAAAATTCTGGTACAGGTTAGGTATCTGGAGAATTTTAAGTCAAATTTAGGAAAATGGTTAAGTTTTATTTATAAAATTATTTGATCATTTGATAGATTTGAAGAATTAATGAAAGGTGGATTCTTATCCAACGTCAGAAGGTAAGAATAAATTTCACTTAGATGATTAATATCTGTTTTTTTATTAATGCAGTTACTATTTTCTGAAATAAAGGTCATTTGGAGAAAAATCCTTTTGGATAGACGCGATTCACTAGCTAAGACCTTAGTGGCATCATAATTCATATGGTGGTCAAACTTGTTTACATGTTCAGCTAACGCACACCGTTCTGGATGTAATCTACAGTCACTTTTATGTGAAACGATTCGGGAGCCTAGAGATCTCGAAGTCTGACCAACATACATTTTGTTGCACGATTGACACGGAATACTATATATTACATTCGCTTGAGAAAATAGAGAAAGTTTGTCTTTGACTTTAGAGTGAATTGTTCTAATAGTTAGTACTGATTTATTTGCAATTTTCAAATTCGGTAAATCATTAAAAATTCTGGAGAGTTTGGGAGTGATCTCCTTTATGTAGGGTAAAGAACTATAAAAAGCAATTAATGGTGCAATATTGTTTTCAATGTTATTATTATTGCTATTATTTCTGTCAATTCGTGTAATCGTTGAGTTGTTAATTATATCAAAGGAGGATGAAGAATTAAACAAAATATTTTTAATCATAATCGGTGGGTAAGAATTTTCAAGAAATAAATTTAAAAGGATAGCAAGATTTTTTTGTGGAATTGACTTGTGGTCAGGAAACAGACCCACACCAACCGATATCTACACGCAAACTCTCATCACCATCCAGCACAAACAAACTCCGTATTGAACTCTATGATATACAGATCAATTCAGCTTACCGACAACCAGAATAGACCACAAGAGCTGGACAAACTAAAATCAGCCTTACTTCAAAATGGTTACAACAATTCGCTAATCGACAAGTCTATCCGCCATCAACTGACCCGTCCTCCAAAAACAAATGATCCACTAGAGAGTATTCAGCCACACAAAGCTTTCCTACCATACATCAAAGGTGTGACAGACAAAATCAGTAATATCTTAAGAAAACACGAGATAAAAACAATATTCACGGCCAACAACCAAATATCCAAATTCCTCAGATCTCCCAAGGACACAATACCAAACGATTCTCAAGGTATATATGAAATACCATGTTCAGACTGCCCGAGAAGTTATATTGGCCAGACTAACAGACGAGTAACTTCCAGAGTCTACGAACACGAACTTGCTGTGCGTCAGGCATCTTCCACTTCCGCACTTTATAAACATCGAGAAGACACAGGTCACAAAATATACTTCAAAAACACAAAAACAATTTCCACCGAGAAAACTCTGCAAACCAGGATCATCCGAGAAGCCCTTGAGATAGAGAAGCGCCCCAATTGCCCCAACACTCGCGACGACGGACGTAGACTTCCCAATACCTGGAAGCCTCTCATTGCACGCATCAACTCATTTTCCACCAACCCAGTTCCCGCACACAGCTCACTTAGCGCCAACTAGGTTCCCGCACACAGCTCATCTAGCGCCAACTCAGTTCCCGCCCATAGTTCACCTCGCGCCAATACATTGCACACGGCCATTACAGCCACGTCCACTATAAATACAGTTCCTCAACCCACAATTCCTCAGTTCTCTCGAAGGAGTAGGCAGATTGTGACCTTAGAGAGAACCAGTGACGAGACATGGGGAGTAGGCAGATTGAGACCCCGACGTCAAGTCACAAAAACCTAACGTAATTATACCTGAGGAGTAGGCAGATTGAGACCTCAGCGTAGAATTACGTTTCAACCATTTATTAATTTTCTTTCATTTTCAGTTCTTGAAAATGGCTCCAAAATCGGAGCCGAAACGTCGAATTTCAACAAATTCTAGACGCGGTTCAACCCGAACTTTTAGTTTTCATATATATATATATATATATATATATATATATACCGGGTGACCCGGAACCAATTTACCCCCCTGTATCTTCGTTGTTATTTTATATGGATGTTTCAAATTTGGTACTTCGATTTGATGTTATGAATGTACAATTTAGCAAGTATCAATCCAAATATGACACTTCCGGTTTGACCGGAAGCACATCTAATTTTTATATTTCAAATGAGAAGTATATTTTTTTTTTGAAAATAACAATTCAGTATGGAATTACCTTCACAATGATATATCACAATGATACTTTCAATTCACAATCTGCTTACATAAGTGACATTTTATAAAAAAAATACTTTTTGTATTCCCCTCGTAACGAAATATTTTCATGAAAGTATGCTGTGGAAGATTGAACAATATAATCTAAGTAACAGTAATTCATGGCCCAACTTTTCACACAATAAGTTTCAACATCATAGGAATTTTTAAAGTTGGTTAGAAACTCAAGTGCATATTGAAATACAAAAAATTAGAAAAAAAACTTCTACATTTTTGTTTCCTAATTATTTTTATGAAGATAATTTTCATGCTATACTTTGTATTGAACATTTCAACATCATGTTAGTTGGCTATGGAATTAAATTTATTCTAAAGGTCTGGAGTTATTTTTGAAACTGCACAATCGGACTCACAAAATATTTATTTCGATAATTTTTCTACAAAATAGTAGACATTTGGAACATGTACAGTTTTATAACTCAATTCAAAAGAAATTCCATACCTATGACAGACTTAATTATTCTAATTGTTCAAATTGTCGCCCGTTAACGTCAATGCATTTTTGTATTTTTTCGGAGCATGCCCGCATAACATTCACGAGTTGAGCCGGAGTAATTTCGTTAATGGCTCTCCTTACCCTGTCTTCAAGTTCCTCGCGATTTTGAGGTCTATTATGAGCATAAACTTTATTCTTCAAGTGAGCCCAAACAAAAAAATCCATTGGCGTGAGGTCTGGTGACCTTGGTGGCCAACGAATTGGGCCATGAGTACCAATCCAATTGTCGTTGAAAGTTCTAGTAAGATGTCCTCGGACTACATTCGAATTATGTGGAGGTGCTCCATCTTGTTGGAAATACATAACGCGACGTGTCGCTAAGGGAATGTCTTCAATAAAATTTTGGACTTCATCATTTAAAATTTGTAGGTACCGTTCACTTGTTAAAGCTCCATCAAAAATAATTGGTCCCACTATTCTGGTTCCAAAAATTCCTAGCCAAACATTGAATCCGAATCTCTCCTGGTGTCTTCCTTCTCTGAACACATGCGGATTTTCTTGTGCCCAATAACGTAAATTATTTCTATTGAAATGACCATTGTTTGTAAAGCGTGATTCATCACTGTATAGAATATTGTAATGGAAATTTTGATTTTCTGTTTCTTTTCGTATAACCCAGTTACAATACGCAATCCTTCTCTGCACATCATTTTCATACAAATATTGATGAATTTGATATTTGAATGAACGATACCGGTGTTTTTTCAAAATTTTTCGAGCTGTTTCTCTAGGTACCCCGGCCTCATATTCGATTTGCCTTAATGATGTATTTGGATCAATTTCAACCGCTGCTAGAACAGTGATCTCCGTATCTTCGCTTACAATAACATGTTCCCCATCATGATTATTCCGTTCTTTCCTGAACTGTGACTCCAATATTGCAAAATAGTTTCTACTACTAGGGTGCGGACGGTTAGGATACCTATCCTGGTACAGACGCAAGGCTAAATAGGAATTTTTCCTTGCTTCTCCATATATCAACAACATATCAACCTTTTCAGTTTGGGTAAATCGGTAGTAGTTGTTCATTTCACAAATAATTATCTTCCCAGAATCCCACAATTCAGAACATTCGAAATGTCAACAATTTGGCGTAAACACAACAACAGAACAACTCAACAAATTTAATTCCATAGCCAACTAACATGAAGTTGAATTGTTCAATAAAAGGTAGGTATAGCATGGAAATTATCTTCATAAAAAATAATTAGGAAACAAAACAAGGTTTCGTTCAATTCTTGTATTTCAATATGTATTTGAGTTTCTAAGCAACATTAAAAATTCCTATGTATTGGTATCCAAAAATTAAGAAAAACTAAAATCATAAAAATAATTAGTCTGCATAAAACTTATTGTGTGAAAGTTGTGCCACGAATTATTGTTACTTACATTATATTGTTCAATCTTCCACAGCATACTTTCATGAAAATGTTTCGTTACGAGGGAAATACAAAAAGTAATTTTTTTATAAAATGTCACTTATGTAAGCAGATTGTGAATTGAAAGTATCATTGTGATATATCATTGTGAAGGTAATTCTATATCGAATTGTAATTTAAAAAAAAAAAATACTTCCCATTTGAAATATAAAAATTAGATGTGCTTCCGGTCAAACCGGAAGTGTCATATTTGGATTGATACTTGCTAAATTGTACATTCATAACATCAAATCTAAGTACCAAATTTGAGACATCCATATAAAATAACAACGAAGATACAGGGGGGTAAATTGGTTCCGGGTCACCCGGTATATATATATATATATATATATATATATATATATATATATATATATATATATATATATATATATATAGATAGGTTCCGCGGTCAGATATTTGAAAACTAAAAGTTCGGGTTGAACCGCATCTGGAATTTGTTGAAATTTGACGTTTCGGCTTCGATTTTGGAGCCATTTTCAAGAACTGATAAAGAAAGAAGAAATTTAATGGCCGTGTGCAATGTATTGGCGCGAGGTGAACTATGGGCGGGAACTGAGTTGGCGCTAGATGAGCTCATATGTGATGTAATATGACCAGTCAAATTCCTTGACGTTTGACCTATATAACATTGTTCACATTGAGTGCATGGTATTTCATAAACTATAATAGATTTTTCATTTGTTTCGAGAGGAGATTTCAATTTTGTAAAAATTCTAGACTGCCTTGATATTTTTCTTTGCAAATTTAATATTTTCATTTTTGAACACGTTTATCAATTTTGGTGTTGATTCATGAATATGTGGGAATGACTTGTAAATTTTTGATTGTATTTGTTGGATAGTTAGATGTTGAGTATTACTTGTGGAAGTAACTTCATTTCCATTTGTAATTTGTTCATTTCGGCTTTCACTACTGAAAAGAATTTTGTTTATCAATTTTTCTGGATAAGAGTTTTCAATTAAAATAAGTTTTAGTTTATTGAGACTTTCATGTCTAAATGAGTGAGGTGATAATTTAATCACTCTATTTTTCAATCCTTAAATCAAGTTCATTTTCATTTTAGTTGGGTGATAAGAGTAATAATTTATGTATCTGTCACTGCTAATGGGTTTTCTGTACCATTCAGTTATAATTTGATTTTGATTAGTTCTTACTAGATGCATATCTAAGAATGGTATGGTTTTGTCAACCTCTCTTTCGACAGTGAACTGCAAGTTTGAATCAAATTCATTGAATGTTATAAGAACATTTTCTATTTTTATCTCAGGTACACTTTATAATGTCATTAATTTGGAGATTTATTTGATTCTGTTTGATAAAATGCCTAAATCTGAACCTCATGATGTAAGTAAAATATAAAAATGTTTATTATTAAGTACTTTTTATGTTTTACTGTGACCACTTTATAGATGTCTTTGATAATGGAATAAAGTATTCAAAGAGAACTCTTTGAATTCGGGCCACCCTGCTGACTGCGTCCCCAATCCTAAGAAAAGCCAAGGTCTTCAATGTCCTTGAAGAAGACCCCATGCATTGGCTTATCCCTATGAGCTGTAGGAACCTGTCACACTCCGCAGCTTTCACGCGGGATTTTTTGCAAAAAATTGATTATTATTGTTATTATTATTTGTAATCTGATTGGAATGATTTTTTCAAAGGTGTAAGCTTCTATATTCCTACTATACCGCAATAAATTATTTTGCTTTGAATTATTTTCAAAGACAAAAATCCAAAAAATATAGTTGAAATGTGAAAATGATAAATCATTTTATTATGTCTGGTAGTACAGAGTAATGAAATAATAAATTTGTTATCGTGATATGGAAAAACATTGCCATTTTCTAACCCTTCCATATTATGTAAGAGCTTCTGCGAGCAAAGAAAATCGAAAATCTACAGCTAACGTAAAATTTGATTTCGAACCTATTTAGGCCCATGATAGACGGTGGAATCGAATCTGTGCCATCTGGGTGAGAGGCATATGCTCCAGTACTAAAGCTGCTTCGCTTCATCTACATATATACAGAATAATATTAATTCGGGTATCATGAGCTCCGCGACGTTGCCGGAAGTTCGGATCTCGCTTTGGTTGGAATACCTCCACTTGTATACCCCAATCACAAGCGCCCCCTACTACCTACCTCCGTGAACTACTGGTGTATAAAATCGGAAAAAATAGTGTAGATGAGATTCGACATAAAATTCAAATTCAAACTCTACGTCATTATTAACTGTCATCGAAAAACTTCGATATACACGCTTAAAAACGTGAGATCCAAAAATGGATCTCGCCTTTCAAAAATGATCTCACCTTTGCTAATAATCATCATCAAATGATCTCATAAAACATACATAGTAAAACTTATTATGAATCTTGAGCCACAGTGACAAACCTGAACCTGTATTGTATCAGGATTGTTTTTAAAATATATGAAAGGATGTTATATTGAGCGAAAAAGTATAGAAATACAACGGAACAATTATGAGACACGTTCTTCGAGCTCTTTGGCTCTCATCAGTATGGTGTAGCCAAGTGTAAGGATGAGCAACACTTGGTTGCACTCAAAATCGTAAAGGGCAGTACAATAGTAAATAAATAGGGAGGGTACTTGACTAATTTCATTTAAGTACTTTTCTTCGAGTATTTTCAATCTGTTAAAGTTTACAACTGCTAGTGTGACCTATTCATACACTTGAGCTATTTAGATATTATATGAAACTTCAAAATTTTCAAGACTAACTACTACAAATGAAACTATTATTTCATAACTCTCAACTATTATCTAGAAAAGTTTATTTGGCTTTACATAGTTTCTGAATTGGATCAATGACATACGGGGAGTATTTTCTGTTATTAGACAATATCCATTTTTTCAGATTGGTTTTGTATAGATGTACCAAGTTTAATTGTTTCAATTCGTATGGTAATTCATTGAATAATTTTGAACCAACGTAGCGGAAGCCTCTTTATCAAAGCGATTCATGCGTAGCAGGAACATAAATAACAGATACTGTATTTTGTCTGGTGTAATAGGTATGTGGTAGATTAGTTGAAATCTGTCTATTCATGTACAGGAAAAACAAGAGCTCTGATGCCGAAAATTTGTCTAATGTCTATGTTGTTTGGTTGTAAATAATTTTTCCTGATTCCACCCCACCCTAAAATACCATAGACTATATGTGATTGAATATTGTGGTGAACTTGGTAAAAAAGTTTTTTTTTCATTTGAGTTATTCAACAATGTCATGAGAAGACAATTTTCAAATTAAATTTTTAAAGTTAGAAGAACACAATCAGGTGGTTGATAGGGTTCATTAGGTTCATTAGGTTCATTAGGTTCATTAGGTTCATTAGGTTCATTAGGTTCATTAGGTTCATTAGGTTCATTAGGTTCATAAGGTAAGCTTTGAATTGTTTTTTCAAGGGCGAATTGGAAATTACAGAAAGTATGTATATTGTATGAATATCAGGTAAAAACGCGAAGAACATGCCTAAAAACTTATGGAACATCATCTTCTCACAGTTTTTATGTCTTGAAATACTTAGTAATTAAATATAATTTTAGATATGAAGTTGCTTCTTGCATCAAGAACTTACTATACTCAAAATCAAATCAAAGAAATACTCTCATTCTGAAGACGACATGTTTTTTAAGTTGGCAAGTGAAGAATCTTCTTTGAATTCGAAGAAGAGCAGCAACCTAGTTTTTTTTCCGCAGATGTAATCATCTTTTCAACAATACCTTTAACTTTGCCTTATGCAAATGACTTTTTCGAATTGGTGGATCTAGTTATAGTACGAATAAAGAGTGTGATGAAAAAACAACATAACAATAAGACAGAGAATCAGATTATTGTGGGTATCACACATTTAATCACTAATAATGAAAGGTTCTCGTTATACTTGTCGCCAAATAGGTAGATTCATTGACTTGATGAGAATAGGTAGTTAATTTTAATGTAGTTGTTCAGAAAATGGGACGGCAGTATTCTTGTATTGAAATCCATCAAACGACTAGTATCTCTGTGAATGTGTACATTATAATGAATGATGAACATCTGCTTGTGCTCATTATGCAGGTGATAACGTCGTGACATATTGTGTTTTTGAAGATTCTATTCACTTGATAAGATTCTAGGAAAGTTTAAAACCACAAATATTGCGGTAAAAGGAATGTTCAAAATGTACATAGTTTATATTATACATTATTCAAACAATAAATGAGCGCAAGATTACGGCTTTATCGTCTACAAGGTTTTTCAGATATTTCCAAGCAAAAGATAATAATAATAATAATAATAATAATAATAATAGACGAATACTTTCCGCAGTTGAGCCGGTGTATGAACGGATATATGAGCAAAGAGGGCCAAAGAGGGGGGTCGCTGGCTGCAAGGAGAACCTGCTGATCGACAGATGCATCACGCAGGACTCCGTGCAGTATAAGCGTAACCTTTCAATGGCCTGGATCGACTATCGCAAGGCATTTGATACAACATCGCATGAGCTCATCATGCATTTGCTCAGATGCCTTGCGGTACCCGATCAAATAGTGAGATGCATTGAACAGCTGATGCCGCTCTGGAGGACTCGCTTTACCATAACATCTGGTCAAGTCAGAGTCCAAACAGCGTAGGTTATCTTTAGAAGGGGCGTGTTTCAGGGAGACTCCCTCAGTCCTCTTCTCTTCTGCATCTCACTACTTACTGCCATTGTCTGTTGCACTACGGAAAACCCGCGGATGCAACTGCGACACCCCCAGCAACCGGAGGCATAAGGTCACCCATCTGTTTTACATGGATGACCTTAAACTTTATGCCTCCGGAGAGAAGGACCTTCATCAGTCCTTAAGGGTGGTGCAAGAGTACACGCATGCTATCGGAATGGAGTTTGGGATCGACAAATGTGCCACGGTTCACCTCAAAAGAGGACGATGCAAGGAATACGGAGAGGACGTTCAGCTCATAGACGGAAGCATCCTACATCATCTGGATGCCGGAGAGACGTATACCTACCTAGGGGTGGAACAACGCCACACCCAAGAGATAGCTACTGTCAAAAGCTCTCTCCGCGGCAAGTATCAGCACAAACTCCGACAGATCTGGTCTTCAGAATTGTCGGGGAAGAACAAAGTTGCTGCAACTAATATGCTTGCCGTTCCGATTCTACTCTACTCCTTTGGAGTAATGAAATGGACTCAGGAAGGTAAAAACTCTCAAAATGATGCATCTTCATAGAAGATTGCATCCTAAATCGTCTGTTCCACGGTTATAATTCCCCAGACAACGGGGAGGCCGTGGACTTTTGAGTATGGAGTGTCTACATAACAGAATGGTACTTGATGGAGCCTGTAAAGTCATCAGAAGTTCAGATCCCCTTCTCTGCTAGGTATGTGATCATGAGAAAGCAGGGATTGGAGCATTTCTTTTCAAGTCAGCAACCCGTGCAGCCGATGAACTCGGTCTCATATTCGACACTGAACGGACGAACTCAAACTCTGTCACCGAGTTGGAACCCGTTCAGCAAAAAGCCCACTTGAAAGCTGCGGAGTGTGACAGGCTCTCACAGCTACATAGGGATAAGCCAATGCATGGGGTCTTCTTCAAGAACATTGAAGACCTTGGCTTATCCAGGAACCTGACCTTCGCTTTTCTCAGGTCAAGTGGGCTGAAGTCGGAAACCGAGGGATTCATACCAGGATGGTGTCTTCAACACCCTCGTCTACCGTAGTCGCGTGATGGGTATAGAGGTCCCTAACACTAGATGCAGAGCGTGTCGTGGGGCAGCTGATGCCATAATGCATTTGCTGTCAGCTTGTCCAGCTTATGCGTTCTCAGCCTATATCCACAGGCATAACGCGGCCCCACGAGTGTTGTACTACTATCTACGACACTCGTACGGTGTAGACGAGACACCGGTGTTGCCTTATGCTCCGGGGGATATTGAGTCCGTTGTGGAGAATTAGAAGTGCCGAATCTATTGGAACTATTCATTCCCCACCCTCAGGCAAATACAAGCCAATAAGCCTGATGTAGTCCTCCTCGACCATCAAAGTAGGACGATTTTCGTCATTGAGTTTTCAGCTCCTGGTGAAACGAGCATCGTCCGAAAAGAGGAGGAAAAACGGACTAAATATCGAGATCTTCTCTTTGAACTCCGCAGGCTTTATCCAAACCATTCTATCAAGATGATGATTCTGATAATAGGGGTCCATGGTGGAATGATGGACACGCTGCTCTCAAATCTGAAAATCATACCGGCATGCCGTGATGCAGCAGAAAACCTATCCGGAAGAATGCAGAAGGCCGTTACTCAGGGCACATGATTCTCGGACCCAGTAATCACTCACCCCACGGACGTGGGGAGTGTTTGCTGGGGTTAATGATACCCCAGCGCGCCCTCCGGTAGTATCGGATCTCCGGAGACAAGGCCTGACTGGTACATTCCGTATGGAAAAAAATAAAAAATAATAATAATAATCTTTATTCACAAAAATATCACAAAATGATTCCAAATTAATAATGATTAAGTGAACAAAGCAGCAGAAGCCGATAAGTGTAAGAACACATGTTTCTGCATAAAAAAATTAAATATCATGAAATATGAAATTTAGAAAATTAAAATATTCATAAAAAATATAACACGGATTAGTAATATAAGATTAACAGTACAGTATATATAACAGTATTACAATATAGGATACATCTGTTAATTATAATGCTAATGAAGTTATTGTAAAAATAAATAAAAAATAATGTAAAAATAAAATTTGAGTGAATGGTTCGATTAAAATTCAAATAAAATGAACATATCAAATAAATAAAATACAATTATACAATTGGGTAGAAGAAAACACGTTAAAAAAATAGTACTAGCATTGTTTAAAGACCGGTAAAATATATTAAATAATAATAATAATACTCCCTCATAAACACTCGTTGAGGGTACCCAAAGGCATAGCCTGTGCTGGTAGAGGATGGCTATTATTATTATTTGCCGTGGAGCCAAAATACATTCATTTTGTTCTGTTGAAACAAATGAATATGAATTGATAGAAAGGTGAAATTTTTTGGGGGGATATGAGCATGTAATGAATCATTGATAGTTTCTCGTATCAATAAGATCAGCGATTATCTGCCTTGTCTGACTGTAAACGAAAGATTTAAGGGCTTTTTCGAATAAATGAAGAGCATTAATATAATGTAGTGCCTCTGGAATAGAATTATATAGTTTGAGAGCTTGGTAACTATACATAGCGCTGGCATATTAATTTATTAACTTGAGAAATTATATGTTGATTTTTTTGTCAGGTATTATAAATATGGTTCAGTGAGAGAAAGTTTTTATTCCGATGGTAAGTGATTATGAAATTATAATAAAAAAGTTGACGAATATCAAGAACGTTGGCTTTCAAAAATGAACTTTCAGTTGAGAAGCGGGCTGGTTTGGATAAAATCAGTTTCAAAATTGTTTGTATTATCTCAATAGTTCGAATATGTGTATTGAGGGCTCTTCCCCAGCAGGCTATTCCATAACTATTGTGACTTTCTACAAGGGAGTGGTACAGAACAGAAAGATGGATTGACTATGAACCGAATTCAAGAATGGCTTATTGAAAAGGATATTTATTTTGCAGAAGATTACTCTTACTTGGAGGACTCTTGGAAATGCAAATGCATTATGGTCTCAGCTGCCCCACTACACGCTCTGTATCTGGTGTCAGGGACCTCTATACCCGTGACTACGGTAGAAGAGGGTGTCGGAGATTATTATTATTATTATTGAAGCTATTCGTGAATGCTGTGATTATTAAAAAGTAAAAGAAAGTGCCCAAGCTTTTTCAACTATGGAGTTAATTATCAAATAGTAATTTTTACTTTTTTGTTCAGTGGTTCATTTCTTGAACAATACTTTATTTTCTTAATATTAATTTTATTATCATTATTATATTATTAGCACGTTATGCTCTGTCATCCAGTCCTGAAATAGGTATGTTTGAGGTTATAAATTCATTATTATTATAAAAATTTTGTATTGTCTCGGTCCTTGATACGTGTGTTAAATTTCCGAGTATTCTGACGACTGAAAGAAGGTGAAAATAGAATCTGCAAATTGATATTCATTATCATTATTATATTGTCATCGATCCTTGATATATGTGCTGAATTTCATATTATTTGGTCGACTTCATGATTAAACAAACATTCCTTCACTCATTCACTGGAAGTGATTGAAAATGTAATTCAAAAATTCACATCATCATCATTACTGTTATTATATTATTATTTAAAAATTATTGTATTGTCATCGGTCCTTGAAAATTGAATTTTGAGATTCACATTATTATCATTATGGAATTGTTGTATTTTCAACGGTCCTTGATATGTGTGCCAAATTTCTGAGTATTCGGGCGACTAGAGGTAGGTGAAAATAGAAGTACTTTAATCACATTATTATCATTATGCTGATCAGCTCCAAGACACCAAATTGTAGTATTGGCATCCGAACTACATATACATAAAAAGTTTTATTTCGATACGGTAGGTTAAAACTGCCTTCTAAGATTTTATTACATTGGTAGTTTACAAGTAAAGCTAATAAAATCGTGTAAATGAAAACAGGGCAAGTTAAATAAAAGTTTGTTGAAAATCTTGATTCATTTCAAGTTCCATAAAACACGAAATCCTTGAATAATTATTTGAAGTGAGGTTTTGAGTAACAGAGACGAAATGCACAATTCCGTTCAGCTCAACTTCTTCACTATCAAAGTTTATTCGTTTTCTATAAAAAAACAACCAAAGAATCTGAAAAAAATTACCTTGGCCTGACAGGTACGACACGAAAGTTACTGGAAAAGGAGACCATAAAAAAAATTATCTCTTTCTCAAAGGCAGACTTCAATAATTTATTCAGGAATCTTGCATACTACGGAACTAACTTCTAAAGAAAAAAAGATTTTTCAATTACAATGCTCTGTATATCTGATACTACTTACTTACTTCAGGACATTAATTGATTATCTATGTGATTTACTATTGTTTCAAACGAGTTTGTCCGTTGAATTCCGGAACACTCTGTATAAGCTTTATCTCAGATTATATACGTTAGTAAATGAAAAACCGCAACTGATAGAATCAAAACTACCTTTTTTAGCTTTACCTACTTGGTATCATTCCTTTCCTTTTCAATGGAAAAAATGTGATTCTTCTAGCACAAAATTATGAAAATATTGGAAACAAAATATTGCTAATTTTTTTTATTCAAATTTTGCACACCTATTTCATGCACCCTTGATCTATAGAATGAGACATAACAGCTAGTTAGGAAATAATCAGATTCCTTACTTCAAAAAACATACAAGATAAATCAACACCGAATATTTTCCAAGATTTATATAACAGCACCAAAAATTTGGTACAACGGAAACAAATTACATAAAAGCCGTGGATGCTAGAATATATATACCGGGTGGCTACGGAAGTATTGCCTATGGAATATCTCAGTTATTGTATGAAGTAGGTTTGTGAAATTTGGAGCGTCGATATAATGACATAAGAGCTAGAATTTGAGCATATTGACATGTCGAAGTTAACTTCCGGTCTGACCGGAAGTAACATCAACTTTCTTATTTTAAATAGAAACCCTATTTTTTTTCTTTTCGCTTTATTCAGCATTCAATTCCCTTTCTAATGACATATCACAAGTGGGTATCTAACCAGAAACTAGATCAGAAAAAAATTATTATTGAAATTCACCGAGTAGGCCGTGGAAGCAAAATGAAAGCCAAAAATTGAAAAGTTGACTATGGAAACCATACGTCACTTGATAACAGTTGCTACTACTGTGATATTTTATTTTCATTCGTCGGCGTTACAAAAAGCCGCCAAATAATATATTGGAAAAATTGGGAAAAAAACAATACTCTGTAGGTCCATAACTTAAATAGGAACATACAACTTTTTCTTGCCTGTACTATTCAGCATAACCATTCCTTTCTAATGATATAATAGAAAGTAAATTTTTGAAATGAAATACCAAAAAATCCAATTATTATTCATCAAATAACAAAACAGATTATCGCCATACGCAAAAATAACATTAAAAATAATGTGGAATGATAAATTATATCCTGTAGGTTCTAGGTTAAATAGGAACACAAACGTACTTGGTCTGTGCCATCGTCCATAGATATTCTAATATCTACCTAAGGACGATGTTTGTGCTTGGTCTGTGCCATCGTCCATAGATATTCTAATATCTACCTATGGACGATGTTTGTGCTATTCAGAATAATCATTCCATTGCAATAATCATTCGAACCAAAATATTAACAAGTAGGCTGATTAAGATGTATTTTGGAATGAAACAAAAAAGAAACGAGAGCTCTCACGAACGCTGCTATCCATATTATTTTGACGTTCGAAGAAGTGTTTTTGATTCTGCCATTTTAAAAGGGTTTGGAAATCGAAATCAGTTAGTGGAATATTCAAAAAATGCCCCGTTATTCACGAACCCAACAAATTGACATGCTTCTCATTTATGGTGAATGTTTAAAAAATTCTTATGCCGCTGAACGATTGTATTTAGAGCGATTTCCAGGGAGGCAGCAACCGTCAAGAAGGTATTTCCAGTGGCTTGAAGAAAAATTAAGAACTGAGCCTGATGTTCACGAAGACCAAGAAGCATTTGTTATTAATGAGGAAACTGAAATTAATGTATTAGCTTTAGTACAATATGATAGCACAATTTCCTCAAGGCAGATTGGCGCCGAATTAGCTATAAATAAGGACTCTGCTAGGAAAATTTTGAAAAAACATCGATTTAAATCCTTCAAGTATCAGTTGCATCAACATTTGTATGAAAATGACGGTGAAAGGCGCCTGGAATATAGTAATTGGTTTCTTCGACAAAATGCTGAGAATCACCTATTTAACTATTATATCTTGTTTACGGACGAGTCAAGATTTACCAACAATGGATTATTTAACAGGAATAATACAAGGTAGGTACTGTACTTTATTTGGATTATTGTCGATAGTCGAAGTGTAAAGTGCTAAAAGTGTGAATGGTCTTTTGTTTCAGGTACTGGGCGATAGAAAACGAGCACCGGTTTCGACAAGGTGGCTTCCAGGAGAGATTTGGTGTGAATGTTTGGGCAGGAATAGTTGTATCTCATATTGTTGGCCCCATTCTTTTTCAAGGCCAACTAACCGGAGAGAGATACTTTAATTTTTTAACGAATGAAATTTCGGAGTTCATTAACAACCTACCAGCGGAAATAACTGAGAGAATGTACTTCCAGCAAGATGGCGCCCCTCCGCATAATTCAAGAATAGCGAGAAATTATCTTCAAAATCGCTTTCAAGAGAGACTTATAACAACCCATGGTCCAGTCAGGTGGCCACCAAGATCACCTGATCTTACTCCGTGCGACTTTTTTCTATGGGGGCATCTTAAAAATAGGGTGTATTCCACACAGCCTACATGAGCTAGAAGTAAAAATTCGTAGAGCTTTCCAAGATATCACGCCCCAAATGTTGAGAAACGTTTTACATGAAAATATCACCAGAGTCAATAAATGTATTGACGCTGAGGGAATGCATTTCGAACATTTGTTTTGAATTTATTTTATCTTTAATCGTATCAATTTGAATTTTTTTTTTCGATAAATCTGTTTTTTTGTTATTTGAATAATAATAATTGGATTTTTTGGTATTTCATTTCAAAAAATTACTTTCCATTATATCATTAGAAAGGAATGGATATGCTGAATAGTACAGGCAAGAAAAAGTTGTATGTTCCTATTTAAGTTATGGACCTACAGAGTATTGTTTTTTTCCCAATTTTTCCAATAATTTTTTTGGCGGCTTTTTATAACGTCGACGAATGAAAATAAAATATCACAGTAGTAGCAACTGGAAAGGGAATTGAATGCTGAATAAAGCGAAAAGAAAAAAAAATAGGGTTTCTATTTAAAATAAGAAAGTTGATGTTACTTCCGGTCAGACCGGAAGTTAACTTCAACATGTCAATATGCTCAAATTCTAGCTCTTATGTCATTATATCGACGCTCCAAATTTCACAAACCTACTTCATACAATAACTGAGATATTCCGTAGGCAATACTTCCGTAGCCACCCTATATATATATATATTTTATGAAGACATGTGAACTTGAATCCTCATGGTAGGAAATTTTCACAAAAATTTTTCAATTTTTATAATGATTTAGTATAATGTGTTCCTGTTCTCACACAATTTTATTATTTACATTTTTAATATATATATATATATATATATATATATATATATATATATATAGGGTAACATTTAGAAGCCATTAAAGTTTCATATCCTTTTTGTAAATAATGTCAATATTAAAAAAGAAAATATATATATATATATATATATATATATATATATATATATATATATATATATATAATAACAAAGTATTCTCGACCGAACTCTATTAATTAAGTAGGAATTCTCGGGTAGCGGTCTGTTGAACAATGTGTTTTTGTAATAACTTTTCTAGAATCTATAATGCTACTATCCGCCTCCGTTATGTCTGAGGGTAGGTATTTGAACATCTTGACCCCATAATATTTAATCGAATCTTTAATCAAATTTGTTGAGGGAATTGGCAATTTCAACACGTTTGAACGGGTGTTCTAAATGAGACAAACTGATTCCAGAATGAATAACGCAACACCGTTAATATTTTTTCTCCAACAAATGTGTTTCCACATGATTCCCTATGTTTAAGATTACATGAGAAATGATTCCATGAGAATAGAAACAAATTGTCATTTCGCCAACAGGTTTGCGTCAGATTCTACTTAGTTTCGTATTTCAGTCAAATGGATATTCACAGATAAAATTACTACAAAAATATGTATATGATACTGAACGGCTTTCCAATGACTAGGAGATGGTATATGAAATAACGGTAATTATGAATATATAGAGAAAGGACACTTTTCGGGAAAGTGTCGGTCTAACAAGAATATTTCAAGTCGTAAAATATATGTTTTTCAAGTGAGGTATCTAGTTTTCGAAGACGAAATGCATTACATATACAAAACAGTCGGATATCAAACAGGGAAAGTGAAAACTGTTGCATTGTGAATGGTGCAAGAGACCCTTCAAAGATTTTGGCATTCAATTAATACAATCAGCACTTGTAATAGTGTATTCCGCGAGGAACATTGCACAAATAGGTGTCAAATGTAATTTAATGTCCGTAAGGAGAAGTAGTTCATTTCTGTCAGATATTGGCCTCATACTTTCCATTTTGTGGAAATGTACGGAGAGCAGTGTATTTTGGCATTGTTGAAATAATTCGGTAATTGAAACATCGTAACCTCTAGAATCGTCGTCGAACATTCACAAAACTTCTAGAATTCCACAAAAGCATCTGCAAAATAAATAATCAAAGGGGTAACTCAGAACAGAGGACCACGCACACTTCTTATGCAAAAAGTCTTTTGGTCAAATTGTCCAAATTTTCAATATGTTGTTGAACTCGGGCTTCTGAACAAAAGTTATCATGGACTCACAGACATTCTATGTACAGTTTACGAGATACAGAGTGTTGAAGTTGTGAAATGTCACTTTTGGGATATTATTAACTGAGCATTATTGGTGATAATATCACAAAATTATTAGTAGGTTTTTCATCCACACCACAGTATTACACTTGGCCAGTGCAACAGTATATTTTGTAAGCCTTTTTTGAACAATATACAGGGTAAATCATGACTTTTTCAGTTATGAAAAATTAAAATAATTTTAGAATGAAACATCAACGCCATGAGTCGGATCGTACGAAGAGTAAAGTTTATGTGTTGGATATATCCGATGAAATATGTTTTTTCGTTATATATACAGAGGAGATTGAAAGTATACGTTCATGTGTTATATATTCTTTGGAATACGTGATTACATCAATTCAGTGCACCAGTTGTATGAGCCATGTGGCCACTTGACAGATCGTAAATTATGAATAATATACAGTTTGACTCAAGTATACGCCAGACTATGGAAATACCCCGTATAAAGTAAACGGGCCGGTTAATTTTCCAGATTTCTTCTCATTTTACAGAGGATATATCACATGAACTTTTACAGGAAATACATAATTTTTTCTAGGTCTACTTTTCGTTTAACCTGAAAAAATCAATATCACTACCTTCCAAGTTATGTTCCAAATACCACTAGACTTTATTCGAATCTGTTGAAATCTTACCCATATCAAAATTGATGTCTCTGTGATAGATATATTTTATAAGATCGGTTGAACGGTTATAATAAAATAAATGAAAACTCATTTTATATACAGAGGGGATTGAAAGTCTATGTGTCTCCGTAATATTCGCTTCGGATTATGTGATTCAATCAATTATTCAGATGACCGATTATATGTACCATGAAGCGATTTAAAAAAAAATTTAATTTCGAGCAGTATAAAGTATGACTCAAAAATAAACCAAACCAATATTACTAAAAATTAAAGGAATATCCTGTATAGAAAAAAACTGATGACTTATTTTCTGAATGTTTTCATTTAATAGAAAAGATATACTATGAACTTGTGCATCGAATACAGAATTTTTGTGTCCGATTTTTGTTTGAGGATGAAGATGCTGAAATATCATTTATTATTGTTTTGAACCATATCTGATATTGATTCCTGACAAAATAACCCCACATTTTCTCCTTGCTGCGAGTGCTCTTAGATTATGGATATGCAGAATTTGTTCAAAATACGGGATTAGACCGTACTCAATGAAATAACAATATAGACATGTGAAGTTTACACCATGGCTGCCATCAGTATATAAACATACTGATTGATGCCAACAGTAATACGGGGAAAGTTCTTTCACCTAAATTATTGGATAAAGCTCTCTTTGACCTATCACCTTTTTGTTATCGAACATTTCAATAGATTTGACAAAAGTTTATTGGTATTTGAAACATAAATTATTTTTTTTTATGTTGAACGAAACCTATACATAGAAAAATTCTGTATTTTTCACAAAAATTCATATGATATATCCTCTGTTAAATGAGAAAAAATCAGGAAAATTAACCGGCCCGTTTACTTTATACGAGGTATTTCTATAATTTTTCTCAGTATTTAGTCTCGTGTATACTTGAGTCACACTGTATAATTTTAATAATTTACGTTCTGTCAAGTGGCCATATGGCTTATACAACTGGTGCACTGAATTGATCAAATCACGTATGCCAAAAAATATATTACAGATAATATAATAATAATAATAATAATACTCCCTCATAAACACTCGTTGAGTGTACCCAAAGGCATAGCCTGTGCAAATATATTGAAACGAAAATATATATATATATATATATATATATATATATATATATATATATATATATATATATATATATATAACGGAAACTATGACATCTACAGTCATTAATTTTAGTTCCACGTATTTTCAGAAGCCCGTGCATTTGGCAGCATTGCGGTCTGTAAAAACTGATTATTTCGCTGTTCTACTCTTTGAAGCGGAAAAAACAGGTGGGCTTCTCAAAACGTTTTCTATGCCGTTATGCTTGTATATAAGCCGATGTCTGATTCAATATTAGATTGAAACGGAAGGAGCAAACGTATGGTGCTAAGTTTGATACTGCATTAATCTAATTTCTCTAGAGGAACCAGTAGATTGAATGATTATTTGTAGATTATAAACTCATAGCGTGGTATATTTTCAGATCATTCAGTGGAAAATTTCAAGACGAACGTATCTCGATTTTGACTTCAGAGCAAAAACACCTTTATAGCTTTCATCAACTGGGTTTCGCCAGCTCTGAACTCCACATAAAAGTATGTTTTTTTTTTAATATTGTAATAGAAACTTGCTCATATCTACAATGGGACTTTTTTTCGGATTTCCATCATCTCACGAACTATTGTTTTACATTATGATTCAATCGCGTAAATCCACGATCATCTCCAGGATTCAATGGTCTACTAATAAATTCAGTTACATAATCAAGTTGTAATTATTTCATATGTGAAAATAGAGCTTAACAAAAAATCTGTCTGCGCTCTGGGGCGACTTACTGGCAGTACTTGGCTATTTTGGAATCATCTTCACGTGAACTGATTATCAGGTTCTTCGATCTGTTGATACCAGTCTTGTAATGAAGAGGACATAGGGTGTCTTCTTTGGCACCGAAGCATCCAAAACAACTGTCGATGTTCTTGTAATGTGGCTATATGTTAGTCCACAGAACCATAGTGAACGATGACAGCGTAAAGTTGATAATCGAAGTCGCAAAAAGTGGGGTATTCATCCAATCTGACTTTCTGTACAAGCCTAATGTATTGGACAGAGGCTGGGTCATGCTTGGATAACTTTAGAGTCATTACTAAATATGCAGGAGCTTCAACAAAATAATGGTTATTTTATAGCAGTCATTTAGGCTAGAATATGATCGGCAGAGGGTTCGTATATTACTGGTTGAATGCTTCGTTCTAAGATGGTGCTAAAGCAAGCTCTGTACGGACTAGGTTTTGAACAGATGAGGAAGCGCGAGCTGCAATTCCAGTAAGTTACCGACGATTCTGCTTTTGTTACCACATTCGCCGTAACATAAAACAGTTAAGATTTATCAACTAAAATATGTATGTACTAAGGAAGTGAAAGATTGTAAGTATTCATCTCTTTCAGAGCAGTTATGAATACTTATGAAGTTGTTCTCCTTCTCATAAAGTGTCTTTGATAGGTAACAAAAAAATTCTGAACTATCCACTTGCCGTCCGGATGAAAAGTTGGATTGCCTCAAACACTCAAGGTTGGTAAGAATCGAAGATACTTGAAAATTTCTCAGTTCGAAAATAACTGGGAAATAGTAGTTTTACCACTTAAATAAAAATTCATTCATGAAAGTCTTAATAATAAATAGGGCACTGTTTATAAAACATGAATTTCCCAAATTTTTAAGAACAACCTTATTTCCGAAGTCTTCAGGATTACTTGAAACACCTTTCCTCAACTCCTTAGGCAGAAGTTCTTTGACAGAATCTCCAACCAAACCATTCTGATATTTATTGTTTGGTAATCAAAGAATAGTGAAAAATTTTATCAAAAACAAAATAGTATTAGGCGAGTGAAATTTTTACGCGGAAGGTATTTGAAGAGAGAGATTACTAAATATTTGGGAAGGCAAAAGGTATATTCTTTATAGAGCGTATACAAAAATTGAAAAATCTTGACATTGGTTACTGTTTCGAAAGAAAGGTTCATTAGGAAACGTTGTTTGCTACTGAAAATTAGGTATGAATATATTAACCTAATATTTTTTAGGGTCCCGCATGAAGGCAGGGTGCTGCTTCACATAAATTAGGATCATATCCACTAGTTTGTTATGTTCATGAACCTCTGCCATCTTGAAAAATGCAGATGCATTGGTTAGTTTCTGCCAACAGTGTCTTATGATTCGCTGAAGTAAAGAAGTTCAATTTGAAGTAATTTCTCGTTGACCAACAGAAGTCTCAAAAGTTTATATCGTCGTCTATTCCATGTTTAGTTCAGTTCACGATTTGAGTGTAGTAATTTTTGATTGATCCTATTAAAATTCGATGGGTCCAAGTTATATTTACATCAAAATGTTTATCTATCATCCGTTTGAAATGTAATTTTACTTGGTATAAAACGAGATCTTTATGTTTTCCGATCACGGAACTTAGATTTAAAAAAATTTATTTTACTCAAAAACTTTAATTAACAACAAATAATACAATGAGATGTTTATTGCTCGAAGTCTATGTCTATTCTAAATGTTTTTTCGTTCCCATGAACCGAAGTTGAATACAACACCGTCTCGACGTGTTCCTGGAAATCAGCATAGGCAGCAATGCTCAGTTCAGCTATTCCCACGGGAAGGCATACATAACTCCTCCATCCCTTAGAAGGAACTCGAGGGTGGAACCACTTGAGTTTCGTTGATAGCCTGGTTGGTTGGTGGTTTGTTGGGGTTGAGTAGGCGAAGGATATCTTGTTTCCGGGTCACCACAAGATATACCACGACGAAGGCGGTTAGCGTCGCGACGATCCATAGGGACCATCTGGAGTAATCCGGGCGAAGATTGATGAGGTCCAATGGGTCTTCCCGAATTTCGTCTAGTTGGAGCTCATGCAGTTTGTCAAGGGAAACTTTCTCCAAGTTGAGTTTCTCGACTTGCAGGATTGGAATATGAATGTCTTTGATTTCTTTCAATGTGAGGGGGTGTCCTACAGTTGATCCTTTCTCGTTCCGGTAGGTGTATTTGGAAGTCCTCAGGGAGCATTTTGGTGGAACAACAAAGAGGTATACACCTTTCAGCACAGCGACATCGTTTTCCACACAGTTTGTCTGGAATTTTCTCTTGTTCGGAAAGATGCCTATGTAGTGGGCATCATTGATTTCCTCGATTATTTCCTGATTGATTTTGACTGGAATTTGATGGCATTTATCAGCAAAGGCAGTGGAGGAAAGTAGTTACGTCACACAGTCTGGGTTGTCCTGGATGGGCAGAAGGTGATTCTTCTCGCACAGGTTGTAGGTCAACGCACTCTTCGTTCTGGTACTGGTACATTTCGTTGCTTAGGGTTAGGTAGGAGGCAGGTGGGATAATAATTGATTGGTTTTGATTTGGATTTGAATAAAGGTGATAGTGATCGAAAGTTTCAATGTGAACCAATGGAAAATCTAATGAAAATATAATTTTGTCCTCGATGGCGAAAACTTTGGTTTCAACAACACTATAATATTTGAGGTATTCCTTATTATCAAAAAGTAATTGAGAATGACTATGTGATAAGTAGAGTTCATCTATTATTGTTTTAAGATCGTCTGGAGAGGCGATACTGCGATGTAATGTTTTCAAGTTCGCAAATCCCATAGCATTTTCTGTTTCTGTTAGAAAATCTAGTAGAGAATCGAGATTGATTTTTATTTGATTCAATATTTCATGAATTTCCAAAAAATGTGCATAATTGAATTTTGTCTCGTTAAGTGCAATTCTCAACTCATTGATTTTATCTCCTATCAGTTTTTGATTATCTGAAACTGAAGTCATTGTTTCGTTAATATTTTCCATCAATTTTGAAGTAATTGAAACTTGTTTATTGTTTTTTTTGATAATTTTATTTTGGTTTGATTCGAGTTCGGCTAGGCTGTGATATATTTCTTTCGCATCTTGCTCGTCTAGATTTCCGCTTATGAGTTTTACGAGGGAGCCAAGAGGAGCAATGAGGGCTCTTTTTGTGCGTTTATGGGGAAACAAGGATCTGAATTTGTGTTTAACATTTTTGACTTCGTATTCGAGGTGTTTATATGCGTTAAATAGGGCAATTCTATTGAAAGGGGTAGTATTATTTATTGTGGCTTCTAATAGCTTATATTGATTGGTTATTGAGATTATTTGGTTTTCTAATGGACTAAGTTGAATATAATGTAGGAAAGTATGGGAAGCTACTTTGATTCGTGCGGTTCCCATTTTAAAGGGAAGGATCCCTGGATTCGTCTGGAAGTTCTGGATTTGAACCTTCTGAGTCGCTGTCTGATGAAGTATCATCGACCTGTAACAGATTTTGGTCTGTCATTTTTCTTGGTGGTTTGAAAGATTGTTTGTGGTATGTATTTTGTCACAGTTAGGTCAGTGCTTTTGAGAATGTGTTCGGGTTTGTAGAGGGGAGCCGTTTTCAACTGTCTTTCGGGTGTTTTCATATATCCAATGGTTCCGGGTTCAAAATTTGGAGGGTCTTCTCGATTTTCGTTATGTTTTGAAATTATTTTTGATTTTTGTTTTGACGTGTCTTCGTGAATTTTTCTATATATTTGGGAAATAGATTCTTTGTGTTCGTTCAATGTGGTATTGATTGGTTCGAATTCGGAATCAATATCGAATGGATCTTTTAGTTCTAGATGTCCAAACACTAGATCTATTGGTTTGAATTTTGTTGTTGAATGAAGACTATTATTATATGCAAGGACGGCGAAAGTCAATTTTTCAAAGGGGTTCAGATTTGGTTTCGAGAGGTTGAGTGTTTTCATGTGTTCTATGAGAGTGGAGTGGAACCTTTCTACAATGGCATTGGAATTTGGATTATATGGAAGTGTATAATGCCAATTGATTCTATGCATTTCGCGAATTCTTTTAGAAGGTTTTGGGAGAATTCGGTACCATTATCAGAGACGATATTTTCGGGGATTTTGAAAGTTGAAACGAACTGCAAAAGTGATTGATATACGTGAAGTGCGGAAAGTCTGGGAATGATGTACGCTTGTCTAAATCTGGTAAAGCTGTCACAGATTGTTAAAGATATAGTACTGCCAAATTTGAAGGTATCAACGTGTATAGTTTCGAATGTTTTTTTGGGAGTGGGCGTTAACTGTAGTTTGATCAAAGGTGGGTGACGTTCGTACTTAGATTGTTGACATATTGGACAATTATTGATAAATGTTCTTACGTCATCGTGTAACTTGGGCCAATAATATTTGGTTTTGAGTTCGGCAATGGTTTCGTGAATGCCTCGATGGTTGGTAACACCTTCATGTTGGGATTTGATGAGATTTTGTTGGCGATCTTCGTTCGTCACATCGAAGAGGAGTTTATTGGATTTGAAAAGCTTATAGGAGGAATTTTTGAATGTTTGTGGTATGAACCTGCACATATCTTTATAGAGTACGTCTTCGGTATCATTTTGGAAGTAAAAGACGTAGGTGCGTTTTGGAACACCAAATTCTTTCAGATGTTCAATAATTTGGGCTTGAAATGATTCGTTGGTAACATATAGATACCATCGGGTACGACATACTGAATTCCTAAATAGTTTTTGGTTTCCATTCGAGGGTTTCGATCAACTTTAATTATCATTAATTGGCACAAAAAGTTATTGAATGGTTTGTCTGTGATGTGGATGTTCAATATTGGGTCTTCTGCACTTGTGTGAACAGTTTCATTTTCGTTATTGTCATTGGGGTCAATTTGTCCTGCGTTCGATTCGTTATCCTGATTTTGAATATTTTCAGGTGTGTTATTTTCTGGGTCTCTGCTTGTGGATGGTCTTTCATAGTCTAGGACAGGGTTTTCGTTAAATTCCTGCATATGTCTCAATATGGGGAGTTCATTAGTCTGTCTGACAGTTTCATTAGGGTAGAGTTCGATTCTAGAAAGAGCATCAGCGTTCGTATTGATTTTCCCTTTTTTGTAAATAACTTGGTAATCAAACTCTTAAAGTTTCAGTCTCCAGCGAACCAATCGTGAATTGGGTTCTTTTAAAGACATCAACCACTGAAGGGGTTTGTGATTCGTAAAAATTTTGAATTTTCGGCCGAAAAGATAGGGCCTAAAATATTTGGTTGCCCAGACGATTGCAAAAAGTTCCTTCTCGATAGTCGAATAATTTTGTTCGGCATTGGAGAGGGTTCGTGATGCGTAGGCGATTGGTTTAGCATGTCCTGGGGGGCCCTGGGACAATATAGCACCTAACGCTACGTTACTGGCGTCCGTGGTCAAATTGAACTCTTTTGTAAAATCGGAGTACTGCAAAATCGGGTCGTTCGATAATAAGGTTTTGCAGTGCTCAAATGTCTTGATGTAGGTGGGGTCAGTTATATCGATTTTTGCTCCTTTCTTCAGTCGACTTGTAAAGGGTTTGGTGATTTTGGCAAAGTTATTTATGAATTTTCGATAGTAGCCCAGAAGATCAAGAAATCCTTTTATTTCTTTTGTCATTTTGGGTATCGGATAATTCATGATGGCCTTGACCTTATCGGGATTTGGTTTTATTCCCTCTGTTGTTATCAGATGTCCCAGAAAGGAAAGTTCCTCTTTCAGGAATTCTGATTTGTTGAGTTGGACTTTCAGATTGCTCTCGCGCAGTTTCTAAAAAACTCTTTTAAGGTTGACCATGTGCTCTTGTAGCGAAGTGGAAAAAACGATGATGTCGTCCATGTAGACGAAACAGATTTTGTTTTGTAGATCTTTCAAGACGTTGTCCATTACTCTCTGAAAAGTAGCTGGAGCTCCTTTCAAACCAAACGGCATGCGAAGGTACTCGTAGTGGCCGTTCTCTACGTTGAAAGCTGTTTTCTTTACTCAGGGTACATCTCGATCTGATGGAACCCACTTGCCAAATCAAGGGTAGAAAAGTACATACATCTACCCAATTTGTCAAGGATGTCCAATATATTTGGGATCGGATATCGATCATCGATGGTTTTCTCGTTGATTTTTCTGTAGTCCACTACTATACGCCATTTCTTCTTGCCAGAGGCATCCGCCTTCTTTGGAACTATCCAAATTGGCGAGGAACAAGGTGAATCGCTTGGTCGAATAATTCCTTGACGAAGCATATCGTCAATTTGTTTTTCGACTTCCGGTTTATGAATAAACGGATATCGATAAGATTTTGTAAAAATTGGGACTTCATCGGTGGTCCTAATTTTGTGTTTCACTTGGTTCGTGAAAGTCAGCTTTGAATTTTCGCGGTGAAATATATCTGAAAATGATAGGCACAATTTCTCAACGTGGTGTCTTTCTTCAGAATTCATGTGTTGAGTTCGTATAAGTTGTGTGATGTCTGATTTGAATATATTCGAAGGGGTGTTATGATAGATTGAAGCATGGTACAATTCGAATTGGTCGGGATGAAAAGTATTCACAGGGACAGGTTCATAAAGGTAAATCTCTTGTATTTCACCTGTATCATTCCGAATTTCGACAGGGGCATAGACGTTTCGAGAGGTTGTCAAACCTTCGCGAATTCGGCATTCAAATCATTTTGTTTCGATAATCGTGATGTCACCGTTTGGTATTGTTACAGGAATTTTGATTGATTCGATTGTAAATGGTTCTATACGAGCATAAAAGAGTAATTTCTTTTTGCTTTCATAGTGCGCCAGAGAAAGCTCTGATTCAGGTGTTTTTAAACTTGAATTTTTCAAATCTAATTGAACATCTAAGTTTTTCAATGTATCATAACCAATCAATCCATCAAAGAAGTGATGGAATTTAAACAAATAAAATTTTATAGTTTTCTCAGTGTGGAATTCCTGAAAGGCTGGTATTTCAGCGCAAAAATCTTTCGAAGTGGTCTGAAATATAGAGCTGATTGTAAACGGTTCTTTTCTGATAAAATCGGGAAAATAATTTTCGGAAATTTCTGGATTCAAAAAGCTTTTAGTCGCTCCAGTGTTAATCAAAAGTTTCAGGGGTGGATCTGAAATTTGAATGTATGGGAGGTCCTTTCGATCGTAAATAGAATGTATTTCTATGAAATTTTTTCGTGATGGTCGATTTCCTGAATATTTTGGTCCTGTGAGGAACTTTGATCGATTTGGGTATCGATTGGATATTGATTATTGACATTGGACTTGGTCATAGTTCATATTTTCGTAAAAATCAAATTCATTGGAGGAACAGGGTTGATTTTGGTAACAAAAATCATTTTGGTAGTAATATTCATTTTGGTAGGGTATTGATTCTTCCTGATAATGTGGATTATCAAAATTGTAAAGTTCTTCTGCAATGAAATTTGGTCGATTGGGGTTTTGATATGGTCTAGTATTGGGTTGACGAGAAGTGGTGGCTTGTGAAATGCCACTCATAGGTGTTGGCTTGGGGAGTTATGAATGCCTTCCCGTGGGAATAGCTGAACTAAGCATTGCTGCCTATGCAGATTTCCAGGAACACGTCGAGACTAATGAACTCCCCATATTGAGACATATGCAGGAATTTAACGAAAACCCTGTCCTAGACAATGAATGACCATCCACAAGCAAAGACCCTGAAAATATTTAAAATCAGGATAATGAATCGAACGCAGGACAAATTGACCCCAATGACAATGACGAAAATGAAACTGTTCGCACAATTGCAGAAGACCCAATATTGAACATCCACATCACAGACAAACCAATCAATAACTTTTTGTGCCAATGAATGATAATTAAAGTTGATCGAAACCCTCGAATGGAAACCAAAAAACTATTTAGGAATTCAGTATGTCGTACCCGATGGTATCTATATGTTACCAACGAATCATTTCAAGCCCAAATTATTGAACATCTGAAAGAATTTGGTGTTCCAAAACGCACCTACGTCTTTTACTTCCAAAATGATACCGAAGACGTACTCTATAAAGATATGTGCAGGTTCATACCACAAACATTCAAAAATTCCTCCTTTAAGCTTTTCAAATCCAATAAACTCCTCTTCGATGTGACGAACGAAGATCGCCAACAAAATCTCATCAAATCCCAACATGAAGGTGTTACCAAACATCGAGGCATTCACGAAACCATTGCCGAGCTCAAAACCAAATATTATTGGCCCAAGTTACACGATGACGTAAGAACATTTATCAATAATTGTCCAATATGTCAACAATCTAAGTACGAACGTCACCCACCTTTGATCAAACTACAGTTAACGCCCACTCCCAAAAAACCATTCGAAACTATACACGTTGATACCTTCAAATTTGGCAGTACTATATCTTTAACATCATTCCCAGTCTTTCCGCACTTCACGTATATCAATCACTTTTGCAGTTCGTTTCAACTTTCAAAATCCCCGAAAATATCGTCTCTGATAATGGTACCGAATTCTCCCAAAACCTTCTAAAAGAATTCGCGAAATGCATAGAATCAATTGGCATTATACACTTCCATATAATCCAAATTCCAATGCCATTGTAGAAGGGTTCCACTCCACTCTCATAGAACACATGAAAACACTCAACCTCTCGAAACCAAATCTGAACCCCTTTGAAAAATTGACTTTCGCCGTCCTTGCATATAATAATAGTCTTCATTCAACAACAAAATTAAAACCAATAGATCTAGTGTTTGGACATCTAGAACTAAAAGATCCATTCGATATTGATTCCGAATTCGAACCAATCAATACCACATTGAACGAACACAAAGAATCTGTTTCCCAAATATATAGAAAAATTCACGAAGACACGTCAAAACAAAAATCAAAAATAATTTCAAAACATAACGAAAATCGAGAAGACCCTCCAAATTTTGAACCCGGAACCATTGGATATATGAAAACACCCGAAAGACAGTCGAAAACGGCTCCCCTCTACAAACCCGAACACATTCTCAAAAGCACTGACTTAACTGTGACAAAATACATACCACAAACAATCTTTCAAACCACCAAGAAAAATGACAGACCAAAATCTGTTACAGGTCGATGATACTTCATCAGACAGCGACTCAGAAGGTTCAAATCCAGAACCTCCAGACGAATCCAGGGATCCTTCCCTTTAAAATGGGAACCGCACGAATCAAAGTAGCTTCCCATACTTTCCTACATTATATTCAACTTAGTCCATTAGAAAACCAAATAAACTCAATAACCAATCAATATAAGCTATTAGAAGCCACAATAAATAATACAACCCCTTTCAATAGAATTGCCCGATTTAACGCATATAAACACCTCGAATACGAAGTCAAAAATGTTAACCACAAATTCAGATCCTTGTTTCCCCATAGACGCACAAAAAGAGCCCTCATTGCTCCTTTTGGCTCCCTCGTGAAATTCATAAGCGGAAATCTAGACGAGCAATATGCGAAAGAAATATATCACAGCCTAGCCGAACTCGAATCAAACCAAAATCGAATTATCAAAAAAACCAATAAACAAATTTCAATTACTTCAAAATTGATGGAAAATATTAACGAAACAATGACTTCAGTTCCAGATAATTAAAAACTGAAATCTGATAGGAGATAAAATCAATGAGTTGAGAATTGCACTTAACGAGACAAAATTCAATTATGCACATTTTTTGGAAATTCATGAAATACTGAATCAAATGAAAATCAATCTCGATTCTCTACTAGATTTTCTAACAGAAACAGAAAATGCTATGGGATTTGCGAACTTGAAAACATTACATCGCAGCATCGCCTCTCCAGACGATCTTAAAACAATAATAGATGAACTCTACTTATCACATAGTCATTCTCAATTACTTTTTGATAATAAGGAATACCTCAAATATTATAGTGTTGTTGAATCCAAAGTTTTCGCCATCGAGGACAAAATTATATTTTCATTAGATTTTCCATTGGTTCACATTGAAACTTTCGATCACTATCACCTATATTCAATTACAAATCAAAACCAATCAATTATCATCCCACCTGCCTCCTATCTAACCCTAAGCAACGAAGTGTACCAGTACCAGAACGAAGAGTGTTTTGACCTACAACCAAATTTCCTGTGTAGAAAGGTTTCCACTCCACTCTCATAGAACACATGAAAACACTCAACCTCTCGAAACCAAATCTGAACCCCTTTGAAAAATTGACTTTCGCCGTCCTTGCATATAATAATAGTCTTCATTCAACAACAAAATCAAAACCAATAGATCTAGTGTTTGGACATCTAGAACTAAAAGATCCAATCGATATTGATTCCGAATTCGAACCAATCAATACCACATTGAACGAACACAAAGAATCTATTTCCCAAATATATAGAAAAATTCACGAAGACACGTCAAAACAAAAATCAAAAATAATTTCAAAACGTAACGAAAATCGAGAAGACCCTCCAAATTTTGAACCCGGAACCATTGGATATATGAAAACACCCGAAAGACAGTCGAAAACGGCTCCCCTCTACAAACCCGAACACATTCTCAAAAGCACTGACCTAACTGTGACAACCCCACAAAATACATACCACAAACAACCTTTCAAACCACCAAGAAAAATGACAGACCAAAATCTGTTACAGGTCGATGATACTTCATCAGACAGCGACTCAGAAGGTTCAAATCCAGAACCTCCAGACGAATCCAGGGATCCTTCCCTTTAAAATGGGAACCGCACGAATCGAAGTAGCTTCCCATACTTTCCTACATTATATTCAACTTAGTCCATTAGAAAACCAAATAAACTCAATAACCATTCAATATAAGCTATTAGAAGCCACAATAAATAATACAACCCCTTTCAATAGAATTGCCCTATTTAACGCATATAAACACCTCGAATACGAAGTCAAAAATGTTAACCACAAATTCAGATCCTTGTTTCCCCATAGACGCACAAAAAGAGCCCTAATTGCTCCTTTTGGCTCCCTCGTGAAATTCATAAGCGGAAATCTAGACGAGCAATATGCGAAAGAAATATATCACAGCCTAGCCGAACTCGAATCAAACCAAAATCGAATTATCAAAAAAACCAATAAACAAATTTCAATTACTTCAAAATTGATGGAAAATATTAACGAAACAATGACTTCAGTTCCAGATAATTAAAAACTGAAATCTGATAGGAGATAAAATCAATGAGTTGAGAATTGCACTTAACGAGACAAAATTCAATTATGCACATTTTTTGGAAATTCATGAAATACTGAATCAAATGAAAATCAATCTCGATTCTCTACTAGATTTTCTAACAGAAACAGAAAATGCTATGGGATTTGCGAACTTGAAAACATTACATCGCAGTATCGCCTCTCCAGACGATCTTAAAACAATAATAGATGAACTCTACTTATCACATAGTCATTCTCAATTACTTTTTGATAATAAGGAATACCTCAAATATTATAGTGTTGTTGAATCCAAAGTTTTCGCCATCGAGGACAAAATTATATTTTCATTAGATTTTCCATTGGTTCACATTGAAACTTTCGATCACTATCACCTATATTCAATTACAAATCAAAACCAATCAATTATCATCCCACCTGCCTCCTATC
Source organism: Chrysolina americana (assembly GCA_958502065.1). Taxonomy (NCBI): domain Eukaryota; kingdom Metazoa; phylum Arthropoda; class Insecta; order Coleoptera; family Chrysomelidae; genus Chrysolina; species Chrysolina americana. The sequence continues at coordinate 43,392,957 of OY293415.1, read as the reverse complement.
TAACCCTAAGCAACGAAGTGTACCAGTACCAGAACGAAGAGTGTTTTGACCTACAACCAAATTTCCTGTGTAAGAAAAATCACTTTCTGCCCATCCAGGACAACCCAGACTGTGTGACGTCACTTCTTTCCTTCAATGCCTTTGGCCATAAATGCCATCAAATTCCAGTCAAAATCAATCAGGAAATAATCGAGGAAATCAATGATGCCCACTACATAGGCATCTTTCCGAACAAGAGAAAATTCCAGACAAACTGTGTGGAAAACGATGTCGCTGTGCTGAAAGGTGTATACCTCTTTGTTGTTCCACCAAAATGCTCCCTGAGGACTTCCAAATACATCTACCGGAACGAGAAAGGATCAACTGTAGGACACCCCCTCACATTGAAAGAAATAAAAGACTTCATATTCCAATCCTGCAAGTCGAGAAACTCAACTTGAAGAAAGTTTCCCTTGACAAACTGCACGAGCTCCAACTAGACTAAATTCGGGAAGACCCATTGGACCTCATCAATCTTCGCCCGGATTATTACAGATGGTCCCTATGGATCGTCGCGACGCTAACCGCCTTCGTCGTGGTATATCTTGTGGTGACCCGGAAACAAGATATCCTTCGCCTACTCAACCCCAACAAACCACCAACCAACCAGGCTATCAACGAAACTCAAGTGGTTCCACCCTCGAGTTCCTTCTAAGGGATGGAGGAGTTATGTATGCCTTCCCATGGGAATAGTTGAACTAAGCATTGCTGCCTATGCAGATTTCCAAGATCACGTCGAGACGGTGTTGTATTCAACTTCGGTTCATGGGAACGAAAAAACATTTAGAATAGACATAGACTTCGAGCAATAAATATCTCATTGTATTATTTGTTGTTAATTAAAGCTATTGAGTAAAATAATTTTTTTAAAAACTAAGTTCCGTGATCGGAAAACATAAAGGGAGCGATTGAAATTGGTTTGGTTATTTGGTCTCCAAACGTTGGTTGAGCCTCTTGGATTGCCAAATACTTGACGATTTGTGAAAAATATTTGGGGTTCTGCCGGTCTCGGATGAATATTTATTGGGCCGCGTGGAAATGAGGGATTATGCATTTGGAGTTTGAAATTGTGAAAATTGGGGTTAGGAGTTGCGTATTGGCGAAAATTGGACAATTGATTTGGGTGATTGGGTCTTTGAGGTGGCCTAATTTTCGATTGATCACTGTTATTCGGTTTTTGGAGATGCCGAATATTATTTTCGGAAATAATATATTGCCTAGCTTCTGCCATAGTTGATGGTTTCATAGCACGAATAGTTGATCCTAAAGGTTCTTTCAGTCCAGCTAAGAATATTTTAAGAGCATGAGTATTGTAAAAAGTTTTCTTCACCGTTTTAGTCGCAACTACATTTTCATGTGTATCTACATAGTTATGAAGAGCACTTAAATTTGACATAACCCTTGTATAAAATTTTAATGATGGTTCATTGAAATTTTGTCTCAATTGATCTAAATCAAATAATAATCCATTTTCGTCTCTTTGGTCGCCAAAATGTGCGATTAGAGCATTTTTGACTGATAGCCAATCTTTATCAATGCAAATGCTATAAACTTCGCGAGCTTGACCTATCAATTTTGAATAAATTCCATAAATTATTGTAATATTTTGGACACAACTGATATTTTCGGGTGTTGGGTGCCAGTATGTAGTAATAATTGAATTAGCTCTTTCTAAAAATGATGAAAGTTCCAAAGGATTGCCGTCAAATTTTGGAACAATTTCCAAAAGTTTTGATTCAAATTTTGGAACTGGCATTTTGATATTCCTACTTATTGATAGCTTTGAAAGAAGTGCTTCTAATTCGCGAGAACTATTTTCGAAAATCGAATTAGGTTTCGGCGAATTTTGTTCACTAAAAATTAACTCACAATCACTGTTTTCGGGAGATGAATCAGGACTAGAGGAGAATGACATAGACAAGATACAAGGAAAAGCAACTTACATTAGTACCACTGAGATGGCTGTTCTCATTTCTTTTCTTCTTTACTTCTTTGGCTTCTACTTGATCTGCTACCCAGAGGGACTGTCCAGAAACGGAGGTTCTCTTGAATTAACAGTTGGAACTGACGGATTATTCACAACGAATATCCGTTCAAAATCCTACCGACTGCGCCACTTTATGTTTTCCGATCACGGAATTTAGTTTTTAAAAAAATTATTTTACTCAAAAACTTTAATTAACAACAAATAATACAATGAGATGATTATTGCTCGAAGTCTATGTCTATTCTAAATGTTTTTTCGTTCCCATGAACCGAAGTTGAATACAACACCGTCTCGACGTGTTCCTGGAAATCTGCATAGGCAGCAATGCTTAGTTCAGCTATTCCCACGGGAAGGCATACATAACTAGATGTTACCGTTTATTTCCGCTTCTACTTGAAGCAGAAGCCAACTTGCATTCTAGTTATATTTCAGCAATAGTGGGTTACGTATCATCAAACGATAATTTTATTATTCATTATCCATTTTGAGACTAAATTCATCAGCATTTCAGGTTCCTATGTACCTAACTGAATCGCGCATACATCGATACATCCTTCTTACTTGTGTTTTTCATGTCTAATACTATTGTCCAAATTTTTTCGAAACATAACGCGCTAGTAATGACATTCAATTTACTCCTTGTGCAAATAGTGCTTTGAAAAATTATTTGTAACACGTGGTCGTAGTGTTAAAGCATCGGCGATTCACTCGGATTTCCCAAGGGGTATCTGGTTCAAATCCTGGGCCCCGACGGTCTGCCACGGAGCTGGGGTGGTTCGAATTACACTCTGATAAACTGTAGATCCCGAATCACCCTTGCTCGCGCAAGCTCTGAGGAGTATCTGCGGAAACCTGGGTGATTCGTAAGAACAAAAACAAAAAAGTTCTTAAAAACAAAAACTTTTTACTTCCATTGAACTAGTTTGTCAATTCTATTTTTCAATCCTAATACCAAATTTATTTCAGTTTTTTGACTATGGAAAGAATAATAGTTCAGATATCTTCCTGAGTTAACAGGTTTTATATGCCAATCAGGTATAAGTGAGTTATCATTTAATCTTATTACTTTTATGTCAAGGAAAGGTATGGTCCTGCTTTTTTCTTTTTCAATGGTGAATTGTAATTTTGTGTTATAATTGTTTGAAATTGTGAGAATTTCATTTGATTTGTTTTCTGGTATTGCACAAATTATGTCATCAACAAACTTTTTTAAGAAAGGTACCTCAAATTGAAGTTTAGATAGACAATCATCCAAGAGGTCATCCATAACATATTGTGCACTTATTGGGGAGATTGTAGCTCCCATTGGAGTTCCAAGAATCTGTTTTAAAAACTATCCATTGAAGGAAAAATAGAATGTATCAAAAATGAATGATATTATTTCAAGGAACTTAGCTTGGGAAAAGTTACAGTATTCTTTGATTTTGGACCATCTTTTTTTATGCTGTTTCTGATAAGTTGAATTGGAATATTTGTAAAAAGAGAAACCACATCTAGACTTATCAAACAAAATCCTGGTGGTAATTGTTTTTCATTAATGTAAGAAGAAAATTCGAAGGAATCCTTGATATAGTATTCATTATTACAGTTATAAGAGTTATTGAGAATGTCGGTCATCATTTTGGTAATTTTGCTATTAGGAGCGTCAATGGAAGATTATAGGTCCGAGAGAAATTATTGGTTTATGTATTTTGGGAAGGTCATAAAATTTTGGACATTGTGAGTTGTTCATTCTGAATAATTTTGTTTCTTCTTCAGTTAGCATATTAATTGATTTCATGTTATTGATCAGTTTATTGGCTTTTTGTTGTATGGTTGATGTAGGATCTTTTGGTGTGAATTCATAAGTATTTTAATCTTTCAAAAGTTCATTAGATAATTATAGGTATTTTTGTTTTTCCATTATCACAGTTACATTTCCTTTATCAGACCTTGTAATAATAAGATCTGTATCAGAAGCAAAAAGCTTTTTGGTTTCTTTGAAAATTGTGTTTAAGTAATAGAAAATACCTACCAAACAGTCGCTAATTTAACTTTTATATATATATATAGTTTTTTTTTTATTTTAACTTCATTTTTGTTTTTAAAAAATTATATTTTGTTTATTTCATCAATGAGAATATAAATACATTTCATTATTCATTCTCTCATTTTTTTCTGTTATAACTTTATTTGAATAATCATACCAAAAAAATGTTTTGGCCTTTATCTCGATATTATTGAAAATTCTCAATTTTGTTATGCGCCTTGTCCTGATTCATACCTGATAAATAAGGTGGTTTTTAATAGTGCAGTGTCCAGATTTCACTCAGATTATATCAGTAACAATGAATTAAAATCAGCTAGCCAAATGTTAATTTGAAACCATTAAAAAGATTATGGGGTTAAAAAAAATTACCATTTTTGTACTGAGATTCTAGTAGTCATTCTGTATTTGCGAATCAGGCTAAAAAGGTGCATTATTCACTATTGAGATATAAATATCCTGTATTGATATCTCTGTATCATAAATATCTTATAAATATTCCTCAATGCTATCTCATGTATATCCTGTTACGGCACAAGAGGTCTTTGAGATAATATGTAGTTTAAAAAATACTAATTCAAGTGGTATTGACTGTATATCAACAAAAATTATTAAATGTATAGCTCAGCACATTGCACTGCCTTTGTCTGAATTAATAAATATCTCAATTGAAAGTGGTCAGTTCCCGGAAGAACTGAAAACTGGACTCGTTACTCCTATCTATAAAAACAATGATCCCTTGTGTATGGATAACTATAGACAGATAACTGTTTCAAATGTGATTAGTAAAGTTGTTGAAAAATCTGCTTATAATAGAATGATTAATTATTTGGATAATCACAGTATTGTAACAAAATGTCAAAACGGTTTCTACCCTGGGAGATCAACAGAAGGGGCTGTTTATGAATTTATTGAATTTATATATGAACAACTTGATAATAAGAAAACTGTCGGGGCACTATTCTTTGATCTAACTAAGGCGTTTGACAGCATAAACTTAGATTTTGTCCAAGAAAAACTATATGCTTTGGGATTTCGTGGAAACGTGTTGACTTGGCTGATGTCATACCTAAGATATAGGAGAATAACAGTCAAAATAAATCAAACTCAGTCAAATGAGGCAATTGTTAATTTGGGTGTCCCTCAGGGTTCTGTGCTTGGCCCACTTATATTCATAATGTTTATTAATGATCTACCAGAATTTATGAAAACGAAGTGTAAGGTCATATATGCAGATGATGTTTCGTTTGCAACCTGTGGCAACTCTCCCGAAGAACTGGCAGACAATTTAAATTTACTTTATAATAAATTTACTAAATGGTGTTTGAACAATCATTTAATTCTAAATCATGGGAAAACGGTTCTAATGAAATTTAATATAACAAATGATCCCAACACGTCTTTTGAAATACATACTGGAAATATTAACATTACTTCTTCTGAAACAACAAAATTCCTTGGAACTTTTCTCGACTCATCACTTTCTTTTCAGACATGTATTAATCATATTTCTAAGAAGATATGTAGCAGTTACTATGCAATCTTACAACTCAAAAATATATTCTCCCAACAACAACTAATGAATATCTACTATACGATTACATACTCGCACTTATCTTATAATGTTATAATATGGGGAAACTCTAGATTCTCAACAAAATTGTTTATTTTACAAAAAAAAATAATACGTCTCATCTTTGGGATCCATAAACGAACTTCATGTAGAGACTACTTTCAAGAAAACAAAATTTTAACTCTTCCCTGTATTTATATTTATAAAAATATCCTATTCGTTAAAAATAATTTGAAGGACTTCATTAAAAGTGCTGACAAGCATAGCTATAAGACAAGGCATGGTAATCTTCTTCGAATACCTCCTCATCGGACAACTTTCTATGAAAAGAGTCCATCGTATACAGGTATACAGTTGTTCAATAAACTACCAATCGCTATAAGAGAAATCCAAAATCTGAATTTATTTAAAAAATCTCTCAAAGATCTCCTGTTGCAATACTCATTCTATAGTCTGAATGAATTTATGGAATTTAGCTTTTAATACCTTGTACCTATCTATTTATATGTTTACTTATGTAACAATTCATATTTTATGTATACTATTTTCTCCACTGACTTTTCCAATATCGTGTAAATGATCTCAATGGAATAAAAATATTACTATTATTATTATTATTATCCTTGAAAGATATATTTTGGATATCTGAGAACAATCTCTTATGGATATCCGTGAACAATATCTTATGGATATCCCTGAACGATATCTTATGGATATCTCAGAAGGATATTTTATAGAAGTCCACCTTCTTCCACTTGGCACATCCATCGGACGTCCATGAAATATCCTGCGGATATTACTGGATGTCCTCTGGACATCCCCAATATCCAAGATGAATGTCCAGTGGATATCCATCGAATGTTCGTGTGTTGACTGGGTGGGTGTACCCATAAACATCCGGGACGTATTTTCAATTGTTAATGCCTGCCTTGTCCACCCTATCAAAACCTTGAGATCAACTTTTCTATCGCAGCTCATCAATTCTACCTGAGAATAATTTATTCCATACTCTCAACATCAAATCTTTTGAATTTTCGAAACTGAATTTAATTAAAGTGTCAACAAAATGATTTTTTTCATGGCTAACTGAGAAGGTAGGACGCGCAGAGATACTTTTAATAAAACAATTTTGAAGATTTATGCGTAAATACGGTCAACTGAGCAGGGCCAGTGGATGATCTGTTTCTACTACTTTTCTGAAGGCCTTTAAATCACCATTTTATGATATGCCAAGCATAAAAAGGTTTATCAATTATAACTAGGCAACGCCGCAACTGACTTAATTTTTTTTAAAGTAATGTAAAGACGGCGAAATAAATTTAGAATGAAAAACACTCATCTCTTTTAGTCGCTCCGCTTTTTTAAAACACCCAGTTATGTTGTAAATATTTCTGAAATGGGTCACTTTGTTCCTTGAAATTTTTCGTATCGAAATATCTGAGAATTACGCACTGAATTCATGATACCGTTCAATGAATATCACAGTGAATTATTCTTTATTCATTACCTACTATTCTCAATTCAAATGAAGGGTATCTCAATTTCAGAGCGCCAGATTTCATATCACATTTAACAGCAAGCACTCTTTGCTGGCTGCTCTAATTTATACCAGCTAGTGAAAACCCAACTGGAATAAAATTATTTGTTATCGCAGTTTGACATCATTTATTTGCATTTCCTGTAACACCTTCAAACTGAACGCCATGCATCTGTTACCGGAATAAAAGAACAGCTTTGTTATAATATCTTGACAAAGTGAGATCAACAGGTCCTAAAGAAATATTTCCTTCACCCACGCTGGTATGTGAACAAAGGGCGCGTGGCACCTCCACAAGCCCGGTGAGTTATACTTCAAACATTTTTTTTTATCTCTTATCTCTCACACTCAACACATTCTATTTCTCCTAAAAGTTCAACAAGAACGTCACAATCTAATCTTATTTGTTTATTGGAATTTATCTACGGTAATCCAGTTGAGCATACACACCATTTCAACTATTTATGGAAAAATAAAACAGTATAGTTTTCAGAAACAATAATTTATGGGGCGGAAGGTCGAAACACACGAAAAACCATGTCAAGGTATGCATAATTTTTATTCAGTGGAAGTGGAAGTCCCGAATATGTTGTCCACTGCAAGAAAAGTCTAGAATAACGTGTGGAGAAATGGGTATTACATTTATACCTGAATGAAGAAAATCATATATTCAATTTCATTAATTCAAGAGCAAGTGAAATAAAACAAACGTTTTTTGTAAAAAGTTGAGTAATGACAATATGTATCTTACATACTCTTTTGCGTAGCGCTATCACATCTCCCAGAAGGAAGCACGTATATTCAAATTGAAATATAAAAATCACCTGAGGAAACCACGCCCTACTGATAGCTATTTCGAAATCTAATATACCCCAAAGAATAACGAAAAAATGTGCTGCCACAATGTCCATGCTTGTTGCGCCCACTCACTTGATGAATTTCTTGTTGCCACTTTCACTTCAGCCATTACGATAATAATTCCTTACCGCAAAGGCAGTTTTCCTATGCATACATATGTAAACGGGTATCAACGAAAATTTTTATTATGTCTCTATCATAACAATGCAGAAAATTAATTCAAGATCAAGATAATTTCACATATTCAATCAAGTAGGTATTGGAAATATTGTGGACGTTTTGTTGTAAAGGCTCATTTGAAGTTTCCTTGAATATATTAGAGAACTTCTTATTGCGACCTAGCAACAACATTTAAAATAAGGCGTAAGACCATAACAAATAGCCGACTACTATTTTGTTTCATAATTCTATAGAAATTACTTTGTATTTTGACAATTTCATTCAAGTTACTCGAGATGGATTGAAGAAAATAATAGTCTTTATTTGTCATGATCAAGTGATATTCAGGAAGATTATTTCATGATCACACAAAAATAATTCATATACTCGTTCATATACGTTTCAGCATTCACTCCAACTTATATTTCAACAACCATGAAATACTTAAGATCAACAAGAACGTGAATAAATAATCATAACTGATCATTTGAAATCAAACAAGCTTTTATTTATAAGTGATTGGATTAAAAAGTGGAAAATAACATTTACTGAACTATTTCAAAAGCTTGAAGGCTTTATTTTGAGTGTAATAATGTTCCCCTCCTCAAGCATTCAAGATAATTTTAAACTTTTTGAAAGTTCTTAGTTTTGCTTATACTGAATATTACTTGTTATTTTTCAGTTCAATAGTTTAGAAATATGACTTTGTTTTGAAAAATGACTTTGTTTTGAAAACGATTTTGCCCCTTTGTGTATCGCGACTAGGGCTGCTAGGGAAGCTATAAGTCCTATCGATTGGGATAGGAAGAGAAAAATAATGAAACTTGGTTTTTGGTTCCTTCTTAGTATACACACCAATGAATGAAACCAGTCACCGTATTTAAAAATGTATATATTTAATGACGAAATATCTAGGGCACAAACAAAGACCCATATTCAAATATTAGCCCAACCGAGACAAGTCAATGTTATCAGTAATTCACTACATACAGGGGTTATCACCACATGAACAGAATCAACTTGCTTGAGGGCATCTTCCTCAGAAAAGCTTGTTAAGACGACTTCACCTCCGTAAGCCCGCGCTAGACTGTGTCGCAAATCCGCTCTGGGTTTGATTGTGCAGTAAACCCACTTTAGGTCCACTGTTCGACCGTTTAACTGTTCCTATCACCCTCTTTCATCAATTCTCGTGTTATTTTTACAGACTTTTTATTCAATAACAAAATTTCCTTGAAATATTCATAAACGTGCCAATGACAAACGTCCTGTTATTGTTTGTTATCGATCGAACAACGGTGAACTTGATTAACCATGAGTGATGTTCATAATATTGAACTTCACCCATGAACAATTTGTGGAATTTGATTATGACAGAATTTTCATATCAAATTAATAAAGTTTCGGATCAGCCCTATTCTTCACATATACCCACTATTCGAGAAAGCTGGCCATCATCTTTGACATATAAAAATAAACATCTGCAGAATTTCTACAATAATAATACTTAATAATAATAATGATAATAATAATAATGGTTTCTCTGGTCAGTCCAAACAGAGCAGGTTATATTTAGAAGGGGCTCGAGCAGACAGTAAACAAGTCCAAGGTCAAATCGTGATTTCTGAGAATTTAGATCGAGACAAAGCGTAAACAAGCACCGGATGTGCCTTATCGCTATTTCACGGCGGAGACGTATTTTTCTTTTGGAATTTCATACGAGAGAGTGAATTAATAATTAATCCATCATAATTTTCTGTTGTTCTAAGACAGACATTTTTCATATTTAATTTTTTCGTTTTATCAATTAAGGCGGCGGCCATTTTTTTTTTCTACACAGCGAGTCACGTGATACTTTTTTCTCTTCCAGCCAATTGCTCTCAACGAATCACGTGACGTTTTTTTCTCTTCCAGCAAATTGCTCTCAGCGAATCACGTGAGGAGACGTTTTTTTCTCTTCCAGCCAATTGCTCTCAGCGAATCACGTGAGGGGACGTTTTTTCATGATTTCCGCCATCTCCGCCATGTTGTTTTGCCTTTCGCTCCATCGCCATGTTTTTTGCAGAAAACACGCGCGCCACTTAGGGTGAAACACAGCTGACAACCCCCCACCCACGAAACTCTTCGGCGAACACGTCATCTTCTTCAGCAACCCTCCACCAATGGCAAGAACTCGATGGACGCGGCCATCGAGAGATAAATCCCCGTGTGGAGCAACCTGTGTTCTGGGTTTTGAAAGTGTCTACTCACTTTGGGTAATTGAGACGGCAGCGACGCCAAATCCAAATTTCAAACTCCCGCCTAGGATGGCCGCCATCTTAGAGTCGCGCTCACAACACTGGTTAGGTGTATAACTGACAGATGACGAGGAAGGGGAAGACGATATGACGGTTGACAGCTGACAACGTGGTGACATGACAAATGTAGGTGACATATGACAAATGTAGGTGATAGATGAGAGGTTAGGTTACCGATGTTCCGTGACGAAGAAGAAGAGACAATTGACAGGTGACAGAAAATAGTGGTTTGAAACTTGGGTATTTGAAATTGCACTCTGATGCATGTAGGCACGTCAAATAGGTTTGAAACTTGCAGATCCCATACATTGCGGCTGGTGAGAAGTGTGTCGGGAGCAGCCGACCCGATCACTCTAACGCGCTGCAAAAATTTAAATTAATTTTTTTTGAAAAGTTGATCGTACGGGAATCGGAAGTGGGTGCCTGCTTCTAGACGAGGTGACCAGGAGATAGGGGAACCGCAACTATATAGCCTAGTTCCTCTAAGCTCTTGGGAGCCTTCGTCTAGACCAGTCAAAGAGGCTTCACACACTTTCGTCGAAGAGGCCACTCCCAAGTGGTCGGGCGCGAAGCGGGCTACACAATTGGCCACTGGCTGGGCTTAAAGCCCAGAAATGTTAGACACCTCGGGGGGTGAGAAGCCACTCACCCCCCAGGACCCTCCACCCCGGGGGAACAGAAAAAATGGGGAACATGAGCCTCAACTCAAATCCCCAAAACCTCCATCCCAAACAAGAAAATCTCCGTTGGAGAAGTGACGCATGCGCAGAAGCGCCAGGCGCCGGAGGCGTCGCGCAGCGTCGTCGAGAAATCCAAGAAACGCCCGAAGGAAGAAGAATCTCCCTCGAATGCGAGCTTTGTCAGCGCATACGCTCAGGAAGAGCAAAAAGCGACAAAGCCTGAGGAAATAAGCTCGCAGGAAAAGAAAAACTTCTTCCGCAAGATCATCGGGAAGCCTTTCGGGATAGAAAACCGTCCAGAGCTAAACACCCCTTTGAAAAGGGTGAAGACAAAGATTTTTGCCGTCGAATTCGATGAAGACGGCAAAAGGACGCTGATGACCTGGGACAAGGAAGCCCAGATCAAAAGCGGGAAGATTCCTACCCCAGGCCCGAGCAAACCCGGAAGGCTTAGCGAGAAGGAAATCAGCGAGTCTGAGGACTTCAGCGACGCCAAGGAGTCTCCTGATTCTGACTCGAGCAGTGAGGAGGACTCACAGGAAGCGACCAGAGAAAGAATCAGGAAGGAGCTGAATGATTACAAGGACACCTTCTCAGACTCGCTGACTGCAGAACAGCTTCTCCGACAGGAGATGGAGGCGGGAATCGAGGCCATATTCTCCCAAGGAAGCAATTCAGGGGCAAACCAATCACCCCCTTACCACCGAAGTCCCCGGAACCTGCAACCCGGATAGAAGAAATGGAAGTCGACCTCCCCAAGGAAAGTCCCTTTGCGGGCCCAGCAGCTCAAGGACAAAGAACTCCGAGCCCAGCGACAGAAGGAGAGGGAGGAGAAAGCCCGCATGAAGACGAGGCTTCTGGTGAAAAGAAAGTTCCTCACACCCCCGACAACGTCTAGCCCACAAAGGAGCCCCTCACCGCAACCGAGCACAAGCGCCGGAGTGCAGAACAGGGATGACACTCAAAGATTCACCCAAATACAGGATCAACCGAAAGCCCTGGAAGATTCTGTGAGGGATAGGGTGAATCAGAAAGTCTCCATGTTCTGCAAGAACATGCACATCCCGGATGAGCTAAAAGAGTTCCCCTGGCTGAGAATAAGGGAACGGGAGCTTAGCGAGGTTGCGGCGTACTATCGGGAGAATACGGCAGAAAGCATAGCGGCAAGGGAAAGACTAGAGGGGGCACTAAAACTCCTCCAGGACTCAAAAAGGACAACTAATCAACAACAAGAAAAAGATTCAGAGGGATTCCAAAAGCCGAGGAACCCTAAAAAGCTCAATTGGGTCCCTCTGGATCTAAAGGAGGCCCCTCTAGATCTTAAGAATGCGTTCCAGGCGTTGTCGGGAGACGACACCGACGAGGAGGAACAGATGGAAATCGAAAAGGACAAGGAAAATATAAAGGAGAACCCAAATAAGAAGAGGAAACGGGAGGTCGACCCTAAGCCGAGCACGAGCAGAGCTGTGGGAAACAACCCACCTCCACCCCCTACCGCTACCACCACCAGCGGTAAGGATAAGAGCAAATCGCCGCCCCCGGCAGTACAAAAGGAACAGAGATGCCCTCCGATTATCATCAAAGGGACGATAACCCTAAATGAGGAGAATAAGGCTACTCTTCAGTGAAACATTAAGGGAAGTTTGTTGTATAAATTCACCAACAAAACTTCCCATATCTACGCGAATACTACTGAAGACCACGCCACGCTGAAGAGTACCCTTAAGGCATCGGATGTAGAGTTTCATACCTACACAATGCCGGGGGAAAGGAGACATGCATTCCTTCTCAAGGGACTGGACCACAGCCCATCAGTAGAGGACATCGAACAGGACCTTGAGAAGCAGAGGCTGAGGACGTACGGGATAGTCGGGATCACGAATACTGACAGGAAGCTCTACATAGTTAATACAGACAAGAACCTTACGGAGAGCTTCCTGAACAAGACTATCAGTGCGGTCACTGGGGTAATAGTACACTGGGAAGTGAAAGTTAACAACAGGGACGCTATCCAGTGTTACCGTTGCCAAGCTTGGGGGCATGCCCAATCAAACTGCAACAGACCAGCGAAATGCATGAAGTGTGCGGAAGCGCACTGGTCTAGGGCATGCACCAAGCCAAGGACAACCCCAGCCCTGTGCTGTAATTGTGGAGGGGATCACACAGCCTGCAACATCGAGTGCGAGGCTTACAAAAGGCATATCACGGCGCAGGAATCCTGAAAGCAGGAACGGCAGCCAAAAAAGAGGCCCGAAAAATTCAAACCAGCCCCGCCGGTCCAACGGAACGTATGGAAGGAGCGACGGACAGCTAGGGAAGTAGCCGAGGAAGGGGTAAGCCGCAGTATCCCTACCCCATCCCAACCCCCATCCCAAATCACGACCAGCCGGACAATCCAGCCGGGGCCGTCAGTTGCTGTAAGTGGGTTCAAGGAGAGACATCGGGCTATCCAGGAACTAGTCAATACAAAAGGCCTATTGCGGGCCATGGACGACATCGTCGAGGGCCTTACAAAGGCCCGGACTAGCGGCGAAAAATTCCTGGCCTTCTGGAGGGTCATGGATAACATCCAAAGCTACGGCTTATAGATGCCCCTCCAGGTATGCATGCTTAACGTGAATGGGATCAGAAACGAATAACATCTTGTTTATGAGCTCATTCGCAAACATAAAATTGACCTGTTGCTCTTGTCCGAGACGGGCATCCAACAGGAGCATAAACTTAGTTTCAGGGGATTCACCACCATCAGGCATGATCGCCCGAGCGGAGTGAGAGGGGGAGGAGTTGCTATCCTAGTAAAGTCCTGTGTACCGCATACGCCCTTACCACAGAGAGCAAGCTCAATAGAGCATGTAGGAATACAGCTCGGATCTGGGGTAAGGCTATATTCGGTATACAACCCCCAAGCAACAAACTCACCCAGTTGGATGTGGATGTTCTCTGCAGCAGCGGGCACAAAGTGCTGCTTGCAGGGGACTTCAATGCGAGACATCCGACGTGGAGTCTAGTCGGTCAGTCAGTCGCCAACCCCAACGAAAATGTGCTCTGGAGGTATACTATGAATAACAACGTGGTAGTAGACCACCCCGATACCCCCACCAACTACCCCTGGAACGGTCTCGCCCCGTCGATACTCGACCTGGTGGTAAATAAAAATGTCACCGATATTTCTCGGCTTAGAACCGCCTCTGAGTTTATCTCTGATCACGAACCGGTGTTCTTTACAATCAAGGGTGGACTAAACTCGAGAGGGAAGAGAACCCTGTACGATTACTCCACCACTGATTGGAAGGAATACCGGAAAATAATCAATGAGAGAACGGTTATATCTCCTCAGATCCCTGAGGGGGAGATAAACCGGGAAACTCAGAGGTGGATTGAAACACTACAGAAGGCAAGAGAAATTACCACCAGGAAGAGGGTTGTACGGGAGGACAAGGATCCTCTCCCGGACTTCATACTGGAACTTATAAAGCTCAATAACAGAGTGCGTAAAAAGTGGCAAGCCACCCGCAACCCGGTTCATCGTGAGAACATGATGAGCCTGGGGCCGGAGGTTGGCCAACTTATCCGTAAGCACCGGGATGAAGCCTGGAAGAGGAAATTTAATGCCCTCAACGCCGAAGACGGTTCTCTGTGGCGGACGACAAAGATGCTTCGTAGAAAGTACAACGTCATCCCCGCCGTAGAGAACGGCCATAGGCAAGCGATGACCGATTCAGGGAAAGCGGAGATGTTCGGGGAATACTTCCAGGGTGCATTCCGGGCAGGGCAGGACGTCACCCGGGAGCATGCCGAAATCACCAGGGGAGTCCGGGACTTTAGGAAAACAACAAAGCAACCTGTAACGAACCAACCCTTCTCGAAACTGATAACCAGCTTCGAGGAGGTGAGTGATACCACTAAAAGGCTCCCCAGAAATAAGGCACCCGGGATAGACAAGATCGACGCGACTCTTCTGCGGAATCTCCCAAGGAAGTCCCTTGTTATAGCTGATTCACATTATCAACGCTATAATAAAATGGCAGCACTATCCAGAGTGCCTAAAGCAAGCGGAGATCATCCCCATCCTTTAACCAGGGAAACAGGATACGAGGATAGACAGCTACCGCCCCATCTCACTGCTTAGTGCGGTTGGCAAGGTGGTGGATAGAATCCTATTGAAGAGATTTAGCGGTCTCGAAGAAGAACTGAAACTCATCCCGGAAGAACAGTTCGGCTTCAGGAGAGGTCACTCGACGACCTCCCAAGTGGCCCGAATTGTCCACGGGGTGAAGGAAGGTTTCAATCGGGACCGTAACACCGTTATGGTCCTGTTGGATATTCAAAAGGCATTTGATACGGTCTGGATCGAGGGCCTGGTCATGAAAATGCTAAGGGCAGGCATGCCTGGAGTGAATGAAACCAGCTCCTCGATGAGGAAAGCCGAAGTAGGAGTGCCGCAGGGGTCGAGCTTGTCACCACTCTTGTACTCCCTATATACACACGACTTCCCGAAAAACCAATTCACACAAACGGCAATATATGCCGACGACACCGCCATTTATGCGCAGGAAAACACCTCCAACGAGGCGGCCCTGCGCGTAAAAAGCCACCTGGACACGGAGGTCGTGCCATATATGGAAAGAAACAAGATAGTGGTAAACTCGGCCAAGACAGAGCTGATGAATTTTACCAAAAAGGTGAAACATGTAAACGTGGAAATACAGGGTGGATTCAGAGCTCTGGGGGCCGAGATTGACGAGTCCGTCACCGCGCGGTATCTGGGGGTACAACTGCATCGTGGACTAACATTTACGAAACATGTCAGTCTGGCATTGAAGCGAGCCGCCGCGGCGGTAAGGAGGAACTACCCCCTCATAGCGAGAGATTCCAGACTGTCCATGGAGAATAAAGTGTTAGTCTACAAGCAGGTCATAAGACCAACTATGACTTATGCATGTCCAGTGTTTTGCAGCGTTCCCAAGTCAACAATGTTGCGCTTGGAAACGATGCAAAACAAAATACTCCGTATCGTCACGAACAGTGATAGATACATTCGGCTTGACACACTGAGAGAGCTAGCCGATATTCCAAAAATCGAAGAATTTATCAGACAGCGGTTTTTTCGTCGTTTTTCCGGGAGTCGTAAGAAAAGCCCGACAACCCATGGTCCCGATAGCCCGATGCCTCACCCCAAGATTTAAATCCCCTGTATAATTAACTAGGCGACAGGGTTTAAATAATGGTCGACACACACTCACAGCATTTGAAGGCCTACATAACACCATAGGTAGGCGATATGAGGTTTTACCTGCCAGAGAATACCTCTCTGGCACGGTTAAAAAACCCAAAACTCCCACCTAAAGAATCACGAAACATCCCCCAACCCACTGCGGCTGAGTGATTGTTTTAGTGTGGTTTTCAGATATTTAAATATTATAGTACGAGTGTTTATATTTTATTGTAAATTTAATTAATATATATATTTGGATTTCGATTTGGCTGGTGTGGTTAGCTCCAAATACCTGTCTGGGTCCAGAGGTTATGTCTGGACAGGGCGTCGCCATCCCTACTCTCCTCCCTCCTTAAATTTCGGCTTCGGGCTGGAACAGGGCTGAAGGCGAACTTTTGCTTCCCTTTTCTTCGAGTTTAATTTCAATTGTGGAATTGGGTCTGTTTTTCGTGCAGTACAATTTTCAGACGCTGAAATATACTACAACAATATCAGCAATGCATATTATCAACCATAGGGTCCAGTTATTTGATTGAAAATTATCGATATCATTTATCGATATTTGATTGATTGCGTTGATGTGTTTTTGGAGCTGGTGGATATCTTCTAATGGGATATTTTCGATTTGTAGTGGATTCCTTGGCAGTGTTTCCATTTCCAAAACTTAATTGTTGATTTTTGGCAAGATAAGATAAGATATTTATTCGCCTTCAAAAATTTACAGAAAACAATATGTTACAATAGGCACACAACGGTTTTTTGTTTAGGTACGTCACAATTTGTAGAGTATACTCAGATTAAAAAAATATTTAAAAAAATATGCTAGTGTATAAATAATAAATTATATCCATATATAAAAATAGTCACATTTATACATATAATAAGGTTTACATTTAGGAGCACACAGATGAAAAATACAGAACATTTCTCACAACTCAGAAGTCCACACTCTTGAAAAGAAAAGAAAAACATAAGTATTTGAACCCATGAATGAAGATAAATTTCATTTATATCATATAATGGATTCAGTAGCAATGATAGATAGTTTTAGTTGGTATTTTAATTTTGTAGTTGTGTAATACTTCCATTCCACTGGTATTTGGTTGTACAGTTTCATTGGCAAATATTCAGTTTGGTTTTTTGGTAATTTACTTTTGGCAGCCTATAGAGATTTTTGTTTTGTGTATCATAGTCATGAAATCCTGTTCCAGAAATATATTTATCTTTATTTTGATGTATCCATAGAATTGCCTCAATTATGTATATACATGGGAGTGTCAAGATTTTTATTTCGATAATAATTGACATTGCGTGATCTGCTGCCCGAATTGGCCATAGTTCTAATAATTTCCTTTTGGCTCACCAAAAGTTGGCGACAAACTGGGCTTGTCCCCCACAGTAAAATCCCATATACAAGATGGCAATGTACCTGCCATAGTAAACAGTCTTCAATACTCCACTAGATAGTACTTCCCTGAGATTTCTCAAAACAAATCGACCCCTGGAAAGCTTTTATTGTGTTTCATTTATATGTTCTTTCCAATTCAGTTGAGCATCAACATGAAAATTCAGTAGTTTCACTGTTGATTTATCGTCGAGCGCTTGCCGATTTTTTGTGAAAGTGATGTTCTTCGTTTTATTTTTATTTAGGGACATAACATTTGAATTTGAATAGATTTCCATTTTCAATAGTGTTTCCTCTGACTTACGTTCTATCACGCTTAGGTCTTTATCCTGTAACAAAAAGGTAGAGTCATCTGCAAACATAAATACATCAGCAGTATCAATAAATGTTGGTAAGTCGTTTATGTAAATAATGAAGAATAGGGGACCTAGCACTGAGCCCTGAGGCACCCCATTATCGACTTCTATAGTTTTTGATATCTGGTTATTGAGTGATATATACTGCTGTCTGTCTTTTAGGTCTGACTCGATGAGATCTAATGCTGTTCCGCGTATTCCATATTTGTGGAGTTTTTTCAACAGAATGTCATGAGAAACACTTTCAAATGCCTTCGACAGGTCACATAAGATTGCACGTGTATGTATCCCTATATCCTGATTTTCAACTATCGAGTGGACTATGTCGGTGACAGCTTGAGAGGTTGATCTGAGAGAACGAAAGCCGTACTGATGATCATCTAAGTATTTGCCCTTTTCTAAAAAGTTGGTTAGTCTATCCTTGATTATAGCTTCTATTATTTTTGAGATTATAGGAGTTATTGTTATGAATCTGTAGTTGTCACAATTATTAGCATCACCTTTCTTCAGAATAGGGGTTGCTCTCCTTAGTTTTAAGTGAGATGGAAACTCGCCCTTTTCCAGACAGAGATTTATCAGATGTGTAAGAAAGAGGTTCTGTAAAAGTTTCAGGGACGTGTTTTATTATTTTTGAACTGATATTGTACGCATCCATACTACTACTATTTCAAAAGTGTTTGAATTTCGTTCTCGTTTGTAGGTAGATGAGTGGCCTTTCACGGTTTGTTGTTTGGTGGTTCTCGAATTTGTAACGTTTGTATTCGAGACTACAGTTTATTGGTATTCGTAAGAGGGTGCTGTGTTTGACTGTGAAGAATTGTCCCTCCGGGCAACTGGATTTAATTTTGGTACACCCTGATGTAATTGTTATGAGGTATTCCTCATTGATTTTGTTGAATATTTGTGTGGGTGTTTTTATCGGCACTCGAGGGCATCTAACATCTTTTTCCTTGATAAGGGCTGCCACGCAGTCTTATTCTGGGTGAAATATCAATTGTTCTTGACTGCAAATTCATACATCTAGCACTTGCATACAGGGTTGATCCATGTATTGGTATATTTCTTCTTCGAGAGCCAAGTAAGGTTTTTTGGGAATAATTATGGTGTTTTGAATCTATGTACACAATTCTCTGTTAGATTGAGGCAGTCCTCAATTCACGTCCTAGTACTGCTTTATCCTCTGGGTAACATGGGTATTTGTCGTCTATAGTCTTGTCGTTCAATTTGCGGTAGTCGATAACTATGGGGAACACCCATATTGGGCAACTCCAAGGTGAAGTAGACGGTTGGATTTTCCCTTGGTTCAACATTTCATTTATTTGGGAAGAGACCTCATTTTTGTAGATTTCGGGAAAACGGTAAGACTTTGTGAAAACTGGGGTTTCATCTTTCAATTTTATTTTATGTGATATTTCATTTATGGGCCGTGATGGTCATGATGGAAGAGCGCTTGTCTCTTAACGTAAGGGTCATGGGTTAGATTCCCAGCATGGTCATCGGTCTCGTGCATGGCATCACACGTTAAAAGGTAAGGGCTGCGTCTTCCCTAGCTCGGACAAGTCTTTCGAAGACTTTTGAGGGTTGTACCCTTAAGGGTGTGCAGCTGGTTGACAGAAATAACAACAATTTTAACAATTAGAGTAACTCAGGGGGATGTTTTCGCAGTGGATAATGTCTCTGTACTCATAACATAACTTTCTAATGGCATCCATTTCTTCTTCATTACAATATTCCAATATAAGAAATTTGAGGTTACTTTTCAAAAGGGTTTCTTGTCTTTCATTTAATTTTTGATTCGAATTGAAATTTACAATGAAATTTATTTCGTTTGGATTCAAAGATTCAATCTCAAAGGGTTCCGTGATAGTAATTTTGACAGGTTTTGTATTGGCGTTTATTATAGTTCTCTATGTTTAAAATTGCTTGAGGAGATTCTAGTTTGTGTCTGAAATCTATATAATCTAGTAATCCTAGGCCATTTTCTTGTCTGACAGGAAGTTTGACCACTTGCTGTGTTCTGCTTGGGATAATCACGGTGTGAAAACATTTTTCTGTAATTTTTTTTTGTTGTCAATTCTAACTGTTCGAAAATAATTGGAATATGATTCATTGGAGTAATTAGCAATTTTCTATGAATGTCAGCTGCAGCTTGTAATTGTTTTAGAAGATCCATTCCTATAAGTCTATCGTATTTTTCATTAAAATCAAAAATATAGAATCTGTGGAATTCTTCGGTATGAAAATTTCGGCTATAGGAATGACAGCCACTTCATTATGGAATAAAATACTATGGGAAGTTTGAATATTGAATTTTTCATTAGATATGCAATTTTTTTAAAATGTATATGCTAATTTTGGACTCATGAGACTACGTGAACTGCCTGTGTCAACCAAAAATTTTGCTTTCATTTTCGGAAAATAAATGTAGGGTAGATTGTTTTGTAAGTGATTGAGGTCTATTTTTGTTACGTGGTGTTGTCGTTGGTCAAGATTTGGTGAAAATTTTCATCAGAAATGCAATTATCTGTTTCAATCATGGTGTCAGTACTAGGTTGATAATGTGAAATGTCAGAATTGTATTGGCAATCGACACCTTCGTAAGAATACGATGGGTCATACGGTTCTTCAGTAAATCCTGAAGCCATATTTTCGTAACCTTGATTTTCGAATGGGAAATTAGATTGTTCGCAATCATTCAAAGGGTAATTGGTTTCTATGTTGTGAAGTTCTTCTGCATTGAAATTACGTGGTCCGGAATTTTGAAAATAATTCCTAATTGATTTAAATTTTTTGTTTTGTACTGTTGAATTACGAGAGGTGGTCAATATTGGTTTGGGATTATTTTTTGGTACTTGTCCAGTAGGTTTAAAAATGTTGCGAGGTGTACCAAAAACCTCATTCATTCGTAAAATATTTGTAAAATATTTCTGAGGAGGCAAATTTTATTTTGGCTGAATATTGATAGGTTGAGATGGAGATACCTTAAATTTTGTGTAGGTAGGTAGCTACGAATTTCAAAATTTTGGCTACTGAAATTTTGTCATTGGATATTTTGAGGTGGTAACTGTGGGCGAAAATTTTAGATTGATTGTGGCGGTCTAAATTGACTGTTATTTGACGACTGTGGTCTTGGAGGTATCATTATCTTGTATTGAGGTGCATTTGGGTGGTATAAATTTTGTTTTTGATTAGGAATAGAATTTTCTTCCTATAGGCCAAAAGATATCGCAAGTTCTAAAGAACATGGATTCCTCAATCTAACCATATCTTGAATTCTACCACTAAAACCACGAATAAACGTTTTCAATGAAAGTTCATCATAATTTTGAATTTTAAAGGTACGTTCCTCGTTACTTAGGTTCATTGAGATTAATTTGGAAGCTATAATACCTCTACTTTTCTGAATTCTTTGACCAAAAGAATTCATGATGATTATTTCTTGAACAAGATAATCGAAATTTCATTGATCTCTAAAACTCAGTCTGAGGAGAATTTTCAAATTTGCCCAATCTCTAATTTTCGGTCTACTACCAGTTAACATCAAAGCATTTCCAGACAATTTCCCAATAACATCTCTTATTAGGATCTTATTGAGTGGATCATCAGAATTTTGTGCATTCGTATAGGTTGAAATCAAAAAAGCGCAATGTTCTAGAAACACTTCTAAAATACCATAATTAATTCCACTAAAATTTTAAATAGTATCAATATATAGTCTGAGTAATTGGTAATTCACTGTTTTTTCTACTGTGTTTGGCATGGTATTACTACTGCTTAGAGCTAAGCTATTCAATTGTCTTATTAATTCGTCAATTTTGACTTTTTAATAAAGTCTTGGGAGAAGAAAAAAAAGGTAAATAACTATTATTTTTGCTATTATTTTCTTAAAAATGTGAAATTCCAAAATTTCTTGAGCTCAAACTATGCTTCAGACTATTATTTGCACTAATAATAAAAAAGCAATTGATTTTCACCAATTCAATACTAGCCCCCAAATTGAAAAAATCATATGCATGGATTTCTGATTGATTCACTTCAGTCACTTTTGCCACAGATTACGAATGAAATGATGGATGGCTCACCTATTCCTGGTCGTCTCCGCGCTTCCTGGTTCAATTTCTTGTTTTCTGGAAAACTCCCCGTAGTCTGGCTCGTTCTACGAATTATTTTTTTTTCAGGTTCTGGTCCACTAAGAGTTGAAACTCACAAACGAATTCGCTATGAGACGTTTTCGGACAATCCTACAACGACTGCGCCAATTATTTCTTACGATTGGCCGAAGGATTTTTTAAAAATCTCTTTTTGTACTAAGCTGACAAAAGACAGAAAATGAATGGTGAATAATTAGATTTAAGGTATATAGATAACATCGGTTCAAAGTGACGTTGTGCTGAGTCGGCGGACTGGCTTCGGGGATTGACATGGGAACATGCATCCGTAATGTTATCCTCGTATGATATCATGATATAACTCGTGTATTTGAAGAATGGGATTAAAATAGTAACGTTTCTAAAATTTTGCTCTAAACACAGATTCGCGAGTTTCTTTGGAAAGGAGACATTTCATTCCCCATGTATACAAGGTATGATTTTTGGAATTGGTACCGCACAGATCTATCACGAATAATCTTCAACAAAAAAAATTAATCAATGATTTAGGTCTTCGATGGAGTATATGAAATACCATTAAAATCGGTGTATTCAAAAGTATGTGGCCGACAAACGTGTTTAGAAACCTATGCTGATGTAGATGACGGTATCTCGGACTCCTCAACCCGTACATAATATCAAAATCTCTTAGGATTTAATCTAATATTTTTCGATATAAAGGAGAATTAATTGCAAAAAACACATTTTTAGAAACTTGTACTGTTTCTTTCACTTACCCTGTAGACTTGAAATTAATATGCGACGTTCTCAACATTGAGTGCAGTTTGATATATATAACGTGATCTCCTCTTTCAGAACTGAAAAACCAGTAGTTGACGTACCACTATTTTCAAATCCCTCTATGAAAAAAAATATCAGGTAACTTTGAGTTCATCTAGGCTGAATTGAAATTCAATTTCCTCTCAGAAAATAATCAAATTGGATTTTTCTTCATTCACCCCCTATTGTACAAAACAAAACAAAGAGGTATAATGGATACAAGATCGAGGTGACATTGTACCATCGTTGAGGCATTTTTTTCATATCGCGGATTGTTGAAAATTCTGAGCAGAAAGCTTTATTCTTTATTTTTGAAATCCTGTATTTCGAAAACTAGTCTGCCTACATTTTGAAGCAATTCCGTTATATCTACAATCTTGGATAAGGTCGGTGTCAAGAAAGGTACAATAAACGTCTTTAAGCAATAAATCTCAACGATATCGATTCCTATCTCCCAATCGATATATTACCGATGCAGGAAGCCTAATTATTATTTTTATAGTTCATCTCTATCGACAAAGTATAAATACCATTATCCTATTTTTAAAAGACAAACGCCATTCAGATAAAATCTCAACAATCATTTCTGTTTCTCTCATAACAGCGTAATTCCTTTTTTAATTCAAGCTGCCATGGATCTCTTCATAGTATAATTCCAAAAGTATATTTTTGCAAATTTTCTGGCTAACTCTTCTACCTTAATAATATGTGGTGGACCATAATATCTGATTGAAATCATAGCCCCTAAGAGCTTCCACAGGGAGGTAAATTGCTTTGGAAAATTCAAATCCAAACTTTATTGGTTTAGATCATATCATTTAAATACTTAATTACAACCGATGGCAATATAATAGAGACAGAGTACTTAGAAACGATTTAAAGATCTAAGTCACCTATTATTTAGTGGATATATCATTTAATCTTGAGTGCTTCGGATTTTAACTGGTCAATAATTTGGTTCTTTTTTTCTTAAGATAGTGAGATAGATTAGATAGTCACAAACAGAACTTCATATTATAACTGAAAAACTAAAGTATGAATACCTAAGTGGAAACAATAGTTGTTCGATGCAATAATATTCAATTTATTAAATTCTCAAAGCATACTTGCCAAGAATAGAATCAGACTTAGATTACTATCTTTCTTGATTTCATAGAAAAATGTAATTCTGTTATTTCTATTAGATGATGTTTATTCCTTTGTAGAATAATTCAATAAATGAAGTCGTGACGTTTTTAAAGTTCATATTATTTTAATTAATCGCCTATGAACTACCGATTATTCATAGATTTAAAGCAATTCTAACTCATACAGGAATTTTCATAATTCAATATCAAGATTGCAGGGGCGTATTTATCGGATCAATATTTTTTTTCTTCCATAAACATGTTTCTGCAAATGCTTTGTTACCGATATACAGACCGTTGTTTTAAGATTTTTGTATTTTTTTTTTTAATAGCTCATGGCTCTTTCAGTTTCTAAGATATTGAGATCAAATTTGAAACATAGGTTATGTTTTAGGGTTCACATGCAGCATGCCAAGTGCTTGTAAGATTGTAAAGGGAAACCTCTTTTTCGCCCAATACTCTTTTTTGTGATACGCCGATGGTGAATTCTGAGATTTAAAATGAATTTTTTGATTCGTTCATGAACTTTTTTTGTCTCTTGTAATTTTTAAGCATCTGCGATCGTTATCTAGAAAAAAAATTAATTAAGTTTTTGTGATTCGCTACATTCAATTGAGATTTTAAACGGGGAACCTGTTAATTATAATAATGAACACTAGTGAAGTCACCGCTCCTTTGATATTTTTTCGATATGCTGGTTCCAGATCAACTTGGAGTCTAGTATTACTCCAAGATACTTGACTTCCCCCTTTATTTGTATGTCCTTTCCTCGAAGTCGTATGGGTCCTAGACCCTCTGTTTTTCGTCTTCAGGTGAATGCTACTATGGTTGCCTTGTTAGGATTGACGTTGATCCCCTCCAAGTCCGTCCATCTCCTGCCTCCTGCATGCGATCTCTAACCATTGTGTTAAATTTTCCCTGTGCTAAGACCACGATATCATCAGCATAGCCAAGGGCTCGATGTCTTGCTTCGTTCAGTGTTTCTAGCAGCGAGTCCGCGATCAGATTCTACAGAAGCGGGGATAGAACTCCACCTTGTGGGCATCCTTTGGTCGCCCTGGCTACTACTGTCTCCTCTAGTACAGTGATGTGTATCAGTCTATCCAGGCCACACATGGTTCCTTGATTTCTCTGTGTCTGAGAGCTCTAGTGATTGAGTTTATAGAGGTATTGTCGAATACTCCTTCTATATCTAGAAAGGCCGCTAACAGTACCTCTTTATGTTCCAGCGTGTTTTCCACTCTCGTTACTAGTTGGTGGAGAGCTGTCTCCATTGAACAGCCAGTCCTGTAGGCATATTGTTCGCGGTGCAGTGGTCTTTCCACCAGCACACCGTCCCTAATATGTCTATCCACTAGCTTCTCCAAAGTCTTAAGTACAAATGACATAAGACTTATTGGTTTTAGGGACTTTGCCGAATCATTTCCAGCTTCTCCAGGTTTCGGTATAAAGGTAACCCTAACTTATCTCCATGGTTTTGGTATATACCCGAGAGCCAGACTGCCTCTGAGTATATTACAGAGTCTGATTTACAGTTCTTCGTTCCTTTCTGCAGCATTGCAGGGCAGATCCCGTCTGGTCCCGGTGATTTGAAGGGTTCAAATGTGCCTATTGCCCATTAAACTTTGTCATAGGTCACGATCTTCTTTGCTATGTTTCAGCCCAGCCTGGAGCCTCTTTTCAAAGTCTCCAGTACTTCCGGGTTTCCCATAGCTCGCATCTGATCTATCTGTGCTCCAGGGAAGTGAACTCTCAGTAGTTCTTTTATTGTTTCTTCTCCTGTACAGGTGTGCTCCCCCTGTTCATTTTTCAGGGAGTATATTACGTGTTGTGTATCCTTCGAGAGTACTTTCTGGAGTCTAGCACACTCTCGAGAGCCTTCTATCTCCTTACAGTGTCTCCTCCAGGGGTCTCTCTTGGATTTGTTCAGGGCCTTTTTGATAATGGACAAGGAGTTCCTGTATTCGTCCCACCATACAATGTTTTTGGCTCTGTTGAATTCTTTTCTGGCTTGCTTCCTCAGTTCTGCAAGTTCTTTGTGCCACCAGGGCTCCTTCCTGGTGTTCCTTGTGATGAGTGGGCAGTGCTTGTCAAATGTAGAGATGGCTGCGTCACTGATTTCTTCTACAGCCAGCTATAGGTCTCTGTTTGTTCTTAGCGTTCGATGCGTTCCTTGGAGTTTGCGACTTAGTTCTGCTCTGTACGCTTCCCAATTCATTTTCCGTGGGTTCCGATAAGTCTCTTTGTATATGTCACTCTTTATTATAAATTTAATATATCTGTGATCCGAGCAACTTACATCATCAGATACGTGCCATTCTGTAACAAGGTTACTCACATAAGTTGAGGCTATTGTTATGTCGAGTACCTCCTTGCTGTTTTTTGTAATGAAGGTGGTTTGTTTCCTACATTCAGCGTGTCCAGGTTGTTGGCCATTATGAATTCTAGTGGATTTTCACCTCTTTCGCTGCTGCCCCAAGTTATGTGGTGCGCATTAGCGTGGTTTGAGAGTGAATTCGCTATTTCTAGAGTCCGTTGATAACAAAAATTATCAATTTCATCTCCAATCAGCTTTTTGAGGAATTTTTAAAATTCTCGATATTTCGATTCTATGGGGGTGTTTGAGGGGTGGTTTCAGGGTCAAATGTTGCCCGGCAAAACACTTTCTGGTATAGATACTGTTCAATGGAATTTGTAGAGTGCATTTAAAGCAAACAATTTCGATTTCATCTCAATGTGGCCAGTTGAGGATTTTTCAAATTTCGCGATATATCCATTTTTTCAGAATTATTTGTGGGGTGGTTTGAGGGTGAATTCGTTATCTCTAGAGACCATTGAAGTAAAGGAGGAGGAGGATCAATTTTACATGTTAATCTGCATAAAAATTTTTAATGTCCACTCTGGCAATTTTTGGCGCATTCAAGGTCATGCGTCGCTGATTGGCGTTCATCGCAGTAGATCCGTTTGAAAGATAGGGATTTGTCAGTCTAGCGCGCGATTGAATTAAAATGGCGGCTGCTCGTTAGATTTAGTATACAAGATGTACCAATATATCATTTTAGAGAAAAAAACATGGTGGGTGCTTGTCTAATTTAGTATACAGGGTGTCTCAAGATGCATAATTTAAGAGAAAAAACGTGGCTGCTGCGTGTGTGTCAAATGTCATGTATGAAATGGGTCATTGGTGCAATCGTGGATATAAAATAAAAATAATAGTAATGATGTATGAAAATATTCGTCGAAGAAATATGTAATAATAATAATGATGATTGAGAAAATGGGAAAAATTGCAGGCTGACGGGAGACATATACAGGGTGTTTCAAAGCACTCATGAATTAAGAGAAAAAATAACCGACATCATTTGAGAGAAAAAACATGGCGCCTGCTTATCAAATACTATATACCGGGTGTACCAACATGTGATTTAGGAGAAAAAACATGTTTGCCTTCGTCATTTGTCAAAGAAAACACGCGTCATTGGGGGTATGGGGATTCAAATGTTTTCATGATGGGGTCCGTCATTTTTAACGTGCGATACCGAGTATGTGCCAGTTTGACTCTGTTTCTTTTTCGGTGATAGGAGATAGGAGACAGACAGATTGACTAACAGGCAGAGTGACAAATAGTCAGTTTGATCGAAGCAGAACGAACTACTGAACTAACCTATAAACCGTCTATTTCAGTCGCATTTTTGCATGTATTAGCGTTTCAAATTTTAGCTGATTTTTCGAAAGCGAGAAACGGTTATTATGGTCGCATTTTTATTTGTTTTTGCTTCTTCAAATTTCAGTTATTTTTTTTAACTTAAAAACGTGTAATTTGAGGAATTTTGAAATGTCAAATCTCCATAAGAAATACATGTAAACATACAGTTTTTTAGTTTAATTTTAGGTTGTTTTTTAGAACGCGAAAAACATTTTTTGTGGTTGCATTTTTGCGTGTTTAAGCGTTTCAAATCTCAGTTGTTTTTTTGGAATGCAAAAAACGTCTATTTCGATCATATTTTTGCAGGGAATCGCCGCCGCAGTGAAGTCACCCCATCGACGACTCCAAACTTGAGATAGCTGATTACGATTACGTTACTATTGTTCAACACACATTCGAAGAACTACACCGTTTGGTTTTTCAAAACGCTGCGTTTTCAAAATAGCGCACCGTTTCGTTTTTGGGTGTACCAATAATACCAACATATCATTTGAGAAAAAAAAACATGAAGGTCTTATTTGGTATACAGGGTGTCTCAAAACGTATCATTTAAGAGAAAAAAAATATTGAGGCTGCTCGTTAGATTTAGTATGAAAGTAATAGTTACTTAGTATTGCCCAAATCGAGAAGAATTTGAATTTGCAATAAAATGGTTACTTCCGGTTTCCACTTCCGGTTGTCCGATTTTGATGATTTTGACATCAATGGATTAGTTTCGATGCCAAGAAACATTTTTAAATATTTTCTGATGCCAAAAGGGCATAGGAGGCTATTTTCGTTATTAGTGAAGGTACAGAAACGTGTGGGTACTCTAACAAGACAACTTTTATGGGAGATCAAGAAAATACTATAATTCACTTCCATCAATTGAAGGAAAAGAAGGGCATAAGACTTGTTCAATTGAAACCAATCAAATCAATTCCCGCACATTACAAGTATACAGCCAGTGATTTCTCCATCAAGTGAAAACAACCAACTCCTCATATAGGGATTTAATTACAACTGACAGCCCAATCTCCCAAGTGCGATACCCCGTCAACTGACATTAGTGACGTAACCTCACATTTCATTATACGATGCCCCTTCGACTGTCTGAAGAGTAACATAACCTCACATTTTAACATGCGATACCATACATTCAGAAGAGACGTAGCCCCCACATTTCAACGTGTCATATCATATACTCATCGGTCAAAAATCGATTCCATTTTTCAGTTTTCTATAATATTTTTATACTTATATATTGTTAAGAAAAGTATAAGCTATAATTAATTATTGAAAAAAAAACATCATAATAAGTTCAAGAAACATTGTTGTTGTGAAAATATATAGAAATATTATTATTATTGTCCAAACCATTTGAACGAGATACCTTACCTGAACTTTACAGTGTTCTATTTTTACCATCTCAACCACAGACTATAAAAAGATTCATCCAAATAGTCACAAATAGCATTTCTCGAAACCAGTTTCAGTTCTACGAAGAATTGCTACGCTTCTCAGAATGCCATCAGTAAACAGCCAATTCTTGCTGTAAAACAGTAATAAATTAGAAAAGAATCTTGAAAAGAACATAATGAAGAAGTTACAATTTGAATTTATATGAAAAAAAAAATTCAAATGATATTGAATTTTAATAAAATTTTATTATGAAAAATAACATACTGTAGAAGAAGCAAGATTGACATGGCAATCCAAGATCAAAAAGCAAGTACTGAGAGGATAAATGGAATAATTGAAGCTGAATGATAAAAAATTCAGAAAATGTTAATATGTGGTAATATATAATGAAACTTTGTATATAATAGTATTTAAATAGTTAGTAAGTTGTACAGATAATTATTAGTTCTTATAAACAATTAGTGAAAGTGTTCTGACTAAATAGTGCAAATATCGCAAATGTAAGAAAAATCAAGTGAGGACTGAAGAAAGTTGCCATAGAGAAAAAAGTTTAGTTGATTAGAAAAAAGCACGAGAACATAAATCGTATCAACATTTGTAAAATTTGACAAAAATCCTGAAAAACTAAAGAAATACTATTGAAACCCACTACAAATTGACAACAACTGATTATTCTACAAACGAAGCAAAAAATCTAACCTGTATCCTCGAATCCGACAAGAACATCCAACAGACATCATCGACTGGCATCCTGCATGAGAATTTCCCAGGTATTTATCAAATAGATAATGAATTGCAATTCCAATCCACACAAACAACTCTTTCTTCGTGGTAACAATCAGCTGATCACAATATTTCCCAATAACTCGAAAATTTTCACATCACAAAAACTTTTTCGGATAGAAAACTGTTATTTATTATTTCATAAATCTTTAGACACTTTAATAATAACAATTCATTGCTTTTACGGACTATTTATCATCCATAATTTTAGTTATAAACTTTTTTATTATCATTGAAGAAGTTAGGTTAGGTTACCTACAAAAACTCTTGGAAGAGTGAGGCAATTTGGATAAAAGTAAACCGAACCGCTATAATTTCTGTAGCACAACACACCGAACTCATACAAGAATTTATGGGTTGTCTTACTCATTGAGACATAAAAATATTGCGAATTTAATAGAGATAAGCATTTAGAGATAAGCATTAGCTATCGGTAGGAAAGGTTTTTAGAAAAAGTAAGAGGTATAAAAAAATTGGTGAAATCTTCATTTCCAGAGTTTGATATAATAAAGAATATTGTCTGAGTTTGAATTTATACTATTTATTTCTCTTGGTACATTTCTTTTCACAAAATTCATAACATTGCCACGTTGGAAAGCCCTTTCCAAGAAGTCTATCCTGAGAAGAGAATGCTGCATGTTACTGAGTGCCGACTGAGTTGGAGAAACTGAAAAGGAGAAAATAAGGTGAAACGGTAAAGTAAGGAACGTATCCATCTGGGCAAATAACTGTTATTAAAAGGACAATATACAAAAATCTCT
Organism: Chrysolina americana; assembly: GCA_958502065.1. NCBI lineage: Eukaryota > Metazoa > Arthropoda > Insecta > Coleoptera > Chrysomelidae > Chrysolina > Chrysolina americana. The sequence continues at coordinate 43,362,122 of OY293415.1, read as the reverse complement.
GTCTATTTTATCTTTACAACAACAAAATCATTCATATCATAACAATTTATCAGAAAATTTATTAATAACATTTTTTTTTCAACTCACATCACAGAAACAATTTTTTATAATAACAATATATACGCATTCAACGTAATAAAACCAAATATGTTTCTCCAATACCGTACACATTCAACACAATAATTCTACAGTCAACCGTTTTTGTGCAGACGTTTTCATAAGTGACGTAGTCCTCGTACTTTAACATGCGATGCCGTATACTGATCGGTCCAAAATCGCTTGCCTCAATACCATACACATTCAACACAATCATTCTATAGACGGGCGTTTTCATGAGTAACGCAGTCCTCGTATTTTAAAGTACGACACCAAGTTCACATCAGTCAAATCTCCGAAACCGCTTCCGTTGCTGGTTCCATGGAATAGACGCACTCAACGCAATCAATTCCTAAAATATAGCTGTAACTCGACTTTAGAAAATATTTCTCCGACACCTCACACACATTCGTAATATTGATGAAAAATTCTTCGTCAGTGTCCAACATGTTATATATGCTCGCTTGACATACAGCTGAAGAAGTGTGAATCCATATTCTCCAGACAAAAGCAATATATTTTGACACCACAATCATTGTTCAAAGTCTTTACGTTCGAAAGTTATAGTCTAAATACTGTAGCTCACTTACTGGCCAAGCAATCGGAATAATTTTAGAGACCTAGAGGCACAATTGGTATAGTTGAATCTCTTATCGCATTGTGATCTTGAGGAGTTTCAGATCCGAGTGCGATAAGGAAAATTTTGATATTTTTGTAAACTATTTTCTTTATAAATTTTCAAATAGATATTTTTTTGTTAACCAAATGGTTCTTCACTACCAATAAAGCTGTCGCTCAGTTATTACCTACGTGGTCAGTTTGATTTCAGTCGCAGAGCATCATAGGAGACCTAAGAACCCTATGGGTATAGTTTAATCTTTTATCATATTTTAATCTTGAGGAGCTTTAGATCTGAGTCTGGTAAGGAAAATTATGATACTTTTGTAAACTACTTTCTTTACGAATTTTCAAATAGATATTTTTTTTTCAACGAAATGCTTCTTCACTATAAATCAAGCTGTAGCTTAGTTATTACCAACGTGGCCAGTTTGATTTCAGTCGCAGAGCATCATAGGGGACCTAAGGACCCTATTGGCATAGCATTTCATCCAATGGTATACTAAGAATTCGAAATATGAAAAAATTATTATTCAATAGACGGCTGACAGAAGGAAAATATTGTTACTACTATACTTACTAAAGTATATTAGGAACGATATATCCAGTATGAAGAATCCAACCTCACACAGTGTAGAATATGTCTCCGTTATCGAAAACAAATTTTATAGTTTCGATTGCAATCAGTAATTTTGTTTTGTATGTAAACGTACCGAATTAAGTGAAATTCATGGAGTAATGTGTGAAGTATCCAGTCATGTAATAGAACAGAATGGAAAACAATACATTTCACGACAGTCAGTGAAGGGCAATATGTTAGTAAATAAAATTTTGGGTAATTTTCCAACAGTTCATGAGAAATTATTCAGAAATAAACTGGACTATCAACATCCGTTATAAGCGGTATTCGAGCCGTTGCTATCAGTTATGGAAAACCTTGGATGCCGAACGCTCCATCCGTATTTGGTCATCATCTGAGCCGCAGAAAAAGCAAATATTGTCCCGATATTTACCGAATATTTCATTATCTGAACCACACAGAAGCAAATATCGCCATTTGAAAGCATTGATGGGAATCAGTATTTTGCGGGGTTCGTGGAAGCCAGTTTATTTGTGATCGTCCTGGCAGCAGTTCATAATACTTCAACGATTTGTGCAGCAAAGTAAGTGTTTGAGATTTTTTCACTTTTGCTCGAATGTTTTTACGTGTTTTGAAAGTTTATAACGATTTATAATTCGAAGCGATTCAATAGCCAATCATAGAAGTTAAATGAAATTTTGCGGTAATGGAAAGTACTGCTCTGAATATGTCTTGTAACATGGAATCGTATGTTGAAACGTCAGACCTCCGTTAAACTGACATGTTTTTTTCTCAAATGACTTTTGAGACACCTACTATAAGTTTCCACACTGTAGGAATGTAAGCTTTCACGGCTGGCGTCAATATTTTGTTTGGTTTCCGGGTTTTGCCGTGGTCTTCTTTGGTTTAAATCTCCAAACGTTTCTACTGAAACTGCGGCAGTCATCTTCAGTGGCGTGGTCGAAGTACTCTTCTAGACGTATCAACTGAAACTGAAGCTTTCGAGTTTGCCATGTTATTTATAGTGATGTTTTTTCGCGCACTTTCTGTAATAGTGGGTTCGCGCGCACTTTCCGCGCGATTCGGGTGACATGGCTTCGTTTTGGCCCCTTTCAATGCTGTGTGCCAGATCTTTGGTAAATATGTTCTCTCTTCTTTTCTGTATTCAGTTTCCCACATTCATAATTATTTATATTTATGTTTACTTTTTGATCTATGTATTATATCCTATTTTTTAGTGACATACCATATGTACAATGAGTACCAAAAATGGCAAATAAATATAATTATTATTGTTATTGAAGGTATGTGTTTACAAAATTATAATCTTGGAGTATCAATTTACCAAATTGGAATAAATTGGCCGAATACATTACTTTAACTTTAGAGAAAAATTCATACTCAACCCTAAATCTAAGCACAAAAAGCCCTCTACGATGTAATGTCCATAAAATGGCAATTATTGGCATACATCAAAGTAATACCTATGTTCTTGGTATTTTTTTGAAGGCTTATCTTTGGACATTCATGTATTCAGATACAAAAACAACTCAAATTTGAATTCAGGTATATTACTCTATTTCAACTAAAATTATCATTGTCAACCCAGAAGTTGTCACATCCAACCTCCCTCATCCTAATTCACTGAATATAAATCTCTCTACTTGCTTCATCTGTCGTCAGCCCGTGTGGAAGTTCCAAGATTTATAACTTTCATATCGTTGTAGCATCGTTTTCTCTGTTATGTGATACTTTGCGGGTACCACATGGCACATAGCATTTTGTGAGAAAATAATCTTACTGCTGTTGTGTTCGATATGGTCTTTGATTGACAGTCACTTCCTCCGAGGTTAATTTCCAGTTACATGTAAAATATATTCAGGTAGTGTTTACTTGTGATAGTATATGCCCAAAAAGTTTTCAGTTTGCGAAGGTACGGGATTTGAAAGATAATTTGAAAATACTAATTTGAAAATACTAATTTGAAAATACCATTTGCCAATACCAAACTTTCTCACACCTTATACATATCCAATCGACAAAAATGAACTGGCACTAATTATTCATAGAAATCAGGAATATATGTTGATTGATAGATGAACCTTCGATTAGAGCCCTTACATGCGTCGATAAAAACGCACCGTTCCAGTATGAAGTGCCTTTGTAGAGAAATCAAGAATGGAGCTGTATACACAGGGTCTTTCACGACGAGCGTTCGTTAGTAATATATGGAGAACCATTCAATATAAAAACTTGAAAATTTGTGGTAGTGGGTTTTATAATATGTCCTTCTTAATTTAAATATTTTCAACTCCCTGTCTCTTTCTGTTATACCGGAAGTAGAGGGCAACTTCCATATTTCGAATGGAACACCCTGTATTTCATTACACTTTTTATTTCCCAGCAGATTTTAGGCCCACTATGTGTAACAATGCCTATACCCAAATTGGTTAGTTTCGAGATATTAATTTTTTTCTGAAAAATTTGACAGTTTCAGCACTACTCCGATAAAATCATAACTCATAGATAGTAACAGTTGAAAATGTGAAATTTCACAGAATTTCACCTGAAGCATCAAGTCATGAAAAGGTTCATTAAATTTTCAAAAATAACTTACAGGGTGGTCAAAATTTCCACCCAAAACATTGCATCGAGACAACTGATGAAACACGATTTTTTTCAGATGGAAACCATACACTATTCTATTATTTTTGGATACTAAAATACACCCCTGGCAAGATATATCTATTTTGGAAATATTTGAAATGTAAATCATTCGAAGCAATACCAATCAAAGAAAATTTTGGAAACAAATGAACTAATATTAACTCTGGCAATTCCATTGTCGTTGGTAAAAGGTAACTCATAACTCAAAATGAAAATGAATGGATTGAAATGAAATACTACCAGAGAGGTGAATTATATTTTGTTTATTGATATTGAATACAATTCTTCTTTCCACTCGAGTTCATTTTAACAGATGTTCGAAGACATTTCCGTTTTGTTCTAAACATGAATTGATTCGTTTTTGCATACACTGTGTGTAGCTTTCTGTATGGAGTCAGGAATCAAATTATTGAAAGCTATCAGAACTCTTCGTTTCATGTTTTCTTTATCACTCACAAGATCTGCATGAACATTTTCTTTGATATATCCCCAGATGAAGAAGTCCAGTGGCGTCAAGTCTGGAGAGCGAGGAGGAAATTTAAATGGCCCATTGTAACAAAGCCACTGATATTCGAATATCTCATTCATCAACCAACCAACGGCGGCAGTACTATGTGCAGGAACTCCATCCATCCGATACCATAACTTGAAAGAGTATTGTTCAGAAACATGCCTTATGGATTCACCAACCACATTCCTAATCATATGCAAATATCTATTGCTATTCAATCATATCATACAGATATAAACATAAAATTCGGTTATCCTTTATAGCACGAAAAACATTAAAACTCCATGAATCCTGAAAGTTGCTCTGGCGAACGACCTTTGGATTTTCTGCTGCCCAAAAATGACTATTATGGCGGTTGTACATACCATTCTTGCGTCATCTGTCCATATCATGTTGTTTATGAACTCAGGGTCCTTCTGTATCTTGATGAGAAACTATTCCACTAGTGCATGTAAGTCTTTTGGTTTCAGAGTTTTAACCTGGATATATTTAAAAGGGCGCCACTTATGTTTGATAAAAAATTTGGTTTATTGACGAACATGAAATTCTAATTGATTTTTCTGCGTCTTTCAACGAATTTTCTGGATAAGCTGTGAAGTAGGCCAAAACTACAATTTCGTTGTCCTCATTGTTTACGAGTATTTTTTTTGTTGATGACAGGCGAAAAAAATCCGAAATCGCGGCAGTTTCTTAGAAGTCTTCTGAGAATATTATTATTAGGTCTGTGTAGATTTGGGAATCTTTCTGCGAAAACACGACAAGTTCTGTCTTAATTTCATAGGAGTTGGTAGGCAATGTAAATGGTCTATATGCCATACCCGACGTCTGGTGCTTGCTTGAAATGCGCGCCGACCACCCGGAGTGGTGCTGTAGGTTTTCCGGGTTGGCTGAAAATTTAATACGCCACCAAAAATCGATAAGTAGCCCCGGAGTAATAGCCGCACAGGCTATGCCTTTGGATACACTCTAAAAGTGTTTATTAAGAATTATTGTTATTATTATTTTTATATTATTGGCCAAAGAGCTATCTCATTGAAAAAACCCTATCAAAAGTAGTTCTCACAGTACAAGTGAAATATGTATATTACAAAAATTAGAGCAACTGATAAGTACTTGTCCGCATGTTGCGAAAATGATATTTTAAAATAAAGTTTATGAAGATCTAGGAATCGTTTTTCGTAGTTCGACAATAACTTTGTTTTATTGCATGTGACTTGGGTATTACAGTCCGTTAATTGGACTGAGAGCATGTACTGGAGTGTCGCCCTGTTCGAAGCAGTACTTCTGGGTCTTCCGTTAGGACCTTGTTGTGTCTTGATGCCTCTGATGAGGTGCTCATACTTTGACAGTGGGTTTTCCAAGTGTCCTCCTATATGTCTCAAAATCTCTTCATGTATCCCCTTCGTACAGACTTATAGAATTACAGTCTAGTGTTGGATGTTTTGTTCGTTTGACTTCATAAAGAAGTTTATTGGACTTTCTTATGGTTCTATTTGTCAGTTCCACCGTGGCTCATGATTCTTAAATAAGAGATGTTTATATCGAGCTTCCTGAGCTTGGTTCATAGTTCATAGAAGGCTCGTGAAGGCCCTTCTGTATTGGATGTTGGCTTGCAGAAATCTCAGAGGTCCAAAGAAGCAGGAAGAAGAGTCCACAACTTGGTAGCCTAGACTACCTCTTTGCTTGTCTGTAGCCACCTTTTCTTGCCCCATTTCTGACCATACCCTGCCAGAGGAATCTCTTAGTTGATTTCTTTCATGGTCTCTTCCTCCGAGTTGGGAAGGGCTTTCATTTTTGAACCTCCCTACATTTTGTCATATGGTTCCGTCAGAGGTTGTACTTTAATTCCATCAGCGATTATCGACTCATCCACGACAGAGATTGTCGCCCCCATCGGTTAGACCTTGAGACCCTCAACTAAGGAGTCTCCAGAAGATGTAAAAGAGTCCTAGCTGATCAGTGCCTTGGTGGCACTGAAGAACAGGAATTTGTTGACCTGTCTGATCCAGTGTCCATCTCCACCATCAGGCAGAAGGCCACACTTCTCTTCTCTTAACCCTTTCAAGGAAGATCTAACAAAATTGTACTTATTTTAGGTTTTACTAAAAAAATCAACATGCTGTAGCTTAATATTTCCAGCCTCACGGTTTCACCTATGCACTGTATGTTGATTAAACATAATTTTTTTCAGTCGGAAATATATGGAACATTTTTTTGATCGATGAAAACATATTTTTCTAAGAAATTCCCAATCATTCATAGCCGGAAAACTACTTAGAAATGCTTAATAATAGAGATATTCCATTTTGCAGTGATACATACACAATTTGGTTGGTTTATTTTATCTCCGCCAGAAAATCCGGAACTTTCAACGTTCCACGAATTTTCCGGCTATTCAAGAATGAAAATTTTCGCGACAAATATGTTTTTCGTAGTTCGACAATTGTTCCATAAATTTACACACAAAAAAATTATATTTAATCATCATACAGTGCGTAGGTAATATCGAGAGGCGTTTTTCTGATTCCGGAAATTTCAACGAACCAAGACAAATTTGATTCAGTCATTCGACAATTGATGAGTTAGTTTTCAGGAGCACAAAAAATAATCCGACCAAATTATGTGTGTGTATTGCTAAGAAAAAGGAATTTCTCCATTATTTAGCATTTAAAAGTAATTTTCCGTATATTCAAGGATAAGAATTTTCACGAAAAATACGTTTTCTCCATTCCACAATTATTCCATAAATTTCTGATCGAAAAAATTATATTTAATCATCATACAGTGCGTTGGCTTCCGGAAATTTCAACGTTCCACGACAAATTTGATTCAGTCATTCGACAATTGATGAGTTAGTTTTCAGAAGCAGAAAAACTAATCCGACCAAATAATGTGTATGTATTAGGTACTGAGAAAAGGAAAGTTCTCCATTATTTAGCGTTATTAGTAATTTTCCGGCTATTCAAGAATAGAAATTTTCACGACAAATAAGTTTCCGTAGTTCGACAATTGTTCTATAAATTTCCGACTAAAAAAAATATAATTAATCATCATACAGTACGAAGATACCGAGATACTGGAAGTAATAGACTTTCACCAATTACAGGTATTTTTCTGCTTCCGAAAATTTCAATTTCGGGCAATATGTTATGATCATTTGACAATCGTTCAGTGAACTTTGGAGCCTGCAAAGAAAATATTCAAGTTTGATGCATTTCTCCGTTGAACACTGAGTTTTCCTATTTTTCACAATAAATTTTTAATTTGTTCCAAATGAATGCATAGCAGTGGCGCACCCCCAGGGAGGGCACGGGGGTCACAGACCCCCCCCCGAACTCCTACAGACAAACCACTATTTCTCTCACAGTTTGTAAGCGAATTGAAAATAAATAGCATTCTATCGCTATTCTGAAATACACATAACTTTGATGAGAAAAAAAAATTCTCCTGCGGCGCAATTTTAGATCCGTGTGTCCCCCCAAAATATCATTCTAGGTGCGCCACTGATGCATAGTCAATACATATTTGACAATATTTTAATGAAAAAAGCACGAATTATCCTTATTTTGGTTACCATACTGATAAGATTAGAAGTTTAATTGTCGAGTTATATAAGTGGCAGTGCTAACTTAATATAAAGTTAGCACAGCCACCCCATATAAAAAAACAATGAGCGCGACAATTTTTTTTTGTTTCACTACAAATTCTCGAAAATTATTCGACAAATACTGGAATTGGTTTCATCGATTTTCCGGCAAGTGGCCTTGCTAACTTCATATACATGTTGGTGGTTGTTGCAGGAAGTATTGCAAAGTATTTTCTTGTGGAAACACTTTACCAGGCGTTTGGTAGACGTCAATCCTCAGTTGAATGGGGCTGTTGAATTATTTCTGTTCGACGTTTGCCGACAATTCTATAGTATAGGAAAATATGCAAATGCCTAAATTATCAATCAAAATGATGGAGTAGTAGCTTACATCAGATTGTTCTCAAAATTCACCAACATATCAATGGAAATATTCAATACTAAGAGAGCATTGGAAATTTGCATAACCATAGAAACAAAAAACACTCTTACTGTCACAGCAATTCACAGGTCGCCCAATTCAAGTGTTCAAGATTTCGATGCAGGAATGTATATATTTTTTGAAGGTGGGAATCAATCCAAATATGATTTCTATCTATTCATAGGTGATATAAATATTGACAATCAAGTACCAAATGAAAGAATTACTCCAAATTATTCGAATATTTTGAACGAGTTCGGTTACTAATTCAGGATAAACCAGAAAACTATACAGACTATGGCAATGCCAAATCATGTATGGATTATACTTCATCATGAAATCTGAAGGAATTCTGGAGGAAACCATCATTCCCTCAATTCTCAGATCACACATGAAAAACCACTTTTCCACGATTCTGCAGGTAATGTTGGGAAATGGGGTTGATAAGAAAATTTTTATTTATTTATTTATTTTCACTATCAATTTTTAATCCAATAAATGAAATTTTTTGTTTATGAGTAATCAAATGATAATTGACTCTGTTGAAGATAAATCCTTAAAAACGTAATATTCCATGTTTATTTTGTGAATTATTTTTGCAGTGAAAAAAAGTAAACATTTACGAATCAATAGAGATGCAGAAATGTCAAGTTGTTTTGACTGTTGTACGAAAAAGACTTTCTGTACAACAAAGTAGAATCACTCCCCGGCATATCTGTGTCGACATCTTCACTCTCTCAGCTGACCCCTCTTACCCCGCCGCATGTCAGAAAAAATTAAATCCGATCCCGATACATCAAAGGTGCCGACTGGGAGTGAATATACTTCAGTTTACTTATCTACGGTGCTTCTTCTTCCAACATATGAATATCAAGATTAGCGCAGACTCACTTTTTTACTAATAAATGAAGTGAAAATTTTCCATTCCAATTCTGAAATATCAAAGACCTGTTCACTTTAAAATATCTGAGAAACTTATATAGGTACTTCTCAGAGCTGGGTAATTCCTAGTTAAAAAGTAATTGATATTCATTTTTTTTTTGTAATTTGTTGTTGTATTTAAGAACTTTTATTTCTTAATACAGTAATTGTAATCTCTAATAATATTATTTATATTATCTAATCACAATTACATCACATAAGTACAATTACTTTTTCAATTACAACTACCTTTTTCAATTACAATTACATTTTTAAAGTACAAATACTTTTTCTAATAACAATGACTTTTAAATGTGTTTCTTTACGAAATACACGTGGTAGCGTGGTTTAAAACTAAGAAATTTCCTGCATGACAGTCTGCGTACAGTCCCGTCATTAGATTCGAACTCGCACCCCATTTGTTTAAATGCATTTGAAGGAAACGCTGCGTCGTCATAGTGCTTCAAGAAAGAAATTTTTTAATTCAAGATAATAAAAGTAAGTTATCACATTTCTATATTTTCAAGAAATGTATTTTTGATCGAAAGTAAAAAATATTAATAGTTTTATATAAAACGGTTTCGTAATAGTATATTGCGTAACAAGAGTTGTAAGTAACCCATTACGAACGAAATAAAAAAGTTTATGCACGAAGCCGCACAGCGGCGAGTGTATAAATTTCATGAGTGCGTAATGGGCTTACAACTCGTGTAACGTACTATATTTTTTCTACGCCCATTCATTTTCTTCCATTAAATAAAAAACATCGCAATCATGTCGCCAGTTCATAAATTTTTGATAGGTAATTTCGTACCTTTCTTTGGATTTTGGCGGTAACAAATTGTGTGTGGCAGCTTGAGCTTTTTCTAAAATCTCCGGTGGAGTGCTCATAATCTCATCACTTTCACTACTATCAGACATATTCGTAGATAAAGTTGAGAAAATGTTCGGATACAATTATATTCTGTTCAAGAAATTGACAATATAAATGACATGACATTTATTTTCATAGCATGCTTAAGAAAAAGTGTCCTATTTTTAAAGAAATTGCATAACGTCCTGCCTACATTTACGGACATCACCCTTTCAATCCTAAATATATCTCGCTAATGCTAAATTTTTTTATGTTTTTTAATTGACAAAATTTGTGTAAATAGACCAAATAAAGTCTTACGTAAATAAAAATTTGATTGTAATTTAATTAAACCAAGAAGTTTAAGTTTTCTTCTCAAAACGCACGTGTATGTTAAGAGATCTCATTACGTGCATGTTATTGTAAAATGTCATTTACAAAGAATGTTGACATTGCGATTTTTGACGTTTACAGACATGGGCGTAGAAAAATAGTTTTATAGTTATGATATTTTGAACGACAACTTATGTAGAAAAGATGTTTGGTGTAAACTATTAACTATTTATCCCTTTAATCAAACGGTCCCAAACTAATGACACCCGACTTGTGTGGGATGCTTATAGTAAACAAAGTTCCTAAAGTTTTGATGTAACTTTTTTGTTTCGAGTGGATAAAGTCTTAAATGTTTGTTCGATTATTATTAGTTACCTATGCCGATTTTTATAAAATACTCTATTTTTTTTATCTGTATTGACTTCTCTTTAAGGAGTTTTTACCCAAATTTTCAAAAATTATTTATCTTGCAAAATCTTATTTACTTCTATTACTTCGTCATCACTTCTTAAACTTGTGAACATATTTTTTTTAAACATTATAACTTCAGAACTCATGCATAAGAGCATAATAAATACAAGAAAAATATCAATTCCAAACGCCCATTGGTCAACACTATAAAATTCACCTTTTTGTGGAAACGAAAAAATTTAAAGAAAAAGAATTCCTGAGGTCCGAAACGATTCATTCGTATCAATGATAATAAATTCTTTTTTATGAAGTTATGGTTTATATATGAATAACACCAATTCATTAAATTTTGCGAATAATCACTTTCTAAATTCTTATTGGAGATATTAGCATAATGATAATAATAAATAAAAAGCATGTTTCGATTCATCGATTAAAAGTTCATGCTTATAAATTTGTATCGATATTATCGATTTGCATGTATGCGTGCAATATTAAATTGCTACTTTATTCGGTATCGTTCTTATAAAATATGATATTATGTCCATTGGGCGCTCGCGTACTCATGGGTCGTAAATATTTTTTATGGAAATTGGTAAGGAACAGCTTTCATCATTCATTCAAATAGAAATTGAATTTAGTTTATGAGGAACAATGAAAGTGGACGCAATCTCAAAAATATTAGTGTTTCACTTTATATTCACTGAAATAAAATGTTGAATACCGTTATAATTATAACAGCCTATCTTCATTTCCATTCAGCAAACTCTGATGGTCTTTGATAGCAGTATTATACAGTGTCATTCCCAAAGTATGCACCATATGGAAAACTTATTTATTAAGGGTTTTTCGACGAAAAGATATTCTTGATAAAAGTTTGTGCATCTCCCAAAACTAAACATGCACCAACAAAATACAGTAAAACACACGTAATGTACGAGGAGCCTTCAAATATTTGATTTTGAGACAAGAGTAAAATACTCTTATTTTGAAAAATCCCGGGAAATGTTATTCAGAAAAGTTGTTCAGCACTAAAAAATACATCTAGTTTTGGAGTCATGACCATCTAAGTGAAGTTTTATTTTTTTACCCATTTTCTTTAAATGGGGACTACGAAAAAAATAATTTGCTAAAACGATAAATAGACAGCATCCTGTATACGACGGTTCATTTTAAAAGCCTGTAATATTACAAATTACACAACTATGGTGATAACCATGTTCAATTTTTCTGAGGAGTAAAATAATTTTCAAATTTTTTGGTGCAAAGTTATTTTTATTTTTTGTTGACACCAAAAATTACTCAAAATTATACAGTTTTGTAACAAGAACTTAATATTCAATAATATCAAATCACAAGACATCAAAATAAAATAGGTACTTCGGAACAAACTCATTAATTTTCTGGAGATTTTCTTGTCCAAAATAAGTGTTTTAAGTTGGCTTTGAAACCAAACGTATGTTTGACATTAAGTATGTGACATATTCGCTGAATATTCATTACGTAGTTATTGTTATTGCTTATTTTGTTATCGTTTGATAATAACTACTATTTAAATAATATCAAGATGCTTACAAAAGATGAAAAAGTTGAGATCATATTGTTGTGTGGGGAAAATACTCCAAGCAGACAAGTAACAGACGTTTTTAATGCCAGGCATCCTAATCGCAAGGTAAATCACACTACAGTTACCCGTATTTTGAATAAATTTAAAGAAACGGGCAGTATTAATAACAATTTCAATAAACCTCACTCAGCTGCAAAGGTATATAGAGAAGTGGAAGAGGAAGTGTGTTTAAGTGTCATCGAAAATGGTAAGACATCGATTAAACAAATATCAACATCTCTTGATGTACCTATTTCTACCGTACAAAAAATTTTAAGAAGAAATAAATTCAAAGCTTTCAAACCAAAATTTATAAATACCCTAAAAGAAAGGGATTTTATCCCACGATTTGAGTTTTCCGCATGGTATCAGGGAGAATACGAAGAAAACGCACGGTTCCCAATAAATATTTTATGGACTGATGAAGCAACATTTACAACTAATGGAACCGTAAGTTCACAGAACTGTAGATGGTGGGCTTTAGAAAACCCTCATTTCACCATAGAGTGCAAGGACCAATACTCATTTAAGGTAAATGTCTTATGTGGACTGTTGAACAATAATGTGATTGGTCCCTTCTTCATTGATGGAAACCTTAATGCCAACCGATATTTGCAATTTTTACAACAAGATTTATTACCAATTTTGAATCAAATGCCACGTAGACAAAGAGAAAAAATTTGGTATCAGTTAGATGGAGCTAGTGTTAATTGTAGTGTTGCAATAAGACAATTTTTAAATGAAACATTCAATGGAAAATGGATAGGACGTTACTCAGAATATCCAATGCCAGCGCGCTCACCAGATTTAACCCCAATGGATTTCTTCTTATGGGGTTCATTGAAGAACGAAGTTTACAAACATCGTCCATTTAGGGATAGAGAACATTTAAAAAATGTAATTACTAATTGTGTCAGAGCCATTCAACCGGAGCACATTACGAATGCAGTCAAGGATTGTGTAAGAAGAACCGAACTGTGCATGTTGCGGGATGGAAATCATACTGAGATGTAAAATACTTCTTTGGGAAACATGCTTTCGTTTCTAAAGCGAATATAAGAATTATTTTGGAAAAGAAAATCTCCAGAAAATCAATGAGTTTATTCCGAAATACCTATTTTATTTTGATGATTTGTGATTTAATATTATTGAATATCAAGTTCTTGTTACAAAACTGTATAATTTTAAGTAATTTTCGGTGTCAACGAAAAATAAAAATAACTTTGCACCAAAAAATTTGAAAATTATTTTACTCCTCAGAAAAATTGACCATGGTTAACACCATAGTTGTGTCATTTGAAATATTACAGGCTTTTAAAATAAACCGTCGTATACAGGATGCTGTCTATTTATCGTTTTAGCAAATTATTTTTTTCGTAGTCCCCATTTAAAAAAAATGGATAAAAAATAAAACTTCACTTAGATGGCCATGACTTCAAAACTAGATGTATTTTTTAATGCTGAACAACTTTTCTAAATAACATTTCCTGAGATTTTTCAAAATAAGAGTACTTTACTCTTGTCTCAAAATCAAATATTTGAAGACTCCTCGTACATTACGTGTGTTTTATTGTATTTTGTTGGTGCATGTTTAGTTTTGGGGGATGCACAAACTTTTATCAAGAATAACTTTTCGTCGAAAAACCCTTAATAAATAAATTTTCCATATGGTGCATACTTTGGGAATGACACTGTATACAGGCCGTTTCTTTTATCATGTGGTAACATTGCTATATTCTAAACCGTAGATACAAAGACGATTAAATGGGAAAAATGTAACTATTGTGGTGAGCCGTACATTGGTCAGAGAAAATCTACGGGGACTCTCGCCCTTCCCGACTTATACAGGGAAAACTAAAAATGCTATTTTAATTTTTTTACGAATAGAATGGTTATTTCAGAAAATATAAAAAAAATAAAGAGGAAAGTTTTATTGTATTCAAAATGTACGGGGTATATATATACATATACAGGATGTTCCAAAATTGTTCCAAATTAAGTCGGCATCATTGCCAACTCTGTTATTATTGATGCTACGAATTCAGTTAATTGGGCAAACTAGTAGCATTTTTCTGTACCTTAGAACAAGGACAACCAATGTCAAAAAAGTATATTTGGAGAAATTGATCATTAAAAATTGAAACAAAATATGATATTCAATTGTGAATAAACGTTTTAATTTTCTTGAAAACTTCAACTGTACTTTTAAGTGAAATATAAGACACATCAACTATAGTAATACTATTGGGTTAATATTTTTTTGTTTTTGAAAAATATGTGACATTGGTTGATCCATTAATAAGAAAAAATATGAAAAAGTAATGACATTGGTTATATTGACACTTTAAATATACATGAATTGTAATTATTAAGACCATCAACACTTGAAAAAATGATTGAAATTCTATAAAAATGGAGATACAGTACAATGGTTTAAACATGTCCTTTTACTTCATGAACTACAATCACATTTTTCAGTTGAAACCGATATTTGAATAAAAAAAACAATTGAACAAAACAAATCAATCCAATATTAATAACTAAATAAACCTTTCGAAAACATTATAATCTATAATATAATCTTTCAAGAGTTTTCGCGTTCCTACACCTGCTGTCCTTCTTCGTCTTCTTCCCCATCTGAAACTGATTCGTCTTCTATTTGAGCATGAGCTCCTAGTTGCTCGTAAAAATGTCGGCTTGACTGGTGAATATATGGAAGAAGTGATTGAAGATCTGCCACTTTCTTAGAAGGAAGAGGCAAGGCACCAAAGTACAATGGAGTTAACTCCTGCAAGGTAGTAGAATCCGTGTTCCGGCGTCGACCAACAACACGTGCTAAGTTAAGAACTTTAAACGGTTCCTCTTCATCGAAAGAATATTTATGGAAAACTTCAAAGTAGTTGTCTTTTCTAACTTGTAACCATTTTATTTTTGTCCAATAGACCGTCTCCACGTCTACATTGGTTTTTCTATGAACATAGCCTTCTTTTAGAAGAATTTTAAAATTTAGAAATTGGTGCTGTTCCATGCAAGGTAGTAGAATCCGTGTTCTGGCGTCGACCAACAACACGTGCTAAGTTAAGAACTTTAAACGGTTCCTCTTCATCGAAAGAATATTTATAGAAAACTTCAAAGTAGTTGTCTTTTCTAACTTGTAACCATTTTATTTTTGTCCAATAGACCGTCTCCATGTCTACATTGGTTTTTCTATGAACATAGCCTTCTTTTAGTAGAATTTTAAAATTTAGAAATTGGTGCTGTTCCATCTCTATTACTTCAAGAGGATGTTGTCTTCGGACGCTCCGTATTAAATTTGCCCAGTCCCTCGGCAAATCAATTTTCATTTCGGTCTTTTTCCGCTCTTTTTGTATAGCAGCGTGGATGGTATCTGCCTCCATGTGAGTATGACCTGGCTGAAGATATTTTTGATTTATAACTTTTAAATTCATAGTACCTTTCGCGTTTAATTGTTTCAATATTTCTAAGTACATTACAGCAAAATAGATATTCCTATTTTGCCCTGAACATGAGTCACTATAAAGATTAACTTCTTCTACTTCGTCAGGGAGTTTTAGAAAGTGCTGTCTAATACAGGACGCTATCTCTTGACCGCCACGGCGTGCTACAGTTTCATTCCATAAATAACATGAACCACTTCTTTTCTTGTTAACAATAGAATAAACTGTCAGGTTGAAGGTCCATAACGATCGCTTATAAAATGAAACATTGTTGTTCAGTAGTGGTGTTTGTAAATATTTCTCTAAATCATACGAAAAAAATGCATACCTAGTGTCGATCAAACTTTTAGATATGTCTGCAGATATCGTTGCGTATGAAGACTCAGCTAACGTTAAGTGTTTATTATAAAGGTCTTTGGTGATTGCCTTTTCATTCTCATTAGAACTTGTTTGAATTACTAGCATGTATTCATCACACTTAGCACATGTATCATTTTAGGGTGTGCGGAAAGAACAATTAAATTCTTCAACAAGTATTCGTCTGTATGTTCCTTCACTTACGGGAATAATAATAATAATCATATTTTCACTACAATAGTCTTTATAAAGACTAAACATTTTTGCAATGAATAGGTTTGAACCCAAATACTTCTTCTCAGTTCTATTACGTGAGTAGTGACTATTATAGGTGTAGTTGATTTTGTGTGTTCCTCCACTAGGTCGGAAAGGTATTGATTCTTGCCATCTATGGGTAGTTTATAAAATTGTTCGAATAAACAATTACGTATATCGCCATCGAACTTTTCCGAACACCGTTTTCTGCATTTACAAGGTGGCTTCATGAATTTAGACGGCTTAACAATTCCTTTAGCTGATATGTATTCCTTACCTGCATCCTTAGCATTTTTTCTTGCATTTTTTTTCCACTTTTCTGGCTCTCTCGTACGTTTTCTTTCCTTTTTTCTTTCTTAAATCGTCCTCCGCGTTTTCTTTCCACTGAGACTGCGCCTTCAATAGGTATTTCTCTCTCTGGTGGCTCATCATGCTCTTGATTGTAACTAGAACGATTTTTACGTTCAAAATGTAATGATTCATCTTCCGAAGAAGAAGAGTCAGTCATCGGTATGTAGTCATCCGAGCTAGACTGTGAAAAGTCCGATACGTCATCATTCTGCACGTACTCGGAACTCGTAGATGGATATGCTTCGCCGGTACCAGGAATACTTTTATCATGAAGGGTATATGAACGTTCGCCTCCTGATTGCTTCGTTGATATAACCGTTGATTTTTCATTTTCGATTGCAGCACCTACAAGAAAATAACTTATTTCTGTAAAAAATTGTATAAAATTAAGGTTGAGTAAAAATACTGACTGTCTTTCAAGTTTGTTGATAATGGTGCCTATCTCGTTTTATTGTTACTGAACGAAGCGGATACTTTAGGAAAATTTATGGATATCAAGATACTGATTATTGTTATGGATTATTTCAAAAGTCTGGGTCGTTGAAAGTTTACGTGATTTAAAAAAGGCAACTTACACAACGAACACTAATTAATATTAATAATTGTAATTCTTTTAACACTTTAGCCAGTATTTCTGTCAGTGCCTGAAATGAAAGCGCTTGTCTATAAGCTTGGTTTCTTATGGATTTCAGGATTGTGAAGTAAATTTACAGCATTAGCGGCGTCAATCCATAATACTGATGACATTATCTCGCAAGTACAAACAAACCTTGCCTTCATAGTAAAGAAAGAAGCAGTGTTTTTTCTAACCGCATTGCAAAAATCTGTAGAAAAACCCAGAAGTAGATTCACAAAAGGATTAAACTGAATCACTGTAGGCTTGAAGACAAATGTTTCAGGCTCATTATTGATGCCTTGATATATTTCATTATTGATGCCTTGGTATATTTTTCCTTGAAGATATTTTAATAGTTCCTTCACATTTTCCCGTTGGTGATGCTAAGCTTTGGACTCTGCTGCTACAAAACACACCACGAAAGTGACCAAGCCATATAACTACCCGTAAATACATGATTAATGTGGTCCTTGCGGTCTCCACCCAACCACAAATGCACGAACTTAAGGTTTTGCAAAAAACAAGAGACATTACGTAGAACGTGAAAAAAGAAAAACTGCCCGACTCTAATCTACCATAAAAGAAAAACCTCATCACCAAATAGAGGCGAAACTAATGTTAATAAAACCAGCGGAAATTAGAAACTCATCCAGTCTGAAAAACTAGAACCGAGACAAGCTCATCCAAAGACAAAAATTAACAACAAATAGCACAACATAGTAGGATGAAACAAATTCAAAGCAGTCCATACGGAAATATTTGAAAAAAACGTTTGAAAATCTAAATAAATATAAAAACACCAGCTGCAATAACCGTCGTTGCAGGTAATAAAATATAATATTGGATAACTGCACTTGAATGAGACTAAAAACACGCCAACTCACGTCTTGTTATTACCTTCTGGAACCTTCCGGGGTTTTTAGTCTGGTTCATTCCACGGTTTTATAGACTTTTCTCTCATATCAATATAACAAATTATTCTAGATCGTTTTAGAACATTTGAATGTATTCTCAAACATTTTGAGTATTTTAAAACATTCTCGAACATTCTATATATATCTAAATCTTAAATAATTTATTTTTGAACATTCTATAGTTTAATTTTCATTTTCACAGAATGCTTTAGATTCTTCTGGAACAGTATAACAGGGTTATTCAAATTCGAGTCTATGCATTCGGATCTCGGTTATGCTGAGAGATAAAGGAGTGTAATTCAGGGATCAGTTATATGAATCAAAATATTTTTATCTAGCTTCTTTAGTTCTGGAGTTTTAAGGAAAAAATTAAAAATTTTGAAATTCTTCTTTGGCCTATATCTTTTTGTTTTTCGAACATTTTTTAAAACTTTTGGCACTTTCCCATAGCAACTTTTTGTAGCGAATAAAAATGATATACAAAGTATCGTACAAATTGGCCACCCTCAACTTTCTATTTTTAAATACGGATCTGTCATTGACAATAAATATGTGCTCTCATAATTTTGATAATTTCAGCAGTTTAAGTGCTATTCATTTTACAATTTTAATGGATAAATTAAACTTGTTTCAAAATCTACAAAGAATTGAGTGATGGTTCATCGAGCACCAATGAATAAACCAATTACTTTAATTTCACCAGCTATTTTATATTTTTCTTTAAAGAAAGGGGCCGTTGGTTCATAAACATACCTTTTCTGCATATCAACACTGAAAGGTTGGAATTCATCTGTTCATCAATATAAATGCAATATTTTTCTTCCTGTCTATGGCTATATCAATCCGTCGAAGACTGTTGTTATTAGCTGTGCATTTTACTTCTTCATGAATCTCAAAATGTTTGGAAAATCGGCCGATTCCGCTTAACCGCATGCTGCTGATAAAAACGGCTATGCGCATATTTAGTCTAATTGAATGCACCAACTTTTATGTGGAATGAAATTTTTTGAGAAACCATTAGTTCAAAAGTTTTCCATACGGTTCCAAGTTTTTGGCGGAAACTGTATATGAAAATAATGAACATCATTCATTCGCCCAAAAATATTTGTTGTTCAGATTTAGTTAGAAAATCTTCACGGCGACATACAAAAAACTTGTGTCGACATGACAGTTTTCGGCAGCGTGCCGCGGCTTTCCTGTCGGAAAAAGAACTCGGAAAATTCTTTCGTCTTAATAACGTAGGGTTCAAAATGTACTGCCCACCCACCATTAAACAATTGTTATCTGCTACATCTTCTTCAGTATCTGTCGAGTGTTTAGTTTGGTACATTCCAAACTTCGAAATCGCTACGAAACCGAAAAAGCCACAAAATTAGTTCATATCATGAAATCGTCGCAACCCTGATCGTGACACCGTCATAACGGTACACAATTTCTTGTGCAGATTTTATAGAGTCTATATCCCGTTTTATGCAAATTTTAAACGAGTGCCTAGAGTTTATAAACGCCTTATATACTATACTTTTTCTACGATCTCATCTTGAAACAACAATATGTATTTTTTATGTTGATTTCTCTTATGTCACATTACAGTTTCAATTGACAAATCAAGAGCTGTGTGTCAGTCGAGTAAACACAGATATTCGTACGATAGATGCCATTTTAGTCATAGGAGTAGAAAAAACATAAAAAAACGATTATTTCATTTTTGACTTCAAAAAGTATCATGCGCAAAACAGGAATGGACTATATCAAAGATATTTTCGATTAAAAAATCAGGTTATCTAGAAGAAAATTAACTCAAATAACTATTCTTTTTTTTTTATAGAGCTAACAGTTTAAAAAACAACTACTATGTTATCAATAAGAACATTTGAATTAAAAATTGTATTCAAGAAAATGGTTATGTCTATTCTGTTCGTTATTAGAAATAGTGAGCAAGGTGTGTCTTACCATTTCGTTGACAATGCAACAGCAAATTATTTATTCACTGTCTCAGACACAGCTGTCAATTGAAATCTTTGGAAATGGGTGATTTTGGATCAAATTGTTTGATACAGTATGTCTATGTCTATCAAGCATTTCCATTTTTTTCGTGTGAAAATTTTACATTTGAATTTCATCATAGTACTAGGACTTTTTGAACTTAATTATGATCCAAAGACATTATGATATGCCAGCAGATACTAGTTATTTATGGTACTAGTGTGTTATGTTGAGAATAAGTCACGCGAGAAAATCATAAAATATACAAAATTTAGATGAACAATGTATAATTATAAGTGTCATCACACGGGCAACAATTGATAAAACATAATTTATAATCCCGTCCCTAGAATAAAACCCTATAGACCAATGAAATAAATCGGTAAATTTTGGATGTTTACTAATTTTGTTTTGCAGTTCGTGAAAGATGATGAATAAATTGATGGATGAAGGACTGGCCTAATATTCAAAGTAAAGTCGGCGTCAACAATAGGCTTAATTCACATTACGTTTCTTACGTTTTTGTTATGTTAGTATAATCTTCACCTAGGTACCTAGGTTACTATTTTATTTACAAATACAAAAATAATTTACTTACCTACATAATTCTACCAGTTTTTTACCTCGTGGATACATAATTTTCAGGTTTTTACTGATCTTTTAAAGAATTTTACTGACACAAACCACTAAACATAGCCAAAACTCACAATTACAGGCAGCTACATAACCTCACATAATGGCATAGTACGAACTTCGCGCGTGTTCTCCAATTTATTACAACCAATGTCAAGAGCACGCTACAACTTATGTTAGCATTGGTTTTCATTGCATAAGAAAATAATATAATGTTTAACCAAAGTATAGATTGGTTATTTTTGCACAATTACAGAAGTGTTTACCTGGCTATACCAATGTCAAGGCAACATTACGTTACAGGTGAAGAATTATCATAAGACATTGGTTGATTAGTAAATCATATGCATTGACTTGTGCTATTAAGGGCGTTTTCACCATTTTCTGACATTGGTTGTTTTTGTTCTACGGTACAGTTTTAAGGCCTTCTCAATGCCGAAAACAAAAACAAAAATGAGAGCCGCGTTTTCAGAATATTTCCTAAAATGATATTTCTTTCAACGAAACACTCTATATTTTTTCATGCATATCCATTCGTAATAACATTCTCAACAACAAAGCTCATATCACCTTTCTTCCTAAAGTGGAAAATGAGCGACTCATGTGGAATTATTTCTTTCTTTCACTAGTACAAAAAATTTCTTTGTTTTGGCGAATAAAACCTCATGATTGTCCAAACACCCAATTTTGGTACCTATACGAATGACAATATTTTGTTACTAATAGCAAAATAAGACGGTGAAGAGGGAAAATTGCGCTGGGATGTGAAGTCACACTGAGCTATTTGGTACTAATGTACGAAACGATAATTTCTATCTTGAAGCCTATTGATAGCCGCATTTATTTTGTGAATCAAAATATGTCTGCTGTAATGATAACTTTGACGCCGTTTTTATACAGAACAGAAACTACTGGAGGGTCATATGAATGTGGTTGAAAAAATGTGTTTGATTCGATAAAACATAACTTCTTTGTTGAAATACTATTTGTCAAATACTCTCAAGTATATCATGACAATGTCATAAATCATTGTAACTATCAACTACTGTTCGAATATTATTCGAAATTCCGTTTTCCCATCAAGAATAATGTGATATGTTAAAATCCCACTTGGTTTGCCAGAGAACTACAGCGATTCGTTTCCCGATCGTGAATTACCTAATCGGCATTTTTTTGCTGTGCTTCATCGTCGCTTCAGGAACAATGAAAAAGTTTTTGAGAAGAGGAGAACTAAAAAAAGGTTTGTAATATCTGAAGGTACAGAAATTGACGTTTTATTCTACTTTGAGGTATATCCAAATAATTCCATTAGAGATTTATCTAGAGAAATAGCTATGCTACTGTCTGGTATTCAACGAATTCTAAAGGAATTTCTAAAGGATTTCTCCTTATGAGTTAAGACCAGTGCAAACACTAGAACCTGGTGATCCTGAGAGACGACTGGGGTTTTGTCGGTGGTTTATGAATAAATGCAGACAAGATCCAAACTTCTATAGAAATATTATATGAGCGATAAGGCTAATTTTTCAAATTGTGGGATGTATAATAGAAAGAATTTTTATTATTGGAGTAGACATAATCCATTTTTAGTCCATCTCCACAATCCGCAAACACGATTTAGTATTAATGTTTGGTGTGGTCTATTTAGAGGCAGAATTATCGATCCATTTTTCTACCATGGTTCTTTGAACGGACCGCGTTACATTAATGTATTAGCAAGAGTGTTGGAAGAGTTTTTCGATTATCTTGATCTAGAGGCTCGTCAGATGATCTATTTTCAGTAGGATGGAGCTCCAGCACATAATGTCAGTGGCGTAAAAAGAATGCTGTGAGGCTGTTTTGGAAACAGATGGACTGCTACAAATGTTCCTGTTAAGTGGCCCGCTCGTTCACCAGGCATGACACCTATATTTTTAATTTTGGTGATTTCTGAAAAATGAGGTGTACAAAATGAAACGTAATAATGTAGATAAACTGGAATATTATATTGAAACTATAATTAATAGAATTGATGGCCGAACTGTGTTGAATGCCACACGTAGTGTCAATAGAAGGGCCCAAATATGTGTTCAACAAGAAGGTGGTGCTTTTGAACATTTACTCGATATTTTATAGCGCATTATTAAATCCGTTTGTTATATATGTTTCCTATTGATAAAACTGTCTTATTTTCACCTTTACGAAAAAAAGTCAAATGAGATTTTCTTCTCCGTATTCTTCGCATCTTTCTCTATTGAGATAAACTGTAGCACATCTGTCGATCCCAAATTCCCTCCCAATAGCATGCGTTTACTCTTACACCTCACTTAAAGACTGATGAAGATCCGTTAAACAGATAAGTGACCTTATGCCTCCGATTGCTAAGAACCTACAGTTATATCTGCGGTTTTTTATAGTACAAGGAACAATGGAAATGCAGCAGAGAAGAGGGCTGAGAGAGTATCCCTGAAAATTTTCCCTTTTAAAGATTACCGGCTCTGTTTGACCTAATCAGATCTTATAGTGAAACGAATCCTCCAGATTGGCATCAGCGATCCATTCAATATCACTATTTGATCGGGTACTGCAAGGCATCTGAGCAAATTCATGATGAGCTCATGCGATGTTGTAAAAAACGCTTTGGGTTATCGATCCAGCCCATTAAAGGGTTACGCTCAACTGCACGAATTCCAACATGATACATCTATCAATGAGCAGATTCTCCTTGCAGCCACCAACCCCATTCTTTGACCTTCTTTGCTCATATATCCGTTCATACCCAGGTGCGGGAAACATATTATTGCATGTATTCAAGCATGTTCTTGGTCAGTAATTCTTTGGATCAGACAAATGTCCGTTTTTGGGAATTAGCTCGTATCATCTCTCGACAAAGCAAAGCAAAATCTGTTGCCCGCCATTATATCATGAGTTGAAACCTCCTGCCAGATGGTTAAAGGTTCTTGAAAATACTTTCTATCAATAGTTATTTAGCCCAATAGACAGCGAAGTTCTTCGAGCCTTTGAGGAACCGTCGAATTTTTTCCATGGTAAGCCTCCTGCAGAGAGCTTCGAACTGTGGTAAGGCTGGAGTATTTACAATTTTAATACTTTTTAACTTTTATCTGTCTTCGTTATAATTAATTGATGATTGTTATTATAAGATATTAAGTATGCGTTTCTGAGGTGTCTTGATCAATGAAGAATTTGCAATATTAACTTCCATTGGGATTCTGAAGTTATAAGAGTATTTATAAATTTCAACAAATTTTCACAATTTTTAATTTCCATTGGATATATTCCCAATTCCAGATGAGCACGTTAGTTTTTGTGGGCATACTGTAACGCGCATTCAAATACGGGTGACATCCTCGAAACGACTTGCTTGGTTTTCAAAAATAAATCGTTGTATAAAGTCAATGATGGAATCTCGCCAAAGAAATAATGTGAAACTCCCGATTCCATCTTCTAGTTTGATCAAAAACTCGCGTATCTATAATGCTGCCAAAATATTCAATCACCTCCCAACAATCATAAAAAATATGATTTGTTCAGGTCATCTATGAAAAAATATCTCCTTGAACTCGTTATATACGACATTCAAGATTACTTTCTGATATAGTTAAATTAGAGACGATGTTACGTTCTTAGTCAACCCTTCTATATATTCAGTAGTAACTTTTATTTATATTTTAATAATGTGACTGTGATAACTATATTGTATCTGCCTAACTTTTAACAATAGTACAAACTTAACTTTTTTATTATAGAGGTGACTGTGTTATGATATCTTAACTACTTTGGTTGACTAACTTTAATTTTTTACAATAATAATTGATTGTGATAATTGTATTACCTACCAATGTTTTAGCTAATTTTTTTTTAACTGTCTGTGAATGTATGTATATCTACACAAATACCAGGATGTATAACTATGATGCAATAGTTTTTAATGATTTGTTTAATTGGTTTACTTAATTTAATTCATTTACTTTTATTTATATACACCCACTACGCTTTAAGAATACATTTCTTCAGACAATAAAGTATATTTTGATTGATTGATTGAACTGTCAAGAAATTTGGGAACTAAGCAAACAATATCCAACTATCATCAAATTCAAACTTTACAAACAATGTCCGTATGCTTCGCACTTCTGTCGTTAGTATTTTTTATATAATATACAAATTACAGAATTCTTTAAATTGCACTTAACGATTTTTTTCTGAAAATTATCACCGAAACCGATACATTGTAAAACGATAACGTTTATCATCAGTTGTTATCTCGTAAAACCAAAGTATCATTTTACATTGCGTCGACTGAAAGTTTTTATGAAAACTCTTCTCGCATAAATCAACTTATCCTCAGCTAGCGCCATTAATTTATGGCTTCTACATCACATCAGGGATTGTATGTATACCTAAGATTTTATAAACCCTCACAGTTGTTATGATATAATCCAGGGTGTTTTTGGTGATGCTTGTCTCACAAAATAGATAGTCTATACTTTTCAAGGAGAAGTAAGATATTTGTTTCAATTGATTATCACTACTTTACTGGTTCCCATTGCCGAAATGAACGTTTTGGGATTGAATAATAGAAAAAACTCATTCACAATCGGAAACCTGAAGTTCAAAAAACTGAATTACCTACCTATCGATTCAGATTATTATGTATCAGACAAGATATTCAATAATTTTCATTATACAAGCCTGTTCGGAAGAAAAAATTTTTCAAGGATTTACAAAATATTAAATTCCCACGATAAACCTTTTATGATTTCTGTTGAATTTTGTAGTTTAAAGGGATCGATAGCTATTGCGTGGATTGCAAAATGAACCTCCAGTAAATATATTATTATTTGGTGAAATTTTGATTAACATTGCGATAAATCCAGAAATACTAAGATAAACCGGCAATTCTCTACCAAAACGACTCACCCCAACTTATCCTGGTGATGGATTGCAGTCTCTCAATAAACAGCTGATGGGAGGGTCCTCTAGGTGTATTTATGGTAATTTCCAGAGCGTCGGAAAAGCACACAATCGGAAGGGGGTGGTGTAGAGCACAGATTTTATATTTTTCCCAAACACAGGGGTATTTGCGACATTAAATCATACTCTCATTCTTGGAGCATTTTCTTTTATAATACCACTAACAAAAATTTGAAAATTTAAAAGTGTTAGTGAGTTTAGCAAGTTATTCAATGAAATGAATGAACTGTAATGTTTTGTAGACTATTTGTACTGCTCTGATTTGTGGGAATCACAGAATTCCTACCAATCGAATCACCAGTGTCTTGTGAGTTGAAAGGAATATTGTTTATTAATTTAAGAGGTTGAGTATTCATAAAAACTATGTTTGAGTAAATTTAAACTTTCTTGTTTGTAAATTGGATGTGATAACTTGATGACTCTACTCTTCATCGCTGTGATCATGTTTATTTTCATTTTATGTGGATGGTATGAATAATAGTTGATGTACCTGTCACTACACATTGGTTTACGGGACCATTTAGTGCGTAGGAATCCTTCGTTTTCTCTGCATACTCTTATGCCTATTGAAAATATTCAGCACATGATTTATTTTATCTGCTGGTAGAGCTAAAATCAAGTCATCTACATACCATTTTACAAATGGTATTGGAAAAGTAACTGAGGTTGATAACTTTTGTATGTGTTCATCCAAAACATGATTAACTAGAATAGTAAACTCATTAAACATCATAAGTTTGTACAAATACTTCATTCGAAATGTCCTCATTATCAAATGAAGAAAAACGGGATATGTTGAAATTTCATTATAAATTTGATAGGAATAGTACGAAAACAACACAAATTTATTTTGAATTATATCCGGAAAGACAACAGCCGGATAGAACATTATTCGGAATTTTGGGCAAACACTTGGCTGAGTACGGTGAGTTTCAAAAAACAAGAAATAAATCATGAGCTTGTAAAAAATGCACAAAAAGTATCACAACAAGTGTTCGAAATGATGGCCTTCCTCTTGAATACATAACCGAGCTCGTCGTCTCAAATTAAGAACAGCCCTAACAATATCCCTTCTTCTGATAGACCTGAATTGCGCGATGATATTGTCTCTAAGTTCATCTACTGTGTCATATTCTTGCTCTCCATAGATTCTGTTCTTCAAAGTGCCTTACAAGAAAGTATCCAAAACTGTAAGGTCAGGTGACCTTGCCGGCCACCTCACTGGTCCAGAATTTCCTAACCACCTATTAGGAAATCTTTGGTGTAAATATTCGCAAACTGCTCTTTTATTGTGTGGAGGAGCCCCGTCATGCTGAAACCAGCAGCTGTTATAATTAACAAGGGGAAACGTATCCATATATTCTTCGAATTTGTTTCTTAAGAACCGAACATAGGTTTCCCCGTTCAAAGTATTAGAGAAGAAATGAGGTCCAAGTATTCGGTCGTCATAAATTCCAGCCCACACATTCAAACGAAACCGAACTTGTGGTTTGACTTCTCTGAAGTTTGTAGGGTCTTCCCTATCCGAGAGCCAGCTACAAAATTCCATCATTCGCTCAGGATCACCTGGATGTAATTTTTGTGAAATATGTATCTTATAACATTTCAAACCACTTTTTTGAATTCCGTCCAAACGCTCGTCTGTGGCACATCCATTTCTGCCGAGACTTGATGTGTTCATTTGGAAGGATCTGCATTTATCTAAAAAAGTACCAAAAATTATTATACTTCTTCGAATATGGAATGAACAATTATTTTACCTCTGCTAATAAGTTACGTCTAATATTTTGTTCCATTCTGCTTCCATATTTCATTCTTGGTTTTTGAAACGCACCGTACTCAGCCAAGTGTTTGTCCAAAATTCCGAATAATGTTCTATCCGGCTGTTGTTTTTCCGGATATAATTCATAATAAATTTGTGCTGTTTCCGTACTATTCCTATCAAATTTATAATAAAGTTTCAACGTATCTCGTTTTTCTTCATTTGAGAATGAGGACATTTCGTCTGAAGTATTTGTGCAAACTTATGATGTTTAATGAGTTCTGACACTAGGGTTTATTAAACAAAATTTTTCGATGAAGTTGTTTTTTTTAATATCTGTGGTTTCAGAAGTGCAAATCATAACAAATTATACATCCATGAAATCAGAATGAGAATCACTATTTTTCTGTATAAAAAACAATACAATGAAAACAATAATAATAATACCCTAAGCTTTTACAAATCATTTCAAAATATTCTTAAGTCAGAAGCTTCGTCATAAGTCACCACCGTTTTCTGTTATTTCCATGAGATATTGAATCTGGAAACGTGAAGATCAACTGAAAGCTGTTTCCAATGCGCTGATTTCGAAAATGTCCATGAAAGTACTATTTTGTGAGAAAGCCCATCTTGCTGCCATTACATGTTAAAATTTTGTTCTCTAGTGCAAAATCTTTCAAATGATCGAGAATATTGTCATCACCAGGTTTAAATTCCTGTTGCAAATTATGTTCGAATGGGTACTAATGACTTATTGAGGTCAACCGCGTTAGCTAAAAACGACCAGTCGGAATGTGGGGATAAACCTCTTCATAGACCATGAGTTTAATGAGTTATCACCTCAAAACCAATAAAGGCGAATGTACTTAAAGGTCCTTTAGAGTCGAGTGTAGCTGAGTGCAGCTCCACAAAGGAATGTGTCAATCCAATCATAAAACGAATACTCAAATCTAGTAATTTCACTGAGTGTAGAAAAGTGCTACACTTCGATGCAAACGAATGATTGTTATGCAATCTCTAAAGAATAGAACGCCTAACGAATTCTTAATAGGTAGTAACTGAACTTCATAAATTCTTATCGAATGTCTAAAAGTAAATTAGCAATTTGTAAAATTAACAATTTATTTCAGCAACACAAATTTGCTAATAATCAAGATCTTATAACAATTTTAAACCTCCTAAAAACCAAAACCGACATAAGAGCTCTCAAATTGAGAGTAAATCATGTCAACCCCTCATTAGCAGAGGACTATTATGCCACTCAGGGTTTTGGAAACCCCTTATAAGCTTCATGTTTATTCATAAAATTGCTTTGTGATACAATAGTTTTAGTGTTCATCAAGATACTTATGGAAGTCTTCATTAATTCAAAGTAGGCGCGGCACAGGTTGATTACAAAATGCGGTATTGTAAAAGCTTTGTGAGAAGTTTTCGATTTTATTGAGAGAATTTAATGTACCTTTTTATTGTCGTAAATAACAAAATGCGCAAAGCTGAGGGTATTGTGAATCATACGGTTGAGATTAACAAAATTTGTTATTTTCATTAGAGATTGAGTTATTTATTATCTCTTGAAATTAATTGGTTCTGCTCTGAAACGTTGAATGTATATATCTCTAGAAGTGGAATTAAAAATTATCTGATAACTCCATTTCAGGAGTGGGACATACCTGATTCAAGAATCCAGGTTTTCAAATATCACATGGCACGTTAAAAGGTAAGATCTCGTTAATCCTTAGCTCGCACAAGTTTCGACTTCTGAGGGCTGTCGTTCGTAGGGGAATGACAGCTGGTTAACGAAAAAAAATACAAAAAACAAAAAAACTGAACAAACAGGGTGGGACAATAGTTCCAGAGTTTCGAATGGTCAAGTACTATGACAGCTTGAAAAAGTTGAAAAGTTAACAAAGTTGATTGTCAGAAAGTATTGCCGAATATGCATTGTGAATCAAGAAAGAATTCAGATGGTCGAGTGCTTCATTACCAATATTGATGAATCAATTTTGTCTACAGAATGAGTATTGCAATATCAATATTCCTCTCATATCGATTCTTGGGCAGCACTGGGATTCACATGCAGGGCAATTGTAAAGGAATTAATTATAACAGAAAACATGCCTGAACAGAATTATTTTCAAGAAAAAGCAAACCTACTCTTCAGACGCCCTTTTTGAATTCAATTGTATGCCACTGCCGACTTGTTCGTTTGGCCTCAATCAATCATTCAAACAATATATACTTTATTGTCTGAAGGGTAGAATCTTATTGACAAAGCATGAAAAATATAAAAAATGCAACATAAAGTAGGTATAAATAATTAAATAAATGTCAATTGGATAATAATTCAAAATAATAAGAAAGAAAATTATTACATGTTTGCCTCAAAACATACTGTCGAATAGTCTTGAAAAAGAAGAAAAGCTATATAAAATGAAATGTCATTACCAGAAGGGTAAATTACAACTACTCCCCTCAATATTTAACAATATTATCGTAGGTAATATCCCAAGACCATGACAAAAATAGCCGACTATTATTTTCTTCATAATTCTATCGACAGTACCTTGTATTTTGACAATTCAATGAGACCATATGAATAACTCCCGAGAGCTTTAGCTCGAGAGAGTTATTATTTGATTATTAATGTTCATATGGTCGAATTGAATTGTCTCAAAATTCAAGTTACTCGAGATGAATTAAAGAAAATAATAGTCTCTATTTGTCATGGTCGAGTGATATTCAGGATGATTATTTCATGAAAAGTATAAAATTATTCAAATATACTCTTTACTCTTCACGGTATTTTCTCTGTTATTACCTCTCAGTTATTCTCTCGTTTTGCGATTGGATTGCATTATTAGGTAATAGTTATCAATTCTGTATTGTTTGGGTGTTTTTGTTTACGAAACCTACAATCATTCTTTCATAGCATGAAGAGGTTAAATCTGTCAGTTCTGGCAGTGATCAGCTGATTCTTTGTAGCGGACCTGTCGATAGTAGCAGTATATTTGCGCTGTCACCAACTACCAGATTTATTTAATGTGTGCTGTCGTGTTCCAAGAGATACGTCATCCTTTTCGTTGAGCCTACCTTTACTCTGATCAAACCTTGGTTATCGACCGAGTGTATTGACCAGATTTCTATATTTGAACTATTCGAAGTTCTGATGGAATGTCTGAGTTGACACTGTCAGTTCAATATTTTTTTATATATTCTTTGTGAAAAGAAGACTTCCGGTTGAGCCATCTTGAGGTGTGTTTGAGATGTTGAAAATGGAAAGCAGTTCTTCAGCCATTTGACCGTCAAGGGGTGTAATTTTTTATTATTTTCCCTTAAACCACGACCCATTGCCACCAGACAAAGAGCTGCCGTTAGCTGTGGGCAAAATAATGCCACAGTGTAACAAATATTATACACGGTACGCTACCGCTCTTTTTTTCATAAAGAAGGCTAGACTGCCGAACAACAGGCAACAGGCGGTCAGCGCATTACTGATTGGTTTCCAAGCGACGAACGGTTACACGTATAATATACTCAATCTGGTCTACTGTTTTCATAGTGAATTATGAAGTCATACTCCACACAGTTTGGATATACTATACAATATTTGGACTCAATTCGGACATTTTCTGGTTGACTTATATGACAAATATTGCTGATATTGTCACCTTTTCTATTTTTATTCTGACGTTATGTTATGAAAACCACGGACATTTCAGAAAATATGTATAAAGAGAAAATGGTGACTCATGAGTAATTAATTCTTTATTTCTAATGTTTCGCACGCATGAATCCCTACGACTTGAGTATTTCGAATAGCCCCAGTATCGAGTACAGAAGACACTGTCCAAACAAAATCTGACATAAACACGTGTAAGAGATATCGCAGATTATTTACATAATATCCACATGGCAACCCTCTCTCTATAGGACTAACGAGAATTGCAAGAAATATTAATCTTGCGTCGATATAATCTGGACACGTGTCAAAGGCAAACCACGTTAATTAGGAAAAGTACGTTTCCTACGAATGTCGTGAAAGCGGCTGCTTCTACATCGAGACAGACGAATATTTCAAAATTGTTCATTCAGACCGTCTTGATAAATCTGATAACGACTCATTTAGGTACGGAAGATACCAAGAGTATTCCATAATACATACTCATTATAATATGATCTTCGGAACTACTCCATTGAGACAGTATTAGAGGAATAAACACTTACACATTTCAATGATATGTTCTCCGGAACTACGCCGTTGAGACAGTATTAGAGAAATAGAAACTCACTTCCGATAGTATGATCTCTGGAACTACGCCATTGAAACAGTATCAGAAAAATAAATACTTACACATTCTAAAAATATGATCTCCGGAACTACGCTGTTGCGACAGTTTTCGAGGAATAAACACTTACACATTCCAGTAATATGATATCCAGAACTATGCCGTTGAGACAGTATTAGAGGAATAAACACTTACACATTCCAATAATATGATATCCAGAACTACGCTGTTGCGACAGTTTTAGAGGAATAAACACTTACACATTCTAATAATATGATCTCCAGAACTAAGCCGTTGAGACAGTATTAGAAGAATAAACACTTACACATTCTAATAATATGATCTCCGGAACTACGCTGTTGCGACAATTTTAGAGGAATAAACACTTACACATTCCAATAATATGATATCCAGAACTACGCTGTTGCGACAGTTTTAGAGGAATAAACACTCACACATTCTAATAATATGATCTCCAGAACTAAGCCGTTGAGACAGTAATAGAAGAATAAACACTTACACATTCCAATAATATATCCAGAACTAAGCCGTTGAGACAGTATTAGAAGAATAAACACTTACACATTCTAATAATATGATCTCCATAACTGAGCCGTTGAGACAGTATTAGAGGAATAAACACTTACACATTCCAATAATATGATATCCAGAACTATGCAGTTGAGACAGTATTAGAGGAATAAACACTTTCACATTCCAATAATATGATCTCCGGAACTACGCCGTTGAGACAGTATCAAAGGAATGAACACTTACACATTCCAATAATATGGTCTCTGGAACAACGCCATTGAGACAGTATTAGAGGAATAAACACTTACACATTCCAATGATATGTTCTACGGAACTACGCCGTTGAGACAGTATTAGAGGAATATAAACTTACACATTCCAATAATATGATCACCGAAACTACGCCGTTGAGACAGCATTAGAGGAATAAATCTTACCTACACATTCCAATAGTATAATCTCTGGAACTACGCTGTTGAGACAGTATTAGAAGAATAAACACTTACACATTCTAATAATATGATCTCCGGAACTACGCTGTTGCGACAGTTTTAGAGGAATAAACACTTACACATTCTAATAATATGATCTCCAGAACTAAGCCGTTGAGACAGTATTAGAGGAATAAACAGTTACACATTCCAATAATATGATATCCAGAACTACGCTGCTGCGACAGTTTTAGAGGAATAAACACTTACACATTCTAATGTTTGATCTCCAGAACTAAGCCGTTGAGACAGTATTAGAAGAATAAACACTTACACATTCTAATAATATGATCTCCGGAACTACGCTGTTGCGACAGTTTTAGAGGAATAAACACTTACACATTCTAATAATATGATCTCCAGAACTGAGCCGTTGAGACAGTATTAGAGGAATAAACACTTACATATTCCAATAATATGATATCCAGAACTACGCTGTTGCGACAGTTTTAGAGGAATAAACACGTACACATTCTAATAATATGATCTCCAGAAATGAGCCGTTGAGACAGTATTAAAGGAATAAACACTTACACATTCCAATAATATGATATCCAGAACTATGCAGTTGAGACAGTATTAGAGGAATAAACACTTTCACATTCCAATAATATGATCTCCGGAACTACGCCGTTGAGACAGTATCAAAGGAATGAACACTTACACATTCCAATAATATGATCTCTGGAACAACGCCATTGAGACAGTATTAGAGGAATAAACACTTACACATTCCAATGATATGTTCTACGTAACTACGCCGTTGAGACAGCATTAGAGGAATAAATCTTACCTACACATTCCAATAGTATGATCTCCGGAACTACGCCGTTGAGACAGTATTAGAGAAATAAAAACTCACTTCCAATAGTATAATCTCTGGAACTACGCTGTTGAGACAGTATTAGAAGAATAAACACTTACACATTCTAATAATATGATCTCCGGAACTACGCTGTTGCGACAGTTTTAGAGGAATAAACACTTACACATTCTAATAATATGACCTCCAGAACTAAGCCGTTGAGACAGTATTAGAGGAATAAACACTTACACATTCCAATAATATGATATCCAGAACTACGCTGCTGCGACAGTTTTAGAGGAATAAACACTTACACATTCTAATAATATGATCTCCAGAACTAAGCCGTTGAGACAGTATTAGAGGAATAAACAGTTACACATTCCAATAATATGATATCCAGAACTACGCTGCTGCGACAGTTTTAGAGGAATAAACACTTACACATTCTAATGTTTGATCTCCAGAACTAAGCCGTTGAGACAGTATTAGAAGAATAAACACTTACACATTCTAATAATATGATCTCCGGAACTACGCTGTTGCGACAGTTTTAGAGGAATAAACACTTACACATTCTAATAATATGATCTCCAGAACTGAGCCGTTGAGACAGTATTAGAGGAATAAACACTTACATATTCCAATAATATGATATCCAGAACTACGCTGTTGCGACAGTTTTAGAGGAATAAACACGTACACATTCTAATAATATGATCTCCAGAAATGAGCCGTTGAGACAGTATTAAAGGAATAAACACTTACACATTCCAATAATATGATATCCAGAACTATGCAGTTGAGACAGTATTAGAGGAATAAACACTTTCACATTCCAATAATATGATCTCCGGAACTACGCCGTTGAGACAGTATCAAAGGAATGAACACTTACACATTCCAATAATATGATCTCTGGAACAACGCCATTGAGACAGTATTAGAGGAATAAACACTTACACATTCCAATGATATGTTCTACGTAACTACGCCGTTGAGACAGCATTAGAGGAATAAATCTTACCTACACATTCCAATAGTATGATCTCCGGAACTACGCCGTTGAGACAGTATTAGAGAAATAAAAACTCACTTCCAATAGTATAATCTCTGGAACTACGCTGTTGAGACAGTATTAGAAGAATAAACACTTACACATTCTAATAATATGATCTCCGGAACTACGCTGTTGCGACAGTTTTAGAGGAATAAACACTTACACATTCTAATAATATGACCTCCAGAACTAAGCCGTTGAGACAGTATTAGAGGAATAAACACTTACACATTCCAATAATATGATATC